>JAPQWN010000010.1:43843277-45223277 GCA_028538565.1 Umbellularia californica
TTTGGTCCAAGGCTTCAACTAGCTCTCTTTAGCTTGGAATTCTTATCAGTTGGTATATTTGGAAAATGAGGAATGAACACATATTCCTCAATGGCCCAATATTCCCAAACTCGGTCAAATCCAAAGCTCTATTTGCCTTCCATAAATGGAATGTATCTAACCTTCTGTCCATAGCAGTGTCAAAAATAGGTCTTCCCCTAAAAGTATGGCTTCTACCTCCAGCTAACCATGTTAAGCTTAACTTTGATGGTTCATTCAACCCATTCTCTCAGATTGCAGGAGTTGGTGGTATCATTCACAGTCCAACATGAACTCTAATTGAAGAATATGCTGAAAAAGTTTATGCGAGCAACTCCTTGGAAGCAGAGCTTCTTGCTATCATCAAAGGGATGGAAATTTTCCTCAAGAGGAGCTTTCACCACGTCATCATAGAAGGAGATTGCCTTGCGCTTAACTCAGTCCCTCAAGAAATATAATAACCTATATTGGGCACTCATGGCACATTGGCGGAAGTTGCTCAATATGCTTTCTCAGGTGTCATGATGGGATGCTAATTATTGCAGACGAACCGCCAATAAGGTGGTAGATCAACTGTTTAAGCTCTACTTTCCAGAGATCACTACCTTTAAGAGCTGCTTACCTTTAGGAATTCATGAGCAATACATCCAAGATCTCCAAGCAGTAGCCTCCTATCGTCAAATGCAGAACTTCTCTCACCGTTGCTCTCACTCAGATTCGATTGCATCCTTATCTAATGGCATCTTCAGAAGGAAGAATCTTTATCATTGCTGATCAAGCTAAAAAAGAATGGCAGTTCTTGTTGTATAGATGTCTAGTTGGGTGTGCTGAGTTTTGTTTTTTTTTTAGTTGGGTTTCTTTGTTTGTCTTGTCCTTATCTGTTTGCTACTTGAATTCCCTCTTTAACCAAAAAAAAAAAAAAAAGAAAAAAAGAAAAAAAAAAAAGAAAGGACAAGAGTGATAATCTAAAAGGTGAAAAAGGGGTAAAACAACGATTAATGGTCAATAATATCTAAGCCTTTATTTTACATTATTTTTTGGAATTATTTATTAAGGGTTGAGTAGATGTGAAAGAAAAGAATTGGGTGATCAATTGTAGGTTTTTTTTGTGTGATCTCTAGGATAATGATTGAATTTATGAATTTGTAGAAATAAAATCCACAGATGTGAGATCTATAAATATATGTTTTATCGTTGGGTTCCTAACCCTTTGGGTTGGACTAATCCCTCCAGGTCTAGAGGAAAGCCAAGTAAACACCCATGTGGCCCCAAGGTGGTAGCACTAGTAGAGTCAACCTTCAATTCCTGAAGAAGGGGAGCCGATGGTCGATACTAAGACCTCTAGCTTCAGAAGAGAGACAACCATCTCCGGAAGAGGGAGGAACCGTGGTCCTGACCACTTGGCTAACCCCTTGGGGTTGATATATTTATGTGGAACATAATATTTGATGACGTGTTTTGGAAATGAAATGTCTGAGTTTTGTCACACTCTAGAAATTCCTATAGTGGGAGTTGCTTTAATTATTCCCAACATAGATATGAGTAAATTTCGTAGGTCAATTGGTGATTGAATAGGTTTGAATGTGTTCTGAGGTAATATGGTTGTAATTTTGTATGCATGGGAGATTGTTAGTTTTCATAAATCTCCAAGATGGTATGTATAACTCATTTGATGTAGATTTTAACATGGAAAATTCCCAGTTTTGGTTATTTTGTATGTGTTGGATGTATGGTTTGGCACACGTATGACTTCAAGAATAAGACACATTGACAAATATAACATATACAGACTAGTTAGGATGAGACTCGTATTGGACCTTGGTATTTAATAGAACTTTATATGTCGGGGGATATTCATGTGCATTCATCCCTCACCATATGGTGAGGGATAAACTTAATGGGGCCCACCTAGGGCCCCACTGATTATCGGACTTGTGGGGGATGGAAAGAAACATCTTGGATGGGCCCATATATCAAGTTTGGGGTCAATCACATGCTTCTAACCCTTTCATCCATGACCCACAAATTTAACGACTCTATATTAAAGAAAAAAAAAATGACCTTCCATCCAACGGTCCGATCCATTAGGATAGGTTAAAACTCAATTGATCCAATGTACTTTAGGGGGTCCCACGTGTGTAGATGGTTTGAATGTATCATAAAGCCGACCCTACTATATTGTCCTTCACCATAATCTAGTGAGGGATGGATGTATCTGAATATTTTCCCTATCTGTAAACCATGTCTAACAGGAGAATGGATGGGTAATCTTTTCATTTGTAAATGAGATGTGTGAAGTTGTATGATATTATCCACTCCACTATATGGCCACTTATATGTTCAAACTTAAATGGGTGAGAGGACTTTGTTAATCTGATTGGTGAATTTAGTGAATATGGATAAATTCATCTAATTTAATTTAAGCGTGAAGCATTAAATAATGTTTTTAGGTGGTATGCTCCTATAGTTAGAAATTAATAACATCGGATTTTGTTTGTGTGTGTGTGTGTGGGGGGGGGTGGGGCGAGATGGGTGTGGTTGTTTCTATGACCGTCAAAGAATATTGTGAGTATGGAGAGTCATACATATGTATTCGATTCTATAGACCTTACAACGGGCGGGGGGGGGGGGGCGCGAGATGGGTGTGGTTGTTTCTATGACCGTCAAAGAATATTGTGAGTATGGAGAGTCATACATATGTATTCGATTCTATAGACCTTACAACAAATATGTGGCTAAAAGGATGAAATTATTTTCTATTAGATATGTAAGATCGATGATTAGTGTTAAATCATAATTTCTTAAATTCTAAATTCATTTTTAATTTCTAATTTTTGGCTAGAGTGGGTGAGTTTTACCATACTTGTGGAACAATGTATCCGCCCTAGGATGAATCAATCCTGAGTTGCTATGTGACAGACACCTTAACCATTGGGGGTGTCCATGTTTCTCTATTTTCTAATCTTCTTTATTTAAGAAAAATTGAAGTAAATCTGATTTTATGAAATATAATCTTTTTTAGAGCCCAAGCTTAACATAGGCCCACTCTGCTAGTAAATGTCAATACATAACAAAACAGGCTAGCACCCCAAATCTAAGCCCAAACCCTTCCATACTATGTCAATGGAGTTATCCAAAGAAGATTATATAAATGACAATATCTTTTCAACCATTTCGGATGTGGGTTCTAGATTTCATTCTTAAAGGCTTCATTGCTTATTTTGAAAATTTCCAACATTGGACTTGTCAATATTTAATCTTAAGAGTTTCTTTATTATATATAGCCCCTAAGGTTTATAGAATTTGTAAATAGGCTTCTGTGGTTTCAGTATTTGCATATATCCCCTTTGCCTTTTCATCTTAATACCTTCCATATCCCCAAAGTCGCTATCATAATAAGTATAGGCAACCACCGCAAGATTTGTGTTGAATCTTTCTTTACAAAAATGACAACTTTTCCCTTAAATTCATTAAACAAAGATAAATATGTCATTATTTATAAAAAAAATTACCATTATTTTATCACAATTTGAAACTCTCATCAATCTAACAAGGGGTTGTACATGGATTGGGTTAACTATAACCAATTATAAGAACAAGTATTGATTGTCCGATCGATTTAATGAAATGAGCCCTGTATTGACAAAAATGGATTTGTGTAGGATTGCTCTCTCCCACTAAATGAACTATAGTAATTAGAATGGCAATGGGTCAGGTTTAAATGGGGCCCGCCCTGGCCCGCCCCACTCCGATTAGGATTTAGGTGCAAGTTTAGTATTGATTTTCTTGGATTGGTATGGTTTGGGTCTTATTGATGTAACCAGCCCGCCTCGTATATATAATATATATTTATTGTGAGAACTTCGTCCGGGCGGCACCCTTAACCACGGGGCGGAGCGTGTCAACCACGGGCTTCAAACGGTGAGTCTCCTTTGCCCGCATTAGAAATATCCAAGTCCTAACCCTGGGCTTATAAGTCAAATCCCGTATTAACTTAGCATGAGGCCTTTTAAAACCGTGCGGCCTCGGAAACTATAAGAACTCCGTAGTCAAGCGTGCTCGGGCGGGAGCAATACTAGGATGGGTGACCTCTTGGGAAGTCCCCACGCGTGCACGTGGGCCAAAACGGACAATTTTATGCTGAGTTGGGCGGGGCTGTGACAATTGGTATTAGAGTCAGGTTGACGGCTCTATTTCCAATGGGGGAGAATGTGAGAACTTGGTCCGGGCGGCACCCTTAACCACGAGGCAGAGCGTGTCAACCACGGGCTTCAAACGGTGAGTCTCCGTTAGCCTGCTTTAGAAATATCCAAATCCTAACCCTGGGCTTATAAGTCAAACCCCGTATTAACTTAGCATGAGACCCTTTAAAACCATGCGGCCCCGGAAACCGTAAGAACTCTATAATTAAGCGTGCTCGGGTGGGAGCAGTATTAGGATGGGTGACCTCCTGGGAAGTCCCCGCGTGTGCACGTGGGCCAAAGCGGACAATTTCATGCTGAGTTGGGGCGGGGCTGTGACATTTATTTATTGCCAAAGTTATAAATAAAATGCATATGGTACAAGTAGTGTTGAGGCATTAACTTAAAGCATTTTTTAAAATAAGATTATGTGTTTGAATTCTACCACACTATTTCCCATGCAGTATATATTAAAAAAAAAAACTAAGGTTTAAATGGTATCACATGCCACTCACCTATCACAGGGCGGGTTAGGTTTGGATGAAACAAACTTGAGACGGACCCCAAATCCAACCCATTGTCATCCCTAATAGTAATTGCTAATGTTATAAGCTTTAAAGAAAAATAAATCCAAGCTTTTGAACTTATGCGTATATGGATAAAGACTTTGACAAAATTGTCATTTTACTCTAAAAAACTTATGATGCTTATAAGGCTACTAATTTTGGGACACATAAGGTATTAAAATGAAAGGCAAGGGGGTATATACAAATATTGAAACCACAAGGGCTTATTTACAAATCTTAGAAACATTAGGCTGGTATATGCAAAAACCTTTAATCTTAAATATTTTCATTCACTTATAAAGAATGATATACACTACTTTAGGTTATTGAATTAAGTGAGGAGTGAGGAGGTTTAAGATTTCGTTGTTATGCCTGGTTTTTGTTTCATATTATTTCCTTTATAAATAGACTTGTCTAATTTTTTTTTTTTTTTTTTGTGGTAAATAAAGATAATGTTATGAGGTCCATCAGCCCCACCAAAAAACAGAGGTTTGCAGATTTGTCATTTCTATCTTAAACCTCCATTTCACAATCTTATGTTTAGCAGCTGGAAATAGTTAAACTAATCCAAACTACTTAACCCATTAATTAGAGTCTCTTTTACATTGCCATTACATGCATGAAATGCCATTTTGGCTGCTTTTTTGGCCATTAGTCCGGATCCCCTGTTTGGACCAATGAGGTGGCCTTAGTTGAGGTGGCCAAAAAGTGCCATGTGGCACATGGTGATTTGTCAAAACAGGCTCCCTTTGTTTGGACCAAACAGGGGATTTTGATTCGAAAAAAACATATGACAAGAAATCTAGGGCTGTACATGGGCGGTTCGGGTCGATTTAACACTAAAACTAACAACCAAACCGAACCTGTCGGTCTTTTAATTAATCGATCCGATCTGACCGATGGAGAGGGCTTAAACCAAACCGAACCGAACCAAAGGTTTGGTTTAGTCGGTTAAAATGTTGTTTTTTATTTTATTTTTTTTGAAAATCAGACATCGAAAATTTTAAAATGATGATACTCTGGCCTTTGCATTTATTTCAATGTTTAGTGCAAATATAAAAATCCAACACTTTAGATTGGACTAAACATATATAAAAAATAATTCTACTCCAAAAAGAGAGTTTGGACTAAAAGCAAGCGCAAAAAAAAAAAAAAAGTTAACCAGCTTGAGTGAAACATTCATTCCACATGATATCATTTGGAATTACAATAGAATAATAGTTCATGTCAAGAAAAGTCACACACAAACGGAATCTGTATCAGAACCCACTGTATTTTTCAGAAATGAAGGTTTCTTAACACATTGATTAGGTGAGACCAAAACCAACCATCAAAATGCTAGACTTTACTGGCTTTTCTAGCATTCTCAAGAGTGCAGCTTTCTGATAAAAACTTCATTGAAAACAAGGTAGGAATTATGATGGAAGAAAAACACTCCGTACAGTAATCCCTCCATCTGCAATGAAGTATTAAAAATCATTTGAGATATTAGAGGAGATGCACTGAGGCAGTGTTGACGGTTGAGTTCATATAAGAATGAAGTTGTGGAATGTAACTTTGAAAGTAGTAAAAAATGAAACCCTAAAGCTAAAATAGTAAAAAAGCAACATTAAGTTACTGCATATGGTCGGTTCGATTTAAGCGATTAACCGTGGGCTCAAACCGATAACCGACCGATGTAAGCGGTTTTTATGATTTTCAAACCGTTAACCAGACCGATCTATTATAAACCGATCCGAACCGCCCGTTTCGGTTGGTTTGGTTCGATTTTGCGGCGATACCAGATTTTTTGTGCAGCCTTAAAGAAATCCACTACATAAATGACCAACCCATATTTGCAGCAAATGGATTTGATTTGATTTGATTTTTCTTTTTTGGGTATCCAAATAAGGGTACTGGGATCTCATGAGCCCTAAGGGCGAGTTTGGCAACTCTACTCATAGAGTCAAATGAAGTAGAGTTAATTTTGAAGATTTGGGAGATCTGATTTAGGATATTGCTCATCTAAAATTAACAAGGGATGTGCTATAAAACTTACCCTGGCCCCTATGGAGATCCTTTTATAATTTGTCTGGCCAAAATCCTGCACAACCTTTAGGTACTTCCTTTCTCCTTTCTTCTTCTATTCTAAATTTTCTAAATCGGTATAGGGAATTTGAGATATTTTTTTTACAATCCTTGTCAAATGAGGGATTTGATGCCCATTTTCATCCCTAAAGACTCAATCATTTGTTACCATTTCCTACCCTAGGAATTCTATGAAGTGCATAAATCCTTTTTTGGCTTTAATCAGGCAGGGAAGATTTTCAAATTAAAGGTTCAGAGTTCTGTGGGGCTGCTTCATTTAGCTATATATCTTGCTATTGGATGAATGTGGACTATTTGGGTTAGGAACCACCCTTGTTGGGTTTGTAGTCTTATTAGCAAGGGCTATTTTTGTTTGCTTTCCCCTTGCTTAATTTACTGGAGGCTGCTTGTTTAATTTGCTTTTCTTTCTTTTGATAAATTCATCTTTAAAAAAAAAAAAAAGTTCAGTGTTTTGTCACTGGATCAATTGCTTCTTCTTCTTCTTCTTCTTCTTTTTTTTATTTTTTTATTTTTTTTTATTTTTTTGATGTGGATACCTTGAGGCCTTTTATCCAATAGGGAAATTTCCCCTGGTGGCGCATGCTAAACCCACACAAACACACTAATTAAATCGCCCATCCAAACAACTTTCTAGTATTTATTTGAAAGAAAACTCAAAAATAAAAACCGGGTATCAATATTATTGAAAATTTCTTTTGGTACTCATTTTTAAAATAAAGAAGTTTCAGAAATGGATTTTCTTACTGTGTTTAATTTTTAATTGGTATTTTGTATTGATGTTTTCATTTTCTCATAGATATTCCAAAAAAAAAAAAAAACATTTTCTTCCCAACGAGAAGTATCAGACTCCTCCCATAATTGCTACAAATACGGTTATTGAGAATTCACTACCAAAAAAAGGACTTTTAGCAGCGGAAATCAGTGCCATAATAGTCCGAAAATAGACCGTCTAGATGTTTTAAGATCATTTAGCTGTGGACACAACCCACGATTAAAGATGTGTTCTTCCGCTGCTAAAAGTCTCTCTCTTTTTTTTTTTCGTAGTGATTACCCTCTTACAAAATGCCGGATCATTTTCATTTGGGTTTTTCTTCTGATATTGTTAGGAAAACTCTCAAACTTTTTAAAAATAATCAAACTGAGAGAGAGAGAGAGAGAGATTGAGAGATTTGCACTTTGTAAGGATTACATTCAGTGCATGTTTGGACAAAATCTAAGTCACTTTGTAAGGATTTCATTCAAGTGCATGTTAAATTGAGACTTGTATTTTGTTAAGATTGCATTCAGTGCATATTTGGACAAAATCTAAATTTAGAAACGGCGTACATTCAATGTACGTTTGGATAGCCTACGGGCTGATCGAGCTTGGAATTGGATTGACCAATAGAAAGCTCGGAAACCAGCATGGCCTGGCCCGAATAAATAATAAATGTGTTTAAGTGACCAATTTGGTCAAATAAGTGATTAGAAAGCCCAAAAGAGTTATTATAATAAGCCAGAACTTGCGCAGCCTGATTGACTAAATGAGCAAGAATGAGCTTGACATGTGTAAGGCGGGCTGGGCTCGCGCAAGGCACTTAAGACCGGTGTCAGGCTAGGCTGGATATGGGTTTGTGTTTCTAAAGGTGGGCCAGGCTGGATATGACTCAGCTGGCACCAATTCGGGCCAAGAACACCCCTCTGAATGTTAGGTTATTCAAGAAATTGATTTATATATAGCATGGGTGTGAATCTCCACAAGTGTTTTCTGAGATGGCTGATGCAGTTTGCTACATTCCATTGCTTCTACTTCATTAGTTACAAGTAAATCACAATAATACAGTGGTCACCCAAGGCTGAAGATTGGGCCCTCCTATGAGAGTACTCAGCTCAGCCTGACCATCAAAAAGCCCAAAACGAGGCTGAGGACCGAGCCTCGGCAAATTTTTTGAAAGCCTACCAATTTGAGTGCTAGGTTTGGACAACGCTCAGCTCAGCCTGACCATCAAAAAGCCCAAAACGAGGCCGAGGATTGAGCCTGGACAAATTTTTTGAAAGCCTACCAATTTGAGTGCTAGGTTTGGACAATACTAGATCTAGCCAGATCGGACATTGCTCTCCTAATTTTCTAATTCATAGATATATATATATATATATATATATATATATATAGGGGGATATTTCTATGCATCCTTCCATCACTATATGGTGGGGGACAAACTTAATGGGGCCTACCTAGGGACCCACTAATCATGGGACTTGTGGGGGATGGGAAGAAACACACCTTGTATGAGACCATATATCAAATTTGAGCTCAATCCCATGCCTCTAACCCCTTCATTCGTGGCCCACAGATTTAATGACTTTATATTAAAGGAAAAAAATTTGACCCTCGATCCAACGGTTCAATCCATTTGAATCGGTGAAAATTCAATGGGTCTAGTGTACTTAAGGGGGTTCCTTGTGTGTGGATGGCTCGGATGTGTTATAAAGTAAACCCTACTATGTTGTCCCTCACCATATTATGGTGAGGGATGGGTGCAAATGAATATTTCCATATATATATATATATATATATATATATATACATGTATGAGGATTTTACCGGTAAAGTCCCGAAATATAACCATTTATCCCGAAGTGTCCTGGATAAATGTGCTCCACTAATGGGGCCTTCTCGTCAAAGAAATATTGAGTGGCGCTATAGTCTCTTTTCGATTTACCAACCCAGATGTACGCAACCTCCCCACCTTTGCAAACTTGGGAGATTATTTAGCCTATTGGAGTGGCCAAAGGATGGGCCACGCTCTTGATTTGGTGAGGCTGAGGATTGACCTTGATTGGACGATGGTTGAGAGTAATTTCTGGTGGTAAGATAAAGAACAAACTTAAATTTAGGGATTTATATAAGAAGGCTTAAATAGCTTTCATTAAAAGAGGATCACAATAATTTGATTATAGAATTGTGTGGCACTTAAATTTAGGAATTTATATCACAAGGCTTAAATAGCTTTCCTTAGAAAAGGAGGATTACAATCAACTTTACGATTTTCCACATTTATAAAGATTTAACCAATCAATTACGTGCTTCCTCTCTTATGAATGTCTACTTCTTAGTCATGGAGTATTATATATTTGTCCTGGTAGCATTGGACAATTCCGACAGTACTCTTACATTGTATTTTGAACTTTTGGTGGAATCCTTGTTTTTGTTGCTTGAATTGGCTAGGTGGTGCAGATGGCCTCCCAAATCCCCCCGCGAAAGAGAGCGAAGGTGGTCTTTGTGATGGGCGCCACGGGCACCGGGAAATCCAAGCTATCCATTGACCTCGCCACACATTTCTCAGCCGAGATCATCAACTCCGACAAAATTCAAGTCTATAAGGGCCTAGACATAGTCACCAACAAAGTCACCAGTGACGAGCAGCATGGCATTCCTCACCACCTTTTAGGGGTGTTGGACCCAGATTCAGACTTCACTGCAGCAGAGTTCTGCAACATGGCGGTGCAATCTATAGAGTCCATCACTGCGCATGGCAAGCTCCCTATCATCGCCGGGGGCTCGAATTCATTTATTGAAGCACTAGTTGATAATAAGGAGCTAGAATTTAGAGCCAATTATGATTGTTGTTTCTTGTGGTTGGACGTCTCGATGCCAGTCCTCGACTCATTTGTGTCGGAGCGAGTGGACAAGATGGTGGAGGCCGGTCTGGTGGAGGAAGTGAAAGGGGTCTTCAATAGAGAGGCGGGCGGCGACTTCTACACGAGGGGCATCCGGCGAGCAATTGGGGTGCCAGAGATGGAGAATTATTTGCGAGCGGAGGATAGTTATCAGTGTGGTGATAGTGATGATGTGAATGAGGAGATGCTTATGAAGCTGCTAGATGAGGCGATCGACGAGATAAAGGCGAACACCTTCAAATTGGCACGCTGTCAGGTGGAGAAGATTCATCGGCTCCATACACTGCCTGGGTGGAACATCCATCGAATCGATGTGACGGAGGTATTCAAAAGAAGAGGTGGACAAGCACAAGAGGCTTGGGAGAGGCTTGTAAAGAAACCCGGCATTGCACTGGTGCAACAATTTCTTTTGGAATGTGATGAGGAGAAAGATGCAACTGATGCCACAGCTGCTTCCATTGCCGCCGCCATTGCAGCCCCTATGGCTGCAGTTACTACGGCCACACCCTCCAGAGAGAGGGAGCTGCAATCCCAACTCCTTAAATGTGGCATTTTGTAGCCCTTTGTATTCTCTGAGGCCAGCCCTATTTAAATAGTCCGGATCCCTTAGTGTGTTGGTAGAGTGTCATTTTAAACAAGCAGTAATAAAAGTTCTTCCAGAACAGTTGGAACTAGATTCCTATGCTCCTATGCCTCAGCTAGAAAGGCCTTATCTAATAAACTTATCCTAATCATATATTAAAGACAAGTAGGAATCATATATAGCCAACTAAATGAAGGCAGCCTAAGTAATGCATTGAGGGACTTGTTTAAAGACTTGATTTGACTCGCCCTGAATCGCCCAACTCGACTTGACTCATCGAGTCCAATCCATGGTTACACTTCTGCCTAGTCTTCTTGTATTAGTTAGGATATATTATTTACTTAATTTTTTAGACCTTGGCCTTAATTACGGTTTCTCTAGATCCTAAAATATATTTAAGAAGGGATTATTGTGCTTAAACATACAATCTTATTCTTGGAATGCTGGTTTCTCATGTAAAGCTTCTAAAACTAGAGACCTTTTAGTCTTGTAGGGATTTGCAAAAACCAAAATCTTGCTTTTGAAGTGAAAGACTTGCAGAAGGTAAGCCTTCCATGGAAAATGAGACAGACGTCTACTAACACACCATGACCAATCAAGGGCTCATGGAGACTATTAAATGTGAGCTAAGCTTAAGTTAAGCTTGAGCTAGGCTTGGCAATTCATATCAAGTTTGGGCTCAAGTCAAAACCGGCTCAAGCACACCAAAGCTGATCAGGGAATTTCATGCATCTGGCACTAATCATATGGGAGCCATTGATGCACCACTATGTAGGGTCCAAATCTGGTTACCAAAAATGGATATTGCACTGCTAAACATAAGTTTAATGCATTATATTTTAAATACATTAAGAAGCATTCCTCAATAAATTGAAGTTTAATAAAAATGAATAAAAGTAAGTATTTCTATGTATATTATTCACGAAAGAGAGTTCATATTTTGTATTAAATAGCCAAATTGAGCTTGTTACCAAGACAATCTATAGTTGAGCCAAATTGACCATCCTAAAAAGTTGAGTTCAACTCAAGGCAAGCTGAGTTGAATATAGCGAGAGCTTGGCTCATAAAACATGAAGCCAGACTCGTGTTAGTAGAGGCAGCATAAATATTTTTATCAGTCCCCCTCAGGTGGAGCCCACTCCTCCACACCCCTCCACAATTGGCCATCACTCGAGGCTCTAGCAGAGGTGGCATAAGTACCTTTTAATACAGCCCCCTCTCATTGAGTCCACTACTCAGCAAAACTCAAGCCTAATTGAGGTGAACTTAGCTTAGCTAGCTTGGCTTGTTGACAGCCCTAGTCAAAGTGATCAAGAATCATTTCTTCAAAATTTGTGAGTAGTAAGAGGACCTCAAGTATTGCGATAGATTTTCGAAGACATGAGGAACTTAAAGAATGTAGGTGCTATAGACTTTCAAGAATCAAGACATTCCCATTATTTCAGATTACATTTATAAGAAAATTTTAACTAACCATATTCAAAGGACAAGGATGACCTATTAATATCCCTGAAGTCCTAACAGACTGATAATCTTCAACAGGTGCGACTGATAACCATTCACTCGAACATGGATCTAAAATCAGATTAAGCATGTTGGTTCAAGTAGATTATGTAGGTCCAAGTAGGAAAGAAGATATAAAATCAGATCACCTGGGACAATGTCATTTCGTTGAACATGGATCTTGTGATTTAGGATGTCAGTCCTCAGGAGGGCGAATTTTTCCCGAGTCCCATCCTCTGAGGCTTTGACATATAGAAATCATCAGCTGAAAGTATGGAACTACTAGTAAGAGTGAGGTCCATCTTTGAAATATCTAATCCACTCAAAGTAATTAACATCCTACCACGCTCCAACATATGGGCAGGCTATCCAAAGATTTATCCCAATAAGATGTAGTGCCACACTAAGATTGATCATTTGATAAAAGCATAATAATTAACTTATATAAGATTTTCTGAATCACTTTTTTAAATCAAAATATCAGTCTTATAGTGGGACCAACTCTACAAGGATAACATTAAGGAATATTCTGTACACTGCACTTGGAGGGAATTTATTTGGAGCGGACCAAATTGGGCTTCTCGGGAGTATTTGTACATGAAGGTTTGCCATGGAAATGAATCGAGCAAGGAAACATCGAATTTTACTATATTTTCCGCACTAGGAATGTTCATGTTGTTGAGGTCAACGTCCACGTACCCTCGCTCATGAGCGGTCATAATCGTGGTCGAGCCATCGCCCTCACCATAAAACTATTGTTGTGCCGTTTCCTATCACCAATTGGCTTTGGGACAAGTGGTAGCTCAATGGGATGTAAAATCTTACACATGTGTCTTTAAAAGAGGATTTCAATATTCTAGCCACCTAAAAGGTTTCAAAAGACCTTTGAAATTTCTATATTTCAGCTAGCTTTTTAGAATTTCTTGATGCTTCTCAAGTATGAGGAAGCATCATGAATTTATTATCCGAGAGAATTTCAAGATTCTCCAAACAGAAATTCTATTATTCAAATAAAAAAACATGGCATTCGCCCCGTTTAATAAGCCTTGGATATTGTCTCAAAGTTTTAACCACCATCTCTCAAAGGGGTCCAAATTGTTGCATGCTGTAGAGAATCTAAGCGGGTGTCCATCTAAAATCTAAATAAATTAGTGCAGTCCTTATTATTCAGCTTGGTTCAAGTGAGGCTATGAGCACGACTCCTGAGATTGGTGTCATATCAAGTTTAATTTTTTATTAACTAGCAAAGCAAGTGCACAATCCAGGCCAAAAATAAATAATTAAAGATATAATCAAATTTAGATTTCCATGGAGATATTACGTACTAAAAAGATTTTTTTTTTCTTTTTTTATAGAAGATATTACTAAGAAGTTAAAAAGAATGAAAAACAACCAGTTAAAAATATAACGAAGAGGCTTAGATGCTGCCTGTGAAAGTGGAAAATTGTAGCCAGGGGGTGACAGAAAGAAGGGCTGAAGAAGAATCAGAAAACATTCCTAGAACAAAAGACAGCACTTCAGTAAACATAAAGAGTAGATTTTCACAAAACTATCTGAATATTATAAATGCATTGTAATTAAGAAAAATACAAAGAGTTGAATCAATAGAAATTAAAAACATAATTAATTTGAGGGCGTCTGATCGACCATGGTAAGAAATATATAAATAGTCAAACTACAAAGTACAAACATGCATATATTGGTAATAATTTGATTCAATGGGATGATGTCCATAAAAATGGTTATAAGCATCCGATCATATTGCAATTGAGGGGTGTAAATTAGTTTTAGCATAATCAGGTTCATGGTTGGCATGAACGTCGGCGACCATGCTTATGATGTCAAAAAAGGCTCATACTAATTAAGCTCGGGCTTGAAAATAGAGATATATTCTAAGAAAATAATATTATTTGTGATTTTGATGAAGCTCAATGCATGGACATTTAAAATACTTAGCCAAGTCTAAACTTGAATATTCTTAGGTCCAATATCTTAGGTCTAAACTTGAGCTCAAATGTAATAGGTCCAAGTTGAGTTTGAGTAAATGGATATCCATTTGGAAACGCTCATTTTATTGACTAGATTTGGGTCAACTAAAAATCCCCATGAAGAGGGGTTTTTTTTTTTTTCTTTTTCTGTTTCTTTTTCTTTTAAAAAGGCTTCATTGTGTGCATAGTGACATGCACAATCGAGTAAGCTCTGAGTACGTCATGGATCATGACAGGGTGTAAATTTTAAATTATCTTTCTTATAACATGTTCAATTTTCCTAAAGTATCATTCCAAATGAGTGGCCCAACTTAGCCAAGATAAATAAATAAAAAAAAGGCCAAAAAAATGCAATTCAATGGGACAAATCAGCTCCTTTTTTTCTTGATGACATAGGTATCCCCAAGGTCTTTGACCCCATGGGACTAGTCTCACGGGTGGCACTGCCAAACACACACAAACACGCCTAATGCCACTCCACAACTCTTAGGTAGACATATTGATTATTCAATCTTTATCTCTCCTTAAATCATTTCCCTAGAGTAAGTTGTTTGATGGCAATTTAGGGGGTGTTTGGATAAATGTATAGTATGATATCAATAAATTCAAATATTATAAGATTTCGTTGTCATAGAACAAAATAGTATCATATTATTATACTTAAAAATTGTGCCCGTGCTAATATAAATCATAATATTAAACATTTTAAAAAATATTAAGAATTTTTTGAATTTTAAAATAATGATATTATATATATAAATTATATAGCAATATGGTCCCAAATCATTAGTGTCACGCTTCAATAGATTTCAGTCAAAGTTAAGTACATTGATAGCCTTAATTAATTATAAGGTAAGTTTTTTGGAAACTATTAAATGATATTAAGAAAATAGAAGTGTACAAAACCTGTGTCACTTATGGTGTTTGGCAATTTTCACAAATTTCAATATACCTTGGATGTGTTTTGCAATTTATAAAAAAATCTCCACAAGCTGATATAGAAAATAAGAAATGGAGACAAAATCATCAATTGACTCAATGGAGGACCAACTATTTAATAATCATAGGTGTTAATAATCATGGTAGGACCCATCAACTAGGGTGTCCCACTCCTTTGAGTCAGACTAATCCCTTGTGGCCCTAGTGTGATAGTGTTGTTTTGAACCCTCAATCTTAGGGAATAAACCATGGTCGTAGGCTAACTGAGTTACCCCTCTAAATTAAAAATCACATGATTAAATTTTAAAACTATGAGATCCAAGCAATGTTGTTTTTATTAAGGTGGGTCCACCAAACGCCAGCAACCGTAGTCTAATACATATAATCGTGATTATCACAATTGGTCATATCTTTTTTTTTTTGTTATAAAATATTATTTAATGTCAGACATCATTGATGAATCCATTTATGAAAAATCATTGTGGGACATATTTGATATTGGTAGTCATATTAACACTAAGTGAACTATGAAATAGCGGGACTCATTTAATGATGAAAAACTAATAATTGTAATCACACAATTCAACTTTGGCAGTCAGTATAGGACCCACCTAATATTGGTAATCATGATGAAAGTCTCTTAGTGTGAAATTTGTATGATCCACTTAATATTGATAATTAACAAGGGCTATGTAATCATGATGGGAAATTTTATATGCACCCCCTATTTTGCTGAGCACACCCACCTTTTAAAAAAAATCACCGTTAAGGAAGGAATGTGGGTGTGCTCAGCAAAATAGGTGAGTGCATATAGAATTTCCCAATCATGATATAGCTATAGGATCCTACATTTAATTTAAAAGAACTATGGGGCCAATCTAATATTTGGAGTCATATTTAAACTCCTAAGAATCATTGATTTCAATACTTATAGTGGACCAGTATAATTGAAATTCTCCATTAGTATTTACAAAAGATTTTTAACAAAATCTTATTTTATACAACATATTTTGTAATAATATAATGTGAAGGGATTTTTTTGGAAGAAAAAGATATATATATATATATATATATATAGGAAGTGCTCCCATGAGAGACACTCTCACCAACTTAAATGCAAGGACCACCTATCTCTTACCAAGTTGGTGAGAGTGTCTCTCATAGGAGCACTTCCATATATATATATATATATATATATATAGGGAGATGCTCTTATGAGAGATATCTCTCACCTTATATGAGAGATTAGGTGGAGGCCCTCACATCCATCTCTCACCTTATATAAGAGCCTTACTGTTAGTATTGGATATAGATGTGAGGGCCCCCACTCAATCTCTCATATAAAGTGAGAGATATCTCTAATAGGAGCATTTCCCATATATATATATATATATATATTATATAAAATGAATGCTCATATGCATCCATCCCTCACCATAGGGTGAGGGAAACATGTATAATTAAAAATATTAATGTGAAAAAAAGGGAAAGCCACAAATGTCATATGGAGAAGGTGAATGTTCATGTGCAAAGAAGGAAAGCCACGTAAGTGTCCCCCACCCAATGGAACAATATTCCTCTATCTATATATTTCAAAATCCGTTCGAAATCTTATGAGCACTTATTTATCTTCTTATATTAAAAGTAAGATAAAGAACAAAGTTAAAATTAAGGATTTATATAAGAAGGCTTAAATAGCTTTCCTTAAAAAGAGGATCACAATCATTTAATTGAATTATGTGGCAATTAAATTTAGGAATTTATATCAAAAGGCTTAAATAGCTTTCCTTAGAAAAGGAGGATTACAATCAAGTTTACGATTTTCCACATTTATAAAGATTTAACCAATCAATTACGTGCTTCCTCTCTTATGAATGTCTACTTCTTAGTCATGGAGTATTATATATTTGTCCTGCTAGCATTGGACAATTCCATCAGTACTCTTACATTGTATTTTGAACTTTTGGTGGAATCCCTATTTTTGTTGCTTGAATTGGCTAGGTGGTGCAGATGGCCTCCCAAATCCCCCGGCGAAAGAGAGAGAAGGTGGTCTTTGTGATGGGCGCCACAGGCACCGGGAAATCCAAGCTATCCATTGACCTCGCCACACATTTCTCAGCCGAGATCATCAACTCCGACAAAATTCAAGTCTATAAGGGCCTAGACATAGTCACCAACAAAGTCACCAGTGACGAGCAGCATGGCATTCCTCACCACCTTTTAGGGGTGTTGGACCCAGATTCAGACTTCACTGCAGCAGAGTTCTGCAACATGGCGGTGCAATCTATAGAGTCCATCACTGCGCATGGCAAGCTCCCTATCATCGCCGGGGGCTCGAATTCATTTATTGAAGCACTAGTTGATAATAAGGAGCTAGAATTTAGAGCCAGTTATGATTGTTGTTTCTTGTGGGTGGACGTCTCGATGCCAGTCCTCGACTCATTTGTGTCGGAGCGAATGGACAAGATGGTGGAGGCCGGTCTAGTGGAGGAAGTGAAAGGGGTCTTCAATAGAGAGGCGGACCGCGACTTCTACACGAGAGGCATCCGGCGTGCAATCGGGGTGCCAGAGATGGAGAATTATTTGCGAGCGGAGGATAGTTATCAGTGTGGTGATAGTGATGATGTGAATGAGGAGATGCTTATGAAGCTGCTAGATGAGGCGATCGACGAGATAAAGGCGAACACCTTCAAATTGGCATGCGGTCAGGTGGAGAAGATTCATCGGCTCCATACACTGCCTGGGTGGAACATCCATCGAATCGATGCGACGGAGGTATTCAAAAGAAGAGGTGGACAAGCACAAGAGGCTTGGGAGAGGCTTGTAAAGAAACCCGGCATTGCACTGGTGCAACAATTTCTTTTGGAATGTGAGGAGGAAAAAGATGCAACTGATGCCACTGATGCTTCCATTGCCGCTGCCATTGCAGCCCCTATGGCCGCAGTTACTACGGCCACACCCTCCAGAGAGAGGGAGCTGCAATCCCAACTCCTTAAATGTGGCATTTTGTAACCCTTTTTATTCTCTGAGGCCAGCCCTATTTAAATAGTCCGGATCCCTTAATATGGTGCATGGTAGAGTGTCATTTTAAACAAGTGTTTTTGCAGTAATATTAAAAGTTCTCCTAGAAAAGTTGAACTAGAGTACTCCTAAGCCTCTTTAGTCAGGCATTATGCAATAAAATCATCATAATCATTTTAGCCTTATACTATTAATTTGAATATCTTAATCCAATAATTAAAAGGATAACCCAGCTTGAGAAAGCTAATTGGCTTCCTATAACTTCTTTTTCTAATTTTCATATGCACTTTGGTTCTTAGGAGAAAGAATAACAATTTACAAAAGGAGAAAAAAAGTGTTTAATTGCTCATAACTTCAATTGTTCTTTCCTTTATTATCTATTGATAGGACAGACCCAAATATCAACACTCACAGGTCACTATGGTTTAAAAAATCGGCCGATACATATCCTCAAAATCTCCGTCAATATCGGCCGAGATGAAGATCATATCAATATTACCGATATCTCAGCCGATATTTTGAAAATATCGGCCGAGATATTGTATGGTTGACAAATATCCTATTTTTTATTTTTTATTTTTACCTTTTCCCATCTTCTTCTTCTCTCCTCTCATCTCCTTAGAGTAGCAGCATCCATCCATACTCCATACTCCATAGCTTATCTCCATCACTATTTCTTGAAGAAAATATTTTATTTGGTAGGAGAAAATCAACTTAACTCCCTTAATTTTACTATTATTTGTTTTTTATTTTATTTTTAAGATAAAGCATAAAAATGAATGTAAAGATCAAGGTTTGTCACACTTTCTTGTGTTCTTCACTTAGAAGTTAGATCTATACACTTTCTTGCTAGATCTACTCGTATATATCATATGATTTTGGGTGTAGAAATTTCTTTTATAGATCTTGAATTTCACAACTTATTTGCTGATTGAGTTATTATTAAATGATGATTGATATGTTATCTTTATTTTCTTATATTTTACACTGATAGATTGATCATGGGCATCAATAATGGTTGCATTTAATGAAATACTGGGGAAGACAACGAACTGCGACATAGACAGAACTCATAACTTAAGGTGACCGATATTTTGATTTATTGTTGTTACTAATGGAAAAAAATATCGTTTTCTAGCATTTTCTAATATTCTGGATTTTTTTGGATATTTTTGAGAATTTTTTTGGATTAAAAAAAATTCACACCGCGACGACCATGACGGACCAATAACCACGACCGATACCGATATCATTTCGGTTTTTCGGCCCAGCCAATACCGCTACCGAAACCAAGATTTTAAACCATGCAAGACACAAACACAAGTGAAAAATTTATGTACGACAAAGCTCATATTCCTAGCTACCTCCTACTGGGTCATGCTTTTAACCAACCTTCTTATTGAACATAAAATGGAGAGGAAGATTATCCATTAACCAATTGACAAGTCTGCAGAAAAACCCAATAAAGGTGTTCTTATTAATCTAACAACCTCACCTAATATTGAATGGCATTCCTTTATATATATATATATATATATATATGGAGATGCTCCTATCAAAGATATCTCTCACCTTATATGAGAGATATGGATGGGGGCCCTCACATTTAAATTATTGGCATTGAATATAGATGTGAGGGCCCCAACACAATCTTTCATTTAATATGAGAGATATCTCTCATAGGAGCATCTCCACCCCCCACCCACCCCACACACACAAACATATATATATATATAGGGAAGAGTTCTCCTACACTGCAGTTGATCATATTATCAGCTGGGATCGTGTGGACGGAACGCAGTGTGTGGGCCGAACATAAAATACAATCAGAAGGATGAATTTTGCTATGCCCGCTCATTTTTTCATTTTCCCCCTTCTTAGACCTACCCGCCCCTGTCTCTCGCCTCTCTCTCAACGAAGCTCTCTCATTCTCGCCGGTCTCTCTGAGCAGAGCTCTCTCTCTCTCTCTCGCCCCGTTCTCATCTCGATTTCTGCTCTCGCTCTCAGCTCGATCTCTCCCTCTCAGCGTCGCTCGTCGAGATCTCTGGAAGCTCGCCAACAACACTCTTCTCTCGTCGATCGAGCTCTCTCGCCTCTGCACTCCCTCTCTCGTCGAAGTCTTTCTCTCGTTATTGCCAACTTCTCGTGCGTCATCTCTCTCGATTTCGAGGTGCTCTCATCTCTCCCGATCTCGTCGAGCTCTTCTGCCCTCGTTGGTGTGCTCTCCCTCACTCTCTCGCCTCGCTCTCTCGTTGCTGCCCTCTTTCTCTTGCTGCGATCTCTCTCTCTTGCTGCTGCTCTCTCCCATCTCGCTGCTGCTCTCTCCCATCTCGCTGCTGCGATCTCTCTCTCCCTCTCTCATCCCTCTCTACGCTCTCACTCCCTGCCCTCTATCTTCATCCTCTCTTTGCCAATAATTCTAAGGAGAAAATACAGCAGGATATTGCTCTTCATCCTCGCTGCCACCTGTGTATGTGGAGATCTTTTTTCTATTTAAATGCATTGCACATTAAATTGAAATATTAATGGGGTATTGGAGTTCTTTCTCTTTTTTTTATCTAAATCATTCCCCTTTCTTTTTAATACATACCTGCACATACCATGGATTTGGGATTTTCTCCATTTGTCGAGAAACCAGTTATCTCTAGATCTCTCTCTCACTTGAAAACTTGATATAACAGGTTTTTTTTTTTTTTTTGGTTATGGGTTTCTTTTTTGTGATTGTTTGATTTTCTCTGTTTATTTTTAGAACAGTTTGATTAGTGTTTGAATAGTTTAGAACTCGAGAAATCAGTGATTTATTATGGAAATTTAGCACATTTTTCGTCCATGTCTCATTTGATTTGTGATCTTCTTAGGTCCTACACTTCACGTCAATGTTTCATTTTATTTTTTTGCAGATGCCATGCACTGTATATGTTATGACTTGATGTGTGTTTAATGTTTTATATGCTAATTTGTGGATTGACAGAAGGTAATAGTAGTATTTCTCAATAACTATATCAGCTAGGTGTTTTAATACAATGTATCAATTTTTTTTAATTTATACCAGAAATTTATTTTTGGTTTTTTAATCTTCCATTATGCTCAGTGTTTCGGTTAAATGTTTACAAGCTATAGTCATATCATGGATGTCTGGGTCTGGGATGTATAGTCCAATATTGCAATGTTCTATTCTTTTAAACATGAAATGTATAGTTTTTTTTCTATTTTATTGTTGAAGTATGCCATGTAATTTTCTGTAATGGAGTGTTCTTGTTGGCTGATGCAATTGGAGAATGATGGTGTGCAATTCTTTAGTAGGAAACAGATTGATCTCATTTCCTCCTATTAACACTAGCATATTATCTTTGCTTTCAAGGCATATAACTAAACTCATGGTTCTTTATCAAGTCATGGTTCTATTGTGTGGTGTTGTATACTTTTGTTTTGCCTCAATAAGCTTCCAGTAATCATTATTTTGTTTCCCTTTTGAAGGCGGGCCCTTGTAAAGTCAACATCTGATGACAAGACATTGAACAATTGCAGGTATTACTTACTAACATGTAAATCTCAGTTGCAGGTATTACTTACTAACATGTAAAACTCTCTGAAGAAGTGAACGTAGTCCTGATTCTATTTTCTTTTAGATTTTGAATGTGACTCACCTATGTGCAAAATTTCATGTCCAACAGATCATCCAATTCCATTAACCACAAACCACAACAAAATGTCGTCGGCATCGTCTTCAATACGAAACTTAGAATGGTGCCCATGTGGGTATGGGTACATGATTTTAAAGACATCTCGTACAGCCCATATTCCGGGACGAAGATTTTGGAAATGTCCAGATTTACAAGTAAGTATCGATTGATTCTAGCTCGTTAAATTAGTATTTATTTTCACCCAAATATTAAATTTGCATTTGTTGTGAATCTGTGTGTAGGGAGAAAGAGGTTGTGGGTTGCTGCTTTGGACAGATGAGGTCGCGACTGAATTTGCACCTGGCCAAAGTATCAGGCATGTGCAAAATGAAAGTAGAGAAGATGAAATGAGAAAGTCACTTTAAGAAATGAAGCAAGAGATTAAGCATGAAATTAAACTTTTGAGAGAAAGTGTAGAAGCAAAGAAACAACAATCGAATTTTAGCAGAATTATATTGATGATGTTTCTAGTATTTGTTGTATATGTATGGGGATCAAACTTTGCAACATGAGGATAGCTATCCCTTTTTTTTTTTGAATGGAGATGTCAAGATGCACATGTGTATTATCTCTAATATAACCATTTTCAAGTGGGTACATGGATCATGACTAATTTTGTCATCTTTGTCAGATAAAATGTAAAATGAGTAGTAGTTAATGGAGTCAACTACTGACTGTATTGGTTTTTATGGATCTTGTTTTAGAGCTTGCTGCAGAATTTTCCAACATGGTAGGAAAAGTGCACGAGTTGAAAACGTAGCAAACACATGCATTTCGTATCCAAAATTTGCAGATTTGAAGTTCGGAACATGGACTTCGAAAGTCCCAAATTTCATCCAAAAAATCCCCCGGGAAGTGGGTCAACCAGTGCCCCAAACAGGGTTACTCGGCAAGGTTGCTGCAGAATTTCTGCAGAATTTTCCGATAGGGTAGGAAAAGTGCGCGAGTTGAAAACGTGGCAAACACATGCATTTCATATCCAAAATTTTCAGATTTGAAGTTCGGAACATGGACTTCGAAAGCCCCAAATTTCATCGAAAAAATCCCCCAGGAAGTGGGTCAACCAGTGCCCCAAACAGGGTTACTCGGCAAGGTTGCTGCAGAATTTCTACAGAATTTTCCGATAGGGTAGGAAAAGTGCGTGAGTTGAAAACGTGGCAAACACATGCATTTCGTATCCAAAATTTTCAGATTTGAAGTTCGGAACATGGACTTCGAAAACCCCAAATTTCATCCAAAAAATCCCCCGGGAAGTGGGTCAACTAGTGCCCCAAACAGGGCTACTCGGCAAGGTTGCTGCAGAATTTCTGCAGAATTTTCCACAGGGTAGGAAAAGTGCGCAAGTTGAAAACGTGGCAAACGCACACATTTCGTACCCAAAAATTTCAGATTTGAAGTTTGGAACATGGACTTCGAAAGCCCTAAATTTCATCCGAAAACTCCCCCGGGAAGTGGGTCAACCAGTGCCCCAAACAGGGCTACTCGGCAAGGTTGCTGCAGAATTTCTGCAGAATTTTCCGACAGGGTAGGAAAAGTGAGCAAGTTGAAAACATGGTAAACGCAAGCATTTCGTACCCAAAATTTGTAGATTTGAAGTTCGGAACATGGACTTCGAAAGCCCCAAGTTTCATCCGAAAACTCCTCCGGGAAGTGGGTCAACCAGTGCCCCAAACAGGGCTACTTGGCAAGGTTGCTGTAGAATTTTCCGACAGGGTAGGAAAAGTGCGCGAGTTGAAAATGTGGCAAACGCGATTTTTTCTGACCGAAAAATTGCAGATTTTAAGGTCATAATATGGACTTCTAAAAACCCAAATATCGGCCAGAAAATCCCTCGGGAAGTGGGTTAACCAGTGCCCCAAACAGGGTACTCAGCATGGTTTCAAAGGTGGCACATCTTACACCAAAAAAAGAAAAAAATAGATCCTCTTAATGCAGTTGCTGTGCACCCAGATTACCTGCAACTTAGCCTTACAGTCTGTTTACATATAATTAGTTAAAGAGCAAAACAGCCACTTACAAGTAAAGTGTGATATCCAAACACATGAACCACACATAAGCACATTTATGGGAAATACAAAACTACATAAACTCATTTAAACAGGTCCTAGGGAAAAGAACATAAAATTCACAAGGGAAAGAATAGCCTAAAGAGTCCTTCAAATAATGAACTCTTTCAATAAATTGCTTAACATAAAATATATGAAGTTTCACATTAGAACAAAAAGAAAGACAGCTCCATTAGTCATTCTTGGAATCTTCTCACCATTATAATTATACACCACAGCATTGCAAATCAAAGGTACAATACAATGGGTGATAAAAGCCAGCAGCAGTGGAAATCCATAAGTCCATGTTTTCTTCATTGCAATTTCCTGAAAAGGGTTTTGCCCATTTATCTCAAATAAACCCCCATCCTCAGGGGTGGACCCAGGATTTCATCGTTGGGGGGGGGGGGGGGGGAGGCAAGCTTAAATAAATATATTTTAACAAATCCAGATAGCTAATATTTTTTTATATTTTTTCTGGACATACATCCAAGTTCAAGCATGATAAATATATTAAAATCAAATGCTGGAAGTTTACCTGCAGCAGCACAGCCACAGCCACCGGCGCACACGACACACAAACTAATCGTCTGATCTTTGATGACTTTGATTGGATCAGGCCGGCGGGCAGTTGTGTGAGCAGGGGCGGTTTGTAGCTTTCTTCTTTAGTTTTTTCTTTCTTCCTATTAGAATGTTAGAGAATAGGGATAGGGCCTTTAGGGTTGATGTAGCAGAAGTCCTTCTTCTCAAGATTCAAGACCCAAACCAAACGGTTGTCCATCTCAACCAAACAATGAGGAATTGAATGGCTTAAGTTATTCATCGACAAATCAGGGGTTGTTAACTTAATTGCATTACAATTTACAAAGGGATGAAGGACTTATGAGCTTCCCTTTTCTAGCTTTGGGACTTGTGACTTGGGACTTGAGGAGATGGATCAAGGCCCATTTCAATTTGGTCTTTTCTTTATATATATACTTTGTGCAAACAATTAAGGGGGGTTTAGTTGTTATAAAATTATTATATAAATTAATTAAAGGGGTTAGTGATTTGAGAGGGGGGGGCATGGCCCCCCTGGGCCTACTCTTGGGTCCGCCCCTGCCCCTCCTTGATGGCAGTCTTGATGGAGACCCTCCTTGTATATATCTAAACATGATGGTAGTCTTGATGGCACCTCCTCTGCATTACAGTAATTGAGTTGCAATAGACATTACAGTATGTGGAATGTAAGTGCTAAATACCATATCCAACCCCATACAGTCATACAAAGAAAATGAGCTAAAGTGCTCCCAATTTCATTCTATTCTTTCCAGTAGGAACACGAGGAGTGAACCCATAATTTCATTCCAAACCACACAAATGCCTTTGAACTGTGGGTGTGTACAGTCATCAACTCTAAATGCATGGACAGTATCTTTCACAACAACCCAACTGCACCCAAGTGTTTTCTTCAATCCTAATATACTCATGGTCATTCTCATCCTCCCAACCAAAATCAATTTAACTTCTTTCATAGATTTTACTATCAAGCCCATTGAATCAATAATTGAACATTATCATGAATTTCACTGATAGCGCGTAGAGGGGATCTGGCTCCACAAAGAAACCATGATTATCTAATTTTTTAAAGTTAGAGCATCATGACATTCCAATAGAGGAACAAATATAATTCTGAAAGTAAGAAATGAATTACCATGGTATGTCAATGCATTTATTCATTAGAGCTTTCTCTAGTTTCTCTACTTCCAAGGTTAAAGTCTAGTGACTGGCCTGGATCAGCATCAACTAACCTGTTGGGAGATAACAGACATGAAATAAGTAATAGTTTTATATGCAACATAGGAGATAACAAGAAAATTAACCTGTCATAAATTGTTTACCTGTTCAACAAAACCGGACAATTTCTCTTGTCATGTGATACATCACGCTTGTTGCAACCCTTACAGAGACGCCCTTTTGACACAGCTTTTTCCTTCGATGATTTAAGTCTCTTCGCGTGTCCTTTCATCACAACATGCGATGGCTTGTGATATTCAACCATGTTACTATCCACAAGTCCATTCCCATTCTCAATGGTTGTATTTGATGGGATGTTTAATGTCAGCTGCCTTAATTTCATTTCTAATTCATTATGACCACTGATTAAAAATTCAAAACCTTCTCTAGATTGACTAGCTGTATCAATAAGACCTGCAAAAATACATGACAAGTGACTATGTTGAGCCAAGCATGGGTTAACACCATCAAATCCACCCGATTCAACAGCGTCTACAAATGCATCTTTTGTAACACCCTTCGTCCATCGCTTCAAAATGTAACACTCGGGTAAAAATAGTATAGAACATCTCTTCAAGACAAACAAAATGTGACAACAAGGGATGCCTTCAAATTCAAACTTCTTGCAGGAACAATATGCATGCTTCTCATCTTTTTTCCATAAAACCTCTCTATCAATTTTCATCTAATCGGAATAATTTTTCACGACGAACTTGCAGGTGACATCATCCTCGTACACAATATCTTCTGCAACTGACATGGTGGTGAATAACTCACCTTGAAACTTATAAAATAAGTTTCTTGTGTATACTTCGGCCATTTGCTTTTCCATTGGTGAATATGTCTTCATTTTAGGCCTCCCATTGCTATTCTCAAAATCCTCTTTCTTTTCAAGATACTTTAGACGTTCAACCCCAGCGTCAAAACGCAATATGAAATCAAGGAGGGTATTCTTGTACTGTACGTACTGCTTCACAAATGCATTCATGGTTTCACTTCTTTGAGTGGTCGACATGCCACCAAAAAAAGTTTCCTTTAAATATGCTGGAACTCACATATGACGAGTCTTAAATATATCCGCCAACCAATCATTCTCCATAAGCTCATTGTCTATTATGATCTAATTCCAAAAACTCTCAAATTCATCAGCAATAGCAGAGTTATGAACACATTTTTTGATCTGATCTATTAAACCCTCATTATGAATATGAACTCCTTCTAAATTCGTAGGCAACTTATCCAAAATGTGCCATAGGCAGTACCGGTGAACAGTGTTTGGCATGACATTCTTTATGGCTTTTGTCATTGTCAGATCTTGATCTGTTATTGTTGTGATCTAGGGCCTACCAGAAGAGATCAATCACGCACAAGAAGAACACGGATTTACGTGGTTCGGCTTTTGGCCTACGTCCACGGGGAAGACGGGAGAAATCACTATGCAATCAGAGGTGGTGTACAACCTAGAGACTCTGGTCTCTATTTATAATATCAGCCTCAAACCATGTTACACCCAAACCCAACTTCTAATCACAGTAGAAATACTATAATAGACCTACTTCTAATTAGAGTACAACTTGGGCAACCCAGGGGCCCGGTTAACCAGGACTTACTAATTTCTAGTGAGCCATACAAACTAACAAATCTCCACCTTGGTGAACATTGAAGCTCACCCTCATCATAAAACATGTCTCACCGTCTCCACCTGCCCCTGAGGGCACTCAGGTACCAAGCACACCAATCAAGTCCAAGCAATGCTTGAACTTGAATTTAACCCATTACTTCATGAATGCACCAAATCGCTTGTATCATTGTCCAGAAGCTTGCTTCGACCCGTACAATGATTTCTTCAAACTGCATACATGACCAGAAACCTTTGTCTGCACTCTAGCTGCACAGGAAGCTCCTTCCTCTTCCTCTTCCTCGTAGAACCGCTTGCATCCGATGGCCTGATCTTCCCCATCAAGAGACTCCATCTCTTCAATCATAGTTGCTGCCTGTTGACTACTTTTCAGCCCTTCCATTGAATCAAGAGACTCAGTCGTCAATGCGTATGCAACCATATCATCACGGCCACTATCTGATGTCGGCGGGTACGACGTCATATCCTCGAAACCGTATCTAACCGGCGGTTTCCTTTCTCTCTGCTGTCTACCCGTCTGCGGCATCTGCGGCTCTGTCCGCTGCATCTGCTGCACAATCTGACTATCATTTGTATCCCGGGAGGAGCCAGATGCACTCTCCTTCCTCACTAGGATGTCTGATTCCACCTGAACGGTGTCAGTGCTGCTACCTATTTTTGTATCCTCCACCTGCTTTCTCGCTTCGTGTAAAGCATCCTCATGAAATGTAACAACCCTGCTGATGATAAATCTGGATGAATTCTGATCAGTACACCACAACCTGTATCCTTTCACCCCTGAAGCATATCCCACCAAAATGCATTTCACAGCCCTTGGTTCTAACTTATCGGTTTTCATGCGAGCATAAGCCGGACAATCGAAGATCCTCAAGTTAGAATAATCAGCTGGATTACCTGACCACATTTCTTACGGTGTATTGCAACCAATCTTTGTGTGTGGAGACCTATTTATCAAGTAGCCTGCAGCATTTACTGCCTCAGCCCAAAGTCCATGGAAAATCTTGCAATAAACAACATACAACGAGCTCTTTCCAAGATCGTTCTATTCATCCTCTTTGCAACTCCATTATGCTCTGGAGTTTCTGTGGTGGTGTAATACCGAACTATGCCATGATCCGTGTAATAGTTCTCAAACTCTATCGATCTGTACTCCTTGCCATTACCTGTCCTCAACCTTTTCACCTTTCTGCCAGTCTGTTTCTCAACCATTTCTTTCCATCGCTTGAATGTAACAAAGGTCTGATCCTTAGTTTTCAGAGTATAAACCCAGACTTTCCTTGAATAATCATCAATAAAAGTCAACAGAAATCGAGACCCGCCCTTGGAGTAAACCTTAGAAGGCCCCCATACATCTGAATGAACATAATTAAGGATACCTTTCGTGCGATGAATACCTGTCTTGAAACTGACTTTTTGATGCTTTTCAAAGACGCATCTCTCACAGAAATCCAACTTGCCTGTCTTCGTGTCACATAGCAAATTCCGATTGCTCAGTATTGTCAATCCCTTCTCACTCATGTGATCCAGGCGCAAGTGCCATAAACGCGTTGAGACAGATTCATGGTCCTCTGAGGAAGACATTGCAGCTCCATCTGTAACTATATTTCCGGACAAAACATACAAATTTCCAACTCTATTGTCTCTCATAAGAACTAGAGCACCCTTCACAACCTTCATAACTCCACCTTCAGCTGAGAATTTACAATCGTTGGAGCCCAAGGTACCAAGAGAAATAAGATTCTTTTTTAGATCAGGAACATACCGAACTTCTGCCAACGTTCTAATGATTCCATCACGCATCTTGATTTTCACTATTCCAATTCCAACTGTCTTACGTGCAACATTATTGCCCAGCAAGACACTACCACCATCGGTTTCTCTATAAGTGGTAAACTAGTTCCTATTGGGACACATGTGGTAGGAACAACCCGAATCAAGAATCCATTCATCTTGACGACGAATTCCATTTTCAATCACAGAACATACATTATCGGAAACATAATCTGATCTTCCATCTGCGACACTGACTGAATCATCAGATGACGAATCTTCTGTTATTTCTTTCCCTTTCCTCTGCCTTTCAGGACAGTTTTTTCTGATGTGCCCTTTCTTATGGCAATAATAACATTTAATGTTTTTCCTGTTGGATCTATGTTTGCCTTTACTACTGGAGTCTTTTGTTATTCCTCGTACTACCAAACCCTCACCCAAACCATCATTTTCAGCCGCAACATTTTTCTTCAACTCCTTAGAGTTCAAGGCTGCCTCTACATCCTCTTTTGTAACAGTATCTCTACCATACGTCATGGTATCAACAAAATGCTCTTATGAGGGTGGTAACGAGCACAACAACATAATAGCTTGGTCCTCATCATCAATTTTAACATTGATATTTTCCAGATCCATAATAGCTTTTGTGAAAGAATCATGGTGAGTTGAAACGGACGTACCTTCCTGCATTTGTAATGTGAACAACTGCTTCTTCAGGTACAAGTGATTCGTGAGAGACTTTGTGATGTACAAGTTCTCCAACTTCTGCCATATGCCAGCAGCAGTTCTCTTATGAGCAACTTTTCGCAGTACACCATCGCTCAGAAATAACAGAATCTGGCCATACGCCTTCTCCAGCAACTTTTCTTTCTCATCATTTGACAGTTTATCAGACAATGTATTCTTTCTTTTCAAAGCTTTCTGCAGCCCATTCTGAACCAGCAAAGCATACATCTTCAAACGCCATAGACCGAAGTCATTGTTTCCGTCGGATTTTTCAATCTCGAATATAGCAGCCATTCCGCGAATCTTTCACAGTAGCTGTGTAGATCTGGTCACCACGAGCACGCTGGAAGAAACGGACAGAAATCCGACTTCGGATGGCTAAGATATTGCAGAAACAAGTTTCTATGCTCCAATCAGTCAATCTCCTTTGTTGACCGTTGAACAACCAATTTTTTTACACACTACTAAGCGACTATAATAAGGGCATTTTAGTGTATATTTACACACACACACACATATATATTATAAAATAAATAAAAGTAGCAGAGCCAGGGCCACACACACATAGAAGATGTTCCTATGAGATATGCTCTCACCTTACTATAAGAGATAAGGTGGGGCCCTCACATTCATATCCATTGCCAACAACTTAAATGTGAGGGTCCCCATCTTATCTCTCATAATAAGGTGAGAGATGCTCTCACAGGAGCACCTCCCTATATATATTATAAAACAAATAAAAATAGGAGGGCCAGGGCATGCCCGGGCTAGTACTCAAGCCCTACCCTCAAATCTCAAGGCTTGCTTAAGATTTTCCAAGCCTGGCCCCGAGGGTTTTTCATTAGAAACAAAAGCCCACAATTTAAGGGCTTTTGAGGGCAGGCCCCCTTCTCTTAGGGCCAAATTGACAGGCCTATGTTAGACCCTTCTAGTTGTTGGGTAAATGGGGTCTATTGCCAGGCAGCAGCGTTCACACACAAAACCCAAACCCGCAATACCCAACCAATGAAACGTGAAATTTTAGTTTATCTTGGGCCTGAATATTGGAACCCAGAAGTAATTCATGTCGCACTAGTTTTGGACACCACATGTCCAAAACTGACCCAAGGTACCCAACTTGTATAAAAATATTTTTATACACTGTAAAGTTCGCGGTGGTAAACTATAATTATCAAATGATTATAGATTGAGTACTCGGTAATTAACCTGGCCCAAGTCCACTCGACTCAATCAAAATTGTATTCAAGTGCAGAATTTACAATTTAGGTAAGGCTCGGGTATGGTGTGTGTATTTCCACTTTTAGCTCGGGTCGGGGCTTGGATTGGCCCATAACCCAAACCAAACAAGTCTCACCCTTATTGACAATGGTATAGATTTAAACCAGTCGGATTTGGGTTCCAATTTCGGGTGTAAGTGGACAGAACTTATGTCCCTACATAAATCTGCCCCAAAACAGAACAAAAATATTCAAATAATTTTTTACTTATCTGGTACCTGACAGATCAAACTAATCTCAGCTACACTAGTCTGTTAGTTCAAATGGACAGCGGAAAGGAATGGTTGAGGACCATGAAGAGGAAAAAAATAAACACCACATGGAGTTTGCTTGTAGAATTAAGCTTTTTTATTCCCATCTGGTCAACCAGACCGGTTCAAATAATTGCCTGTGCATGGCCTATAAATCTGCTTTCATGTGGAATGTTTTTTTCATAGAAGAAATTTAAAGATCAAAGGCAGTGAGAGAGGTATCCTTCACTATTATTAACAATGGGGAAGATTGGTTATGTGGGTGTCATCTACCTTGGTGCTTTGGCCTTCTTAGGTTCTGTACAGGGTCAGTTGAAGTTAGGATTTTATGATCAGACCTGCCCCAATGCAGAGAAGATTGTCCAAGACTATGTGAAGAAACACATCCCAAATGCGCCATCTTTGGCTGCAGCGTTACTTAGAATGCACTTCCATGACTGCTTTGTGAGGGTTAGTATTTTCTATCATTTCAATTTGGTAGAGAATTTTCCTGGGTGATGATTATAACCTTAGAATGCACGACCATAGAATGCGATAACATACACTATTCGATCATATGCTAATATATGCCTTCATTGTTTCTGGACAGGGCTGTGATGCATCTGTTCTTTTAAACTCATCTTCAACCAACACAGCTGAAAAGGATTCACCACCGAATCTAACCCTCCGTGGCTTCGGCTTCATTGAAACTGTAAAGAGCTTAATAGAAGCCGAGTGCCCTGGTGTAGTTTCATGTGCAGATATTCTTTCACTGGTTGCAAGAGATTCAGTTGTAACAATAGTAAGAATACAAACATAACACTAAAATTACCTAAAGCAGTAACTTTTGAAGTCTTCCTGTACTCACGCAATTCTTTTGATTCTCTCTACAACAATAGGGTGGACCATTTTGGAGGGTTCCAACAGGACGCAGAGATGGGACAGCTTCGAATTCCACAGAGGCATTACTAAACCTCCCATCTCCATTTTTCAATTTCAGTACTCTTCAGGCAAGTTTTGCAAGCAAAGGACTCAATGTGACAGATCTGGTTCTATTATCTGGTAAGCTATAGAAAATACATTAAGTCCAAAATATCGCCCACCTTCTCTTGTTAGAACAATTGATGGTACAGTTGCACCCCAACTTTCGGTGATCTAGGCCGAACATCATGGAATTAGCGATGTCTCAGTGTCTCCCATACAAGATGATCCCAGCTATATATTCAATGACTTAAAACTTGACAATTGTAAAAAATTGTTCAAGCTTTTCAATCGCAAAGTCTAATGATGTGGATCGACCGAATTAGGGAGACATTTGAGGCATATCTCACTCATGGTGTGAACAGTTAGTGAATGATACGATCGCCAAAATGGGAGTGGGAAACACATGGACAGTGTGTTTTAGACCAAGAAGCTTGTAGAGTCATTTATCTTCCCTTGTTTTTAAAAGATCATTTACTTTCTTTACCATCACAGGAGGCCACACAATTGGGATTGCTCACTGCAATCCATCATTCGCCACCCGTCTCTACAATTTCACTGGACGAGGCGATATGGATCCTTCCTTAGACAGTGAATACGCCAAAGTTCTTAAGAGGAAGTGCAAGGTTCCAACGGACAACACCACAATTTTCGAAATGGATCCTGGGAGTTTCAGGACCTTCGACCTAAGTTACTATAGACTCTTACTTAAGAGGCGAGGCCTGTTCAAATCCGACGCTGCTCTTACTTCAGATAGCACTGGCAGATCAATTATAAATGAGCTTTTGAATGCACCAGTGTCGAAATTCTTCGACGAGTTTGCAATGTCCATGGAGAAGATGGGAAGAATTGAAGTTAAGACTGGAGCAGATGGTGAGATTAGGAGGCAATGTGCTGTAGTGAGTTAGTACAGATTTCAGATTCTTCTCAATAAGTCCTGCATATAAGAGTCGAATATCTGTTGTTTCTAAAAATTATTGCAGGGTGGATGCTCAGTAGATGCAATAATCATGAGAATAAAACAGTTTGATGATTTATCGAGAGGATCAGTTCTTAGATTGTTTTTGTTGAAGGTCTTTTCAATAAAATTTTATGTGAAGCTTAGAATTTATTTTTAGTTGAATATATAAGTACAAAAGAAAGTTTCTCAAAATGCACTTGACAGAGCTGATGAGTATCCCTTTTCTTCACCTTTGGAGCATTATAGATGTGATATCACAAATGTAAGCAATTCCAGCATTAATTTTCCCATAATTAGATTCTTGATTTACATTTTGGCAAATTTCCACAACAAAAGTAAATAAATTACATATGCAGAAATAATAGCAAAAGAATTCTAACCAATAGTAACTTTTTTCTTTTGTTAAATGCTGCTCTTTGGTAATTCGTTGAAAGTAATATTCTGTGATTAGGACATCCACATTTCCAATTGGATCATCCCCCAGAGTAATTTCAAAAACTTCTGAATTCTGCATGTCTCACTGCCATATTAGTCATTGCAGTGGTGAAGGCAAGCTCTTGATCTGAGGAACATATCTTAAAGAATGCAATGTGATCTTATAACCTAACTTTCATATGAACTAATGCAAAATCCAATACAAATATCCCTTTAAATACCTAATGGTCTGTGGGATGCCCAACTAACCCTGTAAATACCTAGTGGTCTGGGCTATGCCCAACTTTCATGTCTCTGAGTCTGGTAAAAACCCAGCCCTTAATAGTAGGATCAATCTTAAAAGAAAGACTAAATAAAAGATGGAAAGGATAAGTTGTACATGTTGTGTAACTGGTCGCATGATGCTAAAGGATTCTTATTGGTTGATCTGGGCTTTTTCTTATACGTTGTTGTGGCTCATATGATCTCCAAAAAAAGTCAAAATTGAGAAGTAGCAGTTAAAATTAAATCGAGATCCTTTTCCTATAATACATAATAATTTGATAAGAAAAATTTTGGTTCATTGTATTTTTTTTTGGTGATGCAATACCAAACCAAAGCTAGGATCTTCCTAAATCAGATGAAGTATGCCATGTGACGTTTGTAAAGCAGTAAGATCTTGCATTATTTTCTTGGCACGATCTAAGATGGATGGTTGTAAACCAGTTGCACCCCTTTGGCTGATGGCAGTAAATTTTCTACAAATGATTGTGATTTGTTGCCCAAAAGTACAAAATATCGTTATATGGTTGGATCAATACAATATCTTTCCACTAGGCCTGATTTAGCCTTCACCCTCAATTAAGTCTGTCAATTTCTTCATGCACAACAAATGATTCACTCTGAAGCAACAAAACATGTCTTTCACCCATCTCAAAGGTACTGTTGACTATGGCTTACACACCATCCTGTTTACTTCTTTTCGTTTATACCATCCAAAGACCTCTCCCTCCAATCCATTGCTGACGTTGACCGGACAGGATGCCTTGGTGTTAGATGCTCCATCACTAGTTTCTAAAATCACTTATTGGACTGCCAAGAAACCGTACAACATCTCTAGTACTCGCTATTGGGCTTATGTAGATATGCTCGCAACGAGTCCGTAGGTTCAAACGGATCTCAGATCGGACTCCGGATCGTCAAGATATCGTGAAAACAATTTTCAACCGCGGATCGGTCAAATCTGGCTTGACCGTACGGTACGGAATTGGTACGCCAGCGCTTTTCTACTGCTGGGCTTTGCTTAAACGGGTCAGGTCAGACCAGGACTGACCCAACCTGGACTTCATCGCTACTGGGCTTCTGCAGATGGGTCAGGCTTGACCTGACCTGGACCAACCCGGAACCGCTGTGGGCCCAGGCCCACCTCTTCTTCTTCTTCAAACAGTTCTGTTTCAGAACCAGAACAATGTCAGTGCGGCTTCTGATCTTCTTCCTTTCTCGCTCCGGCCACGGGACGACAGCAGCACGGGCGGCGGCGACGTTCCTTCTCCGGCGACACGCAACGGCAACTGTCCGGCGAAGATTTCATAGACGTGGGCCCCAGCCAAACTCAAATTCGATCGCCCCCGTTTCTCTCGTTAGTGACTGCAGCACGCCCAATCTTATCTAATACTGAATCCAGCGAGGTTTCCATAGGCATCGTAAAGGTTATATACATCATCTAAATTATCAAAATGCATGCCCAATCTTTGTGTCATGTCTTCATTCACAATCGGATAATGGATAAATGGTGATGAGGAGGAGGCCATATCCATATGCAACCTGAATCACAAATAATAGAATAGAATTATTAGGATAATTAATAACATGTCAGAAAAACTAAGATAATAATAAAATTCTTAAACAATTGAGATTTACATGTTAGTAATTTTAATAACATGTCAGAAAAGTCAAGATAACAATAGAAATTTTAAACAATAAAGATTTACATGTTGTTCAGTATCTTGTCATCAGATGTTGACCTTTACAAGGGCCTCCCTTCAAAAGGGAAACAAAATAATGATTACTGGAAGCTTATTAAGGCAAAACAAAAGTATACAACACCACATAATAGAACCATGACTTGATAAAGAACAATGAGCTTAGTTGTATGCCTTGAAAGTAGAGATAATATGCTAGTGTTAATAGGAGGAAATGAGATCAATCTGTTTCCTACTAAAGAATTGCACACCATCATTCTCCAATTGCATCAGCCAACAAGAACACTCCATTACAGAAAATTACATCTCATACTTCAACAATAAAATAGAAAAAAACTATACATTTTATGTTTAAAAGAATAGAACATTGCAATATTGGACTATACATCCCAGACCCATACATCCATGATAGGACTATAGCTTGTAAACATTTAACCGAAACACAGAGCATAATGGAAGATTAAAAAACCAAAAATAAATTTCTAGTATAAATTAAAAAAAATTGATACATTGTATTAAAACACTTAGCTGATATAGTTATTGAGAACTACTACTATTACCTTCTATCAATCCACAAATTAGCATATAAAACATTAAACACACATCAAGTCATAACATATACAGTGCATGGCATCCGCAAAAAATTAAAATGAAACATTGACGAGAAGTGTAGGACCTAAAAAGATCACAAATCAAATGAGACACGGACGAGAAATATGCTAAATTTTCATAATAAATCGTGGATTTCTCCAATTTTAAACTCTTCAAACACTAATCAAACTGTTCTAAAAATAAACAGAGAAAATCAAACAATCACAAAAAAGAAACCCACAAAAAAAAACCCTGTTATATCAAGTTTTCAAGTGAGAGAGAGAGATAACTGGTTTCTCGGCAAATGGAGAAAATCCCAAATCCATGGTATGTGCAGGTATGTATTAAAAAGAAAGGGGAATGATTCAGATAAAGAAAGAGAAAGAACTCCGATACCCCATTAACATTTCAATTTAATGTGTAATGCATTTAAATAGAAAAAAGATCTCCACATACACGGGTGGCAGTGAGGATGAAGAGCAATATGCTGTTGTATTTTCTCCTTAGATTGATTGGCAAAGAAATGATGAAGATAGAGGGCAGGGAGCGAGAGCATAGACAGGGACGGGAGAGGGAGAGAGAGATCGCAGTGAGAAAGAGAGAGCAGCAACGAGATGGGAGAGAGCAGCAGCAGCAAGAGAGAGAGAGAGAGAGAGAGAGAGAGAGAGAGATCGTAGCAAGAGAAAGAGGGCAGCAACGAGAGAACGAGGCGAGATAGACAGGGAGAGCACTAGCGAGGGCAGAAGAGCTCGACGAGATCGGGAGAGATGAGAGCACCTCGAAATTGAGAGAGAGAGAGAGAGATCGTAGCAAGAGAAAGAGGGCAGCAACGAGAGAACGAGGCGAGATAGACAGGGAGAGCACTAGCGAGGGCAGAAGAGCTCGACGAGATCGGGAGAGATGAGAGCACCTCGAAATTGAGAGAGACGACGCACGAGAAGCTAGCAGTAGCGAGAGAGAGAGAGAGTTCGACGAGAGAGGGAGTGCAGAGGCGAGAGAGCTCGATCGACAAGAGAAGAGTGCTGCTGGCGAGCTTCCAGAGATCCTGACGAGCGACGCTGAGAGGGAGAGCAGAGATCGAGCTGAGAACGAGGCGAGAGAGAGAGAGAGAGAGAGAGAGAGAGAGAGAGAGAGAGGGAGGGAGGGAGAGTTCGACGAGAGAGGGAGTGCAGAGGCGAGAGAGCTCGATCGACAAGAGAAGAGTGCTGCTGGCGAGCTTCCAGAGATCTCGACGAGCGACGCTGAGAGGGAGAGCAGAGATCGACCTGAGAGAGAGAGAGAGAGAGAGCTCCGCTCAGAGAGACTGGCGAGAATGAGAGAGCTTAGTTGAGAGAGAGGCGAGAGATAGGGGCGGGTAGGTCTAAGAAGGGGGAAAATGAAAAAATGAGCGGGCCCAACGAAATTCATCCTCCTGATTGCATTTTATGTTCCACCCACCCGCTGTGTTCTGCCCACACGATCCCAGCTGATAATATGATCAACTGCAGTGTAGGAGAGCTCTTCCCATATATATATATATATATATATATATATATATATATATATATATATATAAAGCTTCTAAAACTTGAGACCTTAGTCTTGTAGAGGTTTGCAAAAGCCAGAATCTTACTTTTGAAGTGAAACGCTTGTTAGAGGTCTTCATCTTGCTGTTTTATTTTCAAAAGCATGCCCTGTAAAATGAGGCAGAGGTCTACGAATATACCATGACCAATAATCAAAGGCTCTTGGAGAGACCCCAATGGTAACGGTGTAAATGAGCTGATCAGATTAGCCCAGCTTGAGGTTGGCTAGAATATTAGATGACCCACCTCGAGTTTTTGCCAACTGAGTTTGGCCTAGCTTGTGCTTGGCTTCAATTAAATTGATTTTATAATATTAAACCTAGCTTGAGAACAGCCTTGATTGGAAGCCCAACCGAGTTAAGCTTGAGCTAGGCTTGGCAATTCATATCAAGTTTGGGATCAAGCAAGATGAGGGGGAGTTTCCTCTTTGGCACTACATATCATATGGGAACCATTGATGCACCTCTATGTAGAGTCCAAATCTGGTTACCAAAAATAAGGATTAAGACAGGGATAGAAGGCCTATACATGGATAGTGCACTGCTAAACACAAGTTTAATGCATTATATTTTAAATACATTTAGAAGCATGCCTCAATGAATTAAATTTAATAAAAAATAATAAAAAGGTTGTTGACTTATATAATGTTAGTAATTTTTTTCTGCATTTTCTTTACTATTAACAATCACGAAAAAGAAGAAAAGATATATGAAAAATGTAGGAAAAATAGCAAGATGTATTAAAATAAATTGTTGTGCATCAATTAGCCATTTGACTCCACAAAAAATGATTTTTTTTTAATTGTCCTTGATTAGTTTTCATATTCTGGATTATCAAGATTGAATTATCAACTCATATATCTAATCATTATAAGGTTTTGGAGCCTAAAAGCACTAAGATAAACACATGTTATCCACATACATTGATACACATGGTGCATACAAATAAAATTCTATATAAAATTCTAAGTATAAAATTTTAATTTCCAGACCCATTGGCTCTATCACTAATCTTCGCAAATTTATTTTACAATCTACATAAAGTTTTAAATTTATAATTGGCTACTTCTTGATTAATCAACTATTTACATTGTTCATCCAATTTGCCATATGCCGGCCCACACCATAACTTTTGTCTTTTATGTTGTAACATATCTCCAACATTATCAAGGGACATGTAGAATAAAAAAAATAGAAGAACATGTGGAAGAAAAACTAATTAATGTAAAGTAAAACAATCATCAACGTACAAAAAATAAAAATAAAGGGAGTAATCATCAATGGTTCAATGTAGAAAAAAGGATATGTAACAAAAAAAGAAAGAAGACATGTATCAAAAGGAACTTAGAAAAAACAATTACAACTATGAATGGTAGAATATTCATTTATATAGGAAAAAAATTGAAAAATTAAAAAAGGATAATCATCACTCCATCATTCCATTAATATGGCAATGTAAAAATAAAATGATGAATGAAAACAAGTTATCATCTTATTTACTACATCACTCATCAATGATGTAGACATATACTCTAAAAAGCAAGAAGTTTTAGTCCATAAAGTAAGAAGCTTATCTAAGTTCGAATGGACTTGTACTTTACTTGAGCCTATGAAATTGTACTTTTTACTATGGAGTAGAAATGCTAGTTGGGACAATGGGGAATGGTTATATCGTGCAAAAGAAGAAGACAATGGGGAAAGGGAATATCAAAAGACAATGAAAAAAAATGTTAAAAGGCATCTTCCTAGCTTGCTTTCTTTAGTTGGATGAAAAGACAAACTTGCCCTCTCTTTTCTTTTTTTGCAACGCTTAGCATTTGGTTCGCTAGAATGGTTTTAGACAGGAATGGAATAAAAAACGGAATGAATTTGGAATGGAATGAGGCAGGAATAGTCATTTCCATTCCAATGTTTGGTACATTGAGGAATCAACCCAGTAATAGAACTCTGGATTCATGTTCTTGCGTTTGGTATACTGGAATGATGTCCGGAATGTAATAAAATTTACATAAAAATGACCAAAATACCCTTGTTAGAATTTTGGAATGGAATGGCCTTGTTAATATTAATATTAATTATATTAATAATATAATATTAATATATTATTAATAATAATAATATACATTAATATAATATTAATATATTATTATTAATAATAATATACATTAATATAATATTAATAAATATATTATTAATTTAATAATAAAATTAATAAATATTATTAATAATGTGTATATTATATTAATAATATTATTATAAATATTAAAAATAATCTTATTATAATATAATATTATAATATTAAATATAATTATAATATTATTAATAATATAAATTATTATTATATTATTATTATTATATTATTATATTATTATAAAATACCCTTGTCTGGGGCATTTCGGTCTCAACCAAAAAACATAAATGAATGGAATGGCCATTTTTCTGCCTCCCCAGTGGAATGGTCATTCCTCTACTTAAAAGAATGGTGATTCCGGAAGTAATGGTCATTCCGTCACTTTTGTGCGAACCAAACACTATAATGATCATTCCGCTGGAATGACCATTCCATTCCGACCTTCATTACAGCGAACCAAATGCTACCTTAAATCTTGAGAAATGCATTTAATGAAATGACAAAATTACTCATAATAAAATTTAAATCCCAAGGCATATCCAAAAAAGACAAAAATCTGAGAAGGGGCAAGGTAAGAATCACCCCCCTAAATAGTTTCAGCATAATAAGGTCCGTGGTTGCCGTGAACGTCAGCGACGTTACTAATGATGTAAGAAAGGCTCATACTAATTAAGCTCGGGCCTTAAAATAGAGATATATTCTAAAAATATATATATTATTTGTGATTTTGATGAAGTTAAATGTTTGGACATTTGAAATACTTAGCCAAGCCTAAGCCATAGAACGACGGCAACCCAAACTTGAATATTTTTAGGCCTAGTATTTTAGACCTAAACTTAAGCTCAAATGTAATAGGTACAAGTTGAGTTCGAGTAAATGAATATCCATTTGCAAACCCACTTTTTTATTGACTACATCTGGGTGATCTACAATAAAAATAAAAATAAAAGTGTTCTGCTACCTATACACTGCAAACATCTCTCCACACACTGCATTAAAAAAAAGAGATAATTAGCGAAAGGTCCCTCATATAGGACTTGTAATGCCTCTAGTCCATCAACTTTTCCTCTAAGGCCTGTAGTCCATGCAGCTTGGACATATTTCGGTGAGAGGTCCCTAGACACGTCACCTCATGGAGAGAGGTCCATAGACACGCCAACTCATATATTTTCATGACTGATTAGGCATGAAATTTTAAAATTTTAAATTTTAAATCTACCATTCCCCCTCCTCTTCTTCTTCAATCTGTACTTGGACATTGACGAATTGTTTCTCAACACTTGACATCGAAGTCATCTCGGTAATGGCGCATTTTCACTCTTTGAAGTTGGCCTGGTACAGTGGTTTCCATGCATTGGAATTGAAAAGGACTTTTTTTTAGTTGATCAGTACTACTCCTCTCCTCGGTTTGGGTTCGTGCAGCATGCAGCAATTCCATTCATTTTCTTTTCCTTTTTTTCTCTTTTCTCTCGGTTTGGGTTTGTGTAGCGTCCAACGTGTTACTGTTACATCCTCTCCTCGTGGCTCATGCAAGAAAAGGCAAGGAAATCACTCTTTGCAGGTTGGGCGAATCCAACCCAGTTTCAACTTTTTTTTTCCTGAGAACGAGATTGGGATTTTTCAAAGAAGTAGCATCGCTAAACGCTGCTTCTTCCTTAGCCTACACACCATTGTCGGAGAGGAAGAAAAAGACCTCTGCAATCTTGCCCAAGTTCTGTTGCAGACTTACAGAACACAAAACGAAGAAGAAGACGAACTTCTGCGCCATCGTTGGATTTCTTAAGTCACAGTCGTTTTATGTGTCGCCGGAGAAGGGGGATCGCCACCGGAGGCTGCGCCATGCCATCGCCGGAATCGAGGAAGAAGGTGAACGGAAGATGGCTTTTGTGTTTCTGATTCCAGAACGAAGAAACAGAAAGTGGGCCTAGGCTTTGCAGCAGTTCCGGGTTGGTTCCAGGTCAGGTTCGACATGGCCCGTTCCAGAAGTCCATCCCCATTCTAGTCAAAGTCAAATTTATCTGAGTTTTGTATTTTTTGTTAAATTTATTTGAGTTTTGGATAAATCTATCTGAGTTTTTGGCTATTTATTTGACTTCTGGAACAAATTTATTTGAGTTCTGGACAAATTGAACTGAGTTCTAGACAAATCTATTTAAGTTTTTGGCTATTTATCTAAGTTCTGGAATAAATTTATCTGAGTTCTGGACAAATTTATCTGAGTTCTGAATAAATCTATCCTAGTTTTTAGCTATTTATCTGAGTTCTGGAACAAATCAATCTGAGTTGTAAACAAATCTATTTGAGTTTTTGGCAAAATTATTTGAATTTTTGAAAAATATAGGTGAGTTTCTGACAAATTTATCTCTATTTAAAAAAGTTTTAACTGAGTTTTGAACGAATCTTCTGTGTTTTTGGCAAATTTATTTGTATTCTCTTAGATCTATTTGTGTTTTTGAGTTTTATTTGTGTATTTTTTGAAATTTATTTCTATTTTTTTTAAATAAATTTAACTGAGTTCTTGACAAAAAGACTTGAGTTTTTGCCACATTGTTCGCTAATTTGGAAAATTGGGCTATCTTAGTTTTGGCAAATGTATTTACGTTTTTTTAAATTTATTTGCGTTTTTTAATTTTATTTACTTCTTTTGAAATTTATTTGAGTCTTTTGAAATTTATTTATATTTTCTTGAAATTTATTTTGATCTTTTGAAATTCATTTTGGATCTTTTGAAATTGTTTTTCATCTTTTGAAATTTATTTATATGTTTTGAAATTTATTTGTGTCTTTTTAAGTTTATCTGCGTTCTTTTGAAATTTATTGCATTTTTTGAAATTTATTTGCGTTTTTTGAAATTTATTTGCGTTATTTTGAAATTTATTTGTGTGTTCTAGAATTTATTTGAAAATATCATTAATGAGATTCCATTAATCGTGGCCCATTAAATGGTAGTTGACTATTATTAATGGGATATCCCACCAATCATGGGATATGATTTAAAGAAAAGGTAAATTATACATATTAGGTATGGGATGTATTAGAGGACCTTTGGGTGCATGACTTTTTTTTGTGGACTATTTGCAACAAAATCATACTTTGAGGGACCTCTCGCTGAATCCCAAAAAAAAAAAAAAAAAAAAAAAAAAAAAAAAAAAAAAACTAAACTACTCCTATCCCTCTACTTCCCTCTCTCCTAGCTCCTTGCTTCGGCCAACTTCGCCCAACCCCGTCGCTGACCCATCTCCCTCTCCCTGCTCCGGCCACCTCCGCCCGACCCCGCTGCCAACCCATCTCCCTCTCCCTCTCCTTCCCTCTCTCTCAGTAGCCCTACTCCCACTTCCTTGCACCCCCTCCATCCCCTCGGTGCTGCCCAAGAGGGGGGGGGGGGGGGGGGGGGGGGGGGGGGTGGGGAGGGGGTGGGGGGAGCGACAAAGAGAAAGGGACAGAGAGGGAGAGAGACAGGAGGGGGAGAGAGAGAGGGAGACAGGGAGACTTGGTGGGCGGGTGGGAGAGAGGGAAACTGGGCCCGCGAAGGGCGGGGAGAGGGAGGGAGAGAGAGAAAGGGCGAAAGAGGGAGAGGGTGGGATGGGGCTGCGGTGGCTGGCGAGAGGCAGAGAGCATGAGAGAAAGAGGGGGAAAGGGAGAAGCAGTGGGCTTTGGGGTGGGGCGAGAGGGAGAGGGGTAGAGAGGAAGAGAGAGGGAGAGAAAGGGGGGAGAGGGACGGGGCTGCCGGCGGCGGGCAAGAGAGATAGAGAGAGGAAAAGGGAGAGGGATCGGCGGCGGCGGGGTTAGGCGGAGGTGGCCGGAGCAGGGAGCAGGGGGAGAGAGGGAAGGAGAGGGATAGGGGTAGTTTAGGAATTTATTTATTTATTTATTTATTTTTTAAGTGCAGCATGTGGAGAGCTGCTTGCGATGTGTAGGTAGCCACTCTCTAAAAAAAAAAACCCTATGAAGAGTTTTCTTTTTCTTTTAATAAAGCTTCATTGTGTGCACACATAGTGATATGCACAATCGAGTAAGCTCTAGGGTCATGGGTTATGATAGGGTGTAAATTTTAAATTATATTTCTTAGCACATGTTTAGTTTTCATAATATTATAAAAAAATATAGTTGAGTCACATGAAAATCGACACTTTTGGGTGACATTTTAAATTTCAAAACACATAGGGCTCCTTGACAGACTTTATATATATATATATATATATAGCTTGGGTGAGAAAATCTTATTATTGGAGTTGCTATTTCAAAGAAAATGTGGGAGAAAATATCACATTTTTATATGATTTTCGAAAGAAATATGTTAAAGATAGTTTTCAAAAGACGTATATTAACATTTTATTAGTTTTCAAAAGACGTATATTAACATTTTATTGACCGGACGCTTAGAAATCGCATGGAGTAATTGGATGTGAGAAAGATTTTAGGGTTAGATATCAATGCAAGAGAAATTCTAGGGATTAATGCGTGAGAGATTTTAAGGGAAAAGATTAGGCAAGATTGGAAAACTCGTGGCTTAGACTCGACTCATTCAATACAAAAAGAATTAACTTTAATAGAGTCAACGCTGTGACTTGGTAGAATCATGTCTTTTTAAAAATAATAAAAAATAAATCCATTACTTATAAAATATAAAAAATATATATTTATTTACCTGTATTCGTGATAATCAATTCATATTAATAAATGAAAGAGAATTGCTACAATAAGGAGAATAAAAGAAAAATGCTGCATATTACACAATTCGTTGGTCCACATATCAAATGTAAAAGATCAAATACAAGTTTCAAGTTTGTTTCGGTAATCATTTTTAAATTACCGACTCCACACCTCACGCATAATTAGTTTTAAATAAATTTTAATTATTTAAAATTAGACCTGCCTATTAAATTGTTTGGAATGCAAACAATTTATTTAAACGAGATGACTCGGCTAAGTCTCTCCTATTTTTAACTCGCTCCTGCATTAAAAGAAGCTGACTTGGAATAGTCCAGCGTCAACTCGTGGAATTTTCCAACGATGAGATTAGTTAAAAGCAATGGAATTAGACGTTGCCCATTTGAATTCTGCAGAAACTGATCCAGCCAATTTACAATTTTCTTCTCTCTCTTTGTTTGAAAGAAAGAAGCAAGAATCATAGGGAAAAGAAAATAAACAATGAAGGAGTAAATTTAAATTCCCTACCTTATAAGATCATGATCGAATGAGACTTGAAATAGTGAATAGCATTACATAACAATACATGTAGATGTTTGCTGAAGAGTGTTTGCTTACTTTCAAACATATGTAGCTGCTCATGTTTCAGGGTCACAGGGATGGCAATGGGGCGGATTAGGTATGGCTTGAGGTAAATACAAACCCGTTCCATCTAAAGTTTATATCATTAAAATAGGCCAAACACACCACTTTTTTTTTTCTCCCACTAGTGCTAAGTTATCAAATACCACTTAAACCACTTGATTTTTAATTTGTTTATAATTGTAATAAGAAATATATATATATATATATATATATCTATATCATATGTATAGAGACAAAACCCAAATTACCAAAAGCGTCTCACACTAAGAAAACATTTACTCAACCTACTCTTAATTAAGGGGCAAGGCGGGGCGGGTCCTGTTTAAACCCGACCCATTGCCGCCTCTCTCGTGATTAAAAGATCTTTTAACTTTAAAAATGTGAAATCAAGGATTAGAATAATATGATGATATATATATCTATCTATGGAGAATATTCATGTGCATCTATCTCTCACCATAGGGTGAGGGCACTTTTCCTTTTTGCACATAAATTATGGAAATGTACCTCACCCTATGTACTTGAAAATTCACTTTTATACTTGAAAATTTTTCATTTATGAAAGTGTCCCTCACCCTGTGGTGAGGGATAGATGCACGTGAATATTGTCCTATATCTATATCCATGAGCCTTAACCCTAACCATTCCATCCATATTACTTCCCATGATATGAATCCATCCAAGTGCCCACACAAGTTGGACCACATATGCAAACTTAAGTCCTCAACGACCATTCTGTCACAAAAGTCGTCTTCATTTGCTTCCCACGTTAAGTGGAACCACAGGCATAAGGAAACTTGCCCATTTCTTCACTTCCCCATCACAGCAAGGAATCTACAAAAACCAGAAAGAAGAAGAAGCAGAAGAAGAAGAGTGTCTTTGTGTTTGATTTTTGGGGGTTGGAACTGCGAAAACTGGAATCCTAAAATCAAACCTGGCAAACATAGCGGGGCTGAGGGCTCGCTCGTCTTTGAAGCAGGAGATCGCGGGGTTTGAAGACGAGGAGGATTGCAGGCCTTGGCGTCGAAGATTGTCGATGGCTCTCTCATGGAGATCCGTTTTTCGGATCGCCCTGCTCCTCATTCTCTTCGCTGCCATCGCAACCGCTTTCATTACTCTCCCTGTCGAAAAGGTTTGATTCTCTTCTGCTTTTCTCTTCTTAAATGAAAATTGAACTTGTGACGATGTTATACAATATTCTGCTAATTCGTTGTTGGGTTCTTGAATTCTTGGCTTTTGGATTAATGGGTCTCTTTTTGTTTCTGAGAATTAATTAAAGAGCATTTGTTAGGGAAGAATTTTTGGTTTTCTGCCTTATCTTTTCTGGGTTTTAATTGATGAGTTGAGTTTTGGACAGTTTACAATGCTTGAAGTTCTCTCTTTCTCTTTTCTTCAGTTTTTTATTGCTCTCTCTTCTTCTTCTTCTTTTTTTTTTTTAATTGGATTTTTTCTTATTTTTCTGGGTAGGTCTTTTGGGGGATTTTAATTTAAGATATCATTAGTTTTGACGATTTTCGTTTGTTCCCATTTAAGTTTTTGCTAATTCTTTGTTGGGTTCTTGAATTTTGGACTTTTGGATTAATGGGTGTTTTTTTTTTTTGGTTGGTTTTTGAGAGTTTACTGAATTGTATTAATTAGGGAAGGATTTATGTGCTTTTGTTTTCACTCTCTCTTTTCTGGGTTTTGATTGATGAATTCAATTGGGCACTTTGCAATGCTTGCATTGATTTTATGCTGTAGCTCTGCTTACAGTTTTGGGGATATGGTTTTATAGGTAGATAGCAGTTTGAAGGGTTTTATTTTTTCAAGTGGGCATCTCGGGGTTTTTCATGTAAGGTACTGCCATTTTTGCTGATAGAAATTGAAATGAAATGGTTTTTCAATTTTGACCTTTTGGATTCCGCTTTTTCTTTTTAATTTTCATTGATGAAAAGTTCTTGATTACTCTTTTTCTTTCATAAAGATTTTTCGTCCTTTTTTTTTGTCTCGGCTTTTCGTTTGTTGAATTTATAGCCTTTTGGATTCATTTTTTTAACTGGAGTGTATAAATTTGGGAAGAATTCATGGGTTTTTCTTTTTGAGAATTAAATTAAACCTGTTGATCAGGGAAGAATTCATAGGCCTTTTCTTTTCAGGGTTTTAATTGATGAATTGAATTGGGCAGTTTACAATGCGTACATTACTCTTTCTCATCTTGAGTTTGCTATTTGCTTGATATTCTTTGGTGGGTGTTTAGGGTTTTAATGTAAGATATTGATATTTTTATTGTTTATATTTTTATAAGATGCCAGTGGGAGAATTTGCTGATTGTTGCCTCATTCATGTAAATATCTGAATTTTTGTCAATGCCTGATGTAATTAAAATGATATTGGCCTGCAGATTTTGAAGGATTTCTTGGTTTGGATCCATCAGAATCTTGGACCCTGGGGTCCCCTTGTGCTGTAAGTGTCAAATGCTATAGCTTTTGTTCTTTGACCTCAATGGTTTCTTAAGTTTTTAGTATTTTTAATTTGTTAATGTGCTATGCATTTTTTATCCAATTGATGATCATTAGACCTACACCCAGTTTCTTTCCTCAGTTTTTGGGCTCTTGGATGTGAATTTATTTGCTGTAGGATGTTCATGTTATTTTCCTCTTTATTTTGGAAAAAAATTATGATTCTTTACTCCACAATCAGATTCACATCACCCAAATGCAAAATGTGCTTAATTGTTTTGTCTGCTGATTTATAAATGTATTTTTTTTCTCAATCTTCCCTCTTTATATATATGGATGTGAGGGCCCCCATGCTATCTCTCATAGTAAGGTGAGGGACTCTCTCATCGGGGCATCCCACCCCCACCCACCCCCCCCCCCCCCCCCCCCCACACACACACACAGAGCTGTCATGGTTCTAACCCCTTCATCCGCGGCCCATAAATTTGATGACTTTATATTAAAGGAAAAAATTTGACCTCAATCCAACGGTCCAATCCATTTGGATAGGTGAAAATTCAATGAGTCTAGTGTACTTAAAGGGGTTCCATGTGTGTGGAGGGTTCGGATGTGTTATAAAGGCAACCCTACTATGTTGTCCCTCACTATAACATGGTGAGGGATGGATGCATATGAATATTTCTCATATATATATATATATTGGGCTTTAATCTTGTGAAATGAACCCTATGATGCGATGGCCCACCTCGGGTTGTGACAATCATGGCCAAGGTGGGAAACAAAACAATCTCAATGAGACCTGTGGGCATTCAAAACATCAACCCCATCAGATTATCCCAACCCCTTGATCTACGATACTCAAGTCTAATGGTTTTAGAGGGCATCCATCATTTTCTGCATTTCAGTCCAGAGGTTGCAATGAGTGTGAAACTTGGACATGCGGCATTTCTTTCTGGAGTGGGTTGTGCTTTTTTTTTTTGGTGGGGGGGGGGGGGGGCGGCGGGGGTGGGGGTTAGCTTGATCAAAGGTGGGCCATCGCATCATAGGGTTTATCACACCAAATCAAAACTCTATATATCTTTGATAAAAGATATTTCCATTACTGATGACAAATTAAAAATAAATAATGATGTTAGGAACATTCCTGCACTTTCTCACTAATAGTTTTATTGGTTTTTGTACAGGGCTATTTCATACATACCTCTAACTGTTTTGGCAGTTCCAGCTTCAGTACTTACCGTAAGCATGGATTTTGTTGTCATGGTTCCATGAGCTAGTCAGCATAACGTGTAACCATAATTTTAACTGTAACACTACTTCTATAGCTTCATGCTTGTTGCAGTCATGATGGTTTTCTTTGTCTATTGTCTAAACTTTATTGTTTTCACATGAAGATAATCATTCTAGTTTTTCAGAATTTAATGCCCTCAAAATCAGGTTTCCTTCATTATGCACATATATTTAATGTCCATGGGGATATTGCAAATTCATGCCAAACAAGTAATTCTATAGGTTCACTAGGAATTCTCTCCTATAAACTAGTCCGATTATATTAGGATCACCTTGTGGGGCCCATCTATATGTAGGGTTGTAATGGACCTGTGTTTATCCAGTCATACGAGGGTGCATTTGTGCAACGAGAGGATTCCATGAATGAGAGGAAAATTGTTTGGATTTTCCATGTAGCCCACTATTTTGTTGTTTGATGTCCACCTGGACCCCCTTTCTTTCTTCGGCACTTGGGACCCCTATGATGAATCCAAACGCCTTACAGCCACTGCTTCCATGAATTGGTGCAAGGCCAAATCTGATACTCATTCAAGGGTTACCAATCTATTGAAATCCTAAAAAAAGTGAGGGCCATGGATTAAAGGGTTAGGATGATATAATGCACTTGAAGTTTTGCACACATGTATGTCCCATCTAGATCTTTCGATCACCCACCTCCTCCTTGATTGGCACTTGGCATGGCCCAGGTGGGCCACACGAGGGAGTCTGCATGTCACAATCCTATATGTATATATTGAAATACAGCACCTATTACATCACATATCAAAAACTACAAAGGCGTATTGATTCCCTTTCCCCAGTCTATCTGAATCATACATTCTGTCATCTATAATTGATTAAATAAAAGCAAACCTGCCCATCATCTTGCTTTTGAACTTCCTTATATAATCTGCCCTTTCCCAAGGGAAAGAACTAGATCTCGAGGACCATTTTATTGCACCAAAGAATCTCCTAGAACAACACCATCTTGCGTACACAACTAATTAAGCTCCCTACAACCCACAAGAATCACATGAGCTGCATTGGAACAGGCATCCAGTTGAGGAACTGAAAATTCCAAATCCTACATGATCTCAAATGGGGCCACATATTCTTACCCTCTTAGCTTCTCTCTTAGTACTTTCATCAAAAAAATTTTTAACAACCTCACATCTTGGCGGAATCTCTAAGACCCCTATGGTTTATTTTTGTGAAGGGTTCCTATGTTTTCTTTTCTATATTCACTTTTAGGATAAGTAACTCGTGCTTGATGCTTTCATATGAGATGATTTAAGAGAGACAAGCTTATTTTTCTTATCTTCATTATCTCAAACACTACATGATCTCAATGGGGCCACATATTCTTGCCCTCTTAGGCCTTAGCTTCTCTCTTAGTACTTTCATAAAAAAATAAAAAATAAAAAATAAAAAAAACTCACATCTTGGCGGAATCTCTAAGATCCCTTTGGTTTATTTTTGTGAAGTGTTCCTGTGTTTTCTTTTCTATATTCACTTTTAGGATTATGAATTATAGGATAAGTAACTACTGCTTGATGCTTTCATATGATATGATTTAAGAGAGACAAGCTTATTTTTCTTATCTTCATTATTTGTTTTAAAAGTCGCCACTAATGAAATGCCCTTGTGTCTAAATTCCAGCTTGGAGGTGGTTATCTTTTTGGGTTGCCCATAGGCTTTGTTGCTGATTCTATTGGAGCTACCATTGGCGCAACAGCTGCGTTCCTTCTTGGTAGAACGGTTAGTCTATTCTCAGTTCCAGTCTGTTGTAACCATATTATGTATCATTATTCAATTGGACATTTCTTTCCTTTCTTCAAATTATCTATTGGACTGGGATCCTTCAATTTTCAAGGGAATACCTTTTTGGATATGAATGTTGGGTTTGGCTCAGCCATAACCAAATTTTTTTTATGAGAAAGTAATTTATGATAAAGATCAACACCTGTATATACTTTAAAATATATAATAGAGAGTATAAAATACTATTTCTCAGCTGTATCCCCATATCCAAAGTAGTAGGGGCACCTGAGTCTCATCTGTGGAGATTTACCTGTATCAGATCCCCATATGCATATCCAATGATATAGAGCAGAATCATTTGGAATATAATAAAATACATATTTATGTTGTGATACACTCTTTTGGAGACAGGATGCATATCCTTGTTCCATAGTATTAAAACTTGCAAAACCCGACTCAACTCAATGTCCGGGTGTGGTCAATTTGAAGATTTGGTCAAGCCTATTATTATTAATTTTTTATTATTATTGTTGCTGCTGCTGCTGCTGCTGCTGCTTCGTTCAGACACAGACAAGCATTGAACCTTCATAAGGTTTGACTATGATTTGTAAATTTCATAATTAAAGTATAAAATAACAATATTAGCGAAAGTATAGTTCAGGGAAAAGAACAGAGGACATAGAAGCAGAGCATGCATTCCTCAGTCATGCTTCCTTTTTCAAACTATTATAGATCACTTGAAGTTGCAACAAGAGGGTGCTAACTGACATGGAGTCACACCACACCTTTAGAAGAGACAAAACCAATTCAGTTAAACAAAAAATCCTAATATATTATTCTTGATGGTCAAATTATACATATAAATGTTTTTTCCCTTTTCCAACATTATAGGATTCAATCCCCATACATATACCCAATGATATAGAGCAGAAGCATTTGGGATGTTAATAAATGATATACTTCTGTTGTAATACTCTCTTTTGGAGCTGGATGTGTAGGCTTGTCCCTTGTTGTAAAAGCTTGCAAAACCTGAGTCAACTCAATGTCCAGCCAAGTAGAATCAACTGGAAGATTTGGTGGAGCCTCTTATTATTGTCGTTGCTGCTGCTGCTGCTGTTTCTTAAGACATGCAATGAACCTTCAGAGGACTTGGCTCTATTGTGCTGAATTTCATAACTAAAGGAAGTATAAAATAAAAATATAGCAAAAGTATAAGGTTTAGCGAAAATGAAAGTGGAAAAAGCAGCAGCATGGATTCCTAAGAGTCACAGTTTGCTTTTCAAACTTTTATAGATTTCTCAGAGTTGCACCAAGAGGGTGGTAATTGACATGAAGTCACACCACACATGTAAAAGAGAGAGAAGCATATTGAGGGAAACACGAAATGTGAATATATTATTCTTGATGTTCGAATTGCACATATATAGGTTTTTTTCCCTCTCAGAATTATAGGATTTGGGAAATACTAAACTTAATCAAACTTATTTTTTTTTAATGGTTAAAATGTAACAAATTTATAAGATTTGATATTTTTATTGACCCTTTGATTGTGTCGTATTGACAAAGATTTCTGCATAAGCTTATAATACATCTAGGAGTCCTTCCGCAAAAAGAAATCAGAATCCCAACAAAGTTGACCCTCCTAAAATCTAACTATCTGCGACCGAAACAGTTATTTTGAAAGACTTTTTGCCAAAGGGCAAAGCTCCTAATAGGTTTGCCATCTTGTGGCACTATTCATTTGATTCTGGGACCCATTGTTGGGATCTCCCACACCTGATATCTGCATCAGTTACCCTTTCTTTTCGGAAATGATCCACTTGCTCCACAAGAAATTTGTTATTGTTTGTATTGAAAAATGTAACAAGACTGTCTTGGTGAGCCAAGTTGAGAGTTGCATTATAGAGTCTTGACCAAGGCAATCAACTCATTGGCAATTCAGGTTCTTTGTTGTGGTGCATCAGAAACATATTGGTCGAGTTAATGTAATTGAGCCAACTTTCTGAACTACGCTTTGTTATGGAGATATGCACTACAATAACTGCTTTCTGGGACATGTATACTGCAATTAGTGATTAAGTGTTACACTGGATACACTCAATTTCATAAAATACTAACATTTTCTATTTATTATATGTCTTGACAGTTCACATTATTGTTCATGAATTTTCATTTAATCAAGTGTTATGCTGGGTAGACTGTAGTTGTCAGTTGTAACAAACTCATGATGATGATGAATTTCAGCTTTTCCTGCTAGTGATGAGGATATAGGTGTGTCTGTGTGTGCTTGTCTGTTCATTTTACAATAGGATTTTTTACACTAAATGCATCAATCAACTCTTGAGTTGTTTCAACTCATTGGCTTTCCGCTTTGTAAAATACTAAGGTTTCACTTGAAACATTCCGGAAGCTAATAGATAAATTATAAACTGCATACTGCGTCATTTATGAATTGTAGGACCTCTATTGAAGGCAACCGAGTTTTTTACTATGATGCTGTGATGTAGATTGGGAGGCCATTTGTTATTTCCAAATTGAAGGATTATCCACAGTTTCAGGCGGTTGCTATTGCAATTCAGCGATCTGGCTTTAAGGTGCCTGTTTCTATTCCTACTCTCTCCACAAGAACATTTGGCAAAACTTCACATGGTTTTGATTACTGGTTTCTCTACTAACCCACAAAATAAGGATAGAACAAGTTTTGCATTTATTTAAATTTAATTTAATAACAGATTTTCCTGGATTGTCTTGTTCCCCTCTTTCTTTCTTCAGATAGTGTTGTTGCTTCGGCTGGTTCCCCTACTTCCATTTAGCATGTTGAATTACCTTTTGTCTGTGACTCCCATCAGCATAGGTGAATACATGTTGGCTTCTTGGCTGGGAATGATGGTATGTCTCCCTCCTCCTTCCCTCCCCTAACTGCTCACCCTTGTTATGCCTTTCGCAACATTCAAATGGTTATTATTAGGGATGTCAATGCACCTCCAATCACTTAGTTACCAGGAGGATCCTGCATTATTCCATTCCGAAAAGTCGGGATATGGAACTATGGGATCCTCTCTTCGGACCTGATTGATAATCATGTCTGGTATATTATGATGCACGGATACTTCAAAATGGGCAACATATTGTGTCGTATCATATCTGATACTTCACTTTTTATTTGTAAAATCCATGTCCCTTCCGTATCTATGCCATGCCCCTGTCATATCCATGCCATATCCGGGCATCATAGGGTCTGGTCCTAGTCAAGTCGGATCCATAGCCAAATCCTTGTGTTCCTGAAGTGATATGTATAAAATATTATATATAGTTTTTTTATAACCATGTATAAAATATTATATTATGCATAATATATTAATAAATAACATTCTGATAATATTATCCATGAAAAAGAAGCTCACAAGAGCTTGTAACACTGCTGGTAGCTTCTGAATACTGTATATTTGCGTATTTGGTTTGAGACCTGGTATCAAGAGGTCATATATAATATTATTTTTAATATTTTATAGATGTTTACGTTGGATCCGGAGTCGGATCTAGGTCCAGGTTGTCCAGCGAGGTCATGTCCAGGCCCAGGTATTTAAAGTAAATTTGGGTCCGGGTCTGCATCTGGGTCCACCTTGGATCCGTACCAAGCCCAGCCAATATACATCCCTAGTTGTCATAGCATTGGGTTTTTGAAAATGTAAAGGCTCATGCGGTGTAGTCACATTAATTTGCTGAGGTGGATGGGTTAGTTTATTCTAGTAGTTTCGAAGTGCTATTTAAGAGGACACCCACATCAAAAGCTTAAGGAATTTGAACTTGTTTTTTTGCAACATATTGATTAATTCATTGTCAATTTAATTAAAGGAAAATGTTTCATTATCTCATGCCATTAACAACTCCTAATTAGGCTGTCAAACAACGTAGTGACTGCATATAAGGTTCTAGGAACAAAAGCACCTTCTTTTCTTATATTGAATGTATGGAAAAACTATGAACATTCAGATGTGTTAAAACCTCGTTAAATGTGGGGACAATGAAAAAGAGAATGGATTGGATATTCCCCTTTTCTGGACAAGAGAGAGAAATGTGGAAATGAGAAAAGCAGAGGAGGAAACATTCGATACCATGAAGCTACAAGCAATATGATGTGATTGCATTTGGCTGGTATAAAGCAACCCTACACACATATCAAGTTCAATACTTCATTGAAAATTGAGGAGGAAAACACTCAAATCATCTAAAAGATTTGGATTGGAAAAAAAAAAAAAAAAAGAACAAATTTTCTCCATGAATGCTTCAAACTGCTCAAGTTTGTTTAATAGTACCATAGAATGTAGGAACTGTCAGTTAAATGCCAGAACTCCGATGCCTTGAATTTTATGAGTGCTTACTACATTATGATAAAAAAAAAATGACATTAGGTAGTGACTCGTGCAGATGTAAGCAGAACAATTGACACCTCTGTTAGTGGTCAGTAGTCAGTACATATGTAACAGGACATTCAGTTTTCTAAAATTTTTATGTTTAATGATTTTATCCTTTTCAGACTCAAACCACTTACAATCCTATTTGGGGAAAATGTAAGATTTTTTGTATTTCTAATAGCATTTATATGCTATTGGGTTTCTTTCTCCTTAGAGGCAACTGTCGTGGATTGTGTTAGAGGCAACTTTTTTTACCACCACTTGGGACCATTTAAACTTTAAAGTTCTTCAAAATTGTTGGGATGATCTGATTGAGATTATTTTTTTTGCAAAATCATATCCACTATGAGACCTTTTCATTCAAACTATCCTCCCATGACGCATGCATCCGAGTGAGTCCCTTCCCACAAGGGACTCAGAGTTTTACTTCTTATAGAATCCGTGACACATACCTCTTCGCAAAACGTAACCCATATACAATTTGTGTAGCTCTTCATATTTTTATTCTAACATTTAGATTTTTTTATTGCACGAGTATGCTTTTCCCATATTAATAAGCATTATAAGTATCCAGGTATTTTAGGTGTTCTTTGTCAATGGAATGAGTTTCATTCATAATATAGTCAAGTTCAGTTCATTTAGGCCAAATTGGCCAAAACTATTAGGTGTACTGAACCATATAACTCTACACAAAATATTAGGTCCTAAATTTGGGCTTGTTTAGTCTAAACCAGCAATTTTAGATTTGAATTCATTGATTTAAATCTGGCCAAAATTCCCAACTTCAGCCAACTTACGTGCAAATTTGTTTTCTTTAAATTTCAATTGTTTTGACAAAATGCCCTAAATTAGGGCAAAAGTCTTTTTTTGTGTCTATTATGAACAGGGAAGGGGTTTTAGCCCACCAAAATCCTAGGTTATATGGGATAATATCATTAGGATTTAGTTTACTAGGGTAATGGCCTACTTTATCATCATCGTCAAAGCCTTGTCCCAACTATGTTGGGTTGGCTACAAGAATTCTATTTTCCGGTCTATTTTGGGCCAAATCCTTGGATAGATTGCACTTCTTCAGATCTATTATTACTGCTTCCATCTATGTTATCTATTATTACTATTTTCCATCGTCATCGACGAAGCCTTGACTCAACTATGTTGGGGTTGACTATATGTATTTTGTTCTATAATGCCCAAATACGGATATGGATATGGACACTAATACGGGGATCAGGGATACGACTCCTCACTTTTGAAAATCTAGGGCACAGATATGGATACAGGTGTTCTATTTTTTTTTTCTTTTGATCGCTTTTGAATCAAATTATCATTGTTTTCGTCCCTTTCTAGCATTTTTTATTATGATATATATATATTGAATGATAATTTTCATTGACTAAAGAAATCAGTACAAGAGACATATACTGACCTCAAAACAAACAGAAAATAAGAAAACAATCCAACAAATTAACAAGAAACCCAAAAGTCAAAAAGAACAGAAAGAAGAGCAAAATCACTTGGTTACACCGCGACCCCTAGCTTAAGTGAAAGCAATTTCATTCTAATTATACATGATTTGGTCGCTAGGGTGGTCATTGAATATAGGATTGATCTTCACCCACTGAGCAATAGAGAATTTTATCTTGTCACGTAAGACATCTTTTTTTAATATTTCTACTTATCACGAAAGAAGAGGTCTTACGTGATAAGTAAAAAATATTAAGAGAACTATATGAAATAAAGGACTTTACAAATAGGATATGTTAAATTTGTTCCCTCGAAGTATCGGTGCAGTATCAGGTGCCAAAACAAGTGTCGTATCGGTCCGATACGGATACGTTGGGCTTGTACAAGTATCTGGGTATCATAGATTTTGTTTCTCCATTTTGTTCTATCCTGAGTTGTTACTATTTTCCATATATGTGTATATTTAAATTATTAATGTTTTTCCTAAATAAAAATCCAAAATGAAACAGAAATGCTCCACCTGCTGAAATTCTTCAATTTGGAGTCGAACTGATTCTGAAACGAAATTGATGACTATGGGATCAGCATCAAGATTCTCATTTACTATGCCTTGGTTACTCACATTTGGCATATTTTTCTAAGCCTTTTCTATTTGGATTAGTTACTGCAGATGAAACATGATATCTTTACCTTTTTATGTGGTGTAGTTAAATTACAAGGACATAGCATGGGTTGGTGGCAAACCTCTACGAATCCAATTACAAGGACATGATATGGTTTGGACTGGCAAGTTAAAGTCAGTGATTACCTAGAAAGGACTCCTTATCAAATGCTTTGGGGTCTGATCTTTAGGAGGAACTTGCAGAGTCCGGGAGAAACATGTTATTCGCCTGCTAGATGCTTTGTATGAAATCTTCATCTCTGAAGGGTATCATGACAGTAGAGTTTGGTCCTCTTAAGTCATAAACCAAATTAACGGTCCCCCTCAGTCATAACATCCTATATCATTGTTCTGCCACAAACTTTTTAGGGTTTATTTTAGTTTAATGACATTGTCATATATATGTTAAAAAGTGTTAGTAATATCACTAAAAAACTAAAAAAACACAAAATATGTTGCAGATCAAGTAAACCTCTTCAACCAATATTATTTAACTAATCTAGATTCAATTGTACAGCACAACACTATAACTACACACAACTGCACATACATGTTCAGCTCTCAAGTGTTTGTTAGGACAATGATTTCACTTAAGAAAAGCTTGCAAGAGAAATAAAATAATTTTGTTGGTTAGAATTTACCTAGATTCTTGGAGCTCAATACCATGTGGAGACTCGTCTAGGTTGTTTATTGTTATCATCGTCATTGTTTGAGAGGCTATAAAAACCACCATACTCCTCTCCCTTCCTCCATTTGCATAAGGTGGTGGAAATAAGAACTCATATGAGGAAAAACCTTCTTGAGATGATTGAGGGTAGTCATATTCCTGTCTCTAAAAACCGGCCTAGTTGTGTCAGCCACCAAGTCACCCTTCAGCCGATTCTTTTAAAGAAGGAAAATTTTGGTCTTTCTTTTTTATTTTACATTTTTTATTGTGAGAAGATATTGTATGGGAGGATATGATGTCATCCTTTTGCATTGATTTTGGAATATTAGAATCACATTTTTTGGAAGTTTGAAGCATCTAAATATCAGATGTGCTATTCATTTGAATTAGTATAAAACAAATGTGTAACTTATTATTACTTTAACTCATTTTTAATGTTTAGAATACGTGTCTTAAAGTTTAGACTTTAGATTCATTAGACATTAATTTCTTTTTGTAATATTAAAGGTGCGAGGGCTCCAGGGTGCGACTCGATCGGACTCCATACGACTCTATAGAATTGACTTGACTCGAGAGGGACCAAGTCACCCTTTGAGATCGAGTTTTAAAACCTTGGATAATACCCACTTTGCCAATTTCAACAAATCTAGACCATACCCACCCACCCACCGAAAAAAGAAACAATTGTCGAAGCACGGAAATTGATTTGGCAAAATGTTTTTTCTATTTAAATAATTATTTATGTAAGTATTACTTTTAACCCAAAAGTAATTAAGAAATCCAAACCATGTGGATCAAGATATTCATTATTAAAAAATATGAAAAGATTTTTAAAAAAGCCCCATTTTCCAAAATTAGAAGTTTTCGATCAGTGATCAAAATCAATAGACTTATGGAAAGCTAACAACCTATAATAATATTTGTTACTCTAGGCTTTTGCGTGCAGTCATTTTATTCTATGGATTTTTTTCATAAATTCAGGTAAATATATGAAAAATAGGACCAAATCCCTAGATCTGTTTGCAAATTGCTAGATCTTTGATGCTTGCATGATTCATAAGCTATTTCAAACAAAATCTTGAAAAGAAAAAGAAAAGGAAGGGGAGAGAGAGAGAGAGAGAGAGCTTAAAATACATATCTCCAACTCTCTTCCTCAAGCCTGAAGCCACCTGACATTTGAATATCATTGATTCAAAAGCTAGAAGTTGTGTTTTTTCGAAAAAAGAGGGAGCTTCTTTTGGGAATTGGGAAACAAGAGTCTCCAAAGCTTTGCAAGTGTGAAAGGGGTGTCAGCAGATAATCTCAAATTATTAGCCAATACGATAAATTGTGCAATAAATTGTATTTACCGGTCTATATGATCTCTCTCTCTCTCTCTCGCGTGCATGCACACCTTTTTTTTTTTTGTGCACTGTATGTCTCCTCTTCTTGCTGCACTTTTTTTTTTAATCTCTATGACCACGTATTGCACACTTGTTTTCGTTTCTTTCGCAATAAAGTGCTTTCATTAAAATTGGAAAGAGGTTAGATTTCCTGGCAACAGGTTTTGATTTCTTCATTGTGTAATGTTCAATCTCTTACCATATGTTGATGGAGCTAGTTGTCACTCCAGTACAGCTAAGCTAACTACTAATTAGTTAGTGCATTTTTCTGTCTCCTGTCAAATCGTGATTGAGCTAATTGTCTTTCCATTACAGCCAATAACACTTGCACTCGTATACATTGGAACAACAGTGAAGGATCTTTCTGATGTGACACATGGATGGGATGACATTTCAACAACTCGCTGGGTGAGTAATCTTGTCCAAGTTTTCTTCATTTAGTTACACGCTTACATGAAGCTTTACTCACCACTGTGAAACACTATTTGTAGTAACAACTAACAAGTTTTTGTAATCACTTGCCATAGTCTCATAGCTGACAACGTTTTATTACTGAGGTTTCGCTGCCCTATGTTTTGGAAGTCCCAACACCAAAGAGCCTAAACACGCATCTATAATAAATAAATCTAACCTTTAAACAACTTTATAGTTTCTAATCAGGATTTCTAAATCTAATTAAATAAAGAAATAACAATGGAGACTGCTAACAATAGAGGAGTAATGCTGTTGCATGCACAAAGCTTGTGAAAAGTGGTTTTTGGGCAATTTTTTTTGGAGTTTTCATCAACCATTTAAGCAGGGTTCCTTGTGGGCCTTACAAACAGATGCATCACCCCTATTGGTGCAAATTGAAAATGGGGCTTTATATAGGTAATTCGTCTATTATGAAATAAAAGAGCAGTTGTGCTTTTGTTTGGGTTTTATTGCTGATTCCAAGCCATCCATTGGTAATGATTTCAATGGTTCCCCTAGTTACAATTCCCAGGAATGTGTATTTGAAGAACCAACTGTGACTCTGAGACCTCATTCCTGCATCACTTCTGCATTGCATTTATTGATCTCTCTCTCTCTCTCTCTCTCTCTCTCTCACACACACACACACACACACAAACACACTCTCGCACAACAAAGCTTCACAGAGATACATCATACACAACCAATCCAATATTTCTTAAGCTATCTAACTTTCACTACTTTTTTTTTTATCATGGATGCAGATACTTATGATATTGGGACTTGTGGTTTCTGGTAAGTAAACAACTGATCTCTCTCTCTCTCTCTCTCTCTCTCTCTCTCTCTCCTGTTATTGGTTCAAGTGTGATCAAGACCAGCATGATACAGCGCGGGTGGGGAAAATAGTCATCGGGATACTCTCCAAGCCAAAGGCTTAGGGATAGGGATCCATGGGATCGAACCGCCTTGGTCCCATACCTCAAACACAAAATCGAGAGAAAACTCTACAGATAAATTTTATTAATCAATAGAACTTATCCGTAAGGAAGGATTACAGTCCTTTATATAGAGTCTAGACACTAATTCTATAATGGAAACAATTCCAAAAAAGATCAACTTCTAAATCTAATTAAACTCTAAAGCAAATAAAATTTTAAAAATAAAGAAAGCTTGCTAAATACTTGCATAAACCTCTATATTTTAGCTACTACTAAAAATATGGAAAGTCTTGCACGTCTTGAAGATCTTCTCCTTATGGGCTTTTAGATCATGGATCTGGCTTGCATCACAGCAGTACTTGGGAACTCAATCCTAGGACCTCCTTTAGTGGGAGATGCCAAACCAGTGTGCTTCTCAAGTTGTTGGAGATGCCACTCTCTTGTTGGCTGTCTTATAACTGATTATTTAATGATAGAAGAAGAAAAATAAGTAGATAAAAGAGCTGATTATACCACTTGAAAAATCAGATGCATTATATCACTTTTTTTGCATGGTTTGAAAACTCGGCTAACTCAACTCAGACTCAGTCCTGACTGAGTCGGTTGGGGTCTGAGTCCCTTTTTCAAAATGGACTCAACTGAGTCCCAGTCCAAGTCGGCTGTAAGTCAGAGTCTGAGCGACCAAGTCCCATTATAAATGGACTCTTTGCAAGGTTTATGGGGCCCAGGGTGACTCGGCTCACTCAACTCGACTTGAGGGGGACAAAGTCACTACCCAAGAGTTTTTAAACCTTGCTTATCTTCTTTACCCCTTTGAGAAAAGAAAGCAAATGGAATATGCCATTTTTTAGCTTACCCAGGATAAACTCTTCAACAACTTATGTTTAATGGAAGTACTTGAGAACTCTGAGTAAAGATGAGCAGAACCAGCATTTGTGTTTATATTTCAGTCAATCAAGAGTGACACCATGATATAGTGGGCTGCTTGCGTTCTATGTGGTGAATTCTCATGATTTCATTGTAAAAGGGATTCTATTGAAGGAGTATTAAAGGGGTGAGGATTGACTGAAGGATCTAAGGTGGAGATCTAGAATGGAGTGATTTAATTTACTAGGGTGATTATTTCCCATCAAAGGGGATATTATTTGATGGCCATTGATTTTTCTTAGAACTAGTAGGAATTTACTAATGATTACATGTATGGGATATAAATGAACGGCCACGAGATAGGCATGCATCTGATGACCCATATTGACATTCGGGAGCTTTCATGTAGTAAGACTCAACAATCTACTCCTGTGGTTTTGGTTTGGGTAACTGAGATGTCTATCCACTTGAAGCTGTATCTTTGCACTCTTTTTCGCTGAATGTCCTCTCGAAATCTTAACAACTTGATTATTCTGTTGCATTAAAATTGGAGAAATTAACCTGAGCAGACTTTTTCCTTTTCATTTATCAAAAAAAAAAAAAAAACAACTTGAGTGGACTTTTTCAATAGAGTTGGGCAATCCATTTAACACGATGACAATAAGTTTTTTACTGACCTGCTATGATACCTGGATAGTTTTACAAGCCTGACGTATTCGTGTTTGACTGATACAACAATTGTATTGGTACCCGATATTGCACCGATACAACAAGTTTAAAAATCCTACTTACCAAGCCCATTATTTCATATAGTTTAATTTTCTTACTTCTCAACATAAAAAAAAAAAAAAATTGTTAAGAGAGGAACATAAGCAATGATAATTTCATTAATTCAAAAGTAATCTTTAGAGAAAATTATGACTCCCATATCTGTGTGGTCTTAGATCCTCAAAAGTGCAGAGTCGTATCCCCACTCCCTGTATATGTGTCCGTACCCGTATTTGTATCTATGCATCATAGCTGACCTATATTCAATCAAATAACAACTGCTATGGAGTTTGGCAATTCTTTTTTGAAAAAGTAAATTTATTAGAATCTATCGAAGGGCAAAACCCCCTATGATGAAAATACAAGGCCAACATTCCTACAAAGGTACTTAATGCCAGTAAAGATACCTTGGTACCTAGCCAGCTGCAGCACGATGTGTCAGTGGAAAGCTTTCAATATAGAAATTTAATACAACGGAAGCTTGAGATAAGCTTAGTTAGGACTTCGAGTAATGTTCCAAAGTTTAATACAATGACTAAATTACGTATTGACTTTTGAGTTCGTGATGCGAATATAGAAAAACTGCTTCATGACTTAATATTATGCTGAATCTATGATCCTGTATTTTGGGATTTTTCAAATTTGGAGACCTTTTACTGGTATTGGATCCCAATGCACATACCTGTACTCATGCAACTTCAGAGTTCAGAGGGGTGAATTCTGGCATCCAAGATCTTCATTTCACTTCATTAACTAAAATACGTTTAAGTCAAGTAACAACAGACCAAACAGACATGTTGATCTATAATTTAAATTTCTTAACCTGGTTGACTCATAATCTCATACATCCTTAGATTCTTGGTGAATGACTTCCCTTGGAAACTAACAATTTGAAAATTCAAGCAGGCCGTGTGATTAAAATTCTTGAATTTATCTGGTCTTTAATTTTACATAAATGGCCAGATGTTCGTCTGTAATTGGGATTTTACCAAGTGCAGGAGTTATACAATGGTCAAGGGTGAAGGATCAAGAAATACAAATTTTTCACACATAAATCTGAATTCATTTAATAGGGGGAGGGCGGAGAACCAATTTTAAATGAGAATTTTACTTTCAGCTGTTTATTTGTTGCATGCTCTTAGCAACTGTGGCTCCACTGCTCTTTCCATGATTGTCCAATCCATTCCCTTCTCTAGGAAACTCAAGTTGCCAATGAGTGTTAGCCATTGAGAACGGTGAACCTACACCAAACCATACACATTACTTTATCCATCTAAGCTTGTAGAAAATACTCAGCTAGATTAAGAGAACATGATGAAATCCTAGTTTTCTTTTATATGATTTTCTTTTCCTTTATGTGCAGTGGTTTTGGTGGTGTGTGTCACAAAAGTTGCAAAGGCAGCTCTGGACAAAGCATTAGCTGAAAATATGGAGGTCGATGGAATCTTTGATTCACCTCAGCTACCCATAGTATCTGATCCTCCATTGGATCTCCATCAGCCTCTCATAATCAAGGTCGACTCTTTAGTGGAAAACCAGTAAAAGTAATTGTCTCTTTCCATGTAAATTCTTTGTGAACCATCTTTGTCTATTTCCCACATGAAATAATAGGTATAGTGATATAGAAAAAGAGGGGGGGAATAACCAAAATAGTGCCATGCACCCAAATATACTTAACATTGTCATGCAACAGGGGATTGGGTTTGCTTCCGTTTTCGTCTTACACCATTGTAAATGCAGGAGCTGTAATTTTATGAAGTTCCTTGTTGACATTTCTCACTGAAGGTAAAAATTGCACCCTGAAATGCGATGTTTTGTTTGTACTGTATGAATTTCTTAACGTTGGGCTGGGCTTAATGTGGAGACTGTTGTGGGCGTGTGGTTTGTTTATTTGGCATAAAAAGGCCCGTTTATTTGCATGAATTTGAATTCCTGGGAATTGATTCATGGCAAAAAAAGAGTTCTAACTAAGGATTAGCATAGAGGTGAGTGGGGTGAAGTCCCCAGCTGTTGCTTAGCAGGTTGGGGGCATGAGAGTTTGTAAGAGTGCACCAGTTGGAACTCCGGTATATCCAAATAAAAGAAAAAAGAAGAGGTGAGGGGTGAAGGATATAAGGTAAATTAAGGTAAATGACGAAGATGTCACTGGATCTCATGTATCTAAGGGTCATGCGTGGGTATTCATTTTCTATCTCCCTTCAATTCATTTTCCATAAAAGAGAAGATTATTTGATGTTCAGTTATAATTCTCGGGAGACATATTAAATGGTTTTATGATGAAAAACAATAAAACTACAGGTCAATAGTTCCTACATTTTTTTGAAAAAAAATATCCTCATTGACAGTATCGGCAAGTACCTGCAACTGTTCTTCTTTTCTTTTCACATCTTTGCCCAACCCACCATATGGATGATTTTCCTTATGTCTATAATACATATATGATTCCCCTTTTGCCTCTATGTAAATCAATACAAAAATCCCCGTTCTCATTCTAGTTTGGCAGGAACAATTTCAAAAACCTGAACTTTGATTTGGGGAAGAACCCAATTCGATGTAGAAGTGCAAAAGGTGAAGTCCATGGGGCTAGCTATAGGGTCCCACTAGGAGTCCCCTTTGGCCAATCACCATGGAACTTGACCCCATGGTCGAATTGAGTTTTAATTCGCTTTTTATTTGGTTCTAAGACTGTCTTAACATCCCCAAATCTTATTACATGGCGTAAGAGGGACTCCAAGACTAAAAATATGTAAAAACAAGGCTATTTTAGCACCGAACAAATCACTGTTCCCATGTAGTAGGTTGGGTGAAGGTGGAAGAAGAAGAAGAAGAAGAAGAAGAGTTGAAGGTCATTAGCGATGTCATCAATGTGTTAACGTGATATGAGCCTCATTTTTTATTCAAAAGTTAAGGTTAATCGACTAAAGTAATCCTAGTTAGAAACAAACTGAAATGAGTCTGAAATTTGAAGGACAGGATATTGAAAAATTACTGGAAGCTTTTGCCAAACTAAAATAAGATTAGATACTTTCATACCGATGTACACAGAGACAAAACAAGAATATACATATACTGCATACAAAAGAAATGGGTGAAGAAGAAGAAAAAGAAGAAAAGCTGCAGGTAGTTGACAATATCACCAATGGTTGATGATACCGTCAATGAGGGTGTTTTTGTCAATATATATATACATATACATATAAATATACATATATACATATACATATATATATGGGAAGTGCTCATATGAGAGACACTCTCACCAACTTGGTGAGAAATGGGTGGGGGCCCTCACATTTAAGTTGGGGGTCCTTGCATTTAAGTTGGTGAGAGTAGATATGAAAGTAAGGACCCCCACCCATCTCTCACCAAATTGATGAGAGTGTCTCTCATAGGAGCACTTCCCTATATATATATATATATATATATATATATATATATATGAACTATTGACCTATAGTTTTGTTGCTTTTTATCATAAAACCGTTTAATGTGAGTCTAAGCTTAACAATATTATAAAAATCCATAATTCTACTCCTTTTTTACTTAGGCTAGGAAAGGAGATATATTGCCCGGAAAGTACATCGGGAGAAAACACTAGTAGTAAAGTAACTACACTAATATTCTACAATGCTTATATATGAAAGAGACTGATTCCACTTGCGGAAATAATCAAATTGAGTTCAATTTGATTTTGACCATATTAACATAATTTTGACCCGCAATTTAAAGTCCTATCCACATTTCAATCAATAACTTCTATCATAACTTCCAATATTTCTTCAAACATGTGACGGTTATATATATATGACATTGCCATAAGGATCAACAATGTGACCCCCTATTTTTTTTTTTTTTTTTAACAAACCTAGAGAAAAGACTAAATGCACTGAATACAACCCAAAAGCATCAACAATGTGACCCCTTGTTGCCTTAGCTATCTTCCCTATTTGAAGGAGTCCAGAGACAGGTAGTTGTGGTTGGCTTTGCTTGTTGACCCAGTGGTGCAAGGTGGGGGCTAACATTCTCATGCCAGAATGCATCCCCGAAGACGCCCGATACCACCTCACATATTCTTTGCAGATCAAGTTTTTAACTAATAAATACAAATCGTGGCATTATCCTTTTTGCGGCGCCCTACTAATCATACGGCCCGATACATACTTGCCTCTTCATATTATTGTACCTTGTAGAGCTCGTGTACAAAACTTACAATAAGGGGGTGAAACTAGGGACGGGCTGGCACTGGTAGGTAGGGTTGCAAACGGAATGGTTCCGAATTGGAACCATAGTGGACCCAGACCCGTTTCTAAATAACGGTTCCGGATCCGATTTTGACTCGGAACCTGTTTTGTTGGTTCCAGATCCGCTTTCGATAGGAAAATCCGAATCTGATTCTGGAACCAGATCCACCTAGAAAACTGGAATCTAGTTCCAAAATTGATTTTAATTTCTCTTTATTCTTCATTTTTTTTAAAAAGAAGCATATCATTAAGCTTATAACAACGCATCAAGTCTATTACCTCTAATATTATACATAAAAATGTCAAAAAAAAAAGGAGTTGATTTTAAGGTACAATTTGCAATATCAAAAGCTCATATACCGAGTCCACAGGTTGGAACATATATCTGGACCCGGAACCGGACCTGTTTATTAATCGGGACCTAAATTAGGTTTCGGATCTGGACCCGGACCCGGACCCATTTATGAATTAAAACTTAAAATAAGTTTCAAATCCGGCTTTTTACAGGTCGGAACTTTCGGTTAATCGAAGAATCGGATACCCATTTGCAACCCTACTGGTAGAGGGCCATGGGTTTTCTAAATTGCAAAAAACCTCTTTCGATTAATTAATGTTTTAAGATAATTTTAACAATGGCCCCCTCATTTTACCCAAAAAGAAAAAAAGAATGGCCCCTCGAGAATTTTACTTTCAACAATGGGGCCTACTAATCAGCGGGTGTGGAGCCAATAGCCATCCATGGAAATGGAAAGGGCTCTTTCTAGGGATGTAAATGGGTACCTGATTCTCCTATTATTCGGAGGTTCCGACCACTTAAAAATCGGGTCTGGGTCCTTTTATGAGTAAATGAGTCCGTGTTCGGTTCCAACTTGGTTCGGACTTATGAGCCCAAGACCCGATATATTATCTCAATTTTCGAAAATATCTTCTAAAAATTATTTTTTTAATATTATTTTTTATCTAAACCCAGACTTATATTCAGATCCGTCTCTTATAGTTCTAAAGCTAAAAAATTGGTTCCGTAACGGTTCCGAGTCCGGATCTTGTTCGACCTTATCTTTAATGGACCCTCGCATCGCGAGCGACCCGTTTACAAACCTACGCTCTCCCCTCTCCCGTATAAAAAATCGCACCTCACCTGCAAACTTCGTTATTCTTCTGCAACCCTCTCCCTCTCCCTCTCCCTCTCCCTCTACCCTCTCACTATGGCGGCGGCGACGGCAGCAGCAGCAGCGATTCGTCATGTCGTCAGTCGCTTCTATCTGTCCCCTCTCCTCCGGTCCGTCCGATTGATGGCCACATCATCTCCGCCTCCGCCTCGTCACCGGCCGGAGCCTCACGATTTCTCCCGGCCGTCCGATTTCCTGGGCAGCTGGGATCCCTCCTCCTCCTCCGACCCTCGCGAGGCCCAGAAGCGCCTCGCCCTCCTGAGGCGCGACTACGAGAAGCAGGTGCGTAACCTCCGAAAGCAGTACATCTACGAGATGGAGCTCCAGCGGCAGGAGAAGCTCCTCAAGGACGAAGCCAAGAGAGAGGCCATCCGCCTCGCCAAGGAGGAGCGCAAGGCCACCAAGTCCGCCATCGCCCAGTCCCGCGCCGCCGAGCGCAAGATCGTCGAGGACGAATTCCGCCAAACCCTAGTAAGTAACTCTTCTGCCTCGCCTCATTCGTTCAACGTCTTGTTCTGTTTCTCTCTCTCTCTCTCTCTTGTAAAAGTAAGATTAGATTGAGATGAGTGGACTGATGAAGTAGAGATTGGAATATCTAGTAAAGGATTATCTGTTACTCTCCTATTAATGTTTCATGAGTATGGCTATAGATGGGGTTCTAAAATGCTTTAGGGGGCACTTCTCCTTAAAATAGCTATTCATGGCATTTTTCCCAATTGGTGGAATGGGTTAGAGATCACATAATGCTATTAGGTTGTCAAATTTACATTTTTCATATATCCATGCATGTCTATGTGTGTATGTAGATAAATCTTTTTAAGAAAAAGTGTGCATAGTTTGACATTAGTTGTTGTTGTTGTTGTTGGTTTTTTTTTTTTTTTTTTTTCCCTTGGATTGATCACACAAAAAACATGAAGTTTGGAATTGATATGTGATTTAAGACAAATGCAACTTGGGCCTTAAATCTATAGTTTGAATGATCTATAGTCACCAATTTTTGATGAATGGATACAGATGGAGCTGTCCTAATTTCTTTCTCTAAAGTACTTTTGAATTAATGAAATTATCATTACTTATGTTCCTTTTTAACACTTTTTATGTTTAGAAGTAAGAAAATTAAAAGAACTAAATGAAATAGGGATTGGGGATACGATTCTACACTTTTGAAGATTGACGACGTGGATGCAGATACAACCGTTCTAATTTCTTCTTTAAAACACATGAATGGATGAAGTTATCATTGTTTATGTTCCTTTTCACCCTTTTTTTTATCTTAAGAAGTAAGAAAATTAAAAGAACCATATGAAACAATGGATTTATTGTCTAGAATATGCTAAACTTGTACCCTAGAAGTATTGTTGCAGAGTTGTCGGATACAATAGGCTTGGACAAGTATCCTAGTAACATTTATATAAATAAAAAATATGATATTTGATAAATGATTTCTCTTTTTTGAATAATAATAATAATAATTATCGTCATTTTTTGACGTGTTCATGTTCTTGATGTTCTCTTTCTATATGATTATGAATGTAGTTGAAAGAAAGAACAGAAAAGCTAGAATTTTGGAAGGCAAGGGAAGCCATGATGGAGCAGAGGAGGAGTGAGAAGAATGAGCTCTTGCGTCGGCAGAGTTCAATATGGGTTGATGAAGAGGACTTGCAGAAGAAAATTTTGCAGGTCTTCGTGGACGGTCCGCAACACTCTAATCCAGGCCCACAACACTCTAATCCAGGCATGTGAATTATGATTTACAAACAGTGCCTACAAACTTAAATTTGAATAAAGCTGTGATTTTCTTCCAAATTGCAAATGTCCTGTTTCTGATGGTTTTGGCTGTGTTATTTCTAAGATAAGAACATACAAGATGGTTGTCATTGCCTGGTTGAAACAGTGATACATAATTGTGCAGTGGCTAATCCATGGTGTGTGGATTTGGTGTATGTTGTAACAGATCATAGGGCAGACAACCCGTTCCTATGCATCAATCATGTTGTTTTTATTTATTTTTTTGACAAAGCTAGCCCTGCTTTAGTCGTTGGGAAGATAAGAAAAGGAAAATGACTAACAACATACAATTCTAGAGAACTGTACAAAATGTTTAATAAAAGCTAAACGGATGAATGCTGGTATATAGGACATTTAACCTCTTGGTGTGGTCCAGTGGCCCCACTAGGTACATCGGTGAGCTGTGGATTAGAATCACATAACCTATTAATAATAGATACATTAAATATCATTGAACATAATTTATAGAAGTTAATAATATAAAATGAAGCAAATAAATAAATCATGGCAACAATTATTAAAATGGAGCAATATTATTGAAAGGAAAAAAAAAAGGAAGTGAATGCCAATTTATAGCAGTTGGTGCGGCACGACCCTTCCATAGAAACAATTGGGAATCAATTCCTGACTATAGCTCTGATGGTGAGGGGTGTGGGTGTGGGTGTGTTTGTATGTGCTTTTACCTTTCATTAAAAAAAATAAAGTTGAAGCTGTTATGGTATGTTATGAGGACCAACCTAGAAATTTAATGAAATTGCAGTGGATGAAAATTCACATCACTAGAACTGGGCTTTAGTAAGAAAAATGCCCCTCTTAAGATTGATCGGCTCTCGTAAATGAAATATTACATACTGTGCTTGATGTGGGGTGTGCCTGCACTTGTCTTGATATATATATATATATATATATATATATATATGGGAAACATTCATGTGCATCTATCCCTCACCAAAAATGGTGAGGGACACCCCTTTTGGGGTTGTTTCAAGTACAAGAGTGGTACAAGAGGGGTACTTTGTACCTCCCTCTTGTACTTGAAACAACCCCAAAATGGGTGTCCCTCACCATTTTTGGTGAGGGATAGATGCACATGAAGATCCCCCTATATATATATATATATATAACTTGTCTTGTCTTTCAAGAACACATTCTTCTTCTCATCTTTATACTGAAATGTTGCTATAGATCAAAAGTGATATACATGAGTTGGGCATTAGAGGTGAGAAACATTGTAGGAGAAGAATAAGGTGTTTACTCTTTTTTTTCCTTATTTTTCATTAGGTGTTCATTTGAAAGAATTGTGGCTAAGTTGTGTGATGTACTTGGCATTACATAATGGGCATTAAAGCTGGGCATACATCACTGAAGTTTCTTTCTTCATTTATTATTATTTTTCAATAAACACTATTTTCGTCATACATCAGATTGATCAGCAACAGATAGCACAGTTCGAAGGTGCTTTGTGTCCCATCCACGAGGGTCCAGGTTCATGTCATGTTATCAATTATAAACACGCACACATTTATAAAGTAAATAAAAAACTCACGATCCACGCCCTCACCAAACGACCTTAGAAGAGGATGAGATTGAGGGGAGAGTTGCAGGTTTTGACAAAAAATGATGAATAGGTGACGATGTCGTCATAAGGGTAATGATTTAGTTAGAGGGGTAATTGTGTCCAATATATATATATATATATATATATACGGCACCCTAATCCATCATTTTAATGTTTCATACTCTTATCCATTTAATCATTGTTTAACCATAATTTTTTTCGTAAAAATCCCTATATATAATGCATGGACCAGTGATTGAGACTTACTAAAGACGCCCAAAGATATCTATCTTCCATTGGTGAAACTTGGAAAAGCATCATGCAGAGATCACCATTCCTAACGGCATTCTTCTAATGCCATTTGGGTAAGGCCTGAATTAGGCCATGAATACGATATTGAAGAATTTCAAGTTCTCAAATTCATTTAAAATGCTCTTAATAAGTTTTTAAATTTAGTACTAGCTCTTATTCACAAAATTTATCAAGAAATTAGAGTAACTAATTAAAACAAGGCAAGAAACTGAAAGTGCGCAATTACTAGAATGGGATGGGTAAGCTAGTCCAATTAACCAAACAAATGCACAGCGGATGTAACCAACCAAACAAGATAGAACTAGCAAATATATCTACTAAGTAATCACCACAAGAAGGCAGATGCAAATTTAACGTGGAAACCCTTATCAAGAGAAAGACCACAATCAGAAAAACCAATCACTATTAAATACAAGATATACCCTCAGCTCCTTTATCTCAGTCAGTACGTCAACCTAAGGACTGTAGTTGTTCTTGCATAATTCCTCGTTGCCACGACTACTCGCCGCACACTACTCCCCGTGCTTGATCCTCCTTCAACACCTTAAGACTAAGATGCACACACCTTCTATAAAGAAGTAGAAGGACTTAACCTTCTAAAGCAAAAAGCTTCAGCACAATCTCTCAATTGATTGCTCTAGAGAAAAATTCCCTCTCTCTAAGATCTCTCTCACTTAGAATAATGAGAGAGGTAATTGATGCCTTTGGGTTGAGAGAAACACCTAATATATAGCCCCAAATCCGTACAAGAGACTTCTAATGATAATACACTAAGAAATGAATATGTCTCAAACTCTAACATAGAGTCCAGATCCAACTGGACAACGTCCGCCATGCTCGCTATAGCGGGGGCTCGCTATGTCTCTGCCGTCTCGCCCAGATGCACCTTCGCTATAGCGAACACTCATTCTGGAATTTGGCTTCTAGGCTCCAAAATCCTCAGTCTTCACTCCATTCTTCACTTTAGTTCTTCCGGCGGCTCAACCACAGTCCATTTCAAAATAAATTGAAAATTACAATTCAAATGGACCCAGAGTTTTGTCCAACCCATGAATTAGCCAACACAAAAATGCTAACAGAAACTAGTAGAGCGGGTGAGTACAGTGTGGGCGGGTGATGATATGTTGTGATGATGGAAATGGGCTAGTATTGTGCAACAACTATTGTGTGGGTTGGTTGATGAAGGGTGATGGTGTGCTCGAATAGGTTGTTTGGTTTGGTGGGTTTGAATGGATTGCTGAGTGTGACTTCTGGATTTGATCCATTTTGAACTTACATTTTTCACTTTACAGTTGTTTGTCTTATTTCCCATTTGCTTATTCTACTTTTGAAATTTTAGGTCTTGTTTGATATCATTCCAATGTCTAATTTCTCCAACCAAACACCTACAACTCACCACACTTAGTCTTAACTTTCAACCACCATCACCGTCTCACTCTCTTCTTCCTCTTCTTCCCCAATAATCCGATCCACCAAACCCATCTCATCACCCTCACTACAGCTGTCCATCTCTCCAAATCTCTCCCCATCTCTCTACACCCTCACCAAACAATCTAGATGTGGAGAGTAGGAGTGTGGAGTTGCAGGTTTCGACAAAAGTGGTGAAATGGGCGACGATATCGTTAGAGGGGTAACATTATGCCAGAGGGGTAATTATGTCTAAAAAATATATAGCATCATAATCTGTCATTTTTTATGTTTTTGTACCCATATTTGTTTAATCAGAGTTTAAGCACAATTTTTTCATAAAAATCCCTAATATATATAAGCTTAAAAAGGATTGGATTTTATAAAATCTCCACAAGGAGAAGGGTGGTTCTCTGGCCTGATGCCATGGCCCAGGGCCCATGTGCAATTGGAAAACACTGATCTCTTTACTTCTTACATACTTGAACTATATCCATCTCCCTCACAATCCACTTCCCCTCTTGAGGATCTGAAAAGAGCCATCTGCATATCTTAAAAATGCATCCGTTGACACAAAATGAAAGCCTCTTATGAATCATCACTAACACAAAATATGAGTTAAACAACCACAACCAATGTTTCTGTCTAGGATAGCATAATGGACTATGACTATTAGCTATGATGCCCAGATACGGCATGGATACGGCAAGGACACACCGTAGACACGGCAAGGACACGGATTTTACACATAAAAAGTGAAGTATCGGATACGATACGACACGATACGTTGCCCATTTTGAAGTATCCGTGCATCATAGACTATTAGCCTACTCGTTCAATCTGGATCAAAATCTTTCGGCATTGGATCCCACAGAACATCCAACAGTAATCTAGCATGAAGAATGCTCTGCTTTTCTTCCTGTGTGAAAAGTTTGCTAAACAAAAGAGAGGCAGAATCTACAGCAAAAAAAATGCAAGACCATGCATGACTAGAGAGGAAAGAATGAAAAAAAAAAAAAAAAAAATCTCCCACAAACGTTTTATGAAATCCCTACAGTCTTCCCTAGTAACCATAGTACCAAGGACAACTCAATCCCAAAAATGGTGTGAAGCAACGTTCTGTCCAGCATGAATCCGAAAACTGTGATGCCAGCTCTGTTGTTCTCCAAGTAAGTCACTGCATTAAATAAAAGAAAACACAGCCAGCATAAGCTTATCATCACCTCTTCCACAACATATGCTAATAAATAACAATTCAAAGAGAAAAAAAAAAACAACAACAACAATAAACACTTGGAGCTGCAGCCTGCAAGGGATGAAAACCTTCCTCATCCTCCGCATATTTATCACATATACAACGAATGTCTAGTGTTATATTATTATGCATGACCAATACTAACACCAAGGGTCACGCGCTCATCCTGCACCTTGACTTCCTCATGTATTATTACAATTTAGAAGAGGTCCACCCTTTAATCATTAGTGGGAACCTCTATGACTCTTGACTGCTGAACGCATCTGATAGGTAATGGTCAAAATCCATTGCAGTTGTTTGTGTTAACCAATGATGGACAGATACAGCATAAATAGATCATGCCATGAATGCAGCAAGGACAGATTTTACACTAGTATGTTGGTGGTTCAACAGTGAGCACATTCCGCTGTGCCACAGGCTCTTGTCAAGTGTGAAACGGATAGAATGCATATTTTGAAGCATTCAAATGTCATAGGTTTTAACCAAAAAAACGATAAAGTATTCTGGGTCACAGAACTTTCTATCACTGTCCACAAATTGGCAAGTCGTTGGATTAATATAAATTTCGAAATGGCACAACTGGTTATGCCCCAGCAGTAGTGAGCCACTGTATGGATTATGGAGAGGTAATGCCCCCGCCCAAGCAGTGTTCCACTGAATGGTTAATCTAGATCTATTGAATGGTACCATTCAATAAATGTCCAACACATGCCAGCAATGGCACATCGAGAAAAAAAAAATTTCTATGCAAGTTGATGGCCCATAAAGGAAAAGGGATGGTCAGAAAAAGGCATGTATGGAAGTAGTAAGGATATATATATCTAACGAAGTGCGGACTATCCAACTGGCTCACCTTGTTTGAGGTGGGAATGGGCATGAAAGTGTCTGGGTGTTCAGGTGGTGGTTAACAGTGGTTGGGAGAGGGTTACCTTCAAGCAAGTAGCAGGTCGCATAGGTCACCAACATACATAAATGGTCGAGTATATACAAACCCAGTTGCCCCATACTCAGGTTACTTTTAACTCAGTAACATCTTTACCAAAACCAAAAAAAAAAACCTCAGTAATGTGTAACCTTTACCTGAGTACAGGTATCCAGAGGCAAGTATTTGATTAACTCAAATAACTCACACTCTAATTACAAAGATACAAAAAGGACCCTGTGGAAGGGAGAGACCCAAGGAATGGGAGACTCACCTAGTGCCTGTCTCTTTTGGAAGGAAATAGTGTGGGCCTGGGCTGGGACGAATTTGGTGTCATCCACATCATCTCCATCTATGGCCTCTTCTTCTGAGTCCATATCGATCGGAAAGACTTGTGGGCATGAAGTGATCTGCATGGGTGTGTCGCAGTCTGTTGTTGTATCATAAGAGTCGATGGTGGCACACACGTGCCACTTGGCGGCATGGTTAGTAATAGCTTGAGCTTTATGAGTGATCTTTGTTGCACTGCGTAAGCATATGAAAAGACCAGTAACCAGACCCATAGAGCAAAGCTGCCATAATACAATATAAATCAGTTCACTTCAGTTCAATCAAAGAGGAATGATTTAGCATGACAACAGCTGCAATGAATTAGTGTAAGTTGACATGCATGGCCACCATCTGTCATTAAGGGATAGTGATCAGCCATGCATCTAATCATATAATTCATCTCAGTTTCCTTAACATGCACAATGAGTTTCATCGAAGGTTTAGCAGCATCATGACTGGATGGTGACATAACTCACACCCAATCAACCATACTAGCTAGTTCAACTTGATCATAAGGACAGATGAATATTGATTATCACAAAAAGCTTCTTTTCAAATCAAATCCACATGAGCTAGTTCAACTTGATCACAAGGACAGACGAATATTGATTATCACAAAAAAGCTTCCTTTCAAATCAAATGCACATGAACCATCCAATCATGATTGATTGGTAATGGCCACGCACTTTATCATACATATACAGATTAGTTTGATGAAAAGTGGTGATTCAGAATGGCCTAGTATGAGCCTGTAGCTCCAAATTATGACTCAGATTTAGTTTCAAAGCCACAATCCAATGTTGTCAACTATCTCAGGCATGAACATAGATCAAAATAGCGGCCGCTATATCTTCACTCATACAATGAGGGGACCGCTATGCCCCCTTATCTTAGGTACTTTTTTTATTAAAAAAAATATATTTTCTCTCATTTTCCAATATTCTAGATTTTCTACAAAAAATTTCAAATTTTTTTGATGATTTTTTCAAATCATACCACCATGCCGCTAAGCTACGTAGCGTTTTGGGCGACGGGCTGCTATACCAGCAGCTACCGCTATTTTCATCCTTTTCCATAAGCAAATGGTTCTGCTGTTGGCACATCCCGAAATTCAGGTCAAACACGATTGTTAGAGGAGAGTGGGACATGGGGATGAGATGACTTACAGCGAGTTCCCCAGCCTTGAATATATTGGCATCTGCATGGGACCTTGTCGTGATCAGTAGTGCAGCAAACTGGCTTGCAGTCACAAGGATGAGGGTGGACATTATAAAAGCTCGAAATCGATGGCTTATGACTTTCAGCTGCCTCCGAATCCTCAGGTGCTCCGTCAACACCATAGCAACATCAGATTCTTCTCGAAAGATCACCTGAGTGAAGTCCTGCAATCGAAGTATCTGTAGGTGGCAGATGAGTCGAAAGAGCACGCAGACAAGGAAGAAGATGGAGGTCCTGTAGAGCCATGAACACAGCTCCAAGATGCACGCGATGGCATTGCTTAAATACACATTTTCTAAGAAGGGTATCCGAGAACCGCCCGAGCAATACCACCATATCTTATATGTGCTTTCAGCTATGAAACAAGGGAGAACAAAGTAGGATAGAATCTTGAACGATCTCTGCACATAAAAGAAAGACGATGAAACTGAAACAGCAATCTATATGTGCGCACGAGGAAGTACCAAAGAGGGGGTAGAATTGGTCATTAAAAGAACCTCCATCCTCTTTTTCATTTCCTGAATTTTTCCCAACAACAGAGTCAAGTTGGGTTGAATGTTCACAGAAAATGAGAATTTGGAAGAACGAGTAATTGGTCATCATTTTGTTCTACATTTGAAGTCCTCAATTTGTATTCCTTTAGGTCCCATTTCACACACACACATACACAAAAAAAAAAAAAAAAAACGGTAAGAGGAGAACATCTAGGGTTCTTGGAGATCCCAGTTTTGTCTTAAAGAGATGAACTACTGTTGAGGCGATTCAGGTTTCCTGCTGAAAAATTGGAACTCAGTTTAACAGCAGAGAAAATGGGTGCATCAGAGGAGCCCTTTTCATCAAACATAATGTAATTTGAGGCCTTTTCTGTTGGTAATCAGCAAAGAGGAGAGAGGGGCCTTGGGGGCAATTTGGCCTTCTTATTTGCTCTTATTTTGGAAAAGTGAAACACACCAAAAGTCTCAAAGTTCATATAGATCTAATTGGGTCAAAAAAATTCATCTGATAGTAAGAATTATGGACTTGGAGCATTCTAACTTTTCTGGGTCTTTTGCCAAGACAATGAAACAAAACAAAACTCAATATCTGAGCTAAAGCTGGTAAGAGCACAACCTATATTACATTGCATGAGAGAGAGAGGATCATGCATGTCAGAAGAAAGAGAAGAATCAGAGAGACATACGTTGAGTTGGTCTGTATATCCCTGCCGAACCGTCTCGCTATCTTGGCAGAGCTTGTCAAGGAAGAGGAACCTCCTGAGTCCGTACTTCTTGATGAAGCGGGAGAGGCAGCAGAAGGAGAGGGCGGCGATGACCGTGAGAGAGACCTGCACCACCATGTCGTAGGGCCTCTGGTGCCGGGCATCACAGGTGTGGCACGACAGTATGAAGTGGGACAGAACCGGCACACACACGGCCAGGGCCACGAACATTGCCCATGACAGGAACGTGTGCCATGCTGTCGACTGGTCCACGCACATCCATCTCATCCACGACCTGAAGCTGCGTAGCTCATCCTCTGTATGCGACTTGGACCGATGCAGGAAAGCCGACGGCTTCCTGTTCCTCCTGCTGCTGTTCTCATTCTCGTTGTTGTCGTCGTCGTCGTCGTCCAATAGGAGCTGTTGTTGATGATCCAATCCTCCTTCTAACGCCGCCATTCCCTTCTACCTTTTTATTTCTTGATCAGATCGATCAGTTCCTCTCTCTCTATATATATCTTCCTCTCTGATGATCAGTAATCACATCACATAAATGACGACAAACTATACACATGTTGTCTCTTTTGTGGTGTGGTGGGGGCTGGTGTCCCATTTATGGATGCTTATTGTCTGTGACAAGTGAAGTAATGCGATGGAAAACAACATTCTTTTCGCCTCAGATCCGATGCCTGACAAACTAGACTAGTATGTATACGAAGGGTTTTCTTTTTGTTTTGTTCTCACATGGAGAGTATGGTATCTCCCCTTATTTTTACCCATCAGTACCACTTCTCTACGAGCAACCACATGATATCAGTACAACACTAAAACGGCTACTTACCCGAGTGGTAAACGAAACCGATTTCTCACATGACTAACCCGCTTCCTGTGTGCAGGCTCGATGACCTTATTTCTCTTGAAAAGCACGGCTAGCTATATATCTTGGTGCCTACACTAGATCATGTCAATCACAAGAACAGGGGTGTGCAAGAGTATGCTGCAGATTAGGCACTGTGATCTAATCATCCAACACTGTGTTGGAGTGTTCGGATTGGTTTTTTAAGGAAAAAAAATGAGTATGAGGGATTTGCTTCTCTGAAAAGCTTTGACATTTTTATTTTTTCTTTTGAGTTTTGGCAGCTGTACATATACAGACAAACAAGGGAGAAAGGAAAAGGACCTAACAGTCTTAACACTGTCGTTTTCCAAGAGAAAGTCACCTAACACAATTTCTACAATTAGCCATACATCAAGATCATAGAATATGAAATGTACCTACCCCTCTCTCTCTCTCTCTCTCTCTCTCTGCGTGGCATGGTTATACAAGACTTAGATTTGGAACAAAGCTTTGTTTATATGTTGATGATTGGTATACAGAGCCACTGCAGACAAGGTTGCACCTGCACGTGGATGGTGGACCTTGCAAGCCACGCATACGTTTCTGCCACCTTTCACGCAAGGCCAAGGAATCATCAACCTTGCCCACGTGGAGTGCTTCTTCCTTATCCTTTCATTATTGTCTTCATCTTTCCTCACACAATTCTGTTTTTTATTATGAATGAAGAAAAAATATTGTTAGATGACTTTTGTGAGAGTGATGGGCTGAGAGAGAAAGGATATTCGGATGTTATTAAGCTGTTTTAAATGTACGGTGAGGTGAAGTATCAAATCAAATCAAGAGAGAATAAAATATAAGGTGTTATGATAATGTTTTATTTTTAGTTGTTTGGTATGGAATTGTTTTTGACTTTTTTTTATAGAAAAGTGGAGTTTTTTTGTCTTTTAATGGAGAAAGGATGTTGCTTTCTTGACTTTTTTTGAAAAATCCGGAGGGAATTTTAAAATTATGTACTTTTGATATGATCCATTGTCATTTCTTGTTTGTATTCACTTTACTTCACTTTAACTAATTAAGTGCACCTTATTGATAGGTTCAGCCGTTCAGGTGACCCAGTTGTCACTTTTTACATCTGAACTTGTAAACTAGTTTGATACAGACTTAAAACCAGCAATTCAGCTAGAGACAATGGCTGATTAAGCCCCTTTTGTAATTTTGGTTATAGTTCTTTTGTATCTTCTCTCTTCTTTCAATTAAATTCATTACTTCATAAAGAAAGAAGAAAAAAAAGAGTCAATACATTTCTGTGTCGTGATCCACAGAAGGACATGTCATTAGAACATTAATGAATTCCAGTTGGGTTCGGCGTGTTTGATATCATCATTATCAAAGTCTTATTCTAACTATGTAGAACCTTGTGATTGTGAGACCACATGATGGTTTTTGTACGTATACTAAAAGGAGCACGCAAAATATTGGCTTTTTGTGGTCCTTGACTTGATGGGACATACCTTGTGCAAACTTATTTGTCATAAAACCCGAAAAGGGTGCAGGTATTTTAAAGAATTTGCTTTGTATAATATTCACAGAGAAGTAAAAAAAAAATAATAATAATAATTTTCATACTGTTTGTAGAGAAGGAAAAAGAATCTGAACCTGAATTGCACTCGTTAATTCCTTGGATGAAGAATTTACAGTTCAAATCAGGCTCCGTCCAGGGTGGGTGGGCTGGTTGTTGTTTACCCACGTGCAATTCAGGTCAGACTCAAATCATCCACCCCAATACCATCAAATCATCCACCCCAATACCATCATCTATATGCATTGATCTAATGCAGCTTGCTATCTTGCAGATTTTGCAAGATAATTGTATAGCATTGGTAGTCCTCTGCTGATTCCACACAAGTTTAATCCCAATTTCATGGCCAAAGTTTTTTATAATGTCAAAGTTGCAGTCATTCGACTCTGGTCAACATTTTTATTAAAAGAATTTTACCTCAAATCCCATGGTATCATGGGAATAGTGTATTTCACATAAATTGATAAAATCCCATAATATCATGGGATAGTCTCATGATGTCATGACTTTTACGTAGCATCTTAGGGAAAAGTTTACCAAATGATAGAACCTGAAAAATGGTGGTTCGATGTGTATTTACTTTTCAAAAGTTGTCATTTATCGATATCTATAAAAAAAAATCACTTTGTGGTTGCAAAAAAGTGCATGACATAGAAACTGATAAATCTCTTGATACAAGGGGATGTGATGCAAAAAAATAAAATAATAATTAAAATATGTTGACCAAAGTCAAGCGACTTTAGTGATATTGTCTGGATTTTGATTAAAAAAAAATGGAAAAAACCGAGTTTAAGGATGACTAGTATGCCAAAAACCCCTTAAAACATTGATGAGACGATGTGGTTGGATCATGTTTTAAAAATAAATAAACGAATGATAGCCAATCAAAACCACTCCAGAGTAGTTAAATTAATGCTTGCTATAGAATAATTGTGCTTAATAAGGAAGTTGAGAAAAAAAAAAAAAACATTATAGAAAAACGGCGAAACCACTTAAATATACACATGACAATAAAATGGTTCATTGTCCTCTCACACATTTTTTCTCCTTTCCTTGGTTCCTAAGATCTAATCCTTCGTCTCTTTGGGAACCTTATATGTAGAGTGGAGTGAAGTAAAATATAAGTGGGTTATGATTACATTTTTTCTTTAGTTATTTGGTATGAAATCTTTTTTACTTTTTGTGTAAAAGTGGGTGTTTTTTCTTTTTGTCTTTCAATGGAGGAAAGATGTTGCTTTTTGACTTAATTTTAAAAAAGAATGAGGGAATTTTGAAAATGTATACTTTTTATGTGATCCTTTGTCTGAAATATGGAGGCTTTACTCCACTCTTCTAATGAAGTTCCCAAACGGGCGTGCGTGCTTCAGTACAGATCACAATTCATCCTTGCTTGTGCTTTCATCCCCTATGAGCTCTTCAAGGGAGAACTCATCCTCTTCCACAATTACCGCATCTTTTCCATCCCAAGGTTCTGTCTTGATGATGCTTGGAGCATTTCCTCAAGGCCTGTTTGGATAAATGAGGAGTGGAGTAAAATGAAGTGGATTTCACATGTAGAGTGGAGTGAAGAGAAGTAGGTTGAAGTTAAAGTAGAATACTTCACTTTACTCCATTTGGATGCTTATTTTGAAGTTAAGGTTTAGAGTAGAATCCACTTTTACTCAAGGAAATGGAAGTATTTAGAGTTGAAGTGAAATGGAGTACATGTAGCTCACAACATTACTTCATTTATTAGGCTAGACTCATCCAAACGGGGTAGAGTTGAAATTTTAGACTGTTAGGTCCCATTTAACTTCACTCTACTCTATTTTTTGCCTATCCAAATAGGGCCAAGGCAAAAATTCCCCTTACCACCATGGCCTGCATCCTTTACAAATTCCCTGAAAAAGAAAATTACCATCATGCCTTTTGGGTGCTTGGAGGTTACCACCCTGCCATAATCATGGACAATATATAGTCACTTGTGCGTGAACTCAACCATCCCCTCATGGTTTGTGATTAAGTAAACCCATCTCATCAGTGTTTCCTCGATTGAATGGTTATATATACTAAAAATCAACCCCAAGGGGTTGGCCGAGTAATCAAGACCACGGTTCCCCTTCCCACCATGGCCTGCATCCTTTACAAATTCCCTGAAAAAGAAAATTACCATCATGCCTTTTGGGTGCTTGGAGGTTACCACCCTGCCATAATCATGGACAGTATATAGTCACTTGTGCATGAACTCAACCATCCCTCATGGTTTGTGATAAAGTAAACCCATCTCATCATGGTTTCCTCGATGGAATGGTTATATATATATTAAAAATCAACCCCAAGGGGTTGGCCGAGTAGTCAGGACCACGGTTCCTCTCTCTTCCGGAGCTGGAGGTCATGATATCGATCCCCGGTTCCCCCCTCTTTAGGAATCGAAGGTTGAGCCCACTAGTGCTACCACCAAGGGGCCACAGGGGTTTCACCCGGCTTTTCTCTGGCCTGGAGGGATTAGTCCAGCCTACTAAAAATCATGTTGATCTGTAGGATTCTATATATGGTCAAGAACCACCGTAAATTGTTCTCCTTTTTTCTTCTTTTTTTGGTAATAGATATTTATAACACTTTTTTTCTGGTAATAATGATTATGTGAGTTTTTCACCTACAAGAGTGAAACCAATCTCCGGCTTTCATGCAGGATACTGGGTTTCACCTTCACGCAGTGTAGTCCATCTGGACAGCATTTGAAGGAAAATAAGAACCAAAATTTCTGGAACCGAACTCATAAGATCCACCATTCATAATCTATCAGATTATCATTACTGGCCCGATGTGTATTAAACCCTGTGGCTCAGCAACCTATAAAATTTGAGTATTAAGTGCAGTGTCTTGGACCCTTTTAACTCTAGATCATGAGAGCGCTCCTGTTATGCCAAAGGCAATATGACAAATATGTGTTGCTTGGTTATGACTTCATACATGTGTGGCCCCTGTTTTAACTTCCATGAAAACACTCGGCATTATGGGTTCCTCAAGTTCATGTGATGCAAATGAAAATGCTATAAACAGAGTATTATGTACTCCCAAAGGTTATTATGATTCTATCAGATCACAGAGAGAGAGAGAGAGAGAGAGAGAGTCCATCCAGCAAACTTGCCTGTAAGGACTCCTTTTAAATTTCTCTGCAACAGATAACAAAAGCTCGAGGTACTTGTTCCTTCCTTTTGCTTTTGAATCCAAAATATCAGGCAGGAAAGCAACAAAACAGATGGGAGCTAAACCACACTAATCTTCCATCAAATCCTAGCAGAAGTCAATGGGATGACCCATTAGTAAACAGCTTTATGCACAGTAAAATTTCTTGCATCATGTGTTTAAAAATCTTACTTCTGTTTCTTTTTTTTTTAATAAAATGCAGCCTCTTAACTGGCCAGTAAGCTCTGTTACTTCAAGAGGAGAAACATTAGTCTCCAGTTGCTCCAATGCATAAGATTCAATTGCAGAAGCAGCTCTTGGACCCTAATAAGGATAAGGGCTGTCTTTGTCAACACCGGACACCAAAATGGTAGGGAATCCTTGCACATTGTATCTGCTCATTAGAGACTGTATGACCATGCTAATTAGAAACAGTAGATTGCCAAAAAGCATGGAAACCAAGTAAACAAGCGAATTGAGCAGATTCATATTTATCCCAAAGTCAATGTTTCCATGTGCGTGCGTGAGTTAAAACAACAGATATAGCAAGCTTTCGCACCACTAGTTCCTTAGGGCATGTTTGTGTGCATAGATTACATATGAATTGAGTACGTGAATTCAAGCCATAAGTGATTTAAAATGTATGCATAAGGTGAATATACTAAAATGATTATCAAATAAACTTCATTTAATGGAAAGTGAATCAAGGGAGGATGGAAAATGAATACCCAGCCACCCATATTAATTCAAATCCAAGGAAAGTCAAGGTCCCATCTACATTGCTACCTTAAAACCTTCCACTATCACCTCGTATCAATCACACTGCACCTCCTTAATAATCCTTTGGTGGATCTCATTAACCATGAATTCCTATGTATTCTATTGCAAACAAACAGGCCTTTAAATGTCTCTACGTTGTAGCTCCACTGGTTAGGGACATGGGTGTGTGAGTAGAGTGCATGAGTTTGAATCCACGCCTGTCAGAAATGACACCATGGTCAATAATTAATTTAACATTGTTTATTGTTTTGTAGTTGATAATATAACTGTTAAAATGTTTTTTTTCCTTTTTAAATCTAACAAAACAATCAAAATGATCATTACTTGATCTGTCAGAAGAAGTTCATCCTTTGCTAAGCTGGGAAATAAGAACAGAAAACTCATGAAGATGCTAGCAAGCTATAACCAAGTCAGGTAACTTAGGTGTAATCTGACTTTTCACAAGGGATAAATGCAAAACAAACTTATTCACCAAGCAATAATGGTTCCAAAGCCAACCTCATTGCCATATCTAATAAGTACATTCTCACTCCTCAAATATATGTCTCCATAAACTCGGTATTCCATGCAGAAAGATGAATACCCATTTGGTCTGAATAAAGTAAAATTACCTTTTCAGCATCCCAATCAACATGGCCCAGCTTCACTTTCCCCTTCAAATTATTTGCAGCATTCTTCCACTGGGATGCCAACTTTTTACAGTGTCCACACCTATAAAGCCGAAATGAAACAGAATTCCACACAAAGCTAACAAGCACAATCCGAGCATCACTCTAAGCACAATTCAAACAGTATTCTATGTAATTGTATCTAATTAGAAATTTTGAACTCAGTACTCCCATATATTTTTTTCTATAAGACATTTGCATGATATGCAAGGAAGACATCCCACACTAACTGAAAGTATACATCATTGCAGAATTTATAGCTAATTATGTAACTCCACCTTAATATAGGTGAAACACTGAATTCACATCTCGCACCTACCCCATCTTGGAACCACAGTTTAAAAACTCGGACTTGGGGGCAACTTGGTCACACTAGACTTGAGTCCACTCAGCCAAGTTGGGCCGAGTTACCCTCGAGCCCTTCGTTCTCTGAAAATCTCGCAATAATGATAATAAAAAAGAACTTTAAAAAAATAGGAAATGATGTTTTATGAATAAAGATTTTGAGATATATTGATCACTAATCGGAAAGTCCCCCTCAGGGTTAAAGGAAAGTATTATAAGGTGGCGGTAAGACCAGCATTGTTATATGGATCAGAGTGTTGGGCAGTAAAGCATAATCATGTTAAGAAGATGGAAGTTGCGGAGATGAGAATGCTAAGATGGATGTGCGGGATCACAAGGAGAGATAGGATTAGGAATGAGGAGATAAGGGGCAAAGTAGGAATAGCACCGATTGGAGATAAAATGAGAGAAAATCGACTAAGATGGTTTGGCCATGTTAAAAGGGGTCCAATGGAAGCACCTGTTAAAAGGTGTGAAGGCATAGAGATTGCCAGGAGTAGGAGAGGGAGAAGGAGACCTAAGAGAAGTTGGAAAGAAACTATTAAACATGACCTTACCTACATGGATCTAACGGATGACATGGCCCTAAACAGACTTGATTGGCGTCGTCAAATCCATATAGCCGACCCCACCTAGTGGGAAAAGGCTTGGTTTGGTTTGGTTTGGTTTGGTTTGGATTGATCACTAGGAGATGTCAGCATTATTCCAAGAGCAAATGATCTCTTCTTATCATATGTTCACAAAAAAAAATCACGTTTCAAAGTGGGAGCACTGGTGAATTAATATGAATTTCTCTTCTTTTTGAATGACTAAATTTCAAAGTGGGAGCCTGTTTGGTTGCAAGCATTTGGAGATATCATTTTTTGCGAACTCAAGAATTCCAAATGTCACCCCTGAAGAAGTAGAATTCCACAATAATAATGAGTCAAGAGCATTCTGAATTCAAGAATGCAGCTGGCTAATTGGTAAAAGTAACTTTTCACACTCAGCAGATTTTCACCTAAAAATCGAAAATCAAGTAAAGAATTCAAAGATCTCTGTGCGAGAATTTTCAAACACAGTTCATTCTCATCTGAAATATTCTCAGCACAGCCTTGCTTTAACAGGCCTGTTTTGCATTTTCTTCGTGGCAGTTTTACACAAGTATCTTCAAGGCAGCTACACAAACTATTGGCTCCAATTGAATCAGTCCCTACATGTCACTGAACCATTACACGCATTCCACATCACTGATTTTGAGGTCCGCGAGTGTAATGTAGTGATAGAAATCGGTTTGGAAATTGAAACTCTTAACAAAGATTACTAAAAGAAATCAAAGATTAGGGATCAAGCATCACACTTGAGAATTGAGAGATGGGGGAGAGAGAAGAAAAGAAAAGCTCCTGCCTCTTGGGATGTAGGGATTTTTTGTTTGGGCGAGAGAGGAAAAGAGGAGTCATCCATTGCCACGTCAGCAAATTCCATAGAATTGAAACATTAAAGAATGATTTATGCAGAATTTAGAAATTCATGGTCGGTGCGAATTTTTTTCTCTCATTGAATTGGTGCTAATATTGTTTGATGCATCCGTAGATTCTTTATAAAAAATCAAATCTTCTTATTTGGTGAAACAATTTTTTGAAAAAAATAACAAAACATGTATATTATTTTATTCAAAGTCAAATAATAATTTATTAAAAGAAATAAAAAATAAAAGAGTCATAGGACTTTGGGTCGAAATGAAAAAGAGCGAGGATAAGAGGGAAAAGTTTTTCCGAAAGAAATTCATTTCTCATGCTTTGCATGTGAATTTCATTTCCACTGTAAACAAGAAAAATGCCGATGACATGGCGTGGAATTGTTTCGCACCCAACACAGGAAAGGCATGTGGAATGGAATCTTGATGCTTGATGATACACTACAGTAGTAATACTATAATGAAAAGTCTAAATGGACAAACTTTTTGTCCAGAATTTGGGACAAACTACCATGTGGCACAATTCTAGAAGTGAACAATGCATTCAACTTTTGAAAGAGAGGGAAAAAGCACATCTAGAATATTGTCACATGCTAATTTATCCCAAATTCTGGATAAAAAGTTTTTCTACGTAGCGTGATTGCTACTCTAATACCAGTAGAGGGGGTTCACTTACAAGAGCATGATCTACGGAAACAATGATGATAATCATCCGAGTCCTGTTTTGAAATCTTCCCAACATCTCTGCGTAATTCGTCCTCCTCTTCTCTTACAACCAGCAGCAGCTGCTCTTCAGTTGGTGCATCTCTCAAAATGGTGAAAAAACAAGTCCAGTACTCTCTGGTATTATATAACTCTCATCTTCTTCTTCTCCTGTTGGTCCTTTTTTCTGCTTCAATTTACAGGCTGTTGATTGCTCTATCAGGTCGATGCCTTTACCGATACACCATTTAAAGGGAACCCAGCAGCAGTGTGCATGTTGGAAGAAGAGAGAGGTGAGGAGTGGATGCAATCTGTTGCCAGGGAATTCAATGCCCCTGCATCTGCTTTCTTGAATCCCATCCCCCCTCCTTCTTTGGAGGGGAACCAGGAAGACCCAGTTCCCAAATACCATCTCAGATGGTTCACTCCAAGTGCAGAGGTTATGCTTCAATACAATCTCTTTTCAATTCTTTTTTATATATATGGATGGGTAGAGAAGATTTCAGGGTTTGTTTGGTGGTGAAGTGATTCTCTGCCTCTTGCTTTCTTCTTATTTCTTCAGCTTGTGGGGATTGAGTTCACAAACTGGGGAAAGCAGCAGATGGAGAGCTAAGGTGTAGGGCTCAGGGTGAAGATTAATACAGAAAAACAGAGAGGGCCAGTTTGTTTGCTTGGGATGGAAATTCTGAGAAATTTATTCCTTAAAGTGCTTAATAATGAAGACCTCAAACCTCATTAATGATCCTTTGTTGCAAACATTTTACCATAAATTCCTAGGAATTCAATTCCATGCAAACAAATGAGCCCAAACAACAACTATAGGGTGGGAAAATAAGAGAAAACTAGGGGTGGGAATCTCCTCATGTGGTATCACCACTTTCCTCTAGTAGTGATTCTTCACTTTGTTCAATTTGAATGGAGAGAACTATGAGATGGTGAAAATCATTTTAATAAATAGTAGAAAAAAAAAAAAAGAAAAAGAAAATCCATGTTAGTTATTTTGAAAACAATAAAAGGAAATCCAAATGTGGAAGGATTAATGAGGAGTAAGATGTTAGTTATTTTGTTTATTTATATTAAAATTTTATGGCTGGTCATTGGTGGAAAAAATGTTACAGTTCTATGCTTTTCTCTATATAAAAAATATAGATATCTTATCCCTTGCACTGTTTATGGTCATTGCAGGTCCAGCCTTGTGGTCATGGAACTTTAGCTGCTTCACATTTTCTTTTTACATCCGGTCTAGTGAGAACAGATAGAATTGAGTTCCATACTAAAGCTGGACTTCTGACTGCAAAACGAGTTGATAGTTTTCAACAATCAAATGACACCTCAGGGTCTTCGAATGACAAAGCAGAACACTTCTCTATTGAATTGGACTTTCCTACAATCCCGGTGACTCGGTGTGATTCCACAGATATCCCATCAGTTCCAAGAACATTGAATGGTGCTCCTGTGATCAATATAATGACAGCGAGCAATGGTTTACCAATTGTATTTCCCTGTCACCATTAACTATCTCTTACTTAAATATGAAAACATTTTGTTTGTTCGATAGAAACCTTGTTAAAGTATTCAATTAAGAGTTCACTAATCCTACATGTATCTCTCTACTCACACCTGTCATGTTTGAAGAGGGAACACGCGTATCTCTCTGGCTACTCAATCATACATCAATTTGATTGTTCGACAAAGTAGGTCAAGCAGATAATGCAAAAGCTGCATTTATCTTTGAATTTGGATTTCTGTCAGCTATTAACTGTCAATTTCTTTTCTTAAAATCTAGCAGTTATCAAATTCCCCACCGGGAATCCCAGGGTGTGACTGTGGATAGCACACCCCCGTCGCACAGCTCCCTCCATGGTTCAAACCCTGGAGCGGTCCTTTCCTTTGCATCTCCTGACCACTGGGCCACCAAGCAAAAACAAAATGCCCACATTTCGGGACTCGCTCATAATTTTGGCAGGCCCAACCTGTTTCTCTTATGGACATGGCTACTTTGTGTTGCGTGGTAAACGTGAGTGGAGAGCCATGAGTAGCTTAGAAATTTAGAACTCTTCAAAGGAAAAGGAGAAATCATATGATTTACAGCCTAAGAATTCATTTAGTATCCTCAGGCCTCAAGTATGGTGCCGATTGTTTGAATATCCGGCCATTGATTTAATGTGAGAGAAAACATGCCTATCCAAGTTGTATGGTCATTTTCCTGTTGAATGCAGTCCATTGCAGGTCGTAGTGAGAGATTGCCTCATTGGGTTTTTCCTGGACATGATTTAGCACCCTTGGTTGATCCAGTAGATCAACAGTCTGTAACTCTGTATCACCAAACCACCAGCTACACTATGGCTTTTTGAGGGTAAATCTGATTCTTTCTTTTCAAGAGCATAATGCCTTGCCGTGCAGAGTTCATCTTGGTATGATACCACCTCATCTGTGTTTATTTCATTTGGTTAATTTTTAAACCTTTTTGATTTTGGCAGATGGAGCTCTCATCAGGAAAGGCTGTTGTGGATATACAACCACAGTTCGATGAGATACAAAATTCCTCTGTAAAGGGACTTATTATAACAGGGCACGCTGACCATGACTCTGAATTTGATTTTATAACCCGTTTCTTCTGTCCAAAGCTGGGCATCAATGAGGTCATACATTCAGGATTGGGATAGAAAGATGGCACTGGATTTATGGAGCCAATTCTGAGCCATTGCCTATGTAATAAAGAAAATATTTTAATGATTTGTGTTCTAATTTGATTTTCATGCATCTAGTGCTTATGTAATCAAGAATTAGTAGATGATTTGTGTTCTAATTTGACTTCCACAAATCTAACTTGTGCACTTCCAAGTTCCAGCATTATAAACACATCTGCATAAGCTCAAAACAAAAGTGTATTATCTTTAACTAAGTTTTGATTTTTTTTTAAAGAAAATGTTCCTTTTCATTTCCTTTTCCTTTTTTTTTTTTTGTTCTATTCCTGCTGTTACTAATAGATCTTAATTCCAGTGAATTTGCTAGATCATTTGATGAGAAAAAAAATAATGAAAGATGAAGGAGGAATGTTCTATACTGATAAAATGCAATGCAATGATCTCAATTACCATTTTTGTACAAATTGGAAAAGATAATGTAAAGCGATGATTGGATTAAAGTAAAAAACATAACATGTAGGACAGTCTTCGCTGAGGAAAGTACAAACTGTAAACTTTGAAACTACCAATTCAATACTCCTCCTCACTCTAAATAATGAACACTTTCTCAATGCTTCTTCTTAGCGCTACTAGTTTTCACTCCCTTGTGAACTGAAAATGAAGATCTTCTATTTCCAGCTTGCTAACAGGACGTTGAATTTGATATTACCAACTGCCTGTGTAAGCAAGTTATCATCGCTTTTGTTTGATGTAAGAGCCATAGAAGTCTTGATGATGCTCTTGCACGCCTCTCTTGAAAACAATTATTATAAGACTATCTCAATGTTCTTGGTCCTCTCATCAAAGTTCACTACAATGTGGATTGTGGAATTGTTCATCAGACTTTCATTTTCACAGGAGCACCACCATCTCATCTAACCTTTCCATTATTACCAATGTCATTGAGAAACCCCTCATGTCTCAGTATTCGAATTAAGTTACTGCTTGCTTCTTGCTTTTCCATGCTATTAATTGTTGCTCCTTAGTGACCAAGACCTACTATCAGATTATGAAACAGCTGCAGCAGCATTTGTGTCATTAAACAGATGCCAGTAGAGGACCAAGGGATCCGTGGGGCTAGTCCGTTTTCTCTTGTCCGCTCATTTAACTATGATTAGTCACATTTTAATTAAGAATGGTAACAATTTATCATAGTACTATTGGGTGCTGACGACATGGCTATAAATTGGGTTGAATGGAAAAGTAGAACTCACAATGTTGGCTGTAGATAGATCGGATAAGGCTTCGTTGATGATGAAGATGACTATTAAGTGATGAGTGGTGATTGCAATAAATTTTAGTTTTACATATTGATATAACACCATAACTCTTAAAGGTTATAAAAAATTGACAATTTGTTTGAAACTGATAGTAGAAAAGTTAGTCTTTCAAACGGTTCAGATCCAGGATGGAACCATGGTGGATCTGGACCTGGATCCATCTCTATTGATCTAGTTCCGGAAATGGATCCGGATTTGACACAGAACCTACTTGTTGTTTTGAGATCCAGAACTGAAATGAGATATAGAGTGCATCAGTATAGTTGGATGAAAGAGCTTAAACAAACATTTTTAATTATAATACAAGTGGGATTGTCAAATGGTATATGATGAAAACTATATAGATTCTCAAATACGAATATAATAATTAAGACTTGTTTGAGATGTTTTGGACATCTCCAACACAGGACAACAGTTCCTATGGGCCCATCAGTCCCGATCCAATTGCCAAATAGCATTGGTAATGATTTGGGGGAAAGGAGGAAGACAAACATCATCTTTCGTGTGGGCCCACCAGCCCAAAATTGACAAAACTACTGATTATATATGATGATAGCAGTGGTAATCATGTTTACTGAATTTTGGTATTGCCAATGTTGGACTTCTAGAGAAACAAGCAATCTTGAGCAGGACCCCAAAATTCTCTCTATTTATGTCTATTTAAATGTGGGTTCAGAATAAGCAAAGAGTCAGTTTTAGCATCTTATTTAAGAGGAGCTTCTTTAGCTAGTTTAGGGCACGTTCCATGTTTGAAAGGAGAAACTCTCATTAAAGAAACATTTCTCTTGATTGCAGGGAACTTTACTTTGTGAATCCTCATGATCATCATCATTATAGCCTTATCCCATCTATCAAGACTCAGCACTTAAACCCCATGAGTGTTTGATCACTTGAGCAAAATAGTCAAACCTCTACTTGATTTCTCCCTTTGTAAAGGTAGCAGAGAGAGGGTAATTGACACTGATTTTCATGAATTGAAGCTTGTTTTTCTTCAGAGCAAAAACTTGGATTGCTTTCATCCTAGATCTGAAGTTGAAGTTTTGAACTTGAGTGTCTTGGTTGATGAAGCAGATATATCAATATATCATATTGCAGTATCATTTAATTTTCTTTTTTCCTTTTTTAGTTTGTCAGACTCTTAAATGAAATGAAAAAATAGCACAGTTTCTGCTAATTACAAATCAATTTGGGCAGTTCAACCTAATTTAAAAATAATGCTAAATTCTCCATGCTGCTTATTGAATCTCTCAGTTAAATCCTTTTTGTATTCTTGCAGGATCCTGTATGTGGTATGGCAAATTGTGCCCTGGCACCATATTGGAGTGAAAAATTGGGAAAACGCGACCTTGTAGCCTATATGGTACTCTCTCTCTCTCTCTCTCTCTCTCTATATATATATATATATATATATATATGTTTGCTAGCAAGCGCGCTTGCATGTGCTTTTGTGTCATGTGTATGTCTGGTTTGAGTGCATTCATGTGTCTTGCTCTATTGTGTGATCCAGGCATCTTCAAGGGGTGGAAGATTGGACCTCCATGTAGAGGAGAAAACTGAGCGAGTACTGATTAGAGGGAAGGCTGTTACTATTATGTTAGGTTGTCTGTTGGTTTAGTTTTGAGGAGACTTAGCCATCCATTTTGGGAACAGATGACCATATCCATATTGTAATGTATTTGGAGGGAAGCCTCTTATTTTTAAACACCTTGTTGGGCCTATGTTTAGTTTAATGCAAGTATCACTGGTCATTTACACATCATTGCACACATGTTAACAGGTACGTATGCCTCCAAACTTGCATAGTAGTATTTATTTTCCTGTCTCAGAAATAGGCCTGCCAATAATCAGTATGTCCTGTACCATGTATCTTTCTGTCTAATTCCTTTATAAAATTCAAGATATAGAGTGGGCAATTCGGATATTGGAAAGATTAATATCATACTTGACTTGTTCTTGCTTGTATATATCCAAGTGTAGCTGCAACAGTATAAAGCACAAACCCAATGAGAGGAAGACAGTGTAAAATAGATGAATCATGGAAACTTGTATAAAATAGTTACTCCATAAGTATAAGGAGTTGGTATGCATCTCTAGTAATAATTTTTTATACTGGTGCTTATCATCATCATCATCATCATCATCATCATCATCAAAGCCTTGTCCCAACTATGTTAGAGTCGACTACACGTATTCTGTTTCTCCATTCCAATATATCTTGAGCTAAATTCTCAGATAAGTTATTATTCCTCATATCCATCAACGTCCTCTTTGGCCTACCAGGGCCCATTGGTGGGCCATCAACCTTCATGGCCATGATGAGTAGTACTGTGCTTATATGTAACCTAAATATTTAGATAGATTTGGTACTTCTATGATTATTGTAAGTTCTTATGTTTTCTTTATAAGGATATTATGAGTATATACTAATTACAATGATGACTAAAATCTTATCTTTTCCGGCCTTGTCATCATCTAAATGGTGTCCCACTTTGAAACTTCATCCATACCTATTTAGCATGGTGTTATACGTCACTCTCCTCTGCCATATTATTAATTTGAAACTAATTCATTCCAAGTCATGATTAGCCTCGTCCTGGTTATTTGGACTACAGTTCACACACTTGTCCAGAACAATGTATTCTTTCCATAACTATATATTAGTTCCAGGAACTAAAATGACCTGAAATCAATGTCTTTCAACTTAAAGTTATTCAACTACTACATTCCAAATCCTTATTAGTCTCCTCCTAGTCCTTTGTACTTTTGACACTTAAATTATCTGTAATTGCTGAAAATTATGTTCCTGTTAAAACTATATACTAGCTTTAGAACTATATTTACTGGAAATCAAATGATCTCTCTTTTCAACTCAAGCTAAATAATAAGTTCTTTACCCAAAAAAAAAATCATGCATTTAATGAAATGGGATTGAAACAAGCCAATTTAGTTTCTTTGGTAACGAAAATCAAATATTTCAGCAAGACTCCTACAGACTTCAAAAATGGTTAATATTGTGGAATTAATTTCACAAATTTGCAACAACTAGTGATAACTAATATCCAGATATTTGCGCTGATTGCAAGAATTGTTTAACTTGGCTTTGATGGACTTGTTTGCCAATGAAATTTAGGGATTGAAAGAGTATGATGAGAGATTGTGGGGCCTGTGTTACAACCAAAGATAAAAGTGTGCTTATCTTTTTTTTTTTTTTTTTTTTCTAATTCTTGATGTGGCTTAATGCAATTAGCCAACTGCAGCCAAAGACTTCACTTTCCCTCTTTCCACAGGGACATTAGAAAGGAGACAATCCTGACCTCTCATTCTTAACTGCAAGGAAAGCTAGAGGTTTATGAGCAATTTGGCTAGGGGAAGGTGCTTTCAATAATAGTAAGGTTGAGATTGCTCTACTAGTAATTGCTTCATTAGTCTTGATTCAACATGGATTTAACATTAAAAATACTATAGTCCATATAGGGGTATCTCATCTTCAATCTTGTATACTACGAATTGATGTTTCTGCTTCCCATGGAATATTTAATCTACCATTTCATATCCCTCTCCTTCAGCTGCCGTTCTTAGAGGGTTTTTTTTTTTTCATTTTTTATTTTGTCACCCTTGCGACTAAGTCTCCCACCATCAGCGCTAGACATCCCTATTTATTTATGTGGAAGAGAGGCGCCTCATTGAGCTGCCCTCTTTAATAAAATTATACTTATCATCCAGAAAAGCTGTGGGAGAAAACTCTCTCCCTCTGTTGTTGGAGAAAATCTTCTATTAAAAAAAATAGTCTTTATCTATCGGCTCATTATTTTATGCTTTTGAATTAGATGGCTAATCCAATTGATTTGTGGTAGATGACTTATTCTGTAAATTATTTATTTCAGAAAATGAAGAATCAACTTACTCTTCAAAAAAAAAAGAAAAAAAAGAAAAAAAAAGGATGTAAATGGGTCCTTGATTCTCCGATTACTCGAAGGTTCCAACCTGTTAAAAATTGGGTTTGGGCCCTTATTTAGGTCCCGATAAGTAAATGGGTCCAAGTTTGGTTCCACCTTGTTTCGGACCCGTAGACCCAAGACCCTACAGATTACCTAAATTTTCGAAAATCTCTCATAAAAACCATATTTTTCAATATCATTCTCTACCTAGATCTGGATTCGTCACATATATGGTTCTGGTTCTGGTTTCGAAGCGGTTATGAGTCCGGATCTAGTTCCACCTTTTTCTTAATGGTTTTGGTTCTGGACCCGGATCGGAACTAACCCGTTTACAACCCTACTTATTCACAGACCTCCTGTCCCTAGTGGGGTTTGTCCCTGCCAAGATGTGCATCTTAAGAACTCTAGATTACCCCAGGAAATGCTCAGAACACATCACCCCCATTTTCTAGGAAGGACAAAATCAGAGAGCATAAAGACAAAGTCTTGAGCCCAAGTCCTCTCCATCCATCTTCAAGTTCTCCCCCAAAAAGAAGAAAGTCAAGTTCCATAAAAAAAAAAAAGAAAAAAGAAAAGGAAAGGAGAAAGTCAAGTTATATTCATGTGATTAAACCATTGTTTTACCTAGTTCACAATTCGGTTACTGTGCATTCAAATTGCAATTCTTAATTCAACACTTAGTTTGATCATAAAGTTTGATGGAGTAGATTAATTTGATTTGGATCTTCCTTCCCCAGCCAGTTAGACAAATTTTTTATTCGTCCCCTATTATAAGTCCATTACTACGGTCCACATCTAAAATCCAAACCAATCAAAATTATTGTTCTTTACATTTAATTTAGAGAGGCAATTCTAATTGGAGTTAGATATTTTAATTTTTTTTTTTTGGTTAAAGGTGAGTTAGATATTGATTAGTGATAACACATAGGGGTGCCGTGAATTATTCAAAATTAACTATTCGTAATTCTAAGGCCTTCTCAGCAAACTAGGCAACTATCGATTAAACAGGTACATCCCAACCCTTAAAATCATCAGAATGTCTATTTGTCCCGGATGAAATCCCGGGACAAATCCCGATTCCACATGGGAGGGGTAAAAAGGTCATTTGCTGCTGCCCCTCCCACGTGGAATCGGGATTTGTCCCGGGATTTCATCCGAGACAAGTAGCATGGCTCTAAAATCATTGCTATAAACTCTCATCCCTAAACACATTCCTGTTGGCACCACAATAGCAAGAAAAAGGAAAACAAAAGTGCACCAGCATGTATTTTTTAAGTTTTTCCCTAGCTTTAACCCACTTTTATCCAAGCTCCTTTTTATGCTTTTCTTTATCAATTATAATGAGCTAACAATCAAATCTGGCTTTGATTTGACGTTAACTATAATTTAACTTGACAACAAGAGGTTGCTTAGCTGTTGGTGCCTCCGCATGTCACCGGGCTACCTTCTCTTGGGTCCTAGCCCTCTAGGCTAGGTCACGCTAGAGTACCATAACTTAATGGGAGATGCTTGTATTAGAGATAACTCTTACCTTCCTTATATGAGAGATATGGGTAGGGGCCCTCACATTTAAGTTATTGTCATTGGATATGGATACGAGGCCCTCACCCAATCTCTCATTTAAGGTTTAAGATAAGATATATCTCTCATAGGAGTATCTCCCATATGGGAGATACTCCTATGAGAGATACTTCTATGAGAAATATCTCTTACCTTAAACCTTAAATGGGAGATTGGGTGGGGCCCTCATATCCATATCCAATGCTAACAATTTAAATGTGAAGGCACTCACCCATATCTCTCATATAACGTGAGAGATCTTTCATAGGAGCATCTCCAATAACCTCCACCCAATCTCTCATTTAAGATGAGAGATATTTCTGATAGGAGCATCTCCCTAACTTAATTACAAAAATAAATATATTTAAAAATTATTAATTTTTGAGTCTTTATAATTGAAGGGTTAGGATTAACTGATTGGGTGGGGCTGGGGCTCCTATAAGAGGGGAGCAATTTTAGCAAGACCCTGGCCATGGAAGAGAACCAAAACAACCATATGAGCATTCTAATTTCTAGAACACAAATTGTTTGATTGACTTTTCTCTATTGTCTCTGAAGAGGGTCAGGATCTGCCAATGTTCAACAATGATACACATCCACACATCATCAACCTGCTCAGCCTATTCAGTTGACCCTTCTTCTCCAAGAATAGATACAGATGATCTGTTTCTGCTGACTTTAATGCCCATGTCTTGTAAGCAAATCTCAACCATTGATCAGGCAGCCTTCCCTATTCCCTACCCTTGATGATTTGTCAAAACTCAAAACCATCCATCTGTCATTGAAACCCATTATACCATTTTGACAGACCAAAATGGGCAGCTAGCCCCTTACCCAAATTCAGATGATGCATCATCAGAGCCAATGTGGGGCCCAGAACAAGATGGGTGGGCCCCACCAGGGTACCATATGAGGAAGTGGGCCTGTAGCAAGAGTCAGCATTCAGCAATCAGCAGGCAGATCTCTGACTTTCCTTGTGCACAGAGAGAGAGAGAGAGAGAGAGAGAGAGAGAGTCTTCTCCAGTTCTAGAAGAAAGAAATTCTTCAAACATCTGTGTCTCCTTCGCTTCATATATTATACCCTCCTCTCTCTGTCTCTCTCTCGATTGATCGATCGATCGATCTCGATCTCAACATGGGTCAGTCATCAAGCAATAGAAGGAACAATCAAAACCAGAATCGACCCGTTTCTCCTTCTCAATTGCTCTCTTCTTCTTCTTCCTTTTCCTCTTCAAATCCACCACCTTCCAATGCTTTTCCTGGGTTTCCTCCTCCTGCTCCTCCTCCTGCTGCTGCTGCTCCTACTACTACTAGCTTTCCTGGGTTTTCTGCTGCTCCTCCAACCTATGCTCCTGCAGCAAATTATCCTCACCATTCACCTCCTTATCGCCCTCCATACGCTCATCGTCCGCCACCACCTCCTAATTGCTATTCTCAGTACCCCCCATTGGGAAATCGACCGAATTACTCTTATTACCCCAATCAGAATCATGGGTGGCCTCAGTTTCAAGCTTCTTCTTCCCAGGCGGTGCCTGCGACGCCTCCTCCACCTTTAGTCGAGCATCAGAAGGCGACAACGGTGAGGAACGATGTTAATTTGCATAAGCAGACTATTCGGCTCGAGGTGGATGAGCAGAACCCAGATACCCATTTGGTGACATTCACCTTTGATGCGGCGGTTGATGGGAGGTATGCGTTTTTGGGTTTGTGGGGCTCTTCTTTTCTGTTTTGTTTTGAATCCCCTGTTAGTTGTTTCGATTGAATTGAATGATGGTGTTGATGAATTTTTTAAAACTGGATTGTCAGATTTTAGTGGAGAATGTCTGAATTGTTTGTTTGAGAGGGGTTTGAATTACAAAGCCAGATAGTTGGGATGAGAGTATATGATGATAATGAATTAAATGATTGAAGGCTTTCAATGCTAAAATCTTTTATTTTTGTTTTATCTTTCATTGGAATGAAATCTGAAGGTAGGACTCAGGAGTAATCTCAAGTTAGGGGTTTGTGTAGGTAATGCTTTTCTTATGTATAATTAGACCCAAACATATGATTACATTAAGTGCCTGTTGGGTTGCATATTTAAGTGGATACCATGCTGCATTTACTTGAGAGAAGAGTGTACATGGATCCTGGGATCAGGTGGTAAAGGGTTGAGGAAAGTAGTAAATCTTTACTCAAGTCTTTTGTGGGTACATAATGCTTAACACCAATTTAGGTGGAATTTTGGTGAAAGCTTGATGGAGGAACTGGTGACTGTGGAAACAGGCATAAGTGAAAGTTCTAGAGATACAGGTGTAGTCCCTCTACTAAAATGGGCAACCAAACATGCCCAAACATCTGTAGCTTTTCACAGGGTAATACTCAGACAAAATGGTATTGTCTTACCGGCTTTCCTTTTCCAAGTTGTGAAGTCAATATACTTTTCAGTTGCAACAGACAGTAACTTCTTCTCCCAATTTGTCAAGTCGAGTGAGGAACATTTTATTGATAGCAGTGAGAAAGAGAATATTGGGAGTTGTTGAAAGAAAAAATAGGTAGGCACATGATCAAATCTGCAAATCCATATTTCAGTATCGTAACCTGAATGGCTTGTAGTGTACATAGGATCACTGGAACTGATGTCGTTGGAAAACAGAATAGTGAAACTGATGTTGTTGGAAAACAATATAGTCACTGGGATTATGAAGAAGAATTGACCTATGTTGATTTGGGGGACCGATATAGTCTTGTATTTGGACCATTCAGAAAAAAGAAATGTCTTCTTGGATTTGGGAGCATCGATATGATTTTGGAATATTCCAATGGTTTTTCATTTTGATATGTTAAGTTGGGAATAGTACCCTATACAGTTGTGAGGTTTTCTTATGAAATACAGCCCCAGGAATTCTTGATAGTTGAGTCGCTAGGTCTACTATTTCTCATTCTGTGCACTTTGCTGTAAATTATTAGTTATTCCAATTATGTTCTGTTTCAGAAAATAATAAAATAATAATTGCTATTAATAATTGCCATGTTGGATCATTTTGTTTCAGAGATAGTTGTGATATTTATGTGTGTTGCATTGCATGTACTTCAAATCAAAATTAGTTTGGATATTTTGGTGGATTCGATGGTAAATAATTATTTATTTTGCTGAACATTTTGGGCAGCAGAAATCAGAAAGGCATTTGGTGTAGTGCTGTTTCTCTAACCTTTTTGCCTCAAATCAATATTGTCTATTGGAGATGGTAGTGATTTGAGGCAGAAAATCCAGAAAACAGCATGCCGCCCATCTAATGTGGTTTGGTTTTCCATTCTGGCATGCTGCTCCAAATGCAGAGAATCAATAAGCATTTGTTCTCCCACGATTTTTAAACTACTTGCAATTTGATGTACATCCGGAAAAGCCCTTAGACGATACCAGAAGAAAATCTATATAGAAATTAATCTTAGTTTTTCTCTCTTATGACAGTATCACAATCTTCTACTTTGCTAAGGAAGGGGCCAGTTGCAGATTCTCTCCCTTGTATCCTGATAACTTCGTTCCAGTGACAGCATCTTTTCAAAAAGGACTGAATCAAAAATTTCGTCAGCCTCTAGGAACTGGAATTGACCTAGGATTTTTTGTGCTGGATGATCTTGCAAAACCCACATCAGATGATGTGTTTCCACTTGTTATTTCTGTTGAGGCATGCTCACCACCCTTGCCTACAGATAAACAGCTTGGGCAGCCTCCCCCTCCTGGTAATGCACAGATCACTGAAGCAGTTATTGAAAAACAAAATGGTGAGACGTTCCAAGTGAAGGTAGTCAGGCAAATATTATGGGTTGACGGTGTTCGCTATGAGTTGCAAGAGATTTTTGGTATTGAAAAGTCATCAAAAACAGAGTTTGATGATGATGACCCAGGAAAAGAGTGTGTTATTTGCTTGTCTGAACCAAAGGATACCGCTGTGTTGCCTTGTCGACATCTGGTGAGAATCTAATACACTCCTCTCTTTTTTTTCTTGTTGTTTCTTTGTGCCTTCTGTCTACTTTTCTTTCTTCTGTCCTCAAGAGCTTGTTAGATGCACCCCATATTGCAAGTGGCTTGAATATTTTTACAGACCAGATGGTTATCAATGCCCCTATGCTTTTGGGTGGTGTAACATCGTAGAGTATGCAATATTAAATTGTACTGCTAGCTCGGTTCTTTAAAATGAAAAATGTCAGCCCCATCTTTTAGTGACCAAAAGTGTTAATATGTTTATGGATGTGAGAAAACCCCAAGAGTCTCCATCATCAAGTGAACTAGACTGTATCTTTCCCCCCTCACTGAATGTGGACTGCTGATTTTAAGTTTTTAACTGCCCATTCATAAGTCACTGATCTAGACTGATCATCTTCCAGGAGAGATAGTTGGGCATCAACCTTTTAATAATGGGACTACAACAGAAGTCACTAGATTACCGAAAGGTGGATTCCAACTGATCGACTGCTGGATGAGCATAAAATTTGTCATTTTTCATCTTTTTACACCTCAAAAATAAGAAATCACAGTGATGGGATACTTGCTTTCACCATTCTTTTTGCCCCAACTCATGTTCCATTCTGATTCTCATACTTGGTTTTGCCTAATGAGTATCCAACCTTGTCTCTGCAAGGCTGCAAGGGCGTGACAGAATGGGTCAACTGTGAAAAGTACTTGAACTGATTGTGACGGGTATATTGAAATGAACCCTAAGACCATGTTTGGAACTTTCCTAATGGCTTACGGATATGGCATTGTCCTAATGGTTTCTTAGGATAGTCTCTTTTGATCAAATTGGTGAAGGGTGATTGTGGACATCTGCATGCAGCCATCAATTTTAACACATTCTGGAGTTTATGTCCATAGGAGGATGGAGAACCATTTTCTTTATAAAATTGACCTACCACTTGCACTCTTCTAACCAACCATGGCTCTATTTCACACCAAGAATGTTTTGAGGCCTTCACTTTCTTAGGAAAATGCCAAACATGACCCTGTAGACTTACACATGGACCATGCCAGTAGATGTCATGGTCCACATGTAATTCTAGAAGGTCATCAACTGGTTTAACAGTTTTAATCACTGCCCTGCTTTCTTTTATTATTGCCATCTTGCAGCTTCTTAAAGTGTAGCAATATTGTTTCCTTTGCAGTGTATGTGCAGTGAATGTGCAAAAGTATTGAGGTTACAAATGAATAGGTGTCCCATATGTCGCCAGCCAGTCGAGAAACTCATCGAGATAAATATAAAAAAAGGGTAACCAGTGAGAAACATTTATTTTCAAATGGGTTCTTCTGGTATGATATCTTTTGCATTCTCTGCTTGGGTGTGTAAACTGATGTTTGATGTATGTATCTTTATGTTTTTATACTTTTAATCATTTTTTTTCCATCTTGCATGTTAAGCTTTTATTGTATAGCTCCATTGGAATGCTCTTAATAACCATGTTAATAACAATAAAGAAAATAGAAAAGCCATTCCAAGATTCACATGTATTATTGCATGGAAGCCTGCATTCCTATTTTATCATAATTTTTTCTGTAGTTTTTATTCCTTTTCTTCTAATGCAATTAGGTCTTGGTCCATTTCCCCTATGATGCATGGACACTTCAAAATGGGCGACGTAACATGTCGTATCGTATCCGATACTTCACTTTTTACATGTAAAATTTGTGTCCTTACTATGTTTATAGTGTATCCCTCCCGCATCCGTTCCGTATCTGGGCATCATAGCATTTCCCAGATTCTTCCGGGCTTCTCTTGTTCCTTTCCTTTTGAGTTTAGTTGCCGCACAGGCAATTATACATATTAGTCCTCAACCCTTCATGCAATTGTGTTGATACAAATCTTTGCTGTCTCAAGTCCATTTTCAGTGTTCAGAATGTGTATGTATAGGTGTTGGATTGATTCGACAATATAGAATTATTAGTATATCGGTATCTTTTTTACTATTTCTTTTTTAAAGGTAATGTGACTTGAACCCACTACCTTCTGGTTGTACCAGTGAGCACCTTATAACTGTGCTACGATCTCTCATCAAATGTTTTTTGTTATATTGTTGAAATAACTTTTCACTATTTTTTACCTCTTAATATGACTTCGTAATTTACTAAAATCTGGGTGTGGCCTAGACGTTCTGCCATGGATTCTATGGCCACACCCATGCCATGCCATGCCAGATCTAATGCAGATAGCTTAAGAGATTTCAGAAACTTGGTTTCATAGTTCACAATTTATACTTGCTATACGCAATGTGAACAATTCAACTCTCAAATCTTTTGTCAAATTTGCAAAGGTTTCTCTCATAGTGGAAATAAGGAAGAACTAAAGGAACTAGAGAAAGATCAGGATACATTCATGTTTAACTGTTCCAAGGTTTGAAGTATTATTGTGTATATCTCCAAAGTTTTTTTTAGAAGTCCCATTTGAGTACTTCATGATATGTAAATTTACACTTTTCCCTTTTTGTCCATTGTCTTCCAAATCCCAACACAAATCTGAGCTGGAGCTAGTGAGAAATCATTACATCCAAGAAAATTGGAAAATTGACAGAGATGCATATCCCTGAAAATTGAAATTCGTTGTCCAATCTAGATTCTTATAAAAATATTGCTACATTGTTATGTATTCTGTGTAAATCACAAGGAATCTTCCAATCTAAATAATGACCAAGCAGCTAAAGGGATATAATCAATGATCAATATCATGGGATACCTGTTATCCAAATCCATGTTATTGTTTTCTTAAAGAAGAGGATTCCATTTATAACTCTTGCCCAAGCCCATCATTAGGTTTTTATGTTTACGTTTACACGCTTAGAATTAGAAATAAGCGCATTCGGGACATTATAGGGGTCACATCACTATGTGATAGATTAAGAGTGACTCGTTTGAGATGGTCTATACATGTACAACCCAAGCCCGCAATGACGACATCAAAGAAAAGTCTTTTGCTGCAAGTTGATGGCCTGCCAAAGAAAAGGGGCGGAGGCCAAAGAGGACATGGATATCAGGAGTAAGGTTAGATCTGATAAGTACAACCTATCTGAGGATTTTGCCCAGGATAGACTGGACTGGAGAAACAAACTTCATGTAGCTGACCCCAACATAGTTAGGACATGCTCTGATGATGAGGATGAATAATTAAGAAAAGAAACTAGATGGAAAGATATGGCCTATAGACAGAGAATAGAACACCAACAATAAAGTCACAGAGTAAACCAATAAACGGAGAACAGTTTAGTAGTCATCTCATTTGGTATCACATGTAGCATCCATACTGTGAAACAGGACTAGCAACATTTTTGGAATAAGTCTCCATCAAAGGAGTCGCTTCGCATATACATTGGTAGATGATCCCATATGGTAGACCTAATCAGTTTGTAACGCTACATAGTTTGTGAAAATCAAGGCCATCTGGATAGTGCCCAGGACCATTGTTATCCAAATCTTATGATTTATAACTTGAACCTTACTTCTTTTTCACTGGTAACTAAATTTTATTAAAAGCTAAACAGTATAAAAAGACATATACTGAGAAGCAAACAACTGAAAAACCATCCAAAAGAAAATAAATGGATAAAAGAAACGGCCAGAAAGCTCAAAAGAGGTCATTGAGCCATGTTGACAACCAAGATCCGCCTCCCAACTCCTTTAGGAAGACAATTGGCCATATCATTGGCTGATCTCTTCACATGCGAAAAGGATGCGTTCAACTTCAAAGCTGGGTCTATAATTTCCTCTGTAACGTCTGCCGGCTTCTAGGGCAGCTTAGAAGAGCCTGACGCCCACCGGATAGCAGACAAGATAGTCTCCCTCCACAATAATATTGGAAAGACTCAATCTAGCGGCTTGATGAAGACCCATTCTCAAAGGAAACACTTCTTCCGCATTCACAGAACAGAAACTGGAAGCGCCTGAGAAGGAAACGATGTTTGAATACGAGTGATCTGTGATGATACTACAACTTGAACCTTACTATTTGAGTCAACAGTTATGGGGACAATTTGAATCTTATGCTTAAATCCCCTATTTTGTCTCTAAGAATCTTTCATTTTTTTTTTCTTGGTGAATCTTATGATTTTATGATTTAAATTTAATTCAATCAAAGCTTCCAATTCCTTTTTTTTTTTTTTTTTTTAAAGGAAAGGTGTCATGATTTTTGTACAAAAAATGTAACAGTAAAATTGACCTTAGTCCTTTTGTTTAGCTTTTTTTTTTTCCTTCTTCTTTACCTTCTTGTTTGAAGGCCTTGAAGCCCAAATAAAATCATCTCCAACATACATTAAACAATGATACCAAGACTCATATCTAAGAACACCTGTTGGCAAAAAAAATCATACAAAGACTTAAATCTATATTGATTTTCAACTTTGGCAGAAATTAGAAGGTCATCCAACAACACCGGAGATGCACTACTTTATATAAAGAGGAGACTTAAGTTCCAACTTGTACATGAGACTCCAAAAGTAAATGTTAGATAATTAACGTATCAGCTGTGGTTCTTCCCCCTTAGATGCATCGCTTGAATCGTAAGATTCAATAAAATAAGTATCTAATTGTAAGTCGCTTGTAAATAGGATTCATCATATGGATATGAATCTTTTTCCTTAGGACTCCATACAAATCATGGGATTCGGGTTACAAACCTTAGATTTCTAACAACAATGGCCGTGCTGGTACTTTTTTTCTCTTTGGTTGAATCTCTACCCAAAACTTAATACGTTTCTATTCCAAGGATGTAAGCCTATATCGGTAACCTAATCTACTGCACTTCTCGAGTCCTTTCCTAGTTTTACCACACATTAGTTCTCTACTACATTAATTCTGTGCATGCATTACTTCTTGACTGACCAACATTTTTCTCCATAGGTCAAAGCTGCTGTAATCATGTACAATTTTCCTTTTAATGTTGATGGTACACATCGATCACAAAGAACTCCAGAAGCAAGTCTCCTTCAACTATCCCGGTCTTATCCTACGTTTGATATCTTCCTCAATCCTCTATCCTTACTAATATTGAGCCAGGGTATTGGAATGAATCTTTTCATGGGTATCTCTTGAGCTTCCATTCTCATATGTGCTTTAGCTCTATGCACATTGCTACCGAAGTTGCAATTCATCTATTGAAATTAAAGTGGTTCAACAATTAATGAGTGCTCAATGTAAGCAAGTTCATTAATTGACAAAAAAGAAATCTTATTGCTGCAATGGTTGGTACTACATCTTTTGTTATGTGGTAGCTGAAGAAGAACAATATCCTTTAGGGGTTCTCTGCACATGCCATGAATGTCAAAGAAAGAAGTGCTAAAATAGTAGTGCAGAACCACCTCTCTCTCCCTCTCCCTGTCTCATCATATTTGGATGAATGGACCTTCTCCCATGAATTTCTTTTACACCAGGAAATTTTTGACATCCGAGTTTTTCTTTTAAAATCTTACAATCCTCAATACGTCTTGCTTATTAATCCAAGTGGTGCCTCTGTTTATGGATCGATGGGGGAATATATGGATCCCAATGGTACCTTTGTTAGCCATTAGGAATAGATGAATGGATTCTCTTCTATTGGATCAAATCATCTACATGGTGGGGCTTGAAGATGTCTTAGATATTGGAAGAGTGTGCCTGCCATCTTTTTGCCATGGGTGAATCAGTAGGGAATATTTGAATTGGATTAATGTGCATATGTTCTCTTTTTCATTTAGAAAATATAGGAAATGTATTCTTCGAAGTATTCACTTTCCTTCCCAAAATGAGATCAATATTCTCTTGCACAAGCGCGTGCACACAGAGAGAGATTGTTATCATACATCTTAACTAGAAAGTCAGTGTATTGATGATATAGCTTATTCTATAGTCAATTAATACAACTGTATAAGCTCATTAGATTTGAGGACAGAAGGCTAATATGATGTTGATGGTGAAGATGACGAAGAATGGTGTGAGTTGGTTCTATTTGGTGGTGTTGCTTCTATCTGTTGCAGACTGTCAAATAACTGCTGTGAAGATGTAACCCAAGAATTATATGGAAGAAATCTCAATAATAGAGAATATGACAAGGTGTAAAAATTACATCAGAAAAGTAAAAAACAGAACTTGGATCTCATCAGAAGCATGCCTAGCATGCTTAAAAAGATTCCTACCTCACTGAGATACAATGGATGTGGAATGCCTTGTTGAAAGATATTATGACTTCCTTTTGTATTCCTTCATTGATCGTGCACTCAATGGGTGGAGCTTCTTGACCAGAAAACTCTTCTACAAATGTGATGTAAAGCCTCCAAAAGAAGTGCGTGAAAAATAAGGAAAGAAGGGAAGAAAGCATCTGCAGAGGGTGGAAATGGATTCCTATCCATCTTCTCTCTTATGTTTTTCCTATAGCAAATAAAATGAAGGGGAAAGAACAAAGCCACCCATCTTTCTCCCTTCTCCTGCTCCCTATGATGCCCAGATATGCATGCATACGGCAAGGACATGCCATAGACATGGCAAGGACATGGATTTTACATGTAAAAAGCGAAGTATCATATACGACATGATACGTTGCCCATTTTAAAGTATCTGTGCATCATAACCTGCTCCCTTGCACATTCTGTTGTGAGAACATCAATATCTCAAGGAGAGAGAGAGAGAGAGAGAGAGAGAGAGAGAGAGAGAGAGAGAGTTTATGTAAATCTAGGTAGATTTTTCATGTTTAAATCCCCTTTAAAATCAAAATCTTGAGGGAAACAGATCCCCTATTTGGCAAACAGGGAAACTTGTTTGGACCAATCAGGGGGTGCCACATGGGGAGATGTCAAATCAGATAATCCCATCTCCTCCAATGAAAAAAAAAAACCTTCTCCCCATGTTGCATCCCCTGATTGGTCCAAACAGGGGATCCGGATCCAATCTTGACGTAAGCTTGAAGATTGTGTGGTGTTGTGTGTGTGTGTGGAGAGAGAGAGAGAGAGAGAGAGAGGCTTTTGGTTAACTCTTCACTTGTATAAACAAGTGGACATGCATATAGGAATATACCTACACAAGTACCCTCAAATTTGCCTTGATTAGGTTGGAGACCTTCATCGGCAGCATATCACCATGAAGGGTAATCAGAGGTCTACTGTTATCACACGTCCTTCCAGAGGTTGATTGATATCCCTACTGCTACAGAACAAGAGGCTTTGCTAAGTCTTTATGGGCCCAGTTTGTATGTAAAATGTATTGACATACCGTCCATTTCAAGGACCCCAAGATGTAAGTAAATAAGGGGCACTGAAGAAACTGTAAGTAGGCTTATGTTTATTGAAGATGGGTCGTAGGGTCTGGCTGGGCGGGCAGCCTTGACTGGCTATAATTTGTATAGGCCCAACCCAAACCTGAACCTCTTCTGCTGTTGACATATGAATCTGAAAATGTGTACCAAAATCCAGCTGGGAGTGAAAAGGGATCAATCCCAACACAGAATCACCAGGTTGGGTTTAGGTTAGCATGTTAGAGTGCAATGAGTTGACTCCAGATTGGGTCTATCAATAGCAGGTACGAACCCAACGAGAACATGAATGATTTACTAATAGGATTGATAACCCAAGGGTCTATAACTATTTGTCCGATAAAATTCCCAGAAATCTATGGTGAAACTAGCTCCTCCTGAGGATTATTAAAGATGTGAGGAGTAAAATATAAAAGGTGGAAATGTAGTGGGACTTTGACTTTCTTATGTATTGAATTACTAGGGTGATGGCTACGTATTCATTTTCCATTGTTTCATTATTTAATTTCCTTTAAAGGTGAGTTTATTTGATGGTCGATTTTGGAAATTCACATTTGGTTGTTCCTATTTAACCACTTTATTTTATTTTATTTTATTTTTTTTTGAATTTAAAAATCATTGCTGTCTTTTAAAGACAAAAGACAGCACCGTCTTTTTTTTGCAAAGAGATTATTATTGAACTGAAATATCTGCAGCTAGAGCTGCTAACAGAAAACTAGGGGGATTACAGTCCCACCTAGCTGGACCTGACAAAGAATCAGATGCCCTTGCAAGCAAGTGAGCAACTTGATTCGCAGATCTCCTTACAAAGACCACGTTAAGATTAACAAAATCTTTACTAATGGCTTTACAATCATCAACAATTAAACCAAGGCACGAAGCTGAACTCTCTGAATTTTTCCAAGCGGTAACAAGTAATTGAGAGTCAGTTTCAAGGATAACTCGAGGCAGTTGAAGAGATTTAATCCAGCTGAGTGCTTCCCTCATACTCAAACCTTCTGCAATGCTCGGCTCTACCATACCTTCGAAAGTCTTAGAACAAGCAGCTATCATTTGTCCTTCATGGTTTCGGAGTACACATCCAACTCCCGTTCTGCAAGAAGAAACAAAAAGGGCAGCATCAATGTTTGCCTTTACCCATCCTTGCAAAGGCTTTTCCCAGTGGACATTTCTATCAGCATCGTGAGGAGTCTGATTAGCAGTGGCTGGAGTAAGTTGTTGAGCAGATTGCCATTGTGAGAGAAACGAGATAGCATTGGACAAAATGGTTGGCACAACCTGAGATTTATTATGCCACACAATCTCATTGTGATTAAACCAGATACTCCAGCAAATCATAGCAACAAGTTCACATTCATCCTTAGAGCATGTATTAAGTACCAGCTACAACCATTGTAAGAAAGTGTCAACAGTGCCTCTTAAATACCCAACTGTAGATGATAACCAAACATTCTTGGATACTGGACAATCAATAATAGCATGGAGAATGGTTTCACCATCATTCCCATAGGTTGGACAGTAAACATCCACATTCACATGTTTTTGGTACAATAAACTCTTAGTTGGAAGGCAATCCATACAAGCCCTCCAAAGCATGTTCAACACTTTAGGAGGGATTTTCAATTTCCAAAATTTCCTCCAAAAGAGGGTGTCTGTACTTGACTGAACATCGTCATGGGAGCTTGATAACACCTGATAACCACTTTTTTAACCTTATAAACACCAGTTCTGTCCCTTCCCCAATACCTTGTATCCTCAGTACTCCTTATACTAAGAGGAATTTTCAAAATCAGATAGAAATCACGATCATAAAGAATGCCTTTGAGGAATGTATGATTCCATCGATGTTCTCCCTCTACTATTATTTAACCACTTTATAGAAACACAATCCTTCATCTATTACATGAAACAACCCTAAGCGTTTCAATGCTTGGGGTAGCTCAAAGCTATGATGCCAAATCTGATGTAAACACAAAACCGAGTGGATCCCAATTGAATGCAACTCGATTAAATTCAGCAATCAACAATGAATCTACCAAGCAATAGTTTGATTAAATATCAGTTTTTGGAAATCATGATCATTATGAATTCCCATACAACCTAAAGAAGTTCTTTTGAAATAAATAATGCCTACAGATGTCAGGCAGCATAAATAGTAAGTTAGGCCCTGTACTATAATGGACTGGCCACTATTTGTTATCAATATCTGGACCCAACTAAAACTTCAAGTAAGAAACTATGTATAAGGGTGTCAATGGGCCGGATTCGCATAAGATTGCCTGAGGTCCAAATGAACTCCTTGAGTTACAGTTCAAATGGAGTCTAGTCAAGTCCAAGCCTGCTGCGTCCCACAAAGTGAACCAAGCCAGGGACTGAAAATCTTGCACTCAAGCTCTGCGGGACTCGCGTAGGAGACTGAAACCCTATATAAAGAGTGGGGAGTATGTCCATGACTAATAGTTTGGATGGACTCAGGAGCCCGGTTGAGCCTGCCAAATCAGCCCAATTAACCATTTGTGCATGTGGACTTGGATCCAGACTTCTAGAGCATATTTGTTGCATATAATTTTATATATAGGAATTGTAAGATTTCTACTTCTAAAAGTGGATAAAATTGAAGAAAGAAACAAGAATTATCAAAAGCGTTCATCAAATTATCTCCCCTTAATGAAAAATGAATCCGGAGGAGATGGTAAATGAATACCAATACATTACTCTAGTAATTTAAATCCACAGAAAATTTGGATTGCATCAACATCTCCACCTTATATCCTTCACCTCTCACCTTACCCCTCACATCTTTAATAATCATTCGATGGAGCTCATTTGACCATAAATTCCTTCGTATTCAATATCAAGCCCATGGATGCCCTTACCAATTACCATGTATGGTCTGTTGGATTGATTGTTTAAAAGGTGTGGCCCACATGTCCATTTAATGATAGAATCGATCCTTCTACTTAGTTTTCCCTTTTTTTTTTTTTTTAATTTGTTTTCTCTTAGTCAAATTAAATTTCAAATGCTAATTTTGCTAAGGTCAAGGGATGAGGCTTGATTCTCTTTTCTTGATGGGAGGAAATGATTGAGGAAAATCTGGATCTATAAATAGGACCCTTGAGTAATTCTCACCTACCCAAGAAGAAAGAAAAATGCACAAGAAAGTTGTAAATCTTAGATGGGTTATGAAAACCCATTGATGCCCTTACCTATGAATGATCAGGTTAAAGTTTTAGATTTTAGTGAAATTCACCAAATTATTTATAGGAAAGGTTTAGAAATCCAGCTGGATGTTTAGAACACCACTCATATTTCAGGGCCTAATGTTCCTCTGGCCATTGAGAGAACATGCACTTGTCTTCTCAAATAGGGAAGCAATCTAAATGAAGAAGGTAGCTTCTATCAGCAGAAATCATCATTCACGTGATGTTGATTAAATTGGGGAAGAAAAGGCGTCGTCATTCAGATTTTTTTGGGCATGTCTGATTGCCTGTAATACGTAGGAATTCATGGTCAAACAAACTCCATCAATGGATTATTGGATTATTATTAAAGAGGTGAGTGTGAAGGATGCAAGGAAGAAATGTAGATAGAACCTTAACTTTGGTAGGATTTTTAGTTACTGCAGCGGTTAGGTATTCATTTCCCTTGATTCAATCTTTGTAAAGGGTCTTTTTCTTTCGAGTATTTGAATAATAGGATTGTATTTCCTCTAAGCGGTTCAAAATGAAAAACCAAAGTTGAATATCGAAAAAACAACCATAAAAAAAAATACCCCTTTAGAGCCAATTCATTTACGTAAAACACATATGAACTAAATTCATGGTGAAATAAGCTCCGCGAAAGATTAATAAAGAGGTGATGGTGAAATATAAGGTGAAGAAGCAAATGAGACCTTTGATGTTTCATTTCTAACCACTAATAGAAATACGAAAGTCTCTAAATTCCCAGGAATTCAATCACACGAAATAAACCACCATATTTCTTCCTCCTTTTCTCAATCTGCTTCTTCCTCTCATTTGTTTTCCAATTTCCTTTAAAAACCTACAGTCCACACCCATCAAAACTCTATTGTCTCCTTCCTTAATCCACCCCAGAACCCTAAACCCTGATATCACCCACGAGCACCAAAAACATCCTACAAAAAAGTCATGTTATCCCCATTGTTAACTACAAAACCAGCCTTCAACAAGAAATGATTCAAGGTACATATAAGGTACCTCTTGTGCATGCACCCTTTATTCTGGAAATGACCCGGATCCTCAAAACACTGAGATTAATTTCAATACCAATCTTAATACCACCAATCATGATGAGCTACATAAGAAAAATCTTAAAACCTTAATACCATTCACCATTCAAAAACAGAAACAATATATAGCCCTTATCAATTAACCTTACTAACCTTAAACTCGGAAAATCACTCATACCAATGCTGAGATCTTGAATCTTAAAACACCCTACATGGCAAAACCCTCTAAACAACTCATGCCAACCTGAAAAAGTAACAGCTCAGAGTGAAAAATGTATATAGAGAAGGATGTAGAAACAAAAAGGACTTGTTCAGATTCTGCCTAGTCAACCTGACCCGATTGCGGCCGAGTCAGGGTCAAGCCCTAGTTTTTAGACCTTGGTTTCCCATAAAAGCCCAGCAAAATGAAACTGTTATTAAGAATGTTTAATGTGGAAGACATTTGAAAGATCTACATCTCCTTACAAAGGCATGATGATAAGGGAACCATGCCTTTCTCCAAAAAACTAACTAGAAGATCTGCTTATATGGTAATTATCAAAGGGGGTGAGAGGAATAGCTCCCCCTTGCTGTACCAGAAAGACTTCTGGCAAATCCCTCTCCCATAAAGAATTCTTCTTTTCAAACGGAAGTGCCTCGAGAACGCCTTGGTAAGAATGTCTATGAACTCTAAAATTGAAACAGTAGTCGCTACTACCCCATTTGCGAGAGGGTGATATTGGTTTGGTTCTCATCTTAGCCTTTTTAACCCATAATAAGCACTCTTTGAATATGGAAGTTGGTGGCTGGATTTTTGTAAGCATGACCAACTGACTCCTATGCTTAGTGATGGATATTCTAAAAGGTGGATTTTATGTAGTTGGTAGATGAATTGGACTTCATATACAAAGGGACCCCCATAATTTCCACCAATGTTTATTTGATCCATTAGAAAATCAGCCGTGCTACTTGTCCCGGGATTAATTGGAGTCTCCCATGTGGAGTCGGGCCAGGTCCCGGGACAAGTGGACTTTTTCCTAGAAAATTTCTATAGGAGGATATGTCCTCCCTTAAATGTGCCCGACAAAAGAAGAGAAATGAATTTGCATATCCTCCAATGCCCTCAAATGAGAATGACTGTTAGTCTTCTTTGACGCTGCCTTTAGAGTGTGCTGGTTGTGCAAGTGCTCTTCAAGGACTGAGTGTCGAATTTTAAAAGGAATAGTGTGTGCTAGTTGCGCAGGTGCTCTTCAAGGACCAAAGGTCATCTCCTCCAAGGAGGCCGAAACGAGGGTGGCTCTCCTTGCATTGATGAAGGCAAAGGAGAGAGGCTACGGTAGGGTCTATGTATTTTTAGATGCCAGGGAGGTGGTGCTGGGGATTAATGGAGCTTATGCACTATTAATTTAAATGTTTTGAATATTGAGTCCCTAGTTTCTACTTTTGAGTATGTAAATTTTGCTTTTGTCCTCAGAGATTGAATGGAGTTACTCAATTGCTGGCTAAACTGAGCTACTTCTTGAATAGGAGCTCTATTTGGGACAGAGTCTCATGATGTAGGTTTGATTTTTCCTTTTAATTTTGAAGGTGTTGTTCTCTAGGTCCCCTATTATTGTTTGGTATTTTCTTCTATTTTTTTTAATGAAATTACCCTTATAGCAAAAATAAAAATAAAAATAAAAATAAAAATAAAAAATAGATTACAGTTAACAAATGTAAGACATCATCAGCATAAAAGACATGTATTACTTTTATTTCAAAAAGAAAAATCTCACGTTGTTAGAAACTCTAAAATGCCTCACTTGTTAGACTAAAGATCCCTTTGACTATTTTTTTTTATATACTGGACCTATCACGCCCCAATTTCAAATCCCGAGTTTACCACTAAGGTCCCTGCATTTGGCAAGCGACCTCCCGAAATTACCAAGAGTTTCCAGGATCATAGGTTTGATTTAAAACTTTTTAAGCAACATTAATAAGAAACAGTTAAGTGCGGAAGCACCATCATAACGATCCAATGATATCATATTGCATATGTCAAATATGGGTGGCAATACTAGAATCTCAAGTTGAGAAAATAAGTGTGTTTATACAATCCAAAGAAAAAGGAGCCCATCCTCACACAAATGACACCCAAAATCCAAAATAAAGGAGATGACATAGCCCTCTCTTTTGGCTCTCAATCATTGGGTATTGCCACAAGGTCGCCCGTACCCCGCCTCTACACATCGGCTAGAGACGCCTTAAGGAACACCTCATCCTCCGAGATAATGGGGTCGACAATGATACTTAAGCACCAAATAATGGGTCAGATCTAAAAGAACCTAGCAGCACAATATACCAACAATATAGTAGAATGCAAAAGGAAATAATGATAGTAATAAGATCAATAGAGTAACAAAGGTAACAATGTTAGGCAAATTGTGCAATAAAATAAGTAATATGGATCAATATAAAGGAACATGGTAATTAACTATCCATCTAATCAATATAGCACATCCACACAGGTTAGTACCACGAGAAATTATAATGATCCACTTTTGTCTTACATTTGAGTTGTGGAGTGGAAATTTAGAGGATCATACCCCAGCGTATTAATATTACCGGAGTCTACATGCCATATAATGGTATCGTGCTATGTCCCCTAGTGGTGTACATCCACCTTACCAGCTCATCATGATGCCCACACACACACACACACACACACACACACACATATATATATATATATATATAGAGAGAGAGAGAGAGAGAGAGAGAGAGAGAGAGAGAGAGCTCCTCCTGAGGGTGATCAGTGCCAAGGCTAAGCTCATATCAACCGAGTGGATATTAAAACCAACTCTAAGGAGCCACGTAATCAATTCAGTATCTAGCTAGGCTATTCTTATGTGAGTAAGGTCTCACGTGTCCATACAAGGTTGTGTATCATAGTCCAATCCACATCATAACCCATATAAACCATACATCCATCATAATGTCCATATAACCATGCCATGGTCAATCATTATATCAATAACATATAGAAATTTAAAATACAATCCATCTATCAATAGAGAGCCTAATCCATGCACATCATCTATCTACTCCAAGGTGCCATGTCCATCCATTCATGGGGCCATAAAATAGCTTGCCTAACCACAAACATGGGTCAAATATCCTCCATATACATCCAAGGTCAGCGCTAGGTCAACCCTAAGTCAAGGTCCTCATTTACATTTATTAATTAGGTTTAACAATGGTAATTATAACAGTAAACAACATAACGGATGTACATAAAGCATATGGCACCTTAATTTTAGGGTGTTTTTGGTCGATTTGCACAATTCTTCAAGAGAAACCCTCTTAGAACTTAGAAATCACATCTAGGGGCTTCTAACTAACTAACTAATCCCTAGTAAGTCCAACTAGGCCCTTAACAATTCTAGTGCACCGAAAAAGACTAAACTACCCTTACTAATTATCATAAATAGCTATTATTAGATATAATTAGCATATAATTAGGCTAGTAAAGGAGAACGGTATCACAGGAACGAAGGGGGCTGGATCCAAAAGAGCCCACACACGTGAGAAGATGAAGCCTACATCGTGGGAAGGAGAGCCCACAGACGTGATAAGAGGAAACCTACATCATGGGAAGGAGAGTCACCACACATGGAAAGAGTGGCATACCCAAGGATCAATCCTTAGGAATCCAAGTGATCAGATGCGGGGTTGCCAACCAACTAACCAACTCCTTGTTTTCGACTGTTAAAACTCATTGACATTCCTAAAATTTTCTAATTGCTTTATGGTGATTTAGCAATTGGAGGGTTTAAGAGTCATTAGTTTAAGATTTACTAATTACTCCCGACATAAATTCCTCAATTAATTTGAACCTAGAATCATTTTTAGAGTCCTTTAGATTTGGGTTCTCAAGATCAATAGATTGGGAAAAAAAAATAGTGTGCATTTGTTGAAAAAGTGATAGCCTCAAAATTTCTGAAAAACTCATTTATATTATGGGTGTTTTTATATTTTTTGACAATGGCCCCCTCCCCTTTTTTTTTTTTTTTTGTTATTATTATTATTTTTTACATAGTCCCACCACTGGTACAAAATTCCTGGTTTCCCACTATGAATGCCATATTTAACTTGTAAGAAATAACAAGAGAGCTCCTTCTATGTTTATTTTTTATTTTTGACATGCTCAATTTATTGGGATTTGTTGAAATCCTTGTAAGATGGTATCGACGTAAAGACTTCACCATCATGATCATTAATGTAAATATTTGCTTGACTTGATTTTCTTAGGGAAACCCTCTTTGTTGTAGATTCTAATTTTGTATAAGTTGTTGTCACAAATCTCTCATAGATTCCATTGATAAACTCCCACATTCGTGGGAATTCCAAATTCATGTGAGATTTTGTCCAACAAAAGCCCACATTGTTTCAAAATTCAGATTTTCTTCAGATATTATGAGTAGAAAGACTTCTTCCTCAGTTCAAATTTATTTTTTGCAACTCGAATTCTATATAGTGAGATGTCAATTTTATCCTTTAAAATTCTCAATTTTTTAGAATCTCGATTGCCCCACAATGAGTAGCATTTGGAGAACTTAAAAGAGCTATCATATGAAAAGTCCTCATATTTTTAAACCTTAGTTTCTCTAATTAATTTAGTCCTAGAGTTGGTTCAGAAAAATGGGATAAGTTGGATTCTCATGATCCAAAGAATGCAAAATAAAAAACATTAATCAAGAGAGATCTCATCAGCTAAAACAACTAATGGTCTACTAAGTAAATGATAAAACATAAAAATAAAATAAAAGACATGGGTGATCTATTTAACCAGAGAATGAGGGAAGAATGCCCAAAATGCTTGTCCCTTTAAAAATGCTCAATCTTATGTGTGCGTGTTTGGATGCTTGATAATCAAAGGAGAAAACATATTCATAGATCTTGATGTAGATTAGCAAAGGGCGACCAATCAGTCCAATCAATCAACCAGAAATGCTATAATTTCCAGACTCATAACTTTCCGTTTGGCAATTTACTATTAAACTAAACAATAATGTAAAACCTCCATTATTCGAACCAAGTGTCACATTAAAAATACACATCTTTAAAATTTCCTCCTCTTTTGAAAAAGAAAAAAAAAAAAAAAAGAGTCAAAATGCAATCTCCTTTATCCACTAAAGGACAAAAAAGTACTTACCTTCTACACAAAAAGTCAAAAAATTCTTTATCTAACGGGCCTCATAATAAAATTATATTCTTTTGATTTGATACTTTACTTTACCTTTATTTTATGATAAATTTATCAAACGGGCCTAGATAATAATGGAGACGATACAATTGCCCTTATCTCGTAAAATATTTCTCGAAAAGCTATTTATATAGTAGGAAGGTGCTCCTGTGAGATACATCTCTGATACATACATCTCTCACACTAAGGCGAGAGGATCTCCTTATATAGTAATGATACAGTATCCCACAATCCTAAAATACAGTAAGGAGAGATATGGGTGATATTGTACAATCCTAAAATATCACAATACACTACATGTGATATGGGAAATAGTTATTGTACAGTCCTAAAATATCACATTACACTACATGTGATATCCAATAAACTTAAATTTCCGAGTCCTCATGCCTAGGAAGAACTGCACGGGCAATATCCCAAATTTAATAGTTTCCAAATATGGTGCAGTTTAGTTTGAGAACAAGTCCAGGACCAACCTAGATGTTGGTATTGATCGCTGGTGGGCAACCCCTATAAAAACGTACCAGGCTGAAAATTTAGGAGGGTGCTTATGTTTGATAATGGCAGGGTAGTTTATCTGACAGGGGCATTCCACTGATGCTTTTGGTCACAGGAGGCACCCAACCTGGTTGCATTGCATCATTAATAAATGGCCTTTCTGCTTACCATCCCTCACCATTTTGGCTTATAAACAGGTAACTGCTAAGCATCCAATGCCAAAGGGTAAAAGCCTCCCAACCCAAGCTGTTATTTTCTCCCTTTCTGAAATCTTTCAATCACAAGCCCAGCAAAACCCATAACCCATCTCTATCTATGAGCCTGTTTGAGTTGCCCCAACAAAAATAAAAAGGGCAATAGGAGAGCAGAACTGGATCTCTCTCTCTCTCTCTCTCTCTCTCTCCTCTAACCCTCAGTTCCAGTGGTAGCAGCTTTCTCATGTACTAGAGCAGGCAGCGTCTTGCAAAACTGCAGCATTTTTAGGTCTCTCTCTCTCTCTCTCTCTCTCAAAACCCACAAGGAAAAAGATTAGGAAAATGTATGAATGTGTGTTTGTTTCTGTCACCAGCTAATGTTTCAGCTCTCATTCTTTATTGGACCTGTCATTTTGCTCATTCACTATAGCATATTTTGGTTCTAGTGTTCAAAGGAAAGAATGAGTAAAGGAGAAGACATCAAGTTTGTGAAGATCCAGGTACCATTCTTTTTTTGGTTTTGGGTTTGCTTGTTCCCAACTCAAGATGTTGAATCCCCATTACCTTTTCTAGCTTTCTTCTTGCCTTGGGATTGTCCTGTTGCTTAGTATCCTTTCTGATTAATGTTAGTCACCCACACTTGCAAGCTTCCTTTCCCCACTTTCTCTTTTGTTTTGTTTTGTTTCTTTTTTCTTGCTTTTCTTTTAAACAAAATCTTGGGTGTCTTGCAATTGCAGACTTGTGTTCTCAAAGTGCACATCCACTGTGATGGATGTAAGCAGAAGGTGAAGAAACTGTTGCAGAAAATTGAGGGTACTTCCTCATTTCTCACTTCTTAACAGAGGTTTTTTTTAGGAACAATGGTTTTCTTCTCTGTTGCAATTTTACTTTAGAGATGTTCTTTTGATATGCATCTCTCTTGAAATTTTTCAATGGTTATTATTATTTTTCCTTATGCAACTTTTTTATTTTTTGATCTGGGATTTTAGGAGTGTATACAATCGACATAGATGCAGAGCAGGGGAAGGTTACTGTTTCAGGTAATGTAGATCCATCCACTCTAATAAAGAAGCTCCAGAAGAAGGGAAAGCATGCTGAGCTATGGGGTTCAAAGGGTGGCAACAACCAGTCCCAAAAGATACAGACTGAGCAAGGCAAAGGTCAGAAAGATGGGAAGGCTCAAAAGGGAGGAAAGGACCAAAAGGATAAGAATCAACTGCCTCAACTACAACAGCAGCAGCTGCTGCAACAGATGAAAGGGTTGAAAGATCTGAATCTACCCCAATTCAATGGCATGAATCTGGCCTTCAAGGACCCCAAATCTGTCAAGTTCAGCTTGCCAGATGATGATGATTTACCCAGTGATGATTTTGATGATGAGTTTGATGATGGGTTTGATGATGATGATTTTGATGATGACCTTGATGATGAGCAAGTGGGGCTGATGATGAAGGGGAAACCACCCATGGGTGGTGGCAATGGCATGATGATGAAGATGGGTGATGGCCATAATCCATTGATGGATGGCAAGAAGGGAGGAGGCAATGGGGGTGGGAATGGCAAGAATGGTGGTGGGGCTCCTGTGCAGCAGCAGAACAAGGGCATGGGAGGAAATAATGATGCTAAGAATGGCAATGGTGGAAAGAAAGGAGGTGGAAACAATGGAGGGAATCAAAACCAGGGAGGAGGTGGAGCTCCCAAAAATGGGGGCAAAAATGGGGGCAATCCTGGAGGTGGAAATAACAAGAATGCCAATGGGGGTGGGGGCAACAATAATGGTGGTTCAAGTAAGAAAGGGGGTGGTGGTGATGGGCCTAACAATAACTTGGCCCAGGCAATGAACATGGGCCAGGGCTTCCAAGGCATGAACCTGCCAGCCAATGCACACTTGGCCCAAATGGCTAGGATGCACAATCCCATGGGCCAGATGGGGAATATTCCAATGGGTCAGATGGGGAATATTCCGGCAGTTCAAGGGCTTCCGGCGGCGGCACCGGCACCGGCGATGAACCCAAATGGTTACTTCCAGGGGGCAGGGCCTGAGATCATGGCAGGCCATCCATATGCACAACAACAATATGCGGCCGCGATGATGGCCCATCAGCTTCAGAATGGCCATGAGAGGTTCCAGCCCATGATGTACGCCAGGCCCCCACCGGCGGTGGCCTACTACCCACCACAACAACCACCCCCATACTCCTACTTCAGTGATGAGAACCCAAGCGGCTGCGCCGTAATGTGACCGGAGCGCCGGAATAATCCGCCAGAGATGCCCACCCTGTGCTTGCTTTGGTTTGGTTGGTGGTGTGTGGATATGTTGATGCCTTGTTTCCTAGGTTTGAGAGGTCCTTCCTCCGGTGTCTTTCAAGAAGCAAACTTGGGTCTGGTGCAAATGCATGGAAGTGGGGGCAGTTTGCCTCTCTAATATTTTTCATTTTATCTTCAAGCATAGCTATATATGATATTGTTAACTCTATGGGAACATAGATGGATCAAAGATATATTAATATAGGGGATTTAGTTGGGTGAAAAATGTAATGAGGCCAGATATATAATCATGCTTCATGAGAAATATGTGAAGATATGTATTCATAAGTTGAGAAATAAGATGTTGGAGCAAGCTTACACCCATTGTAGTGTTTTTTTATTCATGTTTTGAATTACAAGCGGTTAAGTTTGGCAATTACTCTACTCTTTGCAATTGTCATGCATATGTCCTTGTGAATTGTGATGCTTTGGATTCAATTACATGCTTTGGATTCAATTACATGTTTGTCCTTTTGGAAGGGCATCATTATAACATGGGCAACCTTTCCATTGAAAGAGTTCATAAAGTACTCTATAGCATCATTTGATAGGGGTATTGACTGGAGAGAGCACTAGTGTTCCTGCCCTGACTAATAATTGTGGCCACCTATTTAAGCAAAAGATTTCCCATACTATCATTTCATGCATTGTTCATATGCAGTCCTCATGGGGATCAGGATGAGATCCCATCACTGATAATGACTATGCAAAAAGTAGCCCTGTTTGACCATTTTAACACTTTAATTTGATAGTGTCAAAGTTTAACAGTCTTTTAACTGAACACTTTTTGAGAGAATTAAGGTGACTATAGGAGTATTATGGGAGTGAATTTATCAAAAGCAGGCTCCCGCGGGTCCTGGTTTGCTTTTAGAACAGTTCTACTGTTTAAAAGCAGTCTAAGTTATTGGATTAATATGAACTCTTACAAAACCATTGAACAATGAAGTATGCAAATATGGAGAATGTTATTTGGCGCGCCCGCAGAGAGAGAGGAGAGAGTGTGTATTCTCCTGCGAGCAGTCTACGCTTTATGGGGCTCACCTTTGATCAGTGTATCCCTTTGATAGTCTTGTCATCACATTCTCCGGCATCACGACCAATTTTATACTCAGTGGACCTTCATTTACCATTGCATTGAATCTCGAAAAAACTTATGACTAAGATGCCCTTAAAATTTAAGGTTTTTAAATCGAAGACTAGGATAATCAATGGGGATTATGGGGCTGATTTCTTTGCTTCTTGTCCATGAGGATACCATTTCCTTCTGCCCTCCTCCTGTTGAGAGACATGTTTCTAAGTAGTCTCATGTTTCTAAGTAGTCTCCGTGTGCTGGACCACCTATTAGGCATATGCAGTTTGCTTGTAGGATAACATTGTCTTATAAATAGATAGTTATAATAATCACCCGATCTAAATATCAGGTTCTCCTTTAATTTATAGATGACAATCTTAATCAATATTTTAATCCTTATTTTTAAAATAGTTTAAGGTAGCGCGCCATTCATGGCGAAATTCTTCTTGTTAGATTCACATATTTAAGGAAGTGAGAAGGCCTCCCTTGATTTGCCTATGCTCTACATTTGATAAAATGAGATACCTCACCTAAAACCATTGTTGTGGGTTGGGGCAATGGTAAAACATTCTTCTCGTCACGTGAAAAATTAAGATAAACTTCATATAATAAAGAAGAAAAAAAAGCTTATAAATGAGGCAAGTGACGTATCCAGCTGAAGATATTTATATTGTCTTCTGTCTTGAAGAGTCCAAAATGCAGTGGGTATGTTTTGTCACATTTTATGCCGTGTCAAAAACAATAGGCTCTGAGAGTTATGACTCTGGCTCTTTTCTATGTTGGAAAAGGAAAGCATATGCATGGTAAATGCAAATTTGTCTGAGAGTGCAATGTTGGATGTTGCAAGTGTCTTTGCACTTTTGTCTTATTGAGCTACGGTTACAATTCCTGTATATTGTTTTTATCTTCCGTATATCTAGCCCCTGTTGCTTCTCTGACCCATGGATACTTGACTTATTAATCCAATGCACATGGACAGTGTGGGGCAGATTTTTCTTTGCATTATATGGATATAAATGAGAAAGATCTGAAATCCTTTGGAAAGTGAGATTGCATTTACAATTTACTAACCGCCAGTTCATTTCTTATGAAATTGAACTTCCATCAATGATGAAGATAGAAAATTTGTAAATGACCATCAAATAATATCTTTATTTCATTAAAAATAATTACCCAATCATGTCTTAGTAAATCACATGATGCGTATATAGGAGAGTTAAGATCCCGTATACAATGGCAGAGTCAAGATTTTCTAGTAGGGAGGCAGGCGAGGATCAAATGATACAATTTCTATTTTTACTGATATATTATTAGTAAGTAAAAACTAAATTTGTATTTATAATTTTTTATAAATATCCAAAAATCATAAACTCGAAAATATCACTAATGTCTTCAAAGATATAATTTCTCAAGACTTCACGAGGATATTTAAGTATAAGGGCATATCATAATGAATCTAAACTGCTCCAGATAATTATTTTTTCCTTGTTTTAGCAGTAAGTTGTATTTCAATGCAATTAAAGTACGACTCATGTTGGATTGATCACATGTAAATCAATCTACTCGTTACTGAATAATGAGATTTCGCTATTGGTTGGTAACGACTATTTGATAGGCCAAGATGCTAAGGTAGGCTTGGATGGTTGAGACGGTGACATTGAAAGTTATTCACCAAATCATGATAACGCGGACTATGAAGTAAGAAATAATATGATATGCAAAGTAATTTAGCATTGGTAGCTCAGTGATGAAGCACCCACCATCCACAAAAACAACTAGGGATCAATCCATAGCTGAAGCATTGATTGCATGAAACTTGTGAAGGGTGTGTACGCCCACTTATGATCAATCCATACCATCCCATGCGCACTACCCCCTTGGACGGGCGTTTGTTGCCATTAGACAATGATCCAAACCATCATCCATTGTTCGATTAAGACACAAGAAACAAATTCACTTATAAAATAGTAAACTTTGAGTCATGGGTTATAATGACTCTTTTCTTTTTGGCAAAAAATGGATTATGATGACTTGATAGAGTATTTAGTGGACAACGAGCTCACGGTATACCTTTCTATTTCTCCTTCCTTTAAGTATTTTTTTAGTTTTTTTAAGAGAATATATAATAACCAAACAAAACACAAGCAAACCCCCTCAAAAACCGCCCACAAAAATTAACCCAATTGATAGGAGTCCCTAACCCACAGAAAGTTGAGAACTGCTTGAACCCATTTGGCAAGATGGTGGGCCACCATATTAAGTTTCATAGGAATGTAAGAAGCTATAACAGACTCGAAAAAATAACTGCAAGTCTGGACATCTCTAATGGCCATCTGGATCCTCCAATCAATAGCTCCTCTTAACACTTTCACAACTTCCAAAACATCTATGCACAAAATAATTCTCAAAGCTTGCATCCTCTTACCGCCTTTAGTGCGAAAAGAGCCGACCTCGTTTCAACCTCTTTAGTGGACAAGGTTTTTGGTTCTTTAGCAGTTCCTGCAGCAACAAAAAAAACTACTATGAAACATTGCAAAACCAAATGCTGACCAGGTTATAAGTTGCGTCACTAAATAAAATAGCTACATTCTCAAAATCCCATTCCCCAACTTGAGGGATATGGGTTAAAACATGAAACATACATGAATATTTATCCCTTGATGGGTGACTATCCATTTTGGGCAGAATAATCTTACTATTAGCAAGTGAAGTAGCCCACATCAGATGTGGAGATCTAGCTCTGAATACAGATTCGTTCCTCATCCTCCATATAGCCCACCATATGGCCATGAAAAAATCTTGAGATTCTAGATCGGTGAGCGATTGTTGTCCTAAAAGCCTATCATTGACCCACCATTCATCTATACTATTATGAGGGGACTTGCCGGCCAACTCACCAAAGCGTGATCCAAACCAAACAGTTCGAGCGAAATCACACTACAACAAGATGTGCTCCATAGTTTCCCCTTTATTCTTACAAAGAGGGCAATTAGAAGGGAAATTGGGCTCCCCAATTCTGAATCTCAGGGTGGATCTCAGTGGAATTGCTTTCTTTAGACATTTCCATCCAAAATAATAAAACTCTTAGAAGGGAGGGGACACTCCCAGTAAGACTTCTTATTTGGGTCATTGTGAGTAAGCCATTTTTTAAGAATGCATTTATAAGCTGATTTAGTAGAAATATCGCCGGTATTGGTATTAGTAGCGGTCCATATTCTCCTATCCTACTCCATAGAATGATGAGGATTTTTTAGATATTCCTTCCTCTACTGATTGACATGTATCAAAGTGAGCCTGACTGCCTTAGTACAAACCAAGGTATATATGGTTTTAAAAAGCAACCATGTTTAATTTTTTTCCTATTTTGGAATTCTGGAAAAGTTTATGGGCAGCTAATACATGCATGCTTGCCCATTTTTGCAAACCTTATTTGACTAGTCATTGCACTCGAGTCAATTTGACTTGCTGCTGGTCAGATTTGCTATACCTCTGTCGAGTCAATTTGAGTTGAAGCCGAGTCAGGTTGGTATTTGGTCACACTCACCCAAGTACTTTAAGTCAATTTGCTAGTTTTGAAGCATTGCAGTCAGGACCTTTTCTTCTAATACTATGGCTTTAGCACCAAAAACAACTATGCTATCATCATAGAATGGTCCAAAGTTTAGGATTTTTATTTTGGGTTACTCAGCCCAAAGAGCTAGAAATCATGGGTGAATTAAGAGGAATAAGATCAAACCCTCATTTTCAATGGCCCAAAGTGTTGATTTGCTCCTATTTTCCAGAAAGAATTTTTAAAAGTTTCGAGAAGAAAGAATTAACACTCACACAAAAAAAAAAAAAAAAAAAAAACCCTCCATTCAAGAGTTTTTATGGCGTGATTTTAGGTAGTATAGTTTTTATTTAAATTTCTTTTAATTCGTTTACTGTCATAATTTATAAAAGATAAAAATGATCACTGCAAATTGTATGCAAGGCCAAAAGTAGGTTGCATTAGATGTGTGGAAAGCCTAAAACAGGGATTTCCCACTTCCCACTAGGTGGAGAAAATTTGAGACTTCAATTCAGATTTAATTTTAGAAGAATTGGATGGAATTATTATGGATGTAGACTAACAGCAGTGTCTGATTCGGATACCTGTGATCTTGGGTATATACTTCCCATCAAATGAGTTTAATTAGAACAGCAAAACCTCTTTATAGATATTGACCCCAAAGTCTGATTCTTCACATGCAAACAGGATTAGAACTCCTAATTACATTTTTTACTATGTTGCAGTTATGCAATTTCAGTTCGAATACAGCCCCCAAGAGTTTGACATCATCAAAACCTCAATTACAACATTTTTTTCATGGGCTGATTCTGTATGATCTCAGTCCCAGAAGTGTCCTGCTCAGTGTTTGGGCCGCAGCAAATGAAACGAAAGATGTTACAAAAAATCATGTTTTAAAATCATGGAAAGATCAGAACTTGGGGGGTGTTAGATGTAATTCTTTAACACTTAAGGAAAGTTGCTGATTCTTAATCAATTATATTAAGAAAGCTAATACTTTCTCAAAGCCTTTTTGGGCATTTTTGTTTGCATTAAAATACATAGGAACTGAATATATAGGATTTTATACCATAAAGTGGTTAAAAATGAATATTGAAGGTGAATTTTTTTTTTTTTTTTAGAAAGAGATTTAAATAACCTTTTCTTTTATGGAAATAGAATAAAAGGAATATGGGAAATGAATATTCAACCACCATCTTAGTAATTCAATTAATCTAAAAGTGAAGATCTTGCTTACAGCTCCACCTTATATCCTTCACCCCTCATCAGTCATCCCCACCTAGTAAATTTTCGAGGTTCTCCCTCTAACCCTCAACTCATGTCCTTCACCACTTACCTTTTTAATAGTCCTTTGGTATAGTTCATTTCACATTATATTCCTATCTATTTAACTCCCATGTCTCTTAATGTGACAATCAGGCCCAAAAAGTTTAAATCGGGAGTTAATCTTATATGTAAATCCCATTAAAGTAGAGGGCAAAAAGTGCTAATCTATCTAGATTGCAAATCCTTGAGCATCTACATGAGTGGTCTTTGAAAACCTTTAAATAAAAGATTTGTGCCAATCCTCATGATCTAAGTCCTTCCATTACTCCCTTGGTTGGGTACCCAAAAAATAATAATAATAATAGAAAAAAATAAATAAAAGAGTCCTTCCATTGACATGGGCCTAAATATAAATAGTCTGAATCAGCCAACTTTCTCACTCTTGCTTTTGGAGAGTAAAGAGAGTAAAACTCCACTATGGGCTCCACCTATTAAAAATATAAATGGGTTAAAACAAGTACTCTTCCCTTCACTAAGATGTCCCAAAATCTTATTGCAATTTGGTACTACCATAATATTGAATATACAATTAATAATGTCCTTGACATAATCTTATACGTTAATAATCATATGTATTAATTAACCATATGATCAATCTTGTAGTTGGATAAACTCCTATTAGAGTAAAATTAGGAACAATTGACCCGGGGAGGGCATTCGTTTTAAACGGTTCGGGTTTTCAGTAGGTGGCTCCCACAGTGGAGTTCCAGTGTCTTCACCATAGAAATCATTACTTAGACACTCAAGGGATGTGGGCTCGAGAACAAGGGGTTGCCCAGTACTGGTTGGGAACCCCACCTCTGGGTCTCTCCCTCCTCTTATGTGTGAGTCTCATCTCCTAACATATGCAATTCTTCCACTCCCCTTGAGTGTTAGTGTCCTCTTTTTGCATGTGCAAGTGCTTCTCCCAACCTACGTACAGAGATCTTCTTACTTGTGAGAATGTTATCTCCTCGCATATGTAGGTACTCTCATGGGTGCCAGCCCCCTTGGCCGGGTCCTTAAAAGGACAAAAAAAGGGGGATGCGGGCTCCTATTCGAAATTGCACACATAATAGGCCAGGGCCGTCAACAAGCCAAGTTGGCCCAAAACTGCTTTAACCTGAATATAGTCAATACTCAAGTCCATACCCTCAAATCTTTAGATTGACGGCCATGGAAGTCCAATCCAAACCCCTGGTTTACATCCCAACAAACCGCAACCAAGAAGAGAATGGCATTAGCACAAGACTAGATAATGAGGTGAGTGGGTGGCCCCAATCCTCAGTATACTTTTATTGGTGATGGAGAAGGTGATAGAATCAATACCCCAATAGAATATATTGATAAAGTTCCTTCTCTCCACCAAAACACTGATAATTTGGCAAGCAAACCATCAGACATAAGATTTATTTAGTACACACACATCTTCCTCGAGAAGTAGGTAAAATCGATGCACACAAAGCAAGCAACTTGCATCATGAACACTTTGTGCCCCAAAACCCATGCACAAATATTATAATATTCCACTAACCTCGTTTCTCTGTTAGAACACCAGGGTTTTCACTGTTGCCCCCAAAGCACTTATATATTCACCACTCAAGTCGAAGGCCCACCACTCCACCAGCATGCATATGTTACATGTGTAACTAGAAGGTGCAACTTGGGTCAAGCCAAATTTGCATGTAAAAGGAATGGCCTGAGCAGAACTAAAATTCGGGTTGAGCTTGTTAGGGTTTGGTTCACGTTTAATTAGGTCTAAATTATGAAATCCTTGAAAAACTAACTTCCAAAGATGTAAGCCGTTTTAACTCTACTAGCATAAAGTCCACAGGTTAAGTCTCGTGCGACTTAAATAATATATTAAAACTAATATCCCTTTCATGTAAATCTGAAAAAAAAAAATTAAACTCAACAAAAAAATAAAATAAAATATGAAAACCAAACCTTTCTCCCTTTAATCCACATCAGCATACATGTTTTATCTTAAAAATAAAGAATTCGATATGCATTTCTTCTCATTTTGAATAAGATATCAAAATTTTGAAAATAACCTTAATTTATAGAGTTGGAAGGCATCCCTTTGAATTAGGTCACATCCATACAAAAGGGCCCAAGAGACACATTTTATTGAAAGGGCAAATATTATATATGTTTTTAAAAGGACACATTCACAAATGGGCCCCAAAAAGATGATGTGGCTTCTCCTAAGGCCAGAATTGAAGGGTTTTTTTTTTTTTTTTCTCCAACCAACATTCAACTTTAAAGAGAAAGAATTGACATAAAATTATATGTTTCATCTCTTATAAAATTACCATGTTTATTTATTATTATTTTTTTTTAAGATATAATTACCATGTTTTGGTTATTTGAACTGTTCAATAAATGAACAGTTTTCTCACTACAACAGTATTGAGAAATTATTTTCACTTTGAACAAATACCACTTATTTTTGTTTGTAAATCCATGTATAGCTTGTTGTTGGAGTTTGTTTGGAAACTTAGGACTTGTTTGGCAACCCTACTATTAGAGTCAAGTAAAGTAAAGCACCCGTTTAAAAAAAAATCCATAAAAAGCACTTTAATTCAAATTTCCCACCATATTTAAAAAAAAAAAAAAGAAGTCAAAAAGTAACTTCATTTCTCCACTAAAAGACAAAAAAAAAAAAAAAAAAAAAACTTCACTTTTCAATAAAAAAAAGTCCAAAGGATTCCATCACAAACAACTAAAAATAAAATACCATCATAACTCATTTATATTTTATTATTTCTTCAAAATAACATTTACTCCACTCAACTCCATTAGTAAAGCCCCCTATTACATGCATTATGAAGTAAAGCCTCAAATAGTGAAAGAATAAAATATAAGTGGATTATGATGATATTTTAGCTTTAATTATTTGGTAAGGAGTCTTTTTTACTTTTTTGTTTAAAACTAGGTGATTTTTTGCCTTTTAGTGGAGAAATGAGGCTGCTTATTTATTTATTAAAGAGGGGATTTTGAAATGTATACTTTTAATGTGACTTTTTTTTTTCTTTTTGAAAACTGGAGGATATACTTCACTCCACTCTACTAGGTAGTGGCATGTTGTATGTGGGTGTATGAGTATTTACTATTGTGGAAAAAAATACTATTTAACATTAATTTTTTAATATGTTTAATCTGAATATTATTCTGAAAGAGCAGAAGCTTGGGTCGTGTATTAATGCATAAAGTTAGGACTGAACTGATACTTTAGGATCCATCCAATGTCAGCCCCACTGTATGAAAATTATGATGAATATGTGATTGGACAAATGTTCTTAGTTTGTCCAACCAAAATTACTTAACGTCAATAATCGATCATGAGTTATATAAAACATGAGTCGGCACGTATAAGGATATGATTCAACCTTACTTTAGAACTAAACTACATATATGGTTTTTTCTTCCTGATGAGGGTGTCCAGCATCTCTGAGAATCAACTATTCTCCAGTCACATGAAGTCCCTATCTCACCCAACTTCCGAGTAAGTCGAGCTTTTGTCTAGACAAGTGGCCTTAAGTAGAGAGTACGAATTCAAAACCGCAACCCCTAGTTCCTGAACTGTAGCCGTAGCTACGCTATCCCTCAGGGTTAGCTACGTGCTGATTAACCTTATACAAACACTCTCTATAAACTAACAATATATTTAGTACTTCTTCTAACTTTTATACCATTAGAAAATCAAATCAAATCAAATGATGGTAAAGAAACAGTCCCAAAGTTGCATTTAGGTGAAAATCTTATAATTTGGATTGGATACTTTGAGTTTTATTGAGGTGGGTCAGCGTGGTTTGAATTTGTCTACATCCATTTGGGCCACACTTGGGTCGAGCCACTATCTGACCCAAACTGCCGAGTCGCAGCCATAGTAATGCAATAATTCCATGAGCCCACATGTAGTGTAAGGACAAGAGAGGGTGGGTAAGATTTAAGAAATCACATGGTATTGCTGGGGAAGAGAAATTATAGGGTCCCCTTGTGATCTTGGCCTCTAGACCCACCCAAGCGGCCATGCCTTAAAAAACCAAATCGTTCATTGCCATTCTGTCACTTAAAAAGAAGGTGCCTTCCCATCATTCCAGCCAAACAAGGAAGAATGCTCGTTTTCATGATGGGAAAGAAGAGAGGTTGAATCATGGCAATGATGACAACCTTCCTGCTTTCACTCCTCTCTCTTTCTACCTAATTTGACTCCTTGAATGTCATGACATGTTGTCACTTCACCTGCTGATATCTGGTACGTTTCACCTGCTCAAAGGTCTACAGATTAACGAAAAAGTACATAGTGAGGATGAAATATTTAAGTTTGGAGGAATCCAAAACTGCCCAGGGAGAAAAAACAAGTTTGGTGATGTGAGTCTTACTCACAAAACTTTGTGGTTACTCAATCATCATATTGCTGGCCATCACTTCACTAGTCTACCAATCCATGCTGGCCAAATTATGGCACTTTGGTTTATTGGAGTGAAACCCAAAATGTAAGATTGATTAAAAGATGCAAAATATCTGGTTTTACACTTTAAAGCATGACTGATGATTATTGTGCTTTAACTGTTCAATTGATGCCCGAGGAATTTGGGCACTTGTCCCCGGAGAAATTGGTGCATTTTATGTTTATAATCTATTCACCCTTATTAAAGAGGACAAATGACCTGCTTCTTTGTGTTGTTTTTCTCTGCACAACTAACGTGGGGCCCACTTAGATGCATTCTCCCAAGTGGACTTTTCTTTGTGACGAGGCTCAGTGATCCACCTGTTCCATTCCAAGTGAACAAGGTCCCAGGTGAGCATAAATCATGAAATCAATTTCAATTCAATGCGTCAGAAGTGGGCTCCACTCAACAACTTTTATTTTATCAGTAGATAGGACATCATTTTGACAACCAATATTATAAATAGATATGAGCCCCATGACCCACGATTGGAACCCATTTCTCCTTTCAGTGTAAATTGAATATAGCTGATAAAGGTTCAAACTCTCTGTGGAGCAAGGTGGGCCCCACTTTGAGTCCAATCCGCCGCTCATGGGACCCACTTAGTGGATTTGGGCTCATTAGGACTGGTCCAGCTTATATAGCACTAACAACACAGCCCAATTTCCCCTTATGAATTGATACACAGGTAGAGTTGTAAACGGGTCGGGATCCGGACGTGGAACCAGTTTTTTGGCTCCGGAATCAGAACCAAAAGTATATATGGGACGGGTCTGGATCCGGGTTCGGGTGTAGGTAAATAATGATATTAAAAATATATGATTTTTAGGAGTGATTTTCGGAAATTGAGGTAATATGTTCGGTCCACTGGTCCGAACCAAAGTGGAATCGGACCCAAACTCATTTACTTATCGGGGCCTAAATAAAGACCCAGAATTGGCTTTTAACGGGTCGGAACCTTTGAAGAATCGGTGAATCGGGGACCCATTTATATCCCTACGCACAGGTCATGTTTTTGCTTTAGACCATGCCACCTAATTTTCTTCTCACCTTGTTTCGTTTTTCCATCCCTCCATGGTATAATAATATACTTGCTCCTCGCCTCCTACATCCAATGCCATTTATGGTGCATCCCCACTCGATATTAATTCATGACATGCTCTTATTTTCTAAATCATTTTAGCCAGTCCGGGACTTTGGATTATGAGAGATTTAAAGGTATAGAGAGAGTAATTTGTTTCAGTAAGTTATAAGTAGCCTTTAAGAAAAATGATATTGATTATGTTGAATATGCTAGCTTTATATTGCATCCTATATGCTTATTTTCTATTTATATGATGCGTGACTGTAGATATCCACTATCCAAACCGTCTCTGGTTATAGTCTACCAGACTGTCTCTGTTTTTAGGCAATTTGGATGTGGGCTCTAATCATCACATTCTAATATTGTTTGACATTTAAGAAAACATGAAAAATACAAGTGAATATAATGCCATTAATTTTTGGAGATTATTGATGATATTAAAAGTAGAGTTTCTCATACATAATAACAATCTTTTAAAAAGAGATATTTTTGAAAGATAAACATTGCATATTTGTTGAATGGGTTATTTTAATCATTTTGCCAACTTCAAAATTTTAATTTTTGACAGTTAAACTGGACTTTGATGAATAAATGAACTGCATTTTATTACATTATATATTTATAAATGAAATCGTCTTTAATACAATTAGCAGCACCTGCCTTTGGATACTACACATGCCTTGCACGTGTAGGGCTAACTAGTGTACACTAAATGTTGTTTGGATGAATTAAAAGGGTGGAGAAAATCGACTCCAGTTCAAAATTTTATTTTAGATACTTGCTTTCTCTACCTCAAAATATGACCAAGGATCCGGTTGGTTGCAAGATATTTGAGAATTCATGTCATCATGGAGATATTGGGGTTCTCCAAATGTTGTCCCCATTCACAAATGCTTGTATTCCCTTACATTTTGGTAGATAGAGTCCTGGAGAACTTCATAAGCCAAAAGTGACAATCCATAAGACTCAATCGTTTGGGTCTCAGTAATTAAAAAGAGAACTCCAAATACTAAAAGACAGCAATTGATATTATTATCAGGAATATCTAATATATGAAATTCATAAAGAAAATCCTCTGTACAAATCCCACTAAGAGTCGTCTTAAGAAAATGCACACCAAGAGTAATATAGAGCTGCAATTATCTAACATTTTCATAATTGATGTCGTGAGGGACATGGGTACGTGAGTAAAGTGTCTAACTTTGAGTTCCCAATGTTGCCAATAACAACTTCTAGAGTTGCCAAGTGCCAACCTTGGACTTGACTTGACACCTCAAAAAACATTGACTCAAGGGAGGTGTTTAGTTTTCATATAAATTATTTTGGAAATATTTAAAGCTAAATTAAATGTTTATAAGGTTATAAACATATATATATATATATATATTAATCCACCTATAATTTGTGATGATTAATCCAAATTATAAATTTACATATTTAAAAGATATAAAATAAAATGAAAACAAAAAATAAAATAAAATGTCATATAAATTTTTTTCATATGTACACCAAGTTTCCATGGACAATAATGGGTTGGCTTTGTTGATTGGCAACCACACATATTAGCAGAGAGGTATGCAACTCTTCTCACTTTGTGTGAACTATCCTTTCTACTTTATGAACTTCCTTTTTTTCATAGTGTAGACTATCTCCTCCTGCTTCTGTGGGCTCTCTTGGAGCCCAACTCCCTAAGTTGGCACAAAAAGTAGAGAGATTATTGAAGAACAAAAATTCTCTATTAATTTGACTCAGCTTTTCTTCAGGACTCAGCTGAGCCACGAGTCAACTCACTGAGTTTTTGCAGTGTGAAAACAAAATCCACTTTGCCTGTCCCTCTACCTAGTTAGGCCTTAACAGCGACATGTGGGGGAATGCATTGCAGACGTGATTTACTGCATTGTTGTTCTTGTGATGCTGCACTTTGTCAAATGTTCAAAAGTCTCAACATGCCTTTTTTACTGGGACCCACCATATGCGGCCATGTTCAAAAGCCAGATTGGACACTTGCTGTCACAGGAAGTAATCGACACTACAAACCTTGCCTTGATTATTGAGATTTTGACTTTTGAGACACTCACCTTAATTAATTGTAAGACACACCCATAACATTTAAGGCATGTTCTTAATGTCCAAGTCTTCAACAATAATAATCAGAGTTCTTATAAAAAAAAAATCATTTGAAAACTTATTAATTATCTATCTAATAATGATTTTTTTTTTTTTTTGCTATAAGTGAAATTAAAAAAGAAAAAACGAACATACAAATTGATGACCCACAATAAGGAGTAGCTTAAAGAAGACGTTGATGAATAAATTTGAAATAATGGAACTTAATTAAGGATTTAGCTCGTGATATATCGTGAAATTTTTTTTTTTCTCTTGATGACATTAAACATGTTAACAATGATGTTGGCTAGTGGATGGACATGGAGAAATGTTGGTGCTGTTGAAATTGCAGTGTACGAAACGTTGGTCCCTGTGGACTTCTTTCCATCGAGTCTTTCTTAAGTTAACAAAAACGCATTTAGTCGCATTAATTAAAGGCTCATAGAATTTATGATAGCTTGTCGTCCACATGCAGTATTGGCACAAGCATGGATCCACGCACTTTTATACAAAATATGCATTCGAAGCCTATGGGAAGTACGTACATATTGCAAAGGATGCATTTACTATGATTTTTCCCACGTGGTTTGGTAGCCAATTCAACCTTTTCCCCGAGGGGGCTGCTTACTTTGTTGGAGGGCTCCCTTCCTTTTGCCGACAACTTTCGCACAGGCATGGATTCACTTGATCCTGGAATTAGGGATAGAAATAGGACTCTAATTTTCTAATTCTTTGAAAGTTTGGATCTGTTAATAGTCGAATTTGAGCTTTTATTTAGGTCTTGATAAGTAAAAGGGTTTAAGTCTGTGTTATTTTTTTAGATTTGTAACAGAAACGGGTCCAAGTTCGGCTCCACGTTGGTTTCTGCTCGTGGACTCAAGACCTACATATTATCTCAAATTTTGAGAATTCCTCTTAAAAGTTAGTTTTTTTCCTAAATCATTCTTCATCCAGGTCTGAACCCGAACCTTCCTTATATATAGAACCAGTTTTGATTCCATCTTGTCCTTAGTTCCGGAATCAGGAAACCGGTACTAAATCGATTCTCGTTTGAAGTCCGATTCCATCTTCTCTTTCATTAACGATTTCGGTTCCGGGTCCCCCATGAACCCGGACTAAAACCAACCCGTTTACATCCCTATCTAGTCCCTTAGCTGGGGTTAAGAAAAAATTACATTAAAATTCTCTTTAGATGTTCGCTACATGAGAAAGTCCCCACTAGAAGTGCATGTGAATGGAAATGGCCCTATGGCCTTTTTCTTAAATGAAAAGGCACACTGTTAATATTGATTCTCCTTTTTTTAGCTGTACAAGCGAATCGTCGATATCGACGCTCCCTATGTTTTTTCACAAAAAGGAGCGAAAACCTTTTTTTTTTTCATCATTTCATCATCTTATTCTTTGCTTCTCTAGCAATTGCTACACTTCTCCTCCATGGTGATCTCAGACAGTGGTTCCAAATATCGATTTTCACCATTTTCTTTCAAGTTTTCATTACATTTGGAGGCTTTGAAGCACGTGGAGGTATCTTCTTGTTTCCATCTTCATTTTTGTGGCCTACACAGCGACGAGACAAAGGGTTTTTAATTTAAATTCGTCCGCCCACCTCTTTAATGAAGTTAAAATAATAATGAAACCAAGAATGTAGGAGGTCAAAAATGAGTTTTCTAAAGAAAACTCGTTTGAAAACACAAAAAGACAAATGAAAAGCAACATTGCAAATGAGTTTTTAAACATGTAATGCATGAGCGTCGATATTGACAATTGTTTTTACATTAAGCTTCAATATCGATGCTTAGGCTGAAAGGCAAAAAACCTATAATGCCTGAGTGATAAAAATGGCCACCTTAAATCTGCATGCTAAGTGTGACAATTTGAGCATGTCAAGCTCTAATACTGATTAGAAACCCCTATGGAAATTGCCAATCTCCCAAAAACATATGCTTGATTGGTTAGAAGCTCTTAAATATGGCTATTAAGCCAAATTATTTTCTTAAATGTAAGATCAATAATTTTGATGATATTTGTGGTATATGCTAGAAGTGAAAACTATAAAACATGCTTTATTCCATTGCAACTATACTAGAGCTGTTTGGTTGAAACCCCATTTCTTATTATAATCTCAGTGTCCCGGGAAATGGGATTCTGGAATGGTGGAATGAATTTGTGATACCAAGATCACCATTTCGTTTTAATAATCAATCTTCAGAATCTTGGATCCTTAATTTATATTGAAAGATTTGGAAAGCCAGAAATTATTATAGTCTAAAGTTCACATCCTCTAAAATGCCAAAGTAATTGATGTTATCAAGGAAGTTATGGACTGATCTAGTAATTCTATGGATGTGGATGTTTTGGTATCTGCTAAGGAATTTTCTAGTATTGATTTATCCCTAGGAAGTTTTGAAATGATATTTGGGTCACTCAGGTGTTGATGTATCCTTGTGTGTGCATCAAATTTGATCACATTATAATTGGCCCCACCCATGATAGAAATGAGGTTTCAGCTGTCATAGCTAGGGCAGCATTTTTCAATTGGAGCCATTTCTTAATTTGTAGCAGTACAACTAAATGTCACTGCACCAACCAGCAGTCCCTGCCTGAATGTCTCTAAAAAATCATAATAAAAGTCCAAAATGTGTGCCCCACCATCTTTGGCTGGGTCCCACTTCTAGAACCCTAGAGATTTTTAATGAATAAAAAATCCAAAGTCCTTTTGCCATTCTTACTGGTGGCATGCCCATTGCACACCCAAGGCAAGATTCCTCATGTCCCCTGAGTGTGTGCTAGGCCCCCATAATTTAAGCCCCCAAATGGCCCAAATCAAACAAACAAGACAGGAGTGGATTTGAAACAGCTGCGTGTACTTATCACTACCAAATGAACAGAGTAAGTTCCACAACCGTCACAAATAAGCAGGATATTCTCAGATATGAGGTTTCTTCTAGATGTAATGGGGGTGCATATTGTAGAAAATTAATTAGTTTTGACTACTTAAACAGTTCTTTGACAGAATTTAGGGAATTCTTGTATGTAGAATTTGTAAATTCGCCGAAAGTTTTCCCCTAATTGAAATTCATTAATCTTCCTCTTAGGTGGAGAGTTTTCAAATTCCAGTCGAACAAGAATTCTGAGGATGCAAAAGTTTTTTTTTTTTTTTAGACTCTTCAAATGACTGAAATTTAAAATTATAGCAAAGAAACATAGTATTTTCAAATACCAAGAGGATGAGTTATCATATTATGCCTTCAGTTCCCCAAATCACAAATTCCCATCACAAGTTTTGTGAAGGAAATATGCCCTTAATGTAATTCTTTTTACCTTTTAGTTTTCATGTAACATTCAGATCTTTTTCAATTCCCCCACAATGATGAGATCTCGTTTAAGGTTGCAAATAAATCTAAGTTACTATTATTCAATTTTTACAACAATATTATCATGGTTTTCTCATAGTGAATCCAATGGTTATGGTATTCTCGAAATATTATGGATATTATTGACAAAGCACAAGGTAAATTTCTAATAGGGATTTTTATGAAAAAAATTAGTTCTAAATCCCGATTAAATCGATTGATTAAGAAAGACACTAACACATCGAATTAGAGTATCATACACAACCAAAAGATCACTTTGCCTTGGAACGATAGATATTGTTAGGGTTCTTTTTAAAAATACCGATCTTTCTTCCTCGGACGATATTGTTAGGGCTCTTTTAAGCTTTTCTCCCTCTTCTTTCATCTTCTTTGCGATTTTCTTCCTCATATGAGATATCTTTATCTTCATTTCCCGCAGGAAAAAAAAAATAATAATAATCCATTGTCTTCCCTTGCCTCTCTTCTTTTTCTCTTTTCAAATCGAAACATCTAATTTCTTACAGTCTCTCCATTTCAAAAATCTCTTTCCGATTTCTCCCTTCTTGCCCAAAACAATATCATTAGGCCTCATTAAAAAAAAAACCTTTTTATTACTTTTTCTCTGCAATTTCCAGTTCGATGACTGACCGATGACCACGATCTTCCTTGATACTCCTCATAATTTGGTTCATAGTTTTTTTTGTCCCACTTGTACCATAATTTCTTTTTCCATTACTTGCGCTCCCCATTGCGGTCTCAGTTGTTTTACCTCGCCACCACTCTCCAACTATTGCAACTTAAAGACATGACTGAGGTGAGTTTTCTCACTCTTTTATCATATTTTTGGAAAAGAAAGATTGCAGGAAAAGAAAACTTTTGAGTTGCAAAGAGCAAAAGAGGGGAAGCAAGTGAAAACAATGAATTTTCTTTTTCTAGGCGAGAAACAAAGATTGGCCAAAGATATCGTACGGGTAGAAGAGGAAATAAGAGAGTAAGTTTAGGAAGCCTAACGATATGGTCCTATGGCAAATTTGTCTTTCGGGTATGTATGACACCTTAATTCAATATTTTAATATCTTTCTTAATCAATTCATGTAATAAGTTTTTAGTGTCTTTCACCAGCTTACTATTATAGAAAAGTGTTTCTCACGGCATTTCAATTTTCAACGCTGCTGTCATTTTGAAAATAGTGAAATCAACCGGAAAAGTCCCCTCAGTATGTCATTGGTAGGATCACGACCCACTAGGACTTTAGAGACAGGAGGGGTCCTTTGAGTATGTTTTAGTATTTTTTTTTGTCATTTAGTGACATGGTCGATATCGACCATTCTGTACAGGTTGTTCCTGATTTGCAGAACTCAAATAAAAAGTGGGGTTTTCTCTTTTTGTTGCCGATGCTGCTCCAGAGTGGTGGCTGTGGCTAGGGGAGGCAGGGAGGGGGATGATATGAAGGAATGGAGGGCGGTGAGCATGGGTCGTCTTCATCAAAGGAGGAGGGAGAATCGCCATGGAGGGAGGGAGGAAGGGGGGGAGAAGAGGGGAGGGGAGACGAAGCCGAAGTTGTAGGAGGAGAAGAGGAAGAGGGCCCGGGCCTAGAGGTGGTGGGGGAGGGAAAGGATGAGGGCCAGGGACCTCCAGATCCAAGAGAGTGAGATGAGGTGAGGGCGGATGATCCTTAGGTGAACCTGTAGATTCAACGTTAATGTCTTCTTCTTTTTCTTCTTTTTTTCGCGATATGGTCGATATCGACTATTTTGCTGTGTTCAGCAAATGAGACAGTTACATGTTGAAGTAAATCTGACTAACATAATGGTTGATATCGACTATTTTTATTTGTCAGTGTCGACAACTTTCATCAATGGAGTGAATTTAAAGTTGTGAGGCAATAGCTACTGATATAGATAAAAATTGTCGATATCGACTATATTTATTTGTTAGTATCAACAACTTTCATCAGTGGATTGGATTTAAAGTTGTAAGGTAGATAAAATAAAATAGTCGATATCGACTGTTTTTAATGATGGGAGGAAATATAAAGTTGTGCATTTGTGGGCTATTCTGACAGTGAAATGAACTACCAGAGCAAGGACATTTGAGCAACTAAATACAACAAGATCTAAATTTACAATTGAATACAACTGAACTATCATTAGTCATATTCTAAAATTCATTACAGTTGTCCAATACTTATAAAATTAGCAAAACGCCTAAAAATATACTGTGTTGTTCAAGCCTACATGGATCCCATTTACATCACCAACCACCCCAAAAAATGATTGCACTATTCATGCATACATGACACCCATTTACATCACTAACCACCCTAAAAAATAACTGCACTATTCAAGCCTATAAGGAGCTCATTTACATCATGAGCATCCCCAAAAAAATACTCCACTGTTCAAGCTTACATGGAGCCTATTTGCATCACCAACCACCCCAACAAATGACTGCACCGATCAAGCATACATGGCACCGGTTTACATCACCAACCACCCCAAGCATGCAGTGCCTACAAAAAAGAAACCCATTTTAAAACCCTAAAACCAAAAACGAAAATGATGTTAACGAAGCCCAAAACAAAAATGATATTTACTACACCAAATGATAGTTTTTACGTAAAGTTACATATAGATATCCGTTTACATTGGACAACTGATACAGTTTCAAAGGGGATTTTTATAGTTCAAACCTTAGTTCGAGGGCTTCTAACAAGTCAGTACTGAAAATGAATCAAGCTGATGATATTTTAGGATAGTTAATGCATTATAGGAAGATGTTTATTGTGTATACCAACCTTTTAATGGAATCCAACCACCCCTTTGATTAATTTTTGAAGTGTTTTCTAAGAAGAAAAATCGCTAGAGTACATGTTGCAGTCGATAAAAAAGGTCTAGTAAAGAAATGCAGACTTGTGGCGATGAATAAAGAGTTTACGCATAATGGTAGATATCAACAATAATATGATCGATATCGACAATATCGCTAAACGACAAAAAATATTTATATATAGAAACCCACCTAGAGGACCCATCCCGTCTCTAAACTCCTGCTGGATCCTCTTCTTACTTACGGCGTACAATGATGATTTTTTCAGTAGTTTTTCCTTAAAAATAAATTAATGTGATTGGAATTTGAAAAGAGAAAAAACTTCTTCATTTTTCAATAAATCATGATGTAACTATTTTTCTTTTTAGAATCCGTGAGGAGCGCCACTAAGTTTTGACCCACTTGTACCGACACATTCTAATCTTATTGTCTTTGAGATTTCCTGTCTCGACGGATGTAGCACAATAATTACAGGAAACAGTCAAAGCCAATTATTGCAATTGCAAGGATGAAAAACTATAGATTTGGATAAGGAGATCCAAAATGCCAGTCTTTAGTGGAATATAGTGCATAGGGATTCATTGGTGCAACGAATGAGGATTTGATCATATATTTATCAAAGATCGGACACTTAATTTTCTTTTGCTAGAGCAATTCTGATTATAGCTATTTTAGGTGCCCTTTATTTGTATTAAGAAACATAGCGATTCATGGTCAAATAAGCTCAACTCAAGGATTAGAGAGGTACGGGGTCAATAAAATGATGTGAGGTGAAAGATATAAGGTGAGGACCTGTGACTTTTCTAAAATTTGAGTTACAAAGGTGATGGCTCAGTATTGGTTTTCCATCATTCCTTAATTTACTTTGGATCACAGGGGATGTCATTTGATAATCAATCATTAGGTGCAAACAAACATGGCCGAGACAAATTACTTTTCATTTTTTGTTTGTTTCAAAGTTTGGGGAAGATGGTTTTTTACCATTGACCAAGCAGCACTTGAACTATCATCTTTTAAAGCATTTGTCATGCATGTGAAAGCTACTTTTACATTTGTGAACTACTGGCCGAATCAGAAAATTTGGTGGCACTATGTAAAAACTTAGAAAAAATGTGGGGGGTTAATTTAAGAAAGTAGTATTTTTTTTGTAACCTTCGAGAGTTTTATAAATTTTCCCCTGTTCTACCCCTACTTTGATTGCATGGTTGATGAATCTTATTACGCAATTTATGGCTCGATAGCCATGCAAAAAGAGAAAGATCGGTCTAATGAAATGGTGCGGTATGTGAGAAAAACTATAGGACCTACTTTGATTTGTGCCAACCCTGAAGGGTGAGATTGAAAGATCTCGACAGATGTTAGGTACGCAAAACAAAATCCACACCATTTAGTCGTCTTAACCCCTTACAAGAGATTGGGAAATTTGTAAAAGCTCCCAACAAGAATTCCCAGATTCTTGCAATCCATAAGCCCTAATGCCTTTTAGGGCTATCATTAAGAATCCAAAGTCCTTTTCAATAAGGTCAAGGTTCCAAATATGGTCAGATTGCAAATTATACACGTGTATGGGATTTCACAAATATATCTCACAGATCATGTTATTTGAAATGATACATAAATGTTCAAATATAAAATTATATTAAAAATGCATATAAAGACATGAAATACTATTAACCAGAAACTTAATGACATGCATATACATACAAATACACATATATACAGAGTTTTTGTTCTCAAACTTCTCAAAGAAAACTAAAATGTGAACATGTTGGGCTTGCTTATTTCATGTAAATGAACTTCAGAGTTCTAAAGCTTTGCATCCAAACATAATCATCAGATAAACTCTCTTTAATGGAGATTAAATAAACAGAGCATTGGAAATGAATACCCAACCATCACCCTACCAATTCAAATCATACAAAAGTCAAAGCCCCATCCACCAGCATTGTCTTTATTCTTCTCTCCTAACATCTTTGATAATCCTTCCGTGAAGCCTATCTAATTATGAGTTTCTATGTATTCGAAGAAACCAAATTGGCCAATTAATTCTTTACATTTTAACATTTTCATAGTTTTTTGGCCAAGTCTCTACCAATTTTTTGAATCTTCAATTCAAACTATAACTTAATGGATCTCTACATCACTTTTGCAAATGAAGAACTTTGCACTTAGGACCCCACCCATTTGCAGCTCTAGTTCATACTGTCACCCTCCACATGAAATAAATCTTTATGAATTTAGATAATTAAACATTTATCATGATCCAAATGATCTATGGACCTACACATTTTATGAACAACATTATCTAAAATTGAAGGTCCCAGAAGGCAACCATGTTATATCAATGGAAAGGTAAGGACAGAAGATGAAGCCATAGCACTAGGTGAGGATCAAGGTACTGTTCATGCCCATTCTTAATCCACTGCAGCTGGATGCGTCTTTCTGGAAATGTCTTGTTTTACAGCCTCTTGGAGTATTCAATGGACGTCTCTCTGCAGTGTATTGTCATGTCTGTTGCTTGTTTTATAGGATCCCCACATAGGCCGTGGTTGTTGCATATCTTTGTGACTTGTGTCCAAACATCCTTCAAAAGAGATACACTGATTGGCACTTTCTGACACTACAGGAGACATGGTAACGTTTTCTCAATTGATTCCTTTGACATGTGACATTTGAACCATTGGTCATGGACTCATGGCTCAGGCTTTAAAAAAACTGATCCATTGCGAACCTTCATGAAGAAAGATGTTCAAATGATGCTGGTATTAAGGGAGTGAGGACTGCCTGTTGAAGCATTGAATAATCTTTCTCTGTTTAATGAAACTAAGAGGGAAAGTAGATATTGTTAGGTGAACAAGAGTGACTAATGTCCATATTAGTGTAATGTTGGAACTAGCTAGGGCTAAATCAAATCACCACATAATTTTGTGTAAATGGATTGGATTCATGATGGGTCAACAACCTCTTGTGTTAAAAATTATAACAAAAATGGAGTAGATAAAGTGGGCATTTTGGAGAATTTGCCATCTCTATCTTCTTAGAGGCTGCATGCGAGGCATTATTAAAATATACACTTATTGCCCCTGCACATCTTTTAATTTTCTTAATGATAGTGCCCCTGGCACTTGAAAGAGAGTTTTGGGTTGGATTGTTGGGAGAAGGGACCATGCTCGTGATGAAATATGATTTGTAAATGGTGGAAAGTATACTTTAATCAAATTGCTTTCATATTAAGCACATATGAAATGGTACTGAGTGAGATGTGCTACTTTGTTGTTGGCATTTGAGGTACTTCAAATGAATATTTTATGAAAGTTTCTCTCAAAGATCTTCTTCACTTGGAGCTTCTTTCTTGTTTTCATATTGGAGGTGCACCTACAATCAATTTAATCCCTTTACATGTCTTTACTTTCCATGAATTAGCATCAGTCTAAATCTAACACCGATCCAAGTGTCATCCTCCATTAGATAGTAATCACTAAAAACATGCACCATAAAAAGCCATTAAACTTTGACGCAGTAATGTTAAGAGATGGGATCATTTTACATCCAAATATACACATTCTCAACATTTCAGTAGTTATCGTGCATCTAAATGGGCTCCACGATGAGTGTTTTAAGCCCAAAAACACTCATAGGCTGCGAAACTCTCAAATCAAAAGACATGGCTAGATAAATGTCTAATGGTGATAATATTGGGCATGCATGGATAATCATGAACCGTGTGTGATAAGGAAAAATAATAATAATAGGTGCACTTATTATTGGACCCTACTATCACATGCTCAAAAGGCAACCAATACGGTAAACACATGCATCAATTTTCTATTATATCCATGGAAACATAATTTTCATTTGGGAATGGAAAAGGTGGGGACTCATTTATTGCAAGGAATGGGCCAACCCCTGTAGTTCGACTATTTCATGCTTTTTTAGCTCTCATCAATTGTTATCAACATCTTACCCCTTCCGGTTTCTCAAAAACTAGGTTGAAAATGCATTAACATTTTCTAGTTGATTATATACTAGGATTTAGAGAATTTCTATTTGGAGAATTTTAAAGTTTTCAGACATAGTGAAAATGAAATTCCTCAATACTCTTCATACTTGAGCATCCAACAATTCTGCCAACAAACAAAGGAGGTGGGATTCTAAGAAATTTAAAAGTCATTTGAGACCTTTTAAATCGATGAGATTTTGCAATTAGGGTGAAAAAATATGGCATTTGCACATATTAGGAGACAAACCATCACATAATGTCACAAGTTCCCCAACACACCAAATTCTCATCATAAATTTTAGTAAAGAAACAGACCTTAGTGGGATCTCCCCTAATCTTGCTTTAATGGTAGGGCATTCATTTTTGAATTGTCCAAATTCGAATAGGTGGGCCTTGCCGGTCCTTTTTATTCACGGCAGTATGATTCCATGTGAAACCCCAAGTTTATTTCAATTGCATTAGGATAAGGATATGAATTCATGATATGATATGATGTGATTGCTTCAGATAGAAATTGTTTCTCAACTTTTTTTTTTTTCGATAACGGAGGGTCCCATCCCTTTGGGCTGAAAAGTATAGTAGTGCAATTTCGAAGAACTGTGTACCGGGTAAGGCCTGAAACTGTTTGAAGCCCGGAGTTCCAACTTATTACTGGACTTCCTAACCACACGGACAATTTAAATGTAGGTAACAATTTAAAGGGTTTAGTTTATGCATGATCACTTCTCCTCTTTCTCATGCAATCCTTGATCATGATCGCGAGCCCATAGGCAATTGATTACCAGTGCTTCAGATCAAATAACTGTGGATGACCATGGGAGACCTGACCTTGTGCCTTAAAAGGGTCCATAGCTCAGTCTAAAAGATCCAACATTAGTCTCATTTGCAATTTCTCTTGTTGAGGTCTTGCGGGTAGATAGGTAAAAATGGAATCAATTGCCAATCCAATGTTATCTTTTTGGCCTAATAGACCTAGGCCCAAGACCAATAGGATATACACACATTCATGTATTCGACTGATTGGGTAGCGAACCAAATGTGATCAAAAGTCAAATCTGATCGGCTACTGACACCTCCAGAACTTTTTCTGTTTTTTAGTGGAAAGCTCCAGAACTTTAAACCCTGAGCCTGACTACATTTACACACATTCATTTGGGTATTCGGTTAGCCAGGTATAGAGTCAAATGAACACTAGACCCATGCCTGATGGGTCCATCACAATGACACATTTGGGTAATCAGGTAACCAGAAATGGAGCCAAGTGGACCTGGACCCAACTACATGATAGACCCATAACTATAGACCACAAGTCCAATTACATATTCACACACACTTGGTTATTCAGGTAAACAGGAATGAAAGGCCCATAACTGCACAATGATGAACTTTGGCATTCAGATAACTGGGTCTGGATTCTACAACAATGGTGGGCACAGGTCTAGCCTTAAATATTTTGATCCAACGTACAAATAGAATAATATTACTTATCAAAGGATTGATAATAACTAATCTTGTTGACTAAGACAGATTGGGCTCTCAAGCCCAGAAAACACACATAAAGAGATGGGTTTGTTTGGCTTCCTAGTCCTGACTCCTGACTCCTGACTCCTGACCATGAGAAAGTCCACACCAACATGCATGTGTTGTTTTCGTCTACAGATAGGTCCAGGAAAACATATCAACCCGTGACAGGGATGAGTCCTTTTTGCACATAGAGAGAAATTGAGAGGACATGAATCCGTGACATGAATCCGTGAGCACTGGAGCTGTCTTTCCTACCGACATTCGTATAGAAATAGTTGGGACTTTGGTTGAATTCATGTCAGTTCACTTCACAATCCCACTACACATAAAGAGAGATCACATATCCTAGTAGCATTTTGACTCATGATTAAAGCTTTTAAGTTTCAAGGCTTTTTAAGTGCTGCCTTTATATTTCCTTATCCAACAGTGGAAAATGGTCTGATCAATTTCAAAGTGCCACAAGTGGTAAGAAATAAGGGGAAGAGAATAAATGAAGAGGGGGCAGTAATAAGAATTCTCCATGTTATATACATGTGTAGCAGTGTAGGTGTTCTTTTTCAAGTGCATCATTTATTTTTTCAACCAAGGGTGGAAAATGGACCCGTCAACTTTAGGGTACGTTTGTGCAGACCTACGAAAACCGATTTTGTAAAAAACCTTCTCTATATTCCACAGAAAACCAATTCCAATAGCTCCGATCGGAAATGGTTTTATGTGTAATCATGAGTTAGTTCACTGGCACATCAAACATACATGGAACCAAGAAGGTATTTGTGCAATGCCGAATTCAGCAGAAAAGGAGGCCTTCCTCATCTTCGTTTGGTGTAGCGAGGAAATAAGAGTGGAAACTGCCTTTTTAGTTGTGTTTTCTTTGTTGGAGAGCATCTGGACTTCCTCTTTTGAATGGTGGGAAAATAGTGCCACAGAAAAGTCACTGTGGTATTTCATCTTCCGTGGCGGCGATACACAAATGCATCCTAAATGCTTTTCAGGCTTTTTCCATGGAAAAGCAAGTACCAAATTGAAAGCTAGACTATTATTTCCAAATGATTTGGTTCCTTATTGTTTAGTGCAGCATGATTCTATTTTTTATTTTTATATATTACAAGGGATAGAAACTCACACACCATATATGCAAACTATACATGTTTTCAACTTTGGAATTATTGGTGTTTTAATTAAAAGGACTAAATCTTTCAGTATAAGGCTTTGACATAAAGAAATGATCTTGAGTTGAATGATTGACACCATGAAACTTCACAGTGGATCCTTCCTAATGAAAATTCGAACAACTAAGAATAAATTCCATTCCGGTTTATGGGATATCCCCAAATTTTATTTCATTAGAAGTTGGTCCACCATTGGATTGACCATTTAATTAATAAATGAAATCTTATGCAATTTTTTGTTATCTTACAGTCAAACCAACTACTAGTAGGGTAAAATTTGGGGATACCTCGTACACTACATGAGTACTTGTTTTGTATGAGCTGTTCTTATTTTCAGTAACACAATAATATGAGAAGTGGCACACCTTTGCCGACCACTTCTCATGGGCTTCAGTAGTGTGGCCCATACCCACTAGGTAGTGGGGTGGGGCTAGTAGCAGTAAACCCCATTTCAATTTATTTACACACTGAGAGGGCAATTCATGTCACTTCAGCCAAGAAAAAGCTCCTTTATACATAAAAGCAATCATATGTTCAGAGAAGTTCACTAATCATTCGGCCAATTCCCACTCAATTTTTTTGGACTTTTAGATTTCATAATTTGTTCAATTCCAACTCCCTAAAATTTCTAATTTTTATAAATAGTTTCGTATAGTTTTAGTATTTAATGATACATCCCTATCTTTTCATTTTAATACCATCGATGTTTCTAGAATCAGTAGCCTTGCAACCACTATAAGTTTTCAAAACCATCAATGTCCCTAATATTTATAGTCTTGCGGCCACTATAAGTTTTTAGCGCGAAATAACACTTTTATCCATCTCTTTATCTCTATATTCATAATTTTAAAAGTTTGGATTTCTTCTTATCTAAAACTTAGGAGTCATTTGTTTGTGCCCATTTACATATGTAATTGGTGAACATAGAGTAATGGTTATACATCAGTCATGTTTGTCTACAGTCATTTACGCATGTAATGTGGAAAAAAGGTGTGAAAATGAGTCACCAAATTTGAACACCTCAAGAAATGGTCAATGAAAGAACATACCAACCGCATGTGTAAGGAATGCATACCAAAGAGGTAGATGGTAATTTTCGTCATGAAAACCACACCCCCAAAACAATAGATGGTCCCCATATTTGACAGCGCCGAAGATGACCGACCATCTATACCCTATCTACTCTCTCTATATAAGGTGGAGATGCCAATATGGAGCCTATTTCATTAAATCCTAATTCATCATAATGACAGTCAATACATGTACATACTCATAATTGACACAATCCATACACGTTCCATTGCTGGATTAATAAAAGTTTTAAATATATGATTAAGCTTCTTGTGCACAAGAGACTTATTGAGAGGGCGCAGTTGGGAATAGTGTTTTTACATAATTAACAACACTCATTTTCACTTAATTAATATAAGGGCAAAGTAATCATTTCTATAAAAATCAAACACAAACCTCATAGAGGCTGCCCGTTTTCGTTAGACTACTGTATTCATTGACACGAAAGGTATTAAAATGAAAAATGCAAGATGCATCACTAAATACCCAAACCTGATCAGGCCCTATTTACAAATTTTATGAATCTAAAGCAGGTTAGCTCTTTCAAATGTGGCCCCCACGGCCAAATTTAATGTACTGCATCAGTCTGCAAGTAGAGAGAGGGTTCTGGAGACTCAACAGAAGATCTCTAAAAAGCCCATGCAACACCAAGGATCCGTACCAAACACCACGTCTCTGGAGTCTGGAGTCTGGAGTCTGGGCTCTGCCTCTGCTGCAGCTGCTGTTAGTGTTTTTATTACCACTTTACTTTACTTCCTCCATACCTCGTCGCGGCACACAAGAACTAGTACTGTACATACATGTACATATTTATCTAATAAGTGAATTCCCACCATACACGTGGCAGGGATTGAGATGAACAGTGGAGCATGGGGCCCTCTGTTCAAGGATGGCGTCACAGTCCCACTCACCAACAGGCACTGTCCCTGTCGGTGCATGCATTGCATCACATTATCACATTGTGGGGGGCTGGGCCAAGAGGAGTGACGAGTGAGTGATTTATCAAGCATGGCAACAGGCAACAGGCATCAGGCAACAGGCAGTGTGTCTGGATCAGTCCAGTTCAGATCCTATGGCCTGTTTGGCAATATGTGAAGAATCCGTTCTAGGAATTCTCATGCTCCCACACATATGAAAAATTTCTCCATTGATATCAAGGTACATCAATGCACGCGCGCGCACACACACACATATATATATATATATATATATATATAGCTGAGAAAAATTAGTGTTGATGTGTAAATATGTAGAACATGGCAATTTCAAAAGACCCAAGAAATCTGAAAAAAAAATGAGGATTTTCACTAACCCATGTTCTTGAGGAATTTATAGTTGCCAAACGTAAGGGCATGCTTGTATAACATTATTCCATAGAAAACTCATTTTCCTGGCGTTTGGTGCGGAACAATTCCGCAGAAATACTTTCCTGCTTCGTCAGTATTTTCCTTGATAATGATGAAAATGAATTTCCTATGGGAGGGTATGGGAAATGAATTTCCTCGTAAAACTTCTCCCTCTTTTCCTCACTCTTGTCCATTTCAAGCCAAAAGCCCTAGGCATGTTTTTGTAACACTTTTTCATGGAAAAGTGGACAGTTTTCCGCAGAAAACCCATTTTTATGACGTTTGGTGTGCAACAATTCCACAGAAATGCTTTCCTACTTTGTCAGCATTTTCCTTAATAATGGTGGAAATGTGTTTCCTATAGGGGGTATGGAAAATGAATTTCCTCATAAAACTTCTCCCTCTTGTCGATTTCAAGCCAAAAACCCTAGGAATCTTCCGAGATTTTTAGTTGCAAACATGATCTAAAAAGAATAGGTGCCAGCTGCATGTGCAAGTCATTCCAGGTCCAAGTAGGATCCAGGTCTGACCCCATTTAAGGATGGGTTCATGCACGGTCTACTAAAGATATTCATGATCGGTCTTATACAGGAGGCAGTGTATAATTGTATCCAGTGCTGATGATATTTATTAGAAACTTGGAAGAATTTCTGAGGATGAAACAGAATATTATGGTGGTAGAAAAGTCGATGCATGCGAAAATGGTGGTCGATTTATTTTGTTTAGATCGATAACATGGCTTATAAACCATAGCCTTGACTCGTGGACAAGCAAGCCACCATCCCTCACTTAGGGGGCTCTCTCACCTTCGCTTAGGAGGTCTCTTTCCCTCGCATCCGAGGGCTCCCTTACCTCATTTGAGGTTTTCTTCCCTCACTCGAGGGCTTCTCCTCCTGGAATGAGTTCAATGGGGTCCCAGCCCCTTAGCTTGGGTACCCAAAAATAAAAAAACCCCATTTCCATTTCTCTTGTTCTCATAAAGTGTGTCTGATACTCCAATACATCAATCAATACCACCATATGCATCCATTATTTGCACATCCAAATGGGTCCAATACTGATAGAATCCATGGATACCACATTGCGACATAGTGGTGTGTGGCTAATTCCAGTGGAATTAGAATTATGAACCATCCAGCCCAGATTGCAGTAGGTCAAACTGGATTTACATTCATTTACATCCAAAGGGAGATCTTAAGACTTAAACCAATCGATTAAGAAAAATTCCACTAGATCAACCATGCGAAACAAAGATCATCGATTGTATTCTCATTGGATGTCCATCATCAAATAGATAATAAACTGGGGCACGAAGCATTTCACACCATAGTCACCTAAACCCTAAACATAGATACAGTAGCATATGCCTAGGGTCAACCCCAATTCAATTGGGCCCATCAAGTAATTCGAACTAAATTAATCTGATTACATTGATAATGATAAATCTCATATCAATTAAAGAAATTCTTGCTGTTAGAGAAACAGTGATTAGCAATTTGTGAATTAGCCCCTCAAAACCAAAAACGATAATAAGCAAAATCAACATCTGAGGGTGATGAAATTGCAATCATAGTTCCATTACTACCGTGTTTGGCCTGCATTAAGAGAGCAAACATAAGCCAAAAGATAAATTGTAAACACAACATGATGAATGCAGATTAATCAATCTTATAAACAATGGCAGATAGAATAGAAACTGAATAGCATTTCTGCTATACATGGCGCAATGGTTAAGTCATCAACCTGATTACAAGAACCACTTCCAGGACCCAGAATCGACTTAAGTGAGAACCAAAAGAAGTGAAGAAGTAACAAAAGTTTAGGCCTTAAATAAAAAAACGTGAGTAGCTAGTCCATCTATCCCATTTATGCCTCAATCTTACTTAGGCCTATGTTCAAATTATCTTTTTCAATTTTTTTGTTCTTTCTCTCTCTCATATACCCACACACTCACACATCCATGTCCCTATATAATGGACCTACTCATACATCCATGTCCCTATTCAACAGACTCAGGGATCAATCCCTAGTTGTATTTGTGGACAAGGAGATGCCTCTCCACTAGGCTCCTAGTGGATTGGCCTCTTAGAAGAAAAGGAAAATAGAATAAAAAAGAAGATGGGAAATGAATACCCAGCCATCACCGTAGTAATTCAAAATACATAAGAAAGTGAAGTCCTATCTACATATCCACCTTAAGTCCTTCATCCCTTACCTCAAATCTTTCACACCTCACATCTTTTATATATGAGCTGTGATCCTGTGTGTAGCTCCATGTGGGCCGAGGTGTGGAGCCCACTTGCTACGCCATCTTAGGATGAGACATGGGGGTGGGGTTTGAAGATCTGAGTTGGGCCCTCCTATGTGCAAAAGAAAAAAAAAATCTACACCTTATCCGATCATCCTAACCCTATCATCTGAGGCCCATAAGTCTAGTCCATTCGGATGGGCGTATAGTCGAGGATGCTCGAGAATCTTTTCGATCGCTTGTCTGAGAACTATGATCTTTAGCTCTGGAACTGAATCATTTCCTTATATTTGAGAAGAACTTCCAAATTAACACGAAGGAAGCTTGATCGAAATAAATTCAAATTTCTCTTCTATGATTGACCGGTGAAACATCAACAACTTCGAGTTGGAACAGTTTCTCCTCAACAAATAAGTGATTGAGTTTGAGCCCGGCTCAGGATGAACGCTGGTGGCATGTTTAACACATGCAAGTTAGATGGGAAGTGGTGTTTCCAGTGGTGGACAGATGAGTAATGCTTAAGAACCTGCCTTTGGGAAGGGAACAACAACTAGAAACAACTTTTATTACCCCGTCGATTGAGGAGCAAAAGGAGGAATCTACCCAAGGAGGGCCCCGCGTCTGATTAGTTAGTTGGTGAGGCAATAGCTTACCAAGGTGATGATTAGTAGTTGGTTTGAGAGGAAGATCAGCCACACTGTGATTGAGACACGGCCCAGACTCCTACGGGAGGCAGCAGTGGGGAATTTTCCGCAATGGGCGTAAGATGTTTGAGTTTGCCAGGTTGTCTCTTGCTTGCCCATCGACTCAACAAAAGTTCAAAAGGTTGACCTATTCGGGAATCTCTGGATCTATGGTTATTTTCAACTTCCCAAAGCATTTAGTTGCTTACTACGCCCTTCCTCCTCTCTGGGTGCCTAGGTATCCACCGTAAGCCTTTCCTCGTTTGAACCACACCATTAATGTTTCGGCTATGCCATCCTAAGGTGCTGCTAAATGGAAGGATCTTGAGAAATCATAGATAGAGCTGCATTGTTTGTTCTTGCATATCCAGCGGATACATATAATTCAAGAGTATTTGAGTGATTCATACACAGCATCTCTTTCTTTTATCAAGGGCTCTACCAATTGATATGTTGCCACAAATAATTGAAATTCAATTTCTTGATATATGTGTGTGTGTGTGTGTGTGTGTGTATATATATAGAGGGCTGCTCCCCTACACTGCAGCTGCCCTTATTCTCAGCTGGAAACGTGTGTAGGGGAGCAGCGTGTGAAATTTCAAGCTCCCCTTAATGTTTGTGATTTCGCTGGCCCACCATCAAATGCCACAGATGAGAGAGGGGAGCTTGAAATTTCACACGCTGCTCCCCTACACACGTTTCCAGCTGAGAATAAGGGCAGCTGCAGTGTAGGGGAGCAGCCCTCATATATATATATAAGCAACTGGTGAATTTTGTTCAAAGAGAATCGAGCAGAGTTTACCTCTGAGGGATGACTCAAAGTTCCGTAGTTGCAACATAAAGCCTTGATTAGGAGCCATTTGAGGCCGTTTACTTCTAACAAGGTCCAGAGCTTGAGATAGACTCATATGATACTTCTTCATCAAATATGCAACAACAATTGTGACGCTGCAATGAAAATTTAAATGAATAGTCAAAAGGAGAACAAGTAAATGCTCAACATATTCAATACTGCATCACCTCTCTACATTTTTCACAATAAATGCTCATGGTCCAAACCAGGCCAAAAAGAGGATCTTCTTCAAAGAGCTTGGACCATGAAGTGAGTTGGCCTTCCTTCAACCTTGATAACCATATTAAGAAACAAAATTTAGACATTATGGTTCCTCACGAGTAAGTGTGTAACAGTATACTAGCCAACTGTTCAGCACACTTGCAATATGACAGTATATTAGCCAACTGTTCAGCACAGTTGCAATATGAGTGATCCAATAGTTCACACCATCCAGTAATAGTATATTAACCATCTGATCAAGGGCCCGCAAAATAAACAATAAGTAAAAAATGATCTCACTATCCAGTTTCTGTTTCTTATCCCTGCAATCAGACAGCTATGGTCATCCAATCAGAGGGATGGTCAGAGAGTTATTTAGTCGCAAGTGATTGGTCAACCCTTGTATTAATAGTGATGAGAACACTGTCCACCAGGAGCCTCATGTACGTATTCCCAAATTCAACATTACAAATAAAATTCTACTTATTTCAAAAGATGTGCCCTTGAAGAAAATAAGTTCTAATTTTGGGTTGAAAACCCTGGCTACAATTCCGAGTTACCACTTCTTTAATGCCAAAAAAAAATAACAATTTTGTCTTTCTAAATATAATAGAACTTTTGTAAATACATGTTAACAGTTGACATGGACTCCTATATAGATTTGAAGACAAAAAGACACAGCCTAACCATACTCATGTGACTTGTCTTACATGAACAACTATTCTAATCTTGTTTATTGGATTTGAATGAAGTAAATAAAAAAAAAATAAAAAAATAGCTTTGTTCTTATCTCCATAAGCTTGCACAACCCTCTAGAGTCATACTCTGCATTGGCTCCCAACAACTAGTACCTAAGTAACTTTGCCACCCCACACACCCTGCTCATAAAATTAAAATAGGGAAAAGAAATAACATGAGAAAAATTCAACTTATTTCATAAAACTTCAAGAAAATAGTTAATTCTAACTCAATTAGGAGGCTCTGCATCCACATTTTGAATAAATGAATTTGCAGGCATTTTATGCTCTCTACATAACGTCAGAACATCACTTGAAAGAAACAAAGGCAGCCAAGAATGAAAATTACCTTCTAGATTTTCCTGCAAAACAATGGACCAATACTCCTCCACCCAGACGTTTAGCTTCGTCAATGAAATTGAAACACTCATCAAAATGCTGCTCTAGATTCGTATCTGGGCTGTCAAGAACTGGTTCCTCCAATCACAGGGCACATAATGAGATTTCTAAATAATCATAGTGATGCATAAGCATTGCATCTAACAACTTGCATGATTCAAGGGCATTTGAAATGACAACCTCAAAACGAATTCTTCAACAAGCAAATAAGATGTACTTAAGGAAAAAAACCCATCTCAAATTATCAGAAGATACCAGATAAAGATATGAGTATGGGCAAGAGTATAGAAAGTGGGGTAGAATTAGGAATTCCATTCTTTCCATGACCTAGGAGGCTAGGACACACATAGCTCCAGGTGTTCTATCCGATACTTCAATTGCATGAAAAAATTTAAAGAGAGCAGAATTATGAAATAATTAACATATATAAACCTAATACAGAATAATACAGTTTGTATTTGTATAAGCATCCATGCAATATCTACTAGTATTGACGCAATGAAATACATATTGGTAATCTCAGCACACAAAAGTAATCTAATAATCCTAGTTAAGAAGTAAAAACTTGAAATAAAACACAGTAGGCTCTTGGAAACTAAAAAAAAAAAACAGTTGATGAAAAAACTCATGAGCATCCACCCAAAGATGTGTACCAAATATAGTCAATACCAGTTGCTGCTCTGGCAAAGACATAAAGATCAATTTGCAATAAGTAAAATCATTATCACATCAGGAAACACATAGGGGTGTTCATGGGCCAGGTTGGGCCAGGCTAAGCTACCCAGGCCCAGCCCAACTTTAGAAACAGAGGTGCAATCCAGCCCAACCCCGCACAAGCCATAAGTGCCTGGCATGAACCTGTCTCGGCAGAAATGCGCCAGGCCCGAGCCCACCCATTTAGTCAATTGGGTTGGGCTGGTTTGGGCATTCTATCAATTGTTCTGGAAAATCAATCACTAATACTTGTATAGGCAGGATTTCGGTCTTTCTATCGATTAATGCAAGAAAGGCCTAAGTTTTAGATCCAGGCCTGGCCCAGATACTAAAACCTAAGGTTCAAACCCAGCCCAAGCAGACTGGGTCCTGCCGGGCTCAGGCTTGTCCAGCCCATCAGCACTCCTAGAATCAAATTAGCCAAAAAGAGCAAACACTTTCAATTATAAAAAATATAATCATAAAAAGAAATCATAATTTATTTTCCCTCACCATAGTTATAATATAAAACATGTGACACATTATCTCGAGTCTTCCATAAGTGGCACTACAGATACAGTCCATATCCGTGGATGGTAACAATACAAGTATATCCTTCAAGCTTTAATCATGATCTTACATCAGTGAACCCATACTTCACCAGTTCTACTTTCTAACCATTCATTTCTTACATAAGCAGTAAAACGCTCAGTGTAGGTCAGAGATAAATGCATATAAAACTACCTATAGCACTCATCAATTTAAGATGATCTACATGTTCCACTTTTGGTAACTAGCACCAATCAAAATTCTCCCCGACATTGTCCTAGGTAAAAGGAACACAAAATAATTCATTCTAGTAGTAAAACCAATATTTTAAAAATCAACCAGCAAATTGTTTAAGGCTGAGGTTTGGCCAGGCTTAGTTTGGATGGTGATTCATTCTAGTCAACATGACGTCAGCATTATGTCATAACTCGTAAAACTAATAAATGATAAATAATGATATATATATGACTATTTGTTAAAATATAAGTAATATTTACATTCCTTTGTTTTATCATGATCTCAGCTTGACAACTTGATTTCTTCTTCAATTTGCGGCATCTTAAATTGAAAACTTCCCGTGATCTGAAGGCTCTCAAGATATGCGAATGTTGATGTGAAGGTGATAAAAAGAAATTTTGGGCATCAATGGATGGATTAGTACCATGCTCTCAATGCTCTACATATCAACTGCAATGAACCTCACATCGGCCATAGCTGATGCACTATTTTGATTATAATTGGTATCAGCCCATCCAATATTGGCTGCTAGTATAGGTCATGACGACCATGAAAATGGTTCTTTTTAAATTTAAAGCCCCTTTTATTTAATAAGGTATCGAGTTCTTCAGGTTCAACACATTGCCGTTATATCAAAGGGGCCATAAAGCTGAAGATCCACAAGGGGCAGTCAAATGATCTCCTGTTTTGTGAAGTGACTACTGAAACATCACCTTCTAAAATCCTAGAAAAGTGATAATCCCAGTTAAATTTACACCTTAGACCCTTCACTCCTCACCACATTAATACTCCTTTGATCCCCTTTACTACAAATTAGTAGGAGTTCAATGTCGAGTAAACAAATGTGATCGGTTCTCTTTGCACAGTTTACTCTGGGGAGCCTACTTAAGAAAATCACCAATTATGGTACAGCAAGGAACTGGGATGATTCATCATGGATGAAAGGAAGAACACATAAAGACAAGATTAAAAAAAAAAAAAAAAGCTCATGCATATTTGGCTATTATTTTAGATAAATATAAAAAATAAATCAATAAAGTCTAGAGTGATACTAAATTCCTAGATAGACATTTGATTAAATCATTAAACTTCCACATGCAAAGCAAGCCAACAAACACCCCCACCACAGCATACACACCCCAAGCAAAAACAGAAAAAACTGCCTATCAATTAAAATTCTTGATATGCAACCTTATCAATAACAATAATAAATAACTATAATAATGATAAAACAAATACTGAAATGATACTTCTGCAGACATAATAGAAAGAAATGGATAAAATACAATGTAAAACTAGTTAGCATCTATGCATATGGATCGGCTTCAAAGATTTGCAACAGAGTATAGGTATTACTAAATGATATATTACAGGATACAGGCCCATACAGAGAAGAAAGCATTACATGTGATGTATCAGAGCTTAGATGGAACTCGCCTGACCTTCAATTTTCTTATATATGAAATCATTTGGATATGCGGGCTCCAATGACCTAGCTACAATCAAAATATGGGTGACATCCAAATCTTTCAATGCATCCTTATTGCAAGCAACACCAACCGAACCCAAGAAGACATCCTGAGGCATCAGAATACGAGTCATTCCATGAAAAATTGAAAACAGAACAAAGGTACTACAAATATATATAGGGAGGTGCTCCTATGAGAGACACTCTCACCAAGTTTATGAGAGATGGGTGGGGGCCCTCACTTCCATATCCACTCTCACTAACTTAAATGCAAGGACCCCCAACTTAAATGTGAGGGCCCCCACCCATCTCCCACCAACTTGGTGAGAGTGTCTCTCACTAGAGCACCTCCCATATATATAAATATATATATATATATATAAAATCCATTATACTGCTCCATGAAATAAAAGCACAATAAGGAACAGCTTTATCATTCTGTTTGGCATGAGAACCATTCCTTTTGATACTGATTTAGGTCTTAAGACTTGAACATCATAGAAGAACCAGTCCCTTAATTGTAAGTTGTCGATCAACGCTACACTTGATCTCTGAAAAAATGGCATTATGGAAATCCAAGAGACAGACCATCCATCTGCTGGGCCAAACCGTGGATGGGCCATACTTCAAAAAATGGGGGAAAAAACTGCCCATCCAACCATTCTGACGTTTAAGATGTGTTCTATCAAATGGCAAGGTCTAGCAGATGAATGATTCAAACAACCATTTCTAACACTTATGTGATAAACGACAATGGTGTATAATTGTTATTTGCATGTGTTAGAGAATTCAGACAACCTTTAAGGAACTTTATCCCCCTTTCAAATAGCTCAGCTTTAAGAAACTACTGTTCAGTTTATTCGCTCCTATGTTACAAAAACACTCTGTCTGAGCAACAATCAGTTGATGAAGCATATAGAATCAGGTTCTTGTGCTGTATTCTTTATAACAGGTTCGGAAGCTTAATTTTGTTTGAATTAGTCATGTTTTCAATATTTGATGGATCCCCTTCTGACGTAGGTCAGTTCCTTCAAAATCCACTCAGTTAAAGACTGCTATTGTAGCAGGTTCACAGCATTCCAGACCCCAAATCATGGAGAATCAGTTTCCAAACACAAGCAAATCAGAGGGAGAACAACACAAAGTAAGTAATATCATTGTTTCATCAGAAGATTGCAGTACCCAATGAAGAAAATATTCGGCACTGTGCTGAAACTACAACTCAGGTAAAAAAAAACAGAGACATCCAGAACTACTAATAGAATGCCATTTATAACCTATTTAAAATGCTTAAATCAAAACTACCACTACTGAAAATGGTGGTGGAATGTTAGTGGGGTTATTGGTGGTTGCAAGCAAGGAGAGATGGAAGAATATTATTGTGGTTTTGATGAAATTATTGTGGTTTGGTTATTTATGGGCATAGTTTGAAATTGTTAGGCACCGAGTCAACTCAGGCGAGTCGTACGAGTTGGGTATTAGAATCCCAAAACATGACCCGACTCAACCAAACCAATTCGGCACGAGACTGGCATGGACCTAATGAGACAGGCATGGCCATGATGAACTGCTACTGACATGAGATTGGTACGGAATGACTCAAACAATAACTCAACCAAACATAAAAATGAACTCATTTTTTCATTTTTCCTTCTAGTTTAAACTTTGAAGTGAAAGGAAAAGGCACAACTATGGTACAGACACACAAAAAAAGAAAAGAACATCTATACTCAACAATATGGATATTGGGGGAGGGAGTATTGGTATGGTGGTAGACAGTACAAGATTGATTATCAGTGCTACATGTAATTTATTAGTACAACAATGAAGCTGGGTTGATTTTTAGAACTTTTTTTGCGATATTTTAGACTAACATACCCCATCGCAGTCTACATGGTTCAAAATAATAGCCACTACCTCATCGGTCATAGCGGTTGAGGCCGCTACAATACTTTGAAAATAGCGGCAATACGGTCTAAAATCTAGTAGAGGCAAACTGTTTTAATCTAAACTAATGTTTTTCATATTTCTTCTCCTCAATAACCTTTCCTAAAGTTGTCTATTCCTTATATAGGTTCCAAATCACTAAAAAAAAATACAAGATTGGCCGCTACACAAGATTCAAGTTTTTTTACCAATTAAAAGATTCACACAGCTATGCTGCTACACATTGTCCGCTACGTAGTATTTTAACTACTGGCCGCTACGCCAGCCGCAATCGCTATTTTGATCCTTAGCGGTCTGGCATGGGCAACACTGACTCATCCCAATCCCAAGTGGTCCGAAGATCGGCATTGGGATTTAAAACCTTGGTTATGTGTCGTTATGTAAAGAGATGAAGTGACACAGGTTATGGCTGGTTATGGCTGATTATGCATGGAGAAATGGGGGGACATGGGTTTTGAGTGGCCAATGTTAGATCCTTTGGATCTTTTGGGCTGGCTCATTGGCATAGTTATCAATTTTGTTTCGTTTCGGCCATAATGGCTGAAATTTTTTGTTTCGGCCATAAAACCAAAATGAAATGCATGGCCCAGCTTTTCAGTTTGACTTTCGGTCAATTTCAGCCAAAAACATGGATTTCAGCCGAAATGACAAAATTTTCCAAAATTACGAAATGCCCGAAATGTTTTGGGGAATATTTCCAAACTTCAATTTTAAAAGTTGTTAACTTTATTATGGTAAAAATATGCTTAAATCTTATATTTATATGTTATGCATAAATTATATTATATATTTTATTTTTCATTTTTTTCTAGCATATATGTATATTTTGATTTTATTTATTTTTCCGAAACGCAACTCCAAAATATTTCACTGAAATCCAGAATTGGACGAAACATTTCATGTTGAAGGCTAGACCGAAATGGGGTCAGAAACAGAATTAACAACTATGCTCACTGGGCTCACAACGAGCTACCAAAGCTCACTGCAAGGACATTGGTCTTAAACCTTCAGATCCTTGTTTGCATCATCTTCCCCCACGCGAGAGAATCTTGAAATTGAGTTTGCTTCTTGCAGCAACCACTTTCACTTGTATCTTCTCTGGCGACATTTATAATGAAAACTTGGAATTTCATCGTTCCAATACTTATTGTTTTGTGGGCTAGAGATTGAAGATGGTGTTGCTGCTTCAAAATGGCTTAGGCTTCCTTTAGTAAGAAGATGATCAATTGCAGCGTCCAACCACTGTATACCCTCCAAAAATGGCTAAATGTAGTCACCATGAGTGTGTTACCATGTAATAAAATCTCCACCTTCTGAATTGACACTACATTATTGACTTCTTAGATATCCTTTCCCTCACTAGAATGAACACAGGTTGGTGTGTATTGATCAGGCAGGTTTTCAAAGATGGCTTCACATTTATTTCCTCCATACATACATAATATATTGGTTGCGGCTAAAACATAATTTTATCCAAAGATTCTAGTTTGTTACCACACCATTCTTCAAAATGTTGCATCCACTCTCATTCTCCTATTAATTCAGACAGTGACAACAAGTTAACATCACTGTGACCAGCTGGTATGTTCTTTCAAATTGCTAGGATCTTACAAGGGAGTGATGGACAGGAAAGAAGATGAACAAAATAAGGAGAATTCATTGGCCCATTGGGGTGCCAATGAGATACCAAAGCTCACTGCTAAAACATTATGTTTGCATTATTTTCTCTTCAATCTGCAATTCCTTGACCAACCAATCAACCCATTTTGAAGCTCCAATCATGAGATCAGGAATTCAGGAGGGTCATCATAGCAGAAACCACCAACATTAACCTGATCAACTTAGAACCCATAGCATAGGAGAAGAGAAACATACAATGAACCTAAGGAAATAGTAACACAACACATGCCTTTTGGTATATATTTCTTTAGATATAAATTATTAAATTTCTAATTTGTTTAATGGTATTGCCAATGTGTCCTATCTTTTAAGGTTTGACAAACTCAACACCTTGTTCCAGTTTGAGTTGCATGAATGAATCCCATACTTACACAACTTGGTTTGTTACATCACATGCTTTTCACCAAAGAAAGCATGTCATTTCAGTGCACTTGGAAAATAAGGAAATTATGAAATAAAAAAAAAACACTAAAAGAAATTTCAGACATTCAGTTACCTCATCAATTTGGCATTGCAAATTGTCCTCTTTTGCATATTTAGCTGCACAAATTGCCCGTAAAAGTGTTGCTATCTTGTTTCTGTAGGCTTCATCGATGTGATCCATTACCAAAAATGAGAGAACCCTGTTTTTTCAGAGTAGAGTCAGAACAGTTGGTAACTGCATTTCCCGACACAGCTTACAAACTTTTATTCAATTAAAGCTCTCCAGAACCAAGTCCAATATTGAGGAAAACCAACCTGTAAAAAACCCAAATAACAATGACAATTAGAAGATGCCAATTGTTTCCTATTCACTTTCAGATGATGCTCATTCCAATCTGATAATGACTAAGAACAGGAAAGAATGCATTTGCTTGTGGTTTCACATGTTGCTGCTTACTTAGAATCTAGAAAATATTGGGAAAAGCAAATTGTCATCTTCTTGAACTGCCATCTTGACAAGGATCAAACAAGAGAATTGACACTGGCTTTGGCAAACTTCGGGTTTTCTTTATAGGAAATTCAAATAAAATTTGTCAAAGAAAAAGGCAAGGGAGTTACAGAACAAGGATAAAAAAGGACCAATCAAGGTGATGAGGCACAAGAAACTATAGACCCTATGAGTTTCAAACCATTAAACCCTGTTTCTTTCAATTTTCCCTTTGACAAGGAAAACTACCACTGTTGAGTCCAAAAGTTCTCTAATTTCATTTAAAATGAAGGCAAATTTGGATGCTGCTTGGGGTTTTTTGCTGCCTACAAAATGAAATTCTTGGACCCATTCTCCGTGATAAAGAACCAGCAAAACAATCTGTGAACAAAATTAACTCTCTTTCTATCACAAAGATCTCCAACCAATTAGAACCACTAACACCGACGGAGCCTGAAAAGATTAAAATAAGGATTCCGTTTTCATCGCTGACCCTTGATCAACCTTTGACTTTAATAAAATATGGCTTCTCCATTTTATTTTCTTTCCAATCTCTTTGGATGTCCCTGACTATCACCTTGTAAATTCTTTAGTTAACATGGCCTTCACAGAAGACATCCTTAAATCAAAGTTATTGTTGCTTTTTTCTTTCCAGAATTGCCAAGACATTTCCAATGACAATAATCTCAAATTGATAGCTCGTGTTTGTGCATGCAAAGGCAAGGAGTTGAGGGTTACAACATTTCCTAGAAGAATTACTTCCCATGTTTTCCCTTTTCTTGTGATATCAAGAATGGAATGCTATCATGTGGGTTAGGAATCTACAACTATAAACATTTTAAGTATCAGGCTGACATGAAATGGATAATTAATCTACTTCTACTATCATGGTATCAATAACTATCAAAAGTAACTGATATACTTAAAAAAAAGTCTCCACTCAAGCATAATATGAAAATTTTCTAATATTATAAACTCATAATATCCTAATTCTCATAATGGCCATCAGACAAATGCAGAGGCAGGAGCATTATAAGGTCAGCGTTAAATATAGCATATAATATTAGATAGAAGGGAGAAACCTAACATCATTTTGCTCTCCAACAAGATGTATAACCCCTCCACTACGACACTCTAAAATATGTCCAGAAAAACAAAATATATCAACCATATCAGTAGTGCTCATGGGCATGAGTACAAGTGTTTGATATCTGCCAAGACCAATTATGTGATATAATTCAATATAGAGAAGTGTCAAACATGAATGGTATTTTGAGGCGAAAACCTACGTGCAGACACTTTGGGACTTCTCCATATGCACACAACAAGCAATCACTAATCCATTTCACACCGAATTGCAGTAAATGGTACAGCATCAAGCTCAAATATTCTAGCTTGCTCACCCAGACAGAACAACAACTTGCTCCAATTGAATCAAATTACCTTGTTTTCCTACATTTGACATATCAGATGACAATTTCCAAATGAACACAAAACAAGTGATGCAAAAACCACCAACTAGACCTCATCAATGTATTGCAGATAACCAATTGATCATCATCAGCAGCAGCATCAGCATCATCATAGACTTATCACATCTATCTAGGTCCACTAAATCTGATAACTAATGGGGGCAGAAAATGTGGAAAAACTGTACCTAATAACACCACCCAAGTTATCTATGCCACTTCAGCATACAAAATGACAGATACAATACACCAAAAAGGCTTGTATTCTACACACACATGAAACTACAAGATACCCCAGATAAAATTTGGCAAAACCATAATCCAAGAATGATCAATAACTTGAGGAAAAACATAGAACACAGATTATGCACATTGATTGGAAAATAAGAAGAGGATACATAATCATTCAGAACAGCAGAAATTATGATACATCATAGAAATGTCAAGGAATAAAAAGTATGGGTATCTCCCAAAATTCAAAAAGGAGAAGATTCATAAACCATAAGAGGACAGTACCCAATTATTCAAAATGAACAACACTAATGAACCAATTCAATAGGATCATAAATTGCAAAGCCATATGGATATCATAGAGCAAAAAACAGGACAGGAAAACAGAAATCCCATGTGGGTTAGTTCTTATTGCAGAAGGAAGAGAAGAATTCTCACCGGAATTGTGACTTTTTGTTGGGTTTTCGTCTGCAATCGAGAATTAGCAAATGAAGCGACGAAAGAGAGTCATCGAAATGCACATAACTCGTCGGGGTTAGTTGGGAAAAGGAACTTGCTATTGGAACACAGAAAAATCCTTTTCCCACACAATTTCTCTCCACACACATCACAATATTTTAAAATTTATATTTTTTCTTTCCCCACACACCAAATATCCCCATTTTAGCCCCCTCTCCATCGTCCTCTTTCTTCTTCCCACACACATTTCATTCTATTTCTCCCCACACACAAAATCGATCGAACACTCCCTCCTTCTCCGGCGTCTCTGTTCCTCCGGCGTTCCTCCGGCATTCCTCCGGCGTTCTCAGTCATCTACACTATCTCCTCTTCCAAAGGTTAATCTCTATCTCCACCATTTTCATTTAATTTTGCTTCACCATTTATTCTTTACCATTGTATCCATCTTAGATGTGTTTTTTTTTTATGCAAACTTGTTATGGGGATAGATTCTCATTCAATGGAGGATTTTAGAAAGAATGGTATACTTTTTTCATGCATTGGGTCGGTTCCCATACAATGTCTGCTTCATTTTGGTGTTCCCAGAAATGACGAGGTGTTCGGACCTAAAGGTCCGAACAAATGTGATTTGTTCGGACCTCAAATGTGTTTTGTTCGGACCTGAAGGTCCGAACATGAGTAGTTTGTTCGGACCTCAAGGTCCGAACATGATGCTGAGTTTTTGTTTTTTTTTTTTTTTGGTGAAAGTGTGTGGATTAATGTGTGGATTAAGGTCCGAACATGATGCTTGTTTCAAAGACTATTTTTATTTGACACGTTTCCCCATTTCTTTAATGTGCATTAATGTGATAAACTCATGTGGGAATAAATTTGATTGTAGCTGAACTTACTATGAATTCTCCTACAATGTCTGTATCTTTATTTTAGATATGGACCGACCGAGCTCTTCTAGGGTGCGACCCACAGCTTCAAACAGAAGGCGTCGCCACCGAGTGGACGAGGTTGCAGAAGAACCTCTTCTTAGTGAGGAGGGCCTTGAAGAACAACCTGATATGGATGTGGAACCAGGTCCGGGGCCACAAGACAGGTCCTTATTGACCAGCTTTGATACACATATAGCTGGGTATATTTGGAGTGGACAGGTGTGTTTCGTTTATTTCATATTAAGATTGATTGATTGATTTATTGGGGAATAACTTCAATATTGTATCAATTGTTGAATGCAGGATCGAGGAGCACTGAAATGTCTAAGCCATGGTCAGAAAGTGCCATTGTGGCAATGGCAATTGAATGGGTCTGATAGGTTTAGGCATTGGATGTCCAGATCCAGATTAGCTCCCTTAGTGACTGCATCATACCGCAGTGTGAATAAGATTATTGTATCGGGTTTTGTGGAGAGGTGGCAACCCGAGACTAACACCTTTCACATGCCATTTGGTGAGATGACCATCACTTTAGATGATGTTGCATCCATCTTAGGCATCCCAGTGACGGGACGGACTGTCTCGTATAATGATAGAATGGCATATGAGGAAGCTCAAGCACTCCTTGTTGATGCACTGGGAGTAGAGCCCATAGAGGCACATGATGAGCTGATCCAAGTGCGGGGCCAATCTGTTAGATTGGAGTGGTTACGGGAAAGGTTTGGCGGAATGTCTGACGAAGATGGGGAGGAGATGATTGACTGCGCAGTTAGAGCTTACCTTCTGTACTTATTGGGATGTACGTTGTTCGCAGACAAGAGTTGCACACGGGTGCCTATCATATTTCTTACACATCTGGTGGATTTGGACAACGTACATTCATATGCATGGGGTACTGCTGCACTGGCATACTTATACAAGCAGATGGGGCTAGCAACTCGGCATGAAGTTAAACAAGTGGCTGGTTACCTAACTCTAATGGAATCTTGGGTGTACGAGCACTTCGAATGTTTGGCTCCAACTCCAAACATTCACTATCAGGCAGATCATCCCCGAGTCCATCGATGGGTCCCTCGTAGAGAGTCTGCTCCTTTACAAGCACTACGAGAGAGACTTGATTCAATGAGCACTGACTTGGTAATTACGCATACTTTCATACTCATTTTCTATCACTCGAAGTTATTATTCTGTATTATGTATCTTCATATCTTATGCTTTGATTCAATATTTTCAGGTCACTTGGGACCCATATCGTGATGTTAGGCGCTATCACCCTTTCAATGAGGTTTCATACTACTGTGGATGCATCAAGTGCATGGACGTGGTTGAGCCTTATCATCCGGATAGGGTGCTTAGACAGTTTGGGAGAGTACAAACTATTCCTGCACCGCCATTAGCCCCCATTCGAGCTACGCGAGGTCCGACTGCCCGTGACTACCATATCGCATATCAATACATGAATCAAGTTTGGGAGGGATGGCCTAATCACCTACTGTCTGCATTGAACCGTAGTCAACCCGTAAGGCGTCCTGCAGATTGCGTACCCGGTTATATGGATTGGTATAAACGAGTCTCGTGGAGGATATTACAAAACCCAAACTCTCACTCTAATTTTGTTCCCCGTCCCGAAGAAGCAGAGTCTAGCAGTATGGTGGACTATGAGCAGCGTAATTCGGATGCACTGTTCATTCTTGATGAAGTGATGGGAAGGGGTGAGGACCATTGGGTTGAAGATCCACGGGGACTATATACTCATGTGAATCAAGTTGCCCATGTATTGCGGGGAATGTCAATAGCCGATGCTCAACGAACCATTCGACATCCGCATATGAGTTCACAAAGCTACAGCCGCAGCAGGTCAACACGGGGAAGGAACAATTGAAGAAATTTGAAGAAGTTTGAAGAAATTTGAAAATTTGTATTTCAATCAAGTTGTTGTACTTTCGATGGTTGTACTTAGGAAACTTTTCTATTGAATGAATTACTTCGATTGAATTACTTTGGATTAAGTACTTTGAATGAATTACTTTGATTGAATTACTTTGAATGAATTACTTTGAATGAATCAAGTTTTTCTACTTTTGAAAAATTTTATTCCTTTTTATTGGGTTGAAGACCCACGGGAACAAGTGTTGTTTGTTCGGACCTGTATGTCCGAACAAACAGGGTTTGTTCGGACCTGTATGGCCGAACAAGTGTGGTTTGTTCGGACATACAGTTCCGAACAAACCATGTTTGTTCGGACATAAAGGTCCGAACAAACCATGTCTGTTCGGACATAAACGTCCGAACAAACCCTATTTGTTTCAAATGTGGATGGAGTTGTACGAACATACCGAAAAAACCCTCCAAACATTCATGTAACCTTGTTAAATGTATAATTGTTACATTCAAATGAATTTACATTCAAATTTCGAATATCCAAATCATTCATTAAATGCATTCTTTAAGATTCAACAAAGCATTCATTAAATGCAATTCAAAAAAGTAAAATACATTTCGAAGTCCATCTGGAGTTACGAGCTCTCTGAAGGCTCCCATGTAGTTTCATTTAATCCAAATCAATTGTCTCACATGTTGAGACATCTGGAGTTACGAGCTCTCTGAAGGCTACAATTCGATCCTTGTATGGAGTCTCCCAACCTTTCGCACAAGAATGATGAAATTGTCTCCACTTATTTGCAATAGGCGGAATTGGATGACCAGGTACTAAGAATAACTGAACAAAATGATTTTGATTAACAAAACCTATTGCTCGCTCGTTCCGAGAAGGCGTCGGAACAGGCACAGAGCGCAAAGGGAGGAAAGTCAGACACTGTTCTGTGCTCAAGTGGTATAACACCAAATTATAACGAGATGCTATGAGATGCCCCATGTCAGGCATAGTCATCCAATAGTCCACGGATGGGTTGTCATGAAAGTGTGATAATGTTTCAACCAATTCCTCAACTCTGTTCTCCTCTGCATATAATTGTTTGTAGTGGTCTACATGTGCAAGCAACTCCTGTAATAAATCTCTCCTAACTTGTCTCCATTCATCTTCGACTAGGCCAACCAATCCAGCTATGGCTCTGAAACCACAGTTACCATCAGCTGCGACGTCCTTTACATGTCGAATATAAGGTCTCAACCCCACAGGAAATGAGAGAACATAATTATTGATGCTCTTTGACCTCGTGCGAATTGCACTGATCTTTTCCCTTCTCTTTGGTTTATTTTCCAGCCGTCTTTTATCTTTAACTTCTATCATTGCAGCTGATCTGGGAGAGTAGCTATCCTGTGCAGACGGTACCAATTCAAAAGCGCTTGGATCTCGTCGAGTTGAGGTGTCAACTTTCATACTTGGTCTACCTCTTGTTCTTGAAATTACTTCGGGTTCTATCAAATGAGTACTGTCTGGTTCTGTAAGTTCTCGTATCTTCCTTAAAAGTTGCAGTTTTCTCGTGGAATCATACTCATTGAACCGTTTTTCAAGTAACTCCAAATCTGCCTTACAATCCAAGCCCATAGAAGAACTTTTCGATGGGGCAGTAGGCAACATGTCAAGTTTACACCAATGCGGATGTATACAACTTAGAGGAATAGGCCGCCCTTGACTTATATATTCTGCAATCTCGTGTGCACAAGGTAATCCATGTGTGCGTCGAATAACACAACCACAAACACCGGCATCAATTCCAACTAGGTGAGCTCTCTTTGTTTCTGTTAGGATTTTTTCAAGTGCATTTTTAGAGACATTACCACGAAGCTCTTTGTATTCGGCCGCTTTGAAATTATGTTGCACAATTGTCTTACTTTTTTCAAACGAAGCTTTGATACCGGTATGCTGCAACTCAAGCAAACTATGGATTTTAGTCCATACCGCTTCAAAATTTCCTTGACTTGATCCAAGCTGCCTCTTAAGCTGTGCATGTGAACTCTCAGCCCTGCATAGGATTATTAAGAGGTTAGGCATAGTAATTAATAAGCATAAATCAATTAAATAGTATTCCCAAAAGAGTACCTGTTCGATGTAATATTCCCAAAATGGACACAATTGTCTGTCCATGCCGAAACAAATCTCTCCTTGTAAGCATCCAACCAACTGCCTTTCACATAATTGAGTGCATCAGGATACGTACTGAATTCTTGATTTAGCTTATTTAATTGTTCACCAAACTCCTTTTCTGTGGATGAAGACACCAACATATTCCAGCTCATAAAAAACCTGTCCCATTTTTCTTTCGTTTCAAACAACTTTTTGCATCTCGCCAATACATTTCTATTAATGTGCCATTTGCATAATAAATGAGTAGCATCCGGGAATACTCTGTTAATGGCGTTCATGAGTGACAATTCTCTGTCTGTCACAATGACATCGGGAAGAATACCATCACCGATAATAGAACGCAATACACCCAATGCCCATGCATAATTTTCTTCACGTTCCGCATGAAGGTATGCAAAGTATACAGAAAAAGTCACGTCTGTGGATGTGACACCAACAACCTCCAATAGAGGCATGCGATAACGGTTGGTCTTGTAAGTACAGTCCATTATCAAAACATTTGGAAATATACGTAATAAATCTAAACTGCTTGGGTGCGCCCAAATCAAGTCAGTTACAGTCTCGCTATCCTCGCAAGTCTTATGCCATTCGATGTAATTATGCTCTGCTAACTTCCCAAGCAGTTGTTGCATCTGACTTCTTCCACCTCGCTCATTAACTTTATATCTGTAGCGCGCATTGTATATTGTCTTCATTGTGGTTACGTTTAATTCACTTCTTTGTTTCAACGTAACCAAAATTTCTTTTGGTCTAACCATGCTCTTGGACATATCAACCAGCAACTGAGTTTCCTCCGTTGATAATCTGCCTGCAAATGAATGCCCCTCTAAATGTTCTGCTGCCGAATGATTATGCACGCCACATACGACCTCCAACATCCAATCATCATTCGAGTCTAGCTTTATGCCCTTTAATGCGAAAGGGCATCCACATTTTTTTGAACCGGTTTGTTTGATCCTTTTTCGCTTTTGGCCCTCTTCATGCTTATATTGTCCACTTCTCTCGCATGCAAGGAGTACTCTAGCTTTGACACCTATCCGAGCAGCATTTGAAACCTTTATCACAATGACAAACCCGTTTTTCCTTCCTACAGCAGGAGCCCAATTGATCAATGAATCGCGACTGTGAAATATCTACAATAAACAAATTTAATACGGATTTAGTAACAAATAATTGTAATTTAAATAATAAATTCATAGTTGGACTAACCTCTTGAGTTATAAACTCACTGCTGTAATCCATGACAAAGTCCGATCCAACCTGACTTTCTTGCGTAGAGACCTGCAAAAATAGAAATTGAATATCACTATCCGGTCTTCAACATCCGAACATATGGTGGATGTTCGGACTTTTAGGTCCGAACATACCTCATATGTTCGGACTTGAAGGTCCGAACATATGAGATATGTTCGGACCTGTACTTCCGAACATCCACCAGATGTTCGGATGTTCAGTTCCGAACATATCTCATATGTTCGGATGTTCAAGTCCGAACATATGAGGTATGTTCGGACCTGAAAGTCTGAACACATCGCGATTCTGCAACTTATTCCGGGCGAGAAAAAAATTAAAAAATGAGGCATAAATACAAAGAAAACACAAACAAACAAAGGAACTGACCTTTCCACTACTACTTTGATTTAAAGGCACAATTTGATTGTTGTTTTCTTCCATCATTGCACTACAAAATGGAGAAATGTGGGTGAAGATGAGTTGCCCAAGAGGATGAAGGAAGTAGAGAGTGAGAAGTGGAGGGTGAGATAAGTTGCTTAGGAGAAGAAAATGCTGATATGTGAGTGAAGATGAGTTGCCCAAGGAAGATGGAGGAAGTGGAGAGTGAGAAATGGAGAATGAAATGGGTGAGAGAAGAAGAAGAAGGGCTTGTGTGTGAAAAGAGAATGGGTTTTGAGGTTTTGTAGAATTTTGGATATTTTGGTCATTTCATGAAGGGGTAATAGTGTAATAAAAAAAAAAAATTGACTGTGTTTGAAAAGTAAAAATTGGTGTGCCAATAGCAGCACTCTTGGGAAAAAGGTTAACCGAAGTTTCTCACCCCCCGGTTGACCTAAAATTACCAAACCATCCATTTCCACATTTAAAAACTTTTGTGGGTCCTTATTCCTTGCCACTTTTTGAAAAGAAGATTTTTGAGAATTTTACTTAAAAAAGAACCATAGATGGCTACTAATCAGAAAATGTACCAATAGTATATATGGCACGGAAATGGTATTCCCGCTAGATTTTTTATTTTTTTTGGCTTTTTTCAACAAACAACGACATCGTTGTATGGTCACACATATTATTTTCCAGTAGCTTCTGTTAAGCAATGACGTCGTTGTACAATTACACAATTTTTTGCACTGGCTTCTGTGAAGCAACGATGTCGTCACTGACCACTGCAATCGAAAATAATTGATGTTTATATGATTTTGATGTGCGAACGCACTACAAGATCCAGAGGAATTACAAGCTTCTATCTTGCGATAAATTTCCATAACATATGAAGCAAAGAAGGCTATAGGACAAAAAGAAGAAAAAATACAATGGCTTTGGATATAAAAAAGCAAGCCCAAATAATGGCAAAAAAAAGCTAAACTGCTCCCAATACTTTGACTAGAAAGAGAGCGCTACAAAACAAAACATCCTAAACTAAAAGGAACAGAGAACGGGAACAACTACACAACCAACTGACATTTTTAAGAAAGAACTCCACAACACTTGTCATCCAGAAAAACCCATAACAGTGGAACTAAGAGCACTAACAGGAACGAGAAAGGCAAAGCAAGGCCTTTCAACCACAAAACTGTACAAGACAAAAAGGAAGAAGAAGAAGCAACAGGGGAGCTGCTCAAAGAGCCACTACGGGAGCAGAAATAGTGAATCAATCACCCTAACCAAAAGGCTCTCAATATAGAGCAAAATATATACTTTACAATCGCTTGATAAACCGTTGGAAAGCTTGATGCTACAATCCAAAAGGTTGGAAAACCACCCTTGGGACCACCTTGAATATCTTTTGAGGAAGGTAGAGACGAAATAGCTAAGGGAAAGGAGAAAAGCGGCTGAGGAAGAAGGAGAAAATGGGGAAGTGGGGTTTCAGGGGAGTTTTATGGGTTGAATGTGCGACGACGTCGTCGCACGTTTCAATCATTAATAAAAAAAACTGTAAGGGACCACTTCCGTGCCATATATACTACTGGTACTTCTTCTGGTTAGTGCCCATGTAGGGTCCCTTTTTAGGTAAAATTCTCAAGATTTTTTTTTGTGTCACCTTCTCTGGCATTGTGGAAAATCCCAAATCAGGACATTGTGGGGGCCACGTAGAGATAACCCGGACCATTCACCCCTCACCTTAGTGGTGTAAAAAATAAAATCCGAAAACCATCTAACCGACCGAATCAAACCGAACCGGCAGTTGATAATCGTGTTTTACGGTTAGGTTGCGGTTATTAAAATCGAAAAATCGTATTTCACAGTTCGATTACAATTTTTAGTCTCGTCTCACTGTTATTAACTGAACCGAACAATAAAATATGGTTTAGTTAACCATTTTTCCAAAACACATGGTTAACCGAACTGTTACACTAATAAAAATCTATAAATGGCCTAGATGTTTTGTAGTATCATTTTAGACTTTTAATTGTGTTTATTTTTGTAAAAAATGAATGCGTTGTTTTATTTGGTATATTTGGGAAAAATGATAGTGTTGCTCTGCATGCAAAGTCAAAGGGAAAAGATAGATTTTTTTTTTTTTTTTTGTAACAATTAACTGTAACCAAACTGTCTCATACGATTAACCACGGTTCGGTTTTTAATGATTTTTAGGGTACGATTATGGTTTTTAAAAACTGAAAACCATAAAATACGGTTTGGCTAACAGTTTTTCCAAAACAAACAGTTAACCAAACCGTTATACCCCTAGTTCATCTTGATATATCCTCAAATTTTAGTTCAATAAGAGTGAGTCCCACCGTGAATTCAAGCTTATAATGAAAAGGTCATTAATGTCTCATCAGTACCGGTCACATTTGCACAAAAAAAAAATATTTTTGTACTTTAAGGATCTAAACCGAAGGGCTATTATTAGTTGATTGGTCAAGTAATTTGTGTCCCCTTAATATATGTTATAACCTATTTATCTTCCTTCTTCTTTTGGTTGAGTTGGTCTTTAATCCAGGTATCTATCAAGATAGATAGAACTAACATCAACTAGTTGCAAATAGGCTGAACCAGTTTGAGTGGGACTGTCCTTATGTTTTTTTAGTGGGATTTAGTCTGTTTCGTGGATCAAATAAGTTGATAGCTTATTGTTCCCTTGGGGACGTACGCATGAGGCATTGTGCGTAAAAATGAATTGTGAGGCATTAATGAGGAACAGGGTCCATGCACGAAAGGTTTGAAATAAATTTCATACGAGTTTATTGCGAACATCCGTAGAAGAAAATCTTAAATCAAAATATTGCTAAAAAGGAATTGAAATGAGTCAAGCCTTGAAAATTACTCATTTTCAGATGGAAGGAGATTGCTTGATACTAGTTCTTTCTCTTTTAAAACTTGTGAATATGTCATGGTCATTTATGGCAGCTTAGAGATGCTTGATCCATTCTCTTACACAGGTTCAATGGTGGAAATGTTTGGTCGTGGATCAGCCAACATAGTTGCAGATTCATTAGCCATATCTGACTTGCCCTCAATCCAGCTGTTTAAATCTTGTATGCTTTCTCGTATAGATGATCTTCACCTATAAAATCAAGATTTTTGGTTCCAACTGATCAATTGAAACGTTGTGATCTGGCGTATTCGTATGAGATCTAAAGATATGAATTTAGCAAGGGTCTCTATTTTGTTCTTATTTGAAGGAGGTGGTGATGGCTTTAAATGGTTCCAGTGATTGGTCTATCAATGCTATTATCTTGGACAGTCTGAATCTATCTTCTGAATTCGAATCCGTTATATTTTCATTCATCTCTAGAAGACTTAACATGGTGGCCCATATTTTGGCCAGAGTCTATTATTCTGTAAGTCGTGATGTTATCAGTCTCTAACCTTGTAGTTTTGGTGTGTTCTTTTGTTTGGTCCGTTTCTGCCTTTCTTGTTGTTTGGTGTTCTGGTAAATGTTATTTGTTTCGGTTCCTGTATGTTGTGCTTGTTCCTCTTGTTTTAATGAATGAATTTCTTTTTACCAAAAAAAAAAAAAAAAAAAAAAAACCTTATCAACTGATGCTGGTCATACTCCACAACTCTCACCTGAGGACTTCGGGCGCAAGTCTATCTCTGCGTCTAATTTAGTCCACTAGCAGGAGGCACCATGGCTTGATGAGCGGAATGAGTCTGTTTGTTTACGAGAGGGATAGGGTCAAAGTAAGTGTCACATTATGGAAAAAGTTGAGTGGATTGAAATAAAATGGATTGCGAGTTACTTTGCATGTAATTGGATGATTGTTGCAAAGTTAAAAAAAAAAAAAAATTTAAATGATGAGGATGGAATAAAAGGCACTTTTTCATACATTGTCGGAGTAACTCTAGTCACCAGAGTAAGAAGGAATAATAGAAGGATCCAGACCAAGGAGACATATTTACTCCACTTTTTCATATTTACTCCAACTCTTCCTACGGCCTTACCCTTAAGAAATATAAATTTTTATTGAGTGAAGTGAAAGAGGAGGAGTAACTTTGACTAGAGTGAGGCAGAATAAAAGAGGGATCCTGACTAACAGAAATATTTACTCCACGTCTCCCTAGGGCCATGCAAACACATTAAAAGAAGTAGAGATTTTTTTTTTATTCATTGTTGGGACAATTTCACTCTCCTTTCACTTCACTCTCAGGCAAACAAACAGGCTGGTATTTTGGTATTCACCCATCTTTTGTGCAGGCTGTGTCTTATGGGTTTTCTGTAATTAGATTCTGGTCTTTGGGTTCTCTGTCATTAGGTTGTGTGTGTGGGTTGTGCTTTTGGCATTGTTCTCAGCTTCGGGCCCCATAGTCAGATGTCATTCAGACACCTCTCTGAATGAGGTAGTGGCACACTCATGCAAACCAGAGTACAAATCTTTCTTATTAATCAAGTTGAGGGTACATCACCTAAGTCTCTATTGTACTTAGTATATTATTTAATGGAGGATCTAATACAACTTGTGAAATGGGTGCAACCTGAAATATAAATTAACCTGGAGAATAGCCCATGGGCCATGGCCCCAGAAATTAAAAACTAAAATTGGTTCGTTTCTCATGACGACTCAGAAGACGTAGTCTTTAACAAGAAAGTAAATTGGACGGTTCTACAGATTTGCAGAAAATTAAATTGCTTTTGACCCTTTTCTTCCTGAGAAATTATGCCAACCAAAATTAAAAAGAGATAGTCCCTGATAATCAGATGAAAAAAAAAAAAAAAAAGAAAAATCACAACTAAAAATACATTTTGTAAAAGATTTAACTTTAGATAGAGCTGGAGTGCACATGCAATTATAATATATTAAGCTAGGAGCATTTTTTATTCAATTTTGACCGTTGGTTATAATTTTGACCGACGGTTATATAACTACTCATTCAACTACCCACTCATTTTTCTATCAAACCACTCATGTTTCAGTTGTTTTTCTGTAATTATACAATTTTTTGCTCCAATTTCTCTATTTATATTTTATCCAACTTATCCTATAGAAAAAGGTAATTTTTTTTAATATATAATTATTTATTTTGCAGTTCAAGGATATACCATGCTGAACATAGGTCATTGTGCTAGTCTACTATTAAAGAGAACATTTATCCTTCTTCCATGTACTTTTACCTTTTTTCCTATAGGTTGAAAGAGATTTAACTTTCTTTTTCCCATGGCTTTTGCATGGAAACATGTTATACATACTGGCCCTCAAACTTGTAAAACCTTGTATTAAAAAAGAAAAAAAAATACTTCCAATATCTGAATTCCACTAAAGTACATTATCGAAGTTTTTTTTTCAGAACGTGTTTGTGCGATTGGGGTAAGGTCAAACTATCCTTTCCATGGAATGGAATTTCATCGGGTACATGCTTTGGCCTTGTCATCGTTATCATCATTATCACTGTAGGTGCACGAAAATTCACGGACCCGGAGATGGTGAATTCTGGACCCACTAGAGATGTGGTATGATGCCTCAGAAAAGAACCTGAAAGGGGAAGAATGGAAGGAGCAGTCAAAGACCCTGGCTGAGGGCAGCGCAAGGCTCTCCGATGCCTAAGTCAGTACAAGGACGTGACAGTAGGGTAGAGATTTTCAAATGTCAATTGTAAGTGTCTGAGTGCGTACCTTTTGAGGAGACTAAGTCCTCTTTTATATAGTGATAGGGACTCACAGATCGATTGACGTGCTTCCCTCAATCGGGGTAACTGTTTCAGTCGATCACGCCCCTTAAATGGTGATAACGGCCCAGTCAATACCTATCCCCCATTTATAGTCGTAACGTTGCCCATTCCCCTTAACATTCGCCGCCTCATAAACCATACAGCCACGTCCCTCGGCCGTTACGCCATGTCTAGGCGACCGAGACTGAGGCGAGTACATCCGAGGTTAGATGTGGCCGAATTGAGGTAGGAGTGAGCTGAGGGAGGTGCGTCAGCAATACAAGCAAGGCTACCGAACTGCTTTGGCAAGGATGAGATCTCCGCCGAACTGTGATGCTAGAGCCGAGATCAAGACGAGTTCGGTGCCGAAATACCGCGTATTCCCCTTATTACTGACGGAGTGGGCCCAATCTCGGTGTTCGAGAAATGCCCCCACACAATTGCCCCCTAGCTTTCGACCCTTGGGAGTTATCTTCCCGAGGTCGGGAGCTATAGAGAGATATCCGACTTCGAACGATTCGTCTTCTATGGGGCTTGTCTCTTGATCATGCTGTGCTGTTATCATCTTGCCTTTTCCCTATGTCTTCGCGCCATCCCGAAATATCTTTATGACATTTAAACACCGATGATACGATCGAGTAGGAAAACAAGACGATGATGCCACGTGTCATGGCTCAGATGGTGGCTCGTGTATAGAGAGATCCGTTTCCCGTGTTTAGCACGTAGAACGATGCTTCGTAAATGGGCGCGTATTTCCTGTGCTTGGGATAAGCAGCCTAAGCCTATAAATAGGGTCCTTCTTCTCCTGGTTGAATCACTCTTGAATTTTGACGTTTGATATTTCAATTCAAGAAGATAGGGGCTTGGCCTTTATGGAGTTAACACTCGTCGGCAAGAAGAAAGACCTCCGTTTTTACAAACCTGAAGCTTCATTTGGTGTAACTACAATGGCTGGCTCGAGCTTAATGGGAGGAACTTGCCCCCTAATGTGCTCTGACTATGCTATCTCTCCTGAGGCTTCTGGCCAACTGCGCTATCTCTCCTGAGATAGACCTTGATCTTTTGATGATAGGAGATAAGACATCTATGTCAAGATGTCAGAAGATGGCGCAGGATTTATTCTGGGCAAGAGACCTCGAACGCCTCCGAATTGAACTCTGCCCGTATCGTGGAAGTGCTCTTCTGCGAAGAACACGCCTTTCAAGAGCAGGAAGATCATATCTGTAATTTTTGTGAAGTCGAGTAATCCATTGTATTAGATGTCATGTAACAAAAATGACTTAATAAAAAAAATCACAGTTTGTCTGTAGTCCAATCTCTTTCTCGGTGTGTTTGCTTTGCTTGATTATTCCTGTAGCAACAATCTCTTTTCTATATGCCTTTGAAGATAAAACCATTTTTTCTCAAATGGGAACTTTGCGGAACCATTATACCGAACTGCGGTTCCTGCCGAGCTGTAACTCCTGCCGAATTGTAGCTCCTGCAGAGCTGCAACCTGCCGAGATGCAATCTGCCGAACATGAGATACCCTTGGATATCAAGTTTTGGACCCGACTTCGGATCAAATCGATATCGCTTCATATCCATCCGATGTCGCTTTGCTATCTGCGATATTAAATGCCTCGCCCTGACTGGCGCGGGAAATAAGCTGACGGCACCACGTGTCGACTCTCCACGGGATGCGCAGTCTTTTCGAAGTGGCGCATATGGCGGCTAATCAATAATAGAAACCGCCTTTTTCGAATTCCAAAAGGGCGTTGTGTATATCGAAACGACACATGATGGGTTGCCTTTATTGGATGTACCTTCTTCTTACTATAAGTATGAGAACTCCTCTTATCTTTTCTTCTTCTTTACTCTGCATTTTGCTGTGAAAGAGAAAGCCTTCTTCCGACGAGTTTTTTCACGGAAAAGGCTTTCGATCGATAAGGAGTGCTGTAGGAATCGAGTCCCATCCTTGGCCTCTGTCTTTGTAAGTCTTCTTTTCTTTGCCTTGTTCTTTTTCTGCATCTAGGGTTCCATTCTCCCTCTGTTCTTCGCCTCTGCCCCCTCTTTCTCTTAGAAAAATGGGTGTCTACAGTCATTGGTTAGAATCCGAGGGAGCGTTAAGAGACCTTAGGATTAGGTATCAGATTTCTGACGACGTCTTCCTCAAGGTTCCCGACCCCAAATCCTATATCGATGGTAGCATTTACGATGGCTGGATGCCGTTCCCTTTAGTAGCCATAATAGAGGGCGGGGTTCGGTTTCCCCTTAAACCCTTGCTCAGGGACTGTCTCCGGGCTTGGCACCTCTGTCCATGTCAGTTGATGCCCAACGCCTTCAAAGTCATAATGAGCACTGCCGCGCTCAATGACATTTTAGAGATCAATTTAGGCGTTCATGATATTGAGGACGCCTATGAGCTGTGTAAGTCAAAAAATAGCTTTTACCTCCGAGTTAAGTCGCGCCGAACGGCATTCGTTCGTGCCCTAGAGGATTCGAACAAATATGCCGGGGACGACCGTCTGCTCGTCTCAGGTAACTGGGAGTTCGGTGATGACGAGCCGATGTCGCAGAGGTTCAACCGGATCCCGCGCCGTCTCGGCATACCACCAAGTAAATATAGCTTTTTTTGTAATTTCAGTGTCGATCATCTTGTTCTCTTTGGAGCCGAACTGATGTCCTTCTATGTTACAGGTGCGTGCGAGAGGAGAAAGGAGGCCAGACGAGTCGGTTGGGTGAAGAACGCGGCCTGGTTCCGGGCCGTTGAGACGTATCGAGGCCACGAAGATAGGTCGGCCTTCGCCCTTTTAGACTACGAGCCGAGATACCGCTCTTACAAGAAGAGCCTCGCACACCGCCAAGATGCCGCAGCCGAGGTTGAGGGAACCGAAATCGAGGAGGTCGATCGGGAGCGGGCTGTAGACGATACTGAGGGCCGAGATTCACCAGGGGCTGAAGCATCCACTTCAGGTTCCGACCTCGGGGAGGGAAGCTCTTCAACGAGTAGCTCCGGAGAAGACGAGCCAATGGACAAAAACCGCCCGAAACCCCCAGTGAAGAATCTTCGGTCTGCAGCCTTTGGGGGTGCGACTCAAGGTGCTGCTGCTTCATCCTCCAGGGCTCCTTCTTCCAGACCTTCTTCTTCCAGGCCCCAATCTTCCATGCCTGGTACTGGTGTTCCTCCTTCTTCTTCTACCCAAATCTCGGGGGTTGGTACCGACGAGGCTGCAATGGAAGAGGTACGCCGGCAAAAGAGGGTCAGAACTAAGGGACAGTCTGCCCTAACAACTGTGCAAAGGAGAGTTGACCCAGCGGCGACGAGCCAACGGTCTTCTGTGGCGCCCTGGAGGCCGAGCTTGCTGCTTCAGCCAGGAAGACCGTTGACCGTGGAGGACCGACTTGGCGGTCATCCCTTAGTGGCGGCTGCGCTTGGCGATGCTTGTACTTTGCCCCGAGACATGGAGAAGCATGATGAGCTTGACGACGTCATGTTGCTAGTGACGCAAATGGAGTCTGCTCTGAACGTAAGTTTAATCTCTTTCGTTTTTCTTCTGTGCTTGACTTCGGTAGTAGTTGTCTAAAAGTTTATTCTCTTTGCAGATCGTGCAAAAATGTCATCTCTCTGTGCGAAGGGTCCAGCGAGCCAGGAAAATCCAGGCCAACGCTGAGGCCAAGGTTGAAGAGTACAAGAAGTCTTTGGAGGCCAACAGAGACAGAATCAGAGAGTATGAAGAAACGTCTCGTACCATTCTATCCGAGCTTGACAAGGCAAAGACCGAGATTCAAGCAGGAAAGTTGAGGGAGGCTGAGCTCCAAAAGAAAATCGCCGAGCTAGAGCAGGAAAAGGCCGAGACCGAGTCCAGAATCCGGGCCGACGTCAACAGCGCATATCTTGAAGGATTCCAGGAAGCTGAGGCCGAATACGCGGCCCAAGTGACCGGAGTCAGGGATGATTCATGGGAGATGGGCTGGAAGGCCGCCCTTGAAAAAGCTGGAATCCAAAGCGATCATCCGGCTTTCTTGAATCCTGACAAGTTTCCAAGCTCGGTACCTGCGAACGTCCTGCCTCCTACTCCCGAGGTTCCTCCCGTTACGGTCGAGGAACCAATCGTCGAGCCCCTTCATGCTGAGAACGAGGTCATCCAGATAGAAGGCGATGGACCTGTTGCCCCCGCTCCCTGAGTATCTTTATGTATTTGGCAGTTTCTTCTGTTCTCTCTTTTGGTTTGTTTTTGTGGGAGCATATGTCCCTTTGGTTTGCGAGTCACACTTGCCTGATGTAAGAACCCTTTTTAATGAAATCCAACATTAAGGCAAATTGTCTTTACGTCTTTCTTAGACCTTAATGTCTACAGACACTATTTTCGCCGAAATGTATATCTTTACCGAATTAGCACACGTAGTAATTTTAGCCAATGAACCAAGAACCCAAGAGAGGCAATTCGGTAGAGATCATGTCCGAACTCCGCGCTGCTTTTGCTTGTCAAAGCGCGAATTCAGACTCTTTTGTGGGACATGTCTAGCCGGTTCATTCCGGCAGTATAGTCCGTCTCTGCCAGTGATCTAGTATAAATACCGAGATCGTTTGTGGCCAGAGTTTTGTTCGACATGACCAAATGGTTCTTCACCAATGGTGTAGGCATTACCTTGCCAGTGATCTGGTATATGTACCGAGATCTTCTGTGGCAAAGGTCTGAAATTCTGCGCGTGATCTGGTAGGCGTACCGAGATCTTCTGCGGCAGAATCGTGGCACTGAAATGTCGGCTATTGTGCCGAACTGTAGGAGATTTTGCCGAGCTCTGTGACTCGTAAAGAATCGAAATGTCAAGGAACGAAAGAATAGCTTTATTGATGCCTGAAAATTCGATTACAGGTCAGAAATAGAATTTTTTGAGGTGAGCGGCATTCCATGGTCGTGGTAACGGTTTACCATCCATGTCCTCCAATCTGTAAGCTGATTGACCCGCTGGAGAGATCACTTTGAACGGTCCGAGCCATGTTGGCGCAAGTTTGCCCTCGTTTGGATCTTTGTCTGCTGGCAGCGCCTTTTTCAACACCAGTTCCCCAATGGAGAACTTTCTTTCCCGGACTTTTTGATTATAGCATCTAGCCAATTGCTACTGGTAGGCCGCTAAGCGAACAGCTGCAGCTTCTCGTCGCTCTTCGGCCAAATCAAGCTCTCGTCCAAGATTAGTATCGTTCTGGCCTAGGTCGAAGAGTTCCGACCTCAATGTCGGAAGTCCGATCTCTAGAGGTATCACTGCTTCGGTACCATAGGCCAAAGAGAAAGGCGTCGCCGAAGTAGAGCGCCTTGGAGTAGTCCGATAAGCCCATAGGACACTCGGGAGTTTTTCCACCCATCTCCCCTTTGCTTGGTCGAGTCTTTTCTTAAGGCCATCGAGGATGACCTTATTGGAAATTTCAGCTTGACCATTGCTCTGCGGGTAGGCTGGAGTGGAATAATGATTTCAGACCCCTAGATCTTCGCAAAATTTTTTGAAGAAGGTGGAGTCGAACTGTGTCCCGTTGTCCGAGATCAAAACTCGAGGAATACCAAACCTGGTGTTGATATTCTTCCATACAAACTTTGTTGTGTCTTTTTCAGTGATGGAGGAGAGCGGTTCTGCTTCTATCCACTTTGTAAAATAATCAGTAGCTACAATTAGCCACCTCTTATTTCCTAATGCTCGGTGGAGAGGTCCAACGATGTCCAAACCCCACTGGGCGAAAGGCCAAGGGCTGGAGAGCGGGCTCAAATCCTGCGCTGGTTGATGTAGGGAATGTGAAAATTTCTGACACTTCTCGCATTTCCTAGCATATACCTGAGAATCTTTTTGCATGTATGGCCACCAGTAACCCTGGCTGAGAGCTCGGTACGCTAGTGACCGACCTCCTATGTGACTTCCACAAATCCCTTCATGGATCTCGAAGAGAAAGTCCTCGACTTTGCTTGGGTGGACGCATTGAAGGTAGGGGCCTGTAAATGATTTCCGGTAGAGCTTACCCTCTGGGGATAGCCAAAATCTAGTAGACTTCAGCCTCATTTTGTGAGCAGCAATTCTGTCTTCCGGAAGCTGATTATCTTTGAGGTATGAGATGATTGGGTCCATCCAACTTGGGCCGAGATCGACACAAAGTATCTGACGGGCTAGGTGAAGCTGAATACTAGGTTTCGCTAATGATTCAACCTCAATGATTCTTTTCCTTCCAGCCTCGACGGCGGATGCCAGATTAGCTAAGGCATCTGCATGGGAATTCAACTCTCTGCCGACCTGCTTCACTTCTACTCTTTCAAACTTAGAGAGGTGTTGTTTTGCAAGAGTCAGGTAGGCCGCCATTTTACCATCACGGGCCTGATATTCTCCGCTCAACTGGCTCGTCACCAGTTGTGAATCACAGAAGACGATCAGATGTCGTACCCCCAGAGTTTTGGCGCTGTCAAGTCCTGCAATCAACGCCTCATACTCGGCTTCATTGTTGGTAGCTTTGAAATCAAGTGTCAGGGCCTGCTCGATGACTAATCCTTCTGGAGATTAGAGGACCAAGCTAGCACCAGCCCTTTTAGAAGTCGAAGATCCATCGACAAAAACCTTCCAAGCTGAATCGAGGAACTGTTTCCAAGATTTTTTTTTTTGAAGGTCGGTGTCGGTGACATCTCTGGTACTCTTGTTGCCCCCCAGTTCGGTTTCGAGTTGGCTCGGTGCCGGACTAGGAGAGATGAACTCCACTAGGAAGTCCGCTAGTACTTGAGCTTTTATCGCCGTTCGGGGCCGATATTGGATATCGTATTGGCCCAGTTCGACTGCCCATTTGGAAACCCTCCCAGAGAAGTCTGCTTTGTAAAAAAGTTGTCGGAGAGGATATTCCGTTACGACCGTGATCGTATGAGCTTGGAAACGCGAGTTTCTCCAATTGCAAGTACCTGGTCTCGGCATCAATGAGGATTTTGCTGGTATAGTAAATAGGCTCTTGCCTTGCCTCCTCTTCTCTAACCAGCACCGAGCTCACCGCGTGATCGGACACAGCAAGGTATATATAAAGCATTTCTCCCTGTTTCGCAGTTGAAAGCAGGGGTGGTGAGGAGAGATACATTTTGAGCTCATGCAGAGCTCGGTCGCATTCTTCTGTCCACTGGAACGAGGAATTTTTCTTGAGGAGTTGAAAGAAAGGTCGGCACTTATCCGAAGATCGGCTGATAAAGCGGTTGAGAGCAGCCGCCATGCCCGTCAATCTCTGGACTTGTTTTGTAGTGGTAGGACCTTGCACTGCTTAGATAGCCGTTATTTGATCTGGATTGGCCTCAATGCCTCGTCTGGTGACGAGACTCCCTAGAAACTTGCCGGAGCCTACCCCAAATGCGCATTTTGTTGCGTTCAGCTTGAGCCGATATATTTTCAAGATTCCAAACACCTGGCGTAGGTCGGCTAGATGATCCTGAGACTGTTTGGTTTTGACGACCATATCGTCAATGTAGACCTCCACAGTTTTGCCGAGAAGGGCCTTAAACATTGTGGTGACCAATCTCTGGAAGGTCGCCCCCGCGTTCTTCAGCCCGAAAGGCATCACTTTATAACAGTAAATCCCTCTTGGGGTTATAAACGCGGTTTTTTCCTCGTCGGGGCCGTACATCGGGATTTGGTGATATCCCCGATAAGCATCGAGAAAACTCATTCTCTCATGGCCCGCGGTGGCGTCGATCATCTGGTCGATCTTCGGCAGAGGGAAGCAATCCTTTGGGCAGGCTTTATTGAGGTCGGTGAAGTCTACACTGACACGCCAGCTGCCGTTTTTCTTCTTGACCACCACGGTGTTAGCTACCCACCTTGGATAGTGGACTGCTCTGATCGCCCGGGCTTGCAGCAATCTGTCGACTTCTTCGGCCACGGCTTCTGTCTGTGGGATCCCAGTCCTTCGGGCCTTCTGGATGACCGGCTTCTGTTTGGGATCCACATTTAAATGATGGCATAGCACTTCGGGGTCGATGCCGGGCATTTCATTCGGGCTCCAAGCAAATACTTCTTTATTTTCAATTAAGAAGTTCAAGAGCTCGGACTTCTCAGGCTCAACGAGCTCGCTGCCGAGCAAGAAGTATTTCTCGGGATCGCTGGGATCGATGTTGACCGAGGTTAGATCTTCAGCACTTTTATGCTCGGGGGCGCGGCCGACCTTTTCCAACTCTTCTTCGAGTTCGGCCATGTTAACCTGCTGCGGCTCTGCCTCCCCTGGGACCACGGCCATCAAGCATTGCCTGGCCATTTGCTGGTCGCCCCTTACCGTCACCACCTCAATTTTGCCATCCTTATTTTCTAAAGGAAATTTCAGTTTTTGGTGGTACGAAGAGGGTATAGCCTCTAACTGATGCAGCCAAGTTCTCCCTACGATGGCATTGTAAGGAGACGGCGCGTCCACCACAATGAAGTCTGCCATGACGATGGCTCCTTCGACTTGGACTTTCAGGGGGATCTTCCCCTTTGGATACACCGGTTTGGCGCTGAACCCCACAAGGGGAATTCGTGCTTCCAATAGATCTTCCTCTTTGAGACCCATTCTTTTGAAGCAGTCGTAATAGAGGATCTCGGATGAACTGCCGGGGTCGACGAGAATCCTCTGTACTCTGCAATTCTTCAGCTTCAGGGTTATAATGAGTGGGTCATTGTGAGGGAGTTGGACGTCTTCCAGGTCCTTTTCTCCGAACAAGATTTTTGGCCTATCCTTCCGAGCTTTTTTTGTAGCTGGCTCGAGCTCGGCTGACAGGACCTGCTTGCCATGGGAAGCCTTCCTCGCCTCAGCGCGAGATTGGTCGTTCCCCTTCGGAGCACTCCCCTTCGGTGCAGACGCCAAGTGAATGACGTTGATTATTCTTTCGGACTCATCACTATCCCGATCTTCGTTTCGGCGAGGAGGACGCTCCTTGCGTTGAGTTTGGTTAACTCCCTGGCCACCTTCTTTGATATATTCTCGAAGGTGACCGTCTTTTACAAGCCTCTCCAGATGCGACTTGAGGCTATAACAATCCTCCGTCATGTGACCGTTCTGCTTATGATAGGAACAGAACTTATTTTGATCTCGGGTGGACGGATCAGCCCTCATCGGTTGCGGCCACTGAAAGTATGGTCGCGTTTTTATTTTACCAAGGATCCTATAGATTGGCTCCTTGAAAATTGTGTTGACAGCAGTGAACGCCGTAATGGGCTGCTGTCCTTCTCTGTCGCGCGGAGCCCTTCTAAACTTCTTGCTACCCGCGGAAGGTGTATACGAAGGGGTGGCCGAACTGGAAGGTTTTTGGCCGTGACCGAGATCCTCCCTCCGAGGCGACTTCTCCCTCTTGGAGAATTTTGCTTATCGGGTGAAGCCAAAGCTTTCCCGAGCTCGGGCATCGTCTTCTTCTTGCTCTATGAAGCGATTTACCCTGGCCATGAGAGCTTTCATGGAAGTTACAGGGTTCCAGATTACGTACTTACGGAGCTCATTGCCGGGAAGTAGAGACTGCTGGAACGATTTGATAGCCACTTTTTCAGTGGCGTTTTCGACCTGACTGTAAATCGTCCAGAATCTCTTGGCGAATTGAGTAAGAGACTCGTTCGGCCTCATCTTTAGCGCCATAATGTCAGCGTCAGTCTTGGGGATGATTCTGTGTGCTTGGAATTTTTTCAAGAAAGAGCCTTGGAGCTGTCTCCAGCTTGTAATCGACTCTTCTGGGAGTGCACAGAACCATCTCAAAGAGAGATCCCCAAGACTGGAAGAAAAGACTCTGCAGTTAAGATGACCGAGGTCTCCCCAAAGCGACATTCTTTGAGTGAAATGCCGAAGGTGTGCTCCTGGATCCGAGGTTCCATCATACAAGACGAACCGTGGGACGATGAACTTCTCTGGGAGAGAAAATTCTCTTATCTCCTGCGAGAAAGGAGATGTACCAAGGTTCTCTGCGTCGCCGACATCCAATTGTTCGCGGGCAAATCCGGCCGCCTCCATGTTGCGCCGGATTGTCTGCTTGACTTCTCGGGTCAGCCACTCCTTCATGTCATTTTTGTCGTCGAAAGTGGATTCTTGCTTTCTTTGGGAGCAGCTATCCCCCGAGCCTTCGACGTGATCTCGGGAGCGCCTCTTGCGGTTCAGGTGTTGCCGCAAATCATCATGGATGATTGGACGTACGACGTTATTCGTGGAAGCCTTTTCCACTTCCCGGAGCTGCTGCTGGAGCTGATAGATCAGCCTATCCTTTTCTTGGATAATCAAGTTCTGGGTCCTGATATCCGCGAATGAGGATGTGTGTTCGTCGCGCGCTTGGTGTACAACCGGCCCTTTGCCCTTCTGCAACGACTTTGGTGGAGGGTTGTTTCCCGGAGGAGGCCTTGTCTCCTCCATTAAGGGTGAGACAGAGCCAGAATTGTAGCTCTCCACCATGACTGGGCGTTCAGCACTTTTGTCATGTCGAGATACGGCGCGGGACGTTCCAGGACGTGCAGTCACGTCTGCAGACTTTGTCTTACCACCTCTCTTGCTCTTTGGAGGCATGGTGTAAGGGAAGAACATTTCTGAGTAAAGGTGTTTACTGGTTTTTCCCACAGACGGCGCCAATTGTAGGTGCACGAAAATTCACGGACCCGGAGATGGTGAATTCTGGACCCACTAGAGATGTGGTATGATGCCTCAGAAAAGAACCTGAAAGGGGAAGAATGGAAGGAGCAGTCAAAGACCCTGGCTGAGGGCAGCGCAAGGCTCTCCGATGCCTAAGTCAGTACAAGGACGTGACAGTAGGGTAGAGATTTTCAAATTTCAATTGTAAGTGTCTGAGTGCGTACCTTTTGAGGAGACTAAGTCCTCTTTTATATAGTGATAGGGACTCACAGATCGATTGACGTGCTTCCCTCAATCGGGGTAACTGTTTCAGTCGATCACGCCCCTTAAATGGTGATAACGGCTCAGTCAATACTTATCCCCCATTTATAGTCGTAACGTTGCCCATTCCCCTTAACATTCGCCGCCTCATAAACCATACAGCCACGTCCCTCGGCCGTTACGCTATGTCTAGGCGACCGAGACTGAGGCGAGTACATCCGAGGTTAGATGTGGCCGAATTGAGGTAGGAGTGAGCTGAGGGAGGTGCGTCAGCAATACAAGCAAGTCTACCGAACTGCTTTGGCAAGGATGAGATCTCCGCCGAACTGTGATGCTAGAGTCGAGATCAAGACGAGTTCGGTGCCGAAATACCGCGTATTCCCCTTATTACTGACGGAGTGGGTCCAATCTCGGTGTTCGAGAAATGCCCCCACATAATCACCAAAACTTTGTCTCTGTTATATTGAGGTCTGCTGGTGAATTCTATTTCACCCTAACGAAGCCAACCCTCGTACTTTTATCCGAACTTGGACCCGTACTTAAAACGACCTGTCGGCCACTGGGTTTATTTTGGGTTTCACCACTGTTCACGAAATGCACATGCAAGAAATGCCACTTGCACGGTTATAAATAAACGAAGGACAATTGCATGTGGCAATGCATCTCCCGATTTCCGATGTCTCATCGGCTGAGATAAAGGGACAAAAAAGACCGCAAAATTGTAGTCAACAAGTCAAGGTCAAACTCAATGCCTATTCATCCAAGCTGGCAAAGGCTCACGCTAGCAGCCAGCCACACTCGCCACAAACTAGTATAAAACGAGGGGCACAGTCCATAGCATCTTTCAGTTTCTTTTATTTCCAATGGCCTCTTCTTCTTCTTCGACTCTGATTTTCTTTTGCTCTGCACTTTTCATCACGTGGCGGGCTCAGGATTTTCATTAAGGTGGGCCGGTTGGTCAATTAAAAAGATCAATTATTCTTTTCCTAAACATATTTCACCTAAATAATAGTAAAAGAGAAAATATATTATATTTAAATATATAGACACAAAATACTTAACTACATTTGCTAACATTGATTTATCTCATAAAAAATCAACTCAATCCTACACTATCCGATTTCAATCAAACTTTTAATTCAAAATAAATGCTTATGGAAGATCACTGCAAATTAAAGGTAAATAGGTACGAAAAAAATTGGATACAAAAACATTTTTCAAACCCAACGAGACATTTACAAACCTGTGGTGGTTGTTTAAACACATGTGGGCCATGATGTAGGGCCCATTGACTTTTGGAAAGTTCCAAGATGTCATCAAAGCATAGGTCCGCCCCCATTTTCATCCCACTTTCCCATGCCCAAAACTAGTTTCGACCCAAAGCACTTACCATATATAGTAAAAGATTCTGCCATCAAAGTACACAACACACTCTTTTCTTTCTTCACAAAATCAAACAGAACCATGGGCCCATGATCCATGTGAAACAAGAGAGATGGTTCAACATCAGCAAACAAGATAAGCTCTGTCATTAATTTATTTGTCACGTCACAAAAAACAAATCCACATCACGCCACAGCCAGTCAACTTCAATTCGTAGGCCAGATCACTATAGGACTGATCATGGCCGTTTATTAATAAGCTTATTCGAGTAACAAGTTATGGCAAAAAAAAAAAAAAAAACTGATGATCATATAGATCTAATGCAACATAATGATGTAAACATTCTACTCCTAGGAGGCATTGGAGGTGAAGTTGAAGTTGGCACATGTGGTTTGCCTGAAGAGAAGGGAAGAGGTGAAGCCTAGCCTTGATGTGGCCAGATCAAACTGGAGAAGATTGTTCTCCAACTGATATCCACCAACGACAATGGAAGTTCTGGGGTTAGATCCACCATCCAAGAATGCCAAGCACATGACCTGGTCGTTCACCGACACGACCGAGTTGGCGCCGAAGATGCTCCAGTAGACACTCTCATTCTGCAACACAAGATCAATGGAAGACACAGCAGGCCCCACCCTTGTGCTGCCGACGTTCTTAGAGCTGAAGCAGACTCCAAATGGCGCCACAGGCGCCACCCTAGTGAGGTTGGTCCCTCTAATGAAGGCATCTGTGACAGCCTTGTAGATAGAGGATTCAAGGATGGTGTATGGATTAACTGAGCTGATCTTTGTTCCACCGATGCCATTGCTATCAATGGATAGAAGGGATGAGTTGAGAGGGACGCTGTTTCCGCCCACCTTGATCGACTTCACCCTGATGAAGTACTCATAAGAAGGCTCACCTTGTACATAGCTTCCAGCAGTGCTAACGGGGTTGATGATGAGAGGGGTGTAGATGAGTGAATTGGAGACGTCGATTCCAGGAAGGAACACATATGGCCCATCACCAAAGAAAATGGCACCATTGGAAGATGTTGAGGATGAAAGGCAAATTGCAAATTTCCTGCGGGGCAAGCTAAAAGCAGAGGCAAATTGTGATGGGAGTCCAATTCTAGTCCTTCCTAAGCCAGCCATTCCCTTAACACCACTAGCAAGGCCTTGTAAGAGGAAAGTAGGGGCACAGGAGAAGAGGAACTGTGGCACGGTTACAACCTGACCAGGGTTCGACCCATCAGTCGATTGCAATGAGACAACATCATCAGCGAGCTCGCCACTGGTGCTCGTGCGAGTAACGGTGTTCTCAGGGGACACACCACATGTGTTGTTGTTGCACCCCGGCCTAGGGGCTGAGAAGCAGTCACCACAGCCGTTGGAGTTGGCGAGGGAGCATTGTGCTGACCGGCAACGGGCTGGGCGATAAGTAGAGGACACATAGCCATCGTCGCAGTCGACCCACAGGTATCGGCCACCGATATCGACGACGAGCTTTACCGGCACCAATGGGGTCCTTTGCTTGATGCTTGCAACATATTGGTTGGTGGCAGAGTCTTTCACTACGGGAAGAACAAGTGCTTTGGGTCTAAAGGAGTTTTTAGCAAGGGAGAGAGTGATGCAAAGGGTGAAGAGAAAGAAACTCAGAGTTGAAGAAGAAGAAGCCATTGAAAAAAGAAATGAAACTGAGAGATGTAATGGAAAGATGATGGGATTGCACTTGTGGCCCTCTTTTTTATACTAGTGTGTTGCGGGTGTGGTTGGCCGCCGAAGTGAACCCTTGCCAGCTTGGAGGAACAGCCATCGATTTGGACTTTGACCTCTGCTGACTACGATTGTGCTGTTCATGTGCGCACGTGCATGGGAATGTGTCAAGAAATTTCAGTCACAATCATGTGGCATTTGTACAGGCTTGACTGAAATTCTGGTATTGAAATGTTGAGGGCACATATGGGCAATGTGTTTGCACTCAAAAGCCTCTGAACAAGGAAAATGTTTTCATGGACTCAGGCAATGGTTTTTTGTCCTTGGCCCATAGAAACTGAGTTTTAAGATGTTGAAAGAAGAACAAGTCCTCAAAATGTTTTATGCAACACATATTTTTTTTTTTTTTTGGCCAATAGAAAATTCTTTTGTATCAGCCTTAATCCAGATGTATCTTTTACCAAAAAAAAAAAAAAAAAAACACAGATGCATCAGTAGTTATCTTTATAATAAAGAATGAATTTGTCTCCTAAAAGTGCTAAGGAATTCATCTCAAAATTAGTTATGAAAAAGAAGCCATCTTAAAATCTGTTTTAAGGAAGAAGTACGTACCCATCTCAAAATCAATTCTCAAGAAGATTAACCCATATGAAAAATCAAGTTATAAGATGAAACCCATCTTCAAATCAGTTTTAAATGGAAAATTAAGAAGAAAAAGTAAAACAGATGGAAAAGTAGGGAGTTGTAGTGGCTCTAAAATGATGAAGTTTACAATTAGTCTTTGGACCGCTGCTTTTAAAGTTCTTTTTTCCACTTGTCTCGGCTTTTTTCAAGACGAGCTCATTTTCCATTTTAACATGCTGTCTTTCTGCGTACAAAAGGTTCTCAATTAGACTTGTGACAGTTTTTGGATAATTTTTTTTGAAAGCTACCACATAATTCTTCTTTGTCTCACTGCTTTGAAAATTTGACAGTGACCCCATGTGAAGTAGATAAGTCAAATCCTCTTATCCATAACAAATCAGATCTTTCTCATTCAAGAAAAGTATGTAAGGAAATTATCTTTAAGTCCATTACTTGGACTAGAAGTCCTTTCCTTTCCCGAATTGTGGTCATTATAGGAAATCCGTTTTCTTAGGATACATGCTATTCCTTACACAAAAAGGTTTCTTAATGAGATGTATTCCATAACAAACTCTACCTTGATGGATGGTTGAGATTAAGTCTATGGAAACCCTGATTGGAAATTCGGTCCTCTTTTCACCTATAAAACAAAGCCTTTCGTCCATCACAAAGGCATTCACGAAAATCAACACATTAAGGTTTTATAGGCAAGGAGAGAGAAACCGAAACCATTCATATAGTTTCTTTCTCGACGGATCACAGCATCAATCAGCAACAGCACCAGACTGCAGGATCAGAAAGCTCTCTGCATCAGGATGTCTGGAGGTACTCTTTAATTTATTTAAGATTAAATCCTACACGTGATTATCATGCTGTTCACGATCTTAGGGTTCATGTTAATAATAGTATAACATGTGGTATCAGAGCATGGTTTTAGAACACATGATCGTCCATTAATTAGGATAACTATGCATCGCCATAATCGGCAAATATAGATCCGTTCTGACTCTGTTTTGCAGCAATTTATCGATCCAACTATTATGGCCTGCATGAATGGTTTATATTTATGTTATTCCGCAATTTTTTTTTTATTTGGGCACGACTGTTTGATCGTGATTTATTTAAGTTTTGAATTTTCAATTATGTATAAACTCATGCGTGAGTAAAAATTCAATGTAATAATGGAGGAGATCAGTAACTGGTAAGTCATGATTGAAGAGGATATTGTTTCGAGACTGAAGATGACGTTTTGAAGCAGTCGAAGATAAAGACAGATGATCGAAAAGAAGGACAGAAAATAGGCCATATAGTTGGATCATATTTTCATAAATTCCATATTATGTTGATTATCATTAGCATGTTTCAGCCCCAAAGAGCCGGAGGACAGCCCTCGGGGCTTGGCCTTTTTACCAGTACTTTTCATACAATGAATGATCTATCATGAATGCATGCAATATATAATGTTTATATTCATATTAAGCCTTTTTTATCACCAAAATTGTATGCTTAGGGTTAGGTCTCACCACAGTGACCCTAACAATTAAATACTGGAATTTGGCCCTAAAAGTACCATCATCATGTTTTACATTACATATTGTTCAAGAATGTATGAAGCATTTAGTCGCCCACAGGCGGATTATACTCATACGATTGAACAATAATTAAGGAGTGTTTGTTCCTAATTAAGATTAACATCACTCATTTACATTACCTTGAATATGACGACCTTAGATGGTATAATGCGTAGAAATTATGGTGACTACCCACAGGAGCACCTAAAATTTTGTCGTTTATATTCATATATTATGCGTGTGTTGTCTTATTTTTATTAAAGCCTTATTGTTGTATCTCTATTGCAGTTCTTGCAACCACTAATCTCACTTCGCATGCTACCTCTGTCACTAAGCTCAATGGAACCAACTTCTCAGAATGGAAAGAGCAAGTTGAGTTTACATTGGGGGTACTTGAACTGGATATCGCTCTTCGTAAAGATAAGCCAGCTTCACTCACTGATAAAAGTACCCCTGATGAAACAACCTTCTTTAATGCCTGGGAAAGATCTGACAGACTAAGCACTATGTTTTTGCGAATGACTATTGCCACCAACATAAAAACATCCCTTCCTACACCTGAGAATGCTAAGGACTATATGAAGGCCATTGAAGCTAGGTTTAAGACTGCAGACAAATCCCTGCTGGGAAACTAATGGCAGATCTTACAACCATGAAGTTTGATGGCACCAGATCAATGCATGAACATGTCATTGAGATGACCAACCTTGCAGCTAAACTAAAGAATTTGGGATTATCAGTGGATGAGGCGTTTCTCGTCCAATTTATCCTAAACAGTTTACCTCCTCAGTACGGGCCTTTCCAAATTCATTACAACACTATTACGGACAAGTGGACAATGAATGAATTGGCTAACAAACTGGTTCAAGAGGAGGCCAGGCTGAACCAACAAGGGATTAAAGTAGCTCATCTCGTTCAAGGAGCTGGACACAAAGCTGGGAAAAAGCATAATTCAGGCCAGAAAAGGGCACCACCCAGATCTAATGAGGCTGGTCAGAACCCCAAGAAGAAAAAGAAGGAAAACTTATGCAAATTTTGCAAGAAACCTGGACATTTTCAGGCAGACTGCATAAAACGTAAAGAATGGTTCGAAAAGAAAGGTAACCCTATGGGTTTCGTAAGTTATTTCGAATCAAATCTTACTTATGTTTCTTCTGATGCTTGGTGGATTGACACTGGTGCTAATGTTCATGTTTCCAATTCAATGCAGGGATTCCTTACGATCCAAACCATAAACCCAAGTAAGAACTTCCTTTTCATGGGAAACAAAGACAAAGCTCCAGTTGAAGCTATTGGAACTTTTCGTCTTGTTTTAGATAGCGGTTATCAGTTAGACTTATGTCAAACTCTTTATGTTCCGTCTCTTTCCCGTAATTTGGTTTCTGTAAGCGCACTTGATAAAGTTGGTTACTCTTTTGAAGTAGGAAATGGTAATTTCAGTTTATTTAAAAATTCTAGTCGTATTGGTTCTGGAATTTTGATTGATGGGCTATACAAGTTTCATCTTGATAGTCAACTTGCTGAAACCCAACTTACCCTGCATTCTAAGGAAACAAAACGAAAGTCATCCAAACTCGACTCTTATTTCTTGTGGCATAAAAGACTGGGTCACATATCCAGTGAAAGAATCAAAAGATTAGTAAAAGATGGTGTCCTTCCGGATCTAGATTTTACTAATATTAATGTATGTGTGGATTGTATTAAAGGTAAAACAACAAAACACACAAAGAAAGGAGCCACAAGAAGTACTGAGCTTCTTGAAATAATACATACAGACATTTGCGGACCCTTTGATGTTCCAACCTTTGGAGGAGAAAAGTATTTTATTACCTTTATTGATGATTACTCACGTTACTGTTATTTATACTTATTGCATGACAAATCTCAGTCTGTGAATGCTGTACAAGTGTTCATTACTGAAGTCAAAAGGCAATTAGATAGAAAAGTGAAAATCATAAGGTCAGATAGAGGTGGTGAGTTTTATGGAAGGTATGACGAAACAGGACAACATCCTGGACCTTTTGCAAAACTTCTCCAAAAACTTGGAATTGTTGCCCAATACACAACGCCTGGTTCTCCATGGCAGAATGGTGTAGCTGAAAGGCGAAATCGTACGTACATGGAAATGGTTAGATCAATGATGAGTCATGCTAACTTACCTATATCCTTGTGGATGGATGCTCTACGCACAGCTGTTTATATCTTGAACAGAGTTCCCAGTAAGGCAGTTCCAAAGACACCTTTTGAACTGTGGAAAGGATGGAAACCCAGTTTACGACATCTCCAAATTTGGGGTTGCCCAGCTGAGGCTAGAGTCTACAATCCACATGAAAAGAAATTGGACCTTAAAACAATCAGTGGTTACTTTATAGGTTACCCAGAAAAGTCCAAAGGATTTAGGTTTTACTGCCCTAACCATAGTACGAGAATTGTTGAAACCGGTAATGCTAGATTCTTTGAGAATGGCGAAATCAGTGGGAGTAATAAACCTCAAGATGTGATCATTCAGGAAATCAGGGTACCTATCCCTTTACCCTCTATTCCGAAAGATGTTGGCAATCCTCCTGTTGTTGAACCATTTAACAATGAGGAAAATCCAATAAATGATCAACAACTCCATAATGAGATTGTCGCCAATGAACATATGGATAATGCACCAGAGGAACCAGCATTAAGAAGGTCTCAAAGACAAAGGAGATCAGCTATTTCCGATGATTACATGCTTTACCAAGTAGAATCTGGAGAAGGGACAATTAATGACCCGGTTTCTTATTCACAAGCCATTAAGGATGTTAATTCTAGTAAATGGATTGATGCCATGAAGGATGAATTGAAATCTATGAATGAAAATCAAGTCTGGGAAGTTGTTCAATTGCCTCCAGGACACAAACCAGTTGGCTGTAAATGGGTCTTCAAGACCAAACGCGACTGCAAAGGCAATATTGAACGCCATAAAGCCAGACTTGTTGCCAAAGGTTTCAATCAGAAAGAAGGTATTGACTATACTGAGACTTTTTCCCCTGTGTCAAGGAAGGATTCTCTTAGAATTATCATGGCATTAGTAGCTCACTATGACCTCGAGTTACATCAAATGGATGTGAAAACTGCCTTTCTTAATGGAGACTTGGAAGAAGAAGTCTACATGCGTCAACCTGAAGGCTTCATCATTGAAGGTCAGGAAGACATGGTCTGCAAACTTAAGAAATCAATATATGGACTGAAACAAGCTTCGAGGCAATGGTACCTAAAGTTTCATGAAATCATTACTCACTTCGATTTCATAGAAAACATCGTTGACCCTTGCATATACCTCAAGATCAGTGGGAGTAAGTTCATATTTCTGGTTCTGTACGTTGATGACATATTACTGGCCAGCAGCGACCTTGGTTTATTACATCAAACAAAGGACTATCTCTCTAAGCATTTTGAAATGAAAGATATGGTTGAGGCTTCCTATGTGATAGGAATAGAAATATTCCGTGACAGGTCACTTGGTATTTTGGGATTGTCTCAGAAAGCATATATTGACAAAGTTCTAGAGAGGTTTGGCATGATGACCTGTTCCTCTAGTCCTGTTCCACTGCATAAAGGAGACAAGCTTGATCTTTCGCAGTGTCCACAGAACGAATTGGAACTTAAAGAAATGGCAAAATATCCTTATGCTTCTCTTGTCGGGAGTTTGATGTATGCACAAGTCTGTACAAGACCTGACATTAGTCATGCTGTTGGCATGCTCGGAAGATTTCAGAGTAAACCAGGAATCGCTCATTGGAAAGCTGCAAAGAAAGTACTGAGATACCTTAAGGGAACAAGGAATTACATGCTCACATACAGAAAATCAAGTCACCTACAGGTGACTGGTTATTCAGATTCAGATTTTGCTGGATGTCCTGACACCAGACTTTGCACTCTTGGCTATGTGTATCTCTTATGTGGAGGTGCAATATCATGGAAAAGCCAGAAATCTGAGTTGCTTTACTCATCCACCATGATGGCTGAGTATGTCGCATGTTACGAGGCTGCAATTCAGGGAACATGGTTGCATAATTTTATCTCTCAGTTTGGAGCTTTGAATTTCATCTCTAAGCCATTAACCCTTTACTGTGACAATGAAGCTGCAACCTTCTTCTCCAAGCATGACAGGATATCTAAGGGATCCAAACACATGGACCTTAAATATCTCTCACTGAAACAAGATGTTAGATTACAGAAATTTGTCATTGAGTCTATACGTACAGATTTCATGGTCGCAGACATATTCACGAAAGGACTACCTCCAAAGACCTTTCAAGGACATACTGAAAGCATGGGTCTTGAAGATAGTTCTTAATTATCATTTTCTGCCTTTTATTTCTGTACTTATATTTGACATTTATTGAGCTCTTAATGCAACTCTACATCTGCTATTTCTGTTTTTCCATTGTGTACATTTTATGTTTGGATAAATGATAAACAGAAACAGTCTTTCAACATAGACATTATGAGACCATTAAGTATATCTCCTATTACGGTCTAGTTATGCCGGTTGTCACTGCTGTAGTACATGGAAGTAAGCATGTTGCAAAATAATGTGTGCACGCCATGACTCCCATTGACCACCGAATTAGCCAAGACACTTATGATAACCGACTCAAGAAATGTTTAGCATATAATGCGCGCCTTATGATTCCTAAAACGAAAAACACTAAAGGATCTTCCTATCGACCAAGTGGGAGACTGTAAGGAAATTATCTTTAAGTCCATTACTTGGACTAGAAGTCCTTTCCTTTCCCGAATTGTGGTCATTATAGGAAATCCGTTTTCTTAGGATACATGCTATTCCTTACACAAAAAGGTTTCTTAATGAGATGTATTCCATAACAAACTCTACCTTGATGGATGGTTGAGATTAAGTCTATGGAAACCCTGATTGGAAATTCGGTCCTCTTTTCACCTATAAAACAAAGCCTTTCGTCCATCACAAAGGCATTCACGAAAATCAACACATTAAGGTTTTATAGGCAAGGAGAGAGAAACCGAAACCATTCATATAGTTTCTTTCTCGACGGATCACAGCATCAATCAGCAACAGCACCAGACTGCAGGATCAGAAAGCTCTCTGCATCAGGATGTCTGGAGGTACTCTTTAATTTATTTAAGATTAAATCCTACACGTGATTATCATGCTGTTCACGATCTTAGGGTTCATGTTAATAATAGTATAACAAAGTAAGCACCAAATGCTAGAAATTCCATGAACGCGTACTCCTCAAATTGCATACAATATAAAATGATTATTTGTGTAAGCCACAAATGTTAAAAGTATTGGAACATTGACCTCTCCTATCGTAATCTGAAGGCACTGATTGACTGACCTCACCTACCATTGTACGAAAGAAGCTTCCACGTAAAATCCACACACTTGCCTTTCCAAATCCAATCTCAAATATTTTGTGTAGGTTGTGTCTTAAAGGGCCAGTTTGGCACTTTAATAGGGCATGTTTGGCACTTTACTAATATAATTAAAGTCAAGTAAAGTCTTCATTTTCCAAACAAGATGTCACATCAAATACACTTTATTTAATATTCTTTTCATCTTTTTCATACAAAAAGTCAAAAAGCAACTACCTTTATCTACTAAAATACAAAAAACCTCCACTTTTCCATACAAAAAGTCAAAAAGATTCCATAACAAACAACAAAAAATAAAATACCATCATAACCCACTTCTATTTAATTCTTTCTTCAAAATCAATTTTACTTGACTTAAGTGTATTAGTAGAGTTACCAAACTGGCCCTTAGGGTTTTCTGTAATTAGGTTCTGGTCCTTGGGTTCTCTGTCATTAGGTTGTGTGTGTGGGTTGTGCTTTTGGCTTTGTTCTCAGCTTCGGGCCCCATAGTCAGGTGTCGTTCAGACAACTCACTGAGTGAGATAGGGGCACACTCAGGCAAACCAAGGTACAAATCTTTCTTATTAGTCAAGTTAAGGGTGCATCACATACCACGGTTTGCACCCGGAGGTTGTGGGTTCGAAACTACACTATCATACTGGGGCTACAGAAGAATTTTATCCGGCTTTCTCTCCTGGGCCCGTAGGGATTATTCTAGCCCAAAGGGTTGGGAACCCTGCGTTATAAAAAAAAAAAAAAAAAAAAAGGGTGCATCACCTTAGTCTCTATTGTACTTAGTATATTATTTAATGGAGGATCTAATACAACTTGTGAAATGGGTGCAACCTGAAATATAAATTAACCTGGAGAATAGCCCATGGGCCATGGCCCCAGAAATTAAAAACTAAAATTGGTTCGTTTCACATGAGGACTCAGAAGATGTAGTCTTTAACAAGAAAGTAAATTGGACGGTTCTACAGATTTTCAGAAAATTAAATTTCTTTTGACCCTTTTCTTCCTGAGAAATTATGCCAACCAAAATTAAAAAGAGATAGTCCCAGCTGATAATCAGATGAAAAAAAAGAAAAGAAAAATCACAACTAAAAATACATTTTGTAAAAGATTTCACTTTAGATAGAGCTGGAGTGCACATGCAATTATCATATATTAAGCTAGGAGGTTTTTTTATTCAAATTTGACCGTCGGTTATAATTTTGACCGACGGTTATGTAACTATTCACGCAACTACCTACTCATTTTCCATCAAACCACCTATGTTTCAGTTGTTCCTATGTAATTATACCCTTTTTTGCTCCAATTTCTTTATTTCTATTTTATCCAACTTGTCCTATGTAAAAAGGTAAAAATTTTTAATATGTAATTATTTATTTTGCAGTTCAAGGAGATGCGGTGTTGAGCACGGGTAATTGGGTTAGTCTATTATTAAAGAGAACATTTGTCCTTCTTCCATGTACTTTTACCTTTTTTCCTTTCTTTTTCCTATGGCTTTTGCATGGAAACATGTTACACATACATGCCCTCAAACTTTCAATATCGTGTATCAAAAAAGAAAAAAAAAACTCTCAATATCAGAATTCCACTGAAGTACATTATTGAAGTTTTTCTTAGGACATGTTTGTGCAATTGGTGTAAGGTCAGACTTTCTTTTCCACATAACGGAATCTCTTTGGGTACTTGCTTTGGCCTAGTCGTTGTTATCATCATTAATTCATCATCCCCAAAACTTTATCTCAACTAGATTGGAGTCAGCTATATGAATTTTATTTTTTTTTAAATTTATATTTATATTATAATAATATCTTTAATTGGATGCCAACCTAACCGACGCAGCCCTCATTTTTACCCGAACTTGGACCCGCACTTAAAACGACATGTCGGCCACGGGGTTTTTGTTGGGTTTCACCACTGTTCACGAAAAGCACGTGCAAGAAATGCCACTTGCACGGTTAAAGAACTATACTTTAACTTTCTTTCTAGCTTTTATAAATGGACGAAGGACAATTGCATGTGGCCATGCATCTCCCGATTTCGAATGTCTCATCAACTGAGATCAAAGGGACAAAAAAGACCGCACAATTGTAGTCAACAAGTCAAGGTCAAAATCAGTGCCTATCTCACTATTATGTTTCTGATTTTAATGTGTCATCTTCAGGGTCTTGAATTTCACAACTTATTTGATGATTGAGTTAGCATTAAATGATAATTGATATGTTATCTTTATTTTTTTATATTTTACACTAATAAATTGATCATGAGCATCAATAATGGTTGCATTATATGAAATACTAAAGAAAATAGTGAAGTAGCGAACTACGACACAGATAGGACTCATAACTTAAGGTGACCAAGATTTTGATTTATTGTTTTTACTAATGGAAAAAAATATTGTATTCCAGTATTTTCTAATATTCTGGGTTTATTAGATATTTTTACAATTTTTTTTGGATTAAAATAAAAATTCACACCGCGACGACCGCGTCGGACCAATATCCGCGACCGATACTGATATCATATCGGTTTTTTTGCCCGGCCGATACCGTGACCGAGACCGAGATTTTAAACCTTGCTTTTTTTTCACAAAATCAAACAGAACCACGGGCCCATGAGAAACAAGGGAGATGGTTCAACATCAGCAAACAAGATAAGCTCTGTCATTAATTTATTTGTCAGGTCACAAAAAACAAATCCATTCACGCCACAGCCAGTCAACTTCAATTCGTTGGCCAGATCACTATAGGACTGATCATGGCCGTTTATTAATAAGCTTAATCTAGTAACATGTTATGGCAAAAAAAAAAAAAAAAGAAAAAGACTGATGATAATATAGATCTAATGCAACATAATGATGTAAACATTCTACTCCTAGTAGGAGGCATTGGAGGTGAAGTTGAAGTTGGCACATGTGGTTCGCTTGAAGAAAAGGGTAGAGGTGAACCCCAACCTTGATGTGGCCAGATCAAACTGGAGAAGATTGTCCTCCAACTGATGTCCTCCAATGACAATGGAAGTTCTAGGATTAGATCCACCATCCAAGAATGCCAAGCACATGACCTTGTCATTCACTGAAACGACTGAATTGGCGCCGAAGATCCTCCAGTAGACACTCTCATTCTGCAGCACAAGATCAATGGACGGCACGGCGGGCCCGACACGAGTGCTGATCATGTTCTTGGAGCTGAAGCAGACTCCAAATGGCGCCACGGGCGCCACCCTAGTGAGGTTGGTCCCTCTAATGAAAGCATCTGTGACAGCCTTGTAGATAGAGGATTCAAGGATAGTGTATGGATTAACTGAGCTGATCTTTGTTCCGCCAACGCCTTCGCTATCAATTGATAGAAGGGATGAGTTGAGTGGGATACGATTTTCATTCACCTTGATCGACTTCACCCTGATGAAGTACTCATAGGAAGGCTCACCTTGTATAGAGCTTCCAGCAGTGCTAACAGGGTTGATGATGAGAGGGGTGTAGGTGAGTAACTTGGAGACGTCGATTCCAGGAAGGAACACATATGGCCCATCCCCAATGAAAATGGCACCATTGGAAGATGTTGAGGATGAAAGGCAAATTGCAAATTTCCGGCGGGGCAAGCTAAATGCAGCGGCGAATTGTGATGGGAGTCCAACTCTAGTCCTTCCAAAGCCTGCCATTCCCTTAACACCACTAGCAAGGCCCTTTAAGAGGAATGTAGGGGCACAAGAGAAGAAGAACCGTGGTACGGTTACAACTTGACCAGGGCTTGACCCATCGGTCGATTGCACTGAGAGAACATCTGCTGCAAGGTCCCCAACGGTGCCCAACTTGATTATGGGGTTGTCAGGGGACACACCACAGGTGTTGTTGCTGCACCCTGGCCTAGGGGTTGAGAAGCAGGTACCACAGCCGTAGGCCTTGGCAAAGGAGCATTGAGCCGACCCGCAAATGGCCGGGCGATAAGTTGAGGACACATAGCCATCATCACAATCAACCCACATGTATCGGCTGCCGATGTCGACGACGAGCTTTACAGGCACCAATGGGGTCCTTTGATTGACGCTTGTAACATATTGATTGGTGGCTGAGTCTTTCACTACGGGAAGAACAAGTGCTTTGGGTCTAAAGGAGTTTTTAGCAAGGGAGAGAGTGATGCAAAGGGTGAAGAGAAAGATGTGAAGAAAGACAAATTTCAAATTCCGGAAATTGCTTTCTTAGAATAGTGAGAAATAAGTTTCCACTAGCCCAAGACTCAGAACCAAAGTTGAAGAAGAACGAAGAAATTAGTATATCTCCAGAAATGAGGGAAGAACAAGACCTTTATTATTATGGAGAAATCTGAGTTACAAGCTACAATGAAAGTCTTACATAAGAGAAAATAGGAACAAGCCTGCAATGGTAATTATTGTTGGACTAGAGAAGGGTCTAGAAACTCAAGGTAGGTGGAGGTTTGGAAGGTTCAAGAATTCTAACTTAGTGGTGAGAAGGTGAAGGTTCTAGATGTTGGTAGAAAGATTCAAAATGCAAGCATGTTCTACAAGTTTCTAGGTACATTAAACCTCACTACATCCCTCAAAAATAATTACCAAAAGTTTACTTTAATTTTTTTTAACACTCCCCCTTAAAGTGAACTTTTGGAAATAATTCCAAGCTCTGCACGAAGATTCTCGAATGGTCCCTTGGAGAGAGACTTTGTGAAGATATCTGCAATGTTGTCCTTGCTCCGCACCTCCGATACTTCAATTGTTCCATCAAGCACCTTCTCACGAATGAAATGATGTTCGATCTCAATATGCTTTGTTCTTGCATGACACACCGGATTATTAGCCAACTTTATAGCACTTTGATTGTCACCAATAAGTTTTGTAGATTTATGAATAGGTGAAAATACATCTTCAACAAGCCGGCGAAGCCAAATGCATTCTTGAGCAGCAAGAGTGGAAGCCTTATACTCCGCTTCGGTAGTAGAAAGCGAGACCGAGTCTTGCTTTTTACTACACCAAGAGACACATGCCGAACCACAAGAAAACACATACCCAGAGGTAGATTTTCGATCATCCAAATCACCTCCTAGATCCGCATCCGTGAACCCAAGTAGAGAAAATTCAACCCCTTCCTTATAAAGAAGTCCCATGTCATAAGTTGAATTCACATACTTCAATATCCGCTTTGCAGCATCAAGGTGAGATTTTCGTGGCTCTTGCATATAGCGACTAACAAGCCCAACGGAAAATGAAATATCTGGTCTTGTAATAGTCAAATAAATTAGACTACCAACAAGAGCACGATAAGGTCGAGGATCCGACAAAAGTTTACTTTCATTACGCCTAATTTTAAAGTTAGGCTCAAGAGGAGTGGAGCAGTACTTGCTTTTATTTATTCCAAACCTGTCAATAAGCTTCTTGGCATAGCCTTCTTGAGATAGAAAAATCCCATCCTTCACCTTTTTCACTTCCAAGCCAAGAAAATGACTTAACTCTCCCAAATCTTTCATCTCAAATCGAATAGAAAGTTCAGCCCGAAGCTTTGCAACCTCTCGTTCATCATTGCCGGTAATGATCATATCATCCACATATAGTAGAACAATCATGTGTAATGATCCTTGCTTCTTTACAAATAAACTAGAATCTGAGTTAGAAGCAAAATAACCACAAAACTGTAAATACTCAGCAATCTTACCGTACCACGCCCTCGGAGCTTGTTTAAGACCATAGAGAGCCTTCTTGAGTTTGCACGCATAATCTGGGTGAGTTGAAGAAACATAGCCAAGAGGCTGCTCCATGTAGATTTCCTTATCAATTTCGCCATATAGGAAAGCATTCTTTACATCAAGCTGATATAGCTTCCAACCAAGAGATGCTGCTAAAGAGATCACAACCCGAACAGATGTCATCTTTGCTACAGGGCTAAAAGTCTCTTCATAATCTTCTCCATATACTTGAGAGAAGCCTCTTGCAACAAGCCTTGCTTTGAATCTGTCAATGCTCCCATCTGCTTTCTTTTTTAATTTGTACACCCATTTGCAAGACACCAGCTTCACATCCTTGGGTTTTGGCACAAGATCCCAAGTTTCATTTTTTATAAGTGCGTGCATCTCTTCTTCCATGGCTTCCTCCCATTCTTTAACACCTTTTGCTTCATCAAAAGAAGATGGCTCATTTTCATAAATAGGACCAGCACTAAAGCAATGACAAGTGCTTACCAGATTACCATCTCTATAACGAATTGGCTTAATGACTTGCCTTCCGGACCGAGTCATTTTTGGAGCATTTGTTCCCTCCAAGTTAGCATTCTCCTCTTGCTCCACCTCGCGAGAATTAACTTCGCTCCCCCTATCACCAGACTCCCTTAATTCTGAAGAAGAAAGGCTTTTAGACATTACTGGTGATGACGGTGATGATGAGATACTAGAAGAGGCAGGAGCCGAAGAAGTCACTGGCAAGCTCATGGGCAATTCTTCACGTTCTTTAATTGTTGAAGGAGCACCAACTGAGACACCACCGGGGCTATAGTAAGAGGAGATTTCGTCAAACACCACATCCCGAGAGACTTTACATTTGAGAGTTTCAGGGTCCATGCATTTCCACCCTTTTTTTCTTTCATCATAACCGATGAATATACATTTTCTCGCCTTGGCATCCAATTTGAATCTCTGTGAATCTGGAATATGAACATAGCAAACTGAACCAAAGACCTTGAAGTCTTTCACATTGGGCTTCTCGTTATACATCATCTCATATGGAGACTTCATATTAATCGGGCTGAGAGGAATCCGATTAATCACATAAGCTGCACAAGCCATACCTTCTGCCCATAGGACTTTGGGTAAATTTTTGGCATACAACCAGCTCTTGCACGTCTCGGTGAGATGCCGAATTTTCCTTTCTACTATGCCATTTTGCTGAGAAGTGTCAGCACAAGTAAGCTGCCTCCGGATGCCATGCTTCGAACAAAAGATATTGAACTCCCGAGAAGTATATTCTCCTCCATTATCGGTCCTCAACAATTTGATCTTCCTTTGGAGCTCACCTTCAACCTTCTCTTTAAATTCCATAAACCTGAAAATCACTTCAGATTTTCTTTTCATAAAATACACCCAAGTGAATCGAGTAAAATCATCAACAAAGACCACCATATAGCGATAACCAGAAAATGTATGTGTACGAGTAGGACCCATCACGTCACTATGAATAAGCTCCAATGGTGCCTTATATCTTGTTCGGGATCTATCAAATGGAAGGCGATGTGCCTTACCATATTGACAGCCCTCACATAGTTCTCCATTACTAAAGGTAGTAATATGAGGCAAACCATCAACCAGATTTTTATTCACCATGACTTTTAACTTATCCATATTTAGGTGACCCAATCTAGCATGCCAAAGAGAAGCATTATCATTTGTGCTCATTTTATCAACATAAGAAGTTGAAGCAGATAGAATAAATAAATCTTTAACTCTCTTACCGGTGTGGACGACATCCCCTTCTACCTTGGACACATTTCGGAAAAACTTTACCTCGTTAGGCCCGAACAAAACATAGTGACCGGAATCCACCGTATTAGCCACCGAAAAGAGATTTTTTTTCATACCCGGTACATGATAAACACTCTTTAGAGTGATAGGATCACCATTGTTGTTAAAGGTGATGGTACCTTCCTTCTCTACCGGATGAACTGTATTATCCGCGGTGATAATAGCCTCATTACCTTCATAATTTTGAAGACAAGAGAACTTGGTGTCGTCGCCGGTAAGATGATGACCGCAACCGGAGTCCACGATCCAATCTTCCTTAAAGTTGATGGTAGCACAAGCATTAACTGAGGTAGTTTCCGCTGAGAAACAATTACCCCAATTTTCTTCGACCTCGCCATCTTTATCAGCTGCATTGCCACCCTTCAGCTTCACTCGGCAATTTTTCCTGATGTGCCCAATCTTATGACAACGGTAACATTTGATACCGCTTTTGTTGCCATTCTCGATCCTTGATGGCTCTCCATCTCCATCTTTCTTTTTCTCCTTCTCTTTCTCTTTTTTGTAAAATTTCTTCTTTCCAGAGAACAAGGCATCACCTTGAGAAGATAAAGAAACCCCCGCCATTTGTTGCGCTAAAGACTCTTGAGAAGAGAGAAGATTCTCAAACTCAACAAGGGATGGCTCTTGAGCCCACCCTTGAATAGAGGTAACAAAAGGAATGTACTCCTTTTTTAATCCACGAATAATATTTCGTTTCATCCGCGCTTCCGAGATAGGTTCCTCCGGATCAAGAGAAGAAATTTCTAAACAAAGATTTTTAATTTTCAAGAAAAATTGAGAGATAGAGAGATCACCTTGAGTAGTATTCGCCAACTCATTCTCCAAATACTGTAGCCGAGCAACATTTTTCTTGTTGAACAACCCATTAAGGGTATTCCATATCTCAGACGCCGACTTACACCCAACTATATGATCGAACAAATCATGAGAGATAGATCTCTTCAACACGAACTCCGCCTTTGCATTAGAAGTCCTCCACTTCTTTACGACATCGGCATTATCTTCCGTGGGTGTAGGAGCCACCTTATCATCTCCACCAACAACCTCCCACAAATCTTCTCCAAGAAGATAAGATTCCATGCATGACCTCCATACCTTGTAGTTAGATTGATTGAGCGCCTCAATCCCAAGGCCAACAACTCTTCCGCTTGAATCCATTTTTGGAACGCCAACGAACTTCTTCACCAAGAGTGCCTTGACAAGATTCCAACTTAACACTCTTATGGCTCTGATACCATGTGAAGAAAGACAAATTCCAAATTCCGGAAATTGCTTTCTTAGAATAGTGAGAAATAAGTTTCCACTAGCCCAAGACTCAGAACCAAAGTTGAAGAAGAACGAAGAAATTAGTATATCTCCAGAAATGAGGGAAGAACAAGACCTTTATTATTATGGAGAAATCTGAGTTACAAGCTACAATGAAAGTCTTACATAAGAGAAAATAGGAACAAGCCTGCAATGGTAATTATTGTTGGACTAGAGAAGGGTCTAGAAACTCAAGGTAGGTGGAGGTTTGGAAGGTTCAAGAATTCTAACTTAGTGGTGAGAAGGTGAAGGTTCTAGATGTTGGTAGAAAGATTCAAAATGCAAGCATGTTCTACAAGTTTCTAGGTACATTAAACCTCACTACATCCCTCAAAAATAATTACCAAAAGTTTACTTTAATTTTTTTTAACAAAAGAAACACAGAGTTGAAGAAGAAGAAGCCATTGAAAAATGAAATGAAACTGAGAGATGTAATGGAAAGATGATAGGATTGCACCTGTGCCCCTCTTTTTATAATAGAGTGTTGCGGGTGTGGTTGGCTGCTAAAGTGAACCCTTGCCAGCTTGGATGAACAGCCATCGAATTGGACTTTGACCTCTGCTGACTCCGGTTGTGCTTTTTTTTTTTTTCAATCTCAGGTGACAACTGACACCATGAGAGATTCATGTGCGCACATGCATGGGAATGTGTCAAGAAATTTCAGTCACAATCATGTGGCACTTTGCTTTTCATTTTTTTTTTCTTTTTTAAATCTCAAGTGACAACAAACACCATGAGAGATTCATGTGCGCACATGCATGGGAATGTGCCAAGAAATTTCAGTCACAATCATGCGGGACTATGTTTGGTTGTTTGGTTTTTGAGTGTTGGCTAAATTTATGGTTAGACAAAACTCTAAGTCTTTTAAGTTGTAATTCTTTCTTAGAAAAGGACTCTCAAGATAGAATATTGGAAGGACTCAGAAGATGAAAGCTGGAGAAAGAGAGCTGAAATTCCGGATCAACAAGAATGGGGTCCGCTCGAGCGAACAGAGTCAGAATGGCCCATCGATGAAACAGAACCTCATCCACTCGAGCAGATGGTGGGTCTGCTCGAGCGGACAAGGCGCAGAGATTCTTACGAAAAATAGATTCTGCTTTTGTAATTGTGCTCAAACTGCTTGTTTTAGTCCTAATCATCTTAGGCAACTTTGAACGCGTCCTAAGGGCTATTTAAAGGACTCGAGACCTATTTCAAAGAGACACACCTCACCTCTCAAAGTTTTGAGTTAGAGATCATTATTGAGAGAATTATTCTCTAGAGATTTTTATTAAGTTGTGTTGCCAAGTTCTCTAGAGCCAGTTCTTCTGCATCCTTTATAGAAGATTATCTTCTTACGAGAAGACTTGAGGAGTCAAGTGTTGGATTGAATCTGTTGTAATCAAAGGTGGGAAGTCGTTCAAGCGTGAAGCGACACATGGTAACTTCAGTCCTTGGGTAGGGGATATCTAAGGAAGAGATCTGAGTATCTTGTAATTGCGAGATTTATAGTGTTTGATTTGATCCAATTCGGATCGGTGATTTTTTTTACTCGGTTAGTGTTTTTTATCTTAAATTTGGTGTCCTTATGGTGTGTGCTTATTAATTTATTTTCTGCTGCATATTGTTTATTTTTGCACACTTCTGAGTTAATTATTTGAGTAAACCAATCAAGAGATCACGGACCCCAAAACTTTCAATGGGTATCAGAGCGGGTTGTCCTATCTTGTTTTTATCTGATCCTGTAAGATTTTTAGAATGGTGCTCAATAGGGAATGACATCAACTTCCAAGTCTCATTTGTTTGATAGTTTTGATTATGCATATTGGAAGCAAAAGATGATTGGGTTCTTAAGTCCACTGATGATGTTGTTTGGGATATTATTAAAGAGGGCTATTCCATACTTACAATTGTGATTAATGGACAAACTGTTTCTAAAATTAAAGCCCAATGGACTAAGGATGAGAAGCATAGATTCAATTGTAATAACAAGGCTGTGAATTGCATATACAATGAAGTGTCTGCTAATGAGTTTAGAAGGATTTTCACTTGTAAAACTGCACAAGAAGTATGAGAAGTCTTACAAACAGTTTATGAGGGTACAGACACGGTGAAGCAAGCCAAATTGCAAAGGCTGAATAAAGAATTTAAAACCATCGTGATGGAAGAAGATGAGACTTTTGATCAATTTAATGCAAAGCTGAATGATATTGTCAATTCTGTTTTCATTCTGGGGGAGGAAATACCAGAACAAAAGATTGTCAAGAAAATTTTGAGGTCTCTAACTTCAAGATTCGATTATAAAGTTGATACTATTGAAGAAAATAAGAATCTGGATACCCTAAAGTTAAATGAACTGGCTAGAAATCTTCAGACGTTTGAAACAAACTGTTTGAATAAAGGAAAATAAAAAAAGAAGGATATTGCTTTGAAAGCCATCTCAGAATCAAGAATGAAGCCTGCATAAAAAATTGAGTCTGATTCTGAATCTGAGACTGAAGATGATATTGCTGAGTTTATGAAATGTTTCAAAAAATACATGAAGACGAAACGAGCCAATAAAAAGAATTCCAAATTTGAGAAGAAGGATCCTGTAAAAGGGACAAAGTATTATTAGTGCCAAGGCTATGGTCACTATGGTAATGAGTGTGCTAATAAGAAAAATGCTACAAAGCGAAAGGCTCTAAACATAACGTGGGATGAAGAATCTTTTGAAGAAGAAAAAGAAAATGCAAAAGATCCTGAGGATGATCCTTCTAATAATATGAATGACAAGTTTGTGGCATTCATGGCAGTGTCTATGTCTGACAATGATACTGATGAAGATAATGAAGGTAAACCATCAGACCAAGAAAAAGATTGGGAAGAGTTGTACCATGCTACCTGTGCTGATTGTGTCAAGATGACTAAGTATGGTAACAAGATCACTATCAAGTACAAGACTGCTCAAGAAGAAAATTATGCACTGAAGATTGAATTAGAGCAAGCGCTTAAACAGGTTCATCTCTTAAAAAGTCAAAAACACTGTTTGGCTGAATATTTGACTACTGATAGTCAAAAACTTGAGAAAGCTGAAAACGAAGTAGTGAATCTTAAGGAAGAGATAGTGATATTGAAAGCTGAAAATCAAGACCTACAAGGAAGACTAAAGATCACTCTGTCTAAACTAGAAGTCAAACAAACCTCTCTATACTAGATGAACAATGGTTCGACTACTCTTACAAACATCTTGTGGAGTCAGCAGTCTCTTTTTGACAAAAGCAGTCTCGATTATGATCATGGTGTATCCACTTCCAATACTAAAGGTAATACAGTTTTTATTCTAAGTATTGCACATGCTACTCCACATACTGCACTTTTAAATAATGTGTTATATAGTTTCAAGAAAATGAATGTGTCACGCGCTGCACGCATGTCCACTTGTCATCATTATGGATTAAAAGGACACATTCATCCCCATTGCAAGAAGTTGCAAAATCTACCTAAGACCAAACAATGGCGGAATAATTTTTTTCCACCCAAGACGACTCTAATTTGGGTTAGAAAATTTGATTTGCCTAAGGAGTTTACTCATACTCTGCCGAAAGATCAAACTACACAAGTTTGAGTGGCTACATGTAAAAATCCCTGATCAAGGAGATCAAGCTCATACTCTCATTGCTGCTACGAAGATACATTTAGGGGGAGTTGCTACTGAGATGGAGTTATTGATCCTAATTGACAAGAAAGCTGCATGTTTTTATTTTAGCTTTGTCAAATTATGAACAAAAAGGGGGAGTAAGGTGTCAGATCAAGGGAGAGAACATGAAGTTCAGTCAGAGTCAGAGACAATGCAGATCTACATGTGCTGATTGCCTATTTTTTTGTATTGATTGCCATGTTTTTAAATTTAATGTATTTTGGGTAGATCAATTTGTATTGTCTTAGGGAGTTTTGTCCATGAATTACAAAATGGGGAGATTGTTAGGTTTTTTAGTGTTGACTAAATTCATGGGTTGGACAAAACTCTGGGTCTTTTGAGTTGTAATTCTTTAATTTTAAGAAAATGACTCTAAAGATAGAAGATTGGAAGGACTAAAAAGAAGAAAGCCGGAGAAAGAGAGCTGAAATTCCGGATCAACTAGAATGGGCTCCGTTCGAGCGACCACATTATCCGCTCGGGTGAATAGAGTCAGAATGGCCCAGCGCTGAAACAGAACCTCATCTGCTCAAGTGGATGATGGGTCCGCTCGAGCGGATAAGGTGCAGAGAATCCTACGAAAAATAAAAACTGCTTTTGTAATTGTGCTCAAACTGCTTCTCTTAGTCCTAATCATCTTAAGCAACTTTGAGCACGTCCTAAGGGCTATTTAAAGGATTCAAGGGCTATTTCAAAGAGACACACCTCACCTTTCAAAGTTCTGAGTTAGATATCATTATTGAGAGAATTATTATCTAGAGATTTTTATGAAGTTGTGCTGCCAAGTTCTCTAAAACCAGTTCTTCTGCATCCTTTGTAGAAGATTATCTTCTTACGAGAAGACTTGAGGAGTCAAGTGCTGGATTGAATCTGTTGCAATCAACGGTGAGAAGTCGTTAAAGCGTGAAGCGATACAAGGTAACTTCAGTCTTTGGGTAGGATATATCTGGGGAAGAGATCTGAGTTTCTTGTAATTGCGAGATTCATAGTGTTTGATTTGATCCAGTTTGGATCGGTGGTTTTTTTTGCCCAGTTAAGGTTTTCCACCTTAAATTTGGTGTCCTTATGGTGTATGTTTGTTGATTTATTTTCCGCTGCATAATATTTATTTTTGCACACTTTTGGGTTGAATGTTTGAGTAAACTAATCTAGAGATCGCAGACCCTAAAGCTTTCTTATTGCCTATTTTTTGTGCTGATTGCCATGTTTTTAAATTTAATATATTTTGGGTTTCATTTTGGACAGATCAAATTGTATTGTCTTAGGGACTTTTGTCCATGAATTGCCAAAAGGGGAGATTGTTAGGTTTTTGAGTGTTGGCTAAATTCATGAGTTGGACAAAACTCTGAGTCTTTAGAGTTGTAATTCTTTTTTAGAAAATGACTCTGAAGATAGAAGATTGGAAGGACTCAGAAGAAGAAAGCTGGAGAAAGAGAGCTGAAATTCCGGATCAACCAGAATGAGCTCCGTTCGAGCGACCACATCATCCGCTCGAGCGAATAGAGTCAGAATGGCCCAGCGCTGAAACAGAACCCCATTCAATCGAGCGGACAAGGTGCAGAGAGTACTACGAAAAATAGAAACTGCTTTTGTAATTGTGCTCAAACTACTTGTTTTAGTCCTAATTATCTTGGGCAACTTTGAGCACGTCCTAAGGGCTATTTCAAAGAGACACACCTCACCTCTTAATGTTCTGAGTTAGAGATCATTATTGAAAGAATTATTCTCTAGAGATCTTGAAGTTGTGCTGTCAAGTTCTCTAGAGCCAGTTCTTCTGATTCCTTTGTAGAAGATTATCTTCTTACGAAAAGACTTGAAGAGTCAAGTGCTGAATTGAATCTGTTGCAATCAACGGTGGGAAATCGTTGAAGCGTGAAACGACACAAGGTAACTTCAATCTTTGGATAGGGGATATATGGGGAAGAAATCTGAGTTTCTTTTAATTGCAAGATTCATAGTGTTTGATTTAATCCAGTTTGGATCGGTGGTTTTTTTTACCCGGTTAGGGTTTTCCACCTTAAATTTGGTGTCCTTATGGTGTGGTTTGTTGATTTATTTTCTGCTGCATATTGTTTATTTTTCACACTTTTGGGTTGATTGTTTGAGTAAACCAATCTAGAGATCGCGGACCCTAAAACTTTTACACTTGTGCAGGCTTGACTGAAATTCTGGTATTGAAAGTTGAGGGCACATATGGGTAATGTGTTTGCACTCAAAAGCCTTGGAACAAGGAAAATGTTTTCATGGACTCTGGCAATGGTTTTTTGTCATTGGCCCATAGAAACTGAGTTTTAAGATGTTGAAATGAGAACAAGTCCTCAAAATCTTGTATGCAACACATTTTTTTGTGGCCAATAGGAAATTCTTTTGTATCAGCCTTAATCGAGATGTATCTTTTACCCCCCAAAAAAAAAAAAAAAAAAAAAAAAAACACAGATGCATCAGTAGTTATCTTGATAATAAAGAATGAATTTGTCTCCTAAAATGGCTAAGGAACTCATCTCAAAATTAGTTATGAAAAAGAATCCATCTTAAAATCTATTTTAAGGAAGAAGTACCCATCTCAAAATCAATTCTCAAGAAGATTAACCCATATGAAAAATCAAGTTATAAGATGAAACCCATCTTCAAATCAGTTTTGAAAGGAAAATTAAGAAGAAAAAGTAAAACAGATGGAAAAGTAGGGAGTTGTAGTGGCTCTAAAATGATGAAGTTTACAATTAGTCTTTGGACAGCTCCTTTTAGAGTTCTTTCTCCATTTGTCTGGGCTTTTTTCTAGATGAGCTCGTTTTCTATTTTAACAGACTGTCTTTCTGCGTACAAAAGGTACTCAATTAGACTAGTGACATAGTTTTTGGATAAATTTTTTTGGAAGCTACCACATGATTCTTCTTTGTCTCACTGCTTTGAAAATTTGACAGTGACCCATGTGATGTAGATAAGTCAAATCCTCTTATCCATAACAAATCAGATCTTGCTCATTCAAGAAAGGTAAGCACCAAATGCTAGAAATTCCATGAACGCGTACTCCTCAAATTGCATACAATATGAAATGATTATTTGTGTAAGTCAAAAATGGTAAAAGTATTGGAACATTGGCCTCTCCTACTGTAATCTGAAGGCACTGATTTACTGACCTCACCTACCATTGTACGAAAGAAGCTTCCACATAAAATCCACACACTTGCCCTTCCAAATCCAATCTCAATCTCCGGAACCGACCTATATAAGCTGTAGCAGCAAAGAGGAGTTCAGAAAATTGGAGTATAGAACAAATTTCTTGACCCACTTTTGTGGCATGTTTGGTTGCAGGATTTTATTTTATTTATTTTTGTGCTGCTGGATGGATGAGTGGTGTAGTACTCTAGTGAAAATCTGTGTTAACAGGATCGTTCCATGGGTAACTGTGTGAGATGAGACACACCAGTTTGGATGGGGTGAATTGACTAAAGTTAGGTGAGGCATCATACCAAGAGAGAGTGAAATATAAGGAGTCATAATGGCCTTTTATTTTTAGTTGTTGGATAGGAAATTCTTTTAACTTGTTGTGTAGAAATATGATGCATTTTTGTTATTTAGTGGATAAAGGATTTTTTTTTTCTTTTACTTTTTTTCATTAAAATAAGGATTTGAACTTGTGTACTTTTTATATAACCCATCGACTTTTCTTGTCTTTATAATAGAGGCTTTACTTTACTTTAAATTTACTAGTAAAGTTTAAAACACTAGCCCGAGGTGTCTAAGGGTTTCTCTTGGTTGCAAGAAATATTTTAGGGATTCTAAATGTTAGCTTCCAAAGTGGAATCTCAAAATGCCAGAGGCTGAAAATAGCATTTAGAAATTCAAAATTGTGAGAGTTCTGATTGCCAAAAGTTATCACTCACATGGCTAATGCAACTAATTTTCACCCTTAAAAATAAATCAAGCAAGAAATTTTAGGGTTCTCATAGACAACATTTGCACTTCCGTGAGAACTTCCCGTCAAAGGGGAAATCCCTTTAGAATGCTCTCCACCAAACATGCCTTTAGACTTCGAAGGGCTATATTTCCTACATAGGATTTTACCAAATTTTAGGTTTGTTTGTTTGCAAAAGAGTGAAGTAAAGGAGGGTTGAAATAAATCACAATGGTTGGATCCTTTACCCGGTGAAGTGCTTGTTTGCATTGGTTCCAACAAGTAAAGTAAATATGTCTGGCCAGTTGGTAGTTTCTCCAACCCAACTTTTTCTCTCCCACAGTTACTCGGAAATACCGTAATAAAGTGGGGTGGAGTATCTCATTCTCCATTCTCTTTATCCAACAAAATGCAAATTAAAATCCTTTTACTTTACACCAACTATCCAAACATATAAAAAGTAATTCATCTACTCAGTTATTTCAACTCACTCTTCTTTAACTTTATCCTTATGTGGCATCCTACTCTTCTTTTATTCTTCCCCAAATGGAAACAAACATGAAAAGTCGGGCTCACTGTCTATTGATCATATTTAAATCATATGAATAATATATTACAAAAAATCTAGTACTTTATATGTGAGCTATCTACTAACAAGTAGTGGCACACCCAAGATTCTTGGTTGAGGATGGTGGACCCAAATTGGTAGTTGGGTTTTGGAAGTGTACCTAGGATTTTTAGGTGGGATTTGAGGCGGACCATGGATTTTCATGTGGATTTTGGAATCAGACCAAATGTTTTCATATGGATTTTAGAATGGAGTCAGGTCCGACGAGGGCGACCGCCCCTTTATGTTAGTCCAACCCTGCTAACAAGCATAAACCATTTAGATTTACTTACTTTGAAGACTAAAAGAAGAAGGTTGCTGGGTTATGATAAGGTGTAATCTATAATGTCCAGATACGGCATGTATATGGTATAGAAACGCCATTTACATGGTAACAACACAGATTTTGCACATAAAAGTTGAGATTGATCATAGGGCAAGAAGAGCTGTCGGGTTGCAAATAGGCTGGACAAACCTCAATCTGCTTTGAGTTGGACCAATAAGCTGAGTAGCCTACATGACATATATATCCCAGCCTGGCCTGGCCCAGCCCATCTCAGTCCACTGCCTGCAGCCACACGAATGACAGAGTTAGATACCACTCAGATGCCTGATGCCTCTATCATTGATGTGGGGCCCACTCAATAATAAACCAAAAGTACAAATCTTTCTAATTAATCAATTTAGCCGGGTAGCACTTAACCCTTTATTGTTGAACAGTCAATCCATTTATTAAATGTTCTAATGGTACTGTATTCTAATCCAACTCATGAAATGATGCAACCCCAAGTAAATTAGTACTAGCAAAAGCTAATTCACAATATTGGATAGTGACAAACATTATAAAAAAAAAGGCTTTGGAAATAGAGACGGGGAGATGCAAAGACAGGAAAGGTAAGAGAATGGACACACAGAGGAGATAAAAGGATCCATTAAAAAGTTGGAAACATACCAAGACGAGGAAATGAGTGGACAGAAATGAGGAGTTTCAGTATTAAAGAGTGAAAAAGGAGGAGGAATTTTAGTAGTAAAGAGGGTTTAAAAGCGGAGAGGGTAGAGATCAATCTTTTGAACAAAGGGGTCAAAATAAAATTCACACCGTCCAAATAAAATTGAAATCAATATCTGATATATATATATATATATATATGGAGAATATTCAAATGCATCCATCCCTCACCATTTACCCATTTTTGGAAAGTTTCAAGTACTTCTCTTGTACCTCTTTTTTGTACTTGAAAGTTCCCCAAAAGGAGTGTCTCTCACTACAAATGGTGAGGGATGGATGCACTTAAATATCTTCTATATATATATATATATATATATATATATATATATAAAATAATGGAGCATTACACATGGCCAAGAAACCACTTTGATATATGAGATGATTCTAACATTAATCCAGCTGATTGTCTTTTAATGCTATCTTGAAGTCCAATATATAAAATCTACTTACCCAACGGAAGGTATAAACCACTGCATCCACTGATTCCTTGCCGTGGTGGCCCACCAAGTGGGCCCTTTGATTGTGAGTTGCTCTATCACTGATAAGAATGTCAATAGCAACAGCCGTGTTTCAGTGGGTTTATAATTAAATAGAAGTAAACGTGTTGCCCATGCATTATCACCTCAATGGGAAAAGGATCCTTATCACCTCAATGGGAAAAGGATTCCAAGGATTCCCTGTTTGGACCAATGAGGGGGGGCCACATGAGAAAGAAAAAAAAAATTTAATGTGGAGAAGATGAGATGTCATTGGTATGACAGACATCTCTCCCCCATGTGACACCGGCTGAGTGGTCCAAACAGGGGAACAAGGGATCCGTTTCCCTATCCCATATGTCCTATTTTATTTTACAAATATTTTTATAAGGTACATTTGTGTAACCATTTTTCCACAAAAATAATATAAGATTCTTGATTAAATTCTCCTGTGAAGTTTATAATCGGACCAAAATAAGTCCGGCCAACATTCTAAAACACATGGGTCTTGATTTGGGTCCAAATCCGAACACAGATCTCCCCTCAATTTCCTTATTGGTGCAAATAGGACATTTATATGAAAGAGATCGGGAACCGGAAAATATTTATCTATGGGAAATATCAAAAATTAATTATCAACTTATACAAAAAAATGTACAAAAAATAAAATAAAATTTGTTGATGGAACAGAGAATGTGAATTCTAAATCATTTAAGCTCTTTCAAAAAATGTGAGAAGTCCTTGACTTAATTTTAGGGTATGTTTGTGTAATGTATATAAAATAATATGTTGTCTTAAACTTTTGGTTTTCATTTTTACATAATGATGATTTCATCTCCTTCCCTCCCAAGAAAAAATTGTTTTTATGGCATTGCTAAAAGACAGCCTTTACCATGTTACTTAAACTAAAAGCGACACGGATCAAGAAACACATGACACCCCGGGGCAAGGGTCTCTCAACCATCTCCCTAGTGGTCGATGGAGAGATTGTCTCATGTATCCATCACATGATGGAACTTGAGGTGGCTAGCAGGGCCATGGCCCCCAGAATTTTAGAAAACCCTTGTGGTTTTAAAAAATTTATAATTTTTTATTTATGACCTCCCTTCAAAGTTTTCCAAAAAACCCTTATATATTTTAAAAATCACATACATGTTTTCACATATGGCTCTCCCAAAATTATATTTCTACGTAATGGCTCCGCCAGGGGAGAATTCCGGGGTGTAAGTCACCCATGTGAAAAGAAAGAAAGAGAGTGGGGAAGAGAATACAAAAGAAGAAATCCAAAAGCGTGTACAACTGTACAAGCACCCCGACATTAAAATTCCATTACCTTTTTTTTTTTTTCTAATTTCGTGGGTTACTTTGCACAGGCGATGCTTATCTTCTTGACTACTGTAAATGTGTCCCTTGTAACCTCCTAATGTCTTCGTCATCGAAGACATTTGCTATAAAAACACAACGTGGTCAAAAGGTCAAAGTCAAAATTGAAGGCCCTTCATGCAAGCTGGAAACGTTTCATGGTAGCAGCCAGCCAGCCCCACTCCCAAAACACTAGTATAAAAACAGGGGGCACAAGTGCAATCCTTTCATCTCTTCCTATAGCATCTCTAAGTTTCATTTTTTCCTCCATGGCTTCATCTTCTTATTCTTCTTCTTCTTCAACTCTCAGTTTTTTTCTCTTCGCCCTTTTCATCACTCTCTCCCATGCTCAAAACTCGTTTAGACCCAAAGCACTTGTTCTTCCCGTAGTCAAAGACTCTGCCACCAACCAATATGTTACAAGCATCAACCAAAGGACCCCATTGATGCCGGTAAAGCTCGTCGTCGATATCGGTGGCCGATACCTGTGGGTCGACTGCGACGATGGCTATGTGTCCTCTACTTATCGCCCAGCCCGTTGCCGGTCAGCACAATGCTCCCTCGCCAACTCCAACGGCTGTGGTGACTGCTTCTCAGCCCCTCGGCCGGGGTGCAACAACAACACATGTGGTGTGTCCCCTGAGAACACCGTTACGAGCACGAGCACCAGTGGCGAGCTCGCTGATGATGTTGTCTCATTGCAATCAACTGATGGATCGAACCCTGGTCAGGTTGTAACCGTGCCACAGTTCCTCTTCTCCTGTGCCCCTACTTTCCTCTTACAAGGCCTTGCTAGTGGTGTTAAGGGAATGGCTGGCTTAGGAAGGACTAGAATTGGACTCCCATCACAATTTGCCTCTGCTTTTAGCTTGCCCCGCAGGAAATTTGCAATTTGCCTTTCATCCTCAACATCTTCCAATGGTGCCATTTTCTTTGGTGATGGGCCATATGTGTTCCTTCCTGGAATCGACGTCTCCAATTCACTCATCTACACCCCTCTCATCATCAACCCCGTTAGCACTGCTGGAAGCTATGTACAAGGTGAGCCTTCTTATGAGTACTTCATCAGGGTGAAGTCGATCAAGGTGGGCGGAAACAGCGTCCCTCTCAACTCATCCCTTCTATCCATTGATAGCAATGGCATCGGTGGAACAAAGATCAGCTCAGTTAATCCATACACCATCCTTGAATACTCTATCTACAAGGCTGTCACAGATGCCTTCATTAGAGGGACCAACCTCACTAGGGTGGCGCCTGTGGCGCCATTTGGAGTCTGCTTCAGCTCTAAGAACGTCGGCAGCACAAGGGTGGGGCCTGCTGTGTCTTCCATTGATCTTGTGTTGCAGAATGAGAGTGTCTACTGGAGCATCTTCGGCGCCAACTCGGTCGTGTCGGTGAACGACCAGGTCATGTGCTTGGCATTCTTGGATGGTGGATCTAACCCCAGAACTTCCATCGTCGTTGGTGGATATCAGTTGGAGGACAAGCTTCTTCAGTTTGATCTGGCCACATCAAGGCTAGGCTTCACCTCTTCCCTTCTCTTCAGGCGAACCACATGTGCTAACTTCAACTTCACCTCCAATGCCTCCTAGGGTGAATAGTGCTTACACTATCATATTGCATTATAAATTAATCATCACCACCACCATCATCATCATATGTTATTAGATTAAGCTTGTTAATAAACGGCCATGATCAGTTGGTTATGGTGGCCTGACCTACATCAAAGTTGGTTGGATGTGGCGTGATCTGTATTTTTGTTTTATGGCGTTTCATATATAAATGACAACTTATCTTGTTTGCTGATGCTGAAGTACTAGTTCCATTGTTTTTTTATGGATCATGGGCCCCAGTTTGGATTTGTTAAAAAAGGAATGCGTGTGGTGAGTTTTGGAATATGAAAGTCAGTAGTGGTGGAGCCCTTGAAATTGAGTTGAAAACAGCTATGGTGGCTATAGTTATCCATTCATTTAGTAGGATCTGGTCCAACTCATAAAAGAGGACATGGTTATTATTTCTGACCCATTTAATCTTTTAACCCAAGTTTGGATTTTGTTGTATTTGAACTTGGAAAATTAAATTCCAAATTGATATTTTGTAGATGGATGGATCCTAAGTTATCCTCTGCCTGCTAGGCCCTGTGGGCGTTACAATTTTGTCACATACTCTATTTAGAAATTAAAGAGCAATAAAGGATCCGGATTCATATATATGTTTCTACATTAAATGCAGTGGGAGTAGTAATTTATATTTATCATTATATGTGAATGATATTTTGATCGCTGGTGATCAATTAGAAGCCGTAAATGAAATCAAATAATGGTTAAAGTCAAAATTCGAGATGAAAGATAGGGGGTGAGGCAGAGTATGTCCTTGACATTGAAATAACACGTGATCGTCTGAATAGGCTATTGACTTTATCACAGAGATCCTACTTAGAAACTATGTTAAAACGGTTTGATATAACTATGTGTAAACCAATTGACACTCCCATTTGCAAGAGCATAAAATAACGATAAGAAACCTATAAATCAGATTTGATTTGTTTGTGTGTAAGCCATGAGTACTTTCTAATAGTACTCTAATAGTTCGTAAGGATCTATTCTCAAATCCCCGGCCATCTTCAACCATATTCAGCTCAGGGTGTGGTTCCAAGGATTTAGATCCAACTTACACTAGACCTGGACCTTGAGCCATGGGCATTTTTTTGTATCGGGATATCGTTGGGCCAGGCCCAAACCCAACCTGTTGCCTTCCCTAGAAACACTAGTACATGTGGCAGGCGTACATTCATTGGTTCAACTGATCTAAATCATAAACTTTGGGTTTCCTTGTGAATCGGCCACAACCCAAATATCAGACAAGGGTCTAAAGATTGCATCAATGGTACATGACCTGATGGCTGACATTTTAAATGAGAAATCTTCTGGCAGCCAACAACTCATGATAACAGGTCGGATAGACTGTATGGCTTTTCATCAATAACTTAGATGGCCCAGTTGGTGTGTAGTTGTTGGTAACTGTGGCCCATCAATTGGATGGTAGAGATGATCATTCACATGGGCTATATATGTGATTGGATTAGGGAAACATATTCCGCATTATCAACTGAAACGCCATATAGAAATACAACAAAGCACACAGATTTAGAAGATCTCGAAACGGGTTGATTGGCTCTTTGATTTGCTGAATGATTGTGGTAGTATTTGACCTCTATTTTTTGACCGGGGATTAAGGACTTCAAAGCTTGGACCTTCTAATATTAGTGGACATTGGATTGCCGTAGTTAGAACATTGACCATTTCTTCCTTGGAGCCGTCTGTTTGGTTGCCACCAATTGGACTTACAGCTAGGATATGAGGGCATTGTTTTATGGGTTATAAATGCCATATCCACCATAGTTTAGAGGCCCCAATTCATGTATATGGATATTGATTTTGGTGATGATTAACCCAAACCACCTCGTACTAACGGATGTAAATCGGTCCCCGATTCTTCACTTACCCGGAGGTTCCGACCCGTTAAAAACTAAGTCTGGGTCCTTATTTAGACTCCAATAAGTAAATGGATCCGAGTTTAGTTCCACCTTGGTTCTGACCCATAGACCTAAGGCCCGACATGCTACCTCAATTTTCGAAAATCTGTCATAAAACTATATATTTTTAATATCATTCACTATTCAAACCTGGACCCGGATCTAGACCCAGCCCATATATAGTTCTAATTCTGGTTCCGGAGCCAAGAAACCGGTTCCAAGTCTGGATCCGGTTCCATATTCTTCTTAACGGTCCCGGTTCCGGGTCCACCATGGACCCGGTCCGAAACCGACCCGTTTACAACCCTACCTTGTACATGTTCTTGGACTCTATTCCACAACATAAAAGGGGCCGAATTACTAACCAACCATTTTTATAGCAGCACATTATGAGTTTGTTATGATCAGCAAATGAAGACTTTTCCTTTTTCCTGCAAGACTCCAACTTTACAAAGCACTAGTATTACCATCCTACATGCAATTAAGTAGCTGAAGAAGGTCCGACAATTAAGGTGGCTTGGACTACAATTTCGTGGCCCAACTGTTTAGATTTGACTATTTCCTCTATTAAAGAGAATTTGTAAGTTTTTGGATCAATGATAAGCAAAAGAGTTCCTATATTTTTAAGCAGTAGCTACACAGCCTACACTTCAAAAAACTTGAATGAAAATAATCTTACTTCACAAGAGAAGTTTTCTTTTCTCTTATTTTTATTCTTGGTGTTCTAGCTCAGGGCTGGGTCTTGGGAGATTTGCACATGCCAGTTAATAGGAACTCGCTTATCTAAGGGTGGACAACCCACACATGTGACGTTTTCAGCGCATGTAATATTCCTTTAAATAAAGTAATTATGATAAAATTAACAACCAAAATGGAGCAAAAAGACAAGTTAAGGAGATATGCATCTATTAGACCATGTTTCCAGTAACAGCATAAATGCCAATTCCAATCCCTTATTACATGCATGCTTGCACTTGTACGATTCAAAAAGCAACAGGCCATATTGCAAACCCAAGCAACATAACAACCACCCACAAAGTCAAACCTAAGACTTGAAGTTAAAGTTGCTACAAGTGGTTTCAAAAGAAAGCAAGGTGGAGCTAAACCCTAACATCTTCTTATCAAGATCAAACAACAGAAAATTGTCCTCCAATTGGTAAGACCCAATCACAGCCGCCTGTTCAGCTTTCCCCCCACCATCGACGACTGCCAAGCATGCCACATCATCACCCATCTGCTTCATTAAGTTGGACCCAAAGATGGTCCAGTTTTTCCCATTAGCCAGCATCAGATCTATCTGTGGCACATTCAACCCCAAACGTGTGGACGCAAGTGTGCTAGTATTCAAACACAGATCAAAAGGATTCACCTTTGGAGCTCTAGGTATCCCCTTGGTAGCATTTGCGAAGGCCTTGAGAAATGGCCAATAAATGTGTCTTTTGAGTGTGGTGTAAGGGGACACTGTGCTGAGCTTCACCCCACCATGGCCTAGTACATCAAACGTGAGCACTCGAGCTAGGAAGCAAAGCATCTCACCGCCGACGGCGATAGCCTTGACATTGATATAGTAGTCAGGGCACGTTGGGTTCTTTGTTAATGGAGTGTAAGAGAGAATGCCAGTTATATCTCTCCCCGGAGGTGGTAGAAGAAAGAATGGCCCGCTTCCAAAGAATGCCACACCAGGGCCTGTACTAGTGCTAGGTAGGCAGATTGCAAACTATCTCTCAAGTTGAAGATTTGTTGTCAATTGCAAGGGGAGTGCAAATTTCAACCGACCGAGACCAGCCATGCCTGTGGCACCAGCAGGGAGCGACCGCAGAAGCGTCTTGGGTGCGCACGATGAAGCGAAACTACGAACCAAAATCGGGTGTTGAGGTCAACGTCCACCCTCGCTCCTGAGCGGTCCTAATTGTGGTCGAACCCTCACCCTCACCATAAAACCATTGTGCTGCCGTTTCCTATCACCAATTGGTTTTGGGATAAGTGGTAGCTCAATGGGGTGTAAGATCCTACAAGTGGTATCAGATCCTGATAGGTCGGGTGTTCGAGTCATGGGATAAGCGTTTTGCGAGTTGCGCAGCAGAAGTCGTGGCGAGTGTGCCGTTGAGGGAGGGATTGTTGAGGTCAACGTCCACCCTCGCTCTTGAGCGGTCATAATTGTGGTCGAACCTTCGCCCTCACCATAAAACCATTGTGCTGCCGTTTCCTATCACCAATTGGTTTTGGGATAAGTGGTAGCTCAATGGGGTGTAAGATCCTACACCGGGCCGATCACAGTGTGGCCATCGGTGGTGGGGATGGTGAAATTGGTGTAGGTTAAGTCTCCAAAGGTGCATGTTTGGGTGATGGGGTTGATGGAGGAAGCAGTGCAAGTGCATGGGTGTTTGTTAATGTTTTTGATGGAAGGGCAAAGGGGAGAGGGGAAGGAATAAGCACGGTGGCATTTGTGAGAGTGGCAAGGAATGAAAGGGTGGTCTTCTTAACAATGTGAGAACCATAACAAGGTGCCTGTGATGTCTATTACATAGAATGTATTGGAGTTGAGTGTAAGAGTGTACAGAGAAGTCAGAGGGTCTTTGGTGATAGGTGAGACAAGGGCCTTGAAATTGGAAGAAGAAGCTGATGAGAAAAGAGAAAGTGAGATGGTGAAGAATTCTTGTTGGGAGATATCTAAATTACTCAAAAATAATCCCTCAACTAAATTTATAAATGCTAAAGGGCCCTGACAAATTTAAAACCGAAATTTAGAAAATTTGGAGAATTTTACAAGTTAAAAGACATGTAGATATCTACAGCATTTGCAAACCAAACATGAAGTTTGGAAAGATTGGACCGCTACTGGGATGCTATTAGAATTCCCAAATACAAGAATTCTTGTTAGGAATTTTTGCAAGCAAATAAAACTTAATTAGATCCATTAACTAGCAGCATATATATAAATAATAAAGGATCCAGTTTGTACTTTTTTTTTTAATAACGCAGGTTCTCAGTCCTTTGGGCAAGAATAATCCCTATGGGCCCAAGAGAAAAAGCCGGGTAAAATTCCCCTGTGGCCCCAGTGTAATAGTGCAGTTTCAAACCCATAACCCTCAGGTGCAAACTAGTTTGTACTCTATAGCCCCATAGGTATATGTTCTCACTAAAACCACCACAATACATTCTAGATATAGTCCATCGATTTTCAATAAGTTGTAAGAATTTGATGTATTTTATAGTGGGAGAATTAAATACCCTGAATCTAACATAATTTAGGTTTTATCTAGAGCATAAAATACTTTTAAACCCTCCTTAATTGAATTAAGTCTATAGCCTTGGATTAATTATCCAAATTAGGTCAAATCAAAGAGCATAAACATCTTTCTACTACAAAATATGTTGGATTTGTAACGCATCTCTTATCTCCACATCTCCGATTGTTTTCAAATTTAAGTCCTCATCCTCTATGGAAAGTAGTGAAGAATCATCTTAACCCAACTTTATAATCCGATGGGGGTCCACTTTTCAAATCCAAATAGCTCAGAATGACCACCACTCCCTCATTTTATCATTAATGTAAATTCCATTCCAATCAAAGTAATGCCCATGGGCACAAATTGATTCATGGTTTCAAATTGATCTTGCCTAAAACACTAATCTCAAATGAAAAAAATGTTTGCCTACTAGCAGACTACATATAGGTTATATGCAATTAGCTAGCTTGTAGGGCACACTTAGATGCAACTTTATCAATTGGGAGGAGGGCAGATTGAAAGGCCTCCTCATGGACAAGGAAAATCAAGAATCAACTCCACTAGATTATCGTAGCCCTTTATTTAATAGCTTTAAAGTTTAATGACTTCTTAACTATATATTTTCTTGAGAGTCAATCCAACGGTAAACAAATGTTCAGTGAGTATTAAACTATCTTGATGCGAGATCATGATATGGAAAGACTTTCAAAGAGGCTGCACTAATGAAAGATATGCTCAAGTGGGCCCCATAGTGATGGACTGCACAAGTGCCTGCAGGTGAACATTGCCCAATTAGTCACATGTTTTAGAGGTGATCAATTTGTTGGTCGTAATTACTTAATTTGTTAGGGGTGAAATTTGCCTTGAATGATGACATAATCTTCATGAGAGGCTTATTAGTAGCCAGACCAATACAATGTCATAAGCATAAACTAAAATTCAATGGTAAATAACAACTTAATTGAAACTCCTCTATGAGGCACGTGCATTGCACGTGATTTTGCAGATCCTATATATAATAGACTACTAAAAGTAGCTGATAGATTGTGTATGTTAGAAACATTTAATTAGGGTTTGTATGAGCAAAGTGCACATGCCATGTGTGAGTTGAAACAAAGGCACATAAAAAAGGGTCATGTTGAGATTAGCTTGAGGGGATGAGCTCAAGGCCGGTTTGGATGCCTTGAAATCAGGTACTCAATTCTTTGAACATTGTAGTAATGCTGCCCCTGTGAAGTTGGATTACAGCCACAGGGACACAGGGTTAGTGTTTGGGAAACTTAGTCAAAATTGATCATGTGGACCAACCACTTGTTGCAGTAATCAAATAATCCCGACCAACCAATTAGAGGTATTTATTTGTTGAACTGACTTTGTTTGCTTGATGTGATTTTTTTTCCCACCAGCCAAGGTGGCTAAGCCCTTGAAATACTTGTGGGATGTGGGAGTGAACCTGCCTATATGTTAAGGAGAGGACCCTGGGTTCAAACTCTGGACGATAGAGTGAGAATTGGACTCCCAACCACTAGGCTATCCCATTAGGCCAACACATATTTAAAACCCTCAAGGACCACCAAATTATTACCCATTCTAAAGAATCAGTTTTTCTATTTTAGTTCCTGATAGTGTTAGAAAATATGCATTTTTCTAAATCTTAACTTAGACAATGAGAAATGGTGCTCTTTCCAGGCTGCAAGTCCCCCCCCCCCCCCCCCCCCCCCCCCCCCCACACCCACACACCCACACACGCACGGGAAAAGAGCCCAAACAAGTGGCAAAAGAGCTCATACACGCGAGAAAGAGTCCACACAAGTGGAAAATGGTTGCAAGTCAGGTGAGTTTGAGTCCACACAAGTGGAAAATGGTTGCAAGTCAGGTGAGTTTTTGGTACCACCCCCACCCCCCCCCCCCCCCCCCACACACACGCGCGCGCGCGGGAAAAGAGCCCAAACAAGTGGCAAAAGAGCTCATACACGCGAGAAAGAGTCCACACAAGTGGAAAATGGTAGCATACCTAGGAATCAAACCCTTGTTAGCTATGTGAGGTTTGAGGTTGCTAACCAACTTAGCAAACCCTAAGTAGCTGGTGAGTTAGGTCAAGTATTGGCTAAAACTAAGCCCAAATTAAATTTCATGTACATAAACCCAAAACTCAAACCTGGCCCAAGTGAAACTCAGATGCCCAACCCAAATTATAGATTCCCTACATGAGTGTAATTCTGGTTAATGTTCAATTTTCTTGGGTTGGGTCGGGTTTCTTTAATATTTGGGTAAAGAGAAATGGGCCAAGGCTAGAACCTAGTGCTAAAACCTAAACTTCAAACCCTGGCCAAAGAGAAATGGGCCCAGGCTGCCTTGGCCACAAGATTCAAAGTGGGTCCCTTGACTTCCGACGAAAGGGAGATCGAGAACCAATACCAATTTTTTTCTCTTGCAACATATTATGAATAACCAAGGTAATATCTGGGCCTAGACCTGATAAACTTATAATTGGGCTTGGCTTAGGTTTGAGGCCAATAACCCAATCCTTTCACAACTATCTACCCCTTCTTATTAGGGCTAGTCCTTGTTTGATACTTATCAAGATGTTAGACATGGACACCATTGAACATTATCATATAAATTTGCAGGATACATGGTGATTAACCTTAACCTTGAGGAGGTATAATTAAGGATCAACTGATCCAAGTTACAAGGTAGCCATGAAGATGCAACCTTTGCTTTCTAAAGATTTGAGTTATTAGGATGGTAGTTGAGTATTTATTTTTCACCTCCACTTGATTCGGTTTTTCATTACTAGAGAGATGATTTGATGGTCATTTTTGAAAATTCACATATGTTCTTCAATTTAACCATTTTTAGAAACAAATATCTTACAATACTTGTTTAATCAGTTGCTCAAACACAAACGTGTCCTTTTTTTTTTTTTTTAAGGATATTCAACTTAGAAAGAAGATATTTTCTGAAATCCTTTGACATTGCTTGCACTTATAAGTTTATCTAGGAATCCCCAATCCTTAGAAGGTAGCAAATAAAGAATTCTTCGATTATAGCAAAAAAAGTTCCGGTCACTAATGCTGCCATTCTAAATCCAAACCGCTAAAAAATAATTAGATTACCTTGGTTTATCTCTGTACCACTTTCTGAGTTCAGCCAACATGATTTTATTCATTTTGATTTATATAGTTTAATAACATGTTTTACAAGTAACTGGCAATAATGGCACCAATTCATAAGGAATACTATTAAAACCTCAGCATTAGATTTCAGAAGTAAACCATGGTCGCAAATTTTGTAGGTTAGGTCTCATCAAATTCTCTAATGCTTGCCAATGGCTCATTCTCTAGGTTGTGATTTCTCACTTTTCATATCTCATGATACCTATTAGATTTTGCAGTGAGAGTTTAATGAGAAAAATCAATAGCAGCAGCAACAACAAAAGAACACAACAATAATAATGGAATCTCACAGTCAACCAATTTCTTCTTTTTCCATAGTTACAAATATCCACTAGCCTCCTTTTTCTAACACTTACACAAATAACAACCTTGATTAACCTAAAAAATTGACTAACCACTTCAATAACCTTCAAATTCAACCTTGATTAACCTAAAAAATTGACTAACCACTTCAACAACCTTCAAATTCTTACATTGTCTGTCTTGTCCAGTCTTTTTAACCAGTATAATTAGTTAATGCACACAAAAGGCATGTTGAGGGAGGGAGGACTAATCACCTGCGCACCCATTGGGCCTTGTTGTAGGGCCCAGGGAGTTGGATTCAGTTGCAATCAGGTCGGATTCAAATCCATTGCAACCTTCAAGTGGATGAATACATTTATCATGTTATGATTCACCATGATTCTCCACATCCCCAAATTTCATTGTATTGGTGAAATTGCTTATTGTGCAATCCAAATTCGATTTCTTACATGCTTTATCCTTCCAATATCACCATTCCACCTTATTCAATCATGAAATCCTTGGTCAAAAGATTCTTCAATAAATTTTTACAATATCAGCACCTCACCTAATCTAAACCATCAAATCATTCGCTCTAAACATTTCAGACTTTACTTATCCCTTCAATCAAAGGCATAGAAGAGAATTTTAATAAAGTTTATGGGGACAATTGCCTCTCTTGACCGCTATGACTTCACTCTCAGGTTAGTCTCAAGTCGGCAATCGTTTTCAGTATAAAAATAAATTAAAAAACAAAAATTCTCATGTTTTATCATTGATAATTGAGGGTAGAGTAAGAGCCCATTTAGTTCATTCAAATACTCGGAGACATTTGCACCAATAGCTAAAATGACCATCGTTCGTACTCTTATTTGTATCGCTGCAACCTGCAGCTGACCTCTATGGCAAATGGATGTCAAAAATGATTTTCTTCATGGCGATTTGAAAGAGACTGTCTACTTAAAACCTCCTATTATGTATCAAATAATGGTGTTTGAACCTGGAATGCAGTTGGAATATTCTGTCTTGACAGATTGGAGGGAGGCTTCTTTGGTTGTGTCTCATTCTTTCGAGGTTTGGCTGCGTCTAAACCCTCACTCGCATCTTTGCACGAGTGAGGATGCAGCAAGGGCCAATCTCTCTAGCTTGCAAATAAGGTAAGGGTCTATATCCCATCTTGTGGGGCTAAACCTTTTTTATTTGGTACAATAGAGACTCTCAGTCATGTGCTCTCACCCACACACCTATATCTCTTGCCAGCTGAACTACAACTTCGAAACGTAATAGACCCTTTGACGGCTTGTGATCCATCCATGAATTAGCGGTCACCGATACAACTAAAATAAGTAACAGTCTAACTTTTTTTTAGGAATATTGACACTACGACTGTTTTTTATAAATGATCTTTGTCTTACGATTATCAAAATTTATATAATTTCCGCATAACTGTTCGTAAAATGGGGCACAGGCACGGCCCTAAAACATTGCACGTGAATATCCCCCATTTGGGACTTAAGGCAGCTGTGTGGGCAATAACCATTTATTTATTCATATCATGTATGGTGCATCAATGTCTAATCTTTGAAAAAAAAGAAACAGACAAAGCCGAAGACAAGATCAGTGCGTTTAATCTCAACCCTCTGAGCAAAATTTTAAGTACTGAACATCCAAGCCTGGAAGAAGTCGAATCGCGACTCGAGAGAAGACTTTGAAAATCCAATTAGCACAAGTTATAGAGTCGCGGCTCGAGAGAGGAGAAGAAAGAAGGAAAAACAAAAATGCATTCTTTCCTCTACAGAGCAAATGCAGTACTAACATTTTCAGTGATGGTATTGGCAGCAATATGCGCCATGGCTTCCTTCTCTGATTATCTCAACGTCCCTTCTCCTATTGCCCATCTCAAGGTATTGATTTTTCTCTTCTGCTTTGATTTCATTCAGATCTGATTAGAAGACCATCTGTTTTCTAGTCTCTTCTTCTTTTCTTTTTTCATGTACTCTTTCTATACTTCATTAAGTTCTCATATCAGTCGTTTTTCAGAGAAAGATTGTAGCTTTATGGTAAGAGAAGAAAACCCAAGAAAACCCTAGAGCGAAATCAGGAATTTCTTTATGCGCTGATGAAGACTTAGCAAATTAGAACAAACCCTAATGATGAAATGACTCTTGGCGTTCTGGGATCACGGTTTCGAGACCCATGATGGAAACTGTTGCATGATGGCTGAAATGACCCTCTTTATCTTTCTGGGGTGTTTCAGGGCTGCTTTTTGTGGGGTGCTCTTTTTTTCTTTTTTTAATAACATGGACTAGAATTTAGGGTCAGATTCGTAGGGCCATAAGATTCGCTCAAACAAAAATTTGGGTTACTTGCAACTTGGGTTGAAAGTTAAATCTGATATGATTCAGGATTTTGATGCAGGTAGTGAATATCAACTGGCTCCAGAAGCAGCCAAATGGAAATGATGAGGTAAGACCTGTCTTTTATGAGTTTATGAACTGATTTTATCCAATTTTTGGCCATAGTGTTTATATTGGCTGTCACACAAGGTGCAGATAGGATGCATTCTCATGCTCTATGTTTTTAAGTGATGTATTTTTGTACTTTGCCCATTCTTGTGTTGCATGAATGCAGAATATTAGGGTGTGGACATACCTTTCCCTTCCTGTGCAAGTGGGGTTCATGGTTGATGATTGAATCCATCCATTTGATGTGTGCCCTCTAAATAAGGTTGCACACAAATCTTCGATTTTAAGATACTTGTCACCAAATCTTTTCCTCTCCTTCTGAACCATTTTCGTAATGTCCTCTTAATTATCTACTTGTAGCATTGGATGGCTACCATCTTCTAGGAAGGCTTCTGAGGCATTCCCACCTACATTGGGGTGGCTCCTATATTAGTGTCTCGGATCACATAATCATAGCTTTAACTTGTATGCACATAAGGGATCAAATTTCTCTAGTTCTTCCGAGTGCTATGTCCTTTACCTTTTTTCCACATACTAGCTCCTCAATTTTCAAACAAATCTGCATTCAAAGACTTGTAAGAATAGTTGCAGATTTCTATTGATCATTTTTTTTTTTCATTTAATCAATAACAGATGGATTTTAATGTAAAAGGAAATGTGCAAATGTTAAAGAAAAACACAACTATATAGTATAGAAGTATACTGTAAGTTTGCACAAAATGAGTAAGAAACTTCCAGAAAATGTCAAAGAATGTAATGGAAGAGTAATATCAAGAATACATCCACCTTGCAAAATGAAAAGGCTTAAAAAGAAAAAAGCTATTGAATAAACAAAATATCTGTCTGCTTCTTGTTTCACCAATTCATCTTCCATTTCATTTACACTCCTCTAACATGCTGAAAATAAACTCATGTCAAAAAGCATAGATCTTGAATATCTTTTTGGATGGTAGCTAATCTCTAAAGTTCTTGTCCTTTCTCTGTAGCCGCATAATCACATTTTATGAGTCATCTACTCATCTTCAATTAATTAGATAGCCTGTAAATCTTCTTTAGAAAAATTTTGACTTCCCTTTTTTTTTTTTAAATAAAAAAATGACATCTCCTAAGCTACCAAAAATATCAGCTTCATTAGATACGTTACTGCCAAGTGCCCACTGTACTCGAATAAGTTGATGGTGACTTCTCTTTCTCATTTCTTTCTCTGGTTTCCTTTTGCTACTTGATCTACATTAAATTTGACCAACCACGCTTGGGCCTATTTCAATCTTCTTCAACTCCACACCATCCTACAAGATACCCCGATTCCCCGGAATTTCTGATGCTTGAGGCCCCTTAAAATCTTGTCTTGTCATTGTGCAATTTTTTTTTTTTTTTTTCAATTGCTTCAACTGATTCTTCCACAGAATTTACTTCTTCTCATATGGACCAAACAATGCCAAATGGTGTCGCCTTCCATTATACCTCAACCCTTTCAATTCATTTACTAAAGTATCCATTAATCATAGGGCCAGTGCAGAAAAGTTCAAAACAACCATGGATCATGTCTTCCTGTTAATTTTCTAAGCCCCATCTTCATGGAAGCCACTTGAAGATTGTCTATCTATATTCGTGAAGCTGCCAAATAATTTGAAGATTCTGTGCAGAACCTCATGCTCTTATCAACAATAGTGCATTGTAATATAGGCAATTAAGTCTAAATTTATCAAAGAGGTCTCTCAGATCAAAGTTATTGAAGTATATTTATTTATTTACAGAGTACGTTTTCAGTTCGTGATATATTTATTATGTTTTCTTTTCTATGAACTGCATCTGTTAGTCCTAGAGTATTTGTAGATAGTATGGTGTTTTGAAGTTTATTTCTCACTTTATGTCATGCAGGTTAGCTTGAAGTTAGATATATCGGCCGATCTACAATCATTGTTTACATGGAACACAAAACAGGTCTATCCTACCAAACATGAAATCTCTATATATTGTTTTAGTGGATTTTATTTGTTCATCCTGTCAATTATCTGGTTATTTTGACGATCATTCTGTTATGTGAATGTTTCAATCCCCACTTCTTTTATTACAGTTATTGTACAACTTCGATTGAATTTATCCATTCATTTCTTTCTTGACGTCTTGATATTGGACTATAATAAACAACTGCAACTCATTTAACACTTATTTAACTTGATGTTGGACTGCATCACACAAGCACAGTTGTCAGTTTGTCACTATCAGACTTTATTTATGAGGGTTGGATGTTTTGACTTCAAGAAGCCTGCATTTATATTAAAACTTAAAATATTCTAAAGCAATGTTGCATTAAACTATAACATCTAATCGAAATGTTGCTTCATATTCTGATAAATGAACTATCTACAGAAGTTTCATAAATACACTATGGCTAAATATTAGAATGATTCTCAGGTACACCGTGCCTATGTGTTTGACGTGAATAAGAGCATTGACTGACCATGAATTCTTTTCTAGGAAATGTTTACCTTTTTTATATGACTCGATCTATTTTGCATTACATGGTTATGTTCTATTGTATACAACACTAACTTATGTATATGATAATCTGAAGTTGATTGCATGGCTTGTAAGGTGTTTCTTTTGTAGACTAGATTTGTTCATTGTATATTCATGTCTGGAATGTAGCAAGAATGGAAGGATCACAATATCATGCCTTCATCTTGACATGTTGTATTCATTGTCCTTATCCCATTAATTAGGGGTTGGCTTTCATGTTCTACTATGCTGCAAATATAAAATGAGGCAAAGTTGATGGGCCTGGGAGACTATGAAGGAGGGCCTAAGTTTGGGACGGCTCCTATTAAATCCTTGGTCTCACGTTAGTACCATTTATGTTTTAAATAGTTATGTGGCTGAATTAGTCAAAATACATTAAAAATCACATTTTGCTCTTCTTTCTTTCCTTTTTTTTTTCTTTTAAAATTATAGTTATCTAAATAGGTCTTATTTAGAAGTCATACTTTGTAAGGAAGTTGTATTAAGACCTTCTAACATTTAAAGATCTGCTGCTTAGTTGGTTACAGAAGATTTTGAATCAATGATGTTTAGCTGGACACTCCATGCTTTTGCATTCTTTGATTGGTCAAGAGTACAGCTTTAAGGTGCTAGTTCCTTTAAGTTTGGTATTGACTCCAAATTCTGAACTGACCAAGTTGTTGACTCCTAGGATTAATTTGTGTCTGACTCATAGGATTATCTTGCATCACAAAGTAGCACAAAGTTTTTGTTACACTCCATGCTTTTGCATTCTTTGATAGGACAAGAGTCCAGCTTTAAGGTGATAGTTCCTTTAAGTTTGGTATTGACTCCAAATTCTGAACTGACCAAGTTGTTGACTCCTAGGATTAATTTGTGTCTGACTCATAGCATTATCTTGCATCACAAAATAGGACAAAGTTGTTGTTATGTATGGCTGACTTTATCAATGTTACTGAAAGTTGTTTTAGACTGCATCACAAAAATAGGTTAGAAATGGATTTTTATCGGGAACTTGAGTGTGGCATAATAAAAATCTTCTATTTTATCAGTTGAAATCTATTAAAATAGAAGGTATCTAGGGCTGTGTTCCTCTGGTATGTTTTTATGTAGAAACTAGGTGCCAGACTTATTGGCCCTTATACAAAATTTACACATGCAAGATTGGAAAAATAGAACTCACAAAGTTGACTTAGATATGTGTGATAAGGGTCTAGAGGATGTTGGTGATTGTACAACTAGGCCCAAGGGACACCATCTTAATGCCTAGGCATTTTGGTTGTATTGGTTAGCAACTTGAGATGGTATTAGAGCCAACACGTCCAGGCTCGAATCTGTGCAGGGAAAAAAAGAGCCTATGCCGTATCTTATGTGCTGGCGCATGTGCGCAGGGAAGAAAGGCCCCATGCCGCGTCTTATGCAGGCGTGTCCTTTGAGTCCGAGTAGTGTCCCACCCGGGGGGGTTAAGTAGTTAGTTTGCCACGTCTTTAACCCCTAGGCATTTATGTGTATTGGTTAGCAACTTGAGATAAGGAAGAGAGGTGAATACAAGGGCATTGTGGATTTTTGGGCAAGCTACAGAGGACGTCGATGATTGTAAGCTAGGCCCAAGGGATACCATCAAGAATAGCTAATGGCTATTTATAGAGTGCAATGGCTGAATCTTAACCCTATTCTTTGACGGGGAACTTAGGGATGACCTAGTGGTAAGGGCTCCCATTCCCATCCCGCCCACCCGGGATCGATCACTAGTGGGTGGCTTTACTACTCTCCAACTTGGCCATTGGGCCAAGTAAGCAAAAAGAAAAAAAAAAAAAATCCCTATTCTTTGACATGTTTTTATTAAGAATAGCCAATGGCTATTTCTTGAATGCAATCAAAGATGTTGATCCTAACTAGGAAACTTAATCATAACTATACTCGGGAACCTAGTTACACCACAAGAGGACATCCTTATCACATTATAATTCTACCCTAAGATAACTCAAATTGAGACTAATCCTAATATAAAACAAACTTTTCCTAATTAGAAGCAAACCCATTAGGTGGTAGTTACAAATAAACCTTTGTTCCTCAAAAGGATATCTCTCACTAAAGCGGCTCTTCCAAACCTTCCCTTCTACTACATGTCTATATTCAAATGTCCAGTAGAAATTATTTTGAAGTATTGAAAAGTTGCAGAGGGACTTCTTATGGCAAGGTAATGAAGCGAAGAACAAGTACTACTTGGTTAAATGGTCTCTAGTTTGTAGAACTAAGGATGAAGGGTGTTTAGGAATTAGACCCCTTAAAGGAAGTGGATCAAGATCTTGTGGGAAAATGATTGTGGAGACTTAGGGATGAGTCTATCGGCTTGTGGAAGCACAATTTTTTTCTTTTTTTCTTTTTTTTTTTTTTTTTTTTTTTTTTTTTTGTGCTTGGCTCAGTGGGCCAAGTTGGAGAGGAGTAAAGCCACCCACATGTTTTTTTTTTTTTCTTGGCTCAGTGGGCCAAGTTGGAGAGGAGTAAAGCCCCTGGTGGGTGGGATGGGAGTGGGAGCCTATACCACTAGGTCATCCCTGAGTTCCCGTGGAAGCACAGGTTTATGGAAGGGCTTCATGTCATTAAAGGAGACTTTCTTCAAGAACTCAGATTCCATTGGTAAATGGGATAAAATTATGTTTTGGCTAGACACCCAGATTATGGATAAGCCACTAGCCTGTCAATTGACTGACTTTTCTTTGCTCTCAAAACCGGAGAGCAGTAGTCTGTGATCACATGGAGAGAATCGGTGATAATGTGGTTTGGGGCCCCATCATTCGAAGACAGCTCTCTGAGGTAGAGGAGACCCAATTACAGTCATTGCTAGCTGTCATTGGTGAATGTCTCCATTCCTAGAGATGGAGTTGATAATAGAATTTGGGCATCATTAATGGATGGGATCTTCTGAGTCTTTTCTTTCTTCTTTGCCATGAGTAGTAGTTTTCAGCCTCTAGCCCTATATCTTGTTTGTAGAAGATAAAGGCTCCTCGAGTCTCAGCTTTCAGATGGATAGCGCTTCTAGGAAGCATTCTTACTATTAACAACTTGTGGTGGTGGAAGAAATTTGTGGTAAATGCATGTCCCATGTGCTCAGTGGATGGAGAATCGGTTGTGCACTTGCTTCGGAACTGCAGGCTTTTTCAATCTGTTTGGAGCTCTATTGTCAATTGGTTTGATTACAGTTGGGCCCCTCCCTTCTATGTTGGTCTTCTCCTCCCCAAGAGTTTCAAACTAAACTTTGATGGAAGTGCTCTAGGAAACCCATGCTTAGCCGGTGTGGGGTGGTTTCATTTGAATGAAGCAAGTAACCCATCTTATCTTTTTCGGTTCCGACAGTTCATTATTTGGTAAACAAAGAAGAAATGATGGTTTTTAAGATTGGCCTTCATGAAGCATCCCATCTCAATTGCAAGTGTATCTTGGTTAAATGGGACTCTTATTGTGCCACCCAACGGGCCTTAGGTTTGATCAAGGCACCTTAGAAGCTTGCTGATGTATTGGACCTAGCTAGAAGTTTCGAAGCCACTGAGATATGTCAAATGGGGTGCTAAGGAGGTAGATGATTGTCTATCCAAAGTGTGAGTACATCATCGTAACTTAATTTTGGCTCTTCACACAGCATTGTACGCTTGTGATCTTTTATTGGCTTGTGGTTTTGACACATGTGATGGATCATTTTTTATACAATATAAGTCTCTTAAACCGTGTAGCTCTTGTATGGCTCCTTTATACTTGATATTTAATACAGTCACCATTTCAGGAAAAAAAAATAGAACAAAAAATCTATGGGTAGCTCCAATAGAAGAGAAAATAAAGAAAGTTGGTTAAGATGGTTTGGGCTTATACACAAAAGACTAAGTAGTAGCCCATACATGATACATTCAGGGAGTTACAAGTTAAAGGAACTAGGAAAGAAACTAGGCAAAGGAGACCAACAAAAACTGTTAAAGAAAGAAAGTATGGTGATGGAAATCATGGAATACGTGATAAAATTTAGAGTTACAGAGAACATGACTTTAAATAGGGTATGGAAATAGTGGAAATCACAAAACTGACCCTATATAAATGGCCTAAGGCTACCACTTTGATTTTGAGGTTGTCTTTTGATGAAGATAATTCAGGAATCTAGGGATTTAGTGGAGAAGGTTTGCATGAAATACATGAATGTGCTGTTTTCACTCGTTTATTGGTTATATTTATCCAGTTCTGGATATTGTGGGGGTGTTTTGAGAGTGTCCAACTGAACCCAAAGTGACCTGTTCCCTGGATCATTGGCTGCTAGCAGTTGAATTTCTGACTGCAATGGTAATGTATACCAAAAAGAGCTCATGGTATCTACGTATATTTCATGCTAAGTTTGTTAATGTCAATATTCTAGCCACATGAGGAAATCACAAAACTGACCCTATATAAATGGCCTAAGGCTACCACTTTGATGTTGAGGCTGTCTTTTGATGAAGATAATTCAGGAATCTAGGGATTTAGTGGAGAAGGTTTGCATGAAATACATGAATGTGCTGTTTTCACTCGTTTATTGGTTATATTTATCCAGTTCTGGATATTGTGGGGGTGTTTTGAGAGTGTCCAACTGAACCCAAAGTGACCTGTTCCCTGGATCATTGGCTGCTAGCAGTTGAAGGGTAATGTATACCAAAAAGAGCTCATGGCATCTACGTATATTTCATGCTAAGTTTGTTAATGTCAATATTCTAGCCACATGAAATTTCACAACACCTCTTTCGTTTTTGTTTAATAGCTCATCCCAAATGGTTTTTAGGGACATGCTTTCATGGTGGATCTCTATGGGATGCAAAATACCTCGCTCTTTGTTCATGATTCTCCAGTTAGGAACTTTCCTCTTCCCTTGGGCTGAGCCCAGTGAACTGAGTTAATGAGTCAATGCAATTGACCAATAAATGCCTAATGAAAAAATAATGAGTTTATGATATTTCAAAAAAACAGTAGTAGATGAAGCATCTAAATGTGATATTTTGTTTCCATAAAAAGGTCAATGATGTCTTTTTGTCCATCCAAGTCACTGAGTTAGCATTGTCAACTAATGTTGCAACCACGAGGCTGTGGGTTTCAGTCATATTAGAGATTTATTCACAAGAGAATTCAAAGTTTATTCACAAGTCTTCTTCCTTTATTTTATGTCCATCTTACTCACTCTGGTACTGCAGGTTTTTGTCTTTGTAGCAGCCGAGTATGCGACCTCTCAGAATGCTTTGAATCAGGTAAGCTTTGATACATCCCACATTTGATCTTTTCTTAGTCTCTCTCAATTTTGGCTTGACAGGAAAGGAACTGAAAAAAAATGTTGTGAAATTGGCTGCATATAGTTGACATGTTGAGTGCTGATTTCAATTACAAAATTTGGAACTATTATTTACTTTATCAATTTTAAAACTATTCAAAACTAGGAATGCTTAAGTTACTTTATTCCCCTCCCATGATTTGGGCAGTCTCCACTTCTATTGTTCAGATGCTGATTTTTCATTTGTTGTGAGCAAAGGTTTTTGCCGTGATCAATGTTCATTTGTCCTTTACTACATTATGGCATTGTCACTGCATATCATTATCAGGATTGTGCCGTTTGTAATTTTGTATAGTGGAATTACATAAAAGGTACACCTGAGTACTGTCCTAAAAACTTTTTTCTTATTTTTTTAATAAACATTTATCCTAAACACATTCTTTTTCATTATGGAGTTTGCTGTGTGCAGAAAATTCTCCCGTAAGCCATACGGTGTTGGGATCTTTGTTCTACAATATCCTTTGTACTGTTCTGGGCTGTTGGCCTGCTGATTAGAGATGCTTGTACTGTGCATGAGTTTGAATCTGTTGTGTTAAAAGAAAAAAGAAACAAGAAAAAACACCTAGTGTTTAAGATTTTGGCCCTGTGACGTTCTTTTGGGTGCTATTAGTGTGTCTTTTATTTGTTAATCTTTCTATCCTTTACCGCATCTAGATTTCTTGTTCACTTTCTCTCACTACAAATCCATTTTCCAAATCAATTAAGCCAGTTTGAGGAAGTGAGCGAAGGTACTGCTGAAAGCCTGAAAAGGGGAGTGGAGAGAATGAGCCATAAACCAAGAATCTGCAATTCAAATTCTTCTGATCAAGTCAGTAGGCGAGTTTGATGGCACTTGGCTTGATTTTAAAGTCTTGATTCCGCTCGAAAGCAGTAAAGCAGGCTGCGAGTGGATAAGAATTCTCCAAAACGCCCCACTTTAAAAATGCCCCTCTTTCAACCCCTTTTTTTTATGGGGGTCATGGGGCCCACCTTGAGTCAATTTAGTCTTTTCACACATACCCCGTCCTCGCCCAATGAATAGCTTTGGTAAATACTCACACACCAACACATCACTAACCAACAAAGCTACAACCGGGGATCAATCCCCTTTGATTATATGTTCAGTGCTTGGATTAGATTTTTCACTTGGATTCATTAAACAGGTTTCACTTTGGGATGGCATTATACCATCAAAAGAGCATGCAAAGTTTACTATTCAAACCAATAACAAGTACCGTTTCATTGATCAGGTAACCCTTATTTCTTGTTATTCTTCCTTTAAGTTTGTTGCATTCTACTGCCCGGAACCATTATTGCCTTACATGCGTCAAGAACTTTGGCAGGACCATCTGCTAGTTTTAGTTTACTTTCCATGCATTTCTTCCAGTTCCATGAGGGGCTGCCACTGTTTACTTCCAGGGGAATGTAAAATATTGGATTGTCTCACCTTTTCTAGGCAGTAGGCAGGGATGAGCAAAATCAGCTCAGTACCCTTGATGTATGCCGGAAGCCTGAAAATTTTGGTTGAAATCTTCAAATGACAGAAGCTATTATTTCACCAGAGCTTCGTTTTCTTGCAGAATGAAATGACCAATTCATTTAATCATTTCATAGGGATTCATTGTTCTTCAAGTGGAAGGATTTGAGCTAAACAGATCTTCAGAATCATTAGAAATCAGTTATTTCTTTTCCTTTCTAAGCAGACAGCTTGAATTGTTATAACCAAAACCTGATTTAGAGATGTCGCCAAGGCTTGAGGCCCTATGTTGTATTTTCTTCTTTTGATATTTTCTGTTGTATTGACAATCCTCTCACTCTAATTATTTTTTGTTCAGGGAAGCAATCTGCGAGGGAAAGATTTCAACTTGACGTTGCATTGGCATGTCATGCCCAAGACTGGCAAGATGTTTGTTGACAAAATAGTCTTCACCGGATATCGCCTGCCAGAGACATACATATGAGGAGCTTTGTGTTCCATTTGTCTAATTTTTTGTACCTTTTATTTTCTGAGAGATGCTGTAGGTTAGCCCTGAGGAAAATGAAAAACAGGAAGTTAAAATGGAATGGATTGAAGATTACAGGACTCAACTTGGTTTTGTTGTGTGCCTGCCCATGAAAAAATTGTGCTGGATTGGGTGACTGTGAAGCCCAATTTGTTTGATTCTGTTATGGTTAGCCAAGAAGTGGTCCACTGGTGGGATGGACTCCAGATCAATTGCCACTGGTTTTTATAAGATCACTCTGATAAGTTAAGATCACAATTGATTACAGGAAAAGTGGATGGTTGGACCCCATCTTATTTGACCGTCTGTATAAAAGGCTTGCTAAGTAGATCTTCTGATCAGGAGTGTCTGGTGGAAGCCTTGAGGTTGACGGGTCCCTATTTGTGAGTCCATGTTTTTGAATCAACAGAGACATGACAAAGTGCATGTAGCTCGGTGGGTTACCTTGTCCAGTTTCTAGACCATTCTTCAGGTGGGCCATAGACCAGAAATAGGTGAAAATGACAGAATGTTGATGGTGGTCATAGTTGAATGACAAAGCTTCCACCAATTTGGTGGGTATGACAGCAACTGTTCAATCCACGGGGGTATGTCCATGATGAAGTCCACCCACAGCATCTGGAATCTGGATGGAGTTAGTAGCTGCAGGTCCCTGCTTTCCATGATTTCCATATTTGTGCACCAATTGGGATTTGGGTTCTCAATGACCAGGCTATGGCTTAAGTGAACTGACTATGCAAATAGGGTGAGCTCACCAGGCAAGCCCCTACCCAATGAGTTAGAAGTCCAGGCAAATTGGGCAGTTGATGTCCCTGCAGAGTGCAGAGGGAGCTCCAAGGGTTGAGCCAGACCTGTCTCAACCCTTCTACAGACTTTCGTGCCAACAAGTCTAGATGACCCGACCTGCTTTCCATCCAACCCAACCTCCTCCCCACAGGTGATTGCGTTGAGCACCTTACCTAGTGAGCCTACCTTATGATCTATCCGAAAGGACCATAAAATAGGGATCAACCACTAAGTCACCGATCCCAATTGTGGCATCCGTCCGAATGGACTAGACCGTTGGTCAACTATGTACTTGTTTGGATGGTGAAAATTTATGGGCCATTCATTGATCAAGTAGTTGGGATGATAATTATATCCTCTGTCACCATACACAGGGCTGTCGAGTGAGATATTTCGATACCCCGTCCCATTTCTAGGTAGGGCCTCAAGTGTGGCCCACAAAGGCAATGTTGACCAAAGGGGACCCCTAAATAAGTGTTTTCATCGCCTTTACTCAATTCCCTATCATATATAGATTTTTCCCAACAACCCACGTGACTGACCCAAATAAAAATGGGTCAAGTCAAGTAGAGATATCTTCATCTAAGCCTTATCCCAACTAAGGTGGATGAGCTATATAAATTTTGTTCTCCATTTCAATCTATTAGTAGTCATCCTTTGATAGATTGTACTTTTTTTTTTTTTTTTTTTATTTTAACACAGGGTTCCCAGCCCTTTGGGTTAGAATAATCCTTACGGGCGCAGGAGAGAAAGCCGGGTAAAATTCCCCTGTAGCCCCAGTATGGTAGTGCAGTTTCGAACCCACAACCTTCAGGTGCAAACTGTGGTCCTAGTAGCATATGATCGGGAAATGTTATTATCTGAAGGCATCTGAATTCTGACCCCATTTTGATGGGCCTTTAAATTGGATTGGGCCCTAACTTCCAGATAAATCTCAACCCAAACCCACTACCTTTTCACCCACAAAAGAACCTACTTGTTCTTTAATCCTTGTGTGAAATGAAACTGGCCTTCAAGTTGACCAGCTGATGATTCTTCTTCAAGATCTAATCAACCCCAAGGACCCAAATGAGTCACTCTGCATTCCATTTCTAGAAGAGCAAGTGTCTTTATTTCTATGCATGGCACATGGCCTTCTCCCTCCTCAAATCCTCTGCAATCTCCCTCACCATCTTCTCCTCTCTCATCTTCTTCCTCCTCTCCCCTCCCTCCCCAAAACCCCCTTCTCAAACCCCTCTCCACAGATTCCTCCTCCAGTCCCCCTCCAATTCTTCCACCACCTCCTGCTCCTCCATCCATGAAAGACCCCCACAAGAACGCTGCTCCTTCTCCCTCTCCCACTGCCATGGCGACTCCAACGGCCTTTTCAACTACGCCTCCCTCCATTTCTGCCTCTTCCAACAAAACCCACTTCTCTCCATCTCCTCCCTCTCCCTCATCCTCCTCTTCCACTTCTTCTTCCTCGTCCGCACCGCCCAGGACCACTTCTCCGTCGTTGTCACCAAGCTCTCCACCCACCTCCGCCTCACCCCTAGCACCGGCGCCGTCACCCTCCTCGCCCTCGGCAATGGCGCCCCAGATGTCTTCGCCTCCGTCGCAGCCGTCCGCGGCGGGCACCCACGAACCGGCCTCGGCGCAATTCTCTCTGGCGGGACCTTCGTATCCGCCCTCGTCGTCGGGTTTGTCGCCATCCACGCCGCGCCTTTCTCTGTCGACCCGGCGCCATTTGTCCGGGACGTGTTCTTTTATCTGGTTGCGGCGTTCGCGCTGTTCTATGTTTATCTCAGCGCGGAGATTTTTCTCTGGCAGGCAATTGGGTTTGTGGGGTTTTATGTGTTCTTTGTGGGGATTGTGTTTTGGATGGATGGGGTTGTGGGAGGAAAGCGGGGTAGTGGAGGCGGCAAGAAGGAGGAGGAAGTGGAGATGGGTTTGATTGGGGAGGTTCAGAAGGCTTCTTCTAAGGTTGCGGAATTCGAATTTGCAGATGGGTTTGAGAATGTGAGGGATGGGAAGTCTGGTAGTAAGATTTGTGGAGTACTTGGAAAGGTATGTTGGAGATCTGACAATGGTTTAGTTTGATCCTTTTGATTCCATCATGTATATGTAGTATTTACATAATATATTTAGTTTGTTATTATTGATGTGTTCATGAAGTTGAAACATTCCTGTTTATTTTTGATGAATTGCAATTGCAGCTTTGAATTTAATGCCTTTGACTTTGGATCTTGTTGAGTGTAACTTGACCTAAAATAAATGAATTCTTTGGATCTTGTTCAATTGTCTTCTAAAAGAATTACTAGCAGAGCTTCTCTTACTACCAAAGACTCTCCTTCAATTGATCATTTTACACCTACAGCTGTTGAGACAGTAAGAACAGACAGTAAGAACATCTCCGCTGTGGTTGAATGATGCACCTCTTATATTGGTCAGTCGGATGTGCTGTAGCTGCAAATTTCTCCAAATTGTTGGTTTGTTATATATATTTTTTCTTGAAAATGTTTTGGAAATTTTTAAAAACTCAAAATTTCTTTCTAAAAGATCTTTAGGGTGTTTTGGATTTAAATAGAACCTTAAGAGTATATAATAGTGGACAAATTAAGCTTTAGTAGAGTTTAGGGTTTTGCGTCATACCACAGGACATTGGTATTGGTCACAGCTGAAATTGACTAAAGACAATGTTTTTTTACCAACAAAAATAGACTAAAGACATAATGTTTTTTTACCAACAAAAATAGATTAAAGACGCATATATTGAAAGACAGAGAGACCAAGTAAAAAAAAAAACACACGCACACACACACAAGGGGAGATCAAATTTGGCAATGATTGAGAATATATGATAGACATTGTCATAATGGGTGTTTGCAAATTGAGGATGGATTGCCTTTTAAGACTTTTAAGGCTTGGTGAGGTAGAAGAAAAGGCAAAAAACTGAAAAAGAGGTGGGCTTTACCTCCTTTGAGTTGCTTAAGTTTGACATAGAGGAATTAGAGTACAGAATGAAAATCTGGGACTCGTATATGGGAGGAATTGTTCTATATGAAAAGGGGTCAGTTAAGATGGCTTTTGGGGTTACTTAAGTATGAATCTATTCTGTTTCTTGATGATGTTCCATGGGTTTTGGGTGGAAATCTTCCATGCGAAACAGGTTAGTCATGATGGTTTCTTTATGTTTAGTTGAGTCTGAGTTCCTTCTTTTTATCCTCAACAATGTTTGTCTTTGTAGGGATAATTCAGATAAGAGACTATGGAGGTGGGTTCCTTTGTGAAAGTTATCGGTTAGGTTTTTTATCAACTTTTTCCCTCCCATGAAGCCTCATTAATGTTTAGTTCTATGGTGAGGATTTGATGCCATCTATGGTTGAAGCTTTTTGTTGGTTTTCTATGGGTACGGTATTTCTTTCATTTTTTTAAAATTTTTTGGCAAAGTGGTGTCCCGCGGCCCACCTGCCTTTTTTTTCCGCTTTTATTAGAGACTTGAACTCACACACCCTTGTCCACTACAGGATGTCACTAACCAGCTGTGCTACAGCCGGTGACAGTGGTGTAATGCCTTTAAATACTTCTCTTCTTTACTGCCTGCATTATTGTGCAAGAATGAGAGAGTCTATAAATAATCTATTAGTTAAACCTCAAATTGTATCACCATGAAAGAAATGCAAGGCCACCTAATCATTCAAATCTTTGTTGCATAGTCTATAAATTATACATCCCCTTGTTGAATCATAATGACTTAAAGACTTCCATTGGATGTATGTGCGTGGCCCAAAAATGTGAGATAAGGGAAATTCTAAGGGATATAAAAGGGATCACCGCAAGTAAATGCATCTTGTTAGGACACTTGCCAAGGTTGACTGGAGAAAAGGGGACGTGGAGGATGGCACTCAGCGAACACTTTGTGAATCGATGATCATATCTATTAAGAAGTCGTTCTTCGTAGGGAAATCCATACCGCATTCTAGGTTTTTGTAATTTTGTGACAGAGGACTGTGCTTCTTTTTTCAAATGAAAACCCCCTTTCTCATGTTTGAAGATCAGATCTAATGGGTTTGGTACTGAGGACAACAAAGTTGAAGTGTGACAATGACAATGATTTTGCAAGGAATGGTGCTGCGGTGTGATGATTTGATGATGGATGACAAGGTGGACATTTGTTGGTGCTGGTGGAGGAAAATTTCGTGACCTGAACTGCTTAACCCACATTGGATGCAGGTCAACCCATTTAACTTGAGCCGATCCTCATTGCTAGAAAAACGAATAGGTGGGTTAGGGTTTTCTGGAGAGTTCCTACCCACCATAAGAAAGAATAAGGAAGAATGGAGAAGAAACGAAAGGAGCACAACAGCCAGAATACCCTGTCCTTGTCTGAAAATTTCTACCTCTCTCACACTCCCCTTTTTTCCCTGAAATCTAGGGTTTTATTATTATTATTATTATTATTCTCGATCTCCCTCCCCCTTTTCATGGCATCGGCGAAGGTGGGACATTTGAGGCCAATGGTTCATCAAGGGATCTCATCTTGGATATGAATGTCAAGACCTCCATCTTTTGTTTTTCCAAAAGAGAAAAGAAAAAGAATCTACCTTTTCTTGGGAATTCACCCCTTCCACCTTTTTTCCCTTAGGTCACGTTTGGTAACGGGAAAGGAATCCCCCCTTTGGAGGAATCTTTGGTGCCATGGAATTAAACTTTCTTTGGTGAGGATTATGAGGGAGATGATTCATTGCATTCTATGTTTGGCTCGCAGAGGAATCAACAATGATTTCTTCAAATCCATTTTTGGCAAGCATGTCAAAATCTATGGAAAAAATATGAACCCATATTAAGTTGGTTCATCATATCAGTGAATTAATGCATTGTAGAAGAACAAAAGCTCAAGTCAAAACAATATGCAAAAAATCAACAACACCACCGAACCTACAAGTGATAAAAATGTCATGGTACCATCAGTCACAAGAAATTCAATCCTATACAGACAGGCAAAAAGCACAAAACCTAGATTCAGAAATGAAAAACAATGCAAATAAAACCATGAACACGAGAAATTACACCCATAGATTTCACCCAACCCAACCCATTTCTAGTAGAACTCAACCCCACAACAGGGTAAACTTAAAAATCCACACAAAACAACACATGGCCATAAAATTGATTCCAACATAGCCAAAAACTGAAATCAAAACATGGAAGAAGGGTAGCAGCTGGAACGATCTTCCTTGCTCTGTAGCACCCTAATCAGAGAGAGAGGGCTTCCCTTGTTTGCTCGACTGCTCAATCACTTGGTAGCACATACACAATAAAGAAAAATCTGAGATTAATCCATCAAGAACCTAAAAACAACTGTTTTCCCCCAAAATAATCTTCCCTTGAAGTCATGACCAATGGAGAAGAAGAGAGACACAGGGAGAAAGCCAGAGAAACATCGAGAGTGGAGGGTCTTCCGAGAGGGTCTCGAGTTTACTGTAGCAAAGACTTCTCCTTTTATAGTGCCCCTTAAAAATTGTGGATTTACGGGATCCGATGGGGGAGGGTCGGACCGCCACAATTTGCGATTGCAAAGAAAAAGGAAAACACCTTTCCTCGGTCCCAAATGTTACCAAACGTGGAATTTCCTCACTAGTGAGGAAAACCGGCGAGGAATCCTCCTCATGGAACTTTACCAAACGTGCCCTTAAGGTTCTCAAGGATACCATTACAACACTGCTCATTTCTTTTTCTGAAGGCAACTGATTTCATTAATGATAAGGAGTACAGTTAGGTTTTTTATGGCCAGTGATACAATTTATGGGGGTCATGTGGGTTATGAACTTACAATGGTCAACTCTAACCCAGCCCTCTCCCCAACCTATCCCCCCTAAATCAATATCGGTGTTGACTATTGGGCAATAGTTACATTTCGGTCAGTAAATGCAGAAAAGTAATTAAGCGTGTTTTATTTTCTTTAAATAATAAAGATCAGAGAAATAGTATCCCACCTGAAGTTTTTGCTTTTCAATAGATTTTTTTTTTCATGCGGCGTGAGAAATGTGTTCTCTGGAAAATAGGAGTAGCTTGTCATATAATATATATGATGATGTGAGAACTAGATTGGGACTTACATGTATTCTGAGAATAATTGGTAAGAATATATGGAAGGTCTTTTAATTTTTAACCACTGGTGATAGAGTTGTATTTATTTGTCTTTTATATTGTCCTTGCATTTCATATAATGTTGTTCGTATTTTATTGTCTTCCATTTTCATGTTGTACGTGTTTCTATATGGTTGTACATTGGCAACAACAGTTATGCGTTTATAAATACATAATAACAATTAGCCTTATTGTTTATGCTTGGTGCTTAGGCAGATTTCAAGGCTGTGGGAGGTTCCAGTTTCGACTGTCTTAAAGCTCACAATCCCGTCAACATCGCCTTCTGATTGGAGCAGATTTTACTTCTCTGCAAACATCACTCTGTGCCCCCTGCTTCTGTTGTATTCATGCAGTTCATTCATCTCAGTGAACCATCAAATCGTTTTTCTCCTTCCACAGACTCATTTACCCATCTGGTCAGCCGTACTCTTCATAGGCTTCTCCCTTGGATTACTGCACTATATCACCGAAAAGGACCCTCCAGAAACTGAACAGATCCCAGCAATCCTTGTTGCTTTTGTAATGAGTGTGTTTTGGATATCAACTGTTGCTGGCGAGCTTTTAGATTGCTTGGCAGCAGTGGGGGCTATCCTGGAACTGCCGCCATCAATTCTTGGGTTGACAGTACTAGCATGGGGGAACTCAGTAGGGGATCTTGTTGCAGATGTGGCTGTTGCCAAGGCTGGCCAGCCTGCAATGGCTATGGCCGGGTGCTTTGCAGGGCCCATGTTCAATATGCTTGTTGGGCTAGGGTCTGCACTGGTGATACAGACAGCTGATATATATCCGAGTGCTTATGTGCTCCAGTTCAACTTGGGCATTGTGGTTGCTTTTGTGTTTCTTTTCTTGAGCTTGATGGGGTCTCTTCTGGTGGTGACATGGTTCAGATTCAGGGTGCCCAGGTTCTGGGGGTTCTGCCTTGTTGGGCTCTATGTTATTTTCATTACAATAAGTATGATCATTGCGAAGTTTTCAGGGTGACAAGTGATACCAAATGTGTTCCCAAAGGAGTTTTGATTATTAGCATTGCACCTCACACATTGGCGATTTGGCAAAGTGCAATGTCTGAGGGATTGATTGATACAACTGCCTGTCGGCTGATGATACAGTATCTTGCTGTGCCGTCCATCTGATGCATATAGGCTGATTTGTGCGGTTGGGTTTGTGTTCCTGAGAGAGCAGCGTGTTCATGGTAAGAAGAAATCCATGGAGGTTTTTGGCAATATCAACTTTTTTTGTTGCAAATTCAAAGAAAATGACCTGATAAACAAGTTTATCTTGAGCCTATTTCTTTTGTCCGGCTATCTCAGAAAAGATTGTATACATTTGATGCTTCAAAAATGAAGTTACTAGCATGCTTGGAGTATAAAAGATGTATTATGGCAATAGAACATTCATGTCAAGGTGAAATATGATTTTTTTTTTATTTTCAAAATTTGGGATGGAATTTTCTTTCTTTTTTATTTGCTAACGGAGGGCTCCCAACCCTTTGGGTTGGACTAATCCCTTCGGGCCCAGAGAGAAGCCGGGTAAAACCCCTATGGCCCCTATGTGGTAGTACAAGTGGATTCAACCTTTCGTTCCTGAAAATGGGGGAACTAGGGGTTGATACCAATACCTCTAGCTCCGGAAGAGGGAGGAACCGTGGTCCTGACCGCTCGGCCAACCCCGTGGGGTTAATGGAATTGTCTTTCTCGGTAGTCCATTTCTCTGCAAAATTTGATGTAATGCTTTAATTTACTTTCAGAACCACACTAGTAGAAACGTTCTTGTATATTAATTCAGCCATTAATATGATGAGATCATCATATAGTACTTCAGGTGTAGTATAATTAATGGCACATATCATGGGTAGGTGTACTTCTAAATGCAATTGCAAGCAATAAGCCATAATCTTCCCATCTATAGCATTGCAGCTGTTCTTTAATGGGCTGCAATTGCTTTGTTAAACATGCACACTGAACAGACGCCGTGTATGATGGGTACTATATGGAAATGGGTGATCAGATATTTCTAATTACTCTGAACCTGGACCACAGACGTAGGGAGAAACCCTGTTCCGAAGTGGGGCTTATCCAAAATCAGCAAAGGTTCTTACAGTTCTTTTGAGGGACATTATGAGAGGAGGCTGTTGTGAGAGCAACTTTACTTCTGAGGACAGCTGGGATGCTAGTACTTAATGGTCCACAGGTCTCTACTGTAGAAACCAGTCCCTTTATCAGGTGCATGCTCAGAAGCATATGAGGAAATGGGGGACCTACGGCAATAATTCAGTTTCTTTTTTGTGATTCTCAACATGGCAAGTGCTAGATTGATTGCAAGATCCATCTAGTCTTGGGGCTTTCAATGGAAACTCTGATCTGTTTAAACTAGAGCCCTTTCAATTGTATCTTTTTACAAATAGATGCATACTTTTATGGGGGATTTTCTCTACAGGGTCCTGCACAAGTGGGTGCTGCGTGGGATTTTCTGTCGGTGCTTTTAATGTAACAGGGCCCTCCTATAATGGATGGTGGGGATTGAAAACCGCCGTCCTTGTGCAGGACTCCTTCAAGTGAGAGATTTGTATTAAGTTACGTTGACAAGTTTCTCAACAATATATTAAAAGTTACATGAGCAAACTTTTCAATATTTTCAAAAAGTCGTGTCATTGTTCTAGATTAATATTTTCTTGGAAAAAGTAATATTTTTGTTACTCTGTGAAAAAAGGCAAAAGGCCTTAAAGTTGATTCACATAAACTTGGCAACAGTTTTTTTTTTTTTTATAATAAGTATGTCCAAATCCACTTCTAATTCATATTGGATGTCCAAATCCACTTCTAATTCATATTGGATTTAAATCCATACTCCTTTTATGGTGAGTTTTCATAGTCTAACAACTTAGGGATAAGAGACAGGACTAGAACTAACTCAAAGAATCAACTCAAAACTAAGATAAAAGGCTACCCAATAAATCGGTTATAGTAGTTTTTTTTGTTTTTTAACCTTATGTGAACACTTGTTAGCTTTCTGGATATGGATGACCTGGATCCTGAGTTTTCTGCAATCTAGTCATGAATTACTATTTTTATTATTATTTTGAATGGTTAGTCATCAATGGTCATAAAAAAAACTAATATTGTATCCCACAATATCAATCACCAGATGATATCTCTCTCTCTCTCTCTCTCTCTCTCTCTCTCTCTCTCTCTCTCTCTCTCTCTTATATATATATATATATATATATATATATATATATATATCAAGTGGAAGTTTAACTTGAATATCTTGTCCCTCTGTTTTACTTTTGAGGATATGAACATGATGCCAAAGGGAGGCTTTTGACTATTCTCCATAAATTTTCTCCAAATTCAGTTGAAGGCATCTAGCACTTTCACTGAAGGTGATGGGGGTTTCAGAATGTTCAGGTTGCTGACAAAATCACTTATTTTTATCCTTTAAATAACTAATCAGCAACATTTGATGGGATATTAACCGGTTTGGAAATTGAGAGCTGCAACCTCTTTGTTTCATCAACAGCAAGATTTCTTGAAATTAAAGCTGTTCTGCAAGGAGTAAACCCTATACAACAGATCTGAGATGGTTTCCTCAAATTCTAGAAAAGAATCCAAAAGAGTCCTTAGGCAAATTAGGAGCAATTTCACTTGTTGGGTGGTTAGAAATTAGAAATGTGGAACTGGGCTAGTTGCAGTTCTTTATTCTTATGAAGGATAATTAGTGGAGTGAACCTCACAATGAAACACTATGGAGTTGTCAAATGCCATAATTCCATCCACGGAAGCCAATCTTTCAGTGATTCAGAGGATTGACATAAATGACCACACTGTAGGTGGGTGGTGCTCCAAAATTGTCCCATATTAGAAGATCATAGCCATGCCATCTATTCTTTAGCCTCTCATCTGGATTCTAGACTGTTAATTGTTTCCTTTCATCCAGAGGGTTTCCCATAACCAAGGTCCACAGGTGTTGGAACATTGTTTAGAATTTTAAGTATCCTCTTTATTTTTTCGAAACCATTCAATCAGGTGGTTAAGCTTGACTGATACTGTGATTTTAATACTGGCCTGCCATAATAAACTATAGAGACACATACTCCCTAAGCTTCCTGAAAGAGGGGGAAGGAAAAAAAAATCTGAGTTTTTTTTAGACTGGTCCTTCGTTTTTCACATGCACTAGATGAGGATGCAACAATATTAGGATACCAATCCTTCACATTCATCATACATTCACATAACATTACATTTATTTGTAAGAAGAGTGGTACACACCTTGTACTAGCCCCTTTCCCATAACATAAAGAATAAGATGGAGAATTATTTCCCATGTACACAACCTTGGTAGAAAACCTTACACTATATTGATGTATAATAATCAGGAGGCCAAGATTTATGAGTGTCACTGATACTCCTACTCATGTCTCCCTAACACTCTTACTAGTATTATAATAATTGCTAGGCAAGTGAAGATTACTAGTTAAGTGAGACCCTCTTGATTTTTCATGCTGCTTGTAGGACTTGTTAGTGTTCAATGAAGCAAATCTCCCTGGCTTGTTCTTCTTTCTTGGCATCGATGAGCGAGGAATGAAAACCCCAGTCCCCTTGCACTCTCTTCTACACGTCGAGGGGTCATAACACGTAGTAGGCTCGTACACAAAAGGCGAAGGCACCGTCATGGGGTGGGAGAGTGACTGGATTCACAATCACCCATACTTTTCATTAGTCCATAGAAGCTTACTCAACTAACAAAATAACATAAGGAAAAAAACTTAATAGGAAAAATCAAATGAATTTGATTGACATAGTACATATACTGCAGATCAGTACAGAACGAAACTACAATGTTCGATCATGGGTGCACCTGTAGGGACACCGATGGAAAGCAGACCGGCAAGTCTTTACCGTTGTCATCATCGTCTGTAATAAGAAGCGCAATTCGCCTACTAAGGTCTGCAAAGAAGACATCATCCTCAAGGTCCATGGAAACCACAAACTAAAGAACTGAAAGAACTTGTTATAAGCTCTCTCTACCACCTATAATTCACTTGTTTTCCTTTTTTTTGCTATATGGGTGTGCATGGTCTTTAATAGATGTGAGAATAGGGAGGTGGGGCTTCTTGGTTGTGGTGTGGTGACATGGGGCAGTTGGCCAATCTGCCTAAGACCCTACAGATGTCATAAAGAGTGTAATGATATTATCCTGTTGGGAGGGGATGAGGGACTGCCGGCAATAACAGTGCCAAGATATCAATCTAAGATAACTCTACATGCCTTCCACACATGGCTGTGAATGGGAGATGGGATCTCTCTTTATTCCCAATCTCTCTGTTCTTTTATCCACTTTCTAAATATATGCATAATATGGTATGGTTCCCTCCATGTCAACTTGTTTCATGTGGTTTGATACCACCAGCTATGCCTGTTGTGTTGGACTCCACCATACTACTCTAGTTTGGACTCACAAGGACTTGGAAAACAAGGTCAGATGGATGATGATCAGGTGTGGCCACTCTGCCCCACAAGAAAAACCTCTTGGGTCCCACGTCGGGCTGATCGAATGAACTGATCATGAGGCAGGCCTCACTTGCTCCATCTTTTAAGGAAGTTAACATCAATTGGGGGTCCACTTTCCATTATTGTACTATCTTTGATCTGGCTCTGGTAAGACTCATGGATATTAAACATTGAATGTGGGTGTTCCATATTTCATCAGTTCATTCTTTTTTCCCTCATTGCTTATCTTCTTGTACTTTTCTTCCTTCATTGTAAGAAGGAAATGAGGGCCATTGAAGTATGGGTGTCTGTGGTCCACACGCTTTTCCTGCTGGCATAGGGACCCAATTGGGAAAAGTTGCACAGGGATTTTAATGGCCAGCATAAATGGATGTGACATTTATTCTACAACTTATAGCAAACATTTTGATCATACTAATAGTAAAAAAGGAATCAATCTAAAGAAAAAAATCATCTACATCACCACATCTAACTCTTAGATGTAAGGCATATCCTTTGTCACTTCATATGCTGTAACCTCTTTTCGGCCATGTAACTTAATCGTCATCGCCACCATCATTAAATTAAGCTTGTCCCAACTATGTCGGGGTGGGATAAAAGCATTCTATTTCTCAAATCTAGATATATCTTAAGCCAAATTCTCAAATAGGTTACACTTCTTTAAATTTATCTCTAATATTTACGTCTACATCCTCTTCAGCCTACTCCTGATTTTCCTTGGTGTGTTATCACCTTGCATAGAAAATCTTTTCCTTAAAATGGCGTCGATGATTGCCTAAGTTAGACTTATTCAAACTATCTCAAATGAGTCTCTCTTTATTTATTACCTATTTATGCTAACTCTGAATGCTTTTGAAAATGCTCATTTGTAATTCTATCTTTCTTAGGTTTACTATATCCATCTTAACATTATCATGTGAGAATAAAAAAAGAGAAAACTTTAAACTTGATCCCCACAGGTTTTTTATTTTCTAACTGCCTATCCGACATCAATTCATAATTATTTGAGATTGGGATCTGTACATGCGGTGACATGACCTAGTGTTGAGAAATTATTTATATCCTCTGCACTACGGTTTGTATAATAGTTTAAAATGTGAGTTTAAGGACCTTAAATCCCCATCAACATCTAGGATGTTTTCCTGTCTTCTATCATCTCATGTTTCTTTCCCTCTTCTTCTTCTTCTTCTTTTTCTTTTTTTTTTTTAGCATTTCCCTCTCACTTTGAAACCTTAGATGAGGTGAGCATAGTTTAGATTCTAAAACTGTCAATTTCACATGCACTTCTGTTTGCCAAAGGTTCAAAAGAAAGTAGAAAAGATAAGCAGTGGTATGCAAACATAAGGCTGTTATTCTCTTTCAATTAAGAAAAGACATGAGCATCTCAAACCCACCCATCTACGTCACGTGAGTTGGGATGCCTACTAAGTCATGGTTGCAGTTCCTGGGTATAGATGAAATGATGGCTTGCTTTGGACAGCAACATCACCATGATTGAGAGAAATAATTGAAAAATCATTGAGTTCAGTTTTCATGTTAACTTAAAATGTTGGGCTTGATTATCACTTCATTAGTGGAAAGATATGGAGCTTGATTATCACTTCATTAGTGGAAAGGTATGACAAAATTTTATGTTTCCTTTGATGCTCAATAGGCCTTTTTTTTTTTTTTGCAAAGTGAGCTTGGAACCACTCTAAAATTACGAACAAGCTTCTAGTCATTTTTGTTGAAGACCTTCGTATACATTGTTACGTCTTGTTCTAACAGCTCAAGCTTTTAGAATAAGTGGTTGTAAACATGGCGTCAGAGTCAGAGGTTAAGTGTTTGAATCCTGTATAAACATTACGCAATTCTTTGTAATTACGTTAATGAGATGACATAACAAGACCATAATTTGGGGTTTTTCTTCGACTCTCATTTTCTTCCCTCCTCCAACCATCATTCTTTATGTTTTTCATTGTCGATATCAGAATCATATTTAAGAAATAATTAAAAAACTGCACCTATGAAACCTTTTGATGTCTTTTTTTTTATTTTCTGAGCACCAAATAATAATTTTTTTAATATTTTTTAAAAATATTTGCCTTCTGTTGGTATCACTGAAAAGATCAAAAGGTTCATACTTTTCTTTTACAGATCAGATGGTGCAGTGAGAACAACTCATTTTATTGCTAACATTCTATGAAACGTATTTATATACTAATTAGCATAAAAATTATATTTTGATATAGTTGTCAAAGGCACCCAGGGCTCAGGCACTAGGGCATGTTGTGCCTAGTAGTGGGATAAGGGCACAGCTTGGTGCACCTTATTGGAATTACCTATTGAGAAGGGAAAATGAAGAAATTAAAGTGTCTGTAAACTTAAATGTAATTTTTATTTGATGCAAAAATTAGGGTTTATGTCTTCTAATTTTTTATATGAAAGATGGGGAAGGAAGAAGACCACGGCTCTCTCTCTCTCTCTCTCTCTCTCTCTCTCTCAGATAAATTTTAAGAAGATTGAATTAGTCTTGATGTTTTGAGACTTGAATTTGATGTATGCTTTTAGGATGTGTTTGTGCAATATAAGGACTCCACTCCTTAGCATTTTTATTTCTATGGAGAGAGGAATTCGTTTGTACTACTAATGTAGGAATCTCTAATGAGGAAATTCAGGTCATTTTTTTCTTTTTCAAATAGAAATTGTGTCACACCAAACAATAGAAGCGTGCGCCAAAATGCACCTACTATATAAAAGGGAAATCAAAACAATTCACATCTGTGTAAAACTATGAAAGTTAGGAAAAGCGTATTCTTCTTTTTTCTTCAAAAATGGACTTTCTGAGAGAATCCCACCCTTCCCACCAACATACTTCCTCTCTAGTGAGAAATTTTTTTTTTGAAAAGCACCTCTTGAAGGTTTCCACTTTCTTCTACGGAGAAGTTTCTGCACAAATTGTTCAAAACATTTGATTATGGATCCTGGATGGTATAGACTAGTAGGCCTTTGTTGGTTGTTTTATTATTTCTTTAAATTACACTACCATTTGGACTAATACATAAATTCTTGGGGTTTTTTACAAAAAATAATAATAATAATAATAATAAATAAAATCTTAAACCCTGATTCTACAAAAATATGAAGAAATTTTTTTAAAAAGAATAGGTTGGTGTCATATAATTTTTTTAAACAAAAATACCCCATTTTCACCAATTGTATGTTTTCTTCTCAGTCTTTTCTCTATTGCCACTCATCCTCTCTCACATCTTTTTTCTCTGTTAAGCATATCGTTTTTCTCTTCAATTATTTTAATCTTTCCCTTCCTTCACTGTTTTTCTGCTTGATAACTACCTACTAGAAATCCCTCCTCTCTTTTAGTTGGTACTGAGATTTTGTCAGATTGAAAAGCAATGGTTATCTCCTTTGATCCAACCAAAAGGCCCTTTTGAAAAAAAAAAGGTCTAGTGTTAGGTTGTTGCTATCCTTGGTCTAGTGTTGCTCATCTCAGTCAGCTTGATATAAAGGAGAGAAGCTGGCATGCAAGAGAATCCTCAATTGAGGGTCAACCATGAGGCTGATGATGCTTTCTAAGATGGGATTTCTAAGGTGGGTTCCCACTTGGATTATAAAGAATATTGAGATATCAACAAAGGGTATTTTCGTCTAAAAAATGTACTATACCCTCGACCGATATTTTCATGTGTTTTTTTTTCTTAAATCTCATGTATATGTGGAATCAGAGTTTGAGCTTAATTTTTTCGTAAAAATCCTAAATTCTTTTTTTCTTAACTATGGGTCTACTTAACCTTGGCAACTGCCACTAAAAACTTTGCTCTCTCTCTCTCTCTCTCTCTGCATTTCTCTTGACGCTGGTAGGTTGAAAATGTATCTATCTCTCTGCATTTCTCTTGACGCTGGTAGGTTGAAAATGTATTTAGGACTCATTCCACATGTAGGCCGTAGCTTATTTATTGGGTTGAAAAGGTAAGCCGAAACCTGGAATTGCTGGGACTTGTATGGGTTGGCAAGAAGGTATACGGAGCTGTGGGGATTGGGGGGTTGTCTGTCCCATTCAACTTAATGAGTCCAGGTCCTCTTTAATGCCTCAGTCATGTTGAGTCAGGGAGTGGATCAGGAGAGTTCACCTATCAAAAGTTCAGAACCCTTGACTTTTCAATTCGAATGCCTTTCCCTTGGCTCCAATGGAAGTTGGTTTGGTTCCACCTTAACACGGGGCAAAAGTGGCGTGGTAGACCGTAGTTGGTCCACCCATGGTCACTGTGCATGTACCCACTTAGAGGATCCCGATTCTTAATAATGCATAAGATTGTCCTAGGCGATAGCTATTGGCTGTGGGGGACATCATCTAGTGCGAAAGGTGTATGAGTTTTAAGTTTCTAGTAAAGTAGAGAATAAATAAACAAATAATGCATAAGATTGTCATAATCAAATTACTAGTCATATGGTATATCATAGATTGGGACCAATTCCAATCGGAGTGAAATTTGGATCCATGTTGCTGAAGGGCCCCAGATGGTGTTCATTTTGAAAGATCCAAATTTTCAATAGATGGGCCCAACTACGTAGTTCCACTCCCAGGTGAGTGAGACACTCAAAGGATCTGGGCTCCAACTTTTCCATAGACACCAAATATATATTTATTAGAAAAAGAAAAACTCTCTGAAGTAGCCCATTTATGTTCTAATCTTCCACTTCTTTGTGTGTTCGCCATACATCATGTGTGTCACTCCATAAATTCCGTGGTGCTGATGCTTTTCTGCAAAGGAAGAGAACAAATTTCAAATTAGTCCTCTTCCTTTTTTATTATAGATCAAAATTTATGTGACAGGATTGAGTCCATCAGACTGGATACACGAAGTTATAACAATAAAATTTGTGTTAGAAATAACTTGTCACTGTGAATCCTCTTTTAACCCCAAGGGATAGCTCAGTTGGCCTAGGACCACAGTTTACACCCAGAGGTTGTAGGTTCAACTTCCCTTTGGGCCAGAGGGATTAGTCCAGCCGGAACCCTCTTATAGCAAATAAATAAATAAATGAACTGTGAATTTTCTTTTACAAAGACTTATGTCCAGTGTTTATATTCATCTTTCTTGTTACTTTTTATACATCTTTTTTATTTATTAGGAGTCTTTGATTCCCCGAAATTCAAAAAATAATTTACTAATAATGTATATATTATTTTATTTCATAATTGTTAATTAAAATAGAAACAGTAAAGTAGTAACCAATATTATCGGTCAACCATTGCTTGCCCCTCTCTAAGAAAATTCTGGCTTTGCAATTGTTAGCAAGTCAGATCAGGAATTGCGACCTACAACATCCAATGTCAGCCTTGAAGTCTACTAGAACTGTTTATAGTTTATCAGTGTTTGCCTGTTTGGGGTCAATTTTTCGCTTTGGGAAACAAGAGATGAGATAAATAATGATAGCTCTCAGACAGACTAAAATCCCAAATGATATATCATAAAATACAATGCTTTTGTTACTTAAAACTATAAAAAAGGAAAATACAATGCAATGCTTTGGGGGGTAAAAAAAGGGGATGTAGGCATGTAGCCCAGTGGCAGGGATTGAACAGAAGTACATATCACCTCATGTATTAAATGCAACTATAGACATTTCAAACTACAACCAAATTTCAAAAGGCTTCAACTCTCCAGTCTAAAAGTTGTGAGTCCTGAAACAAGTGCTGAGTGCTCCCAACAAAAGCACAGGCTACTTACATTTCTAGCTAAAAGCAGCAACCAGAACAGATGCCACAAAGGCATCTCTGAAATGAACTATGTGTCAAAAATTCCAACTTGAACTGAAACTATCCCATTTAGAACCAAAACCAAACCCCAACCCAATATACACTTGCATAGGTATGAAAATGATCACTTGGATGATTACATAAATGCAACATTTTGTACAGTGGCCCCACTAGGTTAGCTCAGGTTGGGTTGAGAACTGTGGGTCACATTTATAGGCGTAACTTACATCTAAACCATCTATTAATTGGGTTAAATATGCCATGATGACCCCAACCCGGAAGTTAATAGGATCAACTGAAACCCTTTGTTTACAGGTGGGTTTTGTTTGAGACTGCAGATCTTAGTGCAATTAATTAGTTGGGTTGGGTTTGGATCAAGTTCGGTTGGTGGGTAGAACAGCAAGTACAAGCTCAACCTGAACCCAACCCATTGTTACTTGGGTCAGCTATGTCAACCTGAACTCACCTCAAAAACACAAACTACAGAGCTGGGTTCGAGTAGGGTTAGCAGGTAGGGTCAAGAAATGCTAGGTAATGACTATTAGGATGCAAAACAACAATAAAGACAACAAAGTTTCCATGGTTTAGCAGTGTGCCAACATCTATGTTATATTTGGTACAAGTTACCAAAATAACAATCCAGCAGTCTGGGGCTCCTACCCAAACCCCTAGAGAGCAAACAGAGACCGGTGTACAGTATGACCCAGATAGTCAGTCATCGCAATAAATCTATCACAACATGCCCAACCATAGTCACTAGAGTAAAAGTTGCTGCAGAAAGTATACAATTCAATTGGAGCATGAAAGGAGTGCAAGAAAGATGAAGCCATAAAAAGCTAAGTACCTTTCAGAAGAAACGAGTTCCCCAGCAACTTTGGGCCAACCAATGGGGATAGCAACATGCGGATGGTCCTCATTTACAAGGGTCACCCCTCAACCTGGCCAAAACCCAGCCTACCAATTCAGTTTCTGTTAGACCCTTTTTTTTTTTTTTGAATTATCATGTTGGGCTCGAGCTCAATTATAAAGAGCAAGTTAAATTTTCAGCCTGGTAAGTTTTCTGCATACATAGATTTATGTAAATCAAATATCCAAGCTTGGTTGAACTTGGGGCTGGGCTCATGAAACGTCAACCGAACCAAGCCCTCGATCAGATCAGGGTTGAGCTGAGCCGACCTGAAGAGGCCACAAGTCAAGCTCAACTCATGAACTAACTAAGCCAAGCTCAAGCATGCCGCAATTAGCTTTTAAATCAAGCTTTAGCCAAGCACAACCAAGCGAGGTCAACTAACAGATAAGCCCAAATCCTTCCTGTTTAAGGTTTTATAAGCCCAACTTTAGACTGATGCAATTGCAATACTACTCATTTCACCATGAATTGCCGTTTCGCTTGTGAAGGTAACTCAATCCAACTATGAAGTACCACACCAATCTAATTGATATCCACACAAATTGCAATTGGCACAGGCTAGTTTTAATCCAACAATGAACCAATGGCCCATTAATGAAGGTTTTGAATAACTGTATCAAAAGTAACAGTCCTGTTGCCTTGTATATAAGCACACACCTTGACCAGATCCTAACTGTGAGTACAATCATCATCATCAGAGCCTTAACTAACCATCAATCTAGAAGTTGGCCAAGCATATGTAAAACAAGGAATAAAAAAAACAAAGTTGACCATGCATATGAAAACCTGCCTCAATGGCAGGTATATAAACAATTTGAGAACAGTATCTAACAAGAGTTACTTTCTATACAAAAATCAATTAGAGAGATGACATGTAGTACCTCTGTTTATCTACTGTTCCATTTTAGAAAGAATGCTGCCAAATTAACGCAGTAGCATCATCAACCTATACATCCACCCCTTAGGTAAACATCTTTTCATTGAAATCGAACTTGGCTCTTTCAGGTTTCCTCTAAAAATCACCTGCAAAGCTTTCCTTAGAGAGCAAGCAAGTCATTACTTTTGCAAATGACTAATCTGTCATGAACCAGCAAGTCCAGCTTTTAATATCCCTCGACTCATCTAGATTCTTTTTCCATGTTGGAAATAAGCCAGAAACGTTTCTTTGCTCTTGGATGCTCTTATTACAACCGCACAAGAGAAGGCCCTGTATTGTTTTGACGGCGGCTCCATTCCCATTTGATAAAGAGTGCATAGAGAAGTTCGTTCCATGCATCAGGGACTCCAGGCAAGCACCAATGGCTGCAGTCCTGTTTGTGGAGAGAGGCAGGCCCAGCAGTAGGCCCCAAATAGTACAGGGATGAATGGCCGTCTTTCCTTAGTGCAGTCATCTGGGTCACATTCAATATTTCGAATTTAGAATCTGGAGTTCCAAATGAAATTATATCTCTTGCTGCCATCAACATTGACAACCAGGGACGGGAAAGCCGCTGTGTCGAGCTCAACTCTGGCAGTGTCTCAAGATGGCAGCTCCCTCCGGTCTTCCAATCCCCACCTCTATAATGAGGATGCAATTCCAATATTTCATGAGATGGATCAAATCTTTCGACTTTGTGATAAAATTGTGAAGCATACATTGTATTTAAAGATCTATAATCCACTTGATGCACTAAAAATTTGATTGGTGCATATGCATACTTCAAAATCAAGTTTGGGATGACATTTTCAATTTTGGTCCAAGAACATTTCAAACTCAGTTTAACCAAGTATATAAAGAAATTACAACCCCCAGGTGGCTCTTTAGCATAAGGCACGGGTTTGCTTCCCGGGGTCTTGTGTTCGAATCCCCCCAGATTTAACCAGTGCACGTTTGGGGTGAGCGTGTGCGCTCGAAGGATTAGTCCTAACAGGTATATGGAGAAATAGGTTATCTTTGGCTTTTCTTAAAAAGGTAAGAAAATTATTTCCTGACCTCCCTCCCGATGTATGTAAAATAGAGTTTTCATTAAAAGAAAGACGGGATATACAAATGGTAGCCATCGGCTACACCCAAAGTTACAAAATTTGGTTCATTTCGGCCGAAATTTCCGAATAATTTCAATTTGTTCACTCTACCGAAACAAACAGGACCCCTGTAATTATTCATCCAGAATTTGTTCCAATTCATCCTATTCGGGCCGAATTTATGATTTCATCCAATTCATCTGATTCGTCCAATTTTTGTCCAAGCATGTAGATTGCCTTTAAAATAGAAAAAAAAATGAAAACTGAAGGGGCTAAACATATTTTTTAACCTAAAAGTAAGAGTAAAAATACCTTCTTGGCCTTTTGGCTTAGAGAAATGAGTGGGCTCTCCAATGTGGAGCCGCTCATCTATTAAAATCTAAATAACTATATGGACCGTATCGCCCTAATCAAATTTTATGCCAATAAAAGCATTTTATTATGAATAAACTTGCCTACTTTCACTCTAATGTGAAATAGCCCATCAAATATAAATTGACATATTGCATTGATTTAGTACAATAAATGAAATGTATCATATATTATTTTTTTCATTTTAATATATATAATATATTTTTCCAAAATATCTTATAAAAATTTCCAAATCTGCCGAAACATTTCATTTGAAGGCCAAACCAAAATGCGTCCGAACCGAATTTCATAACATTGGCTACGCCCCAAGTGAGAATAATATAAATAAATAAATAAAAGATCAAACCAAAAGGGCTAACTTATTGAAATCTATATTGGGGAAGCCCAGAAGCATCTTGAGCTAAAATGGAGGATAACAAATGAGGACCTGTAATGAAAACACGGTCATGGATGACCATCAGGCCATGGCTTGCATGGCGATCAGCTGCTCACTAAAAGCCTATTCATTTCACAAAATCTCAGGGGAAAAAATTCATCACACAGATGATCAAACTTCTGCTATAAAGCAAAATAACAATCTGAGACTTTGTAATGACTTCATAATCTTAATGTTACACATGAAATCAATTTCCATATGTCAATTGTTGCAAACAAGGACAACTAAGATCTAGATTAATAGCCAGTGTTTGTTTTTAGCCTATCTAGCATCTCATATTTCAACAGTCCCAAAAGAATACTCATATAAATGCTATTTTGAATATAATGAAAGAGAGAGAAGTCCATATTATTATCAAACTGATAGATATTGAAAATTAACTAGCATTTCTTCTGATTTGTTAAAAGAGAGACAACTGAACTGTGAAAAATTCAACTATATGAATAGAAATCAGATAGTGAAAAAAAGGGACAAAGTTATCAGTTAATTAAACAAACCTGAAATGTACTGGCGAAAATGTGCGGAAGAAGACTTTGGTGTTACTAGTATTCACTTCTCTACCAACCCACTTGACCACTGTCTTAAGTGCTCTATGATAAGCTCTTTCTACAGTCATCTTCATCATCACATCATCCCCGACTTGAAAATAGCACCCCCTGCCAATTTTAATAATACTATTTCAAAACTCTAGTAATTGACACTGAAGTGAAGCAAGAATAATACAAGCTCTAATTTGCAATTGTGATGAAGATAATTATTACAAACAGAGTATCTCATTTTAACATCCATGGAGTTAAAATCTCTCTTTTTTTTTTTTTTTTTTCTTTTCTTCTTCTTCACTCGTTAAGAGCACCTTTCAACCGTGCTACAGGCTATTATCACAAAGTTTTCAGTTTTTCACCACTATCTAAACACAGTCAATTCTATTACAAATACCCATCCATCCAACCTGTAAATAGTGAACCGAGTTGGGGACTGCCTTTTCTACCTTTCCTCCATTGAAGCTGTAAGTATTATTTGACTTGCAGTGTAGGGTGACAACAAGATTAGTCCACTTCTGCAGATAAAGATCAAACATGGACCCATTTCTGTAATTGACTATTTTTCAGGATAGTCACAATCTAGAGAAAACCACTAACCCACTTCCTTTTTTCAAAGAGTATAAACACAGCAGTATAGAGATCCAAAAGATCCCAACTTCTCTTATCAAATAAACCAAAACACTCTGACAGACTCATGTGAATGCCCTCAAACTATAATCTGGAATAATCCCCAGTAACTGTTGATTATCTACCTGAAGTGTATTCAGATCACCTAATGAGGATTGAAAGTGCAGGTAAAGTGGCCCTAATACCTGCCCAACTTCCTCGATTGTGTCTAACTGAAGATTTCCATCTTGAGGATTGACTCCACTCATACGAGCCCCATGTAGGCCATGTTTGGTCAATTCAGAAGGTGTCTATTGATTGCCACCATCGATGGACTGCGGAGTACCCAAAAGGCCATCTTTGCCAAGAAGAGCACGATCATCTCTGTTTTGCCCACATCTGAGACAGTTGTTATGTTCCTTTATTTCGCATACCATCATGCCATCAATCAAAGGGTTAAAAACCTACAATTCCTGGATATCTCAAACCTAGCAACGTATCATGTTGTATCACATCCGATACTTTACTTTCTATGCGTAAAGTCCATGTCTTTGCCATATCAATGGAGTACATGTCGTATCCAGGCATCATTGGTTACAACTAATCATTCTAATAATTGTTATACTGTCCAACTACAGCTAGGCTGATCTCATTCCAAGGTAGAGTCATAGAGATACCAATCAGAAGTTGCAAGGGAAACAACATAAGCCCACCTGAATCACCTTGCTCATATGATACGAATCATCTCTCGGGAGTGAAGAATCAGGCAAAAGCGACTGACCAGTTAAACCGAACTTTGAATTTTGCAAGCACTTGATGGCAATTTTGAATCATTTGATCAAACTGAGAGGAAGGGAGCCTTCATCAATGGTTCTCCTTTCTATCCAATGACTTCCATTAATTCAGGCTCCACAAAGATGCCTCTACACTATACAAGAGCGATGTTTGATGAAGTCTTCCAAATGGAAGCAACCCACCCAACAAACACATGGAATTTCAAACCATCCATTATCACAAGTCCCATCATCATTGCAAGATCAACACCAGCCTCATTATGGATGACCCACAATGAAAGAACAGTATCACCAATTTGACAACCTTAGCAATTAATATTCCTCTTTTATTGTGAAAATTAGGTCTCTAGTACTAAACCAATTTAGGGATACTTGTGTATCCCTACTGAAACTATTAGAATTTAGGGATTGGGCATACTTGTGTATCCCTACTGAAACTATTAGAATTTAAGGATTTCATACCAAAGCCATCCTATGTGATAAGATACAAACCATTCAAATTTCCTTGGGTGGGCCTCCTACAGAGTTGGATAATATAAAGACAAAGTGATGGAAAGGGAAAGAAGATTTTGCATAATACCTATGAAGTGAAAAAAGTTGGAAAAAATGGATGAAAAATGGAAAACAAGAAAAGTAGTTTTTCCTATTTTGCATTTCACTGAAGAAAGGGGTAGCAAGATTTTTTCTCCGTCAGGATGAGGAACCAGTTTATTGCTTAAAAATGAGAAAATGGAAGAAAGTTGAACTTACTTTTAATCTCCCCAGTCAAACATGAAACACATGAAAATGCCAATATAAGTAAAACTCATGTCCTCTACCCCCTTTACCCTCTGTTCTCATAATCCAAAAACCGCAGAATTTTCAGTAGTAGAGGAAAATTACCCTCGGATGGTCTTCTCATAGTTCCACCAGTGTCCAGTGTTGAAGACCAGCACATCTGCATCCCTCCATAGCCCAGAGGTCCAATCCATGACATCCAGCTTCAGTGTTGTTTTTACCTTTGCAGGAGCTCCGGCTGGTGCCCGGCTCTGAACCACCAGATATGGAGCTCTGTAGTACTCCACAGTGCAGTTAAAATCCTTGAATCTGAATGCCAAGAACCCATTGTGCTTTGTGATTGGATTGCCATTCACCTCATAAATTGAATCCTTGTCGGCAACTGCTGAAGAAAGCATGCATAGAAGGGACTCCCATTGGTTTCTTCCGATTGAATCACCCACAAATACCAACCGATGATTCCGCAACTTCTCCAGCATGTTCATCGCATTAAACCTTCAAAGACAGAAAAGAAATATAAGTTTCTTCAGTGAAAACATCTAATTTTTTTCAGTTTTTAGACAAAATGCAAGTTCTGTAGCAATTCAAGGAGGATGCTATGCCAAACTGTCTCTGCTTTATAGAGGACAGGGTCTTTTTGTTGCTTTTTGCCCAAATTGTAAATGCATTTCTGGTGTCATGAAACTCATTCACAGTTGATTTTTTGGCAAACGCCACAAGAATGATACATTCAAATGTAAACCCGATCAAGCAACAATGATATCAAGGATGAATAAGTGGCAGTCCAATACCATGATATAACACCACAGGAAATTCGAATAGAAATGAAAAGAAGATCAATTTTCGATTTCGATCAAACAACTAAAAATAAAAAAATGGAACAGAAGGTGCAAAGGATTTAAGAGCCCCTAATTTCATTAGTATTTTAATCTGTGTGAATTCCTATATATCAAATAAGAGAGGTACCAGAATCCGAAATTTTTGAGAGGCAAGTTCACAATGGGATTGGAAGCTTTGCAGCTGCAAAAGTTGCTACTTATTTACACTGAAATTTATGTGGAACAAAATGAAGAATGTGTCCATTAAAATTCAAAACCTAAATTTTGGACATAATGTAATTAATAGTACAATACAAGGACTTTTTCATATTACATGTGCATGAAAATGTAAGAAGGGATCAACTTTATTTCATGATCTACAAAGTTATTACAAAGCACTACCAAAAGCAAAGAGCCAAATTCTTTCCTTACACAAGACTAAAACTTTTCCCCACTTCAAAATTTACAATATATATATATATATATATATTAGACAAATCATGTCAGTATCAATGAAAACAACACAACACAACTAATATGCCAGCACAAAGTCCAGATGTTTACAGACAAAGACATGTACCCCTTTCTCATACATGAATTTCAGTTAAAACAAATGTGTGTTTTCGCAGCAATTCCATCTAAACAGAAATAACGTATCGAAAAAGCAGACATTATAGTGCCTAACAAAGTGGTGCATTTTTCATCCACCAAATACAGCCATGGGCACAAAGATTTAGACTAATATTCTAATAAAATAAATAAATAACAGAAACATTGCATATAAAACAAAAACAAAAAAAATCCCAAAAAATGTATCAAAAAAAAAAAACATAAGCAGAACGCAATGCACCCTGAATCTCACCAATTTTATAGAAACTACAAATCCCAGAAAATTTTGCAGCATAAGTAACAACTTCACCAGATTGAGGGGGAAAACTACATAGGGTTCAAACAGAAAATGGTACAATTCAAGCAGTGAGCAACATAATCAGGAACTTCACCAATTAAATTAAATTTATAGGCTGAAACAAAAAAATAATAATAAAAATAAATAAAAAATTGCAGATTACAAAACTTCACCTGATAATTACAATCTAATAAAAACTCAAACAAGAGAAGACTTGTATAAGTCAAGGAAATCCAAGGGGAAAGAAGAGAACCTTGGGAGATTGCAACGCTTCGGCTGCCACCGCCACTTAGTGTAAAAATTATCAGGCCTTCCATTCTCTGAACACCGAAATCCATCATCAATAAAACTGCAATTTCTCGACTGATACAACGGATACTGTTCATCCCAAACCCATTCCCCTTCAAACAAATTACACCCATCTCCTTTCACACTCAGAAATTCCACCCGCCTGCTTTCAGAAATTTGTTCCAACCCAAATCGCAGCAACCATGGAGACTGCGTTCGAATCCGGAAACTTTTGGTAACAACTCGATAATCCAAGTAAAAGAAGCACCAAAGGAAGCAAAAGGCAGAAAAGCAAAAGAACCCAACTACCCCCAGTGGCTCCATGGATTTCAGCCGCTTGATCTTCTTCAAAATCTCCATTTTAGACAGAAAAGATGGGATCTTTACAAGGGATTGAGTAGATAACAGGCTTTTACTCATTGGAAACAGATAAATGGTTCTCTCTGTTTAGAGAAGCAGTGAAGATGGGTATGTCGCCAAAGGGAAGAAACGTATTTTCAGAAAAGAGAATCTGGGTATCTTGATGTAGGTGCTGGAAGTGTAACTGAAGGATTCTGAGAGATGGGTCTTTGCTCTTTTACAGAAGAGGACACGGGAATCTCTAGAAATGGGTTCTAAAAAGGAAAAAGGTGAGAGCTTTGGAAAGATGGGTTTGTTGCTTAGTAGCAGATGAAGTTATTGCAAGATGGGTTCTCTAGTTTGCTTACAAGAAAAGGATAGAAGCTGAGTATGTGTGCGTGTGGGTACTGAAATTTTCTAATGTGAATTTGAAAGTAGAGGAATTTGAAGGGATGGGTCTTGTGTTCTTCATAGATTTCAACACATAGAAGAGGAAGAAGTAGAATCCAAGTATGCTAATTACAGAGAAGGTGGTCTGCAAGGCATGATGGCATTTAATGGGGGAAACACTTTCCTTTAAACTCTTTCTCCACTCCTTTTTAGAAAAGGTATTTGATTGGATAGGAAAGGAAAGTATGACTTTCTCTCTCCTTTTTTTTATATTATTTCTTGCTCTTTTTCTCTCAGGAGATGCAGCAGACTGGCAATGAATCCGGACCCTCCGAGTGGATCCAACTAATTTTCACCATTATCTCAGATTTTATCTTTAGCCATTACGTATGTAAATATGTAACTGTAGTTTTCACTTTTCAGCCAATATAGCTCTAAAACTATGTACTGTGTAAAACAACATATTACAAAATATGAGCTTCCTTAAAAGGAAGAAAGAACGAATGAATGATCTTTTTTGAAATTTAAACTCAACAGAACCACACAAAAAAACATGGGGAGATTTGAGATTTGAGATTTGAGATTTCGGATTTGATGATGATATGTAACTAAACTGTCTAAACAGAACTGACCAGGCTGTATATACGATTTATACTTTTGTATGGGATTAAGACATTTAAAGTGCTTGGACATAGAAACCAAAGGACGTCTGTTGTACTTTCAAGTTTTGAGTATCAACGTAAAATACGCACTGTTACTCATTTCAATTCAAACGACCCCATATCTATGATCTTTCTATCAAAACGAAAAATTCCAAACCGATTCAAACCCGTGAAGAGTGAGTCAGTGACTGTTTTTGTTTCTTTTAGATCAATTCTATAAGCCACCCTGCTCATTCTTTTATTTCATTAGGGGCCCACCATGTTTTTTCACGACTCTGTTTACGCGTGACCAGTTTTGATTATTCCAATTTTTCTTCTTTGCACACTGAATGTTATGGCTAAGTAGTAAGTACTGATCCAATTTTATACGGTTACTTGCTGTAAAATTTTGACAAAAATGAATATGTGGTTTATGTGGGAGAAGTGTTTCCCTGTGTCATGGGATGGGGAGGGGGTGGGGGGAGGATTTCAGATTCTCTACAAATTGATCGTCTTAAAAGAAGAAAACAAAATCGTAGTTGGTTTTGGAAAAAATTAGAATGAAGAAGCAAACAAAGAGAAGGAAAGATGAATAAATAGGGACGAAACGGAGGAGAAGATTTTGTAACCTATCTAAATTGCCTATCTAAGATTATGATTGAAAAGTGGTAGACATGAAAGCAAAATTCTCCTACGCTGCAGATTTTGGATATGAGTTTCAAGTTAAAAATCCATGTCTAGATGTACAAGAAGGGAAGAAAATTGCGCCCATCTAAACTTTATTTGTTTACATTGGGTAGATGTATTATTTCACTAAAGGCCACTCTATATTTTTAATCACTGGGCTCATATTCAATTCTAACCCAACAAAATTAAGTTCTTTTTGTGTTCTAATATTGCATAAAATCTTAATTCAATCAGAGTTTTATCCATCGTAGATAAAGAAATCTAGTTGTATTTTTGTATTTTGATTATTATCATCCATGTCAGAATAAACTCCATTGAAGAAAATTATTTTAAGGATATAAAAACTAGTGGGACCATGCTTTTAAGCAGTATAGATTTTAAAGTTGGTCCCATTGATACATATATGTCAATGAGCATACTTTGCTATTCAAAACTAATGATCGGTCATTACATCACTTTGAGTGCTATTTGAAAAGTGCGATGACTGAATTTATTAGATTATGATTTGTCCAAATAGTAGTTATTAAATATATAATATAATTTTTAGGCTTGGGTATTCATGCATTATTATTTGTTTATGTTATAGTAATTTTTTAGTGTCATTTTCTTTTTCATTTATTGTAGTTTATATTTTATAAATAAATTCTTAGAAATCTTTATATTTTTTAACTTTTATTCATTTTTCTATAAGCGTAACCCGTAGTTAACTCATCAACTATCGATGCATTTTTTCAGAGAGAAATGCTCAAAATCTAGAGTGTAATACAATATTGCCCTCTGGTCCCAATACTTTATCTTATTAATCTCACCCAATATTTTACCCTAATGAAAGAATGCGGAGTAAGGCTTCAATATTTTATTTATTATTTATTATATTACTGAATTCTGCAATATTATTTTAACTTTTTTTTTTTTACTTTTGCCCCCCTAAGAAAAAAAAATCTTTGGTTCCGCCCTCCTCATGATTGAGTAGTATGTGCACCTTAATTTTAATGATTTGCCTGACGATGGGTACTTAAATTAAAGTATCACTTCTTCACCACTAGTCGGATATAGCTAATGAAAAAAAAATCAAATCACGGGCCCAAATTATTTAGTTGAATTGATAATGAGAGACTACGGAGAATTTTCCTCTACGAACATCTTCACTTACAAACATCCTTATATCTGACGGGGCGAGTGCTGTGAAATTTAGGAGGTCTCCTTTATTTCCCGAGGCTCAAATATATGAACTTTTTGTGGGAGAAAATTCTCCTTATCCATCCACTGGCATCCAAGTGGGCCCCACAAGACTATGAAATTTTTTCCTAAGTTCAACTTGGGAGAAAAGGGGTTTGTTTAATTTCATCTTCCCCGGACACCTTTGATGGCTTGTTTAGGTTTGGAGATCATGCATTCTGTCCACTTTCAAGTAGGCCCACATTTATTGGAGAAAAATGAGGAGTTAAGGGAGAGAGGGATGTCCAACGGTCATTGCGGCTTGCTTCAATCTGGTAGGCGTTTGAATTTTTGAATGTGGGAAAAGGGCAAACTTGATATGATCAACGGCTCAGATGTCTGACACGTTGCCACGTTGGATATCTCATTCAAAAACGTGGTTTGGGCGAACATCCCAACGCTTCCGTCCTTTTAGGTAGTGGGCCCGTCGTGTCGTGGTGAAAGCGGATCCCGAGTTCGATTAAAAACCCGACCACATTTGCGGTGAAAAAAGAAAAGAAAAGTTCGTACTGTAGATGTATGGTGCACGTCGAGACTACCTGACATTGTAGTCCCAGGGGTGGGGGGGTGGTTTGCACCCGCCTTAAGAAGAAAAAAAATTACACATGAAGAAAGAATATGGGTGTACTCAACAAAATAGGTGGGTATATATAGAATTTCCCAAAAGACAATTTGGCAGGAATTTCAATCTCGGCCTTTAATTTAGAAGGTCTAACTTTTATTAGTAGAGCAGATATAAAATTAGGCACTCTTTATCAAGGAGGCTTCTACAAAGATGAAAGTACTAAGAATTCAAGACATTCTATTGGGGTTTGGAATCTCTATTTATAAGAGCTTCGGGTTTAGAAAGGTAAAAGACAGATTTCCTTACAATGAGAGGCCCCATTTCTTGACTCGTGAAGAAAAGAGATCATGGCTCTCTTTTTATAACCCAATTTTGAATCGCTAGGTAAAAATAAGAGTAGAGATACTTAAAAAGGCATCATAATTTATCGCTCTTCCAAAATTACTTTGAACACAATTACAAAGAGAAATACATTTCTAACAGCTTTTTAAGAACCCTAGCACAATTCATTAGGAGTGAAACTGGACACAAACTTTGTAGCTTCTGAATCGGTATGGACTGGGGTCTAACCTAACCATTCCACATTTTAGTCCAATTCAATATCTTGAACAATGCAATTTCAAGTGCTCCGACCATGTATTTAACCGAAATGTCCTAAGAACGGCTTCTTACCTGAGTGGTAACAAGCATTAGCTCTTACTTAGCTATACGGGGTTCAAACCCCCGGTAGGTCACCTCTTCTTGCTTGTGGAACTCTTTCCCACTTGTACAGGCTTCTTTCCCACTTAAGTGAGATACCTTCTCTATGTTTGTGGGCTGTTTTCCCACTTTAGTGAATGTATTTCCGTGTGTTTGGGCTCTCTCTTGGGTTCCAACTTCTTTATATGGGTTAACAAAAAAGAAAAAGAAAAAACCTAAATTGTCCTTATCCAATGGTATTGTAATAACACTGACTTATTTAAAATAAAAATAAAAAAACCAACTTTACATCCAAACGTCTCAAAAGGGAAATGTCCTAATCTTTTGAGGCTACTTTTGGTGGGGCATGTGGTGAGGAGAACAAAAGCAGTTGCAGAGGGCCAAGGGCACTCATTAGCTAGAAAATGATGCCTGTGGTCCTGTGGAGCAGGCAATTTTATTTATTTATTTTTTGGTTAAAGGAGCAGGCAAATGTTGACAACTGCATAATCTGGGAGAGATGGGGAGAGCCTATTTGTGTTGTAATTAATTGGGAAACTAATGCAATTATAAATTGTTATTTGCTAAATAAGGCCCCTCAGGCCTCACCTGAGCACACAGCTCATGTTATGCTGAGCTATCACCTTGGGGCTCACCTTGGGGATGGGGGATTCCTACTCAATGGCCGGCTCGGGATTTTCTTTTGAGGGAGGCAGACCTAAACAAGTTGTTCGATTTTGTAGGCAAATCCAAGATTTTCATGTTACTTTTGTGGGTGGACCAGAAATTTTCACGTGGGTTTTGGAGGCATACCCCAAAATTTCATGCAGATTTTGAATGCAGACCCAAGTCTGATGGGGGGACCACTCCCATTCGGGGTATATGTCGGTACGCCCCTATTCCTACTTGTGTATAGTGATGGTGGATCGGTGATCTTGACCACTTGATCAATGACCGCCAATTTTTCATTGTCCAGAATGAGTGCACACTCTTACTCCACTTGGATGGATGCCAAACCTATCGATGGATAACTTAGATGGGGTCTTGTTTTATAATCCACTCGGATGGACCATAACGGTGCTCTGCACAATGAGCTCTTGAGCTTGGGTGATATTCTACTATACAAATCATCCTAAACTATTCATGCTCGATAACAAGTCCCAAAGGCATTCTCGTTGCGATGGAATTTCAATTTAATTAGATAATTATAACAATTTAGAATGTAACGTGATAATCCACTAATTTCAGACCCCTTTATCTTTCTTTATTATTATTATTTTATTTTTCTAACAGAGGGTTCCCAACCCTTTGGGCTAAACTAATCTCTCCGGGCCCAAAGAGAAGTCGGGTAAAACCCCTATGGCCCCCAGGTGGTAGCACAAGTGAACCCAACCTTTGATTCCTGAAGAGAGGGGAACCAGGGGTCGATACCAATACCTCTAGCTCCGGAAGAGGGATGAACCATGGTCCCTATTGATGAATCAATTCAACGAAGAACATATAAAAGCACAAGTTTTCAAATCCTCTTACATGCAATACAAGCATGGCAATCCTAAGTTAGAGTCAAAATCAAGAATGCTAAATCAAAATTGAATCCAAAATGTTTTGATATAATATATAACTAGCAAAATGTGCCACGCTGAGCACATGCAAGCCATTATATTATGTGGCCTACTTGTTTTAATTACCAAGGTATATTTCACTTCATTTAGAGTAATTTCTCACTACTAGATTTCCACTCTGAGATTGATTTTATATAAAATGCATGATTTGACTCTTTTTCTTTTTTTTTTTAAGTTGTGTTTTTCATTAGTGATCAACATTAGGCACTCAACTTAGAGTTAACTTAGGTGAGATCGGGGTGAACCCAAGTACATGGGTCTGGGGCTGAAGCCCCCACCCATTTCTGGAGCTTTAAAAAAAAAAAAGCCCTCATATTCTAAGAATTTATGTGTTTTTCTTTTACATTGCACTTTCTCCAATTTTTTTTTACATGGAGCCCCCCAAAATTGAATTTCCTGGATCCGCCCTTGGATGAGATTTGGCTTAATAGTATAACTAGGTGGGAAAATCATAACAAATGAAAACTAGCACTTTCAATTTTGCAAAAGATAAAAGTACTGTAAAAATAAAATGCCATATAAACTATCTTTTGTACAGTTTCAGTTCTCATTTTCAGAGAATACAACATAATCCTCTGAGGGCCAGTTGGATTTATGACCATAGGGTGTAAATGATAAAAAAAAGAAAAGAAAAAAAGATCATAATTTCAAGGCCTCAAGATGCTTTTTTTTTTTTGTCAGATCTCAAGGTTAATGGCTTAATGCTATAGCATATTATCATTAAGCTCACTGGCAGGTACTGATTGAATGAGTGTCAATAGAGATCTATGGACCCCTTCATTGAGATCCAGGCCTCTATATATACTGATGGAGTCAGAAACCAAAACAGGGCAAGCCCCCAAATATAGGCTCCACTCTAAAGTCTAAACAGTGTAATGGGCCAAAGCCCTGAACCGCATTGATTGAGTATTAAATGCCAAACAATTTTCTCTCCCAGCTGTCCATTTACAAAATAAACAGAACAGCAGATGAGATCATAATTGCAGTTTTTTGTGGTCTAAAATGGTCCATCATGGGGCCCACTTCCAAATATTCTGGGTCTGACCCAATGTTCCCAAAGCAAATCTTTTTTTGGTACCAAATCATATCTTGGTAATAGAGACACCACTCCCATAATGCAGAGGACCATGGTTTTAGACTTTAGTTCCTCTTTTTATCTCCTATTGGAACCAAACAGGGGCCAATGGTGATTCCAATTGACTGCTTGAGGATAGAAGGTTCCCCACACAAGGACCTCCCCACTGCAAGGAAAGGCATCAAGCATTGTTATAGGTTCCTTCACGTGAAATTCTCAACATACTTTGGAAAGTCCCATGGTTACCATGTTCTGTATATATACAAAGAATGACATGAATCAGCTGCACTACTTAGTTACTCTGTAACATGGGGACTGATTCCTATCTTTGCGGTTTGCCTAACACCAAAGAATAGCCTGTCATTTAATGACTGTTTCCTGATGCTATTTCTTCAAATCCACAGCTCCCTTTTCTGTGGGAATCTTCACCTAGGAGTAGAACACATGCTTATAGTACAATTTAGCTTGCAAGGTTGACCCAGAAGCATGGCCATTAGTTGGGGAAGGATGGAGGTAACATTACAGTTTAATAGTGTTTTAATCGTAGCCTTTTTTTAGATCAATCCAACCAAGAGTGAAGGTTTGATGAGTGTAAAATTGGGTCTGGATCAAATCATGGAATGACAAGAGTGTGAAAGGGGTTGCATTAATCAAAGGTAAGGTGGGCCCAATTGTGCTCCTTAGGGCTGGACTACACGTGTAGTCTTCTCATAGGAGGAAAATTTCCCTTGTAATAGATTAGGATTATATAAAAAAACCTTCCTAGATTATTTGAAACCTGTATGTAATATCTTCAAAGTTTAACTATCTTTTCAACTGTATGAATTTTTAAGATTTAATTCAACAGTGCATAAGGATCAAATTGGTGCAGATCCGTGATAGGTGGGTCTATAGACTTGGAAGTTGGAAGGCAGTCCTCTCAAAGAGGGGAATTTTGCATTTTAATAAGTCCACTTTTCAACCTTATTTGTTTTTTAGGGAGGGGACAAGCATTTTATAAATCCAAGGCATTCACACTAACTTATCTTCCCTGCATTCACACCACCTAAATTGGCAATGGTCCTACTATTGAGCATAAATATTATCAAAAGATTAAAAAAAAAAAGAAGAGAAAACCACATTCAATTTGAATTCTAACTTCAAACTTTTAAAATATTTAAGACACTATGGGCCCATTTATTTGCATGGAATTGGATTCCTAAGAATTGTAAGAAACTTTATCAGTTTCTAAAGTGGCTAATATTGAAGAAATAAAGATAAAGATTTAGAAATGGCCATCAAATAATCTATCTTTAGATTGGTAATGAATTAAAGAGGTCTCATCTACATCTCCATCTTATATCCTTTAACCTTCGTATCTTTAGTAATCCTTTTGTAGAAATATTTCTTTTTTTTTCATTATGAATTCCTAGAAATTCAAATTCAACGCAGACAAGCAGCGCAAAGTATTTTTGAGCAGTGATATTTAACCTATCCGCTGTTATCAACACCCCTGCACACATGCACCATGAGCCAGCTTAGCAGTCATACAGTTGCTCTTTCAGGACTCAAAAGCAAATGCAAGAAGATGGGCAAAACTCATACTCCTAGAAAACTCAATGGATTTTTTTTTTCATTTTTATGATTTAAATATAAAAAAAAAAACCAACTATATCTCTACCTTATATCCTTCATTCCTCGTAAAATACTCTTTTGTAGAATCACTTTACTATGAATTTCTAAAAAATCAACACAAAAAGACTCCTTAACAATAGAAGAAGGGTAAATGAAACTTTACCTTATGCTCTATTTTAATTATTTCATAAATAAAAGGTAATAATTTAAAACTCTGTATTTCTTCAAAAAAGAAATACAATGACATAAATGAGGAGAACAAGACCCAAAAAAAAAAAAAATTTGTTGTTCCATTTCTTTCATTGGTTATATTAAGGCTGTACATGTCCTGCTCTGTAAATTGTAATGGTTAATCTAGTATCTGCCGACAGAGAAGAAGAAGAGTTGTGCACGTTTGTCTAAAACTGATGGTTTTATATGGTGACCACATTTCTATGATGTTCATGAAATATTATCTTAATAAATCATGCTAGGGGTTATATCTAGTTTCTCATATGCTTCTATTAAAGTCAATAGCAACAATAAGACACCATGGTCGGCATAGGTGTAGTAAATGGCTAATATCTCTTCATCATTTGATAATCAAACCGGCCTTGGAAGTCAAAGTTTTAGCACAAAAAGGGTCCATTCAGTTGTTTGCTAGTGTTAGTGTTAGTGCCATCCACCTCACGCCCATTACGGAGGACATTTTCCACTTTGAAAGGGATAACTATAGCTTGTTTTTCTAAACAAGCTATGATCATTCTACAGAAACTAATGTGAAGTACTTGAAATCCTGTTTTGATGAGTACTTGTAGCAATCTCGGTTTGCCCTTTAAGAAGCTTGTTTCATATTACATATGATTGAGGTTTTTTTTTTTTTTTTTTTTTTTTTTTTTGCATGTCAACCATAAGATAGAAGGAACAAGAGGGTTTGGTTTGGTCTGAGGGTTTGATCAATTGAATCTCTATTCAGATCATGTTAACAGAGTTAGGGCTGGTAAAACCTGACACGACCTGCTAATCATATGAGTGATCCGCAATTAAAATCAGGTTAGATTGAAGTTCAATGGCTGAAACCCCTCGCTAAACATAATTTAAGTTGGGCTCACAAATTTTTCCATGGCAATAAATATGAATTTATAATTAATTTGTAAAGGTGGGTCACATGTAATAGCATCTAAAACAGTAAAAGTAACACTCTAAAAATAGTTAGACTTAACTTAGGTCGGTTTAAAACTTTTGCAACTTACCCAAAAAAAAAAAAAATGAGCCTTAGGGTCGGTTTACATTGTGTCCAATGAAGGATGGAAATATCCGACTGATCAAATTAATAAACAGGTCAAACACAAACTGAGCCTAAACCTGCAATACCCCCATCTCAATTAATCCTACCCATTTGGGCCCAAAGGTCGCAAAGCAACCAACTTGCCACCATATTGAGAGTTATCTGAGTTTTTGATAAATTTATCTGAAAGGGTATAGTGGGCGTTGAGCACGTTCTGAAGCAGAACCCAAATCGAAGAAAGAACACCTAGTTAAGTCTATGCTTCTTCTTCTGAAAAATTTATCTGAGTTTAGAAAACTTATTAGAGTTTCTAAGAAACTCAGATAAATTTAGCAAAAACTCAGAATTTTTTTTCAGAAACTCTAATAAACCAGACAAAAACTCAAATAAATTTGCCAAAACTCAGATAAAGTTATCTGAGTTTTTGACAAACTTAGCTGAACTTCTGCAAAACTCAGATAAATTTATCTAGGTTTTCGGCAAACTTACCTAAACTAATGGTAAAACTCAAATAAATTTGTCTGAGTTCTGGCAAATTTATCTCATGAGTTTTATCCGAGTTTTGCAAAACTCAGATAAATTTGTCTGAGTTCTGCTTTTGCTGACGTGTGCAGGAGCTTTTTTGTCTTTTTTGTATTTTGAAATTTATTTGCGTGTTTTGAAGTAAATTTAACTTAGTTCTTGGAAAAAATACTTGAGTTTTTTGCAAATTTTTCTAAAATTTGGAAAATTGGTTTATCTTAGTTTGGCAAATGTATTTGTGTTTTTTGAAATTTATTTGTGTTTTTGAATTTTATTTATGTCTTTTGAAATTTATTTACATTTTTTTAAATTTATTTGAATCTTTTGAAATTTGTTTTTGTCTTTTTAAATTTATTTGCGTTCTTTTGAAATTTATGTGCGTTTTTTTGAAATTTGGTTGCATTATTTTGAATTTTATTTGCATATTTTGAATTTTCTTTGTGTTTTTTTTTAAATTTATTTCAAATTTTCATTAATGGGATTTTCATTAATTGTGGCCAATTAAATAGTAGCTGGTCATTATTAATGGCATATCCCACTAATCATGGGATATGATTTATCTTTAAATGGGCTTCTAAAGAAAGGGCGATTTGGTTAGTTTAGATCTTCAAATTTGGAAGAAGGACTTACTACACGATAAAAAGAAAGTGTGGATCTAAGGCTATAAAATCAAATGTTCATGGACTTCTGCCCAATTGCCCCAACTTTATTTCGATTAACCTTTCAGTTGATGATGATTGGATCAGTGTGATATGAGGATGAGTGGGAACTTTAAGCCATGTAAGAGATTTTGGATTGATCACAGATGAACCACTTTGGTAATGTAAAGAAGGTTGCAGCATATATTGTCTAATCTAAATTAGGCCAATTGGAAACTGCGTCACAGCTTGCCTGGTCCACCACTGACAAATGATGGGTCCAACCTTTTCCACCCATTGGGAATGTAGTGAACCATGACTCGTGTAGATTAAGCACCAAATGGGCACTCGATGAAAGTAATGGTTATCATGGGATCGTTGCAGTGAAGGAACTCGACCTTATTTTATCCATGCCACCCGCTATATGCCATGGCTCTTCTCTTCATCTTCAGTCATCTAGACTTGCACGGCAAGTATGCACCAGCCATATGTGTATCATTTCATGCAGCCCACTTTAGCTTATTTTGGATATGCAGCACCTTATTGCACACCTCTCTCGCTCATTTCATGCATCACACTTTAGCTTCTTTTGAATATGCATCAACAACCTCATTGCATAACTACACCCCCCTCTCAATAGAAAAATGTACTGACTATTTATTTAGTATTTTTGTTTTGGACTCTCAGTTTATTGTTATTTATTGTCAAGGTGTACATTTATGATTTGTCATTGAAGTATACTCATGCCTACTAGTGCCGTACAAGTCGCCAATTAGTGCCAAAGACCCTGCAGTACAGCTGTAGCTCCCATTGGAGAAAACCCTCATGCTTCTTATGTTTTCACTTCAATCATCGTAGCTAGCACACGTTTTGAGAACGGGTCTTTACTGGAGTAGTAAGGTGCCACAGTTCTCACCTGATTTCTGAGGGTTGAGTGGATTGTCTTTCTATGTGTGTCCGGGCTTTTTCTTGGGTCTCCACCCGTTTGGGTGAGGTATAGAAAAATCATAGCACAGATTCTCCATCGCTTTATCAAAGGTCTTTTATTTCCCCCTCTTCTACCTTCTAACAATGACAACGAGAGGCTGCTCATTTGGTTAGCAATCTCGCATGTCAGCTGGCTGCCCAATGATTAATCCTTAGGCATGCCCCTCTTTCCACATGTGTGGGCTTTCTCTTCTACTTATGCAAGATCTCTTAGGTTGAGGTTGGGGAGAAAAAAAAAAGAAAATTGTATCAACGGTTGCTCTTTTTATTAGATCTACATGGTACTCTACCATAGGATTTTTTTGATTTTTACTTTTTCTACATGGGAGATTCAAGTTCATGCTCTCCCCACACACCTATGTCCATCACCAACAGAACTGCAGCCGAGGGACCTACCAATTCCATTTAGCTATGCCATGCTTTGAAAACATAAATAGGTGGTACAAAACTATAGTGGCATTTAATTTCATTTAGAATTTCTTCGTAAGCCTTTCATTATCAAGATTCTTAGTTTCAGGGTCTCAAGGTTATTTTAGGTCAGATCTCAAGGCTTAGAAACTTAATCCTGTAGTTTCTAATGATCAAATTCAACGGCCGATAATGATTTGATCAGTGTCAAACTAAAACCATAGAAAACTTATTGACACCCGGGCCTCTATCTCTACATATCCTACTTAGAGTCGACTGAGTCATAGTTCTGACTTCTGAGTCGCATTGATTTGGTATTATATATCCGATAAGTAAGTTAATACTTTTCCAACTGTCCATTTACGCATGAATAGAACGATATATGAGATCATTAGTTGCAATTCTTGTTGTCTAAAGTAAAAATTGTGCTCATCACATTATCGGTTATATGCTCGATTTTATTGTAGGATTACTCTCATTGAAGTAAAAAGTTTAGCTCATATCATTAGAGTGGAACCAACTCTTATTGAAATAAAAAATTGATAACATATCATTGGAGTGTACGGTATATATTTCGAACAACTCAAATTTGGTGTCCCACACGTCCCACTCACAAGAAGTATGTGGGCAACTTGAAGGTTTCAAAGTCAAAGGCAAAGCGCACATGGTTTGTAAGTTGAAAAAGAGTTCGAATGGGTTGAAACAGTCTCCATGACAATGATATAAAAAGTTCGATTCATTCATAATAGATCATGGTTATAAAAGAATTGATTCAGCCCATTTTGCATTCATTAAGAAACTTTTTATGGTGATTTTATGTGTGTCAGCTCGTATCTTCTTAAATGGATGTCTAGATGTTGAGTAGTATGAATTGTCAACCACCAAGATTGTAACCAGGAATTGGAAGGTGCACCCTGTCATGGATTCTTAGATCAAATCCTCTAACACTTTGACTTGGCTGAGTTAAAGGAGTGGAACTCTATAAATGCCTTTTTGGGTATATAGGATATTCCCAAATTTTACATTAATCGGATTTAGTCCCACGTAACATTGATCATTCTATAAAACATAAGAATGAAAAATGCATAAGATTGTGTTAATCATGTTTTTGTAATTATGAAAAGGTCAACCTTGTACAAATAACCATTGGTAGCTCACTTGATGAAGCACCCCCCTTCCACAAAAACAAGAAGGGGTGGATGCGTAAGTACTTACCTTACAAATAAAAAGGTCAACCTTATAGTGGGACTAGCTCCCATGACGTAAAATTTGGAAATACTCCATAAATTGGGGGGACGTTTATTTAGTAGTTCGATCTTCCAATAGGTGGCTTCCATGGAGAGTTCCACCAGTAGTTTTGCAGGACATAGGGTAGTGCATCTAACTAACTTGCTCTGGAAATATGCTCACAAGGCGCATTCACAATGGCTGGTAAGGGGGCAGCAGAGAAAAGTGTTGATTAGGGTAAACTTGGAGTTGGAGTCACATAGTGGTTGAATTATACTACGAGAGGCTCTATGCAATCTCCTCAATTGAGTGTGGCAAAACTGACCCATGCGCAACCCGCATTTGACCCGCATAACCCAACCTGCATAGTAAACGGGTTAGATAAACCTGAAGTCAAATGGACAAGGTTAGGGTTTACCTGTATATCTATAACCCTCATAAATGGGTCAAGTTAGGGTTGATTCCCATTTCTAAATCGATTAAAATAATATGGTAGTGTGATGCTTTTGTACTTTGGGCGTTTTGTATATCCTTTGACTAAACTCGAGTATAACCTCAACATTTTAAAAGAATTGGGCTTGGCCCAACCATCTACAAGTTTGATATGGTTGTTTTGGGTTAAATGCGTTGACCCACATCAGATGTGGATCATGCGACGTGAGACAAATTGACCTTCATTGGGTGCGGGCTGAAGTAACTTGAAACAGGTTGGATACGGGTTGAACTTTAACTATGGACACTCCTTGGTAACTGATCCATTTTGACCCAACCCAACTCACTAAACATTGGGATCATCTTAGCCTCAAACTCATGAGAAACTCGAGAGGCAGCTTAATGAGACCGCTAATTAAAATCTTAGCCATACAAATTAAATAGCCTCTTGTGCAGGCTCTGGTCAAATTTTCTATTAATATAGTTGGCCTCATCATTGACTAGCGAAAGCCCCTCGTGCCGAGCACGGGCAATGTAATTAGTGTTGTTTTAATGTAAATGTCTAAAATAAAAAATCGATAGAAATTAATAGCTTAGATTGTAACACTAATAAAAAAAATCAATGAGTTATTTATTAGAGAGGATGGAGAAGAGGAAATGGCTTGTGGCGTTTAAAGGTGACAAATGTAGAGACGTGAATAGAAATAGGTAGAAAAGAGGAAAGATTTTTTGTAACATTGGATTGGAAAAAAGAACGTTATTAATAGGGCTAATATTAGTAGGATGATTAATGAATGATATTAGTAGGAGGTCAACATAAAAACAGTCAAAATTAAATTTGAAATTGACAGTAAAATTGAAAATCGAATCCACTTTACTTCATATATATAATTATTAATCACATACAAAACTTAAATAAAAGAAAAAGTCTACTTGTCGCGGGATTTAATCCCGGGACTTGGCCCGACTCCACATAAGAGGGGCAAAATGGTCATTTAAATAAAAACTCATGGGACGAAGAGGCGACGAAGTGAGGAACCTACCTTTATTTCTCGTGAGCCCGAACAACCCGAAACCATGCAAGAGCATGCTATTGACTTTCAAAAAGTCTAAATGGACAAACTTTTTGGCTAGAATTTGGGACAAACTCCCATGTGGCACAATCCTAGAGGTGCAACTTTTGAGAGAGGGGGAAAAAACACCTCTAGGATTGTGCCACATGGGAATTTGTCCCAAATTCTGGCCAAAAAGTTTGTCCAAGTAGAAGGGTTGATTGACTTTTTAGCATGTCTACTCATATCGGGTGCAGAAGCTTTCCACGTGGCTACATCTCCCACTCTATGGTTTGTCTCTCACAGCTCCATCTTTTCTTTCCCACCTCGTGTGCATGCAACTTTTCTCTCACAGGCCCTAAATCCTTCTGGATGGGGAAGATCCAAGCAAGGTCATCATCAAGCTTTCGTCATGAAACAGGGTGGCATGATAATTTTTCACCAGGGATGAAACCTGTCAATGGGATGGCCAAGGCCTGAGTTTGGGCTGTCCAATCCGGTTTCGAATATTAGGTGGATTAGCATATATAGGTAGAAAACAGATCAGATTGGGCTAAATGGGTAAGAAACTCCTAACCCGCACCCGTTGTGGGTTAACCCACATAACCCTTACTGCGGGTCAGGTTGACTCACATAACCTGCACTTAAATATAAATTTATTGGTAGTCAGTCTTCTGAGACATTAACCATACCCAAAGTTTAAATTAGACTCAAACCAATAAATTAATTTGTAAAATGAGATAATATCTAAAAGAACAATCCTTAACTTTCTAAACCGTATTGGTATAATTCAAAACATATCATGATAGGCAATATAGACAATCTTTCTTTGGGTTACGATAAGTATAATATTAATTTGTTTCGTATAGGATCTTAAATAAGACTTTAGGCTCAACCAATGTTGGGTTGAAGATTTAGGCCTAGACCTGGGTCATGATGCCATAATTCACCACTCTTTATGGCTTTTGCCAGCATAAGGAGAAAATAGTGTGGAAACTAGCATGAAATCAACTATTACTTGATTATTTTATTTTGTTTATGCTATATCCATTGTATTTTCTTCATATCCATAATCCTCATAAGAGAGAAGAGCACAAAAAATAATTTTAATTAAGTCGACAAATGGTCTATTTGAGAAAAAAGAATGAGAATGAATTATTTATACCATGAGTGTAGTATACTTTTTTTTTTATATTTTAAATAGTGACTATAGAAATAGAATAACAAATTTAATATAGATAAAATAAAGTTTTCATAAAAATAAAGAAACATCATATCAAAACAAAAAGATACATTCCATAGAATTAAGTATTGAATATAAGTTTTAGCTTTAAGAAAAAAATATACGGGTTATATGGGTTAAACGAGCTAACCCTAACTCAACCCATTTAAATTCGGGTTAGAAAAGCTTGACCCGCGACCGACCCGTATATTGTGCAGATCGGGTTGTGCGGGTCATATGCAGGTCGGGTCAGACTAGATTAGTAGTTCAGGTTGGCTTTTGCCCGCTCCATCTACATGGGGTTGTCTAATCCTAGCCCTAAATTGAATGTGCCTGCGTCAAATCCCATCTCGTGCTGGCTTAGCACGATCTTGAATATAAGCTAAACAAGTTTTTAAAACAGACCAAATAACTTCATCCCATAATCATTGTAGGTCAACCTGACCCAATGCTCATAACTCAAATATTGAATACAAGTCAAACCATATAATTGGACCCAACTTGTAGAAGCACGGCCCAAATAAATCCATCTCTAAGTGTTACGATATATTGTAGTCAAGTTATAGGTCGAAACAAGCCCAGAACATGCTCAACTCATTCCATATAAAATAGACTACCCATTAAATGGTTCAAGTAGGTTGAGTTTGACCCGACCAATTTTATTGCGGTTGGGTTCTCGTAATCCATGATCGACATGCATATATTGTGAGTTAGGTTATGCAGGTCGAGTTAGGTTGGGTCAAATTTTCCCACACTAACACATGGGTTTGAGTTTGTGGAGAGAATTTGGCTAGCTCCCCCATCATGTGAGGAAATGCATTCAAACCATACAGTTCCATGCATTGCAAACAAATGCGTAGGGTTGATGAAGCACTGTATCAAGGGGTGCTCCGTCTCTGTCTCTCTGATCAAGGTATAGAGGCCCTCGCTGGTGGCTGCTCTAATCTGGTGAAAGTGAAGGTGAAGAAATGCAGGGGAGTTACCTTTGACGGTGCAGAGTGGTTGAGGGCGAATAGAGGATCATTGGCCATCAATTTAGACATCATTGGTGCAATGGAGCCACAAGATGCAGGTGCCACTGGTGGAGAATGGTAGGGGAGCAATATCCTTTAATTATTTATCATTGTATGACTTTTTATTTTATTTACCTTTGATACGATATTTTATGTTTATTATACTTGCTTTTTTTTTTTTTTTTTTTTTTTTTCTATAGAAGGGTTCCCAATACTTTAGGCTGAACTAATCCCTCCAGGCTCCTAGGGAAGCCGAGTAAACTCCCCTATAACCGCAGTGTGGTAGTATAGTTTCGAACCTACAACTTCCGGGTACAAATCGTGATCCTAGGCCAATTTAGCTACCCCTTGGGGTTTATTATAGTTGCTTACTTGCTAGTTAGTTGATACAACCTTTGGCAATTTCCGTATCCTTGGTTAGGAGACTGAGGTAGTCAAATGAGACTCCTCATGATATGGTGGAGTTGAGTCCCGAGGATATCAAATAGACATCGAAATAAGTTAGTTAGTTATGTTGGGATGGTTTATTTTGTTGGTCTTTATTTTGGGATAGTAAATAACAGAAATACTTTTGTTTTATGTTGTAAATTTAAACACTCTAGCATTGTGAATATAATAGAACTTTATACGCTCTTTTTATCTCAATAATGTTGGTTTACTAATTATATTTTGATAAATTGGCTACACATGCTTCCACCAGAAAATGTTATATACAATGATGAAAAGTTGTATATAGCCTATCCTGTAGATGGAGTGTAAGGGGAGAAACATTATGAGAGTCGAAATGACTCGAATTCCATACTAATTACGTCTTTCGATGTGGGGCCCATAAGTTAATCCAAATTGGGGACGTGGCATGCAATGGTGGTGGCGTTCCCATGTGGTCTTACAAATGCAAGGCTAAGTGGTGTGCTCCGAGTCCCTAGGGTTTTGTGGGTCATATATTTTCTGTACGTTTTAATTCAACTCGTAAAATATTGAAGAACCTAATTTGAAGCGGGACCCGCCCGAACAGAGTGTTTTACTCTAACTAGGACTCCTCAAAGAAAAATTACATAAAATGCTAAATAATGCAGAAAATGTGTGAAAAATGTGGAAATTCCAATTCCTAAGTAAAACATGCATGAAATGATGAAAGTAATTAGTGAAAATTGATGCATTTAACCTAATTAAGTTTGTAATTGACCCTAAAATGATGCTTAAATAGTGCAATTCCTTGGACTTAACACGATCTCATCACATCTATTGTGGGGCCCATCCACATTGTCCAATTGTGAATGTTTGTGTCCATCATCATTTCATCATGATCAGATATACGCTTTTTTTTTTTTATAAAAAATATGATCAGATATATGTTATTAAGTGATAAAGTGTTAAGTATTTGCATGAGCAAGCTGCTTTGTATGATTAAGAGAGAAACAATAAAGAACGACAAAAATATGAAAAATGGGTCCACATTTATTTAAAGAAATAGAATTCGTGTCGCTAATCCCAACATAGTTGGGGTAAGGCTTTGATGATGGTGATAATTGATTTAATTGATAGCATAACTGTGGTGGCCGGAATCTTCCATTTTTTGAGATTTCATTTTTCTTGGTATTGTCCAACACCTTGAGCCTCATATCAACTATCTAGATCACCCAAGGAGAGTACATATAATTTTATGAGGATCATATCACCCATTTTCAATAATCTTGAAAGTTGAAGTCCATTCTCATTCAACATGACTCATGAGTCCTAACATCAGAATCTCACACCCAGAGTTCCAAACATCATAAGTACAAACTATGAGTTAGGTAGATAGATAGAGAGAGCAATGTTGAATTTGAGAACTTTTTGAGAGAGAGAAAGAGAAATGGGGGTCTATTGGGTTTTTCAAATGGGGGCTGGGCCAAATGGGCCTCATAGCCCTTTTGAGGTTTTTGAAGTTGGGTGGGGGCTGAAGCCCCCAAACATTTACATGTGGGTCTACCCCTGGCTTTGAAAGTGACGATTTTATCCTTAATCTTGCAATATCATATGGCAGTAAGATGTTGAGTAAATCTAGAAAATTTTACAGACTCTTCGTTTCTACTAAAGAGTTTGTAGCTTTTTGATTAATAGAGACATGCAAATTCGGTAAAAACCCTTTTCACCTCCATTTTCATCTTCTTTGATTCTTCTTGGGTTTCCCTCTCTTTTCAACTTACCATCTTGCTTCCAATATGGCAGGAATACATCCGTCCAGTACTCCATTCTCCTTCTTCATTGTTTCCAACTTAAAGATCTTCCAGTGCCTTAGAATTTATATGCATTAAAAAATGAGATAGGGTCCACATACCTGTTATGATGACTGAAATGGAAAAACTCTAGAGGATAGAAAATGGTATAGTAACTAGTAAGAGCCCTTATAAGAACCCGCAACAAGTAGAAACGAAGAAGATAAAACAAAGACTTGAATTCACGGTAAAGATTTGCTTTGAATTTGAATGGGAAGGGGTGATTTTGTGATATCCTATCGCCATTGTGATATCCTATTGCCATATGATATCGTATTATTCGATATCCTACATCCCTAAGGTATCACACTTTGAAAAAAATCTTAACGCCATATGACGTTGCAAGATTAAGAGTAAAATTGTCACTTTTAGAGCGTCCTTTCTTATAAAAAAAAGCTATGTAGAAATTATGAATTTCTCAACAGTTTTCAATTGTCCGATAAAAGGGCTTCTATACCGTCGGTACTTTTTTTGAAAAAAAAATTAAAAAAAAAGAAAACGACATTTTGTGATTTAGTGGGTGGCGTGAAAAAATAACTTCTGACAATTTTTTTTTATAAAGTAGAAGTATATATATTTTTTAAATAAGGTACCTTTTGATTTGAGGTCTATTTTTTTTATTATCTATTGAAATTACCTTTCACCTCACTTCACTAGTAAAGTGAATTTCCACTCCACCCTATGCCTGTTTGGAACTTTACTAATACAATCAAAGTCAAGTAAAGCCTCCATTTTCCAGGGCCTGTTTGGATGTAGGGGAATTGAAGTATGATGAGGTGAAGCATCAAATCAAGAACGAATAAAATATAAGGTGTTATGATAGTGTTTTGTTTTTAGTTTTTGGTATGGAATCTTTTTGGCTTTTTGTACAGAAAAGTGAAGTTTTTTTTTTGTCATTTAGTAGAGAAAGGAGGTTGCTTTTTGACCTTTTTAAAAAAATTCGGAAGAAATTTTGAAATTGTGTACTTTTAATATGACCATTGTTATTACTTGTCTGGGTTCACTTTACTTCACTTTAACTAGTTTACTGCCAAACAAGCCCGATATCACATCAAATGCACTTTATTCAAAACTCCCCTCATCTCTTTTACACAATAAGTCAAAAAAAACAACTACCTTCATCCATTAAAATACAAAAAAGAAAAAAAATTCTCTACTTTTACATACAAAAGTGAAAAAAATTTCATAACAAACAACTAAAAAAAAAATACGGTCATAATTTTTTATATTTTATTCTTTCTTCGAAATCATCTCTACTTTGACTTTACTGCATTAGTGGAATTACCAAACGAAAGTGCCGTTGTCTGCTCCTGTTTAGCCGAACTTTCATCGGACAAAACCTTTCATCTCCTCTTCTCAGGCCAAAATGGATGCCAAAATCTGCAATCAATCTACTTGCCTCAACCATCCTTCATACCTCAATCACAGCCGTCCATCCCCAGCGGCCTTACATCATCGTCGTCACACGATCACACTCATCCGATGCAGTTCCTACCAACCTCCTCCTAAAACCCTAGCTTCTTCAAACCCTCAACCCGTTCTCGAATCCCTGAAAGCCTTTGCCCCGGCCACCGTCGCCAATCTCGGCCCTGGCTTCGACTTCCTCGGCTGCGCCGTCGACGGCCTCGGCGACACCGTCACCGTCCGAGTCGATCCGACCGTCGGTCCGGGCACCGTTTCCATCTCCTCGATCGACGGCATCGGATCCGCTTCCAAGAAGCTCAGCTGCAACCCGCTCTGGAACTGCGCCGGGATCGCCGCCATCGCCGTGATGAGGATGATCGGCGTCCGCTCCGTCGGCATATCGCTGTCGTTGGACAAAGGCCTGGCGCTCGGCAGTGGCCTCGGCTCCAGCGCAGCTAGCGCCGCCGCGGCGGCCGCCGGAGTCAATGCGCTGTTCGGCATGCCGCTCTCGGAGCGGGACCTCGTGCTCGCCGGACTGGAGTCGGAGGCGAAGGTCAGCGGCCACCATGCGGACAACATTGCTCCTGCGATCATGGGCGGGTTCGTGCTTATTCGCAGCTACCACCCGCTCGATGTAATGCCGCTGAGATTTCCGGCTGATCGGGACCTCTTCTTCGTCCTCGTGAGCCCCGAATTTGAGGCGCCCACGAAGAAAATGCGCGCGGCGCTGCCCAAGCAGGTGGGGATGAAGGACCATGTTGCCAATTGCAGCCAAGCAGGCACGCTGGTTGCTGCCGTGCTCCAGGGGGATGCGAGGATGCTTGGGGCTGCGCTGTCGTCGGACGGGATCGTTGAGCCCGTCCGGATGCCATTGATTCCAGGGATGGCTGCGGTGAAGAAGGCGGCATTGGAAGCAGGGGCTTTTGGCTGTACAATAAGTGGTGCTGGCCCTACCGCAGTGGCGGTGACGGATGATGAAATGAGGGGAAGGGAGATTGGGGAGAGGATGGTTGAGGCATTTTGGGAGGAGGGGAAGTTGAAAGCGCTGGCGTCGGTTCGGAGTCTTGACCGGGTTGGGGCCAGAGTGATTGGTGGCAATTCCAGTTGAGGAGGGGCATTGTGCACTGGTAAGTTAATCTGTACTGTTTGAATCATTTGGACATGAAATATGTGACTTTTTTCTTGTTATGTTGGCTGAAAACTTAGAATAGAATGAATCACTCTTGGTAGTGTTGAATGCTGATGACTGTCATTTCTCTTCCATGCAAAATAACTAAATATGAAAGGGGCTTTTTTTAGGAACTTAATAGTTGATAGTTTTGCTTCTTATAGAACTCCCCATGAGAAAAAAAGGAAAATGCAGGTAGAAGCTATATGTGCATGCCAAAATGAAGTGTGGTGTTTTGTTATAAAAAAGGATGGAATTAGGATTAATTGATAATAGAAAATCGGTCCTATACATGTATTGCTAGTTCGCTAGGAATATAGAGAAGTGAAAGGCCAGTGTTATAAGTTCACTATAAGTTCAAAGAACAAGGTAAAGGGGCTGGCCAAGAATATCCTTGGTGGAGGTAGCAAGAAAAAACATGATAGTCTGAACATTAATTATCGTTGAGTGGAAAAGTGTATCTCACAAATCCGATCCCAGACAAATGGGATAAGGCCATGAAGAAGAGTGGTGATTGCATTAGGGTCCACTATGGGATTGATTGCTTGTAAACATGCAATTAGTTCCATTTTGCTTCTAGAAGTTAATTATGCGTTAACCAATCAAACGTTTTCCATCATGGTTCTAAAAAGTTATTTTGAGTCTTGATTGACTTTGACTTGGCACTTACTAAGTTGAGTCACCCCGCAGATGCTTCCCCTACCAAATCATATTAGAGAAGTCCTAAATGCAGTTTTTTCTTTGTCTTCCTATCAAGAGAGGCTTTGAGTAGCTTCTTGGGACCTTATGCACCGATTTTGGAAGATTAAAACTACACCATATGGAAGATATGAACATTTAAAAATCAGTTGCGTTGTTTATTTGACTGGTGGAAAACAAGTGCAGGTGCCTATATTTACATAGATTTCGTTCTTAATAAACGAGTGTGGGTGCCCAGTCGATATGAGGGTGGGGTAGTCACCCACCAAGTCCGACTTTTAAAACCTTGGTTTGCATTGCATTAGATTTAGTCCAGTGCTCTACCCAAATGGTAGAGTTCATGAGTGGTTTGAATTTTAAAAAGAATTTTCATCTACAAGATGAGAGGGTAGAGGACACTATAATCAAGGCTCACCTGGTCCCCTTTTCACAATCTTCATTCAAAAAAATGATACTTGAAATAGATCAGCTGATCAACTGCAAAAAGCCAGGCCACTGTGTATAAATTTTTTAATCTTGCCTAGACCAATGTATTATCTCGATAAATAAACATTGTATCTATCTGGAACCAGAGACCATTTCTAAAACTGTAAATTCTAAAAATTGTTCACGAAGAGTGTATTTAGAATGAATACATAAGAGAATATTCAGTACTGCTGGAATGGAAGTGAACATTAGATAGGATCATTTGATATGATTTTGGCATGCACAAAGATCAGTAACAATCTTAGCATGAGGAATTGAATTACATAAACCATTCGGGTGTCGGATTTGGAATGTTTTTGTGAAGTGGCTACTAGCAAGCCATTCGGGCATTAGATTTGGAATGGTCTTGTGAAGTGGATGCTAGCAAGACATGCATTAGATTTGGAATGGTCTTGTGAAGTGGATACTAGCAAGCCATCCAAACATTGGATTTGGAATGGTATTGAGAAGTGGCTACTATCAAGCTGTTCAGAATGGTTTTGTGAAGTGGATACTAGCAAACCATTCAGATGGTGCCAAACATATTGACAGTAATGTTACCAAACTCATCTAACTGGAACTTTGAGTTATTTTCGTAGGTCATCTGTGACCAGAAATTTGAGTTTAACCGCGTATCTGAATTTATGAATCGTGCTCTCACGTCTTGAAGTGTCATAATTTATTCCCGTTATTCTGCTCATTCCACAATGCCGTAATTGTGTGGATTGGTTACGTACTCAGCAAAAGCTAACTAGCGTTGGGTAATGTTTTTCAGGTCATAAGGTAAAAGATGATGTCGATGACGTGGGACTGGGAGATCAAGTGATGGACTACATTAATTAGAGAATTGCAAAGTTTGATTCGGAATTTAGGAAGCAGTTTTATTGAAGTTTGATTTATTTAAGTGAGGAATGTAATTCGACATTTGCGGTCAGTTTAGTTGATTTTGGTTAAAATTATGGTTGAATGATTGATATAAATATCCTAATTATATTTTGGACACCTAGACTTGATCTAAATTGATCATTTATGTCAATGCCACGATATTTGGTGTATATGAGTATTGGGGCATTACAGATTGTATCCCTTCCAACTTTGTATTTGGGTATGCCTTTATAGCGCCTTGAAGTGCCTTTGGAAACCAGTGTTGGAAAGAATGGAAAGGAAGCTTGCAAGTTGGAATACCAATTTCCAATATCCCTATCTACTACTTGTTGTTCAAATGCCCTGTCTCGGTGGCGAACTGCATCGAAAAGCTTTAGCATGACTTTCTTTGGCCAGGGAAAGATAACAAGAATGAGTTTCATCTGGTTGATTGGAAATCGACTCGAAAATCCAAGGCCTTTGAACTTGATGAACAAGGTCCTTTCAGGGAAGTAAGGAATGACTGGGACACTCAAGCATCCACACCTGACACCACGCCGTTCGAGCATTTGGAGAGGTTCACTCTTATCCAAAGAAGCCTTTTTAGACCTTATTTCTTCTTCTCATTGGATGTTCTGACAAAGGTTCAGGGCCCTTTTGGCATCGTTTTTGTGCTGTTCCCTATTCTGTGTCGATATCAGGTTGTATTGATACTTTGCTCCGTAGAACTCGTTTCGCAGCATTATGTAAATTGTTTTGCTGAAAATATGTCGTGTGAAACTTGTCTGTTAACATTATAATTGTTGTCCAATTGAAGAAAAAGAACATTGTAATAGTTTTGTTGTGACGAACAGAATCAAGAGAATCATAATTGACAACACACTGTTATTGTTGTACATGCAACCCTGCTTTAGAAATTATAACGTGGTTCCCACCTTTAGAAATTATAACATGTGCCTACATTTATAGGATTTATAATGTGGGTTTTTTTAAGAGGCAGGAGATTGAGCTTAGAACATGTTCCCACCTTTAGCTTGGTTAGCGTTGCTGGAGAGGGATACAGAGGAGAGTCCTGGTAGCTCCCAGACGGATCCAAATCAAATAGGTCCATGCTTCACGTGATGGGTTCATGATCTTTATAAATACATGTTGGAAGAAAGTATCTAATCCATCTCAGTTTGTCTCCTTTTTTGTACAATTTAGTGAGCTTTTAGGATCTCCAAAATTTGATACGTAGGAAATAGTCTCAAATACAGTAAAAGGTGAGAAGGAAGGGTTGCTCAATCGATTTGCAGCACTGTTTCTCATTGTAGGCACAAAATTTGACAAGGAGTAAAGAAATAGGGAAGAGAATTTTCGAAAACATGAAAAACAGATTATGCGGAAAATCAGAGATTCCATGAAAATAATAAAGAATCAAGCAAATGACTCATTCAAGATAAGAGATTATTAAAAGTGAGTCCACAACACCAAAATGAAGAAAATGACACAAGGTGCATAAAAAACAGAGACTGGAAGACGGGGGTAATAATAAGAAAAATATCACAGTCCGATGTGGGGACGCTCCAAGCCAAAATTTTCATATTTCGCAGAGGCAGTCAAAAGCGCCCCATGTAGCTTGATCTTGCACTTCCATACCCTGGAAAAAAAAAAAAAAAAAAGGAACCATCCTACAGAGGATTTTAACGGGCATAACGTAATTTAACCCCCTAATAACCCAAATGGCTACAATTTAGGGGTCATGTCTTCCTCCATATAGGTCAGATCCCTATAAATTTGGGGTCTACGAGTATCTAATCGAAATGACCTTTCCAATGATGTATAAAGGACAAAAATCCGACTGATAGATTGAAAATCATGCCCGATCGAAGTTTTCACAATAAAATGGAAAGAAAAGTGAAACGAGGCCAAGGCAAGGGAGGCACCCCTCTTTCCCCAAAAGTCCCTTACGGGGGTGAAAATGCACTCCATCGCCCAAGACTGACAAAAAATGGGACGTGAGACCCACTGTTTCGTCTAAAAAGAGATGAAAAGAGTCTTTTTACAGGCACATCTCCTACAAAAATATTCAGATTATAGTTTATTATCAAGTCTTCAAGAATCTACTTGGCAAGAGCTTTCCAGCGGTATAAAGGATGTGAGAATCCGATGGATGAATTTAAAGATATCGCGATTACAAATTTTGGCTAAAAAGAAGAAAAGGACGAAAGCGGATGGGGGAAGCCCTCTTCCACACACAAACCTCACGCGTGGGAGAAAATTGGCCCATGCCCAAAGCTCTGGGCATGGGGAAGCAGCCCCTTGTGCCTGGGATGGGGGATCAGATGTGGAAAATACTCTTTTCCCATTGAAAAACATAACAATGAATTTTGGAAGGCTAAATCTCCTTTGATACAATTCCAGTTAGGAATATCTTGAATTCTATAAATATCTACTCGAAAACAGATCTCTAACGGTAGGTAGAACATTAAAATCCGACAGGTGTATCAAAAGATATCACGATTTTAAGTTTCAATAATGCAGAAGGAAAAAAAAGGACACAAGCAGGAGTGGAAGTGCATTCTCCTGGGCCAAAGCCCTAAGCGCGAGAGCACATTGACCCACGCCCAATCCCAAGGCATGGGGAAGAACTTCTCCATGCTTGGGAATTGGTTTTGCACGTATAACATCATTCAGCCCTGCTTGAAAATACCATAGTCAACTTCCGAAGGCTATATCTCCCTTGACATAACTTTGATCGGGAAAATCTTTGACTCTACAGATATCTACTCAAAATTTTTTTCTAAGGTTTGTAAAAGGTCCTAATCCAGGAAAAAGCATAGGCGGGAAAGACCCTTGTGTTTTCAGAGCTGTCCCTCTCTAAGTGGTCCCCTTAGACGTGTTCTGGACTTTTGGGTGGGTGTGTCTCTCCATTGGATGAACTCTACTACTGGTATAACAACCCTCTTGATGGCCTCCCCCAGTGTTCAGACACCCTAGAGGAAAATCAACAAATTAGAGGTTTCTTTGAGGAATTGTATTTGAGGACTTAAGATCCCAGAAATACTGTGATTTGGCGGGTTCGTACCATGGGTATTAGAAGTTGTAAGGCTGACCAAGTGCTTAGTGTCAACTCAAATTCACTAGTTTTCAAAGACTTCCCCAATTGCTATTGTGTATCCTTTTGAACTTTTTTTTCATTTTCTCTCTTAAATCCGGTACCCTATACTCGGGCGACTCTGTTAAACCCATATTTCCTATTCCACCTCATATTTTTGGTGCATCATTTCCACTCATGACCTAGCTAGCTGCTCGGGTTTCGATCCTACCCTCTTATCATGTGTGTGGGTGTACTCTTCCCTGTGTGCGGGCTCTCTCTCCATGTGTGCAGGCTCTCTCATTGGTCGCACCCCCCTTGGCTCAGAAAACAAAAAAAAAAAAAAAAAAAGAAAGAAAAATAGTGAATGGCTTAGATAAGGAATTGGGAGCCTAGAAAAAGTACAAAATTTAAAAAGAATGGAATTAAGTTGTTTTTGCATATTTCTCAAAGTCCATAAAAAATTAAAATATGAAACTTCATGCATTGGGGTTTATAATTTCTCTAAGAAAAATAAACAATTTGAATCATGGATTGAGGGCCCACAAGAATGAAGAAAATCAAAATCCACAAGGATCCAACTATATGAAACTTTAAACCTTGATGTTTGTTATTTCTATTAGACTATTTAATGGTTTAGCTAATGAATTGGAGGTTCACAAGAGTAGAGAAAAATCAGAAGAATAGGATTAGGCAATTAAAATTTGACAACCGAAGAATGTTTATTAACTCTATTAAAATGTCAAACAGTTTGGAACACAAAGTAAGGCCCACACAAGAAATTAAAAAAAGAAAAAAGAAAAAAAGATAAGCCAGCTATTGTGTTTTTAAGATGTATAAAAAGAAACCTGATAGGGTTTGATCTACAAACCAGTTTGGCAAAAGTAGCAACCAACTTAAACTTGGTTCTTCACCACATTTCAATGATGTGTAAAAATCTTTACATGAAAATTGACCTTTTTACACAGCAATTATTTTGTACATGTAATTCTTTTATGTATGCTGGCTTCCATGAAAAAAATGGACACATACGAAATCTTTTCACATGAACAATAATTACATATGCAAAACTTTGCCCTTTTTAGCAGATCCCACTTAGATACATGATCATCAAGGGAGGCATGTTGATGGAAAGATTTGAAATCTTTAATTTTAAGTATTCATTCAAGGTCTATAAATTGTATAATTTTCTTATATGATAGAGTTAAAGGTGACTTAAATATATATGATGCCAGGTAAAGATTGGACGTGAAAACATTGGATTCATATAGCTGGGCCACAAGTGTGACTCCTGAAGTGAAAATGGCATGGAAAATGAGTTGGAATATCCCCTGTCGCAGCTGTTCACATCCCGACATCTCTATTGTTGGGCCCACATAGAGATAATCTGGACCATTCGAGATTAGTCCCATCACTTCCATGGATATCCACAAACTTTAGTTCAATAAAAGTGGGTCCTGCTGTCTCATTGAGCAAATTAAGGCCACGTCAGCAATGATTCCATGTCTGCATCAGCCACATTTTTAATTTATGTGGGACCCACTCTTATTAAAATGATGTATGAAGGTATGTTATGGCCGGCCAGAATTATAGTGCAGCGCCCTTCTTCAATGCATCAAATTAGGCGATGGTTTTGATGTGTTTTCTTCTTTTACTTCATTGTTTGATCTTTTAGTTCGTTTTCTTACTGGTGCTACGTAAGTTTGTATAGAAGTAACTTCTAATATTGGTGGGATTTTCTCATTTTGGTTGTTTTTATAATCTGGATTAACTTAAAAAATGTCTTAACACATTGGTGTGATCATTTATTTTCAAATGGTTATTCAAAATCCCTCCACTTTTATATGAGTGGTCTTTGAATTTTTTTTAATGCATATGTAAATGATTTATCTTGATTTGGGTTTCCATTGAAAATGAGAATGCTGTTTGGATGGAGGAAATATAAGAGATGGAAAGGAAGAAGTAGAAAAAAGAAAAGAGAAGTTCTAAAAACTTCATCTCAACTGTTGTATTGGAAAAACTGAATGTTCAGCTTGTGAATGATATGATTGATGGTGGTACATAGAAGGGGGATTTTTCCATTAATTTTCATCATAAAACAGGTCTGCTCAAACATTTAAAATGAAAATTCTTACATGAAAAACTTTATTATCAAGAAAATGAACAGCGTGCCCCTGTATCTTTCCTTAAATCTCCTCCAACTCTATTCAGGTGAATGATTCTAAGTTTTTTATTTTTTTATCTTTGCTTGCAAGGGTGTCTGGCCTCTTTTAAAATGACTATTCCTTGACCCCTGGACATGTGAAGTCCCTGCCTCCCTTATGCACCAGGTAAGTTTGGCTTTTGGATGGGCAACTGGTCCAAGGGAGAGAGCGCGAGAATGATTATGATTTGGAGAAAGCTCTTAGGATCTTCTTTCGATCTTACTGTAAATATTTGTAACTATGTATTTTTTTAATGAGAAAAATAGTAATAGCAATAAAGCCATAATTGTCGATTTGATACCCACCGGAATGATACAAGTGGTTGGATTTCCGCTAAAAACGCAACATAAAAAAGGGAAAAGAAAATAAAAAAGGAGTTAACATAAGGGTTGATAGTAATTGAAAGGAACTTAGAGCAGTAGAGCCTTATTCCATTCCGCAAGAGTGGTAGTTAGAGTAGAAAGTTCAGGCAGTGTGGCAAGCATACTACGCTAAAACCCTCAATCCGCGGGGGTGTTTAAAGGTGTAGGATGATATCGCCACCATATTGAATATGTCGTAATCAGCATTAGCCCTACCCATCACCTCTTTCTAGGTGTGTTCATGAGCCGGGCTAGGCCAAAGCTTGTCCAAGTAACACCCCTCCCTCTCTTCCAAATTAGTTATTGGCCGGGCCAGGTCTTGCTCTTGGATGAGTGGTGTTGGCACCTTTATTTCATACGTGCACATAGATGGAGCCCTGGGTACTAATGTTAAAGTATGATTCATAAACCAATAGCCCAAGCTAGCCCCCAAAACAAAAATAAGAAAAAGGAAAATAGTCATGCTAGACTGACTTATTAAGCATATTTGAGGCTCAATCCGATTCTATTTGATAGTTAGACCAGAGAACTCATGACCTAAAGAAAAGCCTGGATCCAACTCAACATGGGCTGGTTTCAGTTTGGGCATGGCCTGACCTGCCCGCTTTCACCCCCATGTCTTTACCTCGTGATTGGTATGCATCCACCTGGGCATCACAAAAATCTCGTTTTAGTATAAATAACTATTACCTCTTAAATAGTACTATATATATATATATTCTTTTTGCCTATGTGGGTCCCCATATTGGTTCTCATAAGATTTATATAAATATAGGAAAATGCTCATGTGAGAGTAATTCTCACACTACTATGAGAGTAAGGGGGGAACCCTCATATATTAGGTCGTTAAGGTTGTTGGCATTGGATATGGACCCAATGGGTCCCCCATTACTCTCATAGGAGCATTTCCCAATACATCCTCCATTCAACATATCGTGCGAATTGGTTGCATTGGAACTTTCCAACCATCGGATCGTGAGGATGATCCAGTAGTTGGCATCAAAGCTATATAAGTACCTTAAACATAAAACCCTAAAACGCCTAGCCCCTCATAGAACCCTAGCTCTTGCGCCTCCCTCCTGCTCTTCGTCCCTCTCTCGTACAACAGGTAAGTCTCTCTCTCCATCATTTATGATTCTCTCTCTCTCTCTATCTATCTATCTATCTATCTCTCTATCAGTATCTCTCCCCGTCTTTGCCTCTCTATCTATCATTGTCTATTTATGATCTGCTACAGGTACCTCTTATGGATTTGGATGAGAGGTTTCCAATGGCACGGGATATCTCATAACAAATCCAACCCCTTCACACTCACTAGCCCCTTATGAATAAACATGTACTCTAACTTAGCACTAATCAAAATAATAATATTCAGTGTTATTTTAATTAATTCCTACTTTTTCTTAAGTTATATTTCTCATCAAATAAAATAAGATGGTGGTTATTATTTAGATTAGTACCAAATTTAAATAGGCCATTTCACATGCGCACGATGTGTATGGGAGTTCCCACTCACCTGGCCCCACCTAAGGACGGGGCTTGGGGAAGTGGGGTTTGAAACATTTGGTTTGGATGTACTTGTGTACAAAGTATGGGTCTGAATCGATCATCGTAAACCGTTCATCAATGACCCACAAGGTTTCATCTCATTAAAGAAAATGAACCGTGAATCCAATGGTTTTGTCCATTCGGATAGGTATAAAAAAATGGGATCAATGACTATCGGGTGGATTTCCCTATACCTGGTCCACTCAGTGGCTGATTATGTGGGCTCCATTAAGAGGTGTCCATATAACACTATAAAAAGGTGTGCACCGAAAATCTTCATACACAACACACACACACACACACACACACACACACACACACACACACACACACACATATATATATATATATGCCATTGCTACATAGCGCCCATGCCTTTTTTAGGAGAAAACGCCCCTCCTAGTTGGGCCCACTGGAATGCATGACGATCATGAAAGTCTAGAAAGTTTCATATGAGGCCTACCTATATGCAAAATCTTGAGTCCATAAGATCATTTTAACCATTTGATCCATGATCCTAAAATTTAATGGTTTAGAGGCAATCATTTTATCATTATTTCAATCCAACGGTGAGGAAAAGTTGGATGAGTGTCAAGCTTGGACTAGTGATTATTCATGTGGGAATAGTGTGTGTGAAAAGACTAGATTGACTCAACATTGGCCCCATGACTGAAAAAAGAGGGGCGAAAAAATGGGCATTTTTAAAGTGGGGCATTTTTGAGAATTTTCCATATATATATATATATATATATATATATATATATATATATATCCTATGAAAGATATCTCTCACCTTAAATGAGAGATTGGGTGGAGGCCCTCACATCTATATCCAATGGCAACAACTTAAATGTGAAGGCCTCCACTCCTATCTCTTATATAAGGTGAGAGAAATCTTTGTAGGAGCATCTCCCATATATATATATATATATATATATATATATATATATATTAGTAATGCTACTGTACAAGCGTCCCTAATCGTCTTACGGTAAAACAGACACACATTATTGGTTAGAGTCCTAGGAGGAACAACGCGGCGTGAGAAAAATGCATGCTGCCAAAAGTGTGTCGATCGAGTTCTGCCTGAGAGGGATTGTTGAGGGGTAGGCTCCACTCGAGGGGGAGTATTAAAAAGTATTTATGTTGCATTTATTAGCAGCTCTAGGTTTTGATAGAAATGGTTAGCTATGGAAATTTAGTACATATTATATAGAAAGAGTGAGTTTTAATGGTTTTCCATGTCAAGATTCAAGAAGTTTCAAGATTGAATTATATATAACATTGAAATGTTATTGGTTGAATACGTTCTGTCTTCGTAATTAGCCAGGTGTTAGCTTATATAAAAGCCTTTGTACAATAAAAAGAGGTTCAAATATGGAAGGAGAGCTATCTAATCACTAAGGGTAATTAAAATTATGCTAATCCAATCCCATGTGATAATTACAATGCTAATTAAATATCTAGAAATCATTCTATGACAATAATTATGGTGCCTTGTAATTATACAGCAAAATAATAATCCTTATACTCTATTGATTCATACTTTTTCTTTTCATCTCTAGTAGAAAAAAATTAAGGTTCTCACTATCAGCTCCTAATTATCTCTCTGTGGCAATGTCTTGTCCATGTTTAAAGATGCATTATTTATGATAAGTGAAATAGATCGTTTCCAACTGTGTATCTTTTAGCCCATTGTAATGCTTTTATCTTCTGTTTCCTAATTACTCCACAATTCTATACCTAAATATATTTAGTTGTGAGAATAAAGTATAATATCCTAATTTAGAGAATTCTACCAACAAAAAATAAAAGTCCCTGAAAACCAAAAGAGAATTTTGTCCACCATCAAGATGGAAAAGAGCCAAATTGACCATGAAGGAAATATGTTTATTATTTGAACAATCATTATGATTCTTAAGCACGGGTTGTATTTTTGTCTCGTTATTTCTATCCATAAATTGTCAATAATCTAAAGAATAGAATCGCAATGCCTCTCTTAGAGAAGCATGAGACCACATGGGCAAGAATTGTTGGCCAGAAGGATCTCCATAGATTCTCTTTATAAAACTACTTGTATATCTAATTCCACATAAGGACTTTAAATTAATTCCGAAAACAGAGATAATTCATTTTGATTTGTAGGACCAGCACTGTTACAAATTAAAATAACCTAAGTTGCAGCTTGGGAGAGCCCTGCTCTCTCTCTCTCAACACGTATAGAGAGAGAGAGAGAGAGAGAGAGAGAGAGAGAGAAATTTGATTGTTGCAATTTTCTTCTATAGACCAGTAAGTAATTCCAAACTGTAGGAAACCTTATATGACTTAAAACTGAGTTATTGAATTTGAGTGCAAAGACATCTAATTCGATAAGGGACCTCCCTGAGACTTGGAGCTCCAACTGTAAAAGTTCTCTGTTAGCACTGCTTCATTGGCTGGGAACTTAAATGCATAAATTCTTTCGACACAATCATTTCCTTCAAGGTTCAAGTATCTAATACATCATTGTTATCACCTTCTTCTAGGCTACCTAACTGGATGGAGATGACCGCCGATCAACGTTTCCTCTTGCTTTTCATCTTCAGTCACTACTTTGGACCTGATCTGAAGGATGAGAGGCCCCGCAAATCTATTTTCCAAAGAATAGTCGAGGGTCTGCCACCATACGCAACCCATGAACTAGCAGGTAGCCGAATGAGAACTCTAGAAGTGGAGCGCGTGTACTATTATGTGCTCAGGATGGCTAACAAATCAAATATAATGGAACGTCAGAAGTTGTACAAATTTCTTAATTTTGGTTATCACCATTCTCTATCCCAGGATTCCAATGTGGACCTCGGACAATTTCCTGATCTCTTTCCTACTCATTTGCATCGGCAGTACCGATTTGAAGAACAATATCAAGTCATTGAGAACATTGTATTTATCAACAACCCGAGCACATCTTCCATCAATACAGTGGTTGCCACGAGGTTTAAGAAGTTAACAGGGCTCGAGTTCTTGTTCCTGGATGCAGAAGCTGCATTGTCATATTGTAGAATTTGCGGCATTGCAGATAACATGATAGAGGAGCTCGATGATGAGGAGCTTGCAGAGAGCTCTTTTCCGAGATCAAGAGAAATGGGAATGGAAAATCTGAGACATGTGCGACCTCTTCGTTATGTGGCACCCTACAACAACAGTAATAATACATCAGACAATAGTGAAGTACACAACAATGCAACACCTTTGCCAACCGATATGTACAATTTACATGATGAGAGTGGAATGGTTTTTTATCCTTCAGACCCAACTGCTGAAGAGTGGAGTGAATTTGTAGATGCTGGTAGGAAGGCGATTGGATTCGAAGGAATTGCAGTTGAGATTCAAGATGGGCCACTGATAAGTCTGCTCGACATCCGCGCATGTGAGGATGCTTATTGGTTCCGTATATTATTGCCAGGAGTTAAACCGGATGGCAGTTAGTTATTTATGCACTTTTCTTTAAATTTTGTTCTCTATTTAGAGTAAGTTCAGTTCATATTCTTTTTATACACTTGGATTGACAAATTGATTGGTTGCTGAAATGCTGCTAGGACTAATATTAGTTTCCTTCCTCCAATTTTGTAATAAATGTTTCTTTACGTTGTGTTTGCAAGTAACCACCATAATATCTATGTTTTTGTCAAATCTTGGAAGAAATGAACCTTTTTGGATGAGGGATGGCAATAAGTTGGATTTCGTATGATTTTACGTAAATCCATACTGGCCTTGACACACCTACCCAACTGAGCCTACCATGATAGAGTTTATGATATAATTATCATCATAAAAGCCTTGTCCCAACTGTGTTAGGAGTTTATGATATGTGATAACATGATACCAAATTTACTAGGTGCATGTTGGTTTGAGTTTGATGAGGGGTTATCACATATCCTTGTTTATTTAAAAGAAATCTTAAGTATTTCAAGAAAAGCTTTTTCAATGCATATTTCATTAATATATATTTAAGTAGGTCATAAATAGGACAGAGTTTCAAGGCATCCAAAGCCCGAACCCATTCCAAACCTGGCCCAACAAAACCCCAACCCAACAAAACCACTATCAACCTTCCCCTCCCCCAAATTGCAAGTGGTTTGTATGATATGCTATAGAATGAATGGTTATTTGCTCTACCTTGACACTGGATTGGACAATACCTTTTCTGCTCCAAATCATCAATGTGATAATTGCCTGGATTGATTTAGGACAGAAAGGTAACAAGGTATCAGATACAGTGGGAGAAATAAACATCAATTTTGTTGCAATTTGGAATTAATATAAAATCACTACATCTGTGTTGATATAAACCATGTATTTTCATTAATGCATCATTCTGGTTTCTTGTTTTCTTGGTTTTTTTCATTTTTCTTTGCAACTTCTTATAGCTATTGATATAATGTTTAGTTATTTTTAATGGCGACAGGATTCGTTTTCAGTATCAAGGATGAGCGGAAGATGATCATCAGGGGAGTAACTGTTACAGGTTGGAAAATGCTGGTGAGGCAATCACAGCAGGTTGATTTGCATAGAGACCAACTTTGCTCACCAGGGGAGTTCTCAGTTGTATTTCAGCTGCCTGGACCAGTAGAATCTAAAGAACTGACTTGTAATTTAGGCTGTGATGGGGTTTTTGTGGGAGTAGTGAAGAAGAAAGTGGAGGGCTGGAGTAATGCAGCAGTGACTTTACGCTCAATGATTTTGGAATGCTCAAATCTCTATACAGAACATGCATGGAAATAAATTTAAGTTAAAAAACTGGGAAATAAATTGTGAGTTGAAGACATATAATTCTTATCTTTTGACTGTTATAGAACTTACATTTCATTCTCAATAATTGTGATGCAAGGCCTGTGGCCCAATATAGCCAGCCACGTGGCCCATATGTAGGACCCAAAGAGGTTTTTTTTTTTTTTTTTGTTTGTTTGTTACTTTATTTTGATTTATTTAATGAGTTTTCTTTTTTAGAATTGGGGACTGTCTAGAAACTCTAATATAATTAATAAGATTTAATTAGATTAAGGTCTAAAATAGAACTTCTAATCTTTAAGTTCTAATTCACAATTAGTCTTTTTAGTAAAACTATTAATAAAAATACTTATTATGTAAGAAAGATAGGAGCCCACCTTTTGGAATTATGTTAATTGGGGGCCACTTTTAAAATCTTCTTTGTAAAATGGGTTAGGTTAGGGTCCACCCACTGACCTGAATAATTTGTGGGCTCCAAAATTTATTACGAATGAGATTTATTTCTAAATTTATTTGGAAGGAAGTAGTGGGTCTCAAATATGCTAAAATGTTGAGATCATGTGCTGGGAGCCTAGATAAACTTTTCAGTAGAAGAAGCTAGCTGCTATGTGATAGGCTTCTGCTAATGGATCAGAACAAAACAACTCAGAAAATGAAACAACAAAATCTCCTTCCAAATTACTTATTTTCCAAAAGCCCAAAAAAAAAAAATCTGAGACAAACTTACACAAAACGGAGAAGGAAAAGAAAAGGCAAAGATAGCCACGAGTTTTTGTGTTATGCAGAACCCACCGCCGGAGAAGGCCCGGACTAGTCGCGTTTCCATCGTTGGGCCGTCGCCATCGTGGCTGGTATAGTCGGAGATGGCCGACTTCGATCTGCAGAGTTTTTTGGTGAAGTCCCTCGTTCATAGAGAAGAAGACGGAAGGGGTTCTCCAGGACTAGAGAATGAGAGAGAAAGGGGCAAATTCAAAGATTTATTCTCAAACCATTAAAAGGGAATGAGAGAGAAATGGGCAAATTCAAAGTTTTATTCTCAAATAATTGAGATGTGATATATTAGGGGCCTCTCACCAAAATATCTCTATGGACATTTCTCCATGGACTATAAACACTAGAGTAAAAGTTGTTGGACTAAAGGCCTTTTGAAGACCGTGCGATTAGGAACTTGTGTTTAATTTAACATGAAAGAATTGGATTGATAAAAGTAGTATCCAAAATGTCCACGAATTAAAATGGAAGGGTGAGTTGTCGCCAGGTCATTTCTAAAGAAAATCGGTGGCATGCGTCTTTAGCTCCCCGAAACAGACGAAACGACACTTAAAACAGACGAAACGACACACGGAACTCTCTTTATATATATCAACTATCTCTCTCTCTTTTCATTGGAATCCAAGCTCTGATTTTCTGTGGGTCTTCTGTTCTTTCCTTCCTCCGTCTCAGCCAAGTAACTCTCTCTCTCTCTCTCTCTTGTTATAGTCAACATATCAAAGAAAACTAGGATTGCCTCTCTCTCTCTCTCTCTCTCTCTCGATAGCAAAATATATGTCAAAGAAAACAAGGATTTTTCTGAGTTGATTGCAGATGATGAACATATAATCTTTGTTGGGTTTTCTTAATACGATCGTAGGCACATCGTTCATGCTTTTACTTGTATTATTTACAGTTTTTGGATGATTGTTTTTAAGGTGTTTTCTGTTTTGTTCTAGCTTTGATAGTATAAAATGAAAAGTCTTGCATGATTTTTTTTTATTTTTTATTTTTGTAATGAATAAAATGAATAGCCCCTGTATTTTTTTTCCTTAGATTTCCTCCAACTCAATTCAGGTGACTGTTTCTAGTTTGGAGAAAGGCTTCAGGATTTTATTTCGATCTTGCCATAAACAGTTGTTGCTTTTGATTTGGAGAAAGGTTTCAGGATTTTATTTCGATCTTACTATAAACAGTAGTTGCTTTTGATTTGGAGAAAGGTTTCAGGATTTTATTTCGATCCATAATCGACGTTGAGACCTAACCATCTCCTTCTAGGGGTGTTCATGGGCTGAGCCGGGACAAAGCTTTTCCAAGCCCACCCATTTTGTTATCGGGCCTAATATTCAGGTCCAGTTCCAGCTCATGGGATTTTTCTCAGGCACCGGCCCCGGCCCCGGCCCCGGCCCCTGCCCCTGCATATTTGCAAACCTATTTACCCTTTTTGTCAAAATGTCATGCTAGACCAATCTTTTGAGCATATATTTGAGTCTGCCGGCCATTCCATTTATTAATTGAGCCAGAAGATTAAGCCTAAATAGTTCTTTACCTAGGGACAAAACCCCACATCCCAAGGTCAATCCATGGTGATGTGAAGAGGAAATTGAACCAAAAGTGACTCCAATCAATTGAAATTTTTACATGCAAGAAAGATACTGCAATAAGAAAAAGAAAAGAAGAAAATCTTTCATATTTTAAACAGAGTAATTCTAGATTTAAAAAAAAAAAAATTGTTGAAAAGCTGTGATTTTAAACGGAGTTATTCAATTTGACTGCTAAGACATCTTGGATAAGGGATCTCCCCAACACTTGAACTGCATCTGTAATAGCTCTTTATTAGCACTGCTTTGTTTGGTCGGAAGTTAACAACATATTTTCTTGCAACATGGACATCTCATTTAAAAGTTAAAGCATCTCTAATACACTTTTGGTAGCTAAACAACCATTTTTCAGGCTAACTAGCTAGATGGAGATAACCGATGATGAACTCTTCCACTTGCTTTCATCTTCGAAAACTACGTTGGACCTGATTTGAAGGATAGGAAGCCCCACAAATCAGTTTTCAAAGAACAACCACCATGCATAGTCCAAGAACTAAAAGGTTCTCGATAAAGACTTTAGAAATGCACGGTGTGTACGATTATGCTCTTTGAATGGCCATCAAATTTGTTATATTGGAACGTGAGACGTCACACCAATTTCTCCATTGTTATCTTGATTCTCTTTCCTATAGTTTCAATGTGTACCTCAGACAATTTCCTTACCTCTTTCCTCCACTTTTGCATCGGCAGCTCCAATTCGAAGAACAATATCATGACATTGGGAACATTATATTTATCAACAACTCGGTTACTTCTTTAGAGGATGCCATGATATTGTTAACTCATGGCGTGATATTGTTTTCTGAATCAGAGTTGCCGATGCAAATGAGGAGAAAAGAGATCAGGGAATTGTCTAAGGTCCACATTGGAATTTTAGGGAGGAGAATGGATATAACTATCATGAAGAAATTGATTCAACGTCCGACGTTCCACTAGCTATATCAGATTCGTTGGCCATCCTAGGCGCATAATAGTATATGCGCTCAACTTCTAGAGTTCTTATTCGAGTACCTGTTAGTTCTTGGGCTGTGTATGATGGTAGGCTCTCGGCGGCTCCAATTCAAAGAACAAGATCATGACGTTTGGATCATTGTATTTATCAAGAACCTGACTACATCTTTATAGGATGCCATGAGGTCTAAGAAGTTAACAGGGCTCGATTTCTTGTTCCTGGATGCAGATGTTGCATTGTCATAGTGTAGAATTTGTGGCTTTACAGATAGCATGACAGCGGGGGCCAACAAGGAGATTACAGGGAGCTCTTCACAAAGATTACGTAAAAGACAAACTGATCATCAAATGGAAATGGAAAATCTATGATCTGTGCTACCTTTTTGTTATGTGGCACCCTGTAGTAAATGTAGTTCATCTGGCAATAGTGAAGTGCAAAATAGCATAACACCACTGCCAACTGATGCAGACCATGAGGTAGATGTTGGCCATAGAATGCATTTTTATGCTACAAACCCAACAACTGAAGAGTGGAGTAAACCTGTGGCTACCCTGGGAAAGGAGGTGGATTGAAAAGAAGTGTAGCCTACCTAATCGTAGTTGTACTGTTCCTGATGGCTGAAATGAAACTGAGAATTCACTTGGTGACCAGAGATGGTTTGTATGCAAATCAAACTGCTGTGATTGCCTAACCAACATTTTCCAATTTGTTTTAGTTGCTTGCCTGAAGATCACCTTCCCATTAGCCTAGGCAATCATTGGTGGTTGATTTGCATACAAACCATCTTTGCCCCCGGCTGAATTCTGAGTTACAATTCACCTGCCATGACCAGTACAGCCTAGACAATTGATGTAGTTTTGACTCTGATGTGGTTTATGAAGGAGTAGTAATGAAGCAAAGGAAGAGGGGGGATAGTAGTGAGTAGTGACAAGGAAAGTGATGGGGCAATGACTTCGTGCACAAAAATGCCCAATACAGGAATACGTTTTCAGACTGGAATAATTTGCATATTATCTTGGGCTATTATAGAACTTATATTTTATTCTCAATTGATTGTGATGCAGACGTAGGCGTCTCTTTCCTTAGAAAGAAATCCTTTTTTATTCCTGCTTAACAAAACACTAGGGAAATAAAAAACCTATCCATAAGAAACTGAAACTGGGGCATTTTTATATGGAAATAGGCTACACAAATGTAATCTTGGTTTCATTACACATCTTTGATTTTTGGGATTTGTTTTTCTATTTGTTTGAGCATTTTAGAACATTAGAGTTAGTTGTGGAGTTAAATAAAACTATCCTTCATGGATTGAGGTTCCTTTCCCATTATTAGTGGCTTTTGAAGACATATTTTTCGTGCTTTGGCCCTACGCAGAGCTTTAATCCAAGCCTGTTACAGTCTACTTCAGATTTTTTTGCTTTGATTTTAGAGGACATGCATCTTTAAAATTAAAAGCAATTTTTCACTCTTGATGATTTTTTCTTCTTGCCTTCCATGGGAGATAATGGTAAAATATCCTATTCCTAAACTAGTCTAATCTATGAACGACTCTCGGCATTCTCCATGCATTGCCTGGATATGCTCTACGCCTTAGTATGCTTCTTTCATCGTCCTTTGCATACACCTCCACCAAGTCCTACGCCAAAGTACAATCGGGATAATTCCAGGGTCGATCCTTGGCACGCCGTGTGAAAAGCGATGGCTCCTACCTCGTACTTCTCTAACTTGGGTGGATTCTTGATGATTGCTTTTGGCAAAGGTGCAATGCGTTTTTTTTTTCTTCCTTCTTTTTTCAGAAAAGGGTGATGGGTTCTTCTATTAGGACTACTTGAGCACCTATTTGAGAGGTGTAAAGCCCACCTTTAATAGATCCAATTCATTAACATCAAACATTTCACTCTCCACAGGTAGTGGCCCAAAATACACTCCAAGTGGAGTGATTTAACATGCTCAAATTATGTAGTTATGCCCATAGAACATGATAAACCAAACAGCTTATATATTGGCTCACTTCCTGCGAGGTATGATGTGATTGGGTCAAATTAACCAAAGGTAGGCCAAAACTTGTTAAACAGGTGGTCCGGACAGTCCAACATTGTACCTATCATTTCTCTAATCAATATGGTTGTAAATAGGTTCCTGGTCGGAACCATATTGGATCTGGTTTTAACTCGAAATCTATTTTGTTGATTCTAGGCCCGTTTCCGATAGAAAAATCTGGATCCAGTTGCAAAACCGATTCAACTAGAAGGCTGGAATCTAGTTATGAAACCGGTTCAATTTCACTTCCTTTATTTTATTTTATTTTTCTTAAAATATGCATATCATTTAACTTATAACAGTAAATCAAGTCTACTACATCCAGTATTATATATAAAAATATTAAAATAACAATAATTTTGAGATACAGTTTGCAATATCAAAGACTCATATGTCGGGCCCGAATCCACGAGTTGGAACCTATGTGTGGAACTAGAACCGGATCCGTTTATCAATTGTAACCTAAACTGGGTTCCTGACAAGGACCCAAACCCATTTATGAATCAGAACCTAAAATAGGTTTCAAATCCTGTATTCTACGGGTCGGAACTCCTGGGTAATTGAAAAATTGGATACCCGCTTGCAGCCCTACTTATTGAACATGATGAGTCTCTATTTTACCTAATCCATTCAGCCTTTACGCGAGAGAACTACAAACACCCATTGCAGCCCAACTTGGCATCCCCACCTCTAGAAAATGTAAGTGATCCACTTCAGAGGCCATTGGTGCTCTTCAGAAGATAATCATTTGAAGAAAGGGTATCTTGGGAGAGAATTTACCAAAAGCCTATTGTTAAACAGTACCTGATGCTCGTAATGGCCTATGATTCTGGCAATTTTTACTAGCTTTGATGTTTGTACTTCATAGATCAGTTGAAATGCAGACAGTAAAACAGTCACCAAAAGTAGAGAGTGAATGGGTCTAATTCCATCCGAGATGCAATTGGGTTGTGTTATCACAGCCAAAAATTGTGTGGCCATTTTTTGGAACTTCAGGACCATCAAACATGGATGGCGTTAAATTGTGTGGCCATTTCGCGCCAGCTGATTCTGGTGAGTCCAGATGGGCGCAAACTCTTGACAATTTAGGTGGGGAGGGGTCTCCATCATGGTCTGAGATTTCTTTTGCCATTGTGCCTGTTGCTACAGTCTCAACTGAGTGAATACAGACCACCATGGACGGGCACAAACTAGTATGGATCAATAGTCAAGATGCATAACTGGTGCAGGCTGGTAAGTCACACAATATCTCAACTAGAACCATAAAAATCAACTTATTTTTTATTTTCCTCTTGGCTTGGACTTTGAAATGAAAGGGACAAATACAAGTATGGTACCAAAAAACTATTACTCCCAGTATGGACAATGGGGGCACTTTTTACTGTGGTAGTGTAGGGCTAGACAGCATGAGATTGACTATCATGCTGCTTGAGGTTTATCATTAAGAAGATGAAATTGGAATTGTTGGATGATTTTAGGTATCTAATGCATTGCATTTTCATAATGTCTATCAAGGGCTGGAAATTAGGGCAATGATGACGGTATAAGCTTAAGCAAACCTTAACTCAATATGTAACTGATCATTTAGCTACCTTTGTGGCCCTAAACCTCCACCTCTTAGTTAATGTTATGGTTAATTTGTTAAGTTACATGTAGTTATTTTATATAATCTCTTTTTTATTATAAAACTTTCCCTAACAATTGAGGAGTTTCCAGAACTTCTAGATTCTGCCCACAAAAAGGAAATTTAAGCCGCTCAAAATAAAAATTTTAGAAACTGGCATGCCATCTTCACAAGACTCAGTTGCTTCATGCTGTGGCACACAATCATTGTACATAAGTAGGTTTTCAAACACATCCATATGCCTTTCCATCCATTTTCCATTTGAGGCCCATGGTTACATGATTTGGATGAATCCATTGGGACAATGGACGGAAAGATACCCATAAAAATCCTTCCCATAATGGAAGGTCCTAACCCTTTAATCGGATATGAAAGTCTGCATATTCAACTTTTCTGCGGATTCGACTGGCGGAAAGTCTGCATATTCAACTCTTTTTCAGCTGATATGATTGGTGGAAAGTCTGCATTTTCAACTTTTCTGCCTTTTGCATTTTTTCACGTTTCTTTCAATCAAGTTCTCTCCATAATTTTTTTGATCCAAATGAGAAAAATATTTTAAAGAACTTTATACTTTTTTGAAATATTTGTGTGATGCAAACAAGCCCATCCTAAGTGAGACGTGCAAGCTCAGGCTTGGCCTGGCCCAAATTGCACCTCTACTTAGGACTATCAATAGACTTGATTGGGCAAAGACATGAGAGCCTTAGTCATGACTCCATTCATTAAGGCCCTGAGTCCGACATGGACTATAGAACCCAAGCGAATCCCACTTAGATTCATGATCATCAAGGGAGGCATGTTGATGGAAAGATTTGAAATCTTTAATTTTAAGTATTCATTCAATGTCTATAAATTGTATAATTTTCTTATATGATAGAGTTAAAGGTGACTTTTATATATTATATATGATGGCAGGTAAAGATTGGATCCGAAAAAACTGGATTTATATAGCTGGGCCACAAGTGTGACTCCTGAAGTGAAAATGGCATGGAAAACGAGTCGGATCCCCCTGTCGCAGCTGTTCACATAGAGTCTTAAGCCAATTCAAAAGATAATGGCAGAGGGATGGTTTGAACATTTGATTTTTCAAATGTCTTCTGATATTTAGGAGTTGTAACTCATCTGTAAGAATAATCATTAAGTGTAATATTTCTATATAAATATGATAATGAAATCCTCTCAAAAGTGTGAGAGAGATTTAAAACACTTATTTAAAATTTATCATGGCCCACATAGAGATAAGCTCGACCATTCGCGATTAGTCCCATCCCTTCCATGGATATCCACAAACTTTGGTTCAATAGAAGTGGGTCCTACCGTTTCATTGAGCAAATTAAGGCCACATCAGCAATGATTCCATGTCAGCAACAGTCACATTTTTAATCACATGTTGAATCTCTAGGTGAGACCCACTCTTATTAAAGTGAAGTATGAAGGTATGTTATGGGAGGGGATTAGGGCTGTTAAAATGCCAACGACCCATTAACACGGCATGAACCTGCACGATATTAACGGCTTTGGGTGGCTTCTTAACGGCTTCGTCTTGTTAATGGCTTGGTGTGATCTTTTATTTTCAAATGGTATTCAAAATCGCTCCACTTTTATATGATCGTGGTCTTTTAATTTTTTTAATGCATATGTAAATGATTTATCTTGATTTGGGTTTCCATAGAAAATGAGAATGCTGTTTGGATGGATCGGAAATAGAAGAGATGGAAAGGAAGAAGTAGAAGAAAGAAAAGAGAAGTTCTAAAAACTTCATCTCAACTGTTGTATTGGAAAAACTGAATGTTCAGCTTGTGAATGATATGATTGATGGTGGTAAATAGAAGGGAGATTTTTCCATAATTTCATCATCGAACAGCTCTGCTCAAACATTTAAAATGAAAATTCTCACATGAAAAACTTTATTATGAAGAAAATGAACAGCGCACCCTTGTATCTATCCTTAAATCTCCTCCAACTCTATTTAAGTGAATGATTCTAGGTTTTTATTTATTTATTTGTTGGCAAGAGTGTCTGGCCTCTTTTAGAATGACTATTCCCCTGGGTATGTGAAGTCCTTGCCTCCCTTCCACACCGGGTAAGTTAGGCTTTTGCATGGGCAAGCGACCTAAGGGAGAGAGCGCGAGGATGATTTGATTTGGAGAGAGCTTTCATGATTTTCTTTTGATCTTACTGTAAATACTTGTTACTATGTATTCTTTTAATGAGAATAATAGTCATAGCAATAGTCATACTTGTCCATTTGATATCCATTGGACTAATATAAGTGGTTGGATTTCAGCTAAAAAAAAAAAAAAAAAGAAAGGAAAAAGAAAAAGAAAAGAAAAGAAAAAAGAGTGAACAAGGAATTTAGACCAGTAGAGCCTTATTCCATCCCTTAAGAAAAAAACAAAAAGAGTGAACATAAAGGTTGACCGTAATTGAAAGGAATTTAGCCCAGTAGAGACTTATTCCATCCCTCAAGAATGGTAGCTAGACTAGAGAGTTCAGGCAGTATGAGAAGCACTATTTTAAAACCCTCACTCTGCGGGGGCATTTAAGGGTCAAATAAAGGTGTAGGATGATATTGCCACCATATTGGATCTGCCCTAATCAGCATTAGCCCTATCCATCACCTCTTTCTAGGGGTGCTCATGAGTTGGGCTAGGCCAAAGGTTGTCCAAGTAGCACCCCCCCACAACCCCCCCCCCCCAAAATAAAGGTGTAGGATGATATTGCCACCATATTGGATCTGCCCTAATCAGCATTAGCCCTATCCATCACCTCTTTCTAGGGGTGCTCATGAGTTGGGCTAGGCCAAAGGTTGTCCAAGTAGCACACCCCCCCCCCCCCCTTCTTCCAAATTAGCTATAGGCCGGGCCAGGTCTTGCCCTTGGATGAGTGGTGTTGGGACCTTTACTTCACATGTACACATAGATGGAGCCCTGGGTACTAATGTTAAAGTACAATTTGTAAACCAATAGCCCAAGCTAACCCCCAAAATAAAAATAAGAAAAAGGAAAATAGTCATGCCAGACTGGCTTATTAAGCATATTTGATGCTCAATCCGATTCTATTTGATAGTTAGACCACCGAACTCATGACTTAAAGAAAAGCCCGGATCCAACTCAACATGGGCTGGTTATAGTTTGGGCATGGCCTGACCTGCCCGCTTGCACCCCCATGTCTTTACCTCTTGGTTAGCATGCATCCACCTCTTAAATAGTGTGTGTTTATTTACATATATATATATATATATATATAGAATCTAGAGATAGCCTGTTGGTAAGGCGTCTCCCTCCCATCCCTCTCACTAGGGTCCCTTGTGGGAGGTTTGAAATCCTTCCTCCCGGCCAGTGAGCCAGTGAGCCACAAAGCAAAAAAAAAAAAAAAAAAAAAAAAATATATATATATATATATATATATGTATATGTATATAGTGAAAAATGCTCATGTGAGAGTAACTCTCACATTATTACGAGAGTAAGGGGGGGACCCTCATATATTAGGTCGTTAAGGTCATTGGCATTGGATATGGACCCAATGGGTCCCCCCTGACTCATAGGAGCATTTCCCAATACCTCCTCCGTTCACCATATCGTGCGAATTGGTTGCATGGGAACCTTCCAATCATCGGATCGTGAGGATGGTCCAATAGTTGGCATCAAAGCTATATAAGTACATGAAATATAAAAACCCTAAAACGCCTTGCCCCTCATAGAACCCTAGCTTTCTCGCCTCTCTCCTGCTCTTTGCTCCTCTCTCTTACGACTGGTAAGTCTCTCTCTCTCTCTCTCTCTCTCTCCTTCATTTATGATTCTCTCTGTCTATCTATCTATCAGTATCTCTCTCCGTCTTTGCCTCTCTATCTATCATTGTCTATTTATGATCTGTTGCAGGCTCCTCTTATCGATTTGGATGAAAGGTTTACCATGGCATAGGACACCTCATAACAAATCCAACCCCCTCACACACACTAGCCCCTCTTGAATTAACACGCACTCTAATTTAGCACTAATTAATCAGAATAATAATCAATGTTATTTTAAATTACCACTTTTTCTTAAGCTATATTTCTCATCAAATTAAATCAGATGGTGGTTATTATTCAGATTAGTACCAGATTTATATAGGACATTTCACCAGCGCATGATGCGTGTGGGAGTGCCCTCTCACCTCGCTACGGGGTTACTTGGGGCCCACCTAAGGATGGGGCTTGGGGAAGGGGACCTTTGAAACATCTGGTAGGGATGTACTTGTGTACAAAATATGGAACCAACTTGATCATCCTAAACCCGTTCATCAACTACCCATAAGGTTTCATCTCATTAAAGAATATGAACCATCAATCCAATGGTGTTGTCCATTGGGATCATTGACTATCAGGTGGGGTTCCCTATACGCAGTCCACTCGGGTGGCTGATTATATGGGCCCCATAAGACGTGTCCATCGTAATGTTATAAAAAGGCGTGTACTGAAAATCTTCACATACACAGATATATATATATATATATATTGGTAATATTCAGGTGAGAACTTGTTCTCACATATTATATGAGAACTTTTTTGTAGGGCCCAATTGTGGGCCCCATTTAGGGATGGGACAAGGGGGGATGGAAAGATCTATGTGAGACCACCCCAAGTATCAAGTTCGGCCCCAATTCCCTTAACCTCTTCATCCGTGGCCCACAAGTTTAATGGCTGCATAGTAAAAAAAAATTTCAACCCTCGATCCAACGGTTCAATACATTCGGATGTGTGCCAATCCTTGGAATTAGTGATTATCAGAAGTTCCCTATCGGTTGCTAGGTTTGAATGGGTTGCTAGTTGGGTCTCGCAAAAAAGTTCTCACATAATAGTTCTCACCATATATATATATATATATATATATATATGGAAAATATTCAGGTGGGAACTGTTCTCACATATTGTGTGAGAACTTTCTTGTGCAGCCCAATTGTGGCCCCATTTGGGGATGGGACCATGGGGGATGGAATGATATATGTGAGACCACCCCAAGTATTAATTTTGACCCCAAACTCATGCCCCGGCCCAAACCCCTTCATCCGTGGCCCAAAAGTTTAATGGTTTCAAATCTAAAAAAATATTCAACCCTCAATCCAATGGTTTAGTTCATTCGGATGTTTACCAATTCTTGGGATTAGTAACTATCAAGGGGTTCTCTATTGGTCCCATGACCAATGGGGTCTCACAATGGGCCCACTAGGCGGTCCGCACCTAAGACTATAAGGACCGTCCTTACAGGACCGGCTCGCTGTATATAACCATATATATGTGAGATGATCCTATAAGAGATATCTCTCACCTTATATGAGAGATAGGAGTGGGGGTCCTCACATTTAAGTTATTAGCATTGGAAATAGATGTGAGGGCCATCCCTAATCTCTCATAGGAGCATCTCCCTATATATATGTGTATATATATATATATATATATATATATATATAGCAGGGCTCTTTTAAGCCGAAGCTTATCTTATCCTAAGCTGGGATAGTGCTGGTCCGACAAATCAAAGTTGATTATATCTATTTTTTTGCATGAGGGAACTGGAAAATCCAGTTTTAATTGGATTTATCTTGATTTTGGAGACAATCATCATGCAAAAATAATGATAATTGACTTTGATTTGTGAGACCAGCACTGTTTTACCTTAGGATAGGGTAAGCTTCAGCTTAGGAGAGTTGCGCCCCCCCCCCCCCCCCCCCCCCCCCCCCCCACACACACACACACACACACACACACATATATATTTATATATGAGTAATGCTCCTGTACAAGCTTCCCTTACCGTCGTGCGGTAAAAGACTGACACACATTGTTGGTTAAAGTCCTAGGAGGAACAACTCGATGCGAAAAAAATGTGTGCCAATTAGTCGCAATCATTCGAGGAACGACTCGACGCGAGAAAAACGCTTGTTGCTAAAAGTGCGTCGATCGGGTTCTGCCTGAGCTGGATTGTTGTTGAGGGGGCTCCACCTGAGGGGGAGTATTGAAAAGTATTTATATTGCCTCTACTAGTAGCTCGAGGTTTTGGTAGAAATGGTTAGCTATTTATATTGCCTCTACTAGTAGCTCGAGGTTTTGGTAGAAATGGTTAGCTATGGAAATTTAATACATATTATATAGAAAGAGTGATTTTTAAAGGTTTTCCATGTCAAGATTCAAGAAAGAGTGATTTTTAAAGGTTTTCCATGTCAAGATTCAAGAAATTCCAAAATAGAATTATATAAAAGACTGAAATGTTATTAGTTGAATACGTTCTGTCTTCGTAATTAGCGATGTGTTAGCTTATATAAAAGCCTTTGTTCAATAAAAAGAAAGTTCAAATATGGAAGGAGAGCTATCTAATCACTAAGGGTGTCATGCCCCACCCCATACCCATGCATGATATTGTCCGCTTTGGCCCACCGGCCTCACGGTTTTGCTTCTGATGGGCCTCAACCCATCAAAAGGCGTCATGCAAGGTAAGGGTGTAAGCTCTACATATAACCCCATTCACTTTCCTCTCTATAGTCGATGTGGGAATCTGGGGCGTCGCAATCCACCCCCCTTAGGGCTGCACGTCCATGTGCAGTATCCTGCTAGTCCCCGTAGCCTACCAGCCCTCTTGGCCCGCCCACATGGAGACCCGCTCACTTGCACCAGACCATGGCAGGGGACCCACACTCGAACTAGTCGAGAGTCGGCTCTGATACCATTTGTAACGCCCCACCCCATACCCATGCATGATATTGTCCACTTTGGCCCACGGGCCTCACGGTTTTGCTTTTGATGGGCCTTAACTCATCAAAAGGCCTTATGCAAGGTAAGGGTGTAAGCTCTACATATAACCCCTTTCACTTTTCTCTCTATAGTCGATGTGGGACTCCGGGGCGTCACAATCCACCCCCTTAAGGCTGTACATCCCTGTGCAGTAGCCTGCCAGTCCCTGTAGCCTGCCAGCCCTCTTGGCCAGCCCACATGGAGACCCGCCCACTTGCACCAGACCACGGCAGGGGACCCACACTCGAACTAGTCGAGAGTCGGCTCTGATACCATTTGTAACGCCCCACCCTATACCCATGCATGATATTGTCCGCTTTGGCCCACTAGCCTCACGGTTTTGTTTCCTTTCTCTATTTTTATTTCTTTATTTCTCCCCCCCCCCCCTGCTGCCAACGTACACCCATCTCATTCTATCTTACTTCCTTTCTTTTCTCCCTCTCTCTAATTCACTCATCTCACCAATCTAACACACCCCACCATTATCTCACCATTTCATTTTCTCTTTCTCTCCACTCACTGTCAACTCACATTGACTTCCCCATTCCACCATTCCATTCTCTTTTTCATTATTCCTTTTTCTTCCTCCATTCTTTATTTGTTCTGTCTTTTCCCTTCTTCTTGACAATGGACCACCAACGAGCAACATCACTCCTAATTTAGTGGGCCACTAATCAAGTGGGCCCCACAACCTCCAATCATCACTATCATCTCCACGTGGACCCCGCAAGCTCGACAATCTCCAATTTGCAAGCCACCACTCCATCCACCCATTTATTTGGTAAGCTCTTCTTCCCCTTAGGTTGGGTTATATTTTACTTTGGGTACAGTAGTGTGATAAGGTATCTTAGAGCCTTTCTTTCTTTTGGTTTATGTTTTAATTTAGTTTTTATATTGCTAATATTTTCTTAGGTTTGGTTTGTTGGGCATTGGACTAGGATTTGTGGATTTGAGCATTTTCAACCAAAGGCAAGTAGATATTTATATATATGCTTAGATATGTTTGTTTCTTCTTTGATTCGATGATTTAATGATGATTTAGATAACCACATGCTCATTGATGTCTTTGATTTTAGAAAACATGATAATTATGTTTAATTGTTTAATGAAATGGATTCTTAATTGGATGGTTAGATTGGTTGGATGGATATTAGTTGATGGACTTGATGAGGGGGTATGGATGTATGTGGAGAGGGCTAGGCCCTATTCTTGTATTTGTCTACAGGTGTGGATGAAAAGAGAGTTTCTCCCCAACTCAGTTCAGTTACAGAAGCTTGATTCTATTTTCTGAAGCCACGTGGTTGACTGAGTGGGGTCACTCGGTTTACCGACAACACTGGTATTTTGTCAGGCTTCCTGAAGCTTAACAACTTATCCAATTCCCATTTATGTTTTAACTCTGACTGTGTATCCGATCGACCGGTTATGAAGGAGGTCGACCGACCCTGTTTAATGTCGACCGGATGAATTGGAGTTCTTTCTTAAGGGCCTCTTTGACTTAGAACTGGATGAACTTAGGTGGAACCTTGGCTACCTTTTTGGACTCATTTGACTTTGTACGAGGAGCATTTTGAGCAAATGATTTCTCGTAGTTATTTCCGTTTTCTCGGGTTTCGATTCATCTCAATCTTGAATGGAATGGGACAACGGGATACCCTTTTTATATCTATGCACGAAGAGATTCTGTTCAGGTATCGCGAATCCTAATTCCTTTCGTTGACTGAGTAGGGTTGTATGAGAGACTCCAGTGATAACAATTGACTTAGGATTGGATTGTCTATCGCTTTTGATTCTACATTGTACCGTCTGGTACTATCTACATGTAACGAACATGTTCAATAGATCGTTTGCTTTACTTTGTTTGAGGATCACACTGAGAACTTAGATGATGGACTTAGGATTCCTTTTGATGTTCAGTTTGTTTTGAGGTTTGGTTGAAGTGTTGAGGCTAGGAGGCTTTCATTGTAAGGCTTGAAGAGAACTACTATTGAAGTTTGTTTGAAGTTTGATTTGATTTGGAATAAAGTAGTTTCTCTAATGTTGTTGAATCTTGTTCGCGCAAGAAAACCTAGCTCCTCACTGATTGTCTGTTTAGGATTCCTTGTGTCAGGCACCACTTAGCTGTTAACGTTCAACATAGCTAGGCATCACCTGTGTGAGGACTTTGCCTCAAGGAGAGATTGGGCCAGAGCCCATGGGGACCGAGCCGCATGAGCCAAGAGATGATTGTTATTGTTATTGAACATCGGGTTTTGATCCCAATTTATTGATATCTCCACCACGACTCAATGTGAGTAAGGGAGGGCAATGACACTATCCCATGGTAATTAGCATATGTGGACCGCCTACTTTGATAGTCTGTTTATGATTCAAATGCAATGCATTTCTTATGATCAGACCGCTATGCATTTCACATGATCTTGTTTATCGTTTACTCTCTTTAGTACTGCATATCTTTGGTGATTTATATATCTATCTGCCTGCCGACCATTGTGTTTGATGATGCTACTCTTGGTGCATAGGTACAGAGCCTTTCTACCCCGAGGAGGATGAGGCGACGGAGGAGGTTCGGGCAGATCAGCCGATGACTTCCTAGAGTACAGTACGGACGGCATAGTATAGCCGTATCGACCACATACATGAGAGCCTTCATGTTATATCTGATTAGCTTCATCTTTTCGTTTTATTATCATTTTGATTAGGCCCAGTTTTACTGTGGCCTTCTTATTATAACAAATATTTTGTTAACAGTCTCAAACTTGAACTCTAGATATGACATTCAGTATTTGCTCTTAAACTATACATCTTTAAAATACCACTTGCATTTATGAAGCTTCCGCTAATTGTTATATATATTTGAGGAAATGTTTACACCTCACAGAAATCTTCGATGCGGATGGGACATGATTGGGGCCAGGTTGTATTTGGTTAATGTTAGAAAATTTTTAATTGGCCCTAATTTCACGCATAACCCCCCCACCCCATCCCTTTATTTAGGTCACGTTGAGCACCCACTTCCCCTTCTTCAACAACAGCAGCCCCCCTCTCATTTTCTCCCTTTCACTCATCTCTCTTTCTCTCCCTCTCACTCTCGCTGCCGCCGCCGAACGACGCCTCCATCACTGTCGCTGGCCAGCATCACCACCAAGCTCTCCATTCTCTTCTCCACTCTCATCTCTCCCTCTTCCCAGCAGTAGCAACCCCCATCTCTCTTCTTTTTCCTCTTTTCTCTTCTCTCTCATCTCATCTCTCCCAACCATTATTGCCCCACTGTCCTGACGCCATCACCGTCGCCGGCAAACTTCCCCATCTCTGGCGAATCAGCCCCATCTCTCTCTCTTTTTATTTTCCCCCATTTTTCCCCTTCACTCTTCATTTCTTTCTTTCCCTGTTTCCTTCTTTCATTCTCTGTTTTCTTTCTTTTTCACTCATCTCTCCCTCCACCCTCCTTGCTGCCACGTGATTGGCTACTTCCTCACCCATCTCATGCGAATCCGATCCCTTGTGATAAGTAAAATTGTTAATTAAATATCTAGAAATCATTCTATGATAAAAATTATGGAACCTTTATACAATAAAATAATATTCCTTATACTCTATTGATTCATACCTTTTCCTTTCGTTTTATTAGAAAAAAAAATAAGGTTCTCACTATCAGCTCCTAATTATCTCTATGTGGCAATGTCTTGTCCATGTTTAAGGATGCATTATTTCTTATAAGTGAAATAGATCGTTTCTAACTGTGTATCTTTTAGCCCGTTGTAATCTTTTATCTTTTGTTTCCTTACTCCACAATTCTATACCCAAATTTATTTAGTTGTGAGATTAAAGTAGTATCCTAATTTAGAGAATTCTACCAACAAGAAATGAAAGTCCCTGAAAACCAAAAGAGAATTTTTTCCACCGTCAAGATGGAAAAGAGCCAAATTGACCATGAAGGAAATATGTCTATTATTTGAACAATCATTATGATTCTTTAGTAGGGTTTGTGTTTTTGTCTCGTTATTTTCTGTCCGTAAATTGTCAATAATCTAAAGAATAAAATTGCAATGCCTTTCTTAGAGAAGCATGAGACCACAAGGGGAAGAATTGTTGGCCAGAAGGATCTTCATAGAGTCTCTTTATAAAACTACTTGTATGTCTAATTCCATAGAAGGACTTTAAATCAATTTCAAAAACAGAGAGAATCCATTTTGATTTGTGGGACCATCATTGTTACAGCTTAGGAGAGCTCTGCTCTGTCTCTCTAAAACTGAGTTATTTAATTTGAGTGCTAAGACATCTAATTGGATAAGCGACCTCCCTGAGACTTGGAACTCCAATTGTAAAAGCTCTCTGTTAGCACTGATTCATTGGCTAGGAACTTAAGTGCATATATTCTTTCAACATGATCATTCCCTTCAAGCTTCAAGTATCTGATACATCATTGGCATCACCTTCTTCTAGGCTACCTAATTGGATGGAGATGACCGCCGATCAACAGTTCCTCTTGCTTTTCATCTTCAGTCACTACTTTGGACCTGATCTGAAGGATGAGAGGCCCCGCAAATCTGTTTTCCAAAGAATAGTCGAGGGCCTGCCACCATACGCAACCCATGAACTAGCAGGTAGTCGAATAAGAACTTTAGAAGTGGAGCGCGTGTACTATTATGTGCTCAGGATGGCTAATAAATCAAACATAGTGGAACGTTAGAAGTTGCACAAATTTCTTAATTTTGGTTATCATCATTCTCATTCCCGGGATTCTAATGTGGACCTCGGACAATTCCCTGATCTCTTTCCTCCTCATTTGCATCGGCAGTACCGATTTGATGAGCAATATCAAGTCATTGAGAACATTGCATTTATCAACAACCCGAGCACATCTGTCATCAATACAGTGGTTACCACCAGGTTTAAGAAGTTAACAGGGCTCGAGTTCTTGTTTCTAGATGCAGAAGCTGCATTGTCATATTGTAGAATTTGCGGCATTACAGATAACATGATAGAGGAGCTTGATGATGAGGAGTTTGCAGAGAGCTCTTTTCCGAGATCAAGAGCAATGTGAATGGAAAATCTGAGATATGTACGACCTCTTCGTTATTTGGCACCCTACAACAACAGTAAAAATTCACCAGACAATAGTGAAGTACACAACAATGCAACACCTTTGCCAACCGATATGTACAATTTACATGATGAGAGTGGAATGGTGTCAAGACCCGGGTATGAGATCGGACTAATCGGGGCCTAACCCGGATCGCGATGTCATCATACTTACTCCCGTAAATCTTGAATTAATCGAAGTTAAGACAAGACTCACAATGGATCTAACATGCATACTTGTCAAATGTACATTTTGCGGAAATATATACATACATTGACAATGATTGACTTTACCACAAGTAAAGTTCATATATGCAAAAATACAGTCCAATGAAGTCCACCACTGCATATACAAAAATACAATGCAGGGGACATCTAATTACATCTCAAAATGATTTACAAAAGTATCTATCAAGATAATTTCCAAAACAATATCAAAACATTCAAAATCAACGCCCTCCGAACTATGCCCATTCGACTAAACCTCCTGGAGGTATCGGATTGGCTTCCTCCGCATGCGGCGCGGCTGCTGCAAGGCCGGGATGGGCAACTGGGCCTGTAATGCCATCAATAACACTATGAACATGACGGTTCAGCAATGTATAAATAATTCTATGATAATTCATGCTAAGTCTAACAATTTGTCAAGATTATAACTCTAGACAATGAAATCTAGGTTAATGCAATATTCTGAACAGTGTAGTCAATTGATAATCAATGACTAGATTACAAGTACAATAATATTATCGTCATTCAGTTTAGTGTCTTCCAAAGGGAAGTGTATACCAGTTCGTTTCATTAATTCCATATCATTCATTGATTACATTGAACATTTATTAGATGGCTTATGAGACTCTTCAGTCCAATACATATTACTTTTCATTACATGGCTTATCAATTCATTGACTTTTCAGTCTATGTGTGAGATCTACCAGTGTCTTGATTAGAGATCACTGGCATCACCACAGAGCTCCGGAATACCCCAATCATTTGCTACAGCAGGATTATTCATTAATTCATTGCATTGATTCATTATTCAATGGTTCATTGTGATTATTCATTATAACTCCAATTGAGTTAGAGGAATCATTGGTCATTTATGATCCTACTTGCCTCTATCTCAAATCTAGACAATTTTTAGGTGTAATCATTAGTTACTAAATGCACGTGTTATTTTTTATGGATATCACATTTACATTTAATATGTGCATTTAGTCCCCAAAAATTTCCACCCAAATTTTTGCTTACAATTCATGTCTAGCCAGTATCAGGTTCGCTTGAGCGGATCCAAGTTCGCTCGAGCGGACATTTACAGACAACACTCGTATCAGACAGAACCTTCATCGCTCAAGAGCACCTAAAGTTCGCTCGAGCGGACACTTACAGGGGACTTTTCGCGTCAGACAGTAACTAGTTCGCTCGAGCGAACTGTCTACAACTCCATTTCTGGAACTCCGAACATTTACTCCTTCATTCTCATCTCAACCACCATTTGCATACACGTTTAAGGATCCCATGTCCTCTCCTCATTCATCATTTAAATACCAAAATCACACTTCTATTCCATCATTAAAGCATCATAAAATCCATAGAACTAAACCAATCCATAAAATCTCCATTTCTAATAATAGGGTTTGAGAACCCAACTCTTATAACTCAAAGAAACTTGTAGACTAGCATTTTGAATCATAAATGAGCATTTATACTTGCCTCTTAAAGTCTATTAGCAAGAAGTTCTCACTTAGCTTGACTTGAGACAAAAACCCCCAAATGAAAACCCTCTTCAAGCCTATTTCCATGGAAACATCAAAAACACAAACCCTATGAGCTAGGAATCACTCCTAACCACTCATTATAACTTGAAAGTCCTTTAAAAGCTCTAAGTACTTACTTGTGGTGTGAGTAGGGAGCTCTTGAGCTTTTCTTTCAAGTTCCAACAATCCAAAAATGGAGAATAAGCTAAAGAAGGAGATGAAGAAGATGAAGTTTCTCCAAACCCACTTGGAAACACTCCAATCTCTCTCTTTTGATGAAGAAGAATGAAAGAAAGAAGGAGGAAATGAGTGCCTAGGGTTTTCTCTGCAATGGTCTTGAGTTGAATGAACTCAAGAGAGTTCATTTCAGTGCCTTATAAGGGGTATTTTGCATTTAAGTCCCCCTTATCAAGACTATTCACATTTCAAGTCAAATGAAGGGTCATTTGACCAAATCCTCGTCAAACGACTTCGAGTCTATTATGAAAGTTAACGTACTCGTCGAGATACACGCGTTGGAATCAAGAATTTCCGTATTTGACAAAATACGTTTAAATCCGTATTTACGAAAAAGGTCTTGTTCTCTTAGTTTAGACTAAAAAAAACTCATTCAATTCACTTAATCTCTTCATTATCATTTCATTAAGTTCATTTGAGACTAATCTCATTGAGTTGGGTCATTAACCATCATTAATCTTGATTAATTAGCACTAATTGTAATTAATTAAAGTTAATCTTGATTAACTCGGGACGGGTTCTTACAAATGGTCTTTTATCCTTCAGACCCAATTGCTGAAGAGTGGAGTGAATTTGTAGATGCTGCTAGGAAGGCGATTGGATTCGAAGGAATTACATTTGAGATTCAAGATGGGCCACTGATAAGTCTGCTCGACATCCGCGCGTGTGAGGATGTTTATTGGTTCCGTATATTATTGCCAGGAGTTAAACCAGATGGCAGTAGTTATTTATGCATTTTTCTTTAAATTTTGTTCTCTATTAAGAGTAAGTTCGGTTCATATTCTTTTCATACACCTGGATTGACAAATTGATTGCTTGCTGAAATGCTGCTAAGACTAATATTAGTTTCCTTCCCCCAATTTTGTAATAAATGGTTCTTTACGCTGTGTTTGCAAGTATCCACCATAATATCTATGTTTTTGTCAAATTTTGGAAGAAATGAACCTTTATAGATGAGGGACGGCAATAAGTTGGATTTCGTATGATTTTACGTAAATCCATACTGGCCTTGACACACACCTTCCCAACTGAGCCATCCATGATGGAGTTTAGGATATAATTATTATCATAAAAGCCTTGTCCTAACTATGTTAGGAGTTTAGGATATGTGATAACGGAATACCAAATTTGGCAGGTGCATGTTGGTTTGAGTTTGATGAGGGGTTATCACATATCCTTGTGTTTATGTAAAAGAAATCTTAAGTATTTCAAGAAAAGCTTTTTCAATGCATATTTCATTAATATATATTTAAGTAGGTCATAAATAGGACAGTGTTTCAAGGCGTCCAAAGCCCGAACCCATTCCAAACCTGGCCCAACAAAACCCCAACCAACAAAACCACTATCAATCTTCCCCCAAATTGCAAGTGGTTTGTATGATATGCTATAGAATGAATGGTTAATTGCTCTGCCCTGACACTAGATGGGGCAATACCTTTTCTGCTCCAAATCATCAATGTGATAAATTGCCTGGATTGATTTAGGAATTAGGACAAAAAAGGTAACAAGGTATCAGATACAGTGGGAGAAATAAACATCAATTTTGTTGCAATTTGGAATTAATATAAAAACACTACATCTATGTTGATATAAACCATGTATTTTCATTAATGCATCATTTACACCGATAACTGGTTTCTTGTTTTCTTGGTTTTTTTTTTCATTTTTCTTTGCAACTTCTTATAGCTATTGATATAATGTTTAGTTATTTTTAATGGCGACAGAATTCGTTTTAAGTATCAAGGATGAGCGGAAGATGATCATCAGGGGAGTAACTGTTACAGGTTGGAAAAATGCTGGTGAGGCAATCACGGCAAGTTGATTTGCATAGAGACCAACTTTGCTCACCAGGGGAGAATCTAAAGAACTGTAATTTAGGCTGTGATGGGGTTTTTGTGGGAGTAGTGAAGAAGAAAGTGGAGGGCTGTAGTAATGCAGCAGTGACTTTACGCTCAATGATTTTGGAATGCTCAAATCTCTATACAGAACATGCATGGAAATAAATTTAAGTTCAAGGACTGGGAAATAAATTGTGAGTTGAAGACATATAATTCTTATCTTTTGACTGTTATAGAACTTAAATTTCATTCTCAATAATTGTGATGCAAGGCCTGTGGCCCAAAATAGCCAGCCACATGGCCCATGTGTAGGGCCCAAAGAGCTTTTTTTTTTTTTTTTTGTTTCTTTATTGATTTATTTAATGAGTTTTCTTTAGAATTAGGGGCTGTCTGGAAACTCTAGTATAATTAATAAGAGTTAATTAGATTAAGGTCTAAAATAGAACTTCTAATCTTTAAGTTCTAATTCACAATTAGTCTTTTTAGTAAAACTATTAATAAAAGTGCTTATTTTGTGAGAAATATGGGAGCCCCCCTTTTGGAATTATGTTAATTGGGGGCCACTTTTAAAATCTTCTATGTAAAATGGGTTAGGTTAGGGTCCACCTGTTGACCCGAATAAATTGTGGGTTCCAAAATTTATTACGAATGAGATTTATTTCTAAATTTCTTACGAAGGAAGTAGTGGGTCTCAAATATGCTTAAAGGTTTAGATCATAAATTGGGGGCGGCCTAGAAAAGTGAAAAAAAATCGAAAGTGGAATCATGTAGTTTTTGAGTATTTTACAAACTTCTCAAAACCCATGAAGATCTAAAATATGAAAGTACTTCTTGCATTGGGGTGTATCATTTCTCTAAGAAAATTAAACAACTTGAATAGTGAATTGAGGGCCCACAAGTTTGCAAGAAAGAAAAATATTTAGACTAAGTTTCTTTTTTTACTTTTCACATATATACCAAAATCTACAAGAATTGAAGATATGAAACTTAAAACAATGGGTTTATCATATCTATGAAACTCTTGACCAGTTTAGATCATTAATTGGGAGGTCCACAGCAGTGCAAGGAAAAAAAAAAAAAAAGATTTAGACAACTTTTTTTAAACTCTTTATTGTTAATTGCTTTCAAGTTGTTTTAAATGAAATCACATAAAAAGAATGAATATAAAGCTGGTAAGAATAGAATTTCAATACTTCCTAAACAAAGCTTTTACTGGACAATAAAGGAGACCACATCATTTGGATCCTTTGTTCTTATGATTTGTGCTTTAAGAAATTTGATCATTCCATGTCTCCAAAACATTGGGCTGTCTCCAAAATACCAAAACGTATTTTATAGACCTTCCAAATTGTGCAAAAATGAAACTTCACTCCCATAATTGCAACCTTTATGGGCTCGGCTCAGAGATATGGGATTGAGCCCAACTTGGACACCAAAAGGCCCACACTTGAGCCCGGCAGACCCAAGTTCCACTTGGGATTCAAAATCTTATAAGCCCGATCAAGAATACAAACAATGCCATCCCTAGTGAGACATCCAAGCCCAGGCATGGTGGCCCAAATCTCTACTTTGGACCGTCAACAGGTTTGATTCGGCTACACCCACCTGAACCAGACTCTTCTGAGGGCTAAGCCTCAGAAGGACTATAGAACCCAATTGAGAGGCCAAATCCACCCATTAAAGGCCTGAGTCCAATCAAGGACCATCTTTAAAGGGCCAATTTCAAATAAAAACTGGTGCTGCAAAGCGCCTAGGCATTTTTGTTTATTGAAAATAGCCCATTTTAGTGGAACCCACTTAGAAACATAAAAATCAAGAGAGGCGACGAGGTAATGGAAAGATTTAAACCTAGATGAGGGAAATCCTAGTGGGCACTTGGAAACTCAAAAAATATTCTCTTAGTTTATGATTTTAGAACTTATTTACATTTTAGAGTATTTGGTAAATCTCCGATTGTATTTTCTATTTTTTGAACTTATTTACAAATTAAAGCTTTTGTCGTCTAAAAAAATAAGATAAAGGAGGTTCCTTTTATTTAAGAGGGCTTTTTAGTGAAAGTTGATAAGGGACCACAATGCAAAATTTATGAGTGTTTGGGAAGAAAATGAACTCATTAAATTTTCAAAATGACAAAAAAATGGAAGTTTCTACATTGAAATTCTAAGATGGGACCCAATCACCACAATTCCAAATGGTGGGCTTCAATCATCTTACGAAATAAAAAAAAAATTTATAATAATTTTAGCAAATGACCATTAACCAGAATTTAAAAAATTAGAAATTTTAACTTTAACTATTCTTTAACTCTAATTACGCCTCCTTGGATTTAAATTTAGTTAGCTCTTATTAATTAAATTAGAATGTAAAAGTTAAAGAGCTATCATAAACTATGTAATCTTAGTGTGATAAATATAAGGGTACGGTAATAATAATAAAATGTGATATAAGGTAGAAACTAGTAGTAAAAGAATTGGATTGATAAAAGTTGTCTCCAAAATGTCCACGAATAAAAATGGAAGGGTTGGTTACTTGGTTGTCGCCAGGTCATTTCTAAAGAAAATCGGTGCCATGTGTATTTAGCTCTTCGAAACAGACGAAAAGACACTTCAAAACAGACGAAACGACATACGCTCTCTATATATAACAACTATCTCTGTCTCTCTCTTTTCATTGAAATCCAAGCTCTGATTTTCTTTGGGTCTTCTGCTCTTTCCTTTCTCAATCTCAGCCAAGTAACTCTCTCTCTCGATAGCAACATAAATGTCAAAGAAAACTAGGATTTTTCTTCGTTGATTGCAGATGATGAACATATAATCTTGTTGGGTTTTCTTAATACAATCGCAGGCACATTGTTCTAGCTTTTACTCGTATTATTTACAGTTTCTAGATGATTGTATTTAAGGTGTTTTCTGCTTTGTTCTATCTTTGATAGTATAAAATGAAAAGTCTTGCATGATTTTTTTTTTTGTTATGAATAAAATGAACAGCCCCGTATTTTTTTCCTTTATATTTCCTCCAACTCTATTTAGGTGACTGTTTCTAGTTTCGAGAAAGGTTTTAGGATTTTATTTCGATCTTACTATAAGCAGTTGTTGGTTTTGATTTGGAGAAAGGTTTCAGGATTTTATTTCTATCCATAATGAACGTTTATCCATAACCATCTCATTTTCTTTTAGTTAGGGTTGTAAACGGGTCGGTTTCGGTCTAGGTTCGAACCAAAACCGTGAAGGAGAAGGTGAAACTGGATCCAGACTCGGAACATTCGGAACTGGTTTTTTGGCTTCAGAATCGGAACCAAAACCATATACGGGACGGGTCAGGATTTGGTCCGGATTTAGGTAGAGAATGATTGAAAAAAAAAAAAAACATGATTTTTAGGAGAAATTTTCGAAAATTGAGATAATATGTTGAGTCTCGGGTTAACGGATCTGAACCAAGGTGGAACCGAACCTGGGCCCATTTACTTATTGGGGCCTCAATAAGGATCTAGTCCTAGTTTTTAACGAGTCGGAACCTTCGGGTAATCGGAGAATCGGGGACCCATTTACATCCCAACTTCTAGGGGTGTTCATGGGCTCCGGGACAAGGCTTTTCCAAGACCACCCATTTTGTTATCGGGCCTAATATTCAGGCCCAGTTCCAGCTCATGGGATTTTTCTCAGGCCCAGCCCCTGCCTATTTGCAAAACTATTTACGCTTTGTGTCAAAATGTCATGCCAGGCCAATCTTTTAAGCGTATATTTGAGTCTGCCGTCCAGTCCATTTAATATTTGAGCCAGAAGATTAGGCCTAAATATAGTTCATGACCTAAAAACAAAACCCCCATCCAGCTCGATATGGGTTGGGCTCAATTTTGGCTTGGTCTTGCAATCATGTGGACCCCACCGCTTTACCTCATGACCAGCATGCATCCCTGTGGCCCCACAAAAAGTTCTTTGAAAGTAAATTACTGTTTGTGTTTTTTGGAGTGATCCCATAGTGAGCTCCACACGCAATTCATTGTAGGGCCCATTCAGGGGCCTACATGGGGATGGCACCCTGGATTGAAAAGTTTCATTGTGGCCGAACCATGTCCTCCAAAAAATAAAAAATAAAAAATGGAGCCAACCTGACCAACCCAACCACTTGATCAACTGCTCACAAATTTTCAAATTTAGAAATAGGTGCACAATCAATCCATTGGTCATGTCCATTCGGAAGAGTGCAAACCCAAAGGTCCGGTGCCGATCTGGAGGGGTTCCTTTGTGTAGTCCATTCAGATGGACCATTAGGTAGAGAATAAAATTCTCACCTATCGGCTTCAAATTATCTCTACCTACCAATGTTTCATCCATGATCAATGATAGATCATTTCTAATAAATGAAATAGATCCTTTGTCACTGTGGATTTATTAGCTAAGTGTATCGCTTTCAATTTCTTGTTTCCTGAGTATACTGTCAATTGCCCAAAGTTCATCTTGTCAAATCATTAGTTTGTCCTTGTCCCTTGTGATAGCGTTCATATCTTGTAAGTGTATGCATCAATTATTTTCTAAACATTTTAGCTTGTAACCAGTAACTCTGAGGAGATCCTTTTATAAGGGCTTTTCAATCCTCTGTCCTGCAATGGCACTTTGCATTATGCACTCCACATCCCAAGGTCAATCCGTGGTGATATGAAGAGGAAATTTAACCAAAAGTGAGTCCAATCAATTCAAAGCAGGAAATTTTTATATGCAGGAAAGATCCTGCAATAAGGAAAATAAAAGAAAAAAAAAGAACCTTTCATACGTTATAATTTTTAATCCCAATATCGAATCTAGATCAATAAAAGCTTCATATTACATTGCAACCATCATTTTTGCATCATTGATTGATAGTATCAACTGCTTAAAAAATACTTTGCCTATCAATTGGTTAAGAATGCAGACAACTAACAAACTTGAGGTGACTTGGTTGTTAATAACTAAAAACACCAAAAGCTCGAGCTTTTGATGTGTCTATTTATTAACATGGTATCATAGGGGGTTGAGTGTTCGAATCCTCATAAACATGTTTTGGTAATAACTCCAATGAACTTAAGGTGTTGGCTATGCCCAGGGAGTACTTAAGAGTTGGTTACGAAAAGTGCAAGCTCTAGCAATCGAGAGTAGTTTTATTTGTAGTATGTGAAGAAACAAATGATGTGTCAAACCATTTGGTTGTCAATTGTTCCTGTTGGATGATGTTTGATGTATATTTTTGTTCATGATTTTCTCTCCATTTATAGTCTCTCCTTTTTCCTCTCTCACTAGTTTGCAGTAAAATATTGTTTCCACCATGCAACATTAATACAAAGGGCTACCCAAGAGTAGTTTTATTTGTAGTATGTGAAGAAACAAATGATGTGTCAAACCATTTGGTTGTCAATTGTTTCTGTTGGATGATGTTTGATGTATATTTTTGTTCATGATTTTCTCTCCATTTATAGTCTCTCCTTTTTTCTCTCTCACTAGTTTGCAGTAAAATATTGTTTCCACCATGCAACATTAATACAAAGGGCTACCCAAACATCTTCGTTGTTGTCAATTAATTTTTCACATTACCTACAAAAAGAATCATCATATGTATTGATGTTGTATATATTTTCTTGAAAATGAATTGACTCCTATGATTTATTGTCATTCAATAAATGCTTAAAATAGTACAACTTGTTCAAGTCAATACACACATATATAATTGACTATTGGGATATTTTCTATGGACCAGTAAGTAATTCTAAACTCTAGAAAAACTGTAGAAAAGACATGGTTTTAAACAGAGTTATTCAATTTGACTGCTAAGACATCTTGGATAAGGGATCTCCCCAACACCTGAACTGCGTCTGTAATAGCTCTTTATTAGCACTGCTTCATTTGCTAGGAAGGTTAATAGCATACTTTCTTACAATATGGACATTTCATTCAAAGGTTGAAGCATCTAAACACTTTTGGCATCTAACCAACCTTTTTTCAGGCTAGCCAACTAGATGGAGATAACCGATGATAAACTCTTCCTCTTGTTTTTCATCTTTGAGAACTACGCTGGACCTGATTTGATGAAGGATGTGAAGCCCCACAAATCGGTTTTACAAAGAATTGTCGAGGGCCAGCCACTATACATAGTCCAAGAACTAGAAGGTTCTCAAATGAAAACTTTAGAAATGGACTGTGTGTACTATTATGCACATAGGATGGCCATCAAATCTGTTGTAGTGGGACGTGAGACGTTACACCAATTTCTCCATGGTTATCTAGATTCTCCTTCCTCAATTTCAATGTGTACCTCAGAGAATTCCCTGACCTCTTTCCTCCTCTTTTGTATCGGCAGCGCCAATTCAAAGAACAATATTGTGACATGGGAACATTATATTTATCAACAACTCGGTTACATCTTTAGAGGATTCCATGATATTGTTAACTCATGGCATGATATTGTTCTTTGAATCAGAGCCATCGATGTAAATGAGGAGAAAAGAGATCAGGGAATTGTCTGAGGTCCACATTGAAATTGCGGGAAGGAGAATGGAGATAACCATCATGAAGAAGTTGATGCAATGTCTGACGTTCCATTATATCAGATTTGTTGGCCATCCTAAGCACATAATAGTACACACGCTCCACTTCTATAGTTCTGATTCAAGTACCTGCTAGTTCTTGGGCTGTGTATGGTGGTAGGCCCTCGGCAGCTCCAATTTGAATACTAATATCATGACATTGAGAACATTGTATTTATCAACAACCCGGTTACATCTTTAGAGGATGCTGTGAGCTTTAAGAAGTTAACAAGGCTTGAGTTCTTGTTCCTGGATGCAGATGCTGCATTGTCATATTATAGAATTTGTGGCTTTGCAGATAGCATGACAGCGGAGGCCAATTAGGAGCTTACAGGGAGCTCTTCACAAAGATTATGTAAAAGAAAAGCAGATCATCAAATGGAAATGGAAAATCTAGGGTCTGTGCTACCTCTTTGTTATGTGGCACCCTCTAGTAAATGTCGTTCATCAGATAACAGTTAAGTGAAAAATAGCATAATACCGGTGCCAACTGTTGCGGACGATGAGACAGACATTGGGTGTTGTTAGGTTTTTCAGTGTTGGCTAAATTCATGGGTTGGGCAAAATTCTGGGTCTTTGAGTTGTAATTTTTATTTAGAAAAGGACTTTGAAGTTAGAAGATTGGAAGGACTTAGGAGAAGAAAGCTTGAAGGAATTAGAAGAAATCTACTAGAGAAAGAGAGCTGAATTTCCGGATCAAGTCCAGAGGGGAGTTCGCTCGAGCGACCATTCCATTGCCTTGAGCGAACAGTGTTCTGTCTTGCCCAGTTCTGAAACAGAGGGTAGTTCGCTCAAGCGAACCTGGAGATCGCTCGAGCGAACCTGGCGCGGACAGTGAGATGAAATTGGAAACTTGATTTTCTGATTGTGCTCAAACTGCTTGTTTTACTCCTAATCCTCTTAGGAAACCTTAAGTACGAACCAAGGGCTATTTAAAGGACTCGAGGGCTATTCCAAAATAGACCTCACCTCTCAAAGTTCTGAGTTAGAGATTTTTATTGAGAGTATTCTTCTCTAGAGTTTTTATGTTGTTATGCTGCCAAGTTCTCTAGAGTCACTTCTTCTGCATCCTTTGTAAAGGATTATTTTCCTGCGAGAAGATTTGAGGAGTCAAGTGCTGGTTTGGATCTGTTGCAATCAACGGTGTGAAGTCGTTGAAGCGTGAAGCGACACAAGGTAACTTTAGTCCTTGGGTAGGGGATATCTAGGGAGGAAATCTGAGTTTCTTGTAATTACGAGATTCATAGTGTTCGATTTGATCCAGTTTGGATCGGTGGTTTTTCACGATTAGGGTTTTCCACCTAAAATTTGGTGTCCTTATGGTGTGTGCTTGTTGATTTATTTTCCGCTGCATATTGTTTATCTCTGCACACTGTTGGGTTGATTGTTTGAGTAGACCAATTTAGAAATCCCGGAGCCCCTGCACTTTTTCAGGTGTAGAATGCATTTTTATGCTACAAATCCAACAACTGAAGAGTGGAATAAATCTGTGGCTGCCCTTGGGAAAGGGGTGGATTGAAAAGAAGTGAAGCCAAGATTTAAGATGGGCTATTGATACGTCTGCTCAATATTGGTTTGTGTGACAATGCGTATTTGTTTCGTGTATCATTACCAGGAGTTAAACGAAATGAGGGTAAGTTATTTTATGCACTTCCTTTTTTTAAATCTCTTAGGGTGAGTTCGGTTTATATTCTTTTCAAAGATTTGGAATGGCGAATTGATTGGTTGTTGAAATGTTGCTAAGACTAATATTAGGTTCCTCCAACTCTGCAAATGTTTCCTTAGGTTGTGTTTGCATGTGGCCGGCATAATATCAAAATGCATCCTACAAAGGCACAAGGGATACGATACAACTTTCAATAAGGTGTTTTTTTTTTTTTTTTTTGACAAAGGGAACCTAAAATGAAATTTTGACCCCACTTAGTTCTAGCGAGACAAAAGACTGACACGCCTATGGTTTCGTCTAATTTGGGAGGAAATTGATCGTTTGGGACTAGTGATGGCAACATGTTGGATCTGTTACGAGTTTAGGTAAATACATACTAGCCTTAACACACCTATCCCACTATGTGCCCGAGGCTACCATTGTTAGTAACCAAAAATTCCAAAAGCTCGACCTGTTAGTGAATGACAAAATAATATATATCGAAGGGGTTGTGATAGCTTTGGCCCCCCTAACGTGTGAGGCTTCGTATGTTGACAAAAACGTGCCAAGCACCATACGTGGCCAGAAACGCATCCCCATGGATTCGAACACATAACCCCCGACTCTGATACCATGTTAGTAACTAGAAACACCAAAAGCTTGAGCTATCAGTGAACGACAGAACAATATATATAAAACGGTTGTGATAACCAGAATGGGGTTTAGGATACAATGATCATCATAAAATCCTTGTCCCAACTGTGTTGTGAGAATATGATATGTGATAACTAGCACAAAAACCCGTGCTAATCACGGATATGCATGAAGAGATAGGATTCTATGTATGTTAGAAACAGGGGAGATGGGAGTCCATAAGTGGGGGAAGTATATTAGTGGAATGTAGAGGGAGAGTACGTTAGCAATTGTAAAAACTGAAAGGAACTTCCAGTCAAAAACAGTCAAAACTAGATCCAAATCTTCTAGCTTAATATATTATAATGTGGACCCTTAGCGGAGGTACGTGTTTGATATCACATATTTTTTTTTTATTTAAAAGAAATCTTAAATGTTTCAAGAAAAAAAAAATTATATTATTGCAAGTGCTTTGTATGATATGCCAGAATGAATGGTCATCTGTTATGCCATGACATGGGATGGGACAAAACCTTTTTTGCTCCAAATCATTTCAGTGCTAATTCCATAGATTAATTTAGGATAGAGAAGTAACACTGAAATGATTTTGTTGCAATTTTGTGTTTATGTTGATGGTTACTTCTCTACCCTAATTGCCTAGATATTTTTTATATTAATTCCAAATATCATATACAATGAAAGAAATAATAATCAATTTGATGCCTTTTGGAATTAATATAAAAGCATTGTGACTTGTTGATATGAACCATGTATGTTCATCAATGCATCATTTATGCCATTCAATGGTCTTCTATTTTCTTGGTGTTTTTGTCCACTTCCAAGAGCTATTGATTTAATGCATAATTTTGTATGGAAACAGAATTGAGTTGCACAGTCAAGGCTGACAGGAAGGTGATCATTAGGGGAGCAACTACAACAGGTTGGAAAATGCTGTGGTCTGGCAATCAAGTTGTACTGGTCTCGACAGCTGAAATGAAATTGCTAATTCACTTAGTGAGCTAAGAAGATTTGCATGCAAATCAAACTGCTGTGATTGCTTGACCAGCATTTTCCAACCTGTTACAATTGCTCCCCTGATGATCACCTTCTCGTCAGCCTCGACTGTGCAGGTTGGAAACTATACAGTTGAGGTTGGCGGGAAGGTGATAATCATGGAAGCAACCAAAACAGGTTAGAAAATGTTGGTTAGGCAATCATAGCTGCTTGATCTGCATACAAACCATCTTTGCCCACCAGCTGAAATCTGAGTTTCATTTCAGCTGCCATGACCAGTACAGCCTAGACATTTGACTAGTAGTTTTGGCTCTAATGTGGTTTATGAAGTAGAAGTAATGAAGCAATGGAAGAGGGAGGTAGTAGTGATAAGGAACGTGATGGAGCAGCGACTTCATGCACAGAAATGCAGGAAAGAAGTTTTCAGACTGGAATAATTTGCAAGTTATCTTTGGCTATTATAGAACTTTATATTTTATTCTCAATTGATTGTGATGCGGACATTGGTGTCTCTTTCCTTGGAAGGAAACCATCTTTTATTCCCTGCGCTTAACAAAAGATGAAGGAAACAAAAAACACAAAGGAAACTGAAACTAGGGCAGTTTATGAGGAAATAGGCTACACAAACATGATCTTAGTTTCATACATCTTGATTTTTGGGATTTTTTTTTCTATATATTTGATCATTTTAGAACATTAGAGTTAGTTTTGGAGTTTAATAAAACTATCCTTCATGGATTGAGGTTCCTTTCCTTTTATTAGTATTTTTTGAAGACATCTTTTCCAAACCTTGGTTTGCTTCAGATTCTGTTTGATTTTGGAGGACATGCATCTTCAAAATCAGAAGTGATTTCTCACTCTTTGATGATTTTTTATTTTTGCCTTACATGGGAGATAATGGTAAAATATCCTATTCTTAAACCAGTCTAATCTATCAACCCAGGAATAACTCTTGCCATTACACTAGGGATAGTACTGTTAACAGTGCCAAGGTCGATCCCTGGCACGCGGGTGAGAAGCGATGGCTCCTACCATCGAAGCATCTTGTGCTTCCCTAATTTGGATTGATTCTTGATGATTGCTTCTGGCAAAGGCGCTGAAAAGGGTGATGGGTTCTTCTATTAGGACTGCCTTGACCACCTATTTGAGAGGTGTAAAGCCTACCTTTGATGGATCTAATTCATTCACATCAAACATTTTACTCTCTACAGGTAGTGGCCCCAAATTCACTCCAAGTGGAGTGATTTAACATGCTCAAAATATGTAGTCATGTCTATAAAACATGATAAATCAAATCGCTTATATATAACTCCAACCAGGATGGAATTTGGTTCACTTCCTGTGGGGTGTGATGTGAATAGGTTAAATTAACCTAAGGCAGCCCAAAACCTGTTAAACAGGTGGTTCGGACTGTCCAACGGTGGACCTATCATTTCTCTAATCAATAGGGTTGCAAATGAAATGGTTCTGGGTCGGAATCATATTAGATCCAGACTCGGACCCTGTTTCTAAATAATGGTTGTGGGTCTGGTTTTTGACTTACAACAGTGCATTCTTAAAATAAGCATATCATTCAACTTATAACAATGTATCAAGTCTGTTACCTCCAGTATTATATATAAAAATGTCTATTTCTTTTTCTTTTTTTTTTTTATATATAATACCTCCAGTCTGTTACCTCCAGATCATGGTCTGAAATTTCTTTTGTCATTGTGCCTGTTGGTACAGTTTCAACTGAGTGAACTCAGACCACCATGGACTGGCACAAACTGGTATGGATCAACGGTCAATACATAACTGGTACAGGCTGGTAAGTCGCACAATAACTCAACTAAAACCATAAAAATCAACTTATTTTTTTATTTTCCTATGGGCTTGAACTTTGAAATGAAAGGGACAACTACTAGTATGGTACCAACAAATTATTGCTCGCAATATGGACAATGGGGCTTACAAGCAGTTTTAGCGTAGCAGTGCTAGACAGCACGAGATTGGCTATCAGTACTCCATGAGGTTCATCATTAAGAAGATGAAGACGAAGATGAAGATGAAGATGAAGTTGGAGTTGTTGGATAATTTTAGCTATCTAATCCATTGCATTTTCATAATGTCTATAAAGGACGGGAAATTAGGGCAATGATGACTGAATAAGCTTAAGCAAACCTTAATTCAATATGTTACCGATCATTTAGCTGCTTTTTTTTTTTTTTTTTTTCTTTTTTGCTGAGTTGGCCCAATGGCCAGGAGAAAAAAGTGGAAAAACCATGCTGATAAGTACGATCCCTCGCAGGAGCTATGGGAGCCGGAATGACTATACACAGCAACTCCCAGTGATTCCCATCATCTAGCTTCCTTCGTGGTTCTTTAAGTTACATGTAGTCATTATATACATATAAAAATTATAAAACTTTTCCTGATAATTGAGGGGTTTCCAAATTTCCTAGATTCTGCCCACAAATTGAAAATCCAAGACTCAAAATAAAAGTCCTCCCTTATTATATGGTATCCCCATATTTTACTCCAACCGGAGTTGATTCCCATCATAATTATTTGATAAAAATGTGAGTTCGTTATCATATTTATTATCAAACTGCAAATCCTACACGCGTGGAAACAACTCCTATCTGGGTAAATTTTGTGGCTACCTCCATGCAATGAGATGGCTTTTATTTGAGCAGCTCGAATTTTCAGAACTATTCCAAGTGCGTGCCGCGGAGGATCCAAATTCAAGACTCATTATTATTTAATTTATTCACTTATTTTTGGGGGTACCTACCTACAACATGACATGACACATGGTTGTCACATGGACCATTTACGTTCTCTTTTTTCTTTTTTTCCTTTTTGCTAAGAAGAGGGTTCCAACCCTTTGGACTGGACTTACCCCTCCGGGACTTTAGAGGAGCCAAGTAAAACCCCTGTAGGCACAGGTAGTAGTACTAGTGGACTCAACCTTTGGTTCCTATAGATGGACAACCGAGGAACGATATCAGGACCTCTAGCTAAGAGAGAGGAACCGTGGTCCTGACCACTCGCCATTTGCTTTCTAGCTACGCCCAACTGATGAGTCAAACTGTCTAAAATATAAATTTTCAGGTCATCCTAAAATATTTTCAGGGCATGGAGTAATGAAACTCGAACGTTAATACCGTTTTCACCATTTCACTCGAGAAAATACCTTTTACAGCTTCATAGAATACAAACTTCCTACGCCAGTAGGAGCATGAATAAAAGCATTGTCATCAAACAAGCTCAAAAACTACTCCAGTCAATGCTGATATTTATACGACATAACAATAAATTCTGCTTTTGTACATTCATTTTCGAGTCATCTAGGCCTATCCCCACACAGAATGAAAATGAGGAATGACAATAATCAAGTGCATCCACCAGCAAGGCATCAAAATTTAGGAATACGTACACGCACAAAATAATGAAGATACCAAGAAAAATGGCAAGGAATCATCATTATCATCTTCGGAGCCTTTCCCCATCTGAACAAATGCTATAGGGCTTGTAAAAATTCATGGATGAGATGCAGTTAATAGAAAGAGATGCTGTATACGAGCTTCCGCCGGTGCTGTCTTTCGAATGCAGTAACAATATCATCGATGGCATCTTCCCAAGACTCGGTTGCTTCAAGCTGTGGCACACAATCATTGTACATAAGTAGGTTTTCAACACATCCCTACATGCCTTTCCATCCATTTTCCATTTGAGGCCCATGGTTACATGATTTAGACAAATCCATCAGGACAATGGATGGAAAGATACCCATAAAATCCTTCCTAGAATGGAAGGTCCTAACCCTTCAATCGGGTATAAAACAGACAGACAGAAAAAAGACTTGGGCTTAAAGTTGGCCCGAAGCACAAAACCATGAATCCAAAGTGTAGAATCAGTCACATTATAAACCTAATACATCACCAAGGTACAGTCCCAACAGAGATGCGTGGCTATTTTCCAAGCCTACAGGCTATCTTCTTGCCACAAAGGAACACAGGGCAATCTGTGACACACATGCAAGAAACAAGCTGCTCATCAGGCAGGAAACTGTAGATTTCAATAAGCATCCTCCTCTTGCATTTATTTTATATGCATGCGGCCCACCCAACAAATGGAAAAGCCATATTTTTGGGCCAGTGAATCAACAGAGAGTGGGACCTGATAAGAGGCTTGGATCATGTAAGTTTGACCTATGACTCCATATAGACTTGAGAGTTCAGAGGTGCAGCAACTAAGCTACCCTAAACTTAATTTCTCATTAAACGTAATCCACATTCCTGACATATAAGTAGGACACTTGCCATACCTCCTGGCATAAATCAAGTGCAACCCTTGCTCCCACAGCTGCCTCCTCATGGTTGTCTTTAACATCCAAGTTAATCACTAATACACTCTTCATCAGTACATGCTCCCGATTATGAAGATCTGCACATTTTCTCACAAGTCAGCAAAGCATAAAACCCACACAAACACGAATCATTTTTTATATGGAAGACAAAATACAAGTCAAAAGGATAAAACAACCATTACAAGGAACTAGAACAGAGTAACATCTGTTCTTATTGACATTGCCTGGTAAATTTCAACAACATCCTGTGAATCAGAGGATAAAGATCATTCTTAAATAAACTAACATGCTCTTTAACAATAAATGTTCCTGATTATCAACATCTGCATGCACATATCTGCTTAGCACAAAACCCAACATGGACAAACTTATGACATGCTTCTCAAAGTGTGCATATATTTGAATTCAAAGGCCAAATACTATATTTTACAGTTTTCAAAAATCACCTCCCAACTGTGGCTCTCGTGGAATTAAATAACCATAATAAGGACTTTAGTACAGAATAATCTCCCTCAATATCAAGCCCTGCTTGGTAAATTTCCCACAATATTTTGTATCCAATTTGAAACTCCATCCAAACTGTATAATTAGCGATTTCACTTTCAAATAAAAACCAACTCAAACCATTTCTGAATGTATTTTGGTTTCCACGAACATGGTAAAGCAGATAGATCAACTGATGTCAACCTTTTAACTTTTTCATACAAGCATCTGATGTACAGCAAGAGCACATTTTTGGCAAGGGTTTGGTTCACTCATGAGATACTTGACTAAATAAAATGCTATTATTTCTCCTCTGATAAAAGATTTTATAAATAGGCGAGATAGTGTGCAACATATAGAATATACTTCACTAAACAAAGATAGAAGCTATTCACTAATCTCCATTTAAGCATTCTACTGAACTTAAGACACTATGCTTCTGGATTCTAACATTTTATTTTGATTTTAGTCGCTAATGCTTGTAAGTATGGCCACTACGCACCCATAAGAACACATACTCTTACTGGTATAGCTCTATAATTGCATATTCCAAGACATAAGATTGCCATATCTTGGGTAGTTTAAAAACATAAGGTTTCTTTGACATATCAGAAATTCATCAGAAGGCCTCTTTTTTATAAAGAGAAGACTACAAGTATCGTTTGGATCCTAGTAAATACAGGTAAATGCAAGTAAATGTAGCTGCATTTACTTAAACCCTTTTTGATTATTTTATTTTTTTAAATGACCCTGTTTTGATTATATTTGGGTCCTGTTTGGGGTCAAATGCATTTACTTGAGTCATAACATTTACCCAAAACCAGGTGACAGGACCGAAGAAATAAATTTATCCGTTGTTAAGTAAATGGACAAAGCTAGGTCCAAATGCTCAAATTTGACCATTTATACTACCAGCATCTCCTTCTACTGTTTGGATCGATGACTCAATTAAATGAGTATTCTCCTACCATCATCCAAATGACCAACTGTTTTCCCCGTGTCAATTTCTCTGACACTCAGATACTTGTATAACAGCATAACCGTATCTGAAGGATATGATACAGGTACTGGTACTAAATACAGCACCAACACTTGTATGATACTAATTTAGCATATCATTCTGTATTGAGTCCATTATTTCATGCATCTCTATTAGTTTTCTTACTTCCCAGTATAAAAAAATGTTAACAAGAAATGAAAATATGATCATTTCATTTATTTAAAAAATATTCTAAAGAAGAGAATTAGCACTTACTATAGAAATCTTTAATGTGGAATTTCAAATTTCATGTTATGAATAGGATAATTGTATTCATATCCATTTGGAAATCCATGTCCTGGATTTTCAAATGGGGAGCCGTATCCTCAATCTACACATCGATGTCAGTCTAGGCATCATCAACCAATGCCCCAGCACCCTGTGATTCCATGATGATCAACTCTCTCTTCCTCTCTCCTTCCTCGCTCCCTCACATCAAAGAGTAAAAACTTCGTGTTTCATTTCTAGTTGTATATATTTATATTTTCCCGTCTTCGTGATTGTTATAGGTCTGAAACGGTAGGCAACAATAGTTTTAAATTCATATATAATTACAAATACTGTATGCTGTAAATAAGAGTTGTTGCTCTATAGAACATCTACAAAAGCAGAGGGTGTAAATGAAAACAGTAGGCAACCACATTAGCAGTTCCATGGATTGCTGGGGGTCGTCCAGTTTCCATTTTTTCACCTTCCCCTGCTCATCCAATGTGGAGCCCAGTGGGTACAGTTCCAGTCATTGTACATAGGAGGGTTCTGTGGTTGGTGAGTAATTGTCCCTCCAGTTTCTGTTGGCATCTATGCATGTCTTATCCTCATTGCCTTTGCATGATGCTTTCAGTGTTCTTACTCATTGGCATCGATATATTGAAACAAGGCCCAGCCATGGTTCAAAATAATGCATTGGAAAGCATATTGAGTATTTACTGGCCTGAAAGGGCAATATGTACCGGCATTATATAGTGTGATTGATTGTAGTGGTATGTGACAATTTAATTTTCTTTTTTAGAGACATCTATGAATAATCCATAAAAGTGTAAAAATCAACGTTTCATGTTTCTTTACATTCCCACATGGCCTATGAGTATGTATTTAATGGATCCAAAAATATCATGCAGGCATTATATAGCTGGTTGATCCAAGCTTTTGAGCCTGTTCAGGTTTAGTGATTCTATCCATTCTATTTGCTAAAATTTAAGAGAAAAGGAGAAAAATTATATCATCTGTGGTTATGTGATATTACATTTTACTAATGGACCTCATAAAAGCCATTTAACAAGACCTCAGAACTATACAAAACTACTTCAGTTATAAATTACAGAAGTTGAAACAAATGAAGCACAAAGATATATAGATAGAGAATTGAGTATGCAAATAAGCCGATACTAGTTAATGAGCCATAACTAAGATTTTTGAGGATTAAGGAGCATTATGAATATTACCTATCATAGAATTGTTTTTTGAAAAAATAGGCCACAATAGTAATGGTTAGCTTAGTATGCAAAATTCTAAGCATTTGAACATATTAAAGTATAATCAAAATGCAAGTCTCCAACAATTGGGGCTTGTAATCATGTATTCAGCGCGCTCGAATATGAACTCAGAGATCCTAAAGAAGGCTCCACGAGCTGCTCTCTTAAAAAACACAGAAATAAAGAAGAAAAGAGAAAATAATTCACTTGCAATTCTCTTATTGATAACCCAAAAGCAAAGTAAAGAGAAGGCCCCAAAAGAGTGGAAAAAAAAGGACTGGTGGATGCATGTGAGCAAAACTCTTCCAAGCAGGTGATATTTCATTTCTGAAGTGAAAGGCTGAGATATCAACATATTATCATTAGTTCAAGAACTGAGATTTCCAATTGCTAGCATAAGGTAAAATTAATCTGAATTGTGAATTAATTCAATTTGCTCTGTTCATGGATGGAATTTCACAATTGCAGTCAATCTACCCCTGATTAAAAATCAACATTACATTTGCCTACAATGTATTCAATTCCTAGGAACACATAGTAAAGTAAAGTGGTTTTTACATAGGAATACTATAAAGAAGAGGGAAGGAGAGAAGGGTCTGATTTAACCCATCTCAGTGAGAATCATTTGATGGTCCCGTGTGGGAACTTCACCTTCAATCCTTCACTTTTAGCCCTTTTTTTCTATAGAGAGCCATTGCTTAATAATCCTAGGAATTCAATTCCAACCGATCAAACGAGCCCTAAGAGATAATCAAAACAAAGAGAGCAAAAAGAATGAATAATGACCTTCAACAACCATGTCGAAAACCTTCTCTTCAAAGGTAAGGACGACATCAAAGGATCCATCAGAAGCATTCTCCTGCCACCGCTGAGGCGCAGGTTTGACGGTGGAATTCCTCTTCAACATGGGCAAGATTCCATTGCGCCTGTACCTGCTCTATCAAGAATTTAAAGGATATTAGACTCAGGAAAGCTCAGATTTAGAAGAAGATTTGATAGATCTGATGTGTAGAATGTAATGCAATAGAAATAAGCATATGCATACAGATCGGGGTCTTTGCGACGGAGATCGTCGAACATGTGTTTGTAAGGAGTACCGAATTCGTAGACATTGGGTTCGCGAAGAGAAGGGCCAGGGAGCTTGACGTGAGCACCGGTCCCGTAGGAGGAGACATCGAATCCGTTCCTCCTCAAGAGAGAGTGAGCTTCCATGCTTCTGTTCTGATTCGAAGAACACACCATTGCATGTCGCATCTTCATCTTCTTCTTCTTCTTCGTTCTTAGCCCTAATTCGATTCACTCGATTGATCGCTGGCTGAGAGGGTCTGTTCGTTGTTTGGGTTTTTCAATCGAGGAGAGAGGGGTGGTTTCAATCGAGGGTTTTTGCGTTTTTAGAGAGAGAGAGAGAGAGATGGGGATCTGTCATTGTGGAAGGGTGGAGATTGGAGAGAGCTTTTAAACGAGAGCTGCTAGTGAACACCCAAAACTTCTTTCCCTACGTCCCTTCTCTTTATACACACCACTTAAATAATAATAAATAAATAAAAAAGAGTTTTCAAAATTTCCCTCTAAATAAACTTTTTTTCCCCAAAATACCCAATCTTCCCTCCCTCGCCTTCTCTCTACACTCCCCTTCTTCCACCTCACATTGTCCCTCTCTCCTTCTCCTTCTCTTTCTCCATCCCTCTTTCTATCCCTGCCTGCCGCCTTCTCTCCCTCCCTTTCTCTCTATCCTTGTCCACCTCCACCCCCCGTTCAGTGCAGCGCTTTCTCCCTCTCCATATCTCTCTCCCTGTCTATCTTGGCCTGCCTTCGCTTGTCATCGCTTCTGCCCACTCTCCCTCTCACCCCCTACCTCTATCCCTCTCCACGTCCCTCTCCCCCTCCCCCTCCCCCTCCGACGGTGTTGGTGGCTGGGGTGGGGGTAAATGGGCGTAGAGAGAGATTTGGTAATGTATGAAACCATGAATGGTGTTCATTTTGGTAATTTCACATATGGGTATATTAGTCTTGAAATAAAGGGATGTCGGAAAAGAAGTTTTGGGTGTGGCATTAGCAGCTTTCTTTCTACATGCACCTCCAATATTTTACACAACCACCACTTAAAAAAATACTATGAACATACCCTTGTGGTAAAGTCTCGAACTACCCATTCTCCATCGCCCAACAACACCACCGTCATGCCATAAGTCGCCTCCCATTCTCCACTTCCTTTTCCATCTCCCTCTCCCCCTCTCCCTCCCTATCTCTTGCTCCCTTTCCCCCTCCAGCGGTGCTACCGAAGGTGTCGGTGGTAGCTGGGGTGGGGGTGGGGTTTGATGTGAGGTTAATTTAGGTATTATAGGGGTGTGCAAAGAAAAATTTTAGAATTTCAAATTCAATTACGGGTGCAGAGAGAAAGAGGGTGTAAAGAAAAATGGGGGTGCATTTAGAAGCACTCAAGAATGAATAGTCTTGCCTCATTAAGAGACAGTATTGGGCCAGGACATGCGCAATTCAGGTCCGATGAGGACTCTAAATCCTAATCCCAACTATAGGACCAAGTCCAAATTAAGGGGATGGAAAGGGCAAATCTAAGGAAGCCTGGCCCGGCCCGGCTTGACTGTGAGATGCAGTTTAAGTAGAAACAATGTGTTTTTGTCAGTAATGGGAGTGAACGCATGCATTGTCACACATGTATAGACATTCCAACCAGTTGAGCTATAGACTGAGGCGATTAATGAAAGCCTTTTCTTTTCCTATAACTCATTCAACCGGGCTCAAGCTTAACCTGTTTTAGGTAGGCCGAGATCCAGCTATGCACTAATGGCCTGATTCTGGCTTGGCCTACGATTAAAAGTTCGGGCTAGTGCCTAGATATTGCTTAGCCCGGCCCAAGAACACTACCACTTGGACAGCAAGTGAGATTAAAGAATGGAGGTTTTATAGCCCAGTGGTTTGGTGGTTTTGCTAGTTGTGGGCGTGTTTTGTGGGTGTTTTCTTCTGGTTGTCGGGTTCGTTTCTTGTTATTTTCTTACTGTTCTCGTATTGTTGTTTCTTCTCCTTTAAACCAAAAACAAAAGCAAAACAAAAATAAAAAATAAAACACTTCATACTAAGTGTGGCCAATACAGAAAGCAACTACTTTATTACTTTTTTATGACCTATAATTTCATCACAAACATTACTTCACCAGATACTTTATCTCACATTTACTTATGTCACCTTTATCAGGGGTTGATTTCACCTATTATACTTTACCACACATGTAAATAAACATGTGCTTCACAATAACCATAGGCTTGCATGATCAACTGGGGGCTCATAAAATCCAGATGAGTGTCAAATTTGGATTAATGATGATATACTTGGTGTGGAGAGTTTAGATTGATAATCGAAGCCGCAAAGTTTTTCTCTGTCAATTGCTGAAAAGGGCTTGCATTTGTACTGGCTGTTCACGACCTTAATTCTACTGTGTGGAAAATTACCAAGCCCCCCCTTTGATTTTACCACTTGCCCACAAGATTGCATGGAGTGAATACCCTTCAACTAGCACTAGACGATCGAAATATCTATGTAGCAAAATGGAGGCCTTGTTTAATTGCCATAACGTTAGCTCTATTTAAGTTTCTTTTGGTAAAAAGGGATAAACTGATGTTAGGTGTGCAACATGCAACAAATGTTTGGGAAATATTCATTGGGCATCTAGATCTAGGTCCTTCAATTGTGCATATACAAGACAAGTATGGTAAGAAAAGTGATGGGATTAGCACAATATTTGAAGCATCCAAACATGTCCAACATTTCTGTGATTTAGAAACTACATGTCTAATTTTGTACATGTAATTGTCTCATCCTATCAGATAATTTCTACATGTCTAATTTGTACAGATAATCTCTCTTGCTACACAGGGATAGTTTCTCTTATTCTGATTAAATTATTTGACGAACCCAGATTAATGGTATACGGCTCTAATAGAAGGTGAATGCCTAGTCAAGATTAGACTTTGCAAATAATGTAAAAGAACCAAATTATTGAGAGTGAAAACCTGCAGGATCTCCCAGTTCTTCTACCTCTTTTACCAATCTTTCCACCTTGTAGACTATCTCCATGAGCATAAATACTAAGGTTGCAATGGGATATAAATCACCAACATCACCATTTTCACTTGCCAATATTGTTCCTCGCACACAAGTACACATCACAGAATGTAGCTCTTGCCTTGTAGTCTGTAGAGTGTCACTCTGCAATATAGACTCTCGTCGGCGAAGCTTCCTCATGTTGAAGATGCCGTCGCGGAGTTCCCTCAGCGTGGAACATATCTGTGTGCCCATTTCTTCACATGGTTCTTTAGCAATCAATCTCAGGCACAGTGGTAACTGCAAGATAATCAGAAGTCAATAGAGTAGGCTTTGAGGTGCTATTTCTTTTCCTAACTGGACATAGAAACAAATTATTGATTTGCTTGCAGATTATAGTTGAGCAGGTTATTTGTGATATAGATTATACAAATTAGGTAAGGCTGTGGTTGTTAGATATGTTAAGAGATTATTTAGATATATGATGACAAATGATCTTTTTTTTTTCTCATTAAGTACTAGTCATTATAATCAGTTTGATAAATTACTGTAGAATAAGTGATAAGAGGTATTTTTACCAAAAGACATTAAAGTATTGATGTCTTGAAGATTGTTAGATATTTTATTTTGGTAAATTCTCTTAGTTAGAACAAAACTCATAATTTCAGTCCAAATTGAGTTGTATTTTCTAATTCTTTTAGATAAGGACTGTGAAGGAACTCCGTTGCTGTGAAATACTTCTTTTGGATTCGTGTGATCAGCTTTAAAAACTCCTTGCATTTGAAGATTCCCTGCAAAGTCCTTCTGGACTTTTATTGCGAAATTATATGAGTCTTTCCAGAACCTGGTCTCGCTATAGCGAGATTGAGGCTCGCTATAGCGAGCCACTATTCTAGCCCATCCAGGGACTGCTGTCGCTATAGCGAGGTCCCTGCTCGCTATAGCGAGCTGTCGTTTCCAGGATTTATAAGGACTCTTTCAGCCGAAGTTCTCTACTTCTCTTTGAAGTTCTTCATTCTTTCAGAGAGTCTCCTGCACGATTAAAAAACCCCTTGCAACCTCTATAAATGGGACTGGAGAGCAATCAACATGTGTGCATCAAGTTTTACTCTTTCTCTCAAGTCTTGCAAGGAAGTTTGTGCTGAAGTTCTGGTTCTTATTCTTCTTCTCTCAATCTCCTTGAAGAGGCATTCAAGGAGGGTTTCAAGTTAGCACGTGGAAGGTGAACGGCGGGTCGTCGGCGAGTACTTCACAGTCCTTTAGGTTGAGTTGCAACTGGGTCAAGTCCTGTGAGTTCTTTGTAATCTTCATTCTCATAGTGCATTGCTTTCTGTGGCTTTTGCCACCCGTGGTTTTTTCCCGAGAAGGGTTTTCCACGTAAAACTCTGTGCCTCTTCTTGTGTGGTGATTGTTTATATTTGTTTAGTATAACTGTTTTTAAAATTGCATATCATAATCTGAGATAAGACCTTAGCCTGTGTTAAGGCTTAAATAGAAGGTTGGCTTTTAACCTTCAAAGATTAGTTCAAAATGATAAAGGGATGTGTTTTCATGCCTGTTGATGAGACTGCAAGCATTCTCTCAATGTAAGGACTGAAGCAGCCAACTCTCTAAGTAGCTCTCCAATTCTTAGGTACTTGTTCCAAGGATGAGAGAATCTAAACTTTCCATGCCATGGTTCCCATCTTGCAAAATTGGCCTGAAATAATGAGGCAAAATAAAACATATATGATTTCATCTTAATGAATGTTAAAAAACTCAGCTAACAATTCATGAAATTTACATACCAATGCCTCATCCGCGGCCTTTGAATCTAGCACAGATTTGTAGCTGTTCAGATGTGTGCTTGTTTGACCTTCTACCTTTTCCTCAGTCTCTTGAAAATACTCCTTCAAGCATTCTACGAAAGGGATCGACAAATGAGTAATTTGCAAGGGATCTTTTACCCTTTTTAAAGATCATAGTTGTACAAATCCTACTTGAATTTGAAATTGGTTTCTAACACTAATTCATATAAAATGTATTATGTAGTTATGATCTAGCCCTTAGTACTCAATCTATGAAGTATAAACAGCTGAGGAAGTGATTGATTAAATGATAAGCGCAACTTAAAGATTATAAAACCTTCAATGGAGAGGGCAAGATTGTCAAATTTCGATACGAGGGAGCGGTGGAGCTCATCACCAGCCCACACAGGAAACACCAATAAACTCGTAATTACACAGATGAGAACGCCCATTGCGATTTTTGAAAGCCTCTTGCCTGCTAACTTGATGATTGCCTCGCACCGAAAACCAGATACTGCAACTAGATTGAATGTCAACATAAAGATCAAAAATCCATAATCAAATTTCTTCTTGATGCTCGGAATCAGTCGATAATACGTTGCTGCTGCACCTGAAATGAAAGTGTCACATTCGAGTTCCATCATCACTATTCATATGAAACTATCCAATTTGGAATAATAGATAGATAAAACTTACATGTAAGAGGAATGAGCTAATTAATGTACATCCTTTTTTATGATCACAGTTTTATGATTGGATTAAGATCCATATACATGGATTTAGATCCAATTAATTACTAATACGATACAACTTGGACCCATGTCCGTTTGACTTATTAAGGCCCGATAACTAAATGGGGCAGGCTTAGATTGGGTCGGCCTTTCTTACCGAGCCCATGTGCACCCAAACAAGTATGGAACAATAAACATTTGCTAGCAAAGGATAAGAGAACTTTTCTGTCCCATCAGATCAATCCCCATCGTATAATCAATCATCCAAAGCATGGCCCATGCATGGAACGTTTGAAACTATAAGACACAGCCTTAATTGCAGAAACTTGGGCAAGAATATACTACAAAGGAGTCATGCTTACCGAAGATAAACACTGAGATGCTAATGGCAAATGCACTGCCGGTCCTACCAGCCTTCTGGGCTAAACTCTGGGCTAAAAGTGCTGCCAGACAGCCCAAACCACCACCTAAGATAGTGCCTATCCCACGATTTAGACTCTTGCTAAGTGTAGCACCTGCAAATTAGTTATATCATAGTCATCAACACTATCAGCATCACCATCTTAGGATAAAACAAGTGACATGAAAAGTAATAATTAAACTCAACATGCAATAGATAAAAAAAAAAAAAAAAAACCATAGGGCCTGAGGAGGAACAATAGTTGCTCAATTTGACCCACTTTGTGAGCGCGGACCTGAATCATTTTACCCAATCTCGATTGAATGTACAATCATCATGTTGTCGTTGCGGCCGCCCCGGCACCATCATCAAGACCTTCAATCTAGTATTGACCTAAAGATCTTTCTCCCCAAATACATATGCTGTCATCATAATTATCAAAGCCTTATCCCAACTACATCTATTATGGATGAAAACCATATAAATGCTATAAAAATAGACAATTAAGTACCCAAAAAAGGCGACACTCCAAATGAGACATTCTTACAATATATGTAAAACATTATGCTCTCATCGGACTTGTAACCTTCATCGCCGTCGTCCTCCTCCTCCCCGCCCTCCTCAAAGCCTTAACCCAATTATATTGGGGAGACTAATAAAATTGATATATATTTAATGCTATCAACTCTTGCTTATTGACCGTTGCTTATGTTGCTTACGCTACATGAGTTCAAATTTTAATTTCTCACATCGGATCCAATTAGCTAGGGCCTTACCTTCGGTCACATCACATCCTAACCTTGTTGCTTGTCCCATTAGGCAAACAATGATGAAATATGTGTTGGACGGGATAACTTTAAAAATGGTTTGTCTAAGTTGTGGATGTACACTTTTATTAATACAATAGATGCCCCTGTAGATAGATGTCTGCAGGTGGTCTTCTCCCTAGTATATACCGAGGTCCACTCTCATGTTAGTTAGGTCTCTCAAGGATCCAACCACCCTCACTAATAAAATAAAAAGGTTCACTCAAAATGGCTAGAAACGATAAGTTAGACTGGGTCGATCAGCCTCACGAACAGCTTTTCTAACTTAAAACCAATGAAACAAATGGGACGTCAGAATCTCAGCAAGGAGAAAATTTTCAAGTGAAAGTTCCCTCAAATAATTTCACAAAAACATCACACCTACTCTTCTATTTTTCATGCATGCTAAATTCGAGAGGGGCCATGTGTCTAACAAAGTTACAAAAGGTGGAGCTGCACCCCTTTTTAGGAGCATAAGCTGGGCGAACACTGGCCATTCTCATTTACCTGCAGTGAACTCGAAGACAACCACAACTGTCATGATGGCCCACATAGCATTTTCACCAACTCTATCATACAGGGGCTGAAGAAGATAGAGAAGTGAGGCCAGCACCAGAGCAGTCCCCACCTTAATGCTATGAACCACCTTTCTATGATCCTCTATCCCAATCTCCTTCATAAGACAAATAACATGAGAAAGTACAGACTTAGAAGTCCCACTTTCGTCATCAGGCACCACAGTGGCACCCAGATTGCACATGTTCATAGGCTTCATTTTGCATGGAAACTCACTCCTCTGTGAAGTTGTGGTGCGAAATGCACTTATATAAACACTTGTGATGGAATATAATCCTGTAACCTTTTCTCAGTCAAGATCATGGAATTCTGCACTTCTGATGCTGATGGTAGTTCTGGTGAAGGGGAAAGGACCCAAGCAGAGACATCCTTCATGACAGGTAGTCCTTCCAACTCCCAATGTGGGTAGACAATGTTTGCTTCTGTTTTGATGTATTTCTTTTGGGAGTTGATTACATTTAGACATATACAAACATACGTGGAGTCCACTTACAAGGTTTGTTTAATCAGCTGTGCTTGTTTCTTTAATGGTAATAAGATAATTTTTTTGAATTAAGGGTTTGTGCATCAACTTTGAAGCTGAGGTTTTGGCAATTTTGGAAACCCTCTTATGCTTTTTGAGATGCTTCCAAGGTGATCTCATGGTGGAGAGTGATTCCTCTAATGCGATTAAATGCGTGTCTAATAAGAAGACTTTTTCTTGAGATTTCCAATTGCTCTTTAACGAAATTCGATCTTTCACTACTATCATTAATGTCATCTTCCGTTACGAGCTTAGAATTGCTAACTGTATGGCCGATGCGCTAGCCAAGAAAGGGGTGGAGAGAAGCTATCATTGGGAGGGTTTTATTATGTAATTGGGGTAAAGGTGGGGTACAATGCTCTATTACCCTTTAATTTCATTTTCTTTTCTCTTTCTTTCCCTTTGTTCTTGCCTCAATACTGTTTTTCTTTTGTGTTATCTCCTTCTCTTAATTAAAATTTCAGTTATCGAGAAAAAAAAATCTCCTTCTGTATATTTAACATTGAATTCACAACATTTAATTAAGCACTTACCATTACTTTCTAGGTATCTTCCAAGAAGTGAGATTTTAATTCCTTTCCATTCTATTAGGTGTCTATCGAATCGTAATAATTAGGAATTAAGAATCCCCATCAAAAAAGTTTCCTTCATTTTAGTATTTTTCTCAATCACTAGTAAGTAAAAATTGAGAATATCAATCAAATAAGTGGATTAACTGCTATGAACACTAGCCAATAGCCTTCTCAGCGAAAAGTAAATTTTGGGTTGAGATAGGATTAAAATAAAGCTTGGATCGGAGTTTTAAAACCCTCAAATGATATTGTCCGCTTTGGCTAATGGAATTCAAACTCAATCTTGTCGTATGGTTTTAAAAGACTTCATGTGGAGTTAAGACCCAACGCCCATGCCCGTTGTCCATATGATATTGTCCGCTTTGGTTCATGGGATTTCAATCCAATCTTGCCGCACGATTTTAAAAGACAGGCCTCATGTGGAGTTAAGACCAAGTCACACACATATATATACCCAAAATCAAGACTAGCGTGTTTCCGATATGAGACTTATACACCACTGCATACCCAGTACTCACCGGACCCAACACCCTTCTATAGGGAAGCCACAGGCGTGAAAATATATAACATATCTAGTTTGTAATAAATAATTGGTATATACAGTACTATGAAATATCTTTGAAAGGCAAGTTAAACCCAAGAGTGTAGGTGGCCAATCCAACCTAAGTTTACCCAACTAAAACATTTACCTAAAAAAGAAAAAGCCCTTCAAAGGATTTGGGTCAGGCCAGGTTTGGTTATTTTAGTTTCCTCAAAGCATTTTACGAACACACATCATTCAAAAACACATCTTCAGACCTGCAAACAGCCGAGGTCGGAACCAGTATTTTGTAACGGCCAACATAATATTAGACTATTAAATTGATCCCTTTCATCACCCTTTTCATTCAAATTTCATCAAAAAATTCCAAAAAAAAAAAAAAAAACAAATTAGAAAATATCTTTTCTTAGAGCTTTCAATGGTGTATTAGATGTAAATTAAATAAAAAATATATATAATATAAGGGCCACCCTCTCTTGAGAACCTCTCATTAGTAGCCCCTTATGGGACCTACCTGGGGCCATGACAATCATGGAAGGTGTGTGATCAAAAGTTTTGAATGAGACCTAAAGGTTAAAAATTAAGAAAGACCTAAAGGTTAACAAAACGTAAATCCAATTTGATCATTCTAATTCTTTGATCACGACCCTCGAGTTAAATAATTTTATGAGGCATTTTTTTTTTAATTTTAATCTCATAGTGAATAGCAGTTAGATGAGTGCTAGAGATTTGGGTTAATCATAAGGGGTCCCATGTAGATGCTTATGGATAGTGCTCGCGAGATGGTTCTCATTTGAGGATTTTTCTAATATAAACGTACATATGATGTTTGTTTATATATGTTAGGTATTTGACTGTTATATGTAACAATGACACTCGACTGGCAATCTCCTATGTTAACATATATATACAGGGGGGTCTTCCTATGCATCTATCCCTCACCATTTTTGGTGAGGGACACCCCTTTTGGGAAAAAAACAAGTACAAAAGTGGGGAAAAAGCAAAGTACAAAAGTACACTTTGTACTTGCTTTTTCCCCAAAAGGGGTGTCCCTCACCAAAAAGTGGTGAGGGAAGGATGCATATGAATATTCCCCATATATATATATATATATATATATATGAAGAATATTTAGGTGCATCCATCCCTCACCCTATGATGAGGGACACTTCCATAAATTGGAATTTTCAAGTACAAAAGTGAATTTTCAAGTACATAGAGTGAGGTACACTTCCTTGTCCTCATGTGCAAAAAGGGAAAGTGCCCTCACCCTATGGTGAGGGATAGATGCACATGAATGTTTCCCTATATATATATATATATATATATGTATCACATAACTGTTGATATCTATACTGCATGGTTAAACCAAGAATTTTTCATATGTATATTCTTCATTGTATTGTTTCATGGCTCCAAATGTGTGTATTTTATCAGCAACCTGACTCGGAAAAACAAACTTATGGCTCATGAGTGTGAGGGGGTTCACTTGTGCTCCGAGCTTCCACCCAATCGTAAAAAAACGTTACCTCGTGTTAAAAGTAGCGAGGGATTTCTCTTAGCACAAATAAATCCACACACACACACATATATATGAGAACTTTTTTGTGGGGCCCAATTGTGGACCCCATTTGGGGATGGGACCGGGGGGATGGAAAGATCTATATGAGACCACCTTAAGTATCAAGTTTGACTACAAACTCATACCCCTAACCCCTTCATCCGTGGCCTACAAGTTTAATGGCTTCATATTCAAAAAAATATTCAACCCTTGATCCAACGGTTCAGTCTATTTGGACGTGTGCCAGTCCTTGGGATTAGTGACTATTAGGGGTTTTCCTATTGGTTGTTAGGCTTAGATGGGTTGCTAGTTGGGCCCCGCAAAAAATTCTCATTAATAGGTGAGAACTAGTTCTCACTTGAATATTTCTCATATTCATGCCCATCCACCACTAACTATATTATGGTGATGAACAACATAGTGGGGCCAATTTCGTGATACATCCAAACCATCTATACACATGGGACTCCTGAATTACATTAGATCCATCAAGTCTTCATCTATCCAAATGGATTGCACCGTTTGATAAGGGTCAATTTTTTCTCTTTAATAAAAAATTGTTAAATTTATGGGCCGCAAACATGGGGGTTTAATGCATGAGACTAACCCCAAACTTGATATATGTGATCATCCAAGATTTCTCTTACCATCCCCCAAAGTCCCATGATCAGTTGTACCCTATGTGGGCCCCATTAAGTTTGTCCCTCACCATATGGTGAGTGATGGATGCACATAAATGTCCCTATATATATATATATATATATATATATATATATATAGGAGAACATTCATGTGTATCTATCCATCACCATAGGGTGAGGGCACTTTCCCTTTTTGCACACGAAGACAAGGAAGTGTACCTCACCCTATGTACTTGAAAATTCACTGTTGTACTTGAAAATTCTCATTTATGGAAGTGTCCCTCACCCTATGGTGAGGGATTGATGCCAAATTTGAAATCTAGTGTGGTCAAATAGATTTTTTTCATTCCTCCAGTCCCATCCATGTAAAAGTTCTCACTGTGACTTCGTGGAAACGGTTCTCACCATACATATATATATATATATATATATATATATATATATATATATGTTTTGATATGTTGGAATACTATAACTAAGGAGTCATACTTCTCAACTTAGAGGACCCACGGATGGATCCTTGTACATGGGTGTGGAAGCAAGGTGCCAACACCATTTACCCTGATATGTTGGAATACTATAACTAAGGAGTCATACTTCTCAACTTAGAGGACCCACGGATGGATCCTTGTACATGGGTGTGGAAGCAAGGTGCCAACACCATTTACCCATCAGTGCTGGCAATCCACGGACAGATATAGCTCGTACATGAAGAAAAACTAGAGTGCATGCTTTGTACGCATGCGTTCAATTGAGCTATGCCGGCCATGTGGCTTTATACTTTCTAGAATCTTTGCTTTTATACATGTTGATATATATACAACGAATAAGTACGTTCCATTTAGGCAAAGGCAGCAACCCAGGAACTGCAAGTATAGACTAAACTGCAAGCATAGACTAAACTGCAAGCATATCACAACCATCTACCCATTTCATGTGTTCAATGTTTGGCTGCTTATGAGAAGCTGCATCAAATGTATATGAACATTATCTAGGAACCAAATGGTCAGATCCATTGCATGTATGTCTCTATCCATTGCATGTATGACTATGACTGACACCTACCCAACCACAATCTGGAATTGAAGTTACATTGGGTAGATTGGGGGGCTGAGGTTTCAGGAGGAGAAGGAAAGGACAGCACTACCACCAAGTGGGGTGTGGTGGACACCAGGTCCTGTCTGATGGCTCTTTTCGTTAGTGTCCGGTCTCCCATGACAGCAGATATATTATAATAAATAGGTGTACGAACTGCCAAGTGGTGAAGTGCATATCCTTAATTTCTTTTGATGTTCCATCAGACCACAACCTTTTGTGGGCTAACCCTGTCTGCTGCAGCTGATCAACTGATCAACTCACACTGTCGTCCAAGGCCTATAGTTGAACCGGTGAGGTGAGGGAGGTGTGAGTCATGAGTTAGAGAAATCAGTAGACCAGTCACCCACGAAGGTTAATCTTTGGTGAAACCAAGTTCAATCAATGGTTTTTCTACCAAAAAAAAAAAAAAAGTTCAATCGAATCATCCTAAAAATGTGAAGTTTTAGAACTTATGGCCCAATTTCTAGACAATTATTTTAAAAGTTATATTTTTAAACAAAATGAAACTTATGACAGTAAAGTTCTAAATTTTGTTCTGTTTTGTCTTTTTCTTAATGTTACTCATTACTAATTCATACAAATTGGTTGGTTTGAAGGGTTTTTCTAGTTATATGTTTCATAAACAAAACTGCAATATATAGTGGTTAGTTTTAATAGAATCAATTCTACTTGACTTGTTTTATCTGCATTTTATAACATTGCCCATTTCTGTTCTTTAGGTCGGCAAAGATCAATTGTCGAATACCACACTGGGAATTATAGCACAATATAGGGAATGTGATCTTTTTTTGGATGCTTATCTTTTAGCATATTTATGGTTAGACTTGCTTCTGATTAACTTTAATAAAACTAGATATTTTCAGAAAAGCCATGTTTCATTGGGATAGACACTATTTTATAGGTGATGGTGTGCAGGGCGTTCATTTCCAATAAAAGAAAGGTTGTCTAATAGTCGTTTTTATCTATTTATCTTTGATATTAATTCTTAACTATTTATGACATGAATAGGTACTTAACCAGTTAAACTTTAAATTCAAGTATTGTTATGATCACTTAACGTCTATTATACATTCAAAACATGAATATCTATTTTTTTTACATTATTTATATCATGTAGCATTCACATACTTATTTTCTATTTTTATTATATTTTTCCAAAACTAAAAGAAATGAAATCTTTATAATAATAAAAATAGCTTTAAACACTAATTAAATGAATATATTATAAAAAATATAAAATTAATGAAATTGAATAATTTATTTTTTCTTAACAGAATTACTCTTATGAAAATATTGTTATTTATCTGACACCCATTTTGCATATATTGTGTCCACTTGAGCCGATTTGTTTAAAATTTTATTTTATCTCTTTTGTCAAAAGAAAATGGCAAAATCGTAGAAAAAATAGAAGAGGAACACATATAAGTTGGTAGTGCGTCGGCGGAGACCAAGAAAAAAAAACCTTTGGCCCCAACACACGAAGAGCTAAGCAAGAAAAATTAGAAAAACCCCCCACAAAGCAATGAGTTGCGGCAACGAACGAATGGTAGGGGTTGAAGGAGTTTCCTTTTCATAGTCCGTGCCACGGAACAAAATCAAATTCGTACTACTACTTTCAAGCACTGATGACTAAAACCCTTTGACATCCCTGGTTTTTGTCTTTACATCCCATCACCAACTTGGATTTTGCGTGTCCAACTCTTCCTCTTTATTTAGTTTTGATCAATGAAAAGAAAACCCACTCCACCTCCCCCAAAAACATAATAATAATAATAATAATAATCCATACAAAGCCTTGGTCAAATTTTATCTCATGTGATACTAATTTGAGTATTATTCGTTGTTGGATTTTATCAAAAGAAGTTTACATATGTGCTTTTATATATTTTTCTAAGCTACATTTCAAGCCTTTTCCATCCTTTTGATTCCTCGCTTATGCAAGGATTTTTAAGAGACTTTTGGGGCACATTTGTGCAATAAGTTCTCTGCTCAAGTGGAGCTTTTGTTTCCTCCATATACCATAAAATGTTATTTCGTTCAACACAAACATCCACAAAAAACAGCTTGTTTGAAATATATATTTTCTACAATCCGTAGAAATATGTAACTGACGCCATGTTTTCAAATTTCCCATTATGTAGAAGAGGGATTTGGGTTTTCTCTTTCATGCCTTTACACAAACAAGCCCGTGATGTAGGGAGCTTTCTCATATGGAACTTCGCGCATGCAAATGCCTATGGATGGATGCCTTTAATTTAGAGGAGATTTCTTTTTTTTAGCAGCCAACCTCTCAACATTTTTTAACTTTCAATGAAAACTTTTGTCGTAGGATAAAATTCTTCTTATGATGTATACATGAAAAATAACTGTCTAAAAAGAGAGGATTTCCTTTACTTAATATAAAATTGTTTGTTTGCATGGAATGGTTCTTTTTTTTTTTTGAAGGAACCGTGAAGGTCTAAGAAATGTATTTACAAAGAAGTGGCCAACATTGAAGAAAGAAGCGAGGATCCACAAACAACCATCAATTACCGAAGAAAAAATATCAAATAATTTTCCTTATGGTGGAAAATGAATATTGTGCCATCATTTGCTACTGTTCTATTAAGTCAATTCTAGAAAAGTTAAGATCCTACTCCTATATATTGGAAAACGTGTGGCCCACATGTCATGAGTCCTACATCAGATCAAGCATGACTGTGGCCACCACTGTAATTCAAATACTTGATATCTATCCACTGGATTAGGGCCAGTTTAAATGCACAAGAAAACACAAAAAAAGTAATATTTTATAGAATATAATCTTTCATTTTCTAAAGAAGTAAATCTTGTACATTTGTTAACCCAACCACCTCCCTCAAGAAAACTTTCTACCGTATAAATTTCTTTTAATATGACGATTGCAAAGTGGTAAAGTAAAGTAAAAACTTTAGTTCACTAAACTCATCATGATGTATTTGTTTACATATATGGTAAAGTAAAGTAAAAGTAAATGCCAAAACACGATAAAGGTGGTGTAAAGTAAAGGTGGGATAAAGTATATAGTAAAGTAAAGCAGGAGAGAGTGGTAAAGTAGTTTTTTTTTTGTTTGACTTTACTTTATCACATTTTATCTTGGTTTTATATGGTAAATAAAAAATGACTTGTTTGCATGTATGGTAAAGTAAAATGAAGACCGATGTAACATCGCGGTTAAAGGTGAGGTAAAGTAAGGTGAAATGAAGTATGTGGTGAAGTAAAGTAGGACAGAGAGTTGTAAAGTAGTTTTTTTTTATTGACTTTACTAAACTTTACCATGGTTTCATATGATAAAAGAAAAGTGACTTATGGTAAACAAACGGAGAAGTTGAACTTTACCTCACTACCTTTTTATTCAGACGTGGTAAATTACATGTAAATCAAATTATTTAATAAGAAATTATTCTAATAATGTGATTTACTTTCATCATAGCACATTCCAAACAACTCAATTAGAAATTTATAATGTTCTTAAAAAATGGCCAAACAAAAAAAAATATTTTAATATTTTAATATTACATTATTCTAATCCATAATATTTTATTTTTTTAATATTTAAATATGTAAATATCTTATCTTGTAAACATCCAAACATGCCAGTCTTCCAACAGAATTAGGATGGATGTGGGTTTCTGGCAAATAAGTCTTTATGAAGTGTGACTCTTTGGAATTGGCCTATATAAGATACATAAGAGCTCTAAGGTTGATATACAAACATTCTACACCTTTTCCTAAATTAAGACTGAGGCAAAGAGATCTCCAAACCTTCTCAATCACTGAAACGCATGTTTAATTTTTGTTTCCCTCTGGGCTTGAACTTCAAAATGGAAGGGACAATTGCTAATATGGTACCAAAAAATTATTGCTTGCAAGACGGACAGCAGTTTTTAGTGTAGTAGTGCTAGACAGTACGATGCTCCATGAAGTTTATCATTAAAAAGATGAAGTTGGGATTGTTGGATAGTCTTAGGTATCTTATCCATTGTGTTTTCATAATGTATATCAAGGACTGGAAATTAGGGCAATGATGAGGGTAAAGGCCTAAACAAACTTCAAATTCAATACAGTTTCAATGAATTAGCTGCTCCTGTGGCCCCAAGCCTCCACCTTTAGTTAATGTTATGGTTTGTTAACATTGTAATCTAAGGTCTATGAGAAGAGATCATGCACGCACAAGAGAACACAGAAATTTACGTGGTTCGGCTTTTGGCCTACGTCCACAGGGAAGACGGCAAAATTTACTATGCAATTAGAGGAAGTGTACATCTTAGAGACTCTTAGAGCCTGTTTGGCATCATTTTCTTATTGTTCCCAATTTTGTGCTCGGATTAGGTTGTGCTAATATTAGATTGTGTCGAATCTATATTCTACGGAACTTGTTTGGCAATATTATATAAAATTACTCTACTAAAAATATGCCGTACAGAACTTGTTTGGTAATATTATAAAAGTTTTGCTCCAAGAAGCAAACATAGGATTTACAATGTGGGACCCTACCTTTTATTGTTTGTAGTATTATTATTATCATATATGGGATTTTGCTCCAAGTAGCAAACATAGGATTTACAATGTGGGACCTTACCTTTTATTGTTTGTAGTACTATTATTATCATATATGGGACCCACCTGTAGAAGTTTCGACCTGGTACCCACCTTTAAAAATTAGAACATGGAACCCATATCCATTGGATTTATAATGTGGGACCACCTTTATAGAAATTATAATGTGGGCCAACTTTTTGTAAATATAAATATGGGATCCAACTTTAGAAATTAGATTATGGGCTTACATGCATAGGATTTATAATGTGGGTCCACCTTTTGTAAACAAGACCATGTGACTCATATTTATGAATTATAAAGTGGAGCCACATTTTTTGTAATTGTAGACACAGGGCCCACCCTTAGAAATTAGAATGTGGTGCCCACCTTTAAAAACTAAAATATGGGGTAGCACATTATAAAATTTACAATGCAGGCCCACCTTTATAGGAATTATATTGTGGGCCATACTTTTTGTTAATCGTGAACACGGGACCCACTTTTAAAAAATTACAAAGTGGTAACCACATTTAAAAATCCGAACATGGGGCCATTATTAAAATGTGGGGCCATACTTTTTGTTAATTGTGAACACGGGACCCACCTTTAAAAAATTACAATGTGGTACCCACATTTGGAAATCCGAATATGGGGCCACCATTAAAATGTGATTGTGGACACAGGACCAACCAAGAGAAATTACAACATGATGCCTACCTTTATAAACGATTTATAATGTGGTCCCACCATTAAAGGATTATAATAGGGGGCCACCTTTTGTAATTGTGACCATGTGACCCAACTTTTGTTAATTGTGAACGTGGGGGCCTACATTTAAGATAAGTAAGAGGATTTAAGATCTTCAAATGATATTCTTTAAAAGGCAAGAGATAAGAAAGAAACAATTGTACCAGCAAATTGTTTCTTAAAAAAAACAAAGTTTTTTTGTTCCAATTTTCTTATGCTGGCAGGTTAAGATTTTGAGATTCCTTCCCATGAGAACAAAATTTGGAACAATCATTTACACATACCAAACATGTTTTCTACACCCATATCTCCTGGGAACATGGGAATATCCAAATGGCATGATGCCAAACACACCCTTAGTCTCTATTTATAATATCAACCCCAAAACCCTGTTACTCCCAAATACTACTCCTTAATCACAGTAGACCTATAACATGCTTACTTCTAATCACAGTACAACATGGGCAATCCAAGGGCCCGGTTAACCAAAATTAATTAACTTATATTGAGTCAAACAACCTAACAGTTAAGTTATACTTAGTTATTATAGGGGGATATTCAAGTGCATCCATCCCTCACCATTTGTGGTGAGGGACACCCCTTTTGGGGAAGTTTCAAGTACAAAAGAGAGGTACAAAAGAGAAGTACACTTCTCTTTTGTACTTGAAACTTTCCAAAAAGGGGTGTCCTTCACCACAAATGGTGAGGGATGGATGCACTTGAATATTCTTCGTTATTATATATCGGTTTTTAAAACATTATAAAATTCCCCCCAACATGCAATTGAGGATTTTCTAAAATTTCTAGGTTCCACCCACTTATTGAAAATCCGAGCCGCTTAAAATAATTAAAAGCACGCCCAATTTACATGGTATCCCCAAACTTTGCCCCATAAGGAGTTGATTCCCATCGTAGTCATTTGATAAAAATGTGATGAACACAATGTTACGCAATGTTCATTATCACACCTATTATAAACCGTAAATCCTACTATGGGACCAACCTCTATTAGGGAAAATCACGGGTAACACAAACTCTAAGAGGGCTTTCATTTTGAGTAGCTCAAATTTTCAATAGATCATGACCCCCTACTATGGAGCTCCACTCTTTTCCGAATTTTTTTCTGTTTTCCCTGGTAAATACTCACACCCCAATACACACGCCGACTTTCCAAGTCCCTTGCCATCAGCGCTACACAAAAAAAGATTGATCCATGGAGGGGAGGTACCACTGAGCTACTAGTGGTTTGGAAAGCTTAGCACTCTACTTCAAATCAGGACTTTTCAGAGTCGAAACCTCGAGGGATCCAAATTCCAAACTCCTTATTTATTATTTACTTTGCGGTTGGGGTGACATCTTTTTGGTATCCCAGCTAAGGGGCTGGTACCCTGTGAGACTCATATGAAATGATGACACAATTTATACATGTGATGTAGTAACAACTCAGATATGAGAGTGGGGAGGCCAGGTTCAAAGGGTGAACTAGACCTTCCATTGAGAACTGCCGCTCTACATTGACCATCTGCTTTCTAGCTATTCCACATTGATGAGTAAAAAAAACTGCGTCTAATCAGCCAATGTCTAAATTTAGAATTTTCAGATCATCCTGAAAATTGTAACTAGAAGATTGATAGATGGCATGGAGTACTTGTTAGGAAAATTGTGTGGCCCGACTGCCATGGGGCCCATGCCAGATCGAGCCCGGCGGTGTGCCGCGGATGAACTCCCAATAAGTCTTGATCTAGTTGAGTCATATAAGGATCAAACTCTTGGTGGTAGAGTTTAGATCGAGTTTAGACTCCCGGTTTGGGAGATTTCCTATGCTGGTTAAGAGATGTGGGATTCCAGGAAAAGTAGTATCCTAATAGAGTAGTAACTCCTAAGGATTACTCTATTTAAGGGAGATGGGAACCCTTGCTTCTGATCATCCAGAGATCTGAGAGTATTCGCAGCGAGTTCGCAGGTCTGCCTTATACCAGAACGCACAAGGTTCTCAGCGAGTTCGGTTCCGACACCCATTTGTGATCAGCACTTCTTTCAATTGGCATCAGAGCCACTTTAAAAAAAATTTCAAATATATGTTGCTGAAGTTCAGAATCAAAAGGGCAAGAAAATGAAACTGATTCGATCCGATAGAGGGGAGAGTACATTTCTGAGTTGTTCAAAGAATATTGTGCAAAAGAGGGAATCATACATGAGAATGCGATCCCTTACACCCCACAACAAAATGGTGTGGCTAAACGAAAAAATCGAATACTTTTGGACATGGTTAGGTCCATGATTAGCCACGCGGAACTTCCGCTGTATTTGTGGGGAGAGGCAATTAATACTGCACAATATATATTGAACATGGTACCCTTTAAATCTGTGCCCAAGATCCCGTATGAGTTATGAACTAGAGCCAAACCTAATATGGAACATATAAAAGTTTGGGGCTGCCTTGTACATGTCATGTTACCGTCACAAGAAAGACTCAAACTGCAGGGAAAAACGAGAAAGAATTGCTCATTTGTTGGCTACCCAAGTCATTCAAAAGGATATCGTGTGTATGATCACAATAATAAAATAATCATGGAATGTCGAGATGTGTATTTCCTTGAGAATCCAAAGGTTAATCATAGAGATAGACCACAGATGGTGGATTTCTATGAGGTTTCGAAGGATAAGGATGTTCAAGCGAGTGGGGGGTCCGACGTGGTTGACGTTGGAAATGTAACTCCTGGCCAGGACCCACTTGATAAGGAACAACCGGAACTTAGTACACCCGTTCGGATAAGGAAACATCCGTCATATCTGGATGATTATTGCAGTCTAATGGAAACCATGGAGGATTTGGGTCCGACATCCTAATCTCAAGTAATCAATGGGCATGATGCTGAAAATTGGATGAATGCTATGAGAGAGGAAATTGAATCAATTCATAAGAACCATGTGTGGCAATTAGTTGATCTACCCAAAGGTCGAAAGGCCATCGGTTGTAAATGGGTTCTTAAGAAGAAATTCAATTCGGATGCTTCCTTGGCTAAATACAAAGCACAGTTGGTGACTAAGGGTTTCACGCAAGTGGAAGGAATTAATTACGATGAAACTTTCTCCTCGGTTGTAAAATTCCAATCCATTCAGACCCTTATGGCGGTTGTGGCTTATCACGACTTGGAATTGCACCAAATGGATGTAAAAACTGCTTTTCTAAATGGCGAATTGGATGAAGAGATTTACATGAAACAACCTGAAGGTTTTTTGGTGCAAGGTCATGAGGACAAGGTGTACAAATTACAAAATGCACTCTATGGACTTAAACAGTCATTGAGACAGTAGTACAAAAAATTTCACCAGGCCATAAGTGAAATTGGTTTTGTCTTTAATATTGTTGATATATATTTCTATGTTAAACATAGTGTGAGTAATTGTTTATATTTGTCATTGTATATATGTGGATGACATCCTGATTGCTGGTGACAGTTTGGATGCCGTCAATGGAATCAAACATCGGTTGAAGTCAAGATTCGAGATGAAGGACATGGGTGAGGCTAAATATGTACTGGGCATAAAGATCACCCGTGACCGGCCGAATCGGTTATTGACTTTGTCATAGGAATCCTATTTGGAAACTGTGTTTAAATGGTTTGATATGATGATGTACAAGCCAGTCGATACTCTCATTAGCAAAAGTGAAAAATTATCCAGCAAATAGGGGCCCACAACTGAGGAAGATAAGGCAATGATGCGGGGCAAGCCTTATGCTCAAGTTATGGGAAGCATCATGTATACGATGCTATGTACAAGACCAGATATTGCATTCGCCGTGGGTCTCGTGAATAGATTCCTAAGTAACCCTGGATTACCTCATTGGAATGCGGTTTAGAGGATTCTACGGTACATCAAAGGCACCTTGAAGTTGCAACTATGTTATCAAGGTTATGACCTAAAATTGCGTGGCTAGTCCGATGTGGATTGGGCCGGTGACTTAGACAAAAGAAAGTCAACTACAGGCTATGTGTATACTCTGGGGGGAGGTGCGATCTCTTGGGGTAGCAAGAAACAGAATCAACGGCCCTGTCTACGGCCGAGGCAGAGTATATAGCTTGTAGTACCGCAGTTCAGGAGGCTGTCTGGTTAAGAAATTTTTTATATGGTATTAATTTAATCAGTGAGGATTAGCCTGTCCCGATGAACGTAGATAGTACGTCTGCCATTTCAATGGTGACTGAGCCAAAATTTAATAGCCGATCAAAGCCTGTTGAGATAAAATATCATTTTATCCGGGAGAAGGCTAAGAATGGAGAAATTGAGATTTCTTATTTACCTTCTAAAGAACTGATGGCTGATGCTCTCACCAAACCGTTGCCCGCGGAAGAATTTGGGAGGCATGTGATGTGCATGGGACTCAAATACATTTGATGTACATTGGCACGTTTGTCAACCATGGCATTCGTGCCAAGTGGGAGATTTTAGGAAAATTGTGTGGCCCGACTGCCATGGGCCCCACGCCAGATCGAGCCCAGCGGTGTGCCATGGATGAACTCCCAATAAGTCTTGATCTGGTTGAGTCAGATAAGGATCAAACTCTTGGTGGTAGAGTTTGGATCGAGTTTAAACTCCCGGTTTGGCAGATTTCCCACGCTGGTCAAGAGATGTGGGATTCCATAAGAGGTAGTATCCTAATAGAGCAGTAACTCCTAGGGATTACTCTATTTAAGGGAGATGGGAACCCTGCTTCTGATCATCCAGAGATCTTAGAGTATTCGCAGCGAATTTACAGGTCTGCCTCATACCGGAACGCACAAGGTTCTCGGCGAGTTCGGTTCCGACACTCATCTGGGATCAGCACTTCTTTTAGTAATACAAGCATTTTACTTGGAAAAGCAATTTAAATGAAACTCACAGAGAAAAGCACAGTATTGCAGTGGCACCTTTTCCCACCATTTTACTTGGAAAAAATACCATTTACAGCTTCATATAATACAAACTTATACACTAGTAGGAACATGAATAAAAGCATTGTCTATGCTGGTATTTATATGACATAACAGTAAATCTGTCTTTTGTACGTTCATTTGTGAGTCATCTAACTCCTTTCCCCACATTGAATGAAAATGAGGAATGACAATAATCATGTGCATCTACAAGTCATCAAGAATTTGGAATACATACAAGTACAAAATAATGAAGATAGCAACAAAAATGGCAAGGAGTCATCATTATCATCTTCAATTCAAAGCCTTGCCCCGTCTGAACAAATGTTGCAGTGCTTGTAAAAAATCATGGATGATGAGATGCAGCTAATAGAAGGAATACGAGCTTCCGCCGGTGCTGTCTTTCGAATGCTGTAATAATGTCATCAATGGCCTATTCCCAAGACTCAGTTGCTTCAAGCTGTGGAACACAATCAATATTGTACATAAGTAGGTTTTCAACACATGCATATGCCTTTCCATCCATTTTCCATTTGAGGCCCATGGTTACATGATTTGGATGAATTCATTGGCCCCACAATGGATGGATAGATACCCATAAAAATCCTTCCAGGATTGGAGTCCTAACTCTTCAATCGGGTATAAAACAGACAGACAGCAACAGGACTTGGACAGGGCTTAAAGTAATGCCCTGAAGCACAAAACCATGAATCCAAAGTGTGGAATCGGTCACATTAGAAACCCAACACATCACCGAGGTACAGTCCCAACAGAGACCCCTGGCTAGTTTCTATGCCTACAGGCTATCTTCTTGCCACAAAGGAACATAGGCCAATCTGTGGCACATAAGCAAGAAACAAGCTGCTCATCAGGTAGGAAACAATAGATTTCAACTAATTATTCTCCTCTTACATTTACCATATAGTTCTATACACATGCGGCCCACTTGACAAATGGAAAAGTCATATTTTTGAGCCAGTGTATCAACAGAGAGTAGGACCTGATGAGAGGCCTGGATCATGGAAGTTTCACCTATGACTCCATATAGACGTGGGAGTTCAGAGGTGCAGCAAATAGGCCAGCCTAAACTTAAATTCTCATTAGAAGTAATCCACATTCCTGACCTCCTGGCATAAATCAAGTGCAACTGTGCAAGCCTTGCTCCAACGGCTGCCTCCTCATGGTTGTCTTTGACATCCAAATTAATTGTCAGTACCTGCTCCCGATTATGAAGATCTGAAGATTTTTTTTCACAAATCAGCTAAGCATAAAACCCGCACAAACACGAGACATTTTTTGGTATGCAAGACAAAATACAAGTCAGAAGGATAAAACAAACATTACAAGGAACAAGAACAGAGTAACATATGTTCTTATTGACCTTGCCTGGTACATTTCAACAACATCCTGTGAACTAGAGGATATAGATCATTCTTAAATAAACTAACATGCTCTTTAGCAATAAATGTTCCTGATTATCAACATCTGCAAGCACATGCCTGCTTAGCACAAGTTAAACTCTAACAACTTCTTATGGCATGCTTTCAAAGGCCAAATACTATATTTTACTTTTTTTCATGTATCACCTCCCAACTGTGCTCCAGGCTCTCGTCGAGACCAAATACTGCTAAGGAGAATAAAATAACAATAATGACCTTAGTACAAAATAATATCAGTATCAAGTCCTGCTAGGTAAATTCCCCATAATATTTTGTATCCAATTTGAAAGCCATCCAAACTGTATTACTAGGGATTTCACTTTGAAATAAAAACCAACACAAACCATTTCTGAACGTATTTCGGTTTCCACGAACATGGTCAAGCAGATAGATGAACTGATGTAAACTAAATATAGCACCAATACTTGTATGACACTAATTTAGCATATCCTACTGTATTGAGCCCATTATTTCATGCATCTCTATTAGTTTTCTTACTTCCCAGTATAAAAAAAATGTAAACAAGAAATGAGAATATGATCATTTCATTTATTTAAAATATTCTAAAGAAGAGAATTATCACTTACTATAGAAATCTTTAATGTGGAATTTCAAATTTCGTGTTATGAATGGGATAGTTGTATTTATATCCACGTCCTGGATTTCCAAATCGGGAGTCGTATCCCCAATCTTGTCACGACCCGGGCCCGAGATCGGACTAATCGGGGCCTAACCCGGATCGCGATGCCATCATACTTACTCCCGTAAATCTTGAATTAACCGAAGTTAAGACAAGACTCACAAGGGATCTAACCCGCATACCTGTCACATGTACATTTTTGCGGAAATATATACGTACATTGACAACAATTGACTTTACATTACAAGTAAAGTTCTCATTTACAAAAAAAATATAATCCAATGAAGTCCACCACTGCATATTCACAATACAATGCAGGGGACATCTAATTACATCTCAAAATGATATACAATATCTATCAAAAGATTCACAAAATAATTCCCAAAACATTCAAAAGCTACGCCCTCCGAACTAAGCCCATTCGGCTAAACCTCCTGGAGGTATCGGATGGGCCTCCTCCGCTCGCGGCGCGGCCTCTGCAAGGCCGGGATGGGCAACTGGGCCTGTAATGCCATCAATAACACTATGAACACGACGGTTCAACAAGATATAAACACATTACGATAACTCATGCTAATCCTGTCCATTGTCAATATAAGAACTCTAGACAATTGAATCTAGGTTAACGCAATATTTTGAACAGTGCAGTCAATTGATAATCAATGACTAGATTACAAGTACAATAATATTACCGTTATTCAGTTCAGTGTCTTCCAAAGGAAGCATTAGTCAATTCATTTCATTCATTTCATGTCATTCGGATTACATTGAGCATTTATTAGATGGCTTTTGGGACTTTTCAGTCCAATACATTTTTCATTCAATTCATATTTCATTACATGGCTTGTACATGGCTTTTCATTGACTTTTCAGTCTATATGTGGGATCTACCAGTGTCTTGATCAGAGATCACTGGCATCACCACGGAGCTCCGGAACACCCCAATCATCTGCTGCAGCAGGATTATTCATTATTCATTGCATTTATTCATTTTGTTCATTATTCAATGGTTCATTACATTTATTCAGAATTCAGTGGTTCATTGTATGCAACCATTATAGACTCAATGGGATTAGATGAATCTTTAATCATTCACGGTCCTACTTGTCTCTATCCCAATTTAGACAAATTATAGGTGTAATTATTAGTTACTAAATGCACGTGTTATTTTCGATGGACATCACATTTTCATTTAATATGTGCATTTAGTCCCCAAAAATTTTCCACCCTCAATATCAAAATCCACTGGACTCAAACTGAGTCCCCCGATCGATCGGACCGTTAGGTCCGATCGATTGGACAAATTTTCACTCACAATAAATTTTAAGTCAATATTAAGCTCACTGGCGGTTAGCCGGAACTTGGCCCGCGGCTAGCCGAAATGCAGTCGGCGGCTAGCCGGAAGGTGGCTGGCGGCTAGCCGAAATTCCAATTTCGGTTAACCGCCATTTCGCGGTTAGCTCACGGTCAGCTTTCCAGAAGCTGATATTTTCTGTCTTGATTTTCGGTCACCTTACGGTTACCTTACGGTTACCTTGCGGTTACCTCACGGCTACCTCACGGCTAGCCGAAATTCCAATTTCGGCTAACCGAAAACTGGCGGTTAGCTTTCCAGAAGCTCGCCATTTTCAAAGGATTTGGCGGTTGGCTCCACGGTTAGCCTTACGGCTAGCCGAAATTCGCCCAGAACGTCATTTTCGAGCTTCAGAACTTCTGAAGCAAATCCTAGAAACTGAGTTCTCAACTCCAGTCTCTTCAATAATATATAAAAATCCAAGGAAACACCCTCTTGGACTCTTGGAACAACCATTAAGCATTCACATTCAATCTAATCTCCATTTCATGAGAAAGAAAAAGGGTTTTGAGAACCCATCTCTAATGACTCAAGAGAACTTGAAAAATTAGCATGTTTGATCATAAATGAACATTTATACTTGCCTCTTAGAGTCTTTCTAACAAGAGCTTCTTCACTTGTAGTTCCAAGAAGAAAATCCTTGAGTTCCCCTCCAAGCTTCACTACTCCGAGATGGAAAACGAGATGAGGAAGGAGATGAAGAAGATGAAGCTCCACTCCAACCACTTTCCAAGCTTCCAATCCTCACTCTAGATGAAGAGAAATGGAAGGAGAAAGAAGAAAAAGGAAGAAAGAGCAATGTCTAGGGTTTTGAGTGAGCTGGGATCGTTGGAAATGAACTCAAAGGATTTTCTTTCCTTTTATATGAGTTCATTTTGCAACTAAAGCCCACTTGTCAAGGTTATTTACGGGTTGAGTCAAATGAAGGGCCACTTGACGAAATCCTCGTCAAACGGCTTCGAGTCTATTATGAAAGTTAACGTACTCGTCGAGATACACGTGTTGGTATCAAGAGTTTCCGTATTCGACAAAATACGTATAAATCCGTATTTACGGAAAAAGGCCTTGTTCTCTTGGTTTGAGTTTAAAATCTCATTCAATCCCTTGAATACCCTTCATTATCATTTCATTAGGCTTAATTCAATCATTTGAGACTAATCTCATCGAGTTGGGTCATTAACCATCATTAGACTAATTAGACTTGATTAATTAGCATTAATTTCAATTAATTAGAGTTAACCTTGATTAACTCGGGGTGGGGTCTTACAAATCTACACATTGATGTCAGTCTAGGCATAATCAACCAATGCCCCACCACCCTGTGATTCCATGATGATCAACTCTATCTCCCTCTCTCCCTCCTCCCTCCCTCGCATCAAAGAGCTGAAATATCCAATTGTAGCCACCATGCCAAGAAGGCAACATTTAGCCACAATGCCAAGAAGCATATTTGTAGGTTGAGATATCAACATATTATCATTGATTCAAGAACTGAAATATCCAATTGATAGCAGAAGGTAAAATTAATCTGAATTGTGAATTAGTTCAATTTGCTCTGTTCATAGACGCGAGGTATCTCAAAGAAGTTCACAATTGTGGTCAATCTACTACTGATTAAAAATCAACATTACATTTGCTAGCATAAAAAGAGATAAACTTTTTTTTTAAAAAAAGGAATGAATGAATTAACGCCCTTCAACAGATGGGGCAATTGCTGGAAGTTGTTTCTTTTCCTAAAACTCATTCAATCGAGCCCGGACATCACCTGCTTTAGGCTGGCCTGGCTCGAGCTGGGTACTAATCGCCCTATTCAGGCTTGGCCTGCGGTTAAAAGTTTGGGCCGGGCCTGCATATTGCTTAGTCCGGGTGGGGCCTGTGAACACTCCTAACAGTTGGGGCAGCCAAAGTGAGATTGAAGAACGGAGGTTTATAGCCTGGTGCTTTGGTGGTTTTGTTAGTTTTAGGGGTGTTTTGGTGTTTTCTTCTTCTTGTCGGGTTGTTTCTTTGTGATTTTCTTCTTGTCTTTGTTGTTGTTTTTTCTCCTTTAAAGTAAAAACAAATATAAAGAAAAAACAAAACGCAACTACTTAATCTCTCTCTCTTATCACTTTACCATAAACATTACTTCACTAGATACTATATCTCACATTTACATTGAGTTAACATTTATTGCACCTTTACTTTACCACACATGTAAAAAAACACCCGCTTAACAACAACCATAGGCTTGCATGAACAACAGGGGGCTCATAAAATTCAGATGAGTGTGAAATTTGGGTTGGTGAGGAGATTCTTGCTGTGAAGAGTTTAGATTGATAATAGAAGTTGCAAAGTTTCACTCTAGATTGCCAAAAGGGCTTCCATTTGCACTGGCTTTTCATGACCTTAAATTTACTGATGGTATGGAACATTACCAATGCTACTTTTGATTGCATTGACTGAATGCCTTTCAACTATCACTAGACGATGGAAATATCTATGTAGCAAAATGGAGGCCATGTTTAATTTCCATTATGTTCCCTCTATTCAAGTTTCTTTTGGTAAAAAGGGATAAACTGATGCTAGGCGTACAACATGCAACAAATGTATGGGAAATAGTAATCGGGAATCTAGGTGCTTCAATTGTGCATATACAAGAAAAGTATGGTTAAAAAACTGATGGGATTACCACAAGCTTTGAAGCATCCAAACATGTGCAACATTTTTCTGTTATTTAGAAACCACATGTCTAATTTTTGTTCATGTAACTTGTCTCATCTTATGATCTCTTATTTAGTCTCTCACATGATCAAGCAACAAAAGGATAATTTCTCTTGGTAGCTACACAAGGAGAATTTCTCATTATTCTGATATAATTTTTTGACAAATCCAGATTGATGGCGTAAGGCTCCAATAGCTGAAGACCCCAAGTCAAAGTTAGACTTCGCGAATTCTGTACAATAACCAAATTATTGAGAGCGAAAACCTGCAGGACCTCCCAGTTCTTCTACATCTTTTATCAATCTTTCCACCTTGTATACTATCTTCATCAATATAAATACAAAAGTTGCAATGGGATATAAATCACCAACATCACCATTTTCGCTTGCCAATGTTCCTCGCACAAAAGTACGCATCACAGAATGCAGCTCTTGCCCTGTAGTCTGTAGAGTGTCACTTTGAAATATAGACTCTTGTCGGCAAAACTTCCTCATTTTGAAGATGTCGTCGCCGAGTTCCCTCAGCGTGGAACATATCTGTTTGCCCATTTCTTCACATGGTTCTTTAGCAATCAATCTCAGGCACAGTGGCGACTGCAAGATAATCAGATGTCAATAGAGTAGGCTTTGAGGTGCTATTTTTTTTTCCCTAACTGGACATAAAAAAAGGATTATTGATTTGCTTGTAGATTATAGTTGAGTTGGTTACTTTTGATATAGATTATACAAATTAGGTAGGTTGTGATTGTTAGATGTGTTAAGAGATTATTTAGATATATGATGACAAATGATCTTTTTTCCTCATTAAGTACAAGTCATTACGATCAGTTTGATAAATTATTTTAGTACAAGATGGAGGTTTTTCACCAAAAGAGATGAAATTATTGGTGTCTTGAAGATTAGTCCAAGATGATAAAGGGATGTGCTGTCATGCCTGTTGATGAGACTGCAAGCATTCTCTCAATGTAAGGACTGAAGCAGCCAACTCTCTAACTAGCTCTCCAATTCTTAGATACTTGTTCCAAGGATAAGAGAATCCAAACTTTCTGTGCCATGGTTCCCATCTTGCAAAATTGGCCTGAAATGTGGCAAAATAAAACATGATTTCATCCTAATGAATGTCAAAAAATTCAGCTAACAATTCATGAAATTTACATACCAATGCCTCATCCGCAGCCTTCGAATGTAGCACAGATTTGTAGCTGTTTAGATGAGTGCTTGCGTGACCTTCTGGCTTTTCCTCAGTCTCTTGAAAATACTCCTTCAAGCACTCTACGAGGGGATCGATAAATGAGTAATTTGCAAGGGAACTTTTTTCTTTTTTAAAGATCATAGTTGTGCAAAGCCTACTAGAATTTGAAACTGGTTTCTAACACTAATTCATATCAAATGTATTATGTAGTACAATGATCTGGCTAGCCCTTAGTAATCAATATATGAAGTATAAACAGCTGAGGAGATGATTGATTAAAGATAAGTACAGCTTAAAAATTATGAACCTTCAATAGAGACAGCAAGCTTGTCAAATTTGGATACTAGAGAGCGGTGGAGCTCATCACTAGCCCACACAGGAAACACGAATAAACTCGTAAATACACAGATGAGAAAGCCCATTGCGATTGTCGAAAGCCTCTCGCCTGCTAACTTGATGATCTTCTCGCCCCGAAAACCAGATACTGCAACTAGATTGAATGTCAATATGAAGATCAAAAACCCATAATCAAATTTCTTCTTGATGCTCGGAATCAGTCGATAATACGTTGCTGCTGCACCTGAAATGAAAGTGCCACATTTGAGTTCCACCATCACTATTCATATGAAACTATCCAATTTGGAATAATAGATAGATAAAACATACATGTAAGAGGAATGAGCTTATTAATGTACATCCTTTTTTATGATCAGTTTAATGATTGGATTAAGATCCATATACATGGATTTAGATCCAATTAATTACTAATCCGATACAACTTGGACCCATGTCCGTTTTACTTATTAAGGTCCGATAACTAAATGGGGCAGGATTGAATTGGGTCGGCCTTTCTTACCGAGCCCATGTGCACCCAAACAAGTATGGAACAATATACATTTGCGAGCAAAGGATAAGAGAACTTTTCTGTCCCATCGGATCAATCCCCATCGTATAATCGATCATCCAAAACATGGCCCATGCATTGAACGTTTGAAACTATAAGATACAGCCTTAATTGCAGAAACTTGGGCCAGAATATACTACAAAATGATCCATGCTTACTGAAGATAAACACTGAGATGCTAATGGCAATGGCGCTGCCGGTCCCACCAGCCTTCTGGGCTAAAATCTGGGCTAAAAGTGCTGCCAGACAGCCCAAACCACCACCTAAGATGGTGCCTATCCCACGATTTAGACCCTTGCTAAGTGTAGCACCTGCAAATTAGTTATATCATATGTCAACAACACTATCAGCATCACCACTTTGTGACATGACAAGTAATATACTCAACATGCAATAGATAAAAAGACAACCATAAGGCATGTGAAGGAACAAATTTGTGAGTGCAGACCTGAATCATTTTACCTAATCTTGTTGGAATATACAATCATCACCTTCGCGGTCGTGGTTTTGGTCATCGTCTTATCCTTCAATCTAGTGTTGAATTAAAGTTCTCTCTCTCCCCCCATATTACATACGCTATCATCATCATCATCATCATCATCATCATCATCATCAAAGTCTTGTCCCCGATGAGAAACATACAATGGGTATAAGAACAGAAAATAAGCACCCCAACACTCCAAATGAGACATTCTTACAATATATGCAAAGATGCTCCTCCTCCTTATTCTTCATCATCATCAACGAAGCCATGACCCAATTATTTTGAGGAGACTAATAACCTTGATATTTATTGTTATTTGCTCTTACTTATTGACCGTTTTTTATGTTGCTTATGCTACATGAGTTCAAATTTGAATTTCTCACATTGGGTCCAATTAGGATGGGCCTTACCTTTGGTCACATCATATCCTAACCTTGTTGCTTGTCCCATTAAGCAAACAATGATGAAATTTGCGTTGGACGGGATAACTTTAAAATGGTTTGTCCAAGTTGCGGATGTACATGCAGATAGATGTCTGCAGCTGGTCTTCTCCCTATGCTAAGGTCCAATCTTGTGTCAGTTAGGTCTCTCAAGGGTCCAGCTGGTGGGTTTATGTCTTGTATTCCGGGTTTATCGGATTGAAGGTTCAAGGTGAGGGGTATTTTGGTCATTGTATAAGAACTTTCTTTAGAGGCTAATAAAGGAGAGATTATATATATATATATATATATTAATTTAATTTGTAACCCTAAACTCTATGAGAGATTTAGAGAAGTGCTCTCTCTCCCATTAGTGTTAGATTCAGACTTCGGAACACGTGGGGCTTGTAAGCAAACAACAAAGCAAGAAAGGGGAACACAGAGAGAAAGAGGAGCCGCTTTGAGAACAAGTTCGAGATCTGTGGGAAAATAGTAGGCTAAGTGTTAGATGGTTTGAATTTCTTGTAAAGAGTTGTCCGATTCCTTCATAGTGAACTCACGCAATACGCTCACGAGTGGAAAACCAAACCCCGCACTCAAAATGGCTCTAGAAATGATAACTTAGACTGGGTCGACAAGCCTCACAAACAGCTATTCTAACTTAAACCAATGAAACAACTAGGTCATTCCAGAATCTCAGCAAGGAGAAATTTTTCTGGTGAAAGTTTCCTCAAATAATTTCCCAAGAACATCACATCTATTCTTCAATTTCTCATGCATGCTAAATTAAAGAAGGTCCATGTGTCCAAAACACAGTTACAAAAGGTAGAGCTACACCCCTTTTTAGGAGCATAAGCTGGGCGAACACTGGCCATTTTCATTTACCTGCAGTGAACTCGAAGACAACCACAACTGTCATGATAGCCCACATAGCATTTTCACCAAGTCTATCATACAGAGGCTGAAGAAGATAGAGAAGTGAGACCAGCACAAGAGCAATCCCCACCTTAATGCTATGAACCACCTTTCTATGATCCTCTATCCCAATCTCCTTCACAAGAAAAATAACATGAGAGAGTACAGAAAATCGCTCCCTCGTCTTGATAGAAGACCCACTTTCTTCATCTCTAATAGGCACCACAGTGGCACCCTGATTGCACTTGTTCATAGGCTTCATTTTGCATGGAAACTCACTCCTCTGTGAAGTTGTGGTGGTGCGAAATGAGCTTATATACGCACTTGTGATGGAATATAATCCCGTAACCGTGTGGACCCATTGAATATGATAACATCACCTTTTCCCACTCAAGATCATGGAAATCCACATGTCCAAACCCAACAAGAGACATCTTTCATGACAGGTAGTCCTTCCAATTCCCAATATGGATAGACAATGTTTTCTTCTGTTTTGGTGTATTTCTTATGGGAGTTGAATACATTTAGACATATACAAACATACATGGAGTCCACTTACAAGGTTTCTTTAATCACCTGAGCTTGTTTCTTTAATTCCACTTTTTTAGCTAAAGCCCTAGCTAGCTTTACATGGTAGTAAGATAATTTTTTTAAAGTGTCTGTGCATCATCCACTTTAAAGTTAAAAATATCTCCTTCTGTATATTTAACATTGAACTACACAACATTTGACTAAGCACTTCCTTTACATTCTAGGTATCTTCCAAGAAGTGATGTTTTAATTCCTTTCCATTCCATTAGGTATTTTTCACATCGTGCTATTTAGGATTTGAGAATCCCTATCAAACAAGTTCCCTTCTTTTTAGTATTTTTCTCAATCACTAGTAATTAGAAATTGAGAATATCTATCAAATAAGTGTATTAACTGCTAAGAACACTAGCCAATAGCCTTCTCAGCAAATAGTAAATATTGGGTTGAGAAAGGATTAAAATCGAGCTTGAACCTGGATATTAAAACCCTCATGGAAATTAACATATCTATTTTATAGTAAATATCTTTGAAAGGCAAATTAAACCTAGAAGTTTAGGTGCTCAATCTAACCTAATTTAATCCAACACAAACAATTACCGGAAAAAGAAAAAACCCTCGATTCCTCAAACAGGGAATTTGCAATTTGGGTCAGGCTCGGGTAAGGTTGTTTTAGTTTCATCAGTTTGGATTAAGACTGGATTTGGCCACCAATGATTTGGGTTAGGTTTGGGTTGAGCCGATACACTTAGTTGACCCATTTGAGCTATGCCATTACTAGCAAAGTAAGGCAATTAGAAAGTATCTAATAGTCTCTCATATAATCCTATGATCAAGGGTTAAGTGAGTGTGAGTATTTAGAATGGGAAGAGGGAACTAAGGGTGCGTTTGGCGTTGTGTCATTTGGATGTTCCCATATTTCCACGAGATAAGGCTATAAAAAACATGTTTAGTATGTGTAAATCAATGTTCCGAACTTTGATCCCACAGGAAGGAATCAATGTTCAGAGCCACACCCGTCTTCTCTCCTTGGAAGATATTTTATTTATTAATGAAGTTTATCTTTAAATGCATTTGCAAAATTTGCATGCATCATGTCACTTTCTTTCATTGTTTATTTGTTTGTTGATTGCTTAGTTGAATCGAAACCATATTCGCTAGATGCATTTCCGATTTTTTATCTAAACTGACTCGATAAAGTTAATTAATTGTTGTTGCTAAAAGGAGTGGTTTGGGTTCCAGGTCTCTTGTCGCGTAGCTTATATTGCCCGTTAGCCAGGAGAGCATTTAAGGCTTTTGTGGCGTAAACCGTTGACAGGCCACCAATCATTCTGATTAGTGATAATTATTAATTAACAATGTCTAGGATTTTTAGATCATTAAGAAGAAATACATCTTCTAACACAGTTTCAACTTCTTCTTCTACATCATCATCCATCATGCCAACAATAAATAAAATTTCAATTAGAAATTTAGAAGAAATAAATTTTGATGATATAGAAAAATCAATCTAAGATTGGACAATTCCAAAAGTCTCTTTAAGAGAAATCTATAAAGAATGAACTTTCAAAATAAAATCTTATTATATAATAAAGACGGTTGATGAAACCCTCTCAATACAACAAAATGAAGAAAATCTACATTTAATTCATTTGGAAAGAATTAACATGCATATATCAAAATAGGGAAATATTCAAGTGAGAACTAGTTCTCACCTATTATATGAGAATTTTTTTGCAGGGCCCAACTAGCAACCAATCCAAACCTATTAACCAATAGGGAACCCCCTGATAGTCACTAATCCCAAGGATTGGCACACATCCGAATGGGCTGAACCATTGGATTGATGGTTGAATAATTTTTTGAATATGAAGCTATTAAACTCTTGGGCCGCGGATGAAGGGGTTAGGGGTATGGGTTTAGGGTCAAACTTGATACTTGGGGTGATCTCACATAGATTTTTCTATCACCACTAGTCTCATCCCCAAATGGGGCCTACAATTGGGCCCCATAAAAATGTTCTCATATAATATGTGACAGTTAGTTCTCACCTGAATATTACCGATCAAAATATAAATACATGCATATAGGACTTAATCAAGCTGCCACAAATCCATTAACCAGAGTTGTTTGAATACATCTTGTCTTGCCTATGTTCGAGATAAAAAAACATGAATCATTCAAGGATTCCCTAATAGCGATGGTAGAAGCCAGTCTTCATGATGGCCCTGCCTTTTTTAATTGCTTTTCTAATTTCATCGTATCACTTCATGATCCAAGTGCCTTTGAAGCTACCACTCTAGGCATCCACACAAAAGTATTCAACATGAAACCTCAATCACAAAGTGTTGCAATCGTATATAAAATTTATTATAAAGCAATGAATACAATTGTCCCAGAAATTGCTTATTCATCTCAAATCAAAGGAGTAACTACTCTACTCCTGACAAATTTCAAAAAAAAAAAAAAAAAGTCACCACACCTAAATCCATAGCTTGGAAAGATGTGAATCTTTCTGGTATGTGGGAGCTTGAAGAAGCTCAACCAAAAACCCCTCAACTTCAAGATGATGTTGAGTCAATTACAGAACATCCAGATCGAAAAGTAACAATAAATTTTGCCGATACACCAAGATCATACTTTTCACCCACAAAAAGATCAATCCATTCAGAAGCTGGATCTTATAGATCATCCACTTTCTCTTTTCATAATACATCTTTCCCGAAATCATCCTCTACTCATCCATCAGGTATAGCCTTCCCTGTTTATTCAGAAACAAAAGATAAAGATGTACAATCAGTCAAATTATCTGAGTCTAATTTTGATGCCTTAATAAACACAATCTCTTAAATTCATGAAACTAATGAAGAAGCAAGTGATTTCATAATACATAAACAATACCTTCAACAAGATCTATTAAAACATCCAAAGACAAAATGGTTTTTTACAAAATTTTCTAAATTTGAAAGATCTCAAGTAAAAGAATTATGGTATGAGAAAATAAATCAAGAACGAAGAAATATTCCTTTCTTTGATTGAATTTCTTCAAAAATAAATAAAAAATGAACTATTATGACAATTAATAAATCCACACAATCATGGGAAACAGAAAAGGGTAAAATTAAATTGGTACACCCTCCTTTCTCTACAATAAAAACTAAAGACATAAATGCCACTCCATTAAACAAAGGTTCAAATGAATCCAAAAACAAGACCATCGACAATGAACAAGAATCTCATATACAACATTCTAAATCTGATTTATCACCTTCATATAATATAGAAAACTCTATCTCTGACCAAACAGAAGAAAATATATCTACCCCCTCATTTCCATTTATAAATGTATTAAGTGCTCAAGATGAATTAGTTCTTGAAATAATAAAAAAACATCTCATATAAAGATGAAATAATAAAATATTTTAGAAAAATCATTGAAGATAAATCCTCTAATAAAACTTCAAATCTTAATTTTAAGCCTATTTCTATACTTTCAAATCTTGGAAGAATAAATCAAATTAATCTGCTCATTCCTCATAAAGAAAAATATATTGAGAATCTTAAAAATGACATTACTGTTTCTCGAATCGAGGATCAATTAGAATCAAAAGATTTTGAATCTAAACTTAATAATTTCCAAACCTCATTAATTAATAAATGAATGTTGTTCTGAAATTCCTTCTGCCTTTTAACATAAGAAAAAACATATGGTGTCCCTACCATACATTTCTACATTTAATGAAAGAGACATTTCTACTAAATCCATACCATCTTGAATTATGAGTCCTCGACTCTTAGAATTATGTAATAAAGAAATTAATGATCTTCTCCAAAAGAAGTTAATTCGTAAATCACACTCTCTTTGGAGTTGTGCAGCTTTTTATGTTGAAAATGCTCCTGAAAATGAACGTGGGGCTCCCACCTTGTAATCAATTATAAACCATTAAATAAAGTTCTTCAATCAATCAGATATCCAATTCCCAATAAACAAAATCCTATTACTCGCTTATATGAAGCTTTTATCTTTTCAAAATTTGATCTTAAATCAGGTTTCTGGCAAATACAAGTTGAAGAAAAAGATCACTATAAAACTGAATTCGCTGTCCCTTTTGGACATTATGAATGGAATGTTATGCCTTTTGAGCTAAAAAATGCTCCTTCAGCTTTTCAAGAAATGATGAATGAAACTTTTCACCCTTATAAAAATTTCTCAATTGTATACATTAATGATATTTTAATCTTCTCTCAATCCATTGATGACCATTGGAAGCATTTAAAAACTTTCAAGTGGATCATTAAGAAAAATGATTTAGTTATTTCTCAAAGAAAAATAAAGCTTTTCCAAACAGAAATACAATTTCTTGGTTATAAAATCACAAATAAAACGGTAACTTCTGTTGAAAGAGTAATCAAGTTTGCTAATAATTTTCTTGATGAAATAATAGATAAAAAAAATTACGAAGTTTTTTATGATGTCTAAATTATGTATATGATTTCTACCATAACCTCTCTAAAGAAAGAAATATTTTACAAAAATGCCTAAAAGATTCCGCAGAACAATGGACTCCTCAACATATAGAAGCAATTCAAAAGATAAAATAGAAGGTTAAATCCTTGCCATGTCTAAATATTCCAAATCCAGATCTTTTTAAAATTATACAAATAAATGCCTCTGAAATAAGATTTGGTGGAATCCTACTTCAAAGAAATGCTCGATCAAAGGAACAGATCGTTAGATTCTATTCTGGCACTTGGAATACAACTCTACAAAATTACTCCACAATAAATAAAGAAGTCATTGCCATATATAGTATCATGCATACTCAAATTTCAAAGTGATATTTTAAATCAAAATTCCTTTTATGAATTGATTACAAATCTGTAAAAGAAGTTTTAGAAAATGTCGTTAAAAATATTGCATCAAAACAAATTTTTGCTAAATGGCAAGCTTTACTTGCTATTTTTTATTTGGATATCGAATTTATAAAAGGTCCTTCAGATTCCCTTCCCGATTTTCTATCTTGTGAATTTAAAGGGTAAAAACAAGGTCAGCAAAGATAGCTCCAAAAGAAAAAGGAAACAAATCCAGTCATTGACACCATAAATATCCTGTCTAACAATAAATTCAATGCCTTGAATGCCTCACCAATGCTCCGAGTACTCTATCCTTCCATTCCTTTCAAAAAATCTCAATACATTAAGAACTTAATCTCCTATTGTCTTTCTTGACGATAGAATTTATGCAAACCTTACCATTGACCAAATCCTCACAAAAATATTCCGCAAATATAGCCATTTTTCCCCAAAGCTCCCAATATCTCCCACAAATATTATGAAGTAATTTTGAATAAACCAAAAGTGCAATCATCACTCATGAAGACCGTGATGGTGAACATGCCTTTTCAAAAATGAAGATTCTGCATATTCATTCTCTTACTGAATGGGTAGACAAAGACTGTGGTAAGTCCCATAGGAAGTTCTTGGCCCTATGATTATTGGGATTGTATGAATGCTTAGTAATATACTCTGTTGCATAAAATTCTAAAAAATGTTATTCACGGTACATCATTTTATCATCAAAATGCGATCAAACTATTCCCTGTTGGTTCTAGAATAATTAGTAGAACCGTTTTGGACCATAATCTTGCATTCTCCCAGAAGCCCTATTAAGTCATTATCAATCATTTAAATCTCATACCAGTTTTGAAATCCTTGATCCTTCATACTCTTTCTTTAAATTCATCTCTTCCTCCACTATCCTATAGATTCTCCAATGGGAATATGGTAAATCTCAGACAATAAAGCTAACATGCCTTGTTCGTATTTCTCATATAAAATGGTGAGATAAATTTGACATCTCGATTTTTCTCAATAAATGTTATCATTCCTCCCCTAAAGTTTCTCTCATCATACAACCTCATACTGCAAATCCTCAATCCAAAAAGCAAGCAGCTTTTAATACAATTTTGCTAAAAAGTTTTAAAGAAGCTGTCCATGGTGAATTGTCATTGCCAACTATCAATACTCAGCAGCATATGGATCTTCTTCAAGAAATACAGCGAATGAAAGATGAAATCCAATTTCTCAGAGACACTATCATAAAGAAATATGGCGGATTTATGCAAGATGCTTCTTCCTTTAATGGTGCCGTCCACAATAAAGACGATTCTGATGCTACAATGCCTCCCTCTGGAGAACCAGAAGAATTTTGACAATTAAGAATGCTGATCATCAAGTCCGAAAGATCCGAAATATTCCTAAAAACCCAGCACATGCAGCAATTATCATAAAATTTGCCGATCTATAGCAATGCCAAAATGCATCTCTCGCGCAACTTCCATGCAGAATTATTTCAGTTATACAGATGTCTCAAATGCATAATACTGCAGTTCCCCATGCAAAATACCCCAGCTCATCTCTCCTCATGAAGACATGTGTCCCGAAGACTTGTCTGACCGTGCATAAAGAATTGCTCACATCAACAACAAAAGCCTATATAATTGCTCAAAGCTGTATAAAATTAATTTCATGACAATTATGCATTTATGACTATGTACCATGTCAAACTTGCATGTCTCCTCCATTTACTCCATGAATAATTCTCATACGTATTATAACTACAAAAGTTACTCCAGAGTCAACAAAAATAGGCTATGGTGATCCTCAAGTAATGGTACTCCTCATGCACATGCTAAATGAAGAAACATCAAATGAAGCATTCATGCTACCGATACTTCAATGCAAAAGTCAACAATTGCAACTACAGTAATGCAAATAATACAGCTACAGCAATACCGCATGCAACAGCTATAGAAATGCAAATAATACAGCTACAGCAATACAGTACAAATGACTTGTACTTGTTATCCAGATACTGTACACACTTCAATGTAGTAGAATCCGATGGTGGATTTCAAATGTATTTCAAAGGTAACTAAGTCTATGAATGTCTATAAATAGGGATTGTGAGGCTTTATCTCGCACAACCAAAAATTTGTAATCCTTCCACGTTTCACTTTCTTTTATTCTTTTATTTTAGTATAGCGAGAGTCCTCTGGTTCGATCCCGATCGGTCATATGGCATCAGAGCCATACCAGTCTTCTCTCTTTGTAAGATATTTTATTTATCAATGAAGTTTAGCTTTTAATGCATTTGCAAAATTTACATCTATCATCTCACTTTCTTTCGTTGTTTATTTGTTTGTTGATTGCTTAGTACTAGTATTCCCACGGTAGGCCTCACAGAAAAGTTCTCACCGGGACTTCGTGGGTACAGTTCTCACCATAGCCAAGTATTTATATGTTTTGATATGTTGGAATACTAGTACTAAGGAGTGATACTTAGTACTTAGAAGATCCACGGATGGATGCCTGTACATGGGTGTGGAAGCAAGGTGCCAACACCGTTAACCCAACAGTGTTGGCAATCCACGAACATATATTATATATAGCTTGTACTTGAAGAAAAACTAGAGTGCATGTCTTGTACGCATGCATTCAATTGAGCTATGCCGGCCATGTGGCTTTAAACTTTCTAGAATCTTTGCTTTCATACATGATATATATACAACGAATGGGTACGTTCCATTTAGGCAAAGGCATCAACCAAGCAACTGAAAGTACAGACTAAACTGCAAGCATATCAAAACCATCTATCCATTTCATCTCTTCAATGTTTGGATGCTTATGAGAAGCTAGATCAAATGTATAGGAACATGTACAATATCTAGGAACCAAATAGTCAGACCCATTGCATGTATGTCTGTATCCATTGCATGTATGACTCTGACTGACACCTACCATCTGGAATTTCAGTTCCATTGGGGGGCTGAGGAGATGAAGGAAAGGACAGCACCACCAGCAAGTGGGGTGTGGTGGACACCAGGTCCTGTGTGATGGCTCTTGGTTTTCGTTAGTGTCAGGTGTCCCATAACAGCAGATTTACTATAATATATTGGGAATCACACAGCGGCACCCACAGCTCGTTCGAACCAGTGCGACCTTTCCTTACCATATCCTGCCACCTGGCCACCAAGTAAAAAAGAAAAAAAATAAACACAGCAGATATATTATAGTATAGGTGTACGCACTGCCAAGTGGTGAAGTATATTATCCTTAATTTCTTTTGATGTTCCATTAGACTACAACCTTTTGTGGGCCTCAACCCTTATTTTAATAGTGGTTAATTTTAATAGAATTTTAGCTATTTGACTTATTTTAGCTGAATTTTATAACATCGCCCATTTCTATTCTGTAGGTCGGCAAACATCAATTGCCGAATACCACACCATTTACTAGGAATTATAGCATAATATGGGGAATGTGATCTTTTTTCAGATGCTTTTCTTTAAGCATATTTATGGTCAGACTTGCTTCTGATTAACTTAAAAAAAAAAAAAACTATATAATGTTTTTAAAATTTTATTTTATCTCTTTTGTCAAAAGAAGATGGCAAAATCGTAGAAAAAATAAAAGAGAAATAAAAGAGGAACACATACAAGTTGGTAGTGCGTCGGCGGAGACGAAGAATAAAAAGCTTAGGCCCCAACACGCGAGCGGTTGAGCAACAAACAAAACCCATAAAGCAATGATTTGTGGCGACCAACGAACGGTGGGGGTTGTAGGAGTTTCCCTTTCATAGTCCGTATAAAATCATATTCGTACTATGACTTTTAATCCCACCCGACCCTCTGTCTTTGCTCCCACGCTTTGTCTTTGCACCCCCACCACCTCCAAGGCTCCACACTTTGTTCCCCCCCCTCCCCCCTAACTTTGTCTTTCCACCCCTGCCCCCGCCCCCCTCCCCAACGCTTTCCCTTTAGCCCCCGCCCCCTCTCCCACGCTTTGTCTTTACCCTGCATACAAAGCCTTGGTTAAATTTGATCTCATATCATACTAATTTGAGTATTATTCGTCGTTGGATTTTATCAAAAGTTTACATATGTACTTTTGTATGTTTTTCTAATCTACATTTCAAGCCTTTCCATCCCTATGATTCCTCGCTTATGCAAGGTTTCTTAGGAGACTTTTGGGCCACATTTGTGCAATAAGTCCTCTGCACAAGCGGAGCTTTTGTTTCATCCTTATACCATAAAATGTTATTTGGTTATACAAACATCCACAAAAAATGTCTTGTTTGAAATTTTTTTTTTTTTTTTTCAATCCGCAGAAATACGTGTCTGATGCCATCTTTTCAGATTTTCCATTCTATAGAAGAGGGATATGGGTTTTCTCTTTCATGCCTTTACACAAACGAGCCCTTGCATGTAGGGAAGTTTCTCATATGGAACGTCGCACTTGCAAATGCCAAATGGATAGATGCATTTAATTTAGAGGAGATCCTTTTTTTAGCAGCCGGCCACTTACATTTTTTATATTTGGATGGAAACTTCTGTCATAGGATAAAATTCTTCTTGTGATGTATACATGAAAAATAACTGTCTAAAAAAAGGGGATTTCTTTTACTTAATATAAAATTGTTTGTTTGCATGGAATAGTGGTTTTTCATTTTATTTTTTTTTCTAAGGAACCGTGAAGGTCTAAGAAATGTATTTACAAAGAAGTGGCTAACATTGAAGAAATGGAAGCAAGGATCCACAAACAACCATCAAGTTGTTTACCAAAGAAAAAATATCAAATAATTGTCCTTATGGTGGAAAATGAATATTGTGCCATCATTTGCTACTGCTCTATTAAGTCAATTCTAGAAAAGTCAATGTCCTACTCCTATATGTTGGAAATCATGTGGCCCACATGCCACAGGTTCTACGTCAGATCAAGCATGACTATGGCCATAAGAGACATTAGTATCTCACTCTAATTCAAATACTTGATATGTACCCACTCAATTAGGACCAGTGTGGATAACTAGAAAAAACAAAAAAGAAATATTTTTTAGAATATAATCTTTCATTTTCTAAAAAAGAAAATCATTTACGCTTGGTAACCCAAGAAAAATCTAAAAAAAAGGATAATTTTCTTTCAAAAGGATAAGTGTTTTTTCCTATAATTCACCCTCCCTAGAAAACTTTCTACAATATAAATTTCTTTCAACATGACGATTACAAAGTGGTAAAATAAAGTAAAAACTTCAGTTCACCAAACTCATCATGATGTATTTGTTTACATATATGGTAAAGTAAAGTAAAAGTAAATGCCAAAACACGGTAAAGGTGGTGTAAAGTAAAGGTAGGATAAAGTATATGGTAAAGTAAAGTGGGAGAGAATGGTAAAGTAGTTTCTTTTTGTTTGACTTTACTTTATCACATTTTATCATGGTTTTATATGGTAAATAAAAAATGACTTGTTTACATGTATGGTAAAGTACAATGAAGACTGATGTAACATCAAGGTTAAAGGTGAGGTAAAGTAAAGTGAAATGAAATATGTGGTGAAGTAAAGTAGGATAAAGAGTTGTAAAGTAGTTTTTTTTTTTTATTGATTTTACTAAATTTTACGATGGTTTCATGTGATAAAAGAAAAGTGACTTACGGTAAACAAACGTGGAAGTTGAACTTTATGTCACTACTTTTTTATCCAGACGTGGTAAATTACATATAAATCAAAGTATTTAATAAGAAATTATTCTAATATTGTGATTTACTTTCATCAAAGCACCTTCCAAACAACTCAATTATAAATTTGTAATGTTCTTCAAAAATGGCCAAACAGTAAAAATATTATGATATTACATTATTCTAATCCATACTATTTTATTTTTGTAAGTAAATATCTTATTCTATAAACATCCAAACGTGCCAGTCTTCCAATAGAATTAGGATAGATGTGGGTTTCTGACAAGTAAGTCCTTAGGAAGTGTGACTCTTTGGAATTGACCTACATAAGATATATGAGAGCTCTAAGGTTGGTATACAAACATTCTACACCTTTTTCTAGAGTAAGACTGAGACAAAGAGATCTCCAAAGCTTCTCAATCGTTGAAATGCATATTTAATTTTTGTTTTCCTCTGGGCTTGAACTTTAAAATGGAAGGGACAACTGGTAATATGGTACCCAAAAATTATGGGGCTTTTGTCGATAGGTCCCTCGTCATTTGCTTTTATAGCCTAAGGTCCACGATATTTTATCGTACCAACGGCAGTCCTCTCGTAAGAATGATGCAGTGAATAAGACAAAAAATCCCCTCCACACGTCAGCAAAAGCACAACTTAGACAAATTTATCTGAGTTTTGGGAAAACTCAGATAAAACTCAGATAAATTTTCCAAATGAGTTTTACTAGAAGTTAACATACGTTTTTAGAAATAACACAAATAAATTTCCTGTTTTTTTGAATTTGCTGTTAATTTTTCTGCTCGGATAAATTTGTGTTGCTTTTTGTAATGATGTGAAATGAGAATGAAGGGAGGCTAGAGACTTACAGATTTGAATAACCAAAGTCAAAGTGATTTGTCTTGCTCGTAGGAGAAAAAAAGATGAGTTGCTGAGTCTTCCTCTTGGTAGTAGAGTTACATCTAGAGGTTAAGGAAAACCCCAAGTGCTTCAAGCGGATTTCAGTTGGAGTTATTTTATGAATCAAACGCCACCCAAAGCAGCTGATTTTGTGGAGGGAGATATCATTCTAGATCATACTAGGTCAGTCCAGTTTGCAAACTCTAAACTTGATGATATTTCAAGATACTTTCAAAGAAAGCCGCCCATTTGGAGACACTCTCTAGTTTAGAGTGTCTCTTTCTGATGGGTTTGGAGAGAGGTTAGAGATAGCTGATGAGCAAAAGTTATTCAAAACTCAGATAAATTTGTCTGAGTTTTTCCAGAAGTTAAGAGAAGTTTTCAAAAAACTCAGATAAATTTTCTGTTTTTCTGAATTTGCTGTTAATTTTTCTGCTCGGATAAATTTGTGTTGGTCCAAACTTAGATAAATTTGTTCACAACTAAAAAAAGTTGTTCAAAACTCAGATAAATTTGTTTGAGTTTTGACAAAAATTAAGATAAGTTTTCAGAAAACTCAGATAAATTTGTTGTTTTTCAAAGTTTTCTGTTATCTGCTCGGATAAATTTATTTTGGTCCAAACTTAGATAAACTTGTTCGAAACTCAGAAAAGTTGTTCAAAACTCAGATAAATTTGTCCGAGTCCTGCCAGAAAGTCAAATAAATTTGTCTGAGTTCTGCAAAAAACTCAGATAATTTATCTGAGTTTTGGCAAATTTATCTGAGTTTTTGTCCAGTTTATCAGAGTTTCTGGGAAATTTATCTGATCTCGGGGACACCAAAAGTCAGAATACGGAAAATCAGATTTTAGTAAAAATCGAAATCCAAAACAAGAACACTTGATGACCATGATCCAATCGAGAAAAGAGAGAGAGGGAAAACAAGCAAAAGAGCAAACTACTCTTTTTCAAATCAGTTGTAGAGAGAGAGAGAGATTTGGAAGAGACTTCAAATGAAAGAGTAAGAGAAAGTAAAACCGTTATCATCTTTGAAAAAATGAAAGAGAGAGAATCGGAAGTCATGGTGGCGACGAAATGTGCTCTACAACGATAATCCGCAACCATGAAAACGAACAAAAAATGAAAAATGAGAGAGAAGAAGGAAAGAGTTATCTGGGACATCAAAGAATAAGAGAGAACTTGGCCTAGGAATGAGGGTTGAAAGAGGCAAATTAGTCATGAAAATATATGACGTGGCATATTAGGGACCTCTCACCAAAATATCTTCAGCTATCTGGACTATAGACATTAGAGAAAAAGTTGTTGGACTGGATGCCTTAGAAGACCATGCTCAGGACTGTTGGCTAATTTACCCAAAAATTATTGCTTGCAAGATGGACAATGGGGCTTACAAGCAATTTTTGGTGTAGTAGTACTAGACAGTATGATGCTCCATGAAGTGCTCCATGAAGTTTATCATTAAAAAAATGAAGTTGGAATTGTTGGATAATCTTAGGTATCTTATTCACTACGTTTTCATAATGTATATCAAGGACTGGAAATTAGGGCAATGACGAGGGTAAAGGCCTAAGCAAACTTCAAATTCAATACGGTTCCAATGAATTAGCTGCCCTGTGGCCCCAAGCCTCCACCTTTAGTTAATGTTATGGTTTGTTAAGCTATACATAGTTATTAAATATCGGTTTTTAAAACATTATAACATTCCCCCTAACATGCAATATTTGAGGATTTTCTAAAATTTCTAGGTTCCACCCACTTTTTGAAAATCCGTGCCGCTCAAAATAATTAAAAGCCGGCCCAATTTATGTGGTATCCCCAAACTTTGCCCCATAAGGAGTTGATTCCCATCGTAGTCATTTGATAAAAATGTGATTTAACACAATGTTACGCAATATTCATTATCACATCTATTACAAACCATAAATCCTACTATGGAACCAACCTATATTAGGGAAAATCGAGGGTAACACAAACTCTAAGAGGGCTTTCATTTTAAGTAGCTCAAGTTTTCAATAGATGACCCCCTACTGTGGAGCTCCACTCTTTTCCAAATTTATTTCATGCCGCCTTTCCAAGTCCCTAGCCATCAGCGCTACACAAAAAAGGATTGATCCATGGAGGGGAGGTACCACTGAGCTACCAGTGGTTTGGAAAGCTTACCACTACTTCAAATCAGGACGTTTTTAGAGTCAAAGCCTCGGGGGATCCAAATTCCAAACTCCTTATTTATTTATTTATCTTTTTATTTTGTGGTTGGGGCGTGGTTTTCCCTATCCAAGATATGACATGACATATTTTTGGTATCCCAGCAAAGGGGACTGGTATCCTGTGAGACTCATACGAAGTGATGACATAATTCACACATGTGAGGTAGTTAACTCACAAATGGAAGGAAGGGGGAAGCCAGGTTCGAAGGGTGGACCAGACCTTCCATTGAGAACTGCCGCTCTACAATATTGACGATATGCTTTCTAGCTATTCCACATTGATGAGAAAAAAACACTACGGCTAATTGGCCAAAGTCTAAATTTAGAATTTTCAGATCATCCGGAAAAATGTAACTAGAAGATTGATAGATGGCATGGGGTAATGAAACTCACAGAGAAAAGCACAGTATTGCAGTGGCACCTTTTCCCACCATTTTACTTGGGAAAATACCGTCTACAGCTTCATAGTTTACAAACTTATACGCCAGTTGGAACATGAATAAAAGCATTGTCTATGCTGGTATTTAATTATATGACATAACAGTAAATCTTTCTTTTGTACGTTCATTTGTGAGCCATCTTACTCCTTTCCCCACATTGAATGAAAATGGGGAATGACAATAATCATGTGCATCCACAAGGCATCAAGAATTTGGAATACATACAAGGTACAAAATAATGAAGATAAGAAGAAAAAATGGCAAGGAGTCATCATTATCATCTTCGAAGCCTTGCCCCATCTGAACAAATGTTGCAGTGCTTGTAAAAATTCACGGATGAGATGCAGCTAATAGAAGGAGATGTTGTATATGACCCCCGCCGGTGGTGCATGTCTTTCAAATGCAGTAATAATGTCACCAATGGCATCTTTTCTCGACTCAATTTCTTCAAGCTGTGGCACATAATCATTGTACATAAGTAGGTTTTCAACACATGCATATGCCTTTCCATCCATTTTCCATTTGAGGCCCATGGTTACATGATTTGGATGAATTCATTGGCCCGACAATGGATGAATAGATACCCATAAAAACCCTTCCCGCAATGGGTAATGCACTAATGCCCTGAAGCACAAAACCACGAATCCAAAGTGTGGAATCGGTCACATTAGAAACCCAATACATCACCAAGGTACAGTCCCAACAGAGACCCCTGGCTATTTTCTATGCCTACAGGCTATCTTCTTGCCACAGAGGAACATAGGCCAATCTGTGGCACATAAGCAAGAAACAAGCTGCTCATCAGGTAGGAAACTATAAATTTCAAGAACGTTGTTATTTTGCTCTTACATTTACCATTTAGTTTTATACACATGCGGCCCACCTGACAAATGGGAAAGCCATATTTTTGAGCCAGTGCATCAACAGAGAGTAGGACCTGATGAGAGGCCTGGATCATGTAAGTTGGACCTATGACTCCATATAGACGTGAAAGTTTGGAGGTGCAGCAAATAGGCTAGCCTACACTTAATCTCTCATTAAATGTAATCCACATTCCCGACGTATAAATAGGACACTTGCCATACCTCTTGGCAAAAATCAAATGCAACTGTGCAAGCCTTGCTCCCACGGCTGCCTCCTCATGGTGGTCTTTGACATCCAAATTAATCATCACTAATACACTCTTCATCAGTACCTGCTCCCGATTATGAAGATCTGAAGATTTTTTTTCACAAATCAGCTAAGCATAAAACCCGCACAAACACGAAACATTTTTTTGTATGCAAGACAGAATACAAGTCAAAAGGATAAAACAACCATTACAAGGAACTAGAACAGAGTAACATCTGTTCTTACTGACCTTGCCTGGTACATTTCAACAACATCCTATGAAGTAGAGGATAAAGATCATTCTTAAATAAACTAACATGCTCTTTAACAATAAATGTTCCTGATTATCAACATCTGCAAGCACATCCCTGCTTAGCACAGGTTAAACTCTAACATGAACAAACTTCTTGTGACATGCTTTTAAAGGCCAAATACTATATTTTACATTTTTTCATGTATCACCTCCCAACTGTGCTCCACGCTCTCGTCGAGACCAAATACTGTTAAGGAGAATAAAATAACCATAATAAGGACCTTAGTACAGAATAATATCTTAGTATCAAGCCCTGATTGGTAAATCCCCCACAATATTTTGTATCCAATTTGAAAGCCATACAAACTGTATAACAGGGATTTCACTTTGAAATATATAAAAACAAAACACAAACCATTTCTGAACGTATTTCGGTTTCCACAAACATGGTAAGGCAGATAAGATCAACTGATGTCAACTAAATATAGCAAACAATACTTGTATGACACTAATTTAGCATATCCTACTCTATTGAGTCCATTATTTCATGCATCTCTATTAGTTTTCTTACTTCCCTGTATAAAAATAATGTAAACAAGAAATGAGAATATGATCATTTCATTTATTTAAAAATATTCTAAAGAAGAGAATTAGCACTTACTATAGAAATCTTTAATGTGGAATTTCAAATTTCGTATTATGAATAGGATAGTTGTATTCATATCCATGTCCTGGATTTCCAAATGGGGAGTCGTATCCCCAATCTACACATTGATGTCAGTCTAGGCATCATCAACCAATGCCCCACCACCCAGTGATTCCATGATGATCAACTCTTCCTAGGCATCATCAACCAATGCCCCACCACCCTGTGATTCCATGATGACCTACTCTTCCTCCCTCCCTCCCTCCTCCCTCCCTCGCATCAAAGAGCTGAAATATCCAATTGTAGCCACAATGCCAAGAAGGCAACATTTAGCCACAATGCCAAGAAGCATATTTGTAGGTTGAGATATCAACATATTATCATTGATTCAAGAACTGAAATATCCAATTGATAGCAGAAGGTAAAATTAATCTGAATTGTGAATTAGTTCAATTTGCTCTGTTCATAGACGCGAGGTATCTCAAAGAAGTTCACAATTGTGGTCAATCTACTACTGATTAAAAATCAACATTACATTTGCTAGCATAAAAAGAGAGAAACTTTTTTAAAAAAAAAAAAAAGGAATGAATGAATTAACGCCCTTCAACAGATGGGGCAATTAATGGAAGTTGTTTCTTTTCCTAAAACTCATTCAATCGAGCCCGGACATCACCTGCTTTAGGCTGGCCTGGCTCGACCTGGGTACTAATGGCCCTATTCAGGCATGGCCTGCGGTTAAAAGTTCGGGCCGGGCCTGCATATTGCTTCGTCCGGGTGGGGCCCGTGAAGACTCCTAACAGTTGGGGCAGCCAAAGTGAGATTGAAGGATGGAGGTTTATAGCCTGGTGCTTTGGTGGTTTTGTTAGTTTTGGGGCTGTTTTGCTGCTTGGGTGTTTTCTTCTTCTTGTCGGGTTGTTTCTTTGTTATTTTCTTCTTGTCTTTGTTGTTGTTTCTTCTCCTTTAAAGAAAAAACAAAAGGCAACTACTTAATCACTCTCTCTTATCACTTTACCATAAACATTACTTCACGATACTATATCTCACATTTACCTTGAGTTAACATTTATTGCACCTTTACTTTACCACACATGCAAAAAAACACACGCTTAACGACAATCATAGGCTTGCATGAACAATAGGGGACTCATAAAATTCAGATGAGTGTCAAATTTGGGTTGACGAAGAGATTCTTGCTGTGAAGAGTTTAGATTGATAATAGAAGTTGCAAAGTTTCTCTCTCAATTGCCAAAAGGGCTTCCATTTGTACTGGCTTTTCGCGACCTTAAATTTACTGATGGTATGGAAAATTACCAATGCCACTTTTGATTGCATTGACTGAATGCCTTTCAACTACCTCTAGACGATGGAAATATCTATGTAGCAAAATGAAGGCCTTGTTTAATTGCCATTACGTTAGCTCTATTCAAGTTTCTTTTGGTCAAAAGAGATAAACTGATGCTAGGTGTACAACATGCAACAAATGTTTGGGAAATAGTCATAGGCATCTAGGTGCTTCAATTGTGCATATACAAGAAAACTGATGGGATTACCACAAGCTTTGAAGCATCCGAACATGTCCAACATTTTTCTGTTACTTAGAAACCGGCCATGTCTAATTTTTGTTCATGTAACTTGTCTCATCTTATGATCTCTAATTTAGTCTCTCACATACATTTCGAGCTACACAAGGATAATTTCTCATTGTTCTGATAAGATTTTTTGACAAATCCAGATTGTTGGCATAAGGCTCCAATAACTGACGACCCCAAGTCAAAGTTAGACTTTGCGAATGCCGTACAAGAACCTATTATTGAGAGCGAAAACCTGCAGGACCTCCCAGTTCTTCTACCTCTTTTATCAATCTTTCCACCTTGTAGACTATCTCCATCAACATAAATACGAAAGTTGCAATGGGATATAAATCACCAACATCACCATTTTTGCTTGCCAATGTTCCTAGCACAAAAGTACGCATCACAGAATGTAGCTCTCGCCCCGTAGTCTGTAGAGTGTCACTTTGAAATATAGACTCTTGTCGGCGAAACGTCCTCATTTTCAAGATGTCGTCGCCGAGTTCCCTCAGCATGGAACATATCTGTTTGCCCATTTCTTCACATGGTTCTTTAGCAATCAATCTCAGGCACAGTGGCGACTGCAAGATAATCAGATGTCAATAGAGTAGGCTTTGAGGTGCTATTTCTTTTTCAAACAGAACATGGAAAAAAGATTCTTGATTTTCTTGTAGATTATAGTTGAGTTGGTTACTTTTGATATAGATTATACAAATTAGGTAGGTTGTGATTGTTAGATGTGTTAAGAGATTATTTAGATATATGATGACAAACCTCATTAAGTACAAGTCATTACGATCAGTTTGATAAATTATTTTAGTACTAGATGCAGGTTTTTCACCGAAAGAGATGAAATTATTGGTGTCTTGAAGATTAGTCCAAGATGATAAAGGGATGTGCTTTCATGCCTGTTGATGAGACTGCAAGCATTCTCTCAATGTAAGGACTGAAGCAGCCAACTCTCTAAGTAGCTCTCCAATTCTTAGATACTTGTTCCAAGGATAAGAGAATCCAAACTTTCCGTGCCATGGTTCCCATCTTGCAAAATTGGCCTGAGATGTGGCAAAATAAAACATGATTTCATCCTAATGAATGTCAAAAATTTCAGCTAACAATTCATGAAATTTACATACCAATGCCTCATCCGCAGACTTCGAATGTAGCACAGATTTGTAGCTGTTTAGATGTGTGCTTGCTTGACCTTCTGGCTTTTCCTCAGTCTCTTGAAAATACTCCTTCAAGCACTCTACAAGGGGATCGATAAATGAGTAATTTGCAAGGGAACTTTTTTCTTTTTTAAAGATCATAGTTGTGCAATGCCTACTTGACTTTGAAACTGGTTTCTAACACTAATTCATATCAAATGTATTATGTAGTACAATGATCTGGCTAGCCCTTAGTAATCAATATATGAAGTATAAACAGCTGAGAAGATGATTGATTAAATGATAAGTACAACTTAAAAATTATGAACCTTCAATAGAGACAGCAAGCTTGTCAAATTTGGATACGAGAGAGCGGTGGAGCTCATCACTAGCCCACACAGGAAACACGAATAAACTAGTAAATACACAGATGAGAAAGCCCATTGCGATTGTCGAAAGCCTCTCGACTGCTAACTTGATGATCTTCTCACCCCGAAAACCAGATACTGCAACTAGATTGAATGTCAATATAAAGATCAAAAACCCATAATCAAATTTCTTCTTGATGCTCGGAATCAGTCGATAATACGTTGCTGCTGCACCTGAAATGAAAGTGTCACATTTGAGTTCCACCATCACTATTCATATGAAACTATCCAATTTGGAATAATAGATAGATAAAACTTACATGTAAGAGGAATGAGCTAATTAATGTACATCCTTTTTTATGATCACAGTTTTATGATTGGATTAAGATCCATATACATGGATTTAGATCCAATTAATTACTAATACGATACAACTTGGACCCATGTCCGTTTTACTTATTAAGGCCCGATAACTAAATGGGGCAGGCTTAGATTGGGTCGGCCTTTCTTACCGAGCCCATGTGCACCCAAACAAGTATGGAACAATAAACATTTGCTAGCAAAGGATAAGAGAACTTTTCTGTCCCATCGGATCAATCCCCACCGTATAATCAATCATCCAAAACATGGCCCATGCATTGAACGTTTGAAATTAACTATAAGACACAGCCTTAATTGCCGAAACTTGGGCCAGAATATACTACAAAATGAGTCATGCTTACCGAAGATAAACACTGAGATGCAAATGGCAATGGCACTGCCGGTCCTGCCAGCCTTCTGGGCTACAATCTGGGCTAAAAGTGCTGCCAGACAGCCCAACCCGCCACCTAAGATAGTGCCTATCCCACGATTTAGACCCTTGCTAAGTGTAGCACCTGCAAATTAGTTATATCATAGTCATCAACACTATCAGCATCACCATCTTAGGATAAAACAAGTGACATAACAAGTAATAATTAGACTCAACATGCAATAGATAAAAAGAAAACCATATATAGGGCATGAGGAGGAACAATAATTGCTCAATTTGACCCACTTTGTGAGCGCGGACCTGAGTCATTTTACCCACTTCGTTGCCGTCGTGGTTTTGGTCATCATCTTACCCTTGAATCTAGTGTTGACTTAAAGTTCTCTCTCTCTCTCCCCCCATATTAGACACACTATCATCATCATCACCATCAAAGTCTGATCCCAATTATATCTGTGTGGATGAGAAACATATAACGCATGGCTATAAGAATAGAAAATTAAGTACCCCAACACTCCAAATGAGACATTCTTACAATATATGTAAATATGCTCCTCCCCCTCCTCCTTATTCTTCTTCATCATCATCAACGAAGCCTTAACCCATTTATGTTGGGGAGACTAATAACCTTGATATTTAATGTTATTTGCTCTTACTTATTGACCCTTTTTTTATGTTGCTTATGCTACATGAGTTCAAATTTGAATCTCTCACATTGGGTCCAATTAGCATGGGCCTTACCTTTGGTCACATCATATCCTAACCTTGTTGCTGGTCCCATTAAGCAGACAATGATGAAATTTGTGTTGGATGGGATAACTTTAAAATGGTTTGTCTAAGTTGCGGATGTACATGCAGATAGATGTCTGCCGCTGGTCTTCTCCCCATCATATGCTGAGGTCCACTCTTGTGTCAGTTAGGTATCTCAAGGGTTCAGCCGTTGAATTTATGTCTTGTATTCCTGGTTTACTGGATTGGAGGTTCAGGGTCAGGGGTATTGTGGTCATTATATCAAAGCTTTCTTTAGAGGCTAAGAAAGCAAAGATTTTATATATATATATATATATATATATATAAATTTAATTTATAACCCTAAACTCTATGAGAGAGTTAGAGAAGTGCTCCCTCTCCCATGGATTCAGACTCCGGAACACGTGGGGCTTATAAGCAACCAAAAAAGCAAAAAAGGGGAACACAGAGAAAGGGGAGCGGCTATGAGAACAAGATCATAGTAGGCTAAGTGTTAGATGGTTTGAAATTCTTGTAACGAGTTGCCCGATTCCTTTATAGTGAACTCAAGCAATACGCTTATAGATCCGTTGACGTAGGCGAGTGGAAAAATCACCCCACCCACCCCCCCCAGGCTAAGTGTTAGATGGTTTGAAATTCTTGTAACGAGTTGCCCGATTCCTTTATAGTGAACTCAAGCAATACGCTTATAGATCCGTTGACGTAGGCGAGTGGAAAAATCACCCCACCCAACCCCACCCCCCCCCCCCCCCCCCCCCCCCTCTATAGTGAACTCAAGCAATACGCTTATAGATCCGTTGACGTAGGCGAGTGGAAAAATCACCCCCCCCCCCCCCCACCCCCCCCCCCCCAAAAAAAAAAAAAAGTAAATAAATATCCCAACACCTCACTAGTTAAAAAAGTTCACTCAAAATGGCTCTAGAAATGATAAGTTAGAGTGGGTCGACAAGCCTCACAAACAGCTATTCTAACTTAGACCAATGAAACAACTTGGTCATTCCAGAATCTCAGCAAGGAGAAATTTTTCGAGTGAAAGTTTCCTCAAATAATTTCCCAAGAACAGCACATCTATTCTTCAATTTCTCATGCATGCTAAATTCAAGAAGGTCCATGTGTCCAAAACACAGTTACAAAAGGTAGAGCTACACCCCTTTTTAGGAGCATAAGCTGGGCGAACACTGGCCATTTTCATTTACCTGCAGTGAACTCGAAGACAACCACTACTGTCATGATAGCCCATATAGCATTTTCACCAACTCTATCATACAGAGGCTGAAGAAGATAGAGAAGTGAGACCAGCACCAGAGCAGTTCCAACCTTAATGCTATGAACCACCTTTCTATGATCCTCTATCCCAATCTCCTTCACAAGACGAATAACATGAGAGAGTACAGAAAATCGCTCCCTCGTCTTGATAGAAGACCCACTTTCTTCATCTCTAATAGGCACCACAGTGGCACCCTGATTGCACATGTTCATAGGCTTTATTTTGCATGGAAAGTTGGAAACTCACTCCTCCGTGAAGTTGTGGTGGTGCGAAATGCGCTTATATACACACTTGTGAAGGAATATAATCCTCTAACCGTGTGGACCCATTGAATATGATAACATAACCTTTTCCCAGTCAAGATCATGGAAATCCACATTTCCAATGGTAGTTTGGTGGATGGGAAAGGACCCAACAAGAGACATCCTTCACTCCTTCCAACTCCCAATATGGATAGACAATGTTTTCTTCTGCTTTGATGTATTTCTTACGGGAGTTGATTACATTTAGACATATACAAACATACATGGAGTCCACTTACAAGGTTTGTTTAATCAGCTGTGCTTGTTTCTTTACTTCCACTTTTTTCAGCTATAGCCCTAGCTTTTCTTTGATGGTAGTAAGATAATTTTTTGAAAGTGTCCGTGCATCCACTTTTAAGTTAAAAATATCTCTTCCTGTATATTTAACATTGAACTTCACAACATTTGACTAAGCACTTCCTTTACATTCCAGGTATCTTCCAAGAAGTGATGTTTTAATTCCTTTCCATTCTATTAGGGTTTTTTTTCACATCGTGCTTGTTAGGAATTGAGAATCCCTACCAAACAAGCTCATTTCTTTTTAGTATTCTTCTCAATCAATGGTAATTAGAAATTGAGAATATCTATCAAATAAGTGTATTAACTGCCAAGAACACTAGCCAAAAGTAAATATTGGGTTGAGAAAGGATTAAAATCGAGCTTGAACCTGGATATTAAAACCCTCATGGAAATTGGGTCAAGCTTGGATTTGGGCTTGGATATATGACATATCTATTTTATAGTAAATTAGTATATACACAACTATGAAATATCTTTGAAATGCAAATTAAACCTAAAAGTTTAGGAGCTCAATCTAACCTAATTTAATCCAACTCGAACAATTACCAAAAAAAGAAAAAAAAAAACCGTCGAATCCTCAAATAGGGAATCTACAATTTGGGTCAGGCTTGGGTAAGGTTTTTTCAGTTTCATCAGTTTGGATTCAAGTCTGGATTTGGCCACCAATGATTTCAGTCAGGTTTGGGTTGAGCCGATATACTTAGCTCACCCGTCTGAGCTATGCCATTACTAGCATAGTAAGTTAATTAAAAAATATCTAATAGTCACTCATATAATCCTATGATCAAGGGTTTAGTGAGTATGAGTATTGAGAATGGGGAGAGGGAAGTAAGGGTGTGTTTGGCATCATGTCATTAGGGTGTTCCCATATTCTCACAAGATAAGGCTATGAAAAACATGTTTGGTTCCAAACTTTGATCCCACTGGAAGGAGTCTCAAAATCTTAACCCCCCAGGTATTAGAAAGTTGGAACAAAAAAACTTTACTTTAAAAAAAATAACTTATTGGCACAATTGTTTTTTTCCTTATCTCTTGCCTTTTAAAGAATGTCATTTAAAAGCTTCAAATTCTCCCACTTATCCTAAAGGTAGGCCCCATGTCCACAATCTCAAAGAAGGCGGCCCCACTTCATAATTCCTAAAGATGGGTCGCAGGATCACAATCACTAAAGGTGGGTACATATTTTAATTACTATAATGGTAGGACCACATTATAAACCCTTTGAATGTGGCGCCTATCTTCTAATGTCTAAAGGTGGGCACCACATTGTAATTTCAAAATGTGGGTCCCATGTCCACAATCACAAAAAAAGGTGGCTCTACTTTAATTCATAAATGTTGGTCACATGGTTACGATCACAAAAAGTAGACTCACATTGTAAATCTTATGAATGTGGACCCTCATTGTGAATCTTATGAATGTGGCCCTATGTTCGGACTTCTAAAGGTGGGTACTACATTGTAATTCTTAAAGGTGGGTCCCATGTTCACAATCAACAAAAAAGATGGCCTCACATTATAATTCCTATTAGGGTGGTCCCACATTGTAAATTCAATGAATGTGATGCCCTCATGTTCTAACTTTTAAAGGTGGGAACCACATTGTAATTTCTAAAGGTGGGTCCTGTGTTCACAAAGAATGTGGTCTGCTTTGTAATTCATAAATCTGGATCACATAGCATGATCACAAAAGGAAGACCCACATTATAAATCTTATGGATGTGGGCCCCAGGTTCAAATTTCTAAAGGTGGTACCAGGTTTTAATTTCTAAAGGTTGGTTCCCATATTTACATTCACAAAAAGATGGCCTCACATTATAATCCCTATAAAGGTGGTCTCATACTATAAATCTTATGAATATGGGTTCCATGTGCTAATTTTTAAAAGCGAGTACCACGTTATAATTTCTACAGGTGGGTCTCATGTACGATAATAATAGAATGCCTCAAACAATAAAAGATGGATCCCACATTGTAAATCCTATTCCGCACCTTGGGGCAAAATTTTTATAACATTACCAAACAAGTTTCATATAGCATATTCTCTGTAGAGTAATTTAATATAATCTTTCCGAACAAGTTTTGCAGAGTATAGTCTTGACACAACCCAATCATGGGAGGTGGGTGATCAAAAGTTCTGAGTAAGACCTATAAAAAAAATCAACCCAATTAGATCATTCTAATTCTTTGATCACGGCCCTCAAGTTTAATGATCTTATATAGGCATCATTTCTTATTTAAATATCACAGTAAGTAACAGTTGGATGAGTATTAGAGATTTAGATTTATCATAAGGGCTCCCATATGCCCGTAAAAATAGTTGCTCGTGGATGGTGCTCATGGGATGGTTCTCATTTGAGGATTTTCCTAATATAAACTTACATATAATGTTTGTTTATATGTGTTAGGTTTTTTATTGTGATATTTGCTCGACAATTACTCTGGACTGGCAATCTCCTATGTTAACAAAAAAATCATCACATAATTGCTAAGAGTTCGAATCCTCTATCGCCGTTGTTGCTCTGTGACCATAAGTGAATCAGTCACGGTCTGCCACGTTAGCCGCAAATCCAAACTCAACTTCTAATATCTAAACTGCACGGGGTACCTTCGACCAAGAAGTTTTCATATGTACATTATTCATTGTATTGTTTCATGCGTCTAATGTGTATGTTTTATCAGCAATCTGACTCGAAAAGTTACGGCTGGTGAGTCAAGAGTATGGGGATTGACTTGTAGTGCCACCTCATACACGATGGTAAAAAAAAAAAGTTATCTCTTACTAAGTAGTGAGGGAGTAGCGAGGGATTCCTCTCGACATAAATAAATCCACCTATACATGGAATATAATCAGGTGAGAACTGTTATCATATTCTAATTTTGAGAACTATGGGTGGGGCTCACCTTCACCCAATCCAAACCTTGCAATGGATATGGAGCCTTTGATATTCACATGCCCCAGGGTTTGGCACTCATACAAATGGAGTGGACCGTTGGATCAACCGCACACCCATACGAATGGATTGGACTTGTTGGCCATGGATGGAATGGTTAGGGTAGTCCCACATAGATCATTCCATCACCCGGTTCCATCCCAAGATAGCACCCATTAGTGGCCCCATAGAAAAGTTCGCACGGTGACTTCATGAGAACACTTCTCACAAGAAATGAGCTGCATAAATATGTTTTGATATGTTGGAACACTAGTACCAAGGAGTGGTACCTCTTGACTTAGAAGACCCAAGGATAAATCCTGTAGACATGTTTGTGAAATTTAGATGCCAACACCATTTAACTACGAGTGTATTGGCAATCCACCTACATATATGTAGTTTGTCCTTGAAGAAAAAAAAGAGTACATGTTTGGTTCGCATGTGTTCAATTGAGCTATGCCGCCATGTGGCTTTATACTTTCTAGATTAATCTTTGGTTTTATACATGTTGACATACAACGAATGGGTACGTACGGTCCATAGGCATCAACCCAGAAACTGCAAGTATAGACTAAACTGCAAGCATATCACAACCATCTATCCATTTCATCTCTCTATGTTTTGATGATGGCTCATGAGAAGCTATATCAAATGTATAGGAAAGTCATCTCGGAACCAAATAGGCCGGTAGATACATTGCACATTTGCACGTATGTCTGATGTCTCTAGGTAAATCAAATGACTCTTGACACCTTGACCTACCCAACCACAATCTAGAATTGAAGTGTCATAGGGTAGATTGGAGGCTGAGGTTTCAGTTGATGAAGGAAAGGACAGCACCACTACCACCACCAAAGTGGGGATGGGGTGTGCCGGTGTGGTGGCCACCAAGTCCTGTCTCATGCCTCCTGATTTTCGTTAGTGTCAGGTGTCCTCATAAGAGCAGATATTATAATATATAGGTGTCCTCACAAGAGCAGATATTATAACATATAGGTGTACGAACTGCCAAGTGGTGAAGTACAAGCCCTTTACTTCTTTTGATGTTCCATCAGACTACACCCTTTTGTGGGCCTCAACCTGCCTCCTCCTGCTGCTGCTGCTGCACCTGATCAACTTATCAACTCACTCCATATTGTAGGCCAACCCTGTCGACCCAAGCTTATAGTTGAGCTGCTGAGCCTGAGGGAGGTGTGGTGTGAGTACCGAGTGAGAGAAATTAGTAGATCACCAGTCACCCACGAATGCTAATGTTTGGTGAAACCAAGTTCAATCGATGGTTTTTCTACCAGAAAGAAATTCAATCGAATCATCCAAAAAATGTCAAGTTTTAGAACTTATGGCCAATTTCTAGACAGTTATTTTCAAAGTTAAGTTTTTAAACAAAATGAGACTTATGATCACAATCTTATGTTCTAAATTTATTTTGTTATGTGCTTTCTTAATGTTACTCATTACTAATTCTTACAAATTGGTTGGTTTGAAGGGTTTTATTGGTTATATGTTTCATAAATCAAACTGCAACATCAAACTGCAACATCTATATAGTAGTTAATTTTAATAGAATCAATTCTATTGGACTTGTTTTATCTGCATTTTATGACATCGCTCATCTCCATTCTATAGGTCGACTAAGATCAAATGCCAAACACCACAATTTGACAGGAATCATAGCATAATATTGTGCATGTGATTTTTTTTCAAGGCACTTATCTTTTACCATCTCAATGGTTTGACTAACTTGTGATTACCTTCAAAAAAACTATATATATGGGCACGGCTTCAGATCATGTCCCTTTCCCAATAACTTCTCTTATATTCACGAAACTTCCTTCGTGACGATATCATTATTTACCTAACACGCATTTGGATGTATCCTATCCACTAAAATTGATGTTTTCATCTTTTCTTATCTCCATCTCCGATAAAGTTCCTCTAAAAGATGGAGAAATTGTAAGATAAAGGGGGATAAAAGTCCACACAAGTTGCTAGTGCGTCGGCGGACAAAAAGAATATAAAGCTGTGGCCCCAACACATGCATCAGTGGAGCAAAAAAATAAGAACCCACAAAAGCAATGATTTGTGGCAATGAACGATTGGTGTGGGGTAGAAAAATTCCTTTTCATAGTCCGTGCCACGGAACAAAATCAAATCCGTACTACTATTACTTTCAAGTTTCAACTGCTAATCACAAACCTTTAGAATTTTTGTCTTTACATCCCATGACCAAGCCCACCCCCAAAAGATAAACGAGTAAGAGAACCCTCTAATTTGTTTTGTGCAGTGATGACTACACAAGAATATAAAGAGGCCCCTGAACACCGTTCATTTTCAATTTAGTGTTTTTTAAAAGCAAAGCTCTTGATCACCTATTTGACTATTTCTTTGTATATTTGGATTATTCTTCGGACCACACAAATTAAGCACCCTCTAAACTAGTCATATTTAGACCTAACTTTGGACCAAACTCAAATCTTATATAAAGGCCCTTTAAGAAATCTTATCTTGTGTTTCTAACTCTTCATCTTCATTGGTTTTTGTTAATTTAACCGACTTTACATAAAGGAGGCCGCATTTGCCTAATCCAACTCATTAATTCACATACATGCACACAAATCCTTGGTTAAATTTGATCTCATTCCATACTAATTTGAGTATTATTCATCATTGGATTTTATCAAAAGAAGTTTACATGTGTTTTAATGTATTTTCCTAATCTACATCGAAGCCCTTTTCCATCCCGGCCTTTCACTGTTAGAATAGAAATATCTTGGTAAAAATATAATACACAGTGCCTTTTGATGTTGTCTGAAAGTACATGAGTTACTTTGTATAAATCAAATCTTTTATTATTTAGCTTATAGCACAGAGATATCCAAACCAACTTCTTGTTATCCCACAGCTAATCTATAAGTAACTAAGCTTCATCTGATCCCACTAACCATTCCATAAAAAAAAATATTTTTAAAGTGTTCATGTTTCATTTCAATTGCCATTACATTTGTCCATTGGTTCACTATTGGTGCAGTATCACTAGAGGACACTCTTATTTGATCGTTCTATGTGAGTTATTTAATTAAAAAGAGATTTTTTTTTTTTTTTTGGTTACCTAATTTTGTGTTTGCCACGTTTGTGATTCCAAGAGTCCACATGCAACTACAAGGAAATTTCTAGCTCGTGTGACCTCCACTTTTTCAGGGCCAAACTTCCACTTAGCTAGAAGCCAAAATGTGGTGGCCTCTGCATCCTGTAGTGGCACAGATTAGTGTTCAATTTATTTATTTATTGACATTGGAATCTTGAACTCAGATCCCTATGCCTTTCCTTTATCAGCTAAACTACAACTTGAAGACTCACTGTTGAAAGTCAATTGGTTATTTGCTGTGCAGGAGACTTTTGGGGCACATTTGTACAGTAGATTTTCTGCACAAGCATAACCTTTGTTTCCTGTTTCCTCCATATATACCATAAGATGATAAGAGGTTATTCTGTCCAACACAAACATCCATGGGAAAAGGCTTGTTTTGAATATATGTTTTCTGCAATTGCAGAAATATGTGACCAACACCACCCCTTCGGATTTCCTTTTTTTTTGCATAAGAGGAATATGTGTTTTCTCTTTCATGGATTTACACAAACAAGGCCTTGATATAGCAAACTTTCTCATATGGAACGTCGTTTGATATAACCTATAAAATGAATAATTGCTTAGCTTTATTTAAGTCAATAAGTTTTCCAGTCTTCTTCCAAATAGATAATTTCTTGTTCGTCACCCGCAATTTTCTGTGAGATTTTCTTTTAAATTACTAGGATTTTCTATAAACCATTTAACCTCATTTTTCCCCCTTCCATCTTCCTCTCCCCAGCCCACTGGCTCTCTCTCTCTCTCTCTCTCTCTCTCTCTCTCTCTAAGATGGGTTCATTTTATAGGTTATGGGGATTTGTGTCAAACAGCCTATGAAATAATTTAGAATTTTCTCCAATAGGATTTTTTTTTTTTTTTTTTTTTTGCAAATATGGCCTCTCCATCATTTTTGTGAAAAAAAAAAAAAAAAAAAAGATGTGGTATATGTGATGGATGTCTTATTTAGTGCTGTATGAAACAAGTTGCAAAAAAATATAAGTGCATATGCACTCTGAAATGTGTGGAGATATTTTGTTTGGCATATACTCAAACAAGCCCCGAGTGAGAGCTTTTTACCTATCATTTTTAATGGATTCTTCTGTGCTTGTATGATTACTACACAGTGTTCCAAGAGCATTTCTGCATATCAGTGCCCCACCCTGTTGCAAGAGGAGTTCCACGTCAGTGGAATTATTTTCTTAGGGGCAAGGGACACGCCTATACATCCAGATATATTGAATGCTTTTTCCCCCTACATGTCTATGGTTTCTTGGGTTTGGACTCTGGAGTTGAATGCAAGCTTCTTTTTTTAACATTCCCACAATTGGCAGCTTGAAGTCCACTCGATCCATATGCACTCTCCAAGTTTCTGAAATAAACTAGGTGCAATGTAATTTGGATCATATGGTAGACCTTATCATGTTTTTCTCTTCAGAAACTTGGAAGCATTGCCAAAGATATTTAGTTCTGCACTCCCTGATGGGGTGCAAAAAGAGGGAAGATAACAACAACAACAGAAAAAAAAAAAAAACTTGTAGGAGCTGTTTTTAGAAGTTTTTGTAGTTGGTGTTGGCTTACCATTTGGACCCAATTTCCCAATTCCTCTTTGCTCTCAAAATGGCTAGCAAAGAAATCCAAGCCATTTGATAGGGATGCTGCTCACATCATAGAGCAACAAAGACAATTTTAGTAATTGAGACAAAGGAAAGAAGCCTGACACTGAAACATATATGAATAGAATGAAGAGCTTGAAGGGTCTCATGGTTGGGGGAGGAAGATGAAAGGAGGAAAAAGGGTTAAAGAAACCCAACTAATTTTTAAACAGGGCATTTTTATCATCATGCCATTTTCAAGAAAAAAATCTCCGGAATAAAGGTTAACAATTGGAAGTAAAATCTATTTTAAAGTAGACAGGAAAACTTATCAACTTAAATAAATAAGAAAATTCTTCACGTTCTGTTTTGAAAGAATTAAATACATCAAGATTTAAGTATTTTTCAGTATTTGATTTTGCAAGGTTGATGGTAGCGGATTTATTTTTTCTCCCTTAGTTCATTTTTCACCTTTGTTTCTTTAATTTTAGCTCCTTTTAGAATTGCATGGAATTGAATTCCAAAAGGCAAAAGGCTATTAAATAACCTCACTCTTGTGGAAAATAAATACCAAGTATCACCCTAATAAGTCAAATCCTAAGACAATCAGAGTTTGAGATACATCTGTAACATCTCCACCTTAAATCCTTCACCCCTCACCTCTTTAATATCCCATCGTTGAAAATATGTTAAAATAAGTTCATAGGAATTCAATTCAATGCAAACAAATGGGCCCTAAAAGCAATGATAGGACAAAGGGTGAAATATAGAGATTAAAAAAAAGTTGGGAAAAAGAAGAAGAGAGGAATGAGGTTGAGTACAATAATTTAAGACATATATAAGAACAGAATCTACAAACCTAAGTGTAAAATTTGGCTTTCAAAATTTTGGAAGATTTAGTCCTCAGGTTGTAAGTCGACAAGTGACTAACCATTCCGATAGATTCTAAAGAAGATTTCTGTTGTTTTTCACTGAAAATCATTTTGCTGTGGAGTTATTCCAAACAAAAATGAATATCCATGCATGATTTAAGAGAGAAAAGACTTTTCATATAAACTGATTTCACACAAAATTTAGATGACACAAATCAAAAAAAGTTCCAAACAGACCCTAGAGTGGGTTTTTTTTCTCCTTAACTGTCTTTACACATCAAGTAAAAGAAGTCACTTATTCTTTCTCATGCCCTGTGTATAAACATAATCTTTGAAATATAGAACTTTTAGGCCAAATATTGGAAACTATTGTGAAATTCCATTTTTCATATATGTTGAAAGTCTTACTATAATAACAGTTTTTATGTCTTTCCAATAATTTCCTTTAAAATATAGTGAGATCTTAAAAATATTTGTGGTTTGTCACTGAGGCATCATGAGCTGAGCCTTATTCACAATATATGTCATGTTAATATCAACATTCTTATTAAAATAATCAACATTTTCAGTACTTTCTTGAGCTATTAGCAAATAAAAAATTTCAATAACTTAAATAATAATAAGTGACAATATATGCACCATCTAATCTATGGGGTCCACTAAAAACAGCCCTTGATTTTTTTAACCATCAGTATTTTTTTTTTTTTTTTCCGAAAGGCTGTTTTTAGTAGGCTCCACAAATTGTATAGGGCCGAATATTTAATCACCGCTCAGACAATCAAACGAAACCAATTCACAAACAAAGTGGTAATCAATCCCAACATTATCATTTATAAAACACTAATTTCAATGTAAAGTGGATGAAATGATGTCTAAATGGAGACACTGAGATTCTCAAAAAAATAACAAAGCCACAGGATCTCATTCAGATTGTATAAATCGATAAGTATAACAATATAGTATTTAGATTCTAAGCACATTCCTATAATTCAACTTTGACCAAGGATTTAAGGATTGTAAGTCACTTCTCCGTACCCTAAAAATCCCTATCAGAACCTAAAAACATATAATGACACACGGTGGATGAACGTTGTCAAGAGAGGAGCAGAGTCAGCATAAAAAAATACTGTGAAAATGACAACCAGAGCAAGAAGATGAGCCACTATCAAGAAGAAAACGTGCCCAAGAGAGAGCGCAAAGTGCGCTCAATGGTTAGAAGTGAACCATGTCAGTATGCATGAGCTGACAAACTTGATTGACAGCATGTCTAACATCTAGATGAATCATAATGAAGAGAACCACCTAACTTCACAAAATTTGTAACATCAAACAAGGGATCACTGTTCACAAAAAAATAGTGAATAAGTCTTATCTAATAAGTGGAGAAGGCACTTAAGCTAAAGGATGAGGCACATGTCAGAGTGAGGCACCCACTTACCTCTTTGTCCAATGAGTTCTCCTTTCTTAGTGGTGGCAAAGCTCACATCATCTTCTTTCATCCAAGATGCCGTTGGATGCAGTGAAAACAGAGAGAACTTATGTTCCAAAATGGAAATATATAATTGAACTTCATCAATGTTGTGTCATATTAAGGAAAACCTCACATCATCTTTCTTTCATCTTTTAATGCAGTTTTATGTAGTGAATAGCAGCAACCTGGCGTTGGGGACGTGTTTCCATGATCAAGGAATTGGAGAGGTTGGATCCAATTCAGCCCCATTATGGCTGCAAGATAACAAATTGCGGTTGCAGATAACAAATTGCGGTCTTCGAATTTGGGCCAATGGCCAATTGCCATGCCCATGGCCCATGAGAACTTGTGTCGGCCATATAAAAAAATCAGCATTATTGAAATTTGAAGCATTATTTTGATCTATCTAGAACTATGGTTTTGTGAGTTTTACTTTTGCACTCAACCCCATATGATTAAATATCTCATATAGGCCTCTTAAATCCTCCGCTTGTAAAATAATGCGCTTGGGAGGAACTAATAGGTCTGAAGCATCTGTCTAAAGCTCAACTCCCCCAGGTAACTCAGAGGGACATAAGAACTCGGGTGAGTACAATCGAGTGTTTGACACTCAAGTCAGACACTTTCAGCTCAGTGCCATTCTGGTCAACCGAGCCGGGGGTGAATCAGGTCAAGTTCTTGAACTACTGTCCAAAGCATGATTTCAAACCATGGTTTGTGGTGGTATAACAGTTGACCAATTAATATAATGGTCATCACAGAATCATAGCTCCAAGTCTGATAAAATTTTCTCAGCAATCTTCAGTGTTCTAGATGTAAATACAACTTTAGAATGTGAAGCATGGAGCATCTTGTGGAGTTCTATGTCATACACTTCAAACCAAACCTTAGTATCAATCATGGAGAAAATTCTCATTTCCTATAGTGGAATTCACAGTTTCATCTATCCAGATGATTAATGGGATGGGGCTAAAATTCCCCACATTTACATATCTTAATTCTCCATTCTTTGGACTCTATATCTAAAACTAAGGTTAGAACTTTGACCAAGCCAGGTTTGGCCTTTCGATTTTGGGTTCAGTTATTATACAGTTTTAAACCTCTAGCCCTCTGTCAAGTGGATTGTTGTAGTAGGACTTTATTTTGTTCAGTCACACTTGGATTGGCTATGAATGTAAGATGCTGTGAACCATGACTATGACAATGGCTGCTGTGCAATTACAATAGGGGTCCTTTGTTTTTTTTCACGGGATATTTTTTTTAGAGGAATTTACGGGGAAAAACCCCATAGATGGGCGCTACACAGAAAAAGTCCCACTAAACGTTTGCAAACAGAAAAGGTCCTCCAGTTGCTTTTTTGCCTTTCTATCTTTGCCGTTTGCGCAAATGGTTGATATCGACCATAAGTCATGTTTCAGCAAAAATGCCAGCTTCAGTTGGGGTGAATCCTGTCTGACAAGTTGGTCGATATTGACCACCACCTCTAAGTGGCTATGGTCGATATCGACCATAAATCTTGTTTCAGTAGAAATGCCAGCCTCAGTAGTGGTGAATCTTGACTAACAGGTCCAACTCTAAGTGGCTATGGACCACCAAAAAATGAGGGAAAAAAAAAAGGATAAACAAGCCTTTCTCCTATAGCAAATGGTTTTCCCCAACGTCTAAACATCACCTAAGTTGCAACACTACATAAATGGATTTTGTTTCTGCGTACAAACAGTCAAAATAATTTTACTATTGTCAACATGAGATCAGACGTTTACAACAGCAAAGTGAGCTTTTGCTATCTTTTCGTTGCCTTGGATAGTTGCAAAATGACTGAGCATTGTGTTCGCTGAAACTCAGCTGTAAGGTTGGTCTATGGGACTAACATGGGACGGGATGGTCCAATTGAATTTGGGACACAAATAACCTAAAATGGAATGTCAAAAACCATCTATACAAGAAGCCTAAAAGATTAGACAGTGGAAGTGCAAGAATCCTTAATAACCATTAAGGATGCTCATATGGTGAGTGTCACATGGAGCCATGGATAGGCTTGGAAAACTGAAGACATGGCATGAGCCCAACAGAGCCTCACTAAGGATTAAAAAGGAAATTGGACAAAGTTCAATCATATGCCCTACTGGGTGAGGGTGTTCTGTCGTGCTTTAATTCATTTGACAGGAATTCTATAATGCTGCAACTGCATCTCTGTTCGGAAGTTCCTAAATTTGACTTCTGGTAGATGCATCGGATGAATGTATGACTTAGGCGTCTTGCATTTAAGGATAGTTGGGAACCTAGGATTCATGAACTACTCAACCAAAATATCCAAACCCTAAGGGGTCGTTTGTCTGTGCCCATTTACATATGTAATTGAACCACATACGTTTCCGTTACGCATATATCACATTTGTTTTGTGTGAATCTTATTCACATGTGTAAAACTCATATGTAAATGGTATGAAAATCAACTCAAAAATTGCACTTCATTTTCACATCTCAATAGGTGTGAAACAGATTCACAGGTTACTGTTACTGTGCGGAGCTATAGTAACCGCGACGTTGATGAAGGCAGTACCGTATTTTTTAGTTTTTTCAATCTTGTGGGCCCCAAAACCATAATCTACACCGGTAATCATCTTTAGGAGGCCCAACACGGCTCACACATCAAAATTCAGCCGTTGGATCATCCTAGGTTGTAAGGAATTTGGGATAAATTACAGACCATTAGACCTGCATTCTGGATTTCTGTGGGCCCCCTTTGCAAGATCCGAACCGTTGATTAGCTCTAAAACGCCGAGAACAGCAAGACCCCCAAGTTCCAGATCATGATTCCTCATGATCTGTGAGAAACTTGGGAAAAACATTATAACCATTGATGCCCATTAGAAGTACTTTAAATTTACATGTGCAAGTAGGTGAAATTGACAAACATTGGAATCTGAATCTCATGTGAGTCTGTTGCACATGTAATTGATTCACATGTGAAGCATTTACTCATGAGATTCATTTTCACACAAAACAAACAACCCCTAAGAGGGCCAAAGACAAAGAAGAGGTTTACTCCATTTTAGGAGTTAGGACAGTTCAATCAAACAATGATTAAACTTCCATCACTCAATAGTGGGAAATGTAAGAACTTTTCATTGAGGGAGTGTCCACAACGACAAGGAGAAGGGAAATAGGCAAAAGAGGAACAAGACATAATGGGGGGAATAAAGGCCTTTTGGCCTTTAGTAGATGCGATCCAAAAAAAAAGACGAACAAGGCACAAAGGACCCCTTCTATCTACACGATTTTAGTAGGTCTCTTTTTGTGTAGATTCCATGTATGGGGTTTTTTCCCGTAAATTCCTCTCTTTCTTATAACCGTCTTTAACACAGGTTATGAAAATGGAATTTACATATATGAAATATATTAGCAATTTTGTTTGGAAGCACATCATTGTCACAAGTAAATGATGTGGGATTTAGTTTTTAGGTTTTATTCACAATTTTGAACAAAATCCATGATGATCTAAGATATGAAACTTCACATGTTGAGGTTTTTCGTTTATATGAGAACATTGAATGGTTTAGATCGTGAATTGAGAAAATGCAAAAGTGCAAATCTATAGATTGGTTTTTCCTTTAACATCTTGGGATTTCTCATTTATGAGACCATTGAACTGTTCAGATCATGAATTGAAGGGCCGCAAAAGTGCAAATCTATAGGGTTTTTTTCACACATTTCTTTTTATTTATTTATTCTTTTTATAACTTTTTCACACATTTCTCAAGATCTGAAACTAAACGCCTTGGATTTTATAATGGCAACAAAATCTTATTAAAAGCTCATTTGACATTTTTAGCCATGCAATGTAAGAACAATCATATAGACCCAATCTCAACACCTAAGATCAAATGGCCAGAAAACCAACACCAGGTGTACGCAGACCTTACTAGACTCCACAGGCAAGCAGCCAGTCTCCCTCACTCAAATTCATGTAATTCATTTTCATAGAAACTTTTTGTTATATTTTATTTCACTCTTTTTTTTTTTTTTGCACGGCAAGAAATGAGGAGAAAATAATTAACAAAAAACCCAGAAATGGGGAGAGCAGGGGAACATCTTTAGGTAAACATCTTTACAGGAGAACGAGGAACAACAAGTGCATTTCTACCATTTATTTTCCCTATTTTAGCTCAAAAGGCTCATTATAATAGGATATCCTCCACAACAGCATAAATGTCTCATGTGGATATTTTAATTTAAAACGACAATGTTATGGCATCCAAAACATTTCAGATCTGACCTAAGATGACCTCTCCACCTGAAACCTTGAATTCAGAAGGGACTTTCTCCACATTCAAAACTTTAACCTTTCCATCCACCACATACGCTGACCACCTTTAAACCACAAAAGTATACAACAACTTTAGAATATGTACATGGAATATTAGAATCAGATGCTCACTACCCAGAAAACAGGCATGTAACTGAGTGGAATTGCAATAGGGATGGTCAAGAGTAGCACTAGTGCGAACAGTTCACAGCTCATGATAATCACTTCTACCATAGAAGAGTTCATAATGCATTGAAAAAAGGTTAAAGACAAAAGGAATGCAGGTTTAATGGTACCACATGAATATTTTCCAGATTGAAGTGCATGCCATGGACTCAAATACTCAATTCAACATCTTATAATTTTCCAGTATCGGTCACCGTATCGGCCGACCCAAAAAACTGATACGGTATTGGTATCGGTTGCGGTTTGGGGTCCGTCGCGGCGTGAATTTCTTTTTGACCAAAAAATTTTGAGAAATTATACAAAAAATTCAGAATATTGTAAAATATTGGGAAAAAATGTTTTTTTTTTTTCCATTAGTAACAATTATAGATCAAAATATCGGTCCTCCTAAGTCATAACATCCTGTATGGCTATATCGTTGTCTTATCTGACACTGTATAAATTTTATTTACAATTAAATAGATTAACATGTATATACTAAAATAATTTAAACTTTCACAAATTATATGAAATACAATCATAATTATGACTTCCAAGCTATCTATTGGAGTTAAATTTAAGAAACTAAAGCTCCCACTCATTACTCAATAGATCTATGCCAAACTAAGAAGTTACAAGCATTTTAAACACGGTACATACAAATTTGATTAACTATTTTGCAAAGATTATAATATTTTGACAAAAATCCCATGGTTTGCAATTAGGATAGACATCAGAGTAATCATGGCTTTAAATTTTGGTGCTGGTCGGGACCGGGATGAGTCTGTGCCGACCATGTCAGCCTGTGCCAAACCCACACGGCTGGTCCTAAAACTTCTAGAAAAATAAAAATTAATAGAAAACTAGTAAAAATATAAAATTGAGCTATTTAATAGGTATCAAATCCAAAAAACAGAACTCTCCCAAAACCAGGATCCACAGCATTATTGGAAAAAAAATAAAAAACAAATTTCAAATCAAATGAGGAAGAAGGACACGAGCGTCTTACTTTTTGGTGAGAGGTGGGGAAGGTGGTTTGCAGCAAGGAAGAGAGCGCGATGGAGTTGGCGCAGATGGCTGATCATCGATGATGCCATGGATGGGGCTAGCAGTCGAGAGAGGGAGAGATGAAGGAAGGAGGGAGGGAGAGATGGGGCTGGAGGGGAGAGGCGGAGAGCAGTCCAGAGGTCTTTTTTTTTTCCTCTCTCGATTAGGTTAGAAAGAAGAGGGAACGTGAAAAAAGGGCCGGGCTCTCCAAATTATTTTTTAACGTCACACGTGCATCTTGCATGCTTGAGCTTAGATTATCCTAAGCTTGAGCTTAGGAGAGCCGCTCTCATATATATATATATATATATATATCTATATATATATATATCTATATATATATATATATAGAGAGAGAGAGAGATAGGTCTTAGCATGGTTGAATTTTTAAGTAATTGATTTTTAGTAGAACTCTTCAAGTGAAACCCAAATTGAAGAAAAAAATATTACATTGATGATAATAATGAACATGTAACATAGTAAAGATTGTCTAGCTTTGACCAAAAATATTTTTCCTTTCGGTATAAAAGACACTACCAAGATAAAGTAATTAATGTTATAATTTCTGCCAGTTGGCTGATTATGCAACTGTGTTCACTCAGTATTTTAGTGTGGATTTTATATTTTGCATGACTGGTTAATTCTTTCATGCTCATTTAACTTAACGCCAAAAATAGAATGAGTAAATTTTTCTACATTATCTTGACACTATTTCCTAAAATCTAAATGTTGGTTGTGCTGAAATCAGTATTTCTTAGAGTACTCAGTTTATATCCAGTATCATTTTCCTGGGATGCACAAATGACAGAATGCTGCATATATGCATGTTAGAACAAATGCATAATCATGCTCTCATGGAATGTGTGCATTAATTCATGTGAAGCTATGGAACATTTACGTTGCAATAATTAACATCAATAAACATTGACATTCATGTCTATGTCCAACAACATGACATAAAATTTGTGCGATAGAGAGGAGAAATCGATGCATACCTTTGAGAGCGATGCCCAAGCAGAGCGCTGGAAAGATCTAGGCTTAACTCCAAGCTTTTGTGGAAGCTCCCATCAAAGTCTCCATAAAATTCAATCTAAGTAGATTAACCACAGATGGAAAGAGAGAGTTTCAGCTAAATTATTAAAAATTACATTTCCTGGCATATGAAAAGCATAGTAGCAACATCCAACTTGTACCATTATGCAAAGCCAAAACAAAACAAAAAAAGCTCATAGGGAAGTCAGTGATTCAAATGTTGACCCCTAAAGTCTAGACATTTGCCAGTATAGTGAATATTACAAATGGGACAAGAGAGCATGGTTTTTAGCTGATATATGCGTGCGTGCGTGAATGGCATGTGTGTGTATCGAGAGAGACAGAGAGAGAGAGAGAGAGAGAGAGAGAGAGAGAGAGAGAGAGAGAGATGATTTTTCAGACTAAAGAGAGTCCTAAACTAAGCATAAATGTAAAGGTATGAGAAGTTGTTAACATTATGGTAGCATGATTTCCAGAATAGATGTCAGTGTCACTATCTCCTATAAAATTGTTTCATCTAGCAGAGACTCTACATATATAAGAAGGGTGATTTGGACCCAACTATTTCGATGATTGTTCCACGATAATCTTGACAAGGACAGACTTGAAGAGACTGAAAATGGTTTTAACACCTACACCTTTCAATCATAACCATTTGTTGCTGAATTGTCAAAGTGGGTTCCTTCGACTTACACTGTTCCAGGGTGCATAATTAAAATGCCATGTTAGACAAGTAGATTTCTTGTAGTTAGTATCAACGATCATCAAGTGCCACTCCAATTGAAGGATAAAGTACATGTTGGCAGCAAAGAAATCACAAGAAGCCAAAGCGTATACGGCCGGTAAATGTGTTCATTCAAATGGATGTGTTGAGTTACAAGAAAGGATAAAGTACATAGACGAAACTAACATAGACGAAACTATGTAGCTCCAATAGAAGAGAAAATTCCAGGATGTAATTCGAGGTGATTTGGGCACATATATAGAAGACCAAAGCAGCCACCGTATGAAGAATTGAAGCGCTAAAAGTTCACGCAATTAAGGGAAAGGGAAAATATTAAAGACCTTGAATGCAGTGGTAGTGAGAAAAGGCATGATAGATTGAGATGTCATAGAGAACATGGCTTTAAATAAGATCTAGTGGAGAAGTAGAACTCACAAGTCCAACCCCAAATAGATGGGATAAGGCTTCGAAAATGATGATAACGAACAATAATTTCAACTGATTGGTTTTGAGATGGACAACTTAGGATGAAGCACCAACACTGGAATAAAGTAAATGCAAAGGAATGCACAAAAATTCAGAATGTCATTCATGCCTGAAACAGAACTCAGATGAAAAACTAGTACTTACAGCATCTTTTGCTTCTAGCTTCTCTGCCCAGCCATTCATAACATATGGATCATTGACGGCTACACAAATTACAGAATCAACCCCCTTCGCCTTGAGTTTCTCAATATTGTTCTTGTAACTGGGAACATGTGATTTCGAACAAACCCCAGTGAATGCACCCTGTAAAGAGAGGAAATCATGGTCTTTTCATTTGGTACAACTACATGCTTAACTATCAAAACAAAACAAAGCTTTGTTTGGCTTGTGATCTCCATTACATGTAAAGAAAGAAAGCTTTGCATTCTTATCTTGTGGACATAGGCCACATATCGGGTCCTAACCACGTATATCATGTGTCTTGTTTGCATTCTTATCTCTAAATGCATGGTGGTTTGATGTATGTCGCCTCGGTTGGCATCACATCACATTTGCTTGGTGATCGGTGTGAGAAAATCACATTGCATACCAAGTGTTTGTAGAAATTCCCCAATGACAAAAGAGAAAAAAACACTGGAATCAAAATAGAAAAAGCCCATGACAAAGAAAGCCTTAAGATTTCATGGTGGGTACTTACAGGGAGTCCAAAGATTACGACTTTCTTCTCCTGAAAACGCAGAATCAAGGAATTGATTACATGGGTATTCATGTAAATCAATCAGAAAGAGAGATACGAAATATGAAGAGATGGGTTTGTCGTTTACATTAAAGATTTGGGAGAGTGGAGTGGTGGAGAAGTTGGAAGAAACGCCTTCGTCCCAAGAGCGAGCCTTCTGCAGAGACACGCCTTGAGCAGACGACACGAGGTCTGTGCCCACAGAGACCGATGCAAAGGCCCTACGCGCCATTGCTGCAGCCGCACCAGCTGCTGCACTGCTGCTGCTCTTCCTCATCACCGTCGCCATTGCCATTTTCCTAATTTTCCTCTGCAGCTGCTGCTTCGCTTCTTCTCTGTGGTTTTCACTATTCAACACAAACCTACGCAGTTGACTCTTTCTTACCTAGGGATGTAAATGGGTCACATCTTTCGATTACCCGAGGTTCCAACCTATTAAAATTCGGATCCAGGTCTTTTTTTTTCTCTTTTTTTTTTTTAATAACGTAGGTTTCTTCGTTCTTTGGACCAGAATAATCCCTACGGGCCTAGGAGAGAAAGCCGAGTAAAATTCCCCTGTAGGCCCAATGTGGTAATGCAGTTTCGAACCCACAACCTCCGGGTGCAAACCGTGGTCCTAGGCCAACTGAGCTACCCCTCAGGATTATCTAGATCCTTATTTAGTACCCCGATAAGTAAATGGGTATGAATCCGATTCCACCTTGGTTCAGACCCATAGACCCGAGACCCAACATATTACCTCAATTTTCAAAAATCTCTCCTAAAAATCATATTTTATTAATATTATTCTCTTTCTAGACCTTAACCCGCATCTAGACCAGTTCTATATATGGTTTTGATTTCGGTTTTGGAGCCAAGAAACCGGTTCCAAAACGATTCTTAGTCTAAATCTGGTTCCACCTTGTTCTTAATAATTTCAATTCCGAATCCACCATAGACCCTGACCGGAACGACCCATTTACAACCTGATCTTACCGATCGGTATATAAACATGGGTTATGGGTGTTCATTTGACGGGCCTGAAAGGAACCCAACATGGTACCTTTAGTTTGGACTTTGGGTTGTGTTAGGCTCATGGTGAGGGCCCGGCTTGGTTTCACGTACGATGATTAGACCGTGTCATCGTCCTCCTCATTAGCATCTTGGTCTTATCCAATCAATTTGGAGTGGAACGAGCCCATGTAGCTCAGGAAGGGAACGGGTGAAGGTGAACTCAATACACTAACTCAGATGAATTTAGGCCCGGGTTCAAATGTATGATAGTGGTTGTGGGGCCTTTTCATTTGGGTCTAGGTTACATCCACTAAACTGAGCAAAATAAATTTAAGATTCCAAGACAGGGTCTGTGGTTTGCGGTGGAATAGAATAAAAATAGAGTGATAGTTGTTTGCAATCTCCGCACACATTTTTTTTTATTAAAAAATACAACCGTTAGATTTTATTTCATTTTATTTTTATTCTATTCCTTGCAAATAAAAATGCCCTAAAATTAGGTTTTTTTAGATCTAAAACCATGAATTTTATGCAGTCAGCTTGGTATTTTTCTCTGACAACAAAAGCCTGCAATGAATAAATTGAGTTGTCCTGTTTTAGTTTCATAATTAATAATTGAGTTAATAGTTGTTTTTTCTTCTTTTTTTCGCACTTGCTGAAATTCTGGGTGGTGTTGGAAATATAGAAATTGCACTTTTTTTTTTTCATATAAATCCGTATTGTAATCTCTATAAATGTACTTGGTGTGACGCATTACACCAGAATCATTGACTCAGCAAGACACAAGAAAGTGCTGATTCCATCCTTTAGGATGAAATGTCTAATATTCAAAGCCAGGCCCAAGGGTTCTAGCAAAGAAAAAGGAAAAGTAAAAAAGTCAATTCTCAAGGGCAAGGGAAAAAAAAACATCTTACATCATTACCTCCCAATGGGATATGTTTAATTTTGGCATCTGTATCTTCATTCCATGATTGTTTAAAATATGTTTCATTCAATATTTATGTTGCAGGATATTTGAAATTAGTGATCTTGGCGTTTTCCACTGTAATTTCTTATTATTGATTTTGGATTCTCAATCATTTAGACTGAACTAATCCCTCCAAGCCCATAAGGAAGTCTAGTAAATTTAGACTGAACTAATCCCTCCAGGCCCAGAAGGAAGCCGAGTAAATTCTCTTGTGGGATTGGAGAAGAATCAGCTAGGTAACCCATCAGGCTGGTTAAAAGGACATTATATTTGTGTCCCACTCCAGCACTCCTGTTTCTACCATATTATTAGATCTCCAAAAGTAATAATGAAATGATTTAGGTAACCCATCAGGCTGGTTAAAAGGACATTATATTTGTGTCCCACTCCAGCACTCCTGTTTCTACCATATTATTAGATCTCCAAAAGTAATAATGAAATGATTAAGCCACATTTTTATCTTTCTTGGCCAACTGCAGAGCAAGCCCCCTAGTGAATGCAACAATGGCACCTTTGGTGGCTGTGTAGTCCAGAAGTGTGGGATGTCCCTTGTAAGTATTCACTGATGTAGTGTTGATGATAACGCTCCCTTGTTTCATATACTTCAGTGCATGGCTTAAAAAACACAAACAAACAGCAATAAAATAGTTACTGAATCAGCCTTCTTTTTTTTTTTTTTTTTTTTTGGGGTAGGGGGTGGCATCAGATCTCACTAAGTCTCATATATCCTTATGAACCCAGTGTTCCAAATCCAGATCTAAGAAATTGGTCCTACATATTTATCAATGGGGGTGGAACGAAGTACAAGCACATGGGTAATGCCACATTAATCAAACCGTAGTGCACTTCCAAAACCTATATGGAAATTCTACTTTCACTTCCAAAAACCTATATGAACCAAGTACAAGTGCGTGGGTAAGGCCACACTAATCAAACCATAGTGAGCTTCCAAAACCTATATGAAATTTCTACTTCCACTTACAAAAATCTACTAAAAAAAAGTAGATCCACCGTCAAAATCCTCGGTTTACCCCCAAAACCATACTACCTATTAGTGTATGCACCCCTCAAATGAAAATCTTGGGTCCACCACTGTAACAGTTATGGATGCATTCACGTCAAAGACCAGTAACCCGAATCTCGACTTTCCTATATACACCCAAATTCGGTTATGGATCCATTCATGTCAAAGACCAATGACCTGAATCGCGACTCAGGAAAGTTAGCATACATCTGGGCTATAACTCGAACTGAGCATTTCCAGGTCAGGTCCAATATTTGATCCAGATCAGGACCAGAATCTAGATCCGGAAACAGAAAATTAACCGTTTTCAGGTCTGCCTTTTCTCAGGGATCTATGATGTTGGGTTACAAACATCTGGGTCCAATAACCGGGTCTGTAGACAAGACCTGAACTGGACCCATATGAAATTCTAAATTGCGATCCATTAAATATCGATTCAGGTTGACCCTTCTAGCTTTATAGTTAAATTGATTTCGGCGTTGAGCCCCTACATGGCGGATCGGCCCGGCCTGTTTCGTAGGATCTGCATAACATCAACAAGGGATAATGGTCTAAATACATGCCTGACCACGAAGAAGTGAGAGAAGATGTTGGTCCTGAAGACCCTCTCAAGCTGTTGAGGGGAGATGTCCTCAACTGAGTCACTCTTGTATTGCACGGCTGCATTGTTGACAAGGATATCAATGTAGCCATCTGCCTCCACCACCTCATCCACTACCATCATGCAGTTGTGGTCATAGCCAACATCTGCTCCTATGCAGATGGGCTCTTCAGCATCATGGGTCTTGGACTTTCTGAGAAAGTGCATGGTGTCCTCAGCATCCTTGTCTTCTTGAGATTTCACATATGTGAAGGCCACAGATGCACCTTCCATTGCGAAGCAGTGGCACTTACACTGCCCGGGCTATGCCTGAATCACCACCCATTACAAGTGCCACCTTTCCCTGTTGGTCCCTTTGAACACAATAAGTCCTCCATTTCACTCATGATTTTGTATAAATGGCATGTTTGTGGGTCCCATTTTGCGTCGGTGAGAAGTAACGTAGATTATATTATGGATGACTAGAAATTAACGTCTATCCAATCTGATGTGCAGTGGATCACTCATATAAATCTACCTTTCATTTGGTGTTAAACTGTAGAGGATTTGGACTCATGATATAACCTACACAAGCATGCATACATGATACATATTCGTCACTTGAGTTTTCGTAGGGTTGTAAATGGTTCCCCGTTTACCCAGTGGTTCCAGCCCGTAAATAACTGTATTTCTAGCCCGTTAATAACCGTGTTTGGGTGCTTATTTAGGTTCTAATAAGTAAATGGGTCCTGGTCAGACCTAAGACTCGACATAGTACCTCAGTTTTCGAAAAATCCTCCTAAAAGCTAGTTTATTCTAAATCGTTCTCTACCTGACCCGAACCCGACCCAGAACCGGGGTTTGGTTTCGGTTCCATATTCTCATTGATGGTTTCGATTTCGAAACCAAGAAACTGGGTCCAGGTCTGAGTCCGTCTTTTCATTAACGGTTTCAGGTCTAAGTCCACTATAAACTTAAACCGGAACCAACCTGTTTATATCCCTAAGTCATCATACATGCACATGCATACAATTGATGCAATTAAACCTAACCCATCTATTAATCCGGTTGAACATTCCTATGCACGTACACATAGGGTTGCAAATGGGACAATTCCGGGTCGGAACCATATTGGACATGGACCCAGACTTGTTTCTAAATAACGGTTCCGAGTTTATTTTTTTTTCAGACCAAGTTCCTATAGGAAAACCCAGATCTAGTTCCGAGGCCGGGTTCACCTAGATGGCCAAAATCTAGTTTCAAAACTGGTTCCAACTTCTCTTCAGTTTTTTACTTTTTCTTAAAATAAATATATCATTCAACCTATATATAATAGTGCATCAATTCTACTACCTCCAGAATTATACATAAGAATGTCAAGAAATAGTTAATTTTGAATTACAGTTTTCAATATCAAAACCTCATATACCAGGTTTAGGTCCATGGGTCGGAACTTATAGACACAGAACTGGGCTCGTTTATCAATTGGAACCTAAATTATGTGTCGAACCTGGACCCGTTTATGAATCGAAACCAAAAATAATTTCCAAACCTAATTTTTTTCAGGTCAAAACTTCCGAATAATCAGATACACACTTGCAACCCTACTTGCACATTTATAGACTCAATCCTAACCTGAACCGCTTATTAATCAGCTCGAAAATATCAGGTTGGATTAGTAGTTATGCTTTGACCCAGTTTGGCAGCTAAGCTCAAAAATTGCCATCCCAAGGCCTAGCTCGTCCCATTGCCAGCCATGTATTCATGTAAACACAGAGGCGGACCCACATACATCCATGTGGGGCGGACGCATTCGTTGGATGTCAGTCCCTTTCTAAAACTATAATGAAAATTCTAACTTTGCTTTGAAAATCTACATAAAAATCCCGCACCTGCCCTCAAAACACAAAAAGAAAATCCAGGGTTTATAATATTCCAAAAAGTCAATTGCCTGTTTGGGCCTGCACCCCTCAAATGAAAATCCTGAATCCGCCACTATGTAAGCAGATACACACATACAATGCCTTGCCTTTTTTTAATGTCTCCCAAAGGAAACATATGAATTTGTTTTCTCGGCCAAAGAAATATATGCATATATAGGAGTACCTGAAGCTTGTTAGAAGGCTTGTATTCATGGCTGGTGGCCTGTGGGGTGGGGTCCATGACGTGCTCAAGGCCTGGCTGTTTCTCCTGCATCTGAGGTGGGAACTGTTTCCCAGCCGACGCCATTCTACTGAACACAAAACGCAGATCTGATGGTCGAAAATGTGGCTTTTGGTGAGAGAGAGAGAGAGAGAGAGAGGAGCTTCTGATGGTGATGGAATAACAAAGTGGTGTTCAAAGGAGAGAGAACAACATAACATTAATGAGGGGTTATGGAAAGGGAAGGTGACACTTATCTTGGGTCGATGGGTTGGTTCGTGGGCAGGTGAAACGTGTCCAAATACTGGGCAGGAGGTAAACGTCTGCGTGGCAGTTGGGAGTGTCTCATGGTCATGGGGTATTGTTGTCTTGGTTGGAGTTTGTACTGATCCAAGGAGAGGTTGTATACATGTGCCTACCATTTATCTGAAACGGCTCATCAGTGGCGCATGTCATGCTAAAATCAAATCCATCTGGTCCTAATGAATGAAGAGAAACATAGAGAATATGGACCAAGGGCGTTCATTATTGGGATACCTATTGGTAGTATTTCAGGTCAGGCAGGATTGATGTTCTTTTTTAGTTAATTTTTCTACTCTTAGCTGTTTGGCAACTGGTACAAAAATCCAGTTACAGATGAAACCAAGGTGCCAACCCACTCAACCATGAACATGTTTGCGAATTGTCGATCTTGTTGCTTCAATGTGTTAGCCATATTATGACCCATATTATGACTGTAATTACATTTGGTCAGGAGTTTATGATACTCTTTTGAATAATCCTGATTTACAGAAATATTTTGCATGATTTTTGTGCTTTTCTTCTTCTTTCTTCTTTTTTTCTTTTGGAGGGGAGAGGGGTGGTTGATCAAAGGACTTGAGATAATCCAATGGGGTTCATACACTTAATGACTGAAGTCTCATTGACATCTTTCCATTTGGGTTCCTTTTTCTTTTTTTTTGGGTACACAAAAAAAAACAGGGCTACCTATTGATTAAAAAAAAATACAAACCTGAACTAGAGAAAGGAGAAGACATCTTAGCAAGAGAGAGAGAAGAATCAGATTGCACAAGAGAAGCCCTTCAGGATGAAATGTTTAATTTCCAAAGTCAGTTCCAAAAGGAAATGGAAAGGGTTCCTCAACTTCAACATCTCAACTTCTACCAAAAAAAAAACTTCAACATCTTATATATATCATTACATCCCAGTGGGATTTATTTAATGTTAGAATCTCTTTCTCCATTCCACTATTGATTTAAGATTTTTTCATTCCATATTTATGTTTGTGTACTTCCAATTTGCTGTCTCAGTATTATTTTCCAACCTACTTGCCCAATGCTGACTTTAAAAAATAACGTCTTTATGCTTGATTAAAGCGTTTTTCTAAACCTGCAAAATTACTTGATTTCACAGCAGAATTGGCAAAACATCAATGACACAGCTTGTGTCCGGTCACTTTGATTTCACAGCATAATTAGTAAAACAACAACACAGTTAGTTAAAGAAGAGATTATAAACCCAGTACTAAGTAGATTTGAGCTTCAACCAATAAGGTCCAAAAAAGATTCTTACATGTAATATATATATATATATATATATATATCCACACCAGCATATATTATACATACAGAACAAACATGTTGTCCTCTTACTTACACAGTTACACGCCATTTTTATTTGGGAAGAAAAACAGAAGCACGTCTGCCAGCGCGGCACACGACCATCTAGACCATCTAAATTGACTACAACTGACCTCTAGTGGTGCATAAGCTCCCCAGCATTACTAACCATTGACAATTACTCCACCTGCAAAATAACCAAGCATTTCATTACTTTGTATTACAAGTTGATTCTCACACATTCCTAACTTCACTGCATGCAATTTCTTGTGGAATTGGAGCAGCAGCAGAAGTCCATCTAATAAAACAGACCTACCATTGGGGTGGAGGACCTGTCCAGTGATGTAGGATGAATCAGAGGAGGCAAGGAAGACATAGCAAGGTGCAATCTCAATTGGCTGACCTGCCCTTCCCATGGGCACCGAGGATCCAAACCTGGCCACATCCTCCTCACTAAAAGAAGCCGGTATAAGTGGCGTCCACACCGGCCCCGGCGCGACACCATTGACGCGTATGCCCCTCTTGACCAATTGCAGAGCAAGCCCCCTAGTGAATGCAACAATGGCACCTTTGGTGGCTGTGTAGTCCAGAAGTGTGGGATGTCCCTTGTAAGTATTCACTGATGTAGTGTTGATGATAACGCTCCCTTGTTTCATATACTTCAGTGCATGCCTTAAAAAACACAAACAAACAGCAATAAAATAGTTACTGAATCAGCCTTCTTTTTTTTTTTTTTTTTTTGGGGTAGGGGGTGGCATCAGATCTCACTAAGTCTCATATATCCTTATGAACCCAGTGTTCCAAATCCAGATCTAAGAAATTGGTCCTACATATTTATCAATGGGGGTGGAACGAAGTACAAGCACATGGGTAATGCCACATTAATCAAACCGTAGTGCACTTCCAAAACCTATATGGAAATTCTACTTTCACTTCCAAAAACCTATATGAACCAAGTACAAGTGCGTGGGTAAGGCCACACTAATCAAACCATAGTGAGCTTCCAAAACCTATATGAAATTTCTACTTCCACTTACAAAAATCTACTAAAAAAAGTAGATCCACCGTCAAAATCCTCAGTTTACCCCCAAAACCATACTACCTATTAGTGTATGCACCCCTCAAATGAAAATCTTGGGTCCACCACTGTAACAGTTATGGATGCATTCACGTCAAAGACCAGTAACCCGAATCTCGACTTTCCTATATACACCCAAATTCGGTTATGGATCCATTCATGTCAAAGACCAATGACCTGAATCGCGACTCAGGAAAGTTAGCATACATCTGGGCTATAACTCGAACTTAGCATTTCCAGATCAGGTCCAATATTTGATCCAGATCAGGACCAGAATCTAGATCCGGAAACAGAAAATTAACCGTTTTCGGGTCTGCCTTTTCTCAGGGATCTATGATGTTGGGTTACAAACATCTGGGTCCAATAACCGGGTCTGTAGACAAGACCTGAACTGGACCCATATGAAATTCTAAATTGCGATCCATTAAATATCGATTCAGGTTGACCCTTCTAGCTTTATAGTTAAATTGATTTCGGCGTTGAGCCCCTACATGGCGGATCGGCCCGGCCTGTTTCGTAGGATCTGCATAACATCAACAAGGGAAAATGGTCTAAATACATGCCTGACCACGAAGAAGTGAGAGAAGATGTTGGTCCTGAAGACCCTCTCAAGCTGTTGAGGGGAGATGTCCTCAACTGAGTCACTCTTGTATTGCACGGCTGCATTGTTGACAAGGATATCAATGTAGCCATCTGCCTCCACCACCTCATCCACTACCATCATGCAGTTGTGGTCATAGCCAACATCTGCTCCTATGCAGATGGGCTCTTCAGCATCATGGGTCTTGGACTTTCTGAGAAAGTGCATGGTGTCCTCAGCATCCTTGTCTTCTTGAGATTTCACATATGTGAAGGCCACAGATGCACCTTCCATTGCGAAGCAGTGGCACTTACACTGCCCGGGCTATGCCTGAATCACCACCCATTACAAGTGCCACCTTTCCCTGTTGGTCCCTTTGAACACAATAAGTCCTCCATTTCACTCATGATTTTGTATAAATGGCATGTTTGTGGGTCCCATTTTGCGTCGGTGAGAAGTAACGTAGATTATATTATGGATGACTAGAAATTAACGTCTATCCAATCTGATGTGCAGTGGATCACTCATATAAATCTACCTTTCATTTGGTGTTAAACTGTAGAGGATTTGGACTCATGATATAACCTACACAAGCATGCATACATGATACATATTCGTCACTTGAGTTTTCGTAGGGTTGTAAATGGTTCCCCGTTTACCCAGTGGTTCCAGCCCGTAAATAACTGTATTTCTAGCCCGTTAATAACCGTGTTTGGGTGCTTATTTAGGTTCTAATAAGTAAATGGGTCCTGGTCAGACCTAAGACTCGACATAGTACCTCAGTTTTCGAAAAATCCTCCTAAAAGCTAGTTTATTCTAAATCGTTCTCTACCTGACCCGAACCCGACCCAGAACCGGGGTTTGGTTTCGGTTCCATATTCTCATTGATGGTTTCGATTTCGAAACCAAGAAACTGGGTCCAGGTCTGAGTCCGTCTTTTCATTAACGGTTTCAGGTCTAAGTCCACTATAAACTTAAACCGGAACCAACCTGTTTATATCCCTAAGTCATCATACATGCACATGCATACAATTGATGCAATTAAACCTAACCCATCTATTAATCCGGTTGAACATTCCTATGCACGTACACATAGGGTTGCAAATGGGACAATTCCGGGTCGGAACCATATTGGACATGGACCCAGACTTGTTTCTAAATAACGGTTCCGAGTTTATTTTTTTTTCAGACCAAGTTCCTATAGGAAAACCCAGATCTAGTTCCGAGGCCGGGTTCACCTAGATGGCCAAAATCTAGTTTCAAAACTGGTTCCAACTTCTCTTCAGTTTTTTACTTTTTCTTAAAATAAATATATCATTCAACCTATATATAATAGTGCATCAATTCTACTACCTCCAGAATTATACATAAGAATGTCAAGAAATAGTTAATTTTGAATTACAGTTTTCAATATCAAAACCTCATATACCAGGTTTAGGTCCATGGGTCGGAACTTATAGACACAGAACTGGGCTCGTTTATCAATTGGAACCTAAATTATGTGTCGAACCTGGACCCGTTTATGAATCGAAACCAAAAATAATTTCCAAACCTAATTTTTTTCAGGTCAAAACTTCCGAATAATCAGATACACACTTGCAACCCTACTTGCACATTTATAGACTCAATCCTAACCTGAACCGCTTATTAATCAGCTCGAAAATATCAGGTTGGATTAGTAGTTATGCTTTGACCCAGTTTGGCAGCTAAGCTCAAAAATTGCCATCCCAAGGCCTAGCTCGTCCCATTGCCAGCCATGTATTCATGTAAACACAGAGGCGGACCCACATACATCCATGTGGGGCGGACGCATTCGTTGGATGTCAGTCCCTTTCTAAAACTATAATGAAAATTCTAACTTTGCTTTGAAAATCTACATAAAAATCCCGCACCTGCCCTCAAAACACAAAAAGAAAATCCAGGGTTTATAATATTCCAAAAAGTCAATTGCCTGTTTGGGCCTGCACCCCTCAAATGAAAATCCTGAATCCGCCACTATGTAAGCAGATACACACATACAATGCCTTGCCTTTTTTTAATGTCTCCCAAAGGAAACATATGAATTTGTTTTCTCGGCCAAAGAAATATATGCATATATAGGAGTACCTGAAGCTTGTTAGAAGGCTTGTATTCATGGCTGGTGGCCTGTGGGGTGGGGTCCATGACGTGCTCAAGGCCTGGCTGTTTCTCCTGCATCTGAGGTGGGAACTGTTTCCCAGCCGACGCCATTCTACTGAACACAAAACGCAGATCTGATGGTCGAAAATGTGGCTTTTGGTGAGAGAGAGAGAGAGAGAGAGAGGAGCTTCTGATGGTGATGGAATAACAAAGTGGTGTTCAAAGGAGAGAGAACAACATAACATTAATGAGGGGTTATGGAAAGGGAAGGTGACACTTATCTTGGGTCGATGGGTTGGTTCGTGGGCAGGTGAAACGTGTCCAAATACTGGGCAGGAGGTAAACGTCTGCGTGGCAGTTGGGAGTGTCTCATGGTCATGGGGTATTGTTGTCTTGGTTGGAGTTTGTACTGATCCAAGGAGAGGTTGTATACATGTGCCTACCATTTATCTGAAACGGCTCATCAGTGGCGCATGTCATGCTAAAATCAAATCCATCTGGTCCTAATGAATGAAGAGAAACATAGAGAATATGGACCAAGGGCGTTCATTATTGGGATACCTATTGGTAGTATTTCAGGTCAGGCAGGATTGATGTTCTTTTTTAGTTAATTTTTCTACTCTTAGCTGTTTGGCAACTGGTACAAAAATCCAGTTACAGATGAAACCAAGGTGCCAACCCACTCAACCATGAACATGTTTGCGAATTGTCGATCTTGTTGCTTCAATGTGTTAGCCATATTATGACCCATATTATGACTGTAATTACATTTGGTCAGGAGTTTATGATACTCTTTTGAATAATCCTGATTTACAGAAATATTTTGCATGATTTTTGTGCTTTTCTTCTTCTTTCTTCTTTTTTTCTTTTGGAGGGGAGAGGGGTGGTTGATCAAAGGACTTGAGATAATCCAATGGGGTTCATACACTTAATGACTGAAGTCTCATTGACATCTTTCCATTTGGGTTCCTTTTTCTTTTTTTTTGGGTACACAAAAAAAAACAGGGCTACCTATTGATTAAAAAAAAATACAAACCTGAACTAGAGAAAGGAGAAGACATCTTAGCAAGAGAGAGAGAAGAATCAGATTGCACAAGAGAAGCCCTTCAGGATGAAATGTTTAATTTCCAAAGTCAGTTCCAAAAGGAAATGGAAAGGGTTCCTCAACTTCAACATCTCAACTTCTACCAAAAAAAAAACTTCAACATCTTATATATATCATTACATCCCAGTGGGATTTATTTAATGTTAGAATCTCTTTCTCCATTCCACTATTGATTTAAGATTTTTTCATTCCATATTTATGTTTGTGTACTTCCAATTTGCTGTCTCAGTATTATTTTCCAACCTACTTGCCCAATGCTGACTTTAAAAAATAACGTCTTTATGCTTGATTAAAGCGTTTTTCTAAACCTGCAAAATTACTTGATTTCACAGCAGAATTGGCAAAACATCAATGACACAGCTTGTGTCCGGTCACTTTGATTTCACAGCATAATTAGTAAAACAACAACACAGTTAGTTAAAGAAGAGATTATAAACCCAGTACTAAGTAGATTTGAGCTTCAACCAATAAGGTCCAAAAAAGATTCTTACATGTAATATATATATATATATATATATATATCCACACCAGCATATATTATACATACAGAACAAACATGTTGTCCTCTTACTTACACAGTTACACGCCATTTTTATTTGGGAAGAAAAACAGAAGCACGTCTGCCAGCGCGGCACACGACCATCTAGACCATCTAAATTGACTACAACTGACCTCTAGTGGTGCATAAGCTCCCCAGCATTACTAACCATTGACAATTACTCCACCTGCAAAATAACCAAGCATTTCATTACTTTGTATTACAAGTTGATTCTCACACATTCCTAACTTCACTGCATGCAATTTCTTGTGGAATTGGAGCAGCAGCAGAAGTCCATCTAATAAAACAGACCTACCATTGGGGTGGAGGACCTGTCCAGTGATGTAGGATGAATCAGAGGAGGCAAGGAAGACATAGCAAGGTGCAATCTCAATTGGCTGACCTGCCCTTCCCATGGGCACCGAGGATCCAAACCTGGCCACATCCTCCTCACTAAAAGAAGCCGGTATAAGTGGCGTCCACACCGGCCCCGGCGCGACACCATTGACGCGTATGCCCCTCTTGACCAATTGCAGAGCAAGCCCCCTAGTGAATGCAACAATGGCACCTTTGGTGGCTGTGTAGTCCAGAAGTGTGGGATGTCCCTTGTAAGCATTCACCGATGTAGTGTTGATGATAACGCTGCCTTCTTTCATATGCTTCAGTGCATGCCTTGCAAAATACAAACAAACAGCAATGTAATGGCACTAGTGATATTATTCATTAGACCTTATGTAGTTACTGTGATGCAGATGCTTCCTACTTTTGCATACCTGACAAAGTAGAAGTAAGAGAAGATGTTGGTCCTGAAGATGTTCTCAAGCTGTTGAGGGGAGATGTCCTCAACTGAGTCACTCTTGTATTGCACAGCCGCATTGTTGAGAAGGATATCAATGCAGCCATAGGCCTTCACCACCTCATCCACTACCCTCTTGCAGTTCTCATCATAGCCAACATCTGCTGCTATGCAGATGGGCTCTTTGGCGTCAAGGGTCTTGGACTTTCTGAGCAAGCGCATGGTGTCTTCAGCGTCCTTGTCCTCTTGAGACTTCACATATGTGAAGGCCACAGATGCACCTTCCATTGCGAAGCAGTGGCACACTGCCCGCCCGATGCCCGAGTCACCACCCGTTACAAGTGCCACCTTTCCCTGCATTTCCCATTGAACATAAATACATAACTAGCACAATTAACCCTTGCTAAGGGCGCGCGCAACATCTGCAAAATATTGGAAATTCTATATGCAACGCCGGCTTTAGACAATTCGAGGTCTAAAGCGACAATATTAAATGAGGTATTTTCTATATTTTAATATTATTTTAAATATTTTATTTAAAATTTATTTTTCTTGCTTTTTTGTGATGCAAAATTACTAATTAAGTTTTTATATTCAAGTTTTGCTAATCTATCTTAAGTGCACCTCTAAAACTCACATGGAAATCTTGGGTGCCCTCCTCATCCCCAAAACTCACATGGAAATCTTGGGTCCCCCCAAGATAAAAAATAAAAAATAGAACATCATATATTTGGAATATGCCATTGGTGGGGCTCGAAGCATTTTCACCTGTGCATGGTGCTCATACGCAACATGAGTCAGGACCATTCAAGATGGACTTCAGAGTTGTGCCCCACGTATTGGATGTTCCAGATGCTCTATGGGCAAGTGAATAAATTTCGGCGGGGGCCCATTGTTTATCTTAAATTCTAAGATCCATTATTATGTCTGAAATCCCAAGCTATGGATTTATTACAATCACATCATGGATCAAATCTGAATAGGCCTTTATTGAAATAATATACACAAAAATAATGAGAAAGGCTCGTAAAGCAAATTCATGAGTGAATGTATGGTTGAGATTTGATACACATGTACTATTAAAAATATAATTGTGTGCTAAAGTCAATTGTACTCCTAGCCATAGTAATTCAAGGGGCAGATTTGGAAATATAATAGGCCATAAATGACACTTTAAGGCCCCATAGAAATCTTGGTTGTATCTTCTTAAGAGAGAATTATTATGGGGCCTTATATTTTGGGGAGAAAAAAAAGGGGATGTCAGTTGACAAATTTAATTATTTGGAATTTCAAAAGATGCTAGCTATTATGGGGCCTTATTTTTTTGGGGCCTTATTTTTTTGCTTTATTGGCATTATGCTAGAGCCGGCCTTGTCTATATGCATCCACACATTTTGCTGAATACACCCACATTTCTTCATAAACAGTGATTTTTTTAAAACAAGGTGGGTGTGCTTAGCAAAAAAAAAAAAGGGTGCATATAGAATTTCCCGCAAAATATATTCTATGATCCATTAAAAAATTTAGATCACGCAAAATTATCTTCAAATACATGTGCGGTGATTTGGTTTAGATAGATTATAAAATCTTAAAAGAAAATAAAAGAGAAGATGATGAGAGTACCTCTTTTTTTAAATCTAAGAGTCCGCAGAATACAAATGGTATAGAGGAATTAAGTGAAGTAGAAATAAAAGAATACAAATGGTATAGACGAATTAAGTGAAGTAGAAATAAAAGATTGAGGAGACCTAGATTAGGAATGGAAATGAAGTTGTTGTAATTAGTGAAAAATGGGATGAAAATTTGAGTTTTGAGTGATTACAATACAATTACATGTTTAAAGTCGAAAGAAAAAGTGAGTCAGTTGTAGAAATGGATAATAACTTCCTATCAGAATCAGGAGTTGTAGTGGGAATTAACTTCAAAACATTTAACTTTTATATATTATTATAGTAAGCAAATCATCTCATTCGTGAGTTTGTAACAATTGAGCTTTGTTTGCATTGAATACATTTTTTTTAAGGCAGGCTACATAAAAATTAAAAATTAAATACATAGAAGCAACGGCGGATCCAGAATTTTCATTTGAGGGGTGTGCGGACCCTGAGTTTTGAGAACAAATCTATGATCTTCATGTGGGTTTTAGGGTTGAATGAGTTTCCTTGGCTAACCATAACAATTCCTATTTACCTAACCATAAGCTCAGTGAGCACACTTTTAGCAATACAATTCTTCTCTTTTTTTCTTTTTTTTTTTCAGTAGCAAATTATTTTTTTTCTGAATTCAAACTTGCAATCGGTTAATTCTATATGATATTGGACTTCCTTAGCTAACCATTCTTACTAAAACCTCTAAGAATTGATGCAAGCAACGTAAATACTTTTCAATATTTTTCCTTGTCTGGTTCTCAACTAATATTGACCAACCAAATATATTTAAATGGCCACCCAAATATATTTAAAAGAGTACCTTAAGCTTGTTAGAGGGCCTGTATTCATGGCTGGTGGCCTGTGGGGTGGGGTCCATGAGGGGCTCTAGGCCTGGCTGTTTCTCCTGCCTCTGAGGAGGGAACTGTTTCCCATCCGACGCCATTCTACTCGATCAACACAGAAAATTGCAGGATCTGACAGTCGAAAATGTGGTTTTGTGTGAGAGAGACACAAGCTTTTAATGGTGATGGAATAACAAAGTAGTGGTATTCAAAGAAGGAGCGAGTAAACAAGAGACCATGAAATTTACAGGGCAAGAGAAGAGGGAGATTATATTGGGTTGATGGGGGTGGTGGGCATGTGAAACGCGTCCAAGTACGTGGCACGTGGATATCGTCTGCGTGGCAGTTGGGAGTGTCTCATGGGGTACATGTGGACCATTCACCCGAAACGGCTGATCAGTGGGGCCATGTAGTGATAAAATATTCATATCCATCTGTTCCAAATGTTCTGCAATTTACTTTCTACTCAAATTCTCCTACTTCTGCCACATGGTTCTTCGATTTTATAAAAAGGTACTCTCGTAACCTTTCTACTCTTTTTTTTTTTTTTTTCTCTAAAATCTATGAAAATTTTAATACATGAATATTTAAATTGCAATGTTGGCCATATCCATGCTGAGCACAGGTTATTATGCTAGTTTTGTGATTATGACCATATGTCCATGTGATCCACTTTTAGGAATTATAATGTGAGATTATATTTTCTGTGTCTGTAAACACAAAATACACTTTAGAAATTACAATATTGTACCCACCTTTAAATTGTAGAATATTAAGCCCATATTCATATGATTTACAATATGGACACAACTTTATAGGAATTGTAATGTAGGACCATCTTTTTTGTGAATGTAAATACGGGACCAATCTTTACAAGCTATAGCATAGTGCCTACCTTTAAAAATTAGAATATGAGGCTCATATTCATAACATTTACAATGTGAGTCCACGTTGTGTGACTGGACCAAGGAATTACAAAGTGAGATCACCTTTTCTGCGATTGTTGAAACACGATCCACTTTTAGTAATTACAATGTGGTGCCCACTTTTAAAAATTAAAACATGGGGCCAATATTTATAGGATTTATAATGTGGTCCTACCTTGATAGAATTTATAATGTGGGGCTACTTTTGTGATTATGACCATATGACCCACTTTTAGAAATTACAAAATGGGGTCACCTTCTTTGAAATTGTGAAAACGGGCCTGCCTTTAAGATGAGTGATGGGATTCGAAATCCTTTCTAGATTAACTTATTTAGATGCTAGGAGATAAATAGGAAACTACTCTGCTTTCTTAAGAAAACTTCCTTGTGCCAGCATGTTACCATTTTGAAAATGAGACCCAAATTAAGAACATCGATTTATACATAGTAAGCATATTTTTTCGTGATTTCATCTCAAAGGAACATCCAAATGACACTATGTATAACACACCCTAAGGTGCCAACACTACTCACCCACGAGCCTATTGGCTTTTGTGCAGATCAAGTTACCCCTCCACACTCATTCAATTGTTATTCACTGGATTGAAAGTTAAAAAAAGAAAAAGAAAAAGAAAAGAAAAAAGGTCGATATTTTGCACAGAAAGTCCCATTGAGATCTTTCCACCTTTTGATTTTTCCTTTTAGAAAGGCGAGTGGTAAACAACCTTTGAGATAACCGTTCCACCCATTGACTGGTACACAACCTTTGAGACATCCTTTCCATTCCTTGATTGATATCAACCTGGGTGAACTTTAGGGTCCAGTTTACGCATGCCTATAAAATGAATAATTCACCCCAAATAAATCTCTCAGTATTTTCTTACCGTTAAAAATGTGAGAATGTGACAGGTGAAGATTTGTGCAGAGTAGATGGGCATAAAAGTTGCCTTCACATATATATATTAGTTGGAATCTTCAGCCAATAAGACTGAATTCATCCCATCAGGCAATCTTTTAACATGTCCATTTAATAAAAAAAAACTATAAAGTTCAGTCAGATCAAAAGCAGCAGTTTAACCCCAAGGGATACCTCAGTTGGCTTAGGACCACGACTTGCACTTAGACGTCGTAGGTTTGAAACTGCACTACCACACTAATGCTACAGGAGAGTATACCCAGCTTCCCTCTGGGCCCGGAGAGAACACTAGCATTTTATTAGTTTTTTTAATCGAGTCACAGGTTTACAGGGTTAACTGGACAGTGCCCATCCGTACAATCCACAGTTTCGCCCTTGGGTCCAGTTTTTTAAGACAGTTCCCCTTCGTTAAGTTGTGACTGATGATGATTGAAGATAAAAACCATCATTTTGATCTTTGCAAATCAAGTGCGGGTCATTGCGGTTCACAAATAAATGAGGGCTCAGGCATTTAGATAACTGAATTACACGTTTTTAAGTCCAGCTTGTTGTCCTTTGGCATAACCAATTGCAGGTAAAATGTGCTTCAGCTAAAATTTCATTTATAGTTCAACAAAATGCAGGGCAACTGAGTTCCAACGATTAAAATGGAGGCCAAAAAATTATTTTGCAAAATGGCAAACATATCATTCCAAAAAAAAAAAGAACAGCCATTAAACAAAGCCTCTGTTTCTTCAATTTCCAAATTCATACACGACAAAGTACCAGCAAAGGCAAGTTAATTTCTGGCAAAACAGTTTAATTATAAAAAAAAAATTATTTGGCAATTGATTTGTACTAGCGAACACCAAAGTAAAATGCAAACAAGATCCATTGTATACAACTGATAAAATGGACAGCTACAATTTCAGCATGCTTTGGATTGACACAGCAATATCAACAAATCTTCTTTCTTTTTTGGTTCTTTAATCCCATTTCAGTTTTAGAACAGAAGGAAAGATACTGGTGCTGTTTGGACATTACCCAAATCAAGGTCTGGCAGAATGAATAGTAATCCATGCCTCCATGCGTTCAAGGTGGCTCAGATCTAAAAGCAGCAAACGGTATCCCACTAAATATGGATTATGTTAGGTTTGTCATTTATGCTATTAAAGACAAGTAGGATCTAGTTAATCTGGTTGCTAAAGCATATTATTATTGAGGCCTTAGCTTTGTTATTTTAACTGAGTGGCAATTGTTTCCCTTCAATTATTATGCACAAATATTTGGATGATGATTTTAATCATTTGGGTTGTGGGGCCTTCAAACTTGGCAGCATTCACAGGAGAGGGGAAGTGAAAGGACAGGCATACACATCATAATCGTGCAGTCTGCAAGTATACACGTTGCACCATCATTTTTTGTCATGCTGTGCCCATTTGCATCTGTACATCAAAGCACGAGCGATTTTATTTCACAATGACATGAACAAATGTTACATTTTGCAATGTTAATGATGAATAGTAGATTTAGGAAAACAAGTCAGCTGAGAAGAATAAAAAACAAAGAAATGATATTCAGAATAATATGCTTGGTTCAAACAAAATAAAGAAGCTGCTGAGCTCCCCACTTGCCTGAAACTACTAGTGAACAACATTGGAAGGTAATTTAACTGGAACAAAACATAATAACAGTCTCAGAAAGCAACCAACCAGAAGGTGTACACAAGTAATACAAAATAGATTGGAATAAAAGCCCATATCACATTGCCAGTTTTCCCAATTAGCACTAAAGCTTACCTCAATATCAGCATTTAAATTTCTCCAGATGGATGACAAGTTGAGGAGTTGCAAGTGGAAGAAATTTCAAGACCTTTACCTCCAATTGCAGTTATCAAGCACTGAAATCCACATGACTCAAGCTCAGCTATCACTTTATCGACAACCGCATCAGCAAGCACTGATTCAGATGTTAAGGACAGATACAAATAGAAGAGTTGAAATAGATATTATAAGGAACACCAAATCTACACTAAAATGAAACAGTTGAAATTGCTATTACAAGGAACACCAGATCTACACTTAAGAGATTGGTTAAGTGACCACATTAATAAAGAAAATTTAATATATATATATATACACATATATCACTGCACACCTATTCTCTTCAGTATGATAATAATGTTGACAGACGTGATGGACTTTGGACTGTGGAGTGCACTTCAAATAGTTAATAAAAAGAGGAGAAGGAATTCACTAGAGGAAAAAAAAAAAAGATAATAGAAAGAAACAAAAGGAGATCTTCATCATCATCAAAGCTGTATCCCACCTATTTGAGGTTGGCTTGGCCAGTTCTACTTCTCCATTCAGCCCTATAAAAGGCCATGTTATCTTTTAAGTCCACAATTAATCATCCCTTTCCCCACTACTTCATTTAAGGTAAAAAAGTTAATGAACCCAACCACCCCAACCCCACTATGTAAGAGCCCAAAGCATATTGACAGGGACAATGCCTCAATCATGATTTATTCATTTATATGTACGCATAAATTTCAAATATTCTACAATTTTACAAGTTTTATTATCAACCATTTCAGAGATCTGCAATTTTTACAATATCATCCCATTTTCAAAACATTTTTATCCATTTTAGGGTATGGCTGTGGAAATGGAAAAAACTTCACCGAATTACCGAACCGTTGGGGGGAAAAGCATCGGGCATAAGCAACAAAAAGTGGTCTGGATACATGCTGGCAACAATGTCAAAACACAGCCTCCACCACCAGCTCCTGTCAGCTTTGAAACTAACTTGTACTTCAGAGTTGTTCGAATCACAGCCTCTATAGAAGAGTGGCTAACTCCCATGGACTGGAGCAAACCTTGATTCATTTCCAAAAGTTCCTCTAACTTATCTTCATTCTCTGTAATGGAGAGTTCATCTGAAGCAGGCGACTGGATAATGGTAGAAAGTTCCTTGCTGATGGAATCCACAGCAGAAAACACAGCAGCCATAGCATCAGGATGCCTGGATGCTCGCTCAGAAACACCAGCAACTAATGCCTTCGTGTTCCTTCCAACCTTAGTGTTGGTGATTAGCATTCTCAGTGGCATATTAGATTTAATGCGAGTTAATTCACCCAACCTGAACATGATCATGTTGCCTGCACACATGAAGTTCGATTACAATGTGTTCCACTCCCGAGTATAATAATCCTCATAAATAAACAACTTGCATTCGCAGTACCATGACACTGCCCAAAAAAGAAAAAAGGAAAGAATTACACACCAATGGAGGATGAATGTAAGTAAAACAAAGAATTACACACCAATGAAGGATGAATGTAAGTAAAAAATTAAAAAAAAGAATTACACACGCTTGAAGGATGAATGTAAGTAAAACAAAACATGCAGTTTGAATTCAGAATAGTTAAAAGGACAGAATCTAACACCACAATAAGGGGATGTTTAAATCACCTTCAAGGGAAGATTACTGTAATACAAACAGACATAAATCATTGTATATGTAATATGATATAGTCCAAGAACATGACTTACCAAAAGTGCTCACAGTATTATCAATTCCAGAAGGCTTGCCATGAATGATTTTTTCACCTACAAATGCCCATTTGTTAACCAATTCAAGCTCAAGCTCCGCTAGAGTTAACCAACCATAGTTGTTGGCATCCAATCTAACTGCACCTGAATATGCAAGTAAAGCTGCTGAAAGCGCAACACACAATGCAGCAGATGAACCCAAACCCGAACCCATAGGAAGATCAGAGCTGATAACTACTGTTGCAGGCTTAAACCTGTAGAAGTGAAAAGGACAAGCAGATAAGATCAAATGCTGAAGATGAAACATCCTAAGGAGAAAAGTGAAAAAGCAGTTACAGAAAAGCCTAATTTTATACCCTTGGATTGAGGTGTACAGCAAGAGGAAGGCAGAAACTCCGCCAAAGAGTCCAATTTTAGCCTCAGGAATATTCTGCTCCTCGACCAGAGTAGCTATGGATTTCATGGACTCTGGCAAGAAAGATGTTGATGATGGAGAAAGAGCAGTACCCAATTCTGGAAGTGTTTCTTTGATTCTTTGAACAGGCCACGAAAACACTAACCCCAAATCTTTGAGCCGCAATTCTAAAAGCCCATCATCGGTTCCTGCAGAAGAAAACAGTTGATATTTCCATTTCAACAAAAAACACGGACTGTCTGTTTCCAAGAATCCATCTGAAACTTTTAGGCATAAAAGAAAAGTATGAAACAAAATTGGTAAAAAAAAAAAAAAAAGACAAAAATTGCAAAAAATGAACAAATCAGAACCAAAAAGTTCGTCACTTTCTGTATAAAACAATAACAATCATTTTGCTCGTAGAACCCATCATTGTTTGTTCAAACACTAGGAGCCCATTTTTTTAATTTAGCCTTGTCCCACTGACCTGCCATTCGAATGAGTTTGCGCAGGTGATATCTCCAAGATTTCATGTAAGTAGAAAACTACTTTTTCTCCATGTGTATATGATGCAGGACACATGGGTTGGAATAAACCAATGAAAAACTAAACTGCAGGAGGGGATCAGGCATCAGCCCTCACTTTTTTACTCCATAGATGACTAGAGTGCATAGGATCATTCGGGCATCAGCATGTATCTTTATCACCATTTCAATGACCAATATAATCCATTTAGAATAATGATCACCAATATCATCACCATCGTCGTCATCAATACATCATCCCCTCTATTGTAGGCTGGCTTTTCTGAGCTTTTCTTCTCCAATCTTTCACATTAATAATGCTTCAGTGAATGCCAATTCTAACTATTTTAGTTCAAGCCTTTACTAGCCTCTCCCTTCTCTTATCTCCTTGTGCATGCTCAGTTTCAGTTCTTTGAACAAGGGTTGGTTTCATTTTTCTATGCACATACTAAAACCATATCAGAAGACATTCTGGATTTTTTTTTGTTGCACGTATAGATTTTGGTGATTTCGCCATTCCCATTTCTGTCCTTTCCATTACTTAACACATCCATCATAGCATACACATATCATGAATACATCATCCCATCTATTAGGGTTAGCTTTGAGAGTTATGCTTCTCTAATTTTTCAAATTCAAGAATATCTTAGGGACTCCACAATCTAACATGCCAATTCCACCTTTCATTATAAGTCTTTATTGGTCTCCCCCCTTCTTTTAGCTCCTTGTGCTTACAGCATTTCAATTATTTGAATAAGGGTTGTTTCCATTTTTCTAAGCACATACCCAAATCATGTCAAATGGCATATCATGATTTTATCTACTACTGGTTCCACCAATAGATTTCATTGATGTACTCATTCCCATTTCCATCATTTCCGAACTCCACAAATTCATCTTATCATACACTGTATCATATGCATGTACTTTGTCTGCATTTTTTTTCTTTTGGGCATAATTACCCCCATATAGCAATGCAAGTATAGCCTTCAAAATATAAAATTGCCCATGTCACTTGTGCACTAGCTTATCTCCACTTCACCCACCCTCCATTTTAAAGAAATATAATCAAAATAAGAAAAATATTTACCCTTAAAAATTCAGGTATAACCATCAGCATGTAAAAACGTCCCGTTAATGGATGTGGCACTCAGCTATCACTTATCCGCTAGCTCATCTCACCACTTTGCCCACCCTGTGTGTGTTACTACTTAAAAGCTAAAATATCCTTGTCAAACCCTCCACTTTAGAGGAAAATAACCAAAATATAATTTACTCAGCTCATTTAAGCAACATTGTATTGATGATTCTTAGATACAGGTATGGCTATGAACATGGATACAAAGGTTTCGAGATGTGATTCTACACTTTCAAAAATCCAGGAATTGGATATAGATATGGATCCCTATTCATGATAAATTTTCTCTTGTTTTATATAAAGAACAACTTTTCTCCTAAGAGCATTCCTAAAGTAATGAAATCATCACTTCTTGCATTATTTTCCAAGAATCTAATATTGATAAATAAGAAAAGCAGATTTAATTTTATCAAATAAAGGATTCCATAAAGTAGGATAGCTGAAGTGTAGCCTACAGGTATCTACGTAGTATCGATTAGCAGTAACAATATAGAATCCCACCACAGTTGTCAATTCCGTTCCAGTTTGACCTTGTAGTGGAATGTTTCGGCATTCCAGTCAATTCCGGTATTTCGTTTCGGAAAAGAAGCGATTGAAAAATGAAAAAAAAAAAAAATATATATATATATATATATACATATATATATAAAAGAATACCTAAAGTTGAAAAAATAGTTGAATGCTAAAATAATACTAAAATGCATACTTACATTACTTAAATTAAACTACACTTTGCAATTGACCATTTTCTAGTTTTCACTACATATAAATTGAAGTTTGAAACCTTGGCTGGAATGGGGCGGAATTGGTCCAGAATTGGAACCAGATTTGGGACCAGTATGAACCAGAATTGGGACTGGAAACTTTTAGGGCGTCATTCCGTTCAGTCCAAGGCCAATTCTGGAACATTCCGTCCAATTCCGGCCGGAACGGAACGGAATTGACAGCTATGAATCCCACATAAATGGGTATGCAAGGGATATACAGTTATCCAGGTGTCATGGACATACATGTACATAACACTCTCACATAGAAATGAGAACCAAACTGAATATAAAACTTGGAACAAAAAGTGCACACATTTCATCATTAACTACCAAGCATAACTGCAAAAGTACAATCATCTTTGAAGCCTCGTCCAATCTATGTTCTACTCTTCTGCTGAACCCATTTTAAAGCTTTCTGAGTGACTCTGCAACTACCATTTCTTTTCTAACTCCATCAATCCAAATCCTTACTGTTTCATAAAGCTATATTCTGAGTGACTCGACTGTTCCCACTCGATAGGTAATATTCTTCTCAAAATTATCTTTAAAAGAGAAGATCCCCTTCCAAATAGATGAGGCTTTATAGGAAACTTCCTGCGCATCCCAACCACTCCTTAAGACACCATACTTTCCTTCTACCAACTCCTTCCAAAGACCTTCAGACTCATTGCCTAACCTCCATAACCATTTCCCTAACAACGCCTGGTTCATCTGTCTTAGGCCTAATACCCAAGCCCCCTACCTCCTTTGGTCTACAAACCAAGGACCAATCCACCAAGTGGAATTTTTTCTCTTCATTTCTTCCATGCCATAAGAAATCCAGCCGTAACTTCTCAATCTGGTTGATTACTGATAGCGGACATCTTAGCAAACAGAGGTACTACACTGGAAGATTAGCCAGAACAGATTTTATAAGGGTGAGCCTGCCTCCTAGAGATAGGTAACTGGCTTTCCATAAAAGATAACTTCTTCTCAACTCTTTCCACCACCGGGTTACACACTTCCTTTTTAGCTGATCCTATACATAAAGCCAGCCCCAAGTATGACGCTGGAAGAGATCCCACCTTACATCCCAACAAATCTGCACACCAACTGAGAAAAGAATCCCCAACTCTTATACTAATGAGCTCACTCTTGAAGAAATTGAATTTTAGGTCTGAGACTGCTTCAAAACATAATAAGATTGCTTTCACATTACTGACCTGTTCTTCACTTGCCTCACAAAAGATCAGCGTGTCATCTGCGAACTGAAGGTGACTCACCTGATGGAACCGCTTGATGGGGTCCACATGATCTCTAATTTTGAGATCCCCATCATTGGTTTAGATAGTCTCTAAATTAGTAGAGTTGCTTAGTATATTTGCTTCCTAAATTCTATTTTGATTAAGATTAGGTAGTTTCTTATTTTAGAATGTCTTGGCTATTAAGAAACAGTATTACTCTATACATATAGAGGAGTTCGCTATTGTAATGCTTGTGCTATATTCTAATAAAATTCAGAAGTTCTCATGGGTTATCTTTTGGCTATTTCTGCTAAATGATATTAGGGCTTGAGTTGGAAAACTCGATCTCACCGTCGGAGGTGTAGATCTTCATCGATCGGTCCAGGCTATGCCATCAGAGATTCGCCAGTGTAAAGCCTCCTATTAGGCCTTCCGGAACCGCCTTTCTCACCATTTTACTCAAAGCTTCAGCTACTATAACAAAAAGGAAAGGAGATAGAGGATCGCCTTGCCTTAGTCCTCGTTGAGCATGAAAGAAACCTTTTGGAGAGCCATTGATTAGGATGGAGAACCAAGCTGAAGCAGTACATTCCTTATCCACCTTATCCATTTTCCACCAAAACCCATTCTACGAAGTAAGTATTGCAAAAATTGCCAGTCTACTCTATCATAAGCCTTCTCAAAATCCAGCTTGCAAATTAGCCCAAGGACTCTAGCCTTGTTCCACGAACGCATTCATTTGCCACCAAAACCCCATCCAAAATCTGTCTCCCTGCAATAAAAGCTCCCTGCTCTTTAGAAATTAAGCATGTAAAACCTTCTTTAATCTTCCCGCGAGAACTTTAGCCAAGATCTTATAAATGCTTCCAATTAGACTAATTGGGCTGAAGTCTTTAACCCCAACCTCTCCCACCTTTTTTGGAATGAGTGCTATAAAGGAAGCACCCAAACCTTTAGATAGCTTTCCCCTTTGATGAAAGTCTTCCATGAAAGCCATAATATCCTCCCTTAGCAAGACCCAGAAACGCTGGAAAAAAGCAATTTGAAATCCATCTGGCCCAGGTGCTTTATCTCCCGCAAGGGATAAAATCGCCTCCTTGACTTCCTCTTCCTCAAAATTTCTTTCTAACCAGCTGGCCCTCTCTTCTCCTATGACATCAAAGTCCAAATTATCCAAAGTCGGCCTTACCCACTCCTCCTTAGAATAAAGAGATGCAAAGTATCCTGTTATAATTTTAATAATCTCTTCATTCTTTTCTACTCTGTTGCTTCCGGCTAAAATTGATGCAATGCTATTCGTCCTTCTTGAAGAAGCCAGACCGTGAAAAAACTTTGTATTTTTATCCCCTCCTTCGGCCATTTATAGATTTTCCCTCTGGATAAGTATTTCAAATAACATTACTCTATTTTCAAAGAGCTCAGGTCTCTATTTTCAAAGAGCTCAGGTTACTTTGTCTTCTCTCAAACTGATACCACATGGAAACTGAGAACAATTTTTGCGACATAATCAATGGCATTTAGTAAGTACCATGTAGAATATCAGCTCATGCTGCTCTATCGGTTGCCAAGTAAAAATTACGAACTCACAATCAACCTTTTTCATGAAAATCCTTCTTCATTGATTGAAAATCTTTTTTCTGCATGATGTTCATACAACTTAGAAGTCTACTCAGTTGTTTACACCATTTGATTGTTGTAGTAGATGGGAAAAGGATTCGAAGACAATGATGAACCAGATTGTATGAAGCTGCTATTAGAAACGATACTTTATAGGAATATTAAGATTTATATACATTTTATTTGTATATTCCAAACTTTCCCTAATCTGCAATCATTAGATCCTTTAACATTCTCTTCTCACAAGCATTTTATCTCGAAACCTTCCTATCTATTTAATATGTTTTGTGTTGTTATTCTTTAGTTTTAACCTGATTTATAATTCTGTATCCTGTGGAAGAGACAGTCCAACTCAATTTATTTTCTTGTGGCGAGTTATCACTAGCTTCAGGATTTTGATGAGTTGGTTGATTATAAGAATTTGATAGCTCATGCACACATCTTGCCTCTACATTTTCAAATAACTCATTGCGTTCGTTCCATATCATCATCTTTGAGCAGCTTGGAAATTGTTCAGGATAAATTAGTAGGATATAGGTCCTTATGAAGTGGGCCCAATGATTTTATGATCTGCTCTGTTGGTGTAATAGGCTGAAGTTTGGATGGAGTGTGCCCCAAAATCTCCCTAGATGGAAGACTCCCTTTCTTCCGTTGGTGCCTCTGTGGTCTCATTGGATTATTCAAGAATAGAATACGGCGATATGTCATGCAGAGACTCGCATGGTCCATGACAGGTAGCTCACATGGACCAGAAAGTGGAAAGCATTGGACGTTATGGACTTCTGATTTGCATTTTCTGGAACCATCTGTGAAGACCACCAGATCAATAGTTTGAATCAAACCACATTCCTCACATGTAGAGATTGGGGGCATGATCAAAATGTCTCAGCATGCATACAGCACTTGCATTAGAAATTTTCTTTAGTATGGACATGATGAAGCTAATTTATTGTTTTATTGGGCTTCTAGACAGGTTCAGGGAAGGCATTGGCGTGCTTGCTTTTGATATTTTCGGTCACTGATGTCCGTAAACTTTATGTTCAAGCACTAGTGATTGTACCCACTAGGGAACTTGGCATGCAAGTAAGGAGTAATGATGTGACTCTGATTAATAAGATGATATTAAAAATTGACCTTGTTTATCTTGTATTCTTACTTTAATTGGAACTATGGCAAGGTCACCAAAGTTTCTCGGATTCAGGCTGCAAGGCCTGCAGACCATAGTTCGGAGTAAAAGATGTGCACTGTGATGGCTCTCTTAGATGGAGGGATGTAGGAAAGACACAACTTGGCTAAAGGTGCTCCACTCAGTTGTCTGAACATACATATTAAATATTAATCCATATCACACTGGATAGGCCTTTCGATTTATGAGATTTTGTAGCTATTGTGTTCCAATTGATCTTATATCTTTCATAACAGTAACTGAACGGATGATTCTGTGTATTTAGGTAAAGATCTGAAATTGTTCATCTGAGGAGAAATGATGCATCACGGTCAACAAAATAATTGTATGTACTGTAAATCTCTCTTGTTCACCTCATTGTTTGGGACTTTAAGGTGGGTTCAAATGGCTTTGAAATTATTCAAATATGTTTGACTCTGTAGATTAGGGGTGTCAATGGACCCAATTCATTTGATTACCCAATGGATCCAATCCGAAGAAATCGAGTGTGAACGCTTTATTTGGAATAAGAATCAGATCTTGATTTGGATCTAATTAATATCAGGATCCATTGGAATCCGGGGGCTGATCACCTGAGCGAAAAGTCACAGACAGTAAAAGTATTATGCAGATAACAGTGTATGAAAGAATAAACATATGGCAGGGGTCTAAATCTGCCCGAAATCCAGAACTTGGTTCAGAGTACTCAGACAATAATTTGATTCCCATCAGGATCTTGCAAATTGAATCCATTCTGGATTTGATTGTGGATCATCAGACCTATAATTGGATTCGGATACAGTTCCACGTTTAGTCTGACTTGTTTAAACTTTAAACCCCTAGAGAAGATCAAATTGAAATGCTAGAATTATCTACATGTTTGGTGCTGAACAGTTCTCAGCAGTTGGGCCATATTCAAGGAACCACAACTTTTGTCCCCAATGAATTTGGTCATGGCTTCAAAACCAATTGCAAATGCTTGAAGTCTCACTTTTTATGCAAAGAAACCCACTTGAATCTAATGTCAGAACGTGAAATTAAACCCAAACACTGTCACAAGATGCAATGAGCATTGAAGAAAAAAATGCCAGGTACATTCCTATTCCCATAACAGCCCTTTTGGAGCACATTATCTTTTTCCTACACTCTTTGTGATCACCAAGGTGTGACTTTACTGAACTCTCTTTCCTTCTAGAATTCAATTAACACTTTAATTACCTCAACTGATCCACCAGTAGCACCTGTAGGTATCAACCTTCCATTCAGGAGACACTAGATAATCATTTGAACGAACACAAAAAATCTATAAATAGAAACTTAACACTTTTAGCTTTGAATCCTCTCTTAAGTATTGAAAGTCTAGGCATATTAAGTACTATGAGGATCCTTAACCAGTCCATATACCATCCAAGTGAATACAGATTAAAAGAAGGAACGAGGACGAAGGGACCGCTCAAATAAAGAAAGAGATGGGGATGAAACATTGTGTCTTTACCCCAAGAATGGTTATTACTATTTATTTATTTATTTATACTTTAAATGATTCCTAGAATGGATAGTCTTCATTTGATTGACCATGTTAAGGTACAATCCTGCTTGTAGCATTTAGTTTATTTAAACTGGAGTCTAAAAACTACATGTTTGAAGAATTCTCTATTTGATTTCCTGTATGGTTTGCTATGCTCAGCATGTTTTGTGAGTTGGATTGAATTGATTTCATTGCCCTTGGAACTCTCAAAATTTGTTTTTATTCATATTTATTGTATTTCAAACCTATTTATATGCAATATTATGAAGTGACTTCATTTTAATAAGTGGTTTTGTTTAGATAAAATTTATCGTTTGACTGATTTCATATGCCATTACTTTAATATATAAGCTTTGACTAAGGCATTTAGGGTTTACATTACAGTCTACATTAGAAGAAGATATAGTAGTATTGCGATGCTTGGAGGGATTGAAATTTACTCTGTCCATATTATCATCCTACATGCAGGAAGAAAAACAAGAAATCGAAAGAAATTTACTCTGTCCTATATCAATTTTAGATTGGGAAAACACATCCAAACACAAAAACAAGAAAAGAAAAAGAAAATGCATTATTCTGCATTGAATTAAAAAAAAAAAAATACACTCGAAGTCATCAAATCAAATTGAGCAAAACAGAAGGATCGATCCGAACCCGAGGAAGCTGATGATCGAATCACAACATGCGTGTAGAGATCTATCGATGCGGCCATTTTTGTCGGACAGAACTTTTTTAACAACTCGTCCGGACTGGTTGACTCAACTCAAACAGTATATTGTGATAAAAACGAGCATAATTTTTTGTTGTAAGTAATAAAAAAAAAAAACTCGTTTTGATGCCTTCTTTTTGAAAATTCACCTTGAATCTTCATTTTTAACCACTCCATGTTTTCGATTCCTATGCATTTTAATTCATTCAAAGCTACCATTTCATTGCGAGTGCATGATCATTTCTTTATAATAGATATCCAAGAGAAAGACCATAGCAAATCCTACTTCACATGAGCAATTGAACTTTAAAAGAAAAAAAAAAAAAAAAAAAACCTTGGAACGAAACGATTAAAAAGATGCAATGGCTGGCATACTTTCTCAATGTGACAGGATTCCAAACTCATTCGAAAGTGCCTCATGTTGCAATCATGATGTTTTTCAAGTTAATCTACCTTCTTTAAAAATGAAAATAAGACTTGAAAAGTTCCAAATGACTGACTACCTACTCCAAATGAATGAGCATCATCAATACATACAAGTAACATTGATTTCACTGTTGTGCTTCTCCAAATACATTACGAACAGATGATCAAATCCAAAGTCTCTCTATATCGATTTTAGATTCGGAAAACACATCCAAACACAAAAACAAGAAATCAAAACAAAATGCTTTATTCTCCATTGAATTCAAAAAAGAGACTAGATAAGAGAGAGAGAGAGAGGGATCCGTCCAAACCTGAGGAAGTTGATGATCGAATCAAAACATGCGTGTAGAGATCTATCGATGCGGCCACCGCCGTGGCTCCGTGAACGACAGCGTGCTCGCCGGAAAGTATGATCTTTCCGGGCGCCCGTGCTCGAATCTCCATCTCTCTTCTTCTTCTTCTTCTTCTAAAACCCTAGATTTCTAGGGTTTATGAGAAGTGCTTTGTCCAAGGAGAGAAGAATGCCATTGGAAGAAACTAAAAATAGCTCGTGCAAAGTGTTTCTTCCTTTTTTTTTTTTTTTTTTTTGAAGTTGGAAATAAAACGTAGGACGAAAGAAGCAGAGCAGACAGTGAAATAGCAACACCACGTGTGAGAACGTGGAATGATGTGAACCGTCCATCTACTGGAAGCTCCTAGTTCCAGAATTTTGTGAGACGATCCTGACCGTTGGTTGGTAAATAAAGCAAGATCCTCCGACAGGGGCATGTTAGCATGTATCACATGGGAAGAGAGAAAGGATCAAATGTTGCGCTCAATACTATGCTTGTGGGTTCAACTTTTGTGACATCAAATTTTATTTTTATTATTTTTTTTTTGTTTTTTTTTTGGCTAATGGAGGTTTCCCAACCTTTTAGATCCGGATCGTGGATCAAACAGAGAAACCCTTTTTGGACCAATTAGGGATGCCACATGGGGGAGAGGATTTTTTTTTATTCACGAGAGGGGATGGGATGTAGTTGAATTGACGTCCTCTCCCCCATTTGGCACCCCCTATTGGTCTAAACAAAGTTTTCCTGTTTGGTCCAAATAGGGGATCCGTTTCCCAACCCTTTAGGCCTAAAGAGAAGCCGAGTAAAACCACTGTGGCCTTTAGGTCGTAGCACAAGTGGACTCAACCTTCGGTTCCTGAAGAAGGGGGAACCAGGAGTTGATACCAAAACCTCTGACTCCGGAAGAGGGAGGATCCGTGGTCCTGACCACTCGGCTAACCCCTAGGGTTAAAATCAAATCATTTCATTAATCACAAGAATTCGCACAAATTTTATTTGGGTCCTACTAATATAAACAAAGGTTGGAAAACTCGGGGCTCGAAGTCGACTCATCCAATGCAAAAATGATCATAATTTAGATGGAGTCAAAGTGGAGACTTTCGAGAGCCATTCCTTTTTTAAAATAATTTCAAAAATGTTTTAAAATGAATCAATTACTTATCAAATGTAAATAATACATTTATTTACATGATTCATAATAATCAATTCAAATTAATAAATTTATATGTGCAAGAAAATTGCTACAATAAGGAAAATAAAAAATGTTGCATATTATATAATTTATTAGTCCAAATATTGAATATAAAAGATCAAATATACGCTTCTAATCACATCCCAATCATCATTTTTAAATTAATGACTCCCAACCTCATCCGCAATTACTTATGAATAAATTTTAATTATTTTGAAATTAAATATGCATATTAAATGGTTTGAAATGCAAACAACTTATTAAAAGGAGATGACTCGCTGAGCCTCCCTCACTTGTTATTCGGTTCTTCGTCAAAACAAGGTGGCTTGAGAGATTTGAAAAAGTCAACTTGAAGAGTTTTTCCAACCATGATATGAACCATTGAACTCATCTATATAAAATATAATTGTCATGGAATAAACCCAATAAAGTATAACACTTCATTTGCAGTGAAATTTGAAAGAACACTGGACTATTTAAGATTTGAGTTTTAGGCCAAAACCACATTGAATCTAGAACCAGAACTGCAATAGTGTTCCAATTCTTCTGAAAAATGGTTCTAGTACCAAAACAGTGTTCAATTCTTCTGAATAATGATTCTAGTGCCAAATCTAGTTTCTGACTCGGTACATAATTACTTTCTAACCTGGTTTCACTAAGAGAAGCGATTCCGAGTCTGGTTCTACAACCAATTATGGATTATACTTTTTTATTTTTTATTTTTTATTTTTACTCAAAATAAGAATATCATCCAACCCATAAGAATGCATGAAGATTACTGCTTCCATGACTCAACATAAAAATCTCCAATCATATAATTAATTTTAAACTACAATCTACAACATTAAATACTAGTATCTAATCCATTATTATGATTTTATTTTTATTTATAATTTACCGAAGACTTTAAGTCAATCACCAAATACCACACATTTATAAATTGAAATCTAAATGAAGTTTCGAACCGGAACTCATTTGTAAATCGGAATCTAATATAGGTTCCAAGCTAAGGTTTTCCAAGAGAATTCGGTACCCATTTGCATTCCTATCTATGCTATTCAACAAATGTAAAAATAAAATAAAATAAAATAAAATAATAATAACCACCTATCAATCTTTTGGAATTGGGGCCTAAGCAAGTCCTGCTCTAACCCGACCCGTTAACTGCACTAATCCAATTCCAAATGGGAAATTTTCAAATATGGCCTTAAATTTTTACCTTATTTCAAAAAATGATACAAGTTTTGAAACTTTTCAAATTAGTTCCTAAGTTTTTCAGTATATTTTCAATTAAGGGCATATGGCCATTTAAAGGTATTTTCTAGTGACTTTTTCCCTCAATATTTTGAAAATACCCAAATTACCCTTCATTTAAAGCCATGACATGGTTTCGGCAGCCACTATATGCAGCCAATTGCTATAGAAATACTGGGTGTTCTTACCGTGAGGACACCGACGAGGGAAATGAGGAGAATGTAGAAGAAGTGAATGAGAGTTTTATTATAATGAAGGGTAATTTGGGTATTTAAAAAAATAGGAAAAAAGTTGTTGAAAAATAACTCTAAGTAGATGGATGTCCTCAATTGAAAACTTTTTAAAAAACTTATAGACTAATTTAAAATTTTTTGAAATTTATGTTTCTTTTTTTTAATAACGCCCAAAGGGCCCGTTTGACACTTTACTAATACAATACAAGTTAAATAAAGCCTCCATTTTCCAGACAAGATGTCACATCAAATGCACTTTATTCAAAACTCGCCCCATCTTTTTCATACAAAAAGTCAAAAAACAACTACCTTTATCCACTAAAATATAAAAAAACTCTATTTTTCCATATAAAAAATTAAACAAACAACTAAAAATAAAATATCATCATAATACACTTATATTTTATTCTTTCTTCGAAATAAACTTTACTTGCCTTCACTGTATCAGTACAGTTACGAAAACCGCACCCAAAAGTCCCCACACCAATATCCAGATTTGCTGGAATCTACGATACCTTCCTCGCTCGCTCGCTCGCTCGCTCTGGCTCTCATGGTTTGTTTTGCTGTTTCTCATCTTCCTTGGCTTACATGGGTCTCTCCCAACACAGCTTTCCTCCCATCCCTTCAATTTCCACCACAAAAGACGATTCTCAGGCCTTCAAATGCCTTCCCCAGCAAAACCCATTTTCTCATCAATGGTTTAAGGCCCTCATTACCCCCTCTCAGCCTCACTTGCAGAGCTCAGTTAACAGACATTACAGAGAGAGCTGGAACGCTCAGAGAAATCTGCAAAGGTCGAGTTCCCGAACATATACTTCAAAGGTGACTTCTTTACTTCGTTCTGCAACTCTTGTCTTTTATATTATTGCTTCTATTCGTGTTTATGTGGTAGTAATTGGGTATATGAGCTGGGTTTTTGGGAATCGTTGCAAATTTCCTGTTTTGGGTTGTTGGGGATTTCAAAAAATCTCAGGACCCCATAGTTCTTATTTGTAGTTGCAGCATTTATATGTTGAGTTCACTTCGACACCAATTAGCCTATTGCACACTCTTTTCAGCACAGTTACACATTTAGGAGAGATGAAATAAGTATACCCCAGATGATGATTGTTGTTATTATCATTGTTATGTCACATGTGGTTGCATTTGATTGGTTTCATCTGAATAACACAGGCGACCTTCAGAATCATGTTGTCCAAAGACCCTCTGATGATACATATAAATATTCATTCTGCCAAATTTGATACATTGCAGAACCTGTTCATGTATATATCCAAGTTAAGAAAAGCTTAAAACACTCGGGATGGATACAATTTTCATTGTAGAATTAGTTCTTTTAGCAAAGTTATGATTTAGAATAGATTTGGTTGAGTTAATGAACTATTGATAAAAATATAAAAATGACATATAATGTTGCAAGTGGCGACCTTGTTTGGGTGATCTTGGCCATTGATTTAACGGGATCCTGTGTGGGGTCTGAGTTCCCATCACATTAATTACTTCACACATGCATGCGCACGCACACAAGGAAGAAAAATGCTGATGTATATGTAGGGCATGAATTAAAGGGTTAGGTTTTTAAAGAGAGATTTTTTGAAGGGGGAGAGAGAGAGAGAGAGAGAGAGAGAGAGAGAGAAGCCCCTCTCGTTTCCCCTAATTATAAGCAGGAGCCTATCTTTCATATTTTGTTAGTCAAATTTGCCTATTGTCAATGAGTAATTGAAGTCCCAGTAGGTAATTTTAATACTGAATGGATGTAGTAAGGATAAATTGATTTTTTTATTTTTTTATTTTGCAGGGCTGAAGATGTTGGATTTGTTGTCCCCACTGATGTTCAACTGAAATCTTTACCAACTCTCTTATTGGGACGGGATTGCATTCTTCATGCTCAGGTTACTAAATCTTCTCTCTAACTGATGCAAGATGGAATATGTGAAGAATTTTTGTGACATAATCAATGGCATTTAGTAAGTACCATGTAGAATATATGCTCATGCTGCTGTATTGGCTGCCAAGTAATAATTATGAACTTAAAATTAACTTTTTTCATGAAAATCCTTGTCATTGATAGAAAATCTATCTATCTACATGATGTTCATACAACTTAGAAGTCTGCTCAGTTGTTTAAACCAATTGATTGTTGTAGTAGATGGGATAAGGATTCGATGACAATGATGAACCAGATTGTGTGAAGCTGCTATTAGAAATGATAGTTTTTAGGAATATTAAGATTGATATACATTTTATTTGTATATTCCAAACTTTCCCTAATCTGCAATCATCGGATCCTTCTACATTCTCTTCTCACAAGCATTTTATCTTGAAACCTTCCTATCTATTTAATATGATTTGCGTTTTTTATTCTTTATTTTCAACTTTATTTATAATTATGTATTGTGTTGAAGACACAGTCCAACTCAATTTATTTTCTTGTGGCGAGTTATCACTAGCTTTAGAATTTTGATGAGTTGGTTCCTTAAAAGAATTTGAAAGCTCATGCATACGTCTTACTTGTTCATTTTCAAATTACTCATTGCATTTGTTCCATATTATCATCTTTGAGTATCTTGGAAATTGTTCAGGATAAATTAGTAGGATATAGTTCATTATAAAGTGGGCCCTATGATTTAATGATCCACGCTGTTGGTGTAATAGACTGAAGTTTGGATGGACTATGCCCGCAAAATCTCCCTAGATGGAAGACTCCCTTTCTTCAGTCGGTGCCTCTGTGGTCTCATTAGATGATTCAAGAACAGAGTATGGCAATATGTCATACAGGGACTCGCATGGTCCATGACAGATAGCTCACACATGAACCAAAAAGTGTAAAGCATTGGACGTTATGGACTTACGATTTGGATTTTCTCGGAACCATCTGTGAAGATCACCTGATCAATAGTCTGGATCAAACCACATTCCTCACACGTACAGATTGGGCGCATGAGCAAAATGTCCCAGCATGCACATAGCACTTGCATTAGAAGTTTCTTTAGTATGGACATGATGAAGCTAATTTATTGTTTAATTGGGCTTCTAGACAGGTTCAGGGAAGACATTGGCATACTTGCTTTTGATATTTTCGGTCATTGATGTCTGCAAACCTTATGTTCAAGCACTGGTGATTGTACCCACTAGGGAACTTGGCATGCAAGTAAGGAGTAATGATGTGACTCTAATTAATATGATATTAAAAATTGACCTTGTTTATCTTGTATTCTTACTTTTAATTGGAACTATGACAAGGTCACCAAAGTTGCTCGGATGCTGGCTGCAAGGCCTGCGGACCATAGTTCGGAGCAAAAGACTTGTTCTGTCATGGCTCTCTTAGATGGAGGGATGTTGGAAAGACACAAAACTTGGCTAAAGGTGCTCCATTTGGTTGTCTGAACATACATTATTAAATATTAATCCATATCACCTTGGATAGCCGTTTTGATTTATGACATTTCATAGCTACTGTGTATCTTTCATAGCTGTAACTGAAGGTATAATTCTGTTTATTAAGGTGAAGATCTGAAATTGTTCATCTCATAAGAAATTATGCATCACAGCCAACAAAATAATTGTATGTACTGTAAATTTCTGTTGTTCATCTCATTGTTTAGGACTTTAAGGTGGCTTCAAATGGCTTTGAAATTATCCAATTCTGTCTGAGCATGTAGATTAGAGGTGTCAATGGACCCAATCCATCTGATTACCCAATGGATCCAATCCAAAGAAATCGAGTGTGATCACTTTATTTGGAATCAGAATCAGATGTTGATTTGCATCGAATTAAATCTAAGAAGCTGACAAATTCTCTCTCTCTCTCTCTCTCTCTCTCTCTCTAGTTTATCTCTCTCTCAAGTTTATCTCTTTTGGTTAAGAATCCCTATTTGTTAGCAATCACTATTATTTTAGGAAATCTGAAATCCCTAGTTTAGAAGTCTCTTAAATGTTGTAATAGAGCTAGGATTCCTCAGTTACTTTCTTTTAGAAGCTACAACTATTAATAACCAGTAACACCAAAAGCTCGAGCTGTTAGTGAACGGCCTTACAAATTCAAAACCCAACAAACAGACGGAAGTGACAGACCAGACAGATAGATGGAAGTAACATGCCTCCCAAGAGTTTCAAACTCGTGACCTCTTACTTTGATACCCATATTAATGACCAGAAATTCCAAAAGTCTTTTTTTTTAGGAGAAACGCATCTTTCATTTTTTAAGTTTTCTTCCCAAATGCATCCCAACCATACCATACTACCGGCAATTTATACAAGAAACCAAGACACGCACAAACATCATCGGCACTAGAAAGCCAATGATTATCAGCTTTTAGACTCAGAAACACTCCAAACGTCACTACCACCCAATTCTCAAGCACGTGATTTATTTATAAATAACTTCTTCCCCTCCGATCTCCCTCTCATTTACAATTGCATGGGTCATAGGTGTGCAGTTCAACCCACACTTACAGCCGTTCTCAACCCCAGCCTCCATCTCGGTCCAAGAGCATTTTGATCTAGTTTTTAGTTGCATAAGAAGAAGAAAAAGAAGATGTCTTGTTGTGGGGGAAATTGCGGTTGTGGGGTTAGTTGCAAGTGTGGAAGTGGCTGTGGAGGATACAAGATGTATCCTAATCTCTCTTTCTCTGGGGGAAAGCACCACCTCTGAGACCATGATCACGGGGGTTGCTCCTCAAAAGAGGCACTTTGAAGGGGCATTGGAGCAATCAAACATCATCGCCTGTATTTCTGCAAAACTCTCCCGCTTTTCCCCAAACCCTTCTTGGTGCGGATAGTGGAGGTTGAGATGCGGGAGGGCGATGAAGATAGAAAAGATAGGGATGAATGGGTAGGATCTCAAATGGAAGATAGAACTCCCAAAATGCTTAGGGAAGGCCCAATTGTGCAAAACTCGTACTTCTTGTATTTCTTATGATTATCTGGGCAGGGGCTGGGTAAGATGGACTAATGGAAAAAACCTGGGGTTGAGATCTAGCGACAAGGGTCGTAGATCTGATGATTAGAATTTTAAATAGAGATTTAGGGTTAGTGCAGGGAGATAGCTCGTATGAAAAGAAATAGAGAAAGAGAAGAGGATACCTTTGATTGGGCTCTCACCAAACTCCAATCCGAAGGCGTTACGTCAGATGAGCAAGGTAGGGCTCAAGAGACTCAAAAATCTGGCTCTCACCTAACTCCAATCCTGGAGGAGAACTCGAAGAAAGCTCATTTTCATTAATCATCAATCATTCATTCCTTAGCCAAAGAGGCTTTACATCATTATAGAGGAAACTAAATAACCATAAGGCTAATCTGGACCATCCAAACACACTGATGGACATGATTAAAACATCCTAATAATCAACCTAAAACAGAATTAAAGGCCTAAATAACATAAAATAAATGGGCTAGGCCCAAAGGCTTAGACAAGATAATTGGGTTGGGCCCGTTAGAGGGTTGACCCATGGGGGACCATGGGCTTGTCCAGCATCAATTATGCTGCTTCAAGCTCTTCTACTACTACTCGCCCCAGACTCTTCCAAGTTGGACTTGCAAATGTTTCAGCATTGAGTCCAACTCCAGGGGTGGTGATTTCCCAGGCAAAAATGCCTACGACGAGTTGGGGGTTTCCGAGAGCAGCTCCTTGGCTAACATCAAGGCCTCTTTCCTCAAATTGGCCAAAGAAACTCACCCAGACGTTGCTAATGCATTAGACCCCACTGCCTCTCAACGATTCTTTCAGATTTAGAAAAAAGAGCCCACTATGACCAATATTTATTCACTCAAAAGAAGATTGTACAAAAGCAATTTAGACAAGGTTTAGGAATCTGAGTCGCTCTCTACGTTTCCAGTGATAGCTGCTTGGTGGGGAAAGTGAAATTCTCAGTCGCTCTCTGGGTTTCTATTAGACTGTCTTTTAGAGGTTACTCTATCGAACAGATTATGTTAAATTGGAAGGAGCTGGCCTTTTCTTTTGCAGGGCCAATCTAGTTTTGTCTTAGGGGCTTTTCCTTTTTCTTTTGGGATCTTTTGTTCTAGCTTGTCAGTATACTTCTCCTGTACTGCTTGCTTTTCTAATGAAAGTTACCATTCCAAAAGAAAAAAAGGTTTAGGAATGTGCAGATACATATCCCATGTAACAAAAACAAAGCAGATTGAAGTAGTAGAATGGCTAAAATGGTATAAATGTGCGATAAATGACATTCTTTCACAGGAGAAGGTTGTTGCAGTCTACTTTGATATACTTGAGAGTGAATTTTATTCAGCCATACATAGATCTTATTTTGGTCCAAATATACTTGAGAGTGAATTTACATATAAAGGTAAATTTTCTAGTAAGACCGGACTAGATCATAAATTCAATTTTTTTCCATGTGGGACCCTCCATGATTGTCCATGCTTATGTCACATTCACCTACCTCTTCTGAATTGGCAGCGATCCTAAATTCACACTGATCCGACCATAATCAATGTAGGATTTTGGAACAAATAACATAATTCTTTTTGTTTAAAGGTTGAATTGGTAAAGTTTGAGACCCATCAATCAAAGGTTAGGATCATTTGATAGGGACCATTTTGGCCACCCCTAGGTCACACCAAGAGCTTTCCATCCCCCTCTCCCATGATTGGAATCCATTGTTGTGGGCCCATAAAAGGTGTTGCAAACTGCGAATCTGAGACTGAGTGGCACCAGTAGACTTCCTCTCTTTCACTCTCATGCAGAACCCACCTTGATCAACGCACCTGCTCATATCAACTCCCCATTTGGGGCCATCACCGCCAGCATGTGGGTAATTGACACGTTTGATTACTAAACCTGAGATATCAGTTAACTCCCATGTGCAATAATAATAAGTGTAGAGCCCATCTTGATTAACCTGCTTGTCACATCGACTCCTCCTTTTGGGCCGTCAGTGCCAAATAAATAAATAAATGCTAAAATATTGCCAGACTTTGAGGCCCTTATATGTTAGCATAGTTTGGTGGTGCCCTCCCCTAACCCACACCCATCCTCCTCACCCATGATTGGCATGCATCTAGTGGGCCACATAGCCACATATTGGACTTCCCAGATTGCAATTTTGCACCAGATCATATCTCTCTCTCTCTCTCTCTCTCTCTCTCTCTCTCTCTCTCATTAAGTATTGTAATGATACTTGTCAACGATTTATATGATGAGCAACCAATGAATTTGTTACTAATTACTATTCCATTGCAAAGGTTCATTTCTTAAAACCTACCAAGTTTTTCTAAATTGAAATAATAATATTGATCAATCATCAGAATTTCTCCAATTTCTCAATTTTAGTTGCATTGTTTTCATCTCATGAAGGGTTTTTTATTTTTCTTTTTTACCAGGCTGAGCCTCCACAAATAGTGGTTGCGACTATAAAGAGTTTATGCCAAATGCTTGAAAAGAGGACTCTCAAGCTTGAAAAATTGCGTGTTCTTGTAGTTGACGAGGTAAGTTGATATAGTTTCCTTTTGTTGCAGATATGACTTTCTCTTAGCAGTTTGAGATAAGCTTGGCAGAGTTTAATAGGGCTTAGCCTTCTTGTTTTCTTTGTTTAACTAGTGGCTTTGGGCTGTGCATTTATCTCTCTCCTATACTACACTCCTTTTTCTATTAACCAAATTATATATGGATTATATTGAGGATGGTTAGAGTTAAATATTTCATGTCTTATATCTTCTCTTTCTTTTGTTTGCTTATAGTATTTGTAAATGTTCTTGAAGACCACTAAAGGTATTTGGTTATCTCTTTTATTGAGCATATTGAGACTGTCTCTATTGTGCGATAGGTTGATTTCCTGTTCAATGCATCGAAACAAGTGTTTTCTCTTCGTAAGCTTTTGACGTCATACACATCCATCAATAATCGTCAGACAGTTTTTGCAAGTGCATCTATCCCCCAGCATAACCGTTTTTTACATGACTGTATTCAGCAGAAGTGGACCAAGGTTTGCAAATTTACTTTTTATCTTCCGGAACAATTTCATCATCAAGTTAATAGAAAGGTAATAGTACACTCACATACATTCTCATTTATACGTTCTTGACAGAGTGATGTAGTTCATGTCCATGTTAATCCAGTTGAGCCCATGCCTTCCCGCCTCTTGCATAAATTTGTGGTAAGACATGTTTAACCTGTGAATATATTTCACCTGACCACTCCTTCATTATCTTTCCATCGCTTTTTAAGGAGGTTTTCTAGGTCCATCTTTGGCCTGAAGCGGAGCCACATGCTCCACATTGAAGCTGTGCTACATGGTGGGTCCCACCATATGGACTGCCTGTCCCAAGATCAGGTGGATCTACTCATCAGGTGGTCCACAAGTAGATCTTGGAGAGTTTTTCTAACCGTCCATCAAATATGTGCATGAGATTGCACCTGATGAGTGGACCATCCCAATTTTTAGGCTGATACATATATGATGCAACCACTTGATGGAGAGCTTGGATTGCACAATGTGTCACAACTCACAGTGGCCTGTTTGGCCTCACATGAGTGGGCTAGATCTGTGGATCTGTGTGGGCATTGTGTATCTGTCAAGAGATCATGTTATTCCATTGTCTTTTGTATTGCATGACGCTTTTCCACAATGTGCATTTATTGATGATTCGAATATTTTTCCTTCTAAGAATTTTCATTTCCGTATTTTTGTGTTTGACTTGTTCTGGACTGTGCTAATACTTCACTTATTCTACAGAAATGCAGTAAGAAAGAAAGGTTGCATATTCTGCTATCTTTACTGCAAATCGATGTACCTAAATCTGCCATAATTTTTGTCAGCGAACAGGTGTGTATCTTGTACATGTTCGTAGAGTCTTAACATTCATTTCTAACAAGGGTGTGTGTGAGTTCCTTATTGGCGGAACGCTGTTCTGGCCAAAACTAGTAGTGGATTCATCATTCATGTCGGTGGAAAGCAGACTATGGCTCAATGCAATTTCCTGTTCACAGCCTTATCTGAACTCTAAAGCTGAGCTTTAACTTTAAACCTGAGCTTACTCCATTATCTGCCTAATTGCAGCATGGGCAATATTCTAAATCCTAATGCCCGCAAACCCTGATGCAATCTAATAATATGTTCAATAGAATCTGAAATTTGGTATGAGATTATGTATTCTTCTTTATGAATATGCCTAAACTTAGTTCAAAAGATTTTCTATTTTGGAGAATGTGCATGTGCTTTACTTCTAAAAATTATGTTTAGTTTATACAAAAATAAGTAGAAACTTGGGAATTCTGTATTGGTAAAATCCTGATAGTTTTCTACAAAAAGAAAATAAACAGTGTATTCATAATTTATCATTAGATTCAATGCCATAAGGGCAGGCTATTATGTTTTTGTGTGAAGTTTTAATGGTAATCTGATTTATATTAGGTCGGGAGGATATACTTATGGTTTTTTTTAATATTGCAATAAAAGCGATGTGGCATAAACTGTCCGTGCTTTTATCTGAATATGTGGTTTAATCTTGTATTGGATTAGCTGAACAGGATAATGTTTCCTCATTTTTTCAGTGTTTTCATTGTTTAAGGTAAAAGGTTTTTCAAGCCATTTTTGCTTTTCCAGTGCATGCTTTCAAGTAGTGTCATATTATTTAATTTCAATTTCCAAACTAGCTCTTAGAATTACTTATATATGTTATTAAGGAGTTGGCTGCAAGAAGAGCTGAAATTGTTATGCACCTCTGTGCTTCAATTAATGCTTCTGTTGGAAAATAAAGCCAGTTGCTTTAGAAGCATGACCATGTTAGGACACAAATCTGTTAAAATGGGACTGTGAATGGATTGAGCTGTTAAGAGAGGAGTATTATTTAAAGAACTTCTGCAGCTACCTAATGATGTGAACTCTCCCAAAAAAATCACTATTGGATCATCCCTTTGATCAACCGCCTGGAACCGGATTGTCAAGTAATGACCACGAAAACCATTAAAACTTGATGTGAGAAAGGGCAGCTATTGGAGATCTTGGTTGCTTTTTGAGCATAGTCTATTTTCGAATCAGATCATTGGTTTGGATCACAAAACTATGGTCTAATGTGTACAACCCCGTGCCTCAGGCGAAGGCTCATTAACTCAATGTGCTGAATGCTGACATGCTGATCATTGGATGCAACAATTGAAGTCAGATCCTAACGATATCTTTGCCTTGTTTTTTCATTTGCAGTCTGAGAAGTCAAAAAAATCTGGAAATCCCCCTTCAACAACCTCTGTCATTGAATTCCTGAAATCTTCATATGGTGAATCTTCAGAGATCATTCTTCTAGAGGAAGACATGAATTTCAATGCACGTGCAGTTTCATTATCTGTAAGTACACTTAAACTTTCCTGTGGTGAGGGGGATAAAAGTAGAAAAAAGGAAAAAATTGGCAATATAAGCACAACTTAGTAGAATCTTTTGGTTCTCCAAAGACATGCCGCTGAAGATAACATATAGGCACCAGGTTTCTGAAAAATAAAAGCTATTGAGCTTCTTAAATTTTGGAAGTATGTTAATATTGCACTGTTTGTATTTTGTAGTTTATTGAATCTGGTAAGTGGCTGTTGGTTCTTTGGATATATAGACATAACCCAAAATGCCTAGAACTAGCCAAGTCAAAAAAGGCCCATCTATTTTTGGTACTTGGTTGTATCTGTCAGAAACCATCAGATAAGTTTGGGTTATTGTTGAGTCCATTTCAAGGAACACGGCCTTTTTCACTTTTTTGCTTTCAGCTCTGAAATGGCCCATTTCTAGATACTTCAATGCAAATACTCCTCCCAAACTGGTTTATTTTACTATAAGGATATTGCTTATTTGAGAAGTTGGTTAAATTTTCAAGAGATTTAGATTGTAATACTTGTAAATTCTCTTCTTTTTTTCCATCCATTTCTCCAACTTCCAGTAGTCGAAATAGCATATTGAGGGATAGGCCATTAGGCCTTCACTAGATTTTGGCATTGGAGCTTTGCCCTTTATTAAATCCATAACCCTTGAATATGACAAGCCCCACTGTGGATGAGGATTCTTAAAATCTCCATGATAAGAAAATTACAACTCTTGATTGGAAACCTATGAATCAATTGATAGAAGAGAACAATAGCTGTCTAGGAAATGGCAAATAGATTTTTTTTAATGTCTGATAACTGTTTCCCTCCTCCATCTACACTAGGGAACGTCTTTTTTACTCTTTCGGATAACTGAAACATTGGCCAGCAGACTAGCTTGCTTAGGCCTCGCATTTTGTACAGCTAATTGCTCTGGTCTCCAGAAACTGTACATTCTATGAGGTCAGGACCCTGTTTCTAAGTGGAAAAGGGGCATATTCCAATCAGTGCGATTTTTTGGGTCGGTACTCTGTCCAGAGTGAGATTGATGAACCTTAGGGCTCAGCTACTTGTACTTGAGGCCTGTGAAAACTATGTTATCCTTGAGCATGGATTGCCACTTGCATTCATATATATAGTATGCACATCTGATAATTTTCGTTTGGGCTCATCTTTCTTCCTTTGGCTTAACAGGTTATAAACATAATAGCAGCAGATCCATTATTTTTGGTATTGAGGTCAGATTTAACCAATAACCTTAATGGTGGGAGTCGGGACCCGTGTCCTAGACTTCCAGCGTGCTAGGCTTGATCCCTACATGCAATTACCTAAAGCCATTACATTTTGGGTGGATTGTTTGTTGGGTTTTTCCCCCTTCCTTGACATGACACGTTTTTGTTGGATAGATCCTACTGTCTCTCCCCTGATTTTCAAAATGAAAAATGCAAAATGCAGGAAGTGAGACAAGGTAGCTGTTTATTGGTAGCAACAGACATAGCAAGCAGAGGTGTTGACCTGCCAGAGACGACACATATATACAATTATGACCTGCCCAAGACTGCTGTCAGTTATCTCCATCGTGCTGGGAGAACCAGGCGAAGGCCATTTTCGGATGAGACATGCTCAGTAACTAGCATTATTACCCCTGAAGAGCGGTTTGTGTTACAGAGGTATGAAAATGAGTTGATGTTTGAATGTGAAGAGCTACAGTTGGATTGAAAATGTAAATATTGTTCCCTGTGGTAGATTGTTCTTTATTCCTTGTAGCTTCTCTGAGTGACTAGAGGGAGTTCAATAAAATGTAGAATTTGTTTCCTGCGGCAAATTGTTCTTGATTCCCTGTTGCTTCTCTGAGTGACTAGAGGGAGTCCAATTGTGAGAGAAAATTGGCCCCTTATGGGGTCACCTCAAAAATTGCCTGTTACTCGTAGTACTGCTTAGAAGCTAGAAAGCCGGTGGGAGCTCTGCAGCTAATGAAGAAGATTTATGGCAGATCCAAATAAATCACTTTGCTACATGTGATGCTGTCTACTCATAAGCTGAGAGTTAAAGCTTTTTGATATCCTTATCAGGCACGTTCTATCTTGATAATCACTCAAATGTTTGGAAGGAAGGATGGGAAATCTATATAAGAAGATTCAAACAGCAACACTTTGCTCATCCTTAACACTTGTTATATGCAACTGAATTAAACTTAACTGTCTTTCGCCAAGTAATCAGAGTTACAGCGATCCAAGTGGGGTTCATGGGCTTTGATTGGACCTTCTTAAACTGAGTGCAGTTTGTTCAGGGAAAAAAACAGAAAACTAAATGCAATTAACTTGGTTAATATGTAAATCAGGGTTTGTATGCAGTAAGTTGTGTTTCCTGTAAGGAGACTGGTATTTTGTTGTTTGTCCTAACCAAATGCAGGGAAAGAGAGTTACATGAATTTATTGGTTGCAGAACTACTGAGGATCCAAACAAGCCTAACCATGAGAGATAATGACTTTAGCCAATATTTAGCTTTATTTTTGGGTTCTAACTGCAGGTGACCCAAAATACCAGATTGGATATTCTTGAGTTAATGAGTGAAATTCATCTGAGTGGGCGCTATGTTCTACACTAAAACTGTGTAGAAAGTGTATAATTTTCCTCTTTGTGGGAAATAATCAAGACTGTCTTGACCCTTGTTATTCATCTTTTTGACCATTGTGCTTCACCTTTGCTTTATCCAACCGGTTCGGGGCACACACCCCATATGGGAGTGGGTACAAATCTCAATAATAATTCATTTGTTAAAAAAATCGTAGTTATGGGTATTTTCTTTTGGATTTTTCAATTGAAACGCTAAAAATTGCTCATTTTTCTTACTAAATCATAAGTTTTTGTAATGGCCATAGCCCCACATTTTTTTGTGCAAAAATTACACCCCTATTATGATAATCGGTGACTGATACTTTTCTGCCAAATTTTTTTTTCTTTTCAACTATTGGTGACCAAAACTAACAGACAAGCATCGGATTTATTGGCCCATCTAAAATATCCTAATCAAGGTATAACTGGAATCGATCCTGACTTAGTGATTTGTATCAGAGGTCAACTCAAAGCCAGTGTGAAAAACAACTATTAGCTCAGTTGGTAAGGCACCTCCCTTTCACATAAACGAAACCAGGATCGATCCCTAGTTGTAGCACTGATGGCGAAGGACGTGGGTGAGTGCGCCTGATTACTTACTTACCTTTAAAAAAAGATCAGTGTGCAATTTTAACATCTGCTTACCCTTCCAATTGGCTAAATGAAACTACAAAAACTGCTTACATTGGTTTATTTTATTTCTGTTAGGGCCCATCAGTGCACCCATGGTCCCAAAAAAACTCTTGATACATGTCCGACCAGCCCATCATCAAGTCCTTCCAACCAAAAAGAAGGCCTCAATCAATGTAGGCCAGGTCCAAAAGACTGTCAAAATCACTAAAATAGGTCCATTGTTACTTTGTCGAAGGCTTTGGTGATGGAGATGCAATTACAAAGCCCATTTTAACCTGTCAACTATTTGACTCCCTAACCATCTAGTTAGGGACAGGCATTAATGGATTGAAAATAGTTGTCCTATTGTCCATACACCTAACTGCTTTAAGCATAGGGTTTTCTTTTTTATGGTCTCTTATCTGATGGTTCCTTACTTGGGTGAGCTTTGAGAATGATGTTGGTCCTTTCTCCAACTCGTTGGAGTCTAAAATATCATAAAAGCTTGCTAAACCAAATTTGAATCTACTTTAAACAGATGTAGCACTTGGCTTGCCCTACATTGCCCAAGAATGGTTTTAGGCCTTAACAAAGTTGACAATTGCAGGAGAGAACATAATTTGGCCTGAAAACACTCTCTCTGAGGACAACCTTTCTGCTGTTGGCTTGGCTGTTGCTACACATTGCCAAAAAAACACATCCAAACCTGCTTGTTATCCTTGTCAGTTTCCTGAAAATATAGTGATTTAAGTGACCTTAATTCTGAACCTACTCCAATCCCTATAAAACAGACTATGCATTACAGGAATTCAAACCACCCATACAATTCTTCCTGTTAATTGGGCTGTGTATGAGTAAGTGAGGATTGAGTGGGCTCATTTCATTCACTGCAATAATTGGAGTGATATTTAACCTTGAGCAATGAGCACCTCTGCAAATAGTAGTAGGAGCAAAGTTTTAATATTTATATCATATCATATTATAATATATATATGTATATATAGATTCATTTTCACAACAATACCCATAAAGGACTTCTTAGCTTTGGCATTTGGCAAGCACCAACATAATGTTACATGAGTGACTCTAATTCTGCATTTAACTTTCTGTAAATTGCCAAAAAAACATTGGAAGAAGTATCATTTATATGACAAATCCGTCTTTGATCGTTGAGTTCTTTAATATGACGGTAATGCCTGAACGGATGTAGAAGCCTTCTGATGATCTGTCTGCCTCTTGTATTCCCTGAAATATTAGAATTGTATAAGTGCCCTTATCTGGGTTATTTGTAGCAGGACTTCCTCTGTACCAAGTGCAGCCAGCAATCAAAAGGGGCTGTGGCTAGGTTATTCAGTGAGTGTTTTGTCAGTGCGCATTTACAAGTTTTAAGTCGAGCATCTGGTAGTAACTTCTTTGGGAAAATATAGACCAAACAAAGTTTAACTATTTATCCGTTTCTTTGTCAGAAAGTCTTTAGTAAAAGGGGCAGGATTGTGTGATAAATGTGATGATCAGGCTTTCACCCATCCATTATAGGGCCTATCAGGTGATTGGTTTGGATCAAGTTTTGAGAGAAGTAGCTAGTGACAAACTTATTGGGGTTTTCTCACATTCTAGCGCTTGAATTTCAAAGGGCTACGAGCAAATGACATGCTAATGGCAGATACATGATCCACTGCACCTTAGAGGGATGCATCCTTTTTTGATTTTTTTCCCCGACTATAATAGAAATTGAGGAGAAGATATGTGGTGCAAGAAATTTATGTTGACCATATATCATCTCTATTTTTGTTTTGCATTTACTTATTAATAGTTTCAGACTTTCAGCACTTGACAGTGTGTTTGAATGCATGACAGAGCGTATATTTGACCACTTCCTGACAGAATATGTGGCTATCCATTTTGCATTTTGGCAGTAACAAAACTGAAACCAACATGATTTGGGACACTTTCTCTGAGAATGATGATAATGATTCTGAGAAAGGACTTAAACAATATCCCACCAGTTGTGGTTTATGATTCCCCTGCCATCTCAAATGAATAGTAAAATGCTTGCTAGTCACTATCCTAACTATCCAGGGTTCACCAAAACAAAACTATGATATTAATTTAAAAATCAAGCTCGATGAGTTAGGCAACACGAGCCAATGGCCATGTCATTGGCCCACTCTCTCACCGATTCATAACTCCTCTATCACCGCCTCTCCTAGCTTCTTATCTTTATCCAAACGGCCTTGTCCCCTCCCATGCTAACCGAACACATCAAAGAGTCAGCAAAAGAGAAACATGGGTTCATTTCCACCACTTGCCGTTGCCAGCCAAACTCAAAAAATCACTTCCACCACTTGCCTTTGCCAGCCCAACTCAAAAAATCAATATGTAGACATATTGTATGGCAAGAATTTATTGAAATGTTTTGAGTGCAGATTTATTTATTTCAAAAAATCACTTCCACCACTTGCCTTTGCCAGCCCAACTAAAAAACATAACTATGTATACATATTGTATGGCAAGAATTTATTGAAATGTTTTGAGTGCAGATTTATTTATTTATTTATTTATTTTTTTAATGTAAGTGAAGTAAGTTTCGAGTGTGTGTGTGTGTGTTCGTTGATGATATAATTGGGAAGTGCACATCATCGAAATGCACCTAAAACATTAAATTAGAAATCAAACTGGATGTTGATAACAGTTTTCTTTTTTTACTAACGTATGCATGTTTTGGCATTAACACTATATAAATCAACAAGGATCATTGTATGAGGATATGATTTGGTGGTGAGTTAACATAGCCAACTCCAGATTAACGGATAAGGCTTTAATGATAATGATGATTCAAGGATTATGAATGGAAGGTAATATAAACCAGTTTCATATCTTATATGCAAGCTTTGTGATTGTAATGGGATTAAAGGAATCTTATTCTTACCTCTGAATTAGATATAGTAATATTTTTCCCAATCCTTGCGTTCTTGTCGATGATACATTCCCTACAACATACAGTTTGAAATGTCTAACTAGCAAAGAAAGGATATCAAGACAAGAAAAGAAATGATAGTTTAACAAGGACCTGATTTGTGTGTTCTCTCCTATTCCAATTGGAACCTTTCCCTCTGCCATGAGTGCCGCTATTTCAGCATCAGTTTCGTAATAGTCAGCACCCAGCATCACTGTGTCCTGCAAGATTTTCCCTCGTCAGGGTTAAAGTTTATAAGCATGTGCATGCAAGCATGACAAGTAGGGTTGTCAATGGGTTTGTCTTTGTGAGCCTGGCTAAGCCCAAGTTCAACCCAACCTGTTTAGTTGTTGGCTGAAACTAGGTCAAGCCCAGGCCGGGAGAGGCCTTTGACAGGAAGAGTCTGGTCCTGGGCTTAGAACTGGACTCAGTTACAAACCCATTGGCCCATTTATCTATAGGGCCCTATATAGGCTATCCCCAACATATTGGCACCCCATATGCAGACAGATTGGAAAGTTTTTTCCTTTTCCCAAACTAAAATAAAAGTACATTTTGGTAAAACAAATAAATAGATATGATCATAGTGATCGGAAAACATACCTTTAAGTGCACATTATGGTTCATTCGAGATCGGACTCCAACAACACTGTGCTCTATCAAGCAGTGGTCCAAGAAGCATCCATGGGATACAATAGAATCAACTATCTATAAAATAAGTGCATGAAAATGTCATTATCAAGTAATTGATGCGAACCAGTATTTAGCAGAAAACATCAAAAACTTCTCTCAAATAGGCAATGTGAACGAAAATAACTAACCCTGCTGCTGTCAACTTTTGATGGCGGCAAGTTTCTTCGAGAAGTATACATTGGCTTTGTTGCATCATAGAAACTGAAGCGTGGTGGCTGCAAGGTTTGCAAAAACAGATGCGTCCAACTGCTTGAATGTATTTGTGCAAATAGACACTGACATTCTATAATTACAAGAAAATGACCACAAGCAACCGATAGTAACCAACATATACATTGAAACTATGAAATAGGCTAACCACCATGTGTCATGAAGGGTGCTATGGTCCATAGGTCGCTGCTGTCTATCCCATTGGATGAACTATATCAAATTTGGGCACCCAACCTTATAACCTGTTCCCCTTTCGGCAGGGACATTGTTGTCTAAGAAACTTATAATTTATGGTCCTTAGTACTGTTCTGTCTTTTTAAGAGCACTGAACACCGAAGAATGTTGCAGCAGAAGACTCTTATCTTTAGATGAAATTTGCAGGAAAGAACAGAACTTGATAAACCTGGAATCGTACTAAATAGTTCTTAAAGGTTCATCCAGCCTTCACCCAAATCCCCATCTTGCAAAAAGAAAATAAATATATATATATGGACACATCTACTGTCAGAGGTACACAGGACATGGCAAACCTCGAAAAGGAGCATGCCGACGCACACACACAAAGAGTTATATGATGATATTAAAAATTAAGTGTCGACACACAGTAGAAATATTCACCACCACCACCACCATCTTAATCTTATCCATGTCACAGAAAGGACCAAACTTGGGTAAGAAGGATCATCAAATATGTTTTGTCATTCTTAGATCAGGAGGATCAGTTTTTTGGCATGGTAGTCAACTAGATGAATACATCATTAATTTGGGCATTACGAGGGATGTGTAAAATTTGGACATAGATCATCAACTGGAGGTGGTTGGCTATTATCTCTCCAGAAATACCAGTAAGGATCATGCCTTGCTATGTGATGATAAAGTCCATTAAGTACACCTAAAAAAGATAGAAACGGAAAATTTCCCAAGAACAGACTTTCATCTGCCCATCAAGGTGTTCAAAACTTCAAATTTGGATAGTTATTTCTAACCATCCTTCCAAAGTTCAGTGCTATCTCTTATCAGTAATTTCTGAAATTTTTCTTTCACATGATCTATCCAAATTGTGATGACTGGTGAGGCACAAGTTGTGAGCATTTCTATCATTTCTTTTATTTTTATGGAAAAAGTGACAGTGCCTAATCATTATTGCTCCCCAAGTGAAAGTAATCAATCATTTCGTTCAACTTGTTTTCTTTGTTTGAACTTCCTCATAAAATGAATATGTTATCATGGTTTTAAGGGGATGCATGATGATCAAATGAAACCATGTGTGTTGTAGTTAACTACAGATATTTTTTCCCATGTACTTGAGGAACAGAGAGAGGTCATAAATTTTATCAACACTGTGCTTTAGCCCCCAAACTGCATTACAGATCCAATAGAAATAGAGCGACGAGAGATGCTACAAACTTCTTTAGTCACTAGTTTAGTATGGACGAAAGGGGTACTTCTAATGAACACATGCAACCACGTCCCTCAAAAGCAAGCAAAATTGATTTTCTTGACATGTTAAAGCCAAGAAACATGGCATAAGCAGATCATTTCAAATGTTTGTCACTTACATGTTCAGTAAGAGCAAGATTTGCCTCAAAGAAGGATCTAATTGTCCCAATGTCCTCCCAATAATCGTTGAATAGATATGCCTGCAAGATGCATTGAGTATTTTAAAAGAAGTTTGAAAAAAGGACGGTGTAGCATGATACAACATAGCTGGGTGACGTTAGTAATTAAATAGTTTGTATGGAATCAGAGATTGCATAACCAAACAAAGGCTATTCATGTTATGGACAAATTGAAGATAGATACGTGAAGTAAGAATAGTTACTAATATGGCATCATGAATGAGCACTCAAAAAGATATATTGTAAAAGTTAATATGCAATAGACTAAAGGATATAACCAGTACACACCTTTGTGAGGAACTCATTAGCTGATGCTGGAATTATTTCTGACCCAAAATCATTTGCTGTAGGAAAACGCCATCTGATCCAAGTCATGCAACAAGGATGTTCATCTTAATGTACCAATTTGGCCTTCTTTCTAGAAATCATACTTAGCAACTAGCCAACCAAACATCCGATGCAGAGAATTATACTAAGTATTTGCTCCAACTACCTATTACCAACTGACACATGCTACTGCAATATTGTAGGCTGTTGTTTGTTGTTCATGCCCATTTGTGGTTTAGATATTGATCTGCCACTGTTCGAAGGCATTTTGATCCTTATCTTAAATCTGATTTAAATATTGTGTAATATAGGTTTTATTATTCATCTTGATGAAGGCTAATCTGTTATAATTACTCACAGACAGTTTTGATTTGTTGATTTTGGTTTTAGGAGCCTAGGAGGCATGGTAAACATTGATAGGTTTAATATGATGTTTTCCAAGTCATGATCTTAACCAATTAAAATGATTTATCATGGTTTTCAGAATTTGGTCATACATATCAGTTTCATTCACACTGATGTGTGACATTTATGGTGGTACCCAAAATTTCTTTTTTTTTCTTTTTAATAATGATCTGAAACACTAAAGCTATGGATATTTTCATCAAAGCATTATATTGTAGGTTTATGCTCTGCTGAGACTCTTGAGAGGTACCTCTTAGGGCCTGGTGAAAAGTAAAAACTTAAGCCCCCCGTGGAACCACTTGGATGCATGCTAATTATGGAAGGATAGAGAGAAGGAAAAGGTCTCATTTGGGTATGATTTTGGGCAAAAATAATCTCAATCAGATCATCACAACCATTTAGGGGCTAAGGTACCTTAAGTTACATATTTTATTAAATTTGATCAAATTGTAAGTATTTTTCAAATTAGTGCCAAATTAGGATGCGAGCCAATTCATTGAGGCCTAGTGAGTGTGAGGGGGTTGGATTGAACATGGGGGGTCCCACACAGTGGTAGAAAAGTTACATCTCACGCAAGCCATGAGAGGTACCTCTTAGCATAAATAAATCCTATATTGTAAGATTTTATGGAACACCCCCACATATCTATCTATCTAAACTTTGAACAACTGTCATACCTTAAAAGATTCAATAGTATCTCCTTCTTAAAGACATACACTCCCATGGAAGCTATGTAAGGCTTCTTTTGTGCCTCTTCTCTTGACAGTCCCAAAACTGTAGTATCCACCTCCTAGAGAGTGTTTAAAAGGTTATAACACAGCACTGAAGAATCCAGTCATATCAAAATATTCAAAAATTAAAGATACAATAGCAATTACCATAGCCTTCAAGTCTTCTCCTTTGGGCTTTTCACTAAATGAAACAACCCTTCCTTTATTGTCAATCTTCATCAAACCAAAGTCCGAGGCACGGCTGTCAGGGAAAGAGAGAACTGAAGTGTGTAATTTAAAATCCTGGATAAACCTAGTGGACATCTCACTGACAAGCCCACCTCAATTTGAAGCAGAAGAAACCATGGCTAAACATAATATTCATTGGCAGTAAGTGTTGTTTATTTCACAATATTCAGATGGTCATCCTTTACTAATGTGGTCTAGAAATGGCTGGACATTTCCTCCTCTGTTTTCTTCATGGCCTTTCTGTAGGTAGTCACTGTGGAATGTTTCTTCTTTTGTGTCTTGCAACAATGTTCATGTGTATGAAACGGATGAACATTTCATGTTGGGATTATTTCAATATTTCCATTCTAACATTTGAAACAGTCTCCATGTGCAGAAAACTATCCTTTTCATGGCCCGAGTAAGAAGCTCCTCTTTGTTTTCTAACACACACACATGGACACCACTTCTCTACCTTAATTCTTCTCTACATCTCAGAAAATATTTTCATATTTAGTTTCTTTTCGTTTGGACTACAGAAAAGGGCTTCATGGCCTGAGCTTTTGTCGTCTTTCGGGTGCACATTTGGTGAAAGATATCTGAGAGGAAAGTTGTATCTTTTGACAGTGCATCCGTCAAATCATTTGCAACAGAGGCAAAACACTGTCTAAAGACAATTCTTGCAATGTACTTTGGCTTCAAATCAGATTTGTCTTCTTCAAGAATTCTTTTATTTCCAAATTTCTCGATTTTCATCTAGTTTATTCTAATAGTAATTTCAGCTGAAATTTTGTGTAACAAATATTGATTTAAGTTAAACTACCTGTCATCCATAGGTAGACAAGAAATTGTTATATCAGCACCACTTTGTCGATGACTCTGGAAATAAACAAGAAACACCCAAGATGTTATGGATACATAAAGAATACTACACTGGACATGATAAATTTCATTGCTAGACTATAAGAAATAATTGGTAAGCAATTGTTTACCTGAACAAAGTCCATATAGTCCATACGGTACAGATGATCTCCTGAGAGAATCAAAACATCCTCGATGTCCTTACTTCTTGCATCCTATATTCAAATTCAACCATGTAGTAGATAGAAATCATGTTTGGTGTCAGTGTCATGCCATCATTGCTGGAATTTTTTTTATCTATCTTTATCTTTCAAATAACCATAAAAACATATAATCCCGTGGGATGAAGTCTTGTGCATTTTGACTAGTCATTCTAACATGAAAATAAATAAAAGTTAGAAGTAATCAGTGATACCTCAAAAAGCCAATGAAATTGTCTCACAGCATCTGCAGTACCCTGAAACCAATTCTTGCCTGCCTCTCCCGGAGTTTGAGTGGCTGCTAGAACCTGTAATGAAGCAAGATAACTTCAGCATAGTTTTCACACAGGAAATTTTCTTCACATCAAAATTAAATAAAATTGCAATGATATAATGAAACAACAACGATACAGAGGAAGTATGGAATTTGGACTTTGAACTGAATTGTAGAAGTGTCGAACAACATATGAGACAGACATCTTGACTAATCAAAAGTATCTGAGTATCATGGCCAAGAGTTCAAGTTCTATTTAATTTCTTGAAGATATGGAAATGCTTTTCAATTTATAAAGAAAATGGTTCACAATAATCTATGAGATAAATGGACTCTATATAGTGTTTCACTGGGAGTACATAAAGTCCAACATGAAGGAAAAAAAAAAAAAAAACAATGGATGTAAAAACTGCTTCCCTGTATGCTTTGCCTAAAAAAGAAAAGATCAAGTTCCAAATGCTTGACAAAACATTTCATCAGCCAAAACAGAAACTTGAAAACATTCATATTTCAGCATTATTATGAATAAAGTAACCAATACAGTCTACAAAAATACAACTCAGTGCAAGAATTTTGGCGTCTAGAGTTATAGTATTCATCAAGTGCATGATGAATACATTAAAGTATGGTTGAGCCATGTGCCGGGATAGTAACAAGGTAATAGCATATACTGTTTCTAGTATTCCTAACAATTTTAGGTTATATCAACTACAAAAGAAACAAAGTACTGCTTTGGTGTGCTGAGGGTGGCATGTTATCATACTCTAAAGATCTGATTCTTATTACACAAACATTTATCCTGATTAGACTTGATTAGCTCATACTAATGGAGTCCAAAACATACCTCAACGTAACCATCTCCGAAGTTCACTCCATTGCTGAGGTTGTAAGCACGTGCGAGATGCCTATTTAGCGATTGCGAGTTGAACTGAGTCAGGATGTATACTTTATTGATTCCACTGTTTATGCAATTGCTCATGGGCACATCAATCAATCTATATGCACCTCCTATGGGCACCTGAAATTCAAGTACCAACATTCTGGGCTATAATTTGGCAGGAAATTTTAAAACTGGCAAAAATTAAAAATAAAATCAGCAACAGAGTAATGTAAGTTGATATCTTGCCAACCTTCAAGATTCACAGCTAAAGAAAGAATAAATAACTTGGTCAAGCTTTATGCTCATATTCCATTAGTAAAGAGTTCACAAAGACCACGCCACACTATTAGATATCTATTCACATATATAATCAGAATTAGTTTCAAATGTGGAGCCGGGAATCCACAAAAAACTAAACATGATCATCCCAAACAATAAAACTAGCATAACCATCTAGAGTAATCTATGATAACCAGATACGAATACGGGTACGGTCACGGACGCGGGGATGGGGATCCGACTTTGCACATTATGAACTCTAGGACACGGAGTCGGATACAAGTACCCCAAATTTTCCTTTAGATCATGTTTGAATTAATAAAATTATCATTTTTTATGTTCCTTTCTAACATTTTCTATGTTGAGAAATAAGAAAATTTAAAGAACTAAATGAAATAATGGACTTAAGAAAATTTAATGAACTAAAAAAACAATGGACTTGCTAAGTAAGATATGCTAACCTTGTACCCTAGAAGTATCGGTGCAGTATCGGGTACCAATACAAGTATTGTAACAGTCAAATACGGATACGCTGAGCTTGTACAAGTATCCGAGTATCATAAAGAGTAATAAAACTTAAAAAGAAGACAAAAGCATTGAAAAGAGAAAATCACACAAAGAATCAAGGATCAAAATAGCGATAGTGGCGGGCGTAGCGGCAAGTTGGCCAAAATGCTATGTAGTGGGCGATGCGTAGCAGTGTGAATTTTTAAAGTGGTAAAAAAAAATTTGAATCTTGTGTAGCAGTCAATCTTATGCTTTTTTAGTGATTTGGAACCAAATAAGGGTGGAGAAAACTCTAGGAAAGGGATGGGAAAACAAGTGTTTTAAATTAAAACTGCTAGACTCTACTAGGTTCTAGACTGTAGCGTCACTATTTTCAAAATAGCGTTGCAACCTCAACTGCTACGAACGATAATGCCAGTAGGGGCTGCTATTTTGAACCATGCAAAGAATTCTCTCTCATCCACAAATAAGCTAGAGCCAACTTTTTTTATATGAAATATCAAACTAAAAACTGTACAAATATCTCTCTTTTTCTTAATATTTTTTTTTATCAGTAATGGATAATTCTTTTAAAATAAAAAAGAACAAATAAAACTCACAACAAAACAATATCAAGGTATAAAGTTCGATGTCAGTTAGTTTCCATGCATTCATAAGTACAATAGAAGTTCTGCTTCAATTAGTTTTATGAAAACTTCAATTGGCCTAACTATAAAGAAAAATAATTTTAAACAAAGCCCATAGGGGTCTTCTTTTTGAGGAAAAGGGGGATACAAAAACAAATCAACCATAAAAACAAAATATAAAATGGCTTACATGCATTTGATAGAATCATAAAATAGTATCAATATACTCACATCAATAAGCTTAATTTACCATACTAAGCTAGAGCTAGTGAAGTCATGTATAAAAAATGCCTTGCACCTTAAAACATCAGTGGTCTTTAATGAAATTGTAGAATAAGAAACAAAAGAAGGTACATGGAATCTCAAGACAGTCATATAAAAAGAAATGTAATTGCTATTCGGAGGGCGATCGAGAGAATACTTACAGCAGGTTTTGCTCTTCTCCTGGTGAGAGGGAAGAGACGAGTTCCTGCTCCGCCACCCAGAATTACAGCCAACACCGACCGAGGATTCCGCTTCTCGAGCTCAAAGTCCCTCAGCTGCAACACAAAAACCACCACCAATGCAAAGGATTTCCCCCTTTTAGCTTTTGTGTAACTAACATACGCCCGGGAGGATGAATAGAAATGGTATAACCGTTAACCGTCAACATGGGGAAGTCGGTCATTAGAGTATAGTAAAAACCACTATTGTCTGTGGAGCTCATAGTTTAAAAGTGGGATATGGGCATGAGAAGATTCGCCCCGAGAGGTCAAAGTTTAAGTATTTCCCTCATGCATTATCTTAAGGCCGTGCGATATCGCACACATCATTATGTGCGATAGCCAAGGGCAGTGTAATATCGCACTATTATTAGTTCAGTTCTGCGGAAATTATATAAACTTCTAATGTCATGGGGGCAAAGGCCAGATGTAAGAACTATCCCTTTAAAAGTAGACCGTGGACTGTGGGGCCCATCGTTCAAAACAAAGGTTTGCTTTTCCAACCGTTGTAAGTTGCAAGTGGGGCCCACCTAATAAATATTCAATCCAAACTCTCACATTCTTGAAAGAGTTGATAAGATCCAAACAGATCCCAAGGTTTGGTTGGTCCAGGCCTTGCCCATGGACAACCATGCTCTCTACTTTAAAACAAGGAAATGTTGATGGTGGGTCCCAACTACGTGAATGCCATGGATATGAATGTTGCAAACTTTTTTAATCGGTCATTCCTGAGAATGGTTCCTTTTCTTACGTACCCAGCTTAGGAGGGTGGGACCCTATCCCTCTCGCAAGGGAAGTAGTCCTCGGGTGAGATGAGGGAAGTAGGCCTCCAGAGAGGTAGGACAACCCTCAGGCAAGGGAAGTCTGCCTCTCAGGGATGGGCAACGCTACATGTATGTCAATGGGGTGACCCCACTAAGATCTGAGAAATTATTATAAATTTTTTTTTCAATGAATTGAACTTACGTGAAGGTTTTGACCCCACTCAATGCCTAAGTTAATGGCCCATCTATCTACCAAAAAGTAATAATAAAAATAATGGGCCCAACTTTTGTTTTTTTAAAGAAAATTTCCTTTTTTAGACATTGTGTCATTAAATTTTCATTTACCCTAACTTAACCTCTAAATACGGTATTCTCCCTATATTAGAAGGAGAAAATCCTAACATTTATATTTAGATTTTAGGCACATAGACTCCAAGCGCCAGCCAAGCAGCAGAGAAAAAAAAACAAGAAAAATAAAAGGAAGAAGAATTGTCAAATTGTTTGAGAATTTATGTTTATTTTTGTTTGAGAATTCAATGTTATTTTTGTCGAATTGTCGGAAATAGATTATTTGAGAATTTTATATTATATTTTCCGAATTCTCGAAAGTAGTTGACAGATGTTGATAAAGGGAAAAATAAATTTATTCGATTTGTGAAAAATAAAGCTTTTGTTTTGTTGACCCCACTAATTCGAATTCATGGAGCTGCCACTGCGCTAGGGTTCAAACCCTGGCAACGAGGGAAGAACGGCCTCCCTTTTCTTACTGAGTGAGAGTAGAATTTGGGTCCGGATCCAATAAGGTGCATAGTGGAATAGGTGAGTAGTTTATACAAAAATATGTATTCAATGAGATCTATGAATGTGCAAAATATCAACCTCATTATATCATCTAAGCACTCGTTTTGATGAACACAAATCTAATGATTTTATAAGTCTATGAATTTCAATCCAATTAAGTAGAGTAAGTGTAAAATTTGGGCTTGTCCCAAATTCATGACACCTTTTCATCTCTCCCCCATCATTAGTCCATGTATTTATATATTAAGAAATACTGTGATTCTAAGTTCAGGGTCCACCAAGGTCCCACCCATTTACACTGCAGTGCAGCAATAGAGAAGCAATGTTCGAAGCGTCTTCCATTGAGCCAACCCAGTTCTCATTCAATTGATCACATTGGCATCATAAATGGGCCACACAACAAAAGACCCATCCACTCCAAATCCAATCAATGCAAGTGTATGCTGAGTACAAGTGGGCCCCACTTGACAATCTCTCATCATGATCATCATCAGGGAAAAGGAAGGATAAAAGAAGTCACCTTAGCCTCACTTGCTACATCGGCAGCCGTCAGACACATGGACACGTGTCGCCTCGCGGTTTTGGGGATGGAGTGGGTCCCGAGTCCGAGGTGGCTGAGCTTCTTCCCCATCAGCTCCCCTCCATTGCTGAAGGTGAAGGGAGCAAGCTTCTTCTTCATCTGGTGCGTCCTCTCCAATCCGGGGAGAGAGATCCGACCGTCCGTCGAGATGGCCATCTTCTAATCTTCTACAAGCATTCAATGCAAAGGCTCACAGAGAGTAAAAGAGAGAGAAATCACAAGTTACAGAGACCCAGAAAATGTGGGTTTTGGTGGGTTTTGATTTTTGATCTCTCTCTCTCTCTCTCTCTCTCTCTCTTATGTGGAGGCTGGGAGCATTGGCCACGTGATCGAAACGAAATGGCATCCACTAGTTTTCCTCATTCTTTTGTTTGAAGCTGCCGTCGTCTGTCAGTCAATGAGTGCAGTGCAAATACATTTCACACCAGGCAAATTTTCAATACGGCCTTTTAGGTTTTTTCTTTATTTTAAAAAAGTATTTGAAACTTTTCAAATCAATTCCTAAGTTATTCAATAAATTTTAAATTAAGGACATCCGCCATTTAAAGGTATTTTTTGGTGACTTTTTCCCTAAATATTTTAAAAATACTCAAATTACTATTTATTTAAAGTCATAACATGGTTTTGGCAACCACTACATGCAATCAATTGCTTTGGGAATACTGGGTGTGTTTAATCACTGTGAGGACACCGGTGAGGAAAATGAGGAGAATATAGAAGAAGTGATGGAGAATTTTATTACAATGAAAGGTAATCTGGGTATTTAAAAAAATAGGAAAAAAAGTTGCCGAAAAATAACTTTAAATAGATTGATGTCCTTAATCGGAAATTTTCTGAAAAACTCAAGGACTAGTTTGGAAAGTTTTAAGACTTGTATCATTTTTTGAAATAAGGCCAAAATGTAAGGACTTTTTTGAAATTCTCCCTTTACACGAATACCCTTGTTGTCTTGTAATGAATAAATAAGTAAAACTCGTTTCGACATCAAGTGGAGATGGAAACCGTCTATTCGAGAGTCCGAATCCTCTGTCGGGGCTATTTCTCCTGCAGCCAGCCGTGTAAATCTGAAACTCTATATTCTATTATAGAGCACACATGGAGATCTTCTCCACCGTTCTTCATTTAATCCTATGTATAATATGGTCAAAAGGTGTAGGTCCCATCTTCATATTGAGCAGACCCAATCACGTATCCGTGCTCAATTATACGGTGGAACCATTTCATTTAACATAAAACTTAAAGATACGTATTTTCAGAGGACAACATTCACTTTGCACTCTCTAAATAGAGTTTAGGATTGGATTGGATTGATTTTTTCCCTTTAGAAATGAAGAATCTGGGGAGATCTTCCGATCCCCTTAGGTCTCATCCAAACATGGTGAAGTAATTAAGGCCTACTTTAACTTTGCCTTTGCTAGTCCTTGTGCTAAACAATCATGAGAGTAAATTTCATTAACTCGTATAAGAGAGTATCTATTATTTTGAGCAATTTAGAATTTTTAATAGATAAGTACCCGATCAGTGAGAAACTCATAGGATCCAAACTCTTCTTGTATTCAGGGAAGGGCATTTTAATTGAAGTCTCACTTACAAGGGTGCTCAGGGACTAGGCTAGCCACAAGCCCAGCCTGCTTTAAGTAGAGTTTTAGCATTGGGTTTTAGTAATTGGGCCGAGTTTGGATTCGGATTTTTAGTTTGTTCACTAGATGGATCAAGCTTGGATTAAGTGATAACAAGGGTCAAGCCCCACGGGCCTGGCCCAAATGTGTAGTATATGTAGTTCTGTGAGTAATTTATCCAAATATGTTATTAAAAAGCCTAAAAGAGTGATTGAAAGCCCAGCCTAATTGACTAAATGGGTGGCTTGGGCCTAACATGTGTAAGGTGCGAATGGCTCGGGCTAGCCACTTAAGGCCCATGTCAGGCTTAGGGTAGAATTAGATACATGTCTATATTTCTAAAGGAGGGTCATGGCTGGATATGCCTTAGCCCGACCTGGCCAGACCAATGAATGCCCCTCAATTAGAGACACTTATTGCATCTATATCTCCATCTTGTATCCACTAAACTTGTATCCTTCACCCTTCACATCATAAATTATTCCATGGTGAAGCTCATTTGACCTTGAGATCCTGTGCATTTCATTCTTGTGTAATCTATTCAAAGAAACAGGCATAAGGGAATCGAATAGCTTAGATTGTATTTCTATAAGCGGGTAAAAATGAAAAACAAATATTAATATCCAAAAACGACTATCAAATAACTTGCTTTTTAATGGAAATTGAATTAAGGGAATATGAGAAATAAATTCTCAACCTAGTAATTCCATACCTAGCTAGAAAAGTCAAGGTCTCATCTATAGCTTCAGCTTATATCCTTATTATATCTTTACCCACTTACTTTATATCCATCACTCCTCACCTATTTAACAATTCTCTGATGTAACATATTTAATGAAGAATTCTTATACATTCAATGCCTATATGTATTTTATGTAGATAAACAGATCCAAAGAGTTTAATATTCTTTTAGATGACTCTACCTTGTTTTTTGCAACTCACTGTTACTACTTCAATTATTTATACAGTAAATGATTTTGTAATAAAAAGTAAATAAAGCATGATCAATTGTTTCTTCAAAATTCCCTATTGCAGAGCAACTTTCCTCAATTTCTACCGTTAGATCAAGTGTTTTTCTCATTATTAATGGCCACCAATTGACAAAAGGGTTCGCTTAGTTGGCAACCCAGCAGATTACGCAGTTACAAGAATACCCAAGGATCAATCTCTAGCTATATTTTGTGATTCCAAACCCTCGGGAATAGGAGCGGGTTGGGGCAGATCCATCTAAACCCCACCCATTGCCGCTACACTTTAAACGAGATCAGGACAAAACTGGCCTCACCTGTTTTGAAAATGCCAAATCAACCACTTTGATGTGACGACCGAACGAACTCTCGTTACATCCTTAATATGTAGTCATTGTCTCACACACATGCATAATTAAAGTAACTTATAAGGGAAGCAAAATCATCGTCACCTTCAATGCAAGTGGATGGGCCCACTTCAATCCAAGCCATCCACATTGTGGGACCCACTGCTGAGTGGCCCTTGATCAAAAGCCCCCTTTTAAATGGACGGTTGGAAATATTCATTAGAAGGAAAGAGCCCTTGAGAGCGAGCTTGGACGTGTATAAGGAAAGGGGAAAAGGTTCCGTGTCCTTCGAGACACGTAAAACGTGTTTTGTAGATTCACAGTATGACACAAAGCCCATGAGGAGGATCTTTGATGCACGCGTGCTTCCCCGTGGCATTGGAGCAGTCTTTTTAGCCCCGATGCCAATAACCATAACAGTAGCTGAACCGTGAAACATTATTAACCGTAGTTTGGTTCAGGTAGACGGTTTTTCGATTTTCCCTTATACCTCTATTACAAATGTTACTTTTCTTTACTGAAATTCAACATTTCAAACGTTGGGGGATAATATTTGGATTGTTGCAAATGCTTTAAAAAGGATATCTCCAAATGCTTATAACCAAACAAGACCTTAACCATTGCATGATAAAATAGTTAAAAGTTATTCAATCTTAGCCAAGTACAGGGATTGAAGGGCATAAAAAAAGGCACATTTGTATTGAGTTACATCACTACATTACAGGGGAATCACTTTGCTCCAAATAAAGCTGCCCCTTTGTAGGTTGAAACAAAAATGGAGGAGTTCTTTTTATGCTTGAATTTAGAACTTATGTGTCCTTTCAGGCTTAGTTGATAATGAACTTTTACACTCATTCAACTATTAACTATTAGTAGATGTAATTACAGTACGTTTTCATGGATGTATAGCTTAAGATTGAGGAACTAAACTAAAGAAAAAGAAAATCGTTCCCCTTTACTCATGTTCCAAACCAATTAACCTATAGCTTGGAACTAAACTAAATGGGAAAAAATTATTAGATCAACTTGAAATTGTATGTACTATATCCAAATCTATCAACTTTCTAAGGGGTAGCTCAGTTGGCGTAGGACTATGGTCTGCACCCAGAGATTGTAGGTTCGAAATTGCAATACCACACTAGGGCTAAAGGGGAGTTTACCCAACTTCCCTCTGGGCCGGGAGGGATTAGTCCAGCCCAAAGGGTTCGAAACCCTCCGATTGGAAAAAAAAAAAAAAAAAGCAAAAATAAAAAATAAAAAAAAGAATCCAAATCTATCCATTTTATTGCCTTGAACTTTCATATATCCATTTGAGTCTCACATGAGGTGGGCATTGGCACTCTTGGGCCTGTTTGGATAGGCAAAAAATAGAGTAGAGTGGAGTTAAATGAGCCTTAACAGTCTATAATTTCAACTCTACACCCCATTTGGATGAGTCTACCCAATATATGAAGTAATATTGTGAGCCACATGTACTCCATTTCACTTCAACTTTAAATACTTTCATTTCCTTAAGTAAAAGTAAATTCTACTTCAAAATAAGCATCCAATAGAGTGAAGTGAAATCCTTTACTTTAACTTTAATCTACTTCTTTTCATTCTACTCCACATATGAAATCTACTTCATTTTACTCACCCCTCACTCTGATTGTCTAGAAGTTGAACTCATCAGGTTTGTGCCGACCAGGATATTCTCCAAGTGTAGTACGTGTACACCTCAGGAAGAAAGGATGACTGCTGCCCATCCATCATTTATACACCTGGATCTGCCAAATTGAAGTTCTTGTATCCATGGACTTATAAATAAAAAAGGGCGAAAGAGAAAAATTATTAGTTTTATGTGAGGTAAAAGGAATCCAGATTTCATGGGCTCAGGAGCTCATTAGAAACAAATGAGCAAAAGGCTGATATAAGAACCTCTTTATTTACATTAGAATGTATAGGAATTGAATACAAAAATAAAGATCAAAAGTGTCGATTGCTATTTAATGCTTATTTTTAAAAAAATTCATTTTTAATCTTCATTTCTAATGACCCTATGTATTCGATTCATATGTATTTTAATGCAAACAAACATATCCTAAAAGTCGAACCATCACCATGATTTTTATAAAATTTATAAAATTATGTTTAAAATCAATCAAATTTAACCCCATGAGTTTGGTAGAGTGGTTAAGACCACGGTTCCTCCCTTTTTCGGAGCTAAAGGTTTTGATATCGACCCCCGTTCTCCTCCTCTTCAGGAATTAAAGGTTGAGTCTACTTGCGTTACCACCTTGGGGCCACACTGGGCCCGAAGGGATTAATCGAGCCCAAAGCATTGGGAACCCTCCATTAGACAAAAGTAAATCCGTTAGATTAAAATTGTGGAAGGCCCACATGATGAAAGGCATGTATTTTGAATGGATATAGATAGATAATAAGAACTGGGCCTCTCAAATTTATGACAAGTCGGATCCCCAGAGGATCCGGATTCACAAAAAATGCAAAATGGGTGATGAAGCAATGCATTGTGGTCTTTTTAAAGCTCACTTCCATTTCAACTTCTCTAGCTTGTATTCACCGCTACTTGTCAACCGCAATGGCTCTTCGCTTTCACGTCTTCTTCTTCCTCTTCATTGCTTCCATTCTCCTGCTTTCTCACACTGCAAAAGCTGGTGGTAAAAATCTTCTTCTCTATCTCTCTGTTCCCTGTTTCTTGTTTTGATTCGCTGACTGATATGTCTTGATGGGTCCTTTTTTTTAAGCTATAGTTATGTAGTTGTATGAATTGTCTCTTCACTTTCTTTTGGGTGATGGTATAATTTTGTGATATTTACACAGATGGGTTCTCTTCTTCTTTTTTTGTTGTTTGGTAAAAATGCAATTTTTAAGAGATTAGTTGAATGGCTCATGTTCTTTTGGGAAATAATATCATTTTTGTGAGTTTTAGGCAAGTGGGTCTTTGTTTTGATGCTGCTTTTTGTGAGAGTTGATGGAAATGTAATGAAGAATCCTGATGATGGGGTGTGGAAAAATTGGATTGAAGTGATGGGTCAGTGATATGATCATGATTGAAGGTGATGTGGACAGCTATCTGGAAATTCTGATCTTTCAGAAGTGAAAGTTTGATGCCTAATTTCAATCTGTGGTGGTTTTCAAGAAATGAGTTTTTTTTTTTTCTTCCATTTGGATTTTTGGGTCTTCTGGTATACCTTGAGATCTTATGGAGAATCTGACTGTAGGTTTTGAAAAATGGCGTTTGGGTGCTGGGAATTGAGAAATAGCTTCATTAGATCTGTTCTTTTAGATTGTTGCAGGGACATTTGGTTTGATGTTTGGTGGCATTTTGTGGCATATTGATTGTGGAGGCTATTAATTGGAAATGTTATGTATTTTCCTGCAAATGAGTTGTTGTTTTGCTCTTGGATCTTTTCTTTGTCAAAATGCCAATGCAGATATAGATAACAGATCTATCAGATCTATTAATTTAGGAATGTATGTAATTTTAAAGTGGGGTTGAAAGCAGATCGATTGGACCTGTTTATTTGGGAATGCATGTGATTTTGAAGCTGGTTTTATTATGATCAGTAAAGTTCTCATATGATAGAATTGGCTAGCTGTTACAGGAAACTAGTTCCAGTTTTATGCTTTTAGGCAAATACAACCTAATGAAGAATCCAAAGAGGGACGTGAAATTGGTACAGGGAGGGTGATGTGTTTCTTGGTAATAACACATTCATTATTGTAGTGCATTGACTTGCATTTAAATTTATAGTTGCCTAGCTGTTACGGGAAAATAGTTCCAGTTTTATGCTTTTAGGCAAATATCAATGCTATGGATAGCAACCTAAATGAAGAATCCAAAGAGGGAGGTGAAATTGGTACAGGGAGGGTGATGTGTTTCTTGGTAATAACACATTCATTATTGTAGTGCATTGACTTGCATTCAAATTTATAGTTCTGATCTTTAAAAATTAGATAAATGATACTGAAGTCAGATCCATGTGGTATGCTAATGCATGTTTGCATCGTTAAGACCATAGTCGACCATGACCACTGTTTCGCTGTTGGCCTCTATTGACCTAGTAGTGGGCTTCCATTCCATATCCCAAAAAATGTACCTGTGGTCTTTGTTAGAATCCTGTCATGGATATGAAACTTAATTTTTTAGAGATTTCTTTTTTCGGAGGATTGAAACATTACTTGAACCTGCAACATCAGGGTTGTGATGATCATTTTATGCTATTTTTTATTAGTCTGGATAACCATTAGTACTAGAAGCTTTTAAACTGTGGATGTTGTTCATACTTCAAAACTGATACTAGTGGAAGAAATTAGTGGAAGAGGTCTTACATTGATTTTAAACTTTAAAGGCTTAAGAGTATAAAAAAAGAGTAATATTCAACTAGAAATAAATGTAGGATTAGTGTGAACTGTTGGAATCTTACCATGGATCATAGGATTCCTTTCTAAATCGCAGGTGTTTTTTTTTTAAATGCAATTCAGATACTCAATACAAATCATTTTCATACCGATACGATACGAGTAGTAGGATTCATATTGTGCATCATATAGATCTCTTACCTGCTGAATTGCAGTCTATATATGTTGTCTTTGTTTTGCTGATTTTTTATCCAATTGAATGAAAAGCTTTTCTCCAAAGCTCCAGCTTTCATTTTCTTGCTTTCTTGTGTGACTTTTTATACCCATCATTTGCAAAAAGAAATGTATTTTGAGGAACTTCATCTGGGCTATCTACCACCATTTACTTGCTTTCTTGTCTGAATCTTAAATATGCTTGTGCCAATATCCATGTAACTTTCTTAGCTACGGTGGGCCACGGAGAATCGTTCCTCGCAGAAATCCTTGTGATACAAGAGGAGTTGGGACTTGGAACTCTTCAAAGATCAGTTTTAGAGGAACTCGTAGTGGAGTACCCAAAATGCTATTTCATGGGTGGCTAAGGAATCCACTCAACCGAAGTCTGCTTTTTAAATCAATAATAAGATAGGAGCATATGTGGACTTAATTCTTGAGCTCCAAGTAATGCCCTTGACTAGCCTGGCATGGGAGTCCGGATATGTAATTTCTTTTTGGGTTCCATCTTGATGCTCTCTGTAAAAATTATTATTTTTCCTTTTTCAAGGTTTTCATACAAATCCTTCATTTTCATTTGAAAAATTAAAGGGAAAAAATTTCAGCATTTAACTTGCACATAGCTTTTCTATATTTTTGGTGATCTGTTAGACGTCTACTTATATTGATAAGTTTTGCATGATGACTTGGATCCTTGTAAACAAGGAAAAAGTTATATAAAAAAAAAACCGATTACAATAGGCACACAATTCTGTACTGATTCATATCCTCAAGCCCTCCAGTTTCAATTTATGTTACACGTAAGCCACTTGGCACTTTTCTTCCAACAAGGTAAAATTGAGAGTAGTACTGTGACGCCTGGTTGACTGCTTCATTTAATTTCTCCTCCTCCTAACATTTTAGACACTCTGACAAAAATATCTAATCTACAACTTCTACAGCTGATGCTGAAGACAAACTTCTTGATGGTATCAACAAGTACCGCGCTTCCTCAAACCTGCCGTCATTGACACAGAACAAAAATGCTGAATGCATGGCTGATCAAATGGCCAAACAATTTGAGAAACAAGACTGCAGCAACACCACTGGCGCTGATACTGTTCCTGGGACTGAAAACCAGTTCCCCAACTACCCCAAGCTTCTGGACCACTGTGGTCTCAACATAACCACCACTAAAGATGGCGTCATAATGCCTGCATGCGTTCCCAACCTGGAATCAAACCTTGTACTCTCCAATTTCACAGAGTCGCAGTATTCTAACAATCTGAATGACAGCAAATACACTGGAGTGGGGCTCGCTTCTGAAGACAACTGGATCGTTGTTGTTCTTACCACATCATCTCCTACTGGAAACTATGCGCCAGGTAGTAATGTGGCTGGTTTGGTTCTGAAAGTTGGCTCTCACTGTTATTTCCTGTCTTTTTTGTTGGGTTTCTTGATGGTTTTGATGAGCTGAGTTCATGTTCTGCTACATTTTGATAGAACTGTTATGTATGAATTTTATACTTTTGATCAGAACTGTATGTCATGTTGAGTTTTGGGTTTTCAGATACAGTTGAAACCAATCTTGTTCTGAAGATCTTTTTCACTTCTGGGTGGCATCTCTCGATTCATTCAGCAGCTAGGCCTCATGGTTCATCATGGGAATCAGGGGTAATAATGAGAGTGCTTGCTACTAATAACAGGTGTGCTAAAAAACCCCGGATTGGATTCAGCTGCAATTGGTGCATCAATTCAAAATCAAATCCACTGAGATGGGTCAAAATCAAGGAAAGTCGTTTAAATCAATACAAACCAGCAGTTGGGCTATGTCGCAGTTTTGAGCAGTTTTTAATCCAGTCTTCTATGTGTTTTTATAGTCTTGTTTTCTCATTGTCATGCCATGGTCAGACCAATTGAATCAGTTTCAATCATGTAGTAGAGGCTCTCAATAGGGTGAAAAACATGGCTCAGAACTCACTCTCACAACCAATTAATGACCTTTTCCTCTAGTATTGGGTACGTCCAATAAACCTACAAACTATGCCAACTTTCCTAGTTCAGAAGAAAGAGGGAGCTTCCCATGGTGAAAGGGTAATAAATTCTGACTAACTTTTGAACCCAGCTTGATGATAATTGAGAGTTTGGGTTGACATTTCTGACCCAATAAAAAAATGAGTTGGATTACAGTTGAATTTACTTTCACCATTGAACCTCCACAACTTACAGAAGCCTAGTTTTACTATGCTTGCCAATCTAACCAAGAGGGTTTGGATTGACCAGTAAATTAGGCTAATGCATGTTACCCTGGTCAGCTGATCCAAACATGACCCAGTCTCTTTCATTGCCTCTAGGGATCTAAACAGGTCATGTTCGTTCTATTGTGGAATTAGATTTCTATTCTAGATAGATCGGAATGGAGAAACAGAATTCGTGCATTGAATCTCAACATAGTTGGGACTAAACTTTGATGATGATGCTATGACCCATATGAAATTAATATGTTGGATCTAGACCCGACTTTGTTAGACCCAACTTGACTAAGGACCCAACTCCTGCACCACCTTTTTCTTTTGCTAAGACCCCTCCAAACCTCTTTGCTCCCATGATATCCATCATTTTAGGTGGGTTACACAACTTGGGCCGATCCTTGCTTTCAGTTATCATATATTTTACACATAGTATCTGTTAATTATCATCCTGGGGAGAAGAATAACGAACTTTAAATGATGTTTCATCGGAGGCTTAAGAACGAGAAAGATACTTAATTAGCAAGACATGCCTTCTACCTTAAAATTAAGGCAATGAAAGTGAAGAACACAATGGTAAGTATCAAGGCAAGAAATACTCTAAGTCGAGATGACACTCCAATTAGAGGTTTCAAACTACTTAAACCGGCGATCAATTAAGGAGGCCGTTGGAAATGGTTTGGAGATATCCAATGCAAGCCTATAACACTACGGAAAAAGCCATTTTTATGCATGTTAATGGCCCCACAACGAATAATAATAGGCCAAAGAAGACATGAGATGGAGTAGTAGCAATAGAATTGAAGAAGAAGTGCAACCCATCCACCGTTTTGGCTCATGATAGGTTGAAATCGCGAAACAGGAGTCATAGATCTCACCTGATTTAACGATGATGAATACTTTCATTAAAAATAATTTGTATGCTTGGGTATTCATACTAGATTCAACCGGACTCAACCCAATCGTTAACCGAGCCCGAAACGCAGGCGTGTGCCTACGCCTGTCAATGGGATGGGCGGGCCTGGGCATGGGTTATCTAATCTCGTCCCAAATATTGGACATGCCTGCTGGGGATTGTCCAATCCTAGCCCTAAATTGAGCGGGCCTATGTTAAATCCCATCCCGTGCAGACTTGGGCCGGGCCTGGGCTTTGGCATTTTCATCAATGGAGACGTCTTTTTCTTCTTAATGGGTGAAGCTTTGTTAATAAAGATGATAATGATTGCCGGATAAGAGGTGGATGAAATTTCAGCTTAATCAAATTTCAAAAGGTGTAGATACTAGATAGTAGATATTAAGTCTTCAAAATGAAGAGTGATAAATCTATCAAAAATTTCAAACCTAAACTCAATAGTGGATCCAATCCAAGTATCAAATTGAGTCCTCTGCCAATTCATGATGTGGAGTGGGAAATGACTGAATTCATGAGAAATGGTGGAGGGAAGAGACATTTTGGAGGATTCCCTTTGAAATATATAAAAATTAGTAAAATAACATTGCGGGCTGGCCGGGCCGAGCCTGAACGGGCTTGGCGTGCGTTGGCCCAGTCCCAATCCCATTTTGACCGGGCTTTCAAATATTTATCCAAGTCCATCCCGCTAGGCTCAAATTTTTTTAAAAGCCCTGCATTTTCGGGCTTGGGACGGCCAGGTATCTATCTCAACGGGTTAAATTCACTGGCACACATGAGCTAGAGCCTTACTCGGATCTTTTTTCGGGTCGGCCCATTTATAAACCCAAAGTCGGAGGTCCAGTGACGTCCCCCTTCTCTCTCGTCAATTGGGAAGTTTCGGCCATCTCTTCCAAATCGAAACAAACTGAGATTTCTCTGACATTTCTTCCGAATCGAAACAAATCTCTCTGTCGATCGACAACCAAGTGAGTTATCTTTCCGCTGAGATTTCAATTCCATTGAACTCTTGTTAAGCAATCGAAAGATTCATGCATCCGTTCCTTTGCGATCTTTCTTCCTCTCGATCGGATCAGATCTTGATTTGTTGTTGTTAGATAAGTAGGCAATCCTACGAAAAATCCCATTTTGACAGATCTATAACGTTTTTTGATTGCTGAAACTTAGCCTTCTGATGAGAGAATCTTGAGATTTCTCGTCTGCTTTGTGTTTAATTGCGTTCTCTTTTCTCTCACAGATCAGAAAGAGAGAATAAGATGATGTCGAGCGGATACACGACTCTCGACAATCAAAAGATGTCCGGATCCGTGCCTGTAATTCCTCTCTCTCTCTCTCGTGAATCTTTCTTCTTGCATCAGATTTTATTGGATTGAGTTCAGATCTGAAGCATTTGAATTGCATTTGGTTGTTCTTTGATTGGCAGGCAGTTTTAGTTCCAGAACAGGTCTCTGTGAAATTCTCAGGTTAGGGTTTGCATTTCTTAAGACATTTTTCCATTCGCAAGTTTGGTTCTTTGATCTGATGTAATGAAGACTCTGGTGATGTTTAGAGACGGTTCTTCAGACGTTTCCGCCTTCAGAGGCGCAGGGGAAGATCTCCAGTGGCTATCGCCCTCCCAGGGATGCAGATGGTATGTGTGTTTCCAGTTCCACTCTCTCTCTGTTTTTTTTTTTTTTTTTCTTTGTAGCTTTCTTGCAAAGGATAGAATGTTAGGTAGAAGCTTTATAATTTTTATAGGGCAATGCCACAAATATCAAATTTCTTTGACTATTTTAGACTGCAAGAATTGGAATGGAGTCTTCATTTGCTTATTTAAGGAAGAATGTGCATCAGGTTTGTACTTCTAGGTCCTGTTTGTTTGCCTTTACATAGGAATTGAAGGTCAAATGAGCTCCACCAAAGGATTATCAAAGAGGAGCAGGGTGAAGGATATAAAGTAGCGACATGGATCGGAGTATGGGATATTCACTTTCCTAGGATTTGAATTACTAGGTTGATGGCTGAGGATTCATTTCCCATCTTCCCTTCATTCAATTGCTATTAAAGGGGAGTTTTTTTATGATTATTTTTGGATATTCACTTTTAATCACTTATCGAAATTGCAAGTCATAGAACTCCTAGGAAATCAATTACATGAAGCAAACATGCCCCTAGGTATTTTTATTGATAAAAGGGATATTGTTTGTAGAGCTGCCCTTAGACTTGACATTTTCCCTTGAGCCACCTAAGTTTAAGTATTTTCCATAAAGCTGTTCATGCGATATCCTAGGATAGTGTAATAATCGCACACATCATATGGTGCGATATCCTAGGGCCATGCAATATCGCACATATCACCCTATGTGATATCCTAGGCCCGTGCAATATCGCACTGCTGTTGTATGAACAATTGTGTGGGAAATATTTAAATATCGATTGTTTTGGGGCAAATGTCAGGTCTAAGGGCAGTCGTACGGTCAATATCCCTTGATAAATCTTGACATAAGTAGATCAAAACTACAATTGATATGATCTTATTTGGTATGAAGCTGTGTCAAAAGATGCCTCCACATTGCACTTAGAATCTTTGTAGGTGGCGTAGCCTCAGCTCTGCTGATGGAAAAGGGACCAATTCCTTGATTTGTTTTGGCCAAATCCACGAAGCATTCTAAGATGGACCAAGTTCCAAGAGGCTTGGCCGAATCCCCAAGCTATTCAACACGCAACCATTCTCAAACCAAAGAGAAAACTCACACAAAATCAGACTAAATTTTCATTCGGTAATCGAAATTTGTCTTTCCCGATGGAGAGATTACAAATATATATATATATATATAATGAAGTCGGGTACCTAAAAAGAAATGACATATTCTCTAATAAAAGGAAACCAAATCTTTGCTGAAGTTAATCCAAATCAAACTAGTCTCTTAATTAAAGACTTCTAAATATATTAAAATTTAAAACTACTAATTAAATGACTGGTCTAGCTAGGGGTGTACACGGATCTGATTGGTGCGGATTGGGCCAAATTCGTCACCAATCCGTTACCTACGGATTGACGGATTTGGAATCCGTCTTCAATTCGTGGCCGTTAAAATCCGATCCGATCCGATTCGTAGAGGACCGGATCGGATCGGATTAATCCGTTCAATCCATTCAATATAATGTTAAAAGAAATATATCAAACATGTTGTAAAAAAATTACATTTTGACCCCTTAAATTTTTTTTCTTATTTTAAATTTAGACATCTTAATTTATATTTAGACCCCTTATATTTTTTTATTTATATTTAATGTCAACGGATCGGATCGGATTGAATCCTTGGATTGAGGGTGAAATCCGCCATCGATCCGTTGCTAACGGATTACAAAATTTTCAATCCATCACCAATCCGTTTACCTTCGGATCGGATAAAAATCAGCAGATCAGATCGGATTTACAGATTGACGGATTTTTTGTGCACCCCTAGGTTCAGCCGGGCCGGTGGAGTGAGCCCTGTCGGCTGGGTCGACCCAAGGGAGGATCTCCCTTTATGGAGAGAGGGATTGGTTTGGGGCTCTCTTCAAGCCAATGATGAATTATTGTGCCTGTTATAGCATGCTTTTGTCTATACTGAATACTCCTACTTCCATGAAAATGAAGCTCTTTAATGCAATTAGATCAACACAAAGGGAAGAAGAATTAGGGTATTGTTTCATTAAAATGGCACTTGAAATGATTTTCCATCTTTCCCATATCCGGTTATCTTCGTCTTATAAATCGAACTCTTAATAATTGCATGGTTTATGAACACCAATCATGCGCGAGTAATGTAGGCATCTCTCCTCATAATCCGGATTCTCTGAGGCAGCATTAAGAGAAATTTTTATGTGACCACTTTATAAATCTATCTGAGCTGGTCTCTTCTTAAAACCAAACTGTTCAGAATGATACACTCCTTCATCTAACAGTGGGCTAAATTTCACTCCAATTGGAATTGGATTCACTGTTAGAATACACTGCCCATGGGGAGAGCTATATTTTGAGCAGTTTGGATATAATAGGTTCCACTAGTTTATACTTTATATATATATATATATATTTAGTGCTGCGCACTGAGAATTCTCTCAACGCTGCCCTCAGAAGATCTGGATTCCTTTTCTCCACAGATAACACCAAGGTTCAAGTCACAGTAGGTCACCAAAACTGAAAAATAGAAGAGCATGGTTTTATATGGTGCTAAGTTCCATATGCAGTAATTTTCTCCATCTTTTCAATTTTTGGTTTCTACTTCTAATGTGTACAAATTGAACATGTATTAGATTCATTCTCAAAACCTGCTCCTAGAACTGGTAATCCCGAGGAAGCCCGGGCAACTGGCTGGATGCAGATGCTCACCATTGCAGCTTACAAGCCATACTTTGATGTAGACACTACAGATGTTTTAGAAAGGATAAAAGAGTCGCTTTTTCCATTTAAAGGAAACTTTTCTGAAAAGACAACTGATAATCCGGACTTGTAAGTTTGTTATCTGGCAGCAATTTATTTATTTTATTCATTATGTGATTAGAATGTTGTCTTGTAGAGCATTGCCCCCCTGCCTCCCGGCCCCACCCCACAAGAAAAAAAAAAAACCGTGCTGCATTTGGAGAGTAGCTTTTTGCTTCTTAACTTAGATTTGAACAATTATCCTCAAAACTTGAACTGCAAATATTTTTGAGGCTTAGTTTCAGGAACCTTTTACTCAAGGTGCTGCTTCCATTTTGAAATCTCTCTCCTACTGATGCTTCTTATGTGTTTAAACTTTCTTTTGGAAGAGGCACTAGTCTGTACCACACCTGAAGCAGCTCGTGGCTTACAGTGTTTGATGACACTACTCACTAGGGTGGATAGAAGGGGTGCTTAAGTCTCTGGTCTCTGATGTTTTTTGTCAACTTGCATTTCTTTTGAGGTGTTATATTCTGATTGTTCTTCTGGATCCATGTGCTGTTCTTTTTTTCTTGTTTATCAACATTGAATTCATATTTGATTTTCTTTACTTCTCTCCTTTCTGATTGTCATCTTTTGTTTCATTCTCTATGAAGTATGAACCCTTTGAAGGTGTGATGACTGCATTCCTGATTCATTAGTATGCCAAAAAGTTGCCTAATCTGTCCTCGATTTGCGCCTGGTTCTTTCCTATTTGATGAATGTAAAAGTTTCACATTTTAGAGTACATAGTCAAGAAGTCCCAGAGTTATCCATTTTAATTGCTTTCAATTTGATCATTTCTTGAGTTTTAGTTTTTGAAGTCGAAATATAGATGGCTGGAAATGCCTTTCAGGTCTTCGGGACTTAGCAAAATGTTTTTGGTAATTTGAGAACATTGAGTCCATTAGATTATATTGTTATTCACAATTACACATTCACACATGCATTTAGAATTTGGTACCCTGACAGTTGTATATGCATGCATGATTACCACTTGTCTCTAACTGTGCTTTTATCATTTTGATTGCATGGTATTTTAAACAGGTATGGGCCATTCTGGATATGCACCACTTTAATCTTTGTAGCGGCATCCATTGGCACATTTGTTACATATTTGGAACACAAGCTGCAAAACAAAGAGTGGGAATATGACATTAACTTGGTGACATGGTCAGCTGGTTTATTCTATGGATACGTGACAATTGTTCCTCTTGGCCTGTACATTCTTCTTAAGTACTTTTCAGCACCATCAGGACTTGTCCAACTTTGGTGTCTCTATGGCTATTCTCTATTCATATTTATTCCTGCCTCAGTAAGTTTTTTTCATAACTCGGCTCCTTAATGGGCATTCTCATCTATCCATATGCAAACATCATTTTTCATACTTTCTTTTCGATAGTTAACCAGCTCTCAATTCTTTCATTAGCTCATGCTATATGAAGCACAACTTTAACATCAATTTTCTAGTGAAATCTGAAGGTTTGATGCATTTGTTTAAAATTATGAAAATCAATTGGTTGCGTTGGTTTGTTGGGTTTCTCTGCCTTGCTTGCCACAGGATCTGTTTTGTCTTATTCCTTAGTCCAGGACTGCTGTGTAAATATGGTAAACCAGAGGGTTCTTTTTTGTAAATTTGTAAATTTTATATTAATGTAAATATTTAAGAATGATCTCCCAAACCTAATAGGTCAATCAGCACTTTTCTCTCCATCCAATTCATCTTTTTCTTATTTTTCTCCTGTTCTTATTTTATTACAATTTTCAGACATTCAGTAAACCCTAATTAATGGAAAATTGTAATCCCAACTTGTCATTGATTGATTCAATTGGAAGAGGGAGCATTTGAACTCTATTAGCCTTGAGCATTGTTAACTCTTCTACCATATCAGCATGCCAGCGAATAGAAACATTATCCTAAGTGGTGAAGAGTGAGGAAATTTTTATTTGTTAGGTGGATTAGAGAGGTGGGTCTTGTCCTGTAATGGAGGAGCAGGTGGAGATGTATCGAATGTCTGGCAGTGTTAGATCTTCTAGGTGGGGAGGATTAGGGAGTTGCATGGAAGAAGGCATTTTCTTTCTTCAAACATATCTGGACAGGTTTGGATGTTGAAAACTGCATGAGGCGGTCTGGTGAACCTTGTTCTGTAGCAGGCAAGAAAATTTATAAATTTTTCAGTGAACATGTTGAGAACCATGCATATGTCTGAAAAAAGCAGTGTAACCAAGTAATTCCTTCTATTCATCACTGTACCTGAGGAAAATACATTTAGTGGACTGTGATAAAATTTTGTTCGTTTCTGAAGATGGAAGAAATTTGTAGATTGTAAACACGGAAGGAAAAAATGATCATGGGTAACTCCAAAAACGCATTCAAATGGCGATATATTTCCAATTGTTTGAGATAGAAGATCATTGATGAGATGAACCGCAGTATGAGCAGCTTTCACACCAGAATGTTTGGGAACATTGGATTTAAGGAGCAGTGTATGAGCTTTTTGTAAGATATGATGATTTTTCCTTTTCTGCAATCTCATTTTGTTTATGTGTATGCAGACATACTCGTTGATGTTCAATGTCTTGAATGTATATCCCCTTGAAGTACACAAGACTTAAAATCCTAAAATCCATTTGTCAAATTGGGTGCTAATTTTCAATTAAAGAGACTTAAAAGGACACATCTGTTTATTTTGATGAAAGTAAAGCCATATGTATCTGGTGCAATTATCAATGAAGAGGAAGCAATACTTAAGGCGTGATCCCATTTCTGCGGCATGTCCCCACACATCGACAGAGTGATATCAAATGAAGCAGGAACATGAGATCCTCAATCCTCATAGGAAAAAGTTAAATTAGTACTTTTTACTAATCCTGCTGGGAAAACAATTTTGATTTTTTAAGGAAGGTTTGACATCATATTTATTCAAACTATCCAGATTTATAACGTGAAATCAGACATTATTGGAATCTCCTAGTCTCTTATGCCATAGCACACTTATTTGCTAAATTCAAATCTCCATCCGTTTACTGTTTGTAAAAAGTGAAGAAAGAAGCTTCCAGATTAATTTAATAGTGGGTTGTGGATTAATGTAAAGAAAGTGATTCTCTCCCTTAATTTTTTTTGTTGCTAAAACACTCTTACTTTACTTGATTTGATGTGGATTAGCTTGTTGCGCACTACTGTTCAATGACATTGGTGACTTAGATTTTTCTGTGGAATTTGAAAATTTGCTGCAGTGTCTCTCTGTTGTACCAGTGGAGATTTTTAGATGGATTATTGCAGGCGCTGCCGGGTTCATGTCTGCAAGTTTTGTTGCCCTTAATCTTCGAGCCCACATCCAATCATCAGGCGAGAGATGGTTCCTGATTGTGGCTGGGATTTTTTTGCTGCAGCTGGCTCTGGCAGTTGTATTAAAGCTTTATCTTTTCACCATAACAGTAGGATAGAGAATCCAGATCGACATGATAGGTAAAGAAGAGGGGAGTGTTTCTTGCCATATGTCCATGGGCAGTTCCAGCTCAATTGAATTTTGGTTATGGTCAGCATCAGAGAATTTGTATTCTTTCATTTTTTTGGAATAATTACAAATAAGAATCCATGACTTTGTATTCTTTGATTATAAAGCAGTTATAATTCAGAATCCATGGCCTTGTATTCTTTTTTATATGAAATATTTACCACCCTGAAATTCTCCCTCTCTTGTCGTAAATCGCATCTTCTGATCTTCAATGAGGTATATATCTTGTTTTGACTGTTTTCCTGGAGGTTGGAATTCAGTCAATTGAATGATAAATGCAATTAAAGATGAGCGACTGCTCACATTGCATTGAGATCAATGTTAAGTAGATACAAGTCTAAACAGGCCCCTGTGAACATGAGTTCCAACTTGATTGGAAGGTGATTATGACCAGAGTAGTTTCACATTTTGTGATTATTACTTACTGGACCTATGGTTAATCAACCAATAATAATGAGTGAAAGTGTCAGTTAGGATCTGAAGACAATACATTCAGTTTTTATCATATTCTTTTCTAACCAAAGGGGTTGGTGGTAAAATATTTCACTCTGTACAATAAACAACCTACTTTTCTTACAATTTCAAACAAGCAGCTCTCTTTTGTATAAATACCCACCTCTATTTTTTTCGAAATCTCAGTGAAACCTAACCGTAACTTTGAGTAATTGCAAATGTGGTGTTAAGCATTGAGGTTGATTATTTTAACTTTCAGATCGTGTCTAAGTAGCCATTTTTAACCCGATTAATGAATGGAACAGTCTTGAGTTGAGCTTATGCATGTCACTCAGGTGCTTAGCCTGACCCAAGGCTGAGACCAATTGATTCCAGAGAGTGAACGGGCTAAGGTTTGGGCCAGGCACATGAATGGCATGCACAAGTATACATTTGTTAGGCACCTTTCATTAGAGATATGGTGATATGGATCGACACATTAGAGCCGTAGGGCTTCTTTGTTTATATGGATAGCAATGGATCAGGTGGGACTCAGGTTTTCAGGCACAACCAAAACCTGAACCTGCCCTGCCAACACAGACCCATGGTTGAGTTTTGTCGTCACTTTGTTTCACATGTGCCCATGGATCAATCTCTAGATCCTCGAAGTTAAAAGTATCATTCCTAACCAATACTCCAACATTAAAAAATAAAAAATAAAAAATAAAACCCAACTTGACCTTGACCAACTCGGTTTAAAACCTTCAAATACATACCTGCCTCAAACCGACCTACCCATTTCCAAACCCAACCCGAATCCAATTCATTGTCATCATTATTTGTTTGTGCCATCAAAATGGATAGTAGAAATTCTATTTATTTATTTATTTGGCGCTGAATGGATTTTGTTGCACTGAATAGAATAGGAACCCATAAAAAGAAGCTTGGTGACGAGTCTTCTTTGGCATTACAAATTCACAATAGAATTCTTGCCATGAGAAACATAGGTCAAATGATGATTCCCACCTTCAACAAAAAAGCTGATGTGACATGTCCAAATTCTCTGTTGCAATGATGTGTCTAAAGTCCAAACTACCAAGTTGAATGATCATTATGTAATGAAGGGAAAACAAACAGATTGGTCTATGACACACCCTTTTTCTGTGAGAAGCAATACTTCCAACAGGAAGGCACATCCCAACATAAGAATCAAGAAATCCCCGAGCATGGAAGTGTAAAATTAGCTGTCTTTTGATCCCCAACTGCTAGACAACTATGGTACTCTAAGGGCCTGTTTGCAAATCTAATATGTTTGAAATAAAGCTGATATATTTCAATTAGACTCTTTTACAAATTCAATTAGAAAAGGTAAATTTATCACTGGTAAAATATATACAGGCAAAGTTGTCGTATAATGATAGTCTAAACGAACTTATCAGAGTAAAAGTTGCATAAGCAAACTTATCAAAACATACCAAAAAAAAAAAAAAAATTGTCTGATTGCATCAGGCATCCATGTAAGTTTGAAAAAAAAAAGAGAGTTATGCATTGGCTAAGTTTGTGAAGAGGCAAGAGCTCTTAAAACATGATCCAATCAGACATTCGCATAACTTTTCGAAATAGTTCTTAAGCACTCAAATATCATAGTCACTGTATGGAAAATATGTTCGGGATTACAAAGTAAGGGTCATTGGGCATCTCATAATTTTAAAATCAAACTAAATCAATATCCCAAGGAAAAGAACCCACCAATGCAACTCATTGAACATGAAAACGAGATGCACTCGTGATGCAGTCCTGCATCCATTCATCAAATCTTACAGACCTGTTGCATCTATCAATCAAATGTTGTAACCATGATTGATGCTTATTGCCACTACAAAATTCTTCCCTCGGTTGCTGAAAATGCCGCCCATTTTATTATTTACAACAAATGTTATATCTTTAAAATGCATAACCTGCATCTCTTAAGCACTCTTTAATCTACGGCGGGCGACCAAGATATACCTTCGAAGGGCAAGCATCAAGACCCATGTACTCCTTGAGATCTTCTCCTTGATCATCAACAGCAGGGCAGAGCTTAAAACGGTTTTCAGGATCTGGGCCTGCAGCCCTTTGAAGAAGCCCAGAATTCCTTCTCTTTTCCATATGACATACATAGCATCCAAGAATGTTTTGGAACGCCTGGATTGGAGTGACCTAGTATCATCTTCTGTGCTGGAAGCTTGGATCATGACCTTGCATCTATTCAAAAATCATCATTAGAGTTCAGTAATAACTAGTGCAAACACAAGACTAGTGCAAACACAAGACTGACCTATGCAACAGGGACATTCGACTACTAAAAATTGGTGTTGGGCTGATCAAAACAGTAAGTAGAAAATATTATTTCATAACATAGCCCATTTACATCAGATCTAACTACCTGATTGCTGGATACGTCAAGACGGTCGCTACGCATTTTGAAATAGCCCCCAATAGGAAAGCTGAAAAGGCAGAAAGAGCTTCTGAAGATGAATCTGCAGTTGTCAACCCCATCTTATTGTCCCGTTGCTTCTTTAGAATTCGCAGTTTCAGCTGATCAAATACTGTGTACTGCAAAGACAATCATGACAGTTCAAAGCCAGTCATATGAACATCCTAGTACCACTCATTTTGACTTAATCAAATAAATTATTCATGCCCAAAATCGTGAAACCATCAAAACCTCCCAAATGTGTAAAAATATGGGCACACTGGGTCCTCTAGTCCAGATTTATATTTATGAGTCCCAAAGTCAACTTGAGAAGCATCAGAACTATGTCTAGGAAGGAAAGGTAGAAAAACTGGGTATTCTCCAGCTGCTGCCTCAAATGCTTCGCAGATCATCTATTCGGCTACTACATTAGATCTGGAAGCAATCTGGGGGCACCACATTCAACTGAAGATAAATACAGGGCTACAACTGTTTTAGCAAAATCAATTTTCAAACCAGACTGAAAATGCAAAGATATTGGCTTCACATTTAGAATATTATTCATCTGAAAAAAATTTAAAATGTGCCAAACAACCAATGGGTGTTGGGGCATGGAGAAGTACACAAACAGAGTGAAACATAATCCAACAAGACACAAGCACACACACAGGGAAAGAAAAGATATGTCATATGTGGATCACCAATTATTGGCTATGTCTACCAGTAAAGAGATTTTTTTTTTTTTTTTATAACAAGTGAATAGATAAATTTCTACCATGTCAAGAGGAAGGAAATACACCACTCTTGTGCAAAAAGAAGGAAATGAAAGAAACAGAACTAGCTTTTCTTTTCCCTTCACAAGTCAACCAATCACTAGAACCTTTTCTTTCACTCACATCTCTCAGACGTAGTTAGAGGTATACGTCCCTGGTTGTAGCTCAGCTATTTAAATGGGTGTTAATATGATTGTGTGAGTTCAAGTCCTTCATGTAGAATAAGAAAAATGATTTTATGAGATATACATGCCTTTCTAAGAATAATGCCACTATATATTATGGGGAAACACAAACAAGTCCTCTTAGGACTCTATATGCAAAAATAAACCAAGCCAAAGATACTATAGACCCTATAGTCTATAGACCGTGTTTGGTTGGAAGCCTATGCAAGTATAAAAATTAAATTTAAGGAGCCAGTTTAAATCCGCATAGACATTCTCTCTCCCTATGTACACATGATTGAGAACCATTTCACACATGAAACTTTTAGTGGAAATGGAACTAAATAGCAACTAAGAATGGTGGCACCATAAAGATATCAAGCTAAAGCTCTGCCAAAGAGAACTGGGATGCACCTTCTTTTGCCAATGGATCAACTGTAGTCAGTGTATCTAATCAGAACTGTTAGAAATATTTATGTAAAGTTGACCATAGTGGGCCAACATTCACTCCCGTTTTATAATTGACCACAACTGAAGAAACAACTTAGAACTGATCAATTGCTCGATCTCTGGAAAAACTTCACTTCCATCCTTCAACCAAGGACCCAGACCCACGACTTTGTGGTTGCAATAATGAGCACCTTCCAAATGGTGGCCTCAAAAACTCTCTCTCTCTCTCTCTCTCTCTCTCTCTCTCTCTGTGCATCTGTCGGTAGCCTCTAACTATTGACATCAACCAATCCCAATCCTCAGCAAGAACACAAGTTGCTTCAACAACAATCACAGGTTCTTGATCTAATATGAGGAATAGGACATAGCCTCAGAATGAGTGAAATTTCCTGAGAAGGCCATCTTAATATATGTAAGCCCATGCAATTTTTTTCCTTTACCATGCAAATGCAGCAGATGCCCTATAACTCTCTGGTCATTTTCCAATATCATTTCTGTATTCTTTTGTTAACCATATATTAATAGGTTGGAGTATGAGAAACCATTTGTCATAATGCGTTAGGAAGCCTAATGGGAAAATCAAGCACATTTGTAACCTGACCCACCCCGTACAAGCAAGGCTAATTTAATCAACGAAAATCCTTTGCATTGACAACATGATCTGCCTATACTGCACAAGCAAGGCCAATTGTTGGGCAGCTTAGATCAATTAACTAATTGAATTATATTGCAGATGGTGAATGAAGAATCCTCCAAAAGATTTTCCATTAAAAGATCACAGGAATCTAATGTGCAGGATAGAATCCAGACCACTGTTGTAGTCTCTTCTTACTCTCTTATCTCAGCTTTGATCAATAGTATGACCTTCCATCTGGAAGATTTAGCAACATTAACATACAAGGTTGATGACCATGAGAATGGTACTGTGAGGCCCCGGATCATTAATAGCTATCATTCGAGTATCCAGATGGCTCCTTTTGAGGCCCATCAGAAGCAAAACCGTGAGGCCTGTGGGCCAAAGCAGACAATATCATGCAAAGGTGTGTGGTGGGGCGTTACAAATGGTATCAGAGTCGACTCTCGACTAGTTCGAGTGTGGGTCCCCTGCCGTGGTCTTGTGCAAGTGGGTGGGTCTCCATGTGGGCGGGCCAAGAGAGCTGGCAGGCTACAGGGACTGGCAGCCTTAAGGGGGGTGGATTGTGACGCCCCGGAGTCCCACATCGACTATAGAGAGGAAAGTGAATGGGGTTATGTGTAGAGCTTACACCCTTACCTTATATGAGGCCTTTTGATGGGGTTGAGGTCCATCAGAAGCAAAACCGTGAGGCCCGTAGGCTAAAGCGGACAATATCATGCATGTGTGAAGGGTGGGGCGTTACAAAAATTGTGACGCCCCGGAGTCCCACATCGACTATAGAGCTTACACCCTTACCTTGCATGAGGCCTTTTGATGGGTTGACGCCCATCAGAAGCAAAATCATGAGACCCGTGGGCCAAAGCGGACAATATCATGCAAGGGTGTGGGGTGGGGCATTACAAATGGTATCAGAGCCGACTCTCGACTAGTCGAGTGTGGGTCCCCTGCCATGGGCAGGTCTCCATGTGGGCGGGTCAAGAGGGCTGGCAGGCTACAAAGACTGTGCAGGCTACTGCACAGGGACGTGCAGCCTTAAAGGGGTGGATTGTGATGCCCTGGAGTCCCACATCGACTATAACACCCTTACCTTGCATGAGGCCTTTTGATGGGTTGACGCCCATCCAAAGCAAAACCATAAGGCCCGTGGGCCAAAGCGGACAATATCATGCATGGGTGTAGGGTGGGGCGTTACAGGTACCATAGGATTTGCTGGTAAGAATCGATGAGACAGTGACAGCATACATCTTGTGGCCCCAGGATCAAATGACTCCTCTCAGAGTATTCTAACCTGGAAGATGACCAGATGACTAAACTAAGGCCCTACATTTACAGAATTACGGCCTTGGAAACTAGTAAACTCCAAGAATGATATGCCTTGGCAACATGTAAGGACATAACAAAATGCAAAACCATGATTTCCAGCATCACAGATGGCACCAGTTCAGGTTCAATGACTGGCCAAAAGCAAACTGGCACCAGCTTTAACTGGGTTATAAAATATGTCACAATTGCATGATAATAGTGAACGAAGATATGCAATGTCACCATCAGCTAGCTATAATGGTTTTTTATTTTTATTTTATCTAGAAGTCTTCACCAATATATATATTATAAAGTGACCAAATTAAAACATGGACGGTTGATTATATGCAATCAAAAAATCTCAAAAATGCTCATCCGCAAAAGAAAGGTTTGCAAATTAAGAATTTCTTTTATATTTGAGACATGTTAGTGAAGAAACTAACATGATGACATCTTGATAATTAAAAATAAAATCAGAAAAAAGGTTAATCAACAGGGCAAGAGCCAAGAAGCAACAGCTTATTCCTAATAAAACCAACCAAAATCCTGCTACATGATCAAGTGTCATATCAATGTTCGCAAATTACTAAGAAATTGAAAAAGATGATTTTGTAATGGTCTTATTTAAGTGTAAGCACATGTTTCTTTTCCTCTTTTTAATCAATGTAAGCAGATGATTTCATAATATTTTAGTGGCATAAAAAGTAACAACAGAAGGTTAGAAGACAATACAACAGGAAAACTGGTTAATGTTGAACATAATTTTCACTATTTTTAAATGCCACACAATCAAATACCTGAATAGCGGGATTTGAGGTCAAAAGAAGAGATATGCCCAGGCCATCAAATGCCTCGCTCCATGAACCTTCTGAAAGAGTTTCCCAAAGGCCTTTGGATTTCCCGAATGCACTTGTTTGCATCCTGGATGATGCTGTATCCAATGGCTACAACAGTAAAAATAAATCAATAAGTAAATATATATCTTTCAGCTTTAATAGATAAAGTATCAGCTAAGCCTTTGCTATTTTCCAATTCAAATGGAGAGAATTTCTCCTGACTTCTAAGATCCTGACAAAGATCAGGAAAAGGTTTCATTGTCTCAAAAATCCCGAAATCAGGAAAAACAAATTCTCTACTCCATAGTTAAAAAGAGTAAGATGTGGGTCAAAGAAAAGATCCTCGAGATTTAAGCTAAAAATAAAACAGAAATATACATTACCTGTATTATGATGGAAGTGCAAGCCCCAGCAGCAGCAGCAAGAACCAAATTTGCTTTTGTTCCTATGGATTTGTTTCCACTCTTCTCTAAATATAACCTTTTGAAATAGCTATAGCCATAGAAGTAGACAAATTGTGATATATACGATTGCAGATTCTTGGTCCCAAGCCCCTGATACAATGATAAAACCTGACGGTTGGAAATTGCTTCCCACAGAACATCTGAAAGGTTCCTACAAAAGCAAATGCAGATGATGATAATAAACAAAATTGCTTCTATTTGACGACCATCATCTGAACCTTTCACAACTAACATTACTTTCAAAAGCACGGTATCACAGGAAGAGCTATAGAATACCCAAATATTTCATTTATTCCAGAGCATTTCAGTGTCAAGTTTCTTGCTAAAGAGAGTATAGTGAAAGACTCACATCAATCTTCCAGCCCATATTTTTTCTATGAATTAATAAAGCTACCAGTGCTGATAAGAAAATTGTTCAAAAAAAAAAAAAAAAAAACCCTATATAAGCAAGAAATGCCTGAGACCAAATGTACCCAATTTATATATCATGGTCACCATTTCTAAGTCCCTAGAGCCTGCACAACAATGCTTGCATAAATAAAAGAGTCAACAAATCTTAAGTTGCAACATCTGGAACACAGCATTGAAGCTGCAGCACACAAGGTGGATCTTTAATCAATATGACCAAAGGCAGTCAGAAACCTGGTTCAAAATAATGGATGCTACATAATGATTTCACCCATTATACCTACCAGTTACAGATTATCGTAGAATATACTGTCTCAAAGCAGAAAATACCAAGAAACTATTATAGTAAATTATTTTTTATAGTTTGTATATATCTGAAACACTCTAAAATGTTAAGAATGAAGACTTTTAAATATTGTAAATTTTTAATAAAATGATGTTCAAAATAGAAAAGTAACCACAATGAACCGATATAAGATTAAGGCACGTTATATTTTTTTTTTTTTTTGTTGAATGGTATCGAAGCACATTATATCAGTTCCTATGTAAAAGGTTTTGGTCCGAACCATTGAAGAGATGACCAAAACCATGTTAAAAAAGATAGTCCTTGAAAACTCTGTTGATTCTCCACAAGCATAAAATAATATGATGGCTAAAGATTGTAAAATCTGATTTTAAAAAATGCCAATTCATAAAGTGTTCGTTTGGAATAGCAAGTCTCTCATTGGATCTTTTATTTTCAAGAAATAACCAATTTCATTAAAAAGGAAAAACTAACGTACAACAAAAGGACTCCATCAAGGAGATAGATGAGCCTGAAAATAAGAATGTAAGAAAATCAAACAGATATAATACTATGAGATTACACCATGCATAATTAAAATACTCCGTATCAGCCCCCGTTTTGGTCTGTGAATCTGCAGCAGCATTAACTTCTCTGCAAACATGAAAGAACGTGGCCTTCAACTCCTTTACAAACTCTTTGATGTCGTTGAGGATGTAAGAGAATCACTAAGGTGCTCTCCACTAGCCCATGCTATCGTGTTCTTTGAGTCGCCCTTGACTAGCATTGGACCATGAACATTATTTTATATTTTTTTAAATCGATAACAATACTTTACATTAATGATTGGAGAATACAAAACAAAACAATACGAAAGCAAAACCAGGTATAAGAGCCTTATACCCTACAACTGAAAGAGCACACCATTACATGGTATAGGCAATCAAAGGAATAACTCTATCCACCACTTGCTTCACTAGAGAATTCGCCATTGTATCGGCCGACCTTCTCCTATGCTTAAAATTGACAAGACCTTGGGAAGACAAAGATTTGATTTCTGCAAAGAGGAAATGAAACCTCCAAGGACCCTCATTGTTAAAGATCGAAGAGATAACATTAGAGGAATCATTCTCCACCAATAACCTATCTTGAAAGGAAGAGAGAAACAATAGATGAGCCTCTAGAATGGCCAACACCTCGGACTAGTTCGACTCCTTGATACCCACATTCTTAGAGAACATAAGCAGCACATAGCCATTGTGATCCCTAAGCACACCTCCAACACATGCTCTCACAATCCTTAACAATGGAATATGACTAGAGTTATATCATTGTACATCTCATGAAATTCAATGGTCAGTAGAGGTCTCTTCCTCCTAACACGGTTCCCTCCTGAAAACCAAAATCTTTGAATAAAATATCCACAATGATATCCTCAAAGGATGATGCAAAAGATGCATTTAGAGATCTCTTATTTTTTTAGGCAATCCACCTTGCAACAGTGCTGCTCTTTGTGAACACCAAATAAATAAATTGCACACCATTCTGTGATTTGGACCACTTGTCTTACTGGCCCTGAACCACGACAAAAGAAGATTCTTGCTGATTAGACAATCTACATCAACAAGATCTATAGCCTCTGGATGATAGTTGGCAGCACTAAATGGAAAAAGGTCCACCAGTCGGAATGATAGCAAACATTGACTAGGAAAATGCCTGTGAACTGAAATAGTAGAGCCATCCATACTTTGCAAGCTGTCGGTCCAGTCAGTGGACCCACCCAACTAAAAGCCAGGATAATGAACTGTTGAAAGGCATGTCCAATTTGACTGCAACGCACCAGAATAGGGAATTGGCTCACTGCCCTCAGGCTGCACTTCTCCATCAAATTTTGTAGCCATGTCTTAGACCCCAACGAACAAATTCATCAAAGAAGGGGAATATCCTGCCAAAGTGTATACCGACTGGCTTAGATAAATTAAAAATCTTGCTTAGGTCATAAAGGGGCGTACTCCTGTCAATCTGGGTGCCCTTTAAAAAGGTGCTCCCCCCTGGGTGTGAGCCCACTTGGGACACATCCAACTCACGGTCATAGGTTATATGTGTAAAGGGCATCAGATATGAGGTGAAGCTGAATATCGATCTGATCACTTAATCCTAAATCTCAATTTAAACCCTTGAAATTTAATGGTTTGTTTGTGAAGTAACCTGGATCCACAAGCGGTGATGAAACGGGTGTAGACAAGCCCTGTAAGAGAGCTTGCCGAATCCTGGACGGATTCCAGTGAAGACCAACTCCGCATATGGGAATTAGCCGAATTCCTTTCAAAACTCAATAACATTCTTCCATTGAAGAGAAAGAACAAACCAAACAAAACCAAATCTTTATTATTGAATAATATTGAACTATTCTCTTAATAGAGGGATTATATATTTATAGGAAGGATTGGACATCCCCTTTTCTAATAGGACTCTGCTTTCCTAAACAATAAAGGAAACTAAACTTGGTTACAATCCAAATAAAATAAAACTCCTAATTTTAATGACTTCTAAATAAATAACAACTCTCTAAATAAGACTCTTAACTAATTAAAACTCTAACTAAATGGATGTCCTCTTGGGCTTGTGGGCTGGGCACAATTAGTTGGGAGACCATAGGTCTGGCCTACATCAGTTTGGCTCCTGAGATGGAGGCATTTTGCTAGCTTGTTATTTTAGGTAAGGCGTCGATGACGGACAATCTTAGATGAAGAGGCATGTCAGCTGAGGCTATTTCAAACTTGTGCTTGCTTTTGTGCTGCTGTTTCCTAGTCAAGTGTGGTATTATGTGGTGCTTTCTAAGGTCTTTGTCGGGTTTGATTGAGCTGTGGGAGATGTCTTCATTCTTTGGGTGTGGCATTGTCATTTGGAGGCTTGTTCCTGTTGCCATATCAGGTGCAGTAAGGCAAGAAAGAAATAACAGGATTTTCAAGGAAGTTTCAATGTCTGTTGAAGTTCTCGTGTCTAAAGTGATTTACAGAATAGCCAAGTTGGCCTCCTTGAGAAAAGAGTTTGATAGTCTTGGACTTGATGGCTTATTGCATAATTGGGAGGCTACCTTGGCTTGTGGGCCTCATAAGGTGAGAAAGGTTGTAAGTTGCCTTCTCCGGCAAGTGGTGTCGAAGTTTAATGAGGATGAAGGCATGGAGCTACAAGTGGAAAGCCAAGCCAGAGCCAAAAGGGTGCTCCATAATAGTGAAGGGACTGTTTTGATGTTCTCTAGAGTGTTGGCATCTAGGAGTCTAATGAGGTAGAAGTAACGGCCATTGTAAAAACTCTTCAAATTTTGTGTCTCATTTTCATGATAAGTTGGTTGTGGAGATTGATTATTCAGCGAAAGTGATTTCTTGCGTTTCCTCTCCATGGTTTTCCCATGGAGGTTTCAATTTTATCTTACTGAAATTAAGGTTTTTTCTTTCAAATTATAGTTGAAGCATGTCATGCACACAACTAATGTGTTCCCTAAACAAGAGGTGGATAGATCTTCTCCTTCCATAGTTTGCCTTCTGTGACGTCTTGTACCATTGTTGCCTTATCTTTTAGGATGGCTGTCTTGTGCTGCATCTTGGATCTCTTTCATCTTTTATCTTTTAATAATATCTTTAGTTACAAATAAATAAATAAAAACTGTGGTTTTTTTTTTCCATTGAATCCAACAGCGGTTAATAGTCAGATCAGTGTCAAATTGGGAACAATTCCAATACATGGGGCGTAGGCCGAAGGTGAGTGTGAAGGGCTCGGACTTCTCAATGGTGGACTCCACTAAGTAAAGAGGGATGGAAAGGGGGCTTAAATAAAAGCGGGTTCACATGAGAGAAACAGGGGTTAAAGAGTGCCCACAGAGATTAGGAAAACCCAAAAGCAAAAACTCATTTCTTTGATCCTATTACCTATTTGTTAAAAGTTATTTAGTTATGTTTAATTAGTTTTTAATTAAATATAGCTGACTTGGCAATGTAGAGACCAAGTCAAGCTGGAGTCCTAGAGTGTAGGAGTTGTGGTTGAGTCTGTTCACCACGTTCAAATTTGCTCCCGTTGCTTAAGGTAGTTGAACTCCACAAAATCTGCACTTGTTGTGTTAGTGGTTATCGTGGAGATTGTTATTTTGTATTTAAATTGTAAGCTTTGTTTTCAGTAAAATATGAGAGGAAAACTGCAGTATTCAAGTACTGTGAAATACATTTGTTCAAGCATCCTTTTACGTTTAAGTTAATTCCAGTTTTTCAACATCTGGTATCAGAGCTCCTTCTGGGCCCGAACAAACTTGAGAAAAAGAGTGAAAGATTGTGTCTTGCAGCAGCAAGAAACAATGACAACTGACAAAGCCACTGAGAGTTTTGCTCAACCAGCGATTCCATGATTTGATGGTCACTACGACCATTGGAGCATGCCCCAGCAGAGGGAGTTGGGTTGACTGAACAACAACAAAAGAGGGTTGCTGAACAGAAGCTGAAGGACTTGAAAGTGAAAAACTACCTTTTTCAGGCACTTGATCGATCTATCTTGGAGACTATACTCGAGAAGGAGACCTCCAAACAAATATGGCATTCTTTGAAGAAGAAATATGAAGGGTCAGAGAGGGTGAAGCATGCAGTGCTTCAAACTCTAACAAGGGACTTTGAAACTCTACAAATGAAATTAGGTGAGTCCATCACTGATTTCTTTGCTAGAACCCTGGGAATAGCAAGCAAGATTAGATCCAATGGTGGCACCATGGAAGAAGTCAAAGTTGTGGAGAAAATTATGAGATCATTGACTCCAAAATTTGACTACATTGTCTGTTCAATTGAGGAGGCAAAGAATGTTGCTGAGTTACGAGTTGATGAACTACAAAGCTCTTTGTTAGTGCATGAACAAAGACTTAACCGCACCACTGCCAGTGAAGAACAAACAGCTATGAATGCTTCCATTTTTTCTGAGCCATTGAGTTCTCGAGGAGGAAGAGGTAGACGTAGTAAAGGAAGAGGTGGTAAAGGAAATCAAGGTGGTGGATGGTCTAGACATCGAGATGACAGCAAGTCATCTCATGTTAACAAAAGAGATGAGGACTCTGAAGAAAAAGGAGCATATCACTTTAATAAGTCAAAAGTGGAGTGCTATAGGTGTGGAAATTTTGGGCACTACAAGAATGAGTGCTATACAAAGTTACCAAAAGAAAATGGAGAAAAGTCAAACTTTGTGGAGAAAAAGGAGGAAGAGACACTTTTGATGGCTTTTCATGCACTGATAGAGACTAATCAGGAGACATGGTATGTGGACACGGGTTGCAGCAATCACATAAGTGGATGTAAGTCTTTCTTTATTAATTTGGATGAAAGCTATCACACGGTAGTAAGTTTTGGTGACAAATCAACAGTGAAAGTGAGCATACCAAACTAAGCTCCACTTTGATAAGCTCAGGTCAAAGCATATTTCTCATATTTTACCTCCTTCCTCAGTCTTGACATAAAGCGTGTGCTCGAAAGGACATTTGTGAAATCCAAGCTTAGCAAAGTAAGCATCTATGCAACTGTACCAAGCTCGAGGTGCTTGTTTTAGTCCATAGAGTGCTTTCTTCAGTTTGAACACCTTCTCTTCTTCTCCTTTTCTCTCATAACCAGGTGGTTGATCAATGTAGACCTTCTCTTGCAGGTTGCCATGCAAGAATGCTGACTTCACGTCTAACTGAAAAATTGACCCGGAATTTTGGGCTGCAAGAGAGATCACTAACCTGATCGTGTCGTGCCTTGAAACTGGGGCAAACACCTCTTTGTAATCAATGCCATGCTTCTGCTTGTAGCCCTTAGCTACCAAACGAGCTTTGTTCTTGTCAACTTCACCTTTTTCGTTCAACTTTGTTCTAAACACCCATTTAACACCAATGGTTTTCTTTCCCTTTGGAAGATCAGTTAACTCCCAGGTTTGATTCTTCTCAATGGACTTGATTTCATTGTCCATTGCTTCCCTCCATTTCTCCTCCTTAACAGCCTCAGTATATGTGATTGGATCACTGTCTACAAATAATGCAAAGTGAGCATTTTCATCATCAGAACATGAATAACTTACATCGTAATCCATCATCCATGCTGGCCTCTTCCTTTAGTTCTCATCTCTCAGATTGTATCCCTCTTCTTCAGACTGTTGAGATGATTGAACTTCAGGTTGAGGTGGTTGCTGGGCTTGAGTTTCAAGAGCTGCTACATCTTCCTTGTCTGAATCATCATCGACTGGAATTTGCTGTTGAACTGATCTGCTCTCAGACCAATTCCACATGGTGTCATCATCAAATATCACATCCCTGCTTACCACTATCTTCCTTGTCACTGGATTGTACAGTTTGTAAGCTTTTGAGACTTCACTTACACCAAGGAAAACACATTTTTCACTTTTGTCATCCAACTTCTTTCTTTTCTCATCAGGGATGTGTGCATATACTATGCACCCAAACACCCTAAAGTGATCAACCGCAGGCTTCAACCACTCCAAGCTTCTTGAGGAGTCATATTCTTAACAGAAAATGTGGGACTTCTGTTTAAGATATGAACTGACCATAGCACAGCTTCAGGCCAAAACTTCTTGGGAATTCTTCCTTTGACTAGCAGACTTCGAACCATGTTGAGAATGGTGCGATTTTTCCTCTCACTAACACCATTTTGTTGTGGTGTAAAGGCAGTGGTCAGCTGTCTCTTGATGCCTTTCTCTTTGTAAAATGCATCAAACTCCTTCGAACAGTACTCTCCCCCACGGTCAGTTCTTAGTGTTTTAATCTTCTTTTCTGATTCATTTTCAACTAGAGCATTGAAGCTTTTGAATGCTTCAAATGCTTCTGATTTTTCCTGCAAGAAATAGACCCATGTCTTCCTACTAAAATCATCAGTAAAGGAGATGAAATATTTCTTGTTACCATTTGAGATGGGATTTATTGGTCCACATAGATCAGAGTGAACCATCTCCAGGATTGATTGAGCCCTTGCTGCCTTGCCACTTGGAAAAGAGTCTCTTTGATGCTTACCAGTGATGCATTCTTCACACACCTTTGATGGAGGAGTTATCTCAGGTAAGCCAATGACCATCCCTTTCTGGTGAAGTGTTCTTCTTTGGCAAGCAGGCAAGCCTGCACAGTCTTGATTTCCAAAGGAAACAATCTGTTGGAAGACAATGGAGCCTCTTTTTGGATCGTACACTTCACACTCTCCTTTATAGATTGCAATCCTGTAACCTTTATCTTGTAATTGACCAGCACTAAGCAAGTTTGTCTTCAAATCAGGAATATAAAAAACATTTGAGATAGTTTCAATAAAGTCATTTTTAGTTCTGATTTGAATATCTCCCTTACCCATCACTTTCACTGTTGATTTGTCACCAAAACTTACTACTGTGTGAAAGCTTTCATCCAAATTAATAAAGGAAGACTTACATCCACTCATGTGATTGCTGCAACCCATGTCCACATACCATGTCTCCTTATCAGTCTCTGTCAGTGCATGAAAAGCCATCAAAAGTGTCTCTTCCTCCTTTTTCTCTACAAAGTTTGACTTTTCTCCTTTTTCTTTTGGTAACTTTGTGTAACACTCATTCTTGTAGTGCCCAAAATTTCCACACCTACAGCACTCCACTTTTGACTTATCTAAGTGGTATGCTCCTTTTTCTTCAGAGTCATCATCTCTTCTGTTAACATGAGATGACTTGCTGTCATCTCGATGTCCAGACTGTCCACCACCTCGATGGCCTCAACCACCTCTTCCTCTACTACGTCTTCCACGACCTCTTCCTCCTCAAGAACTTGAGGGCTCAAAAAAAATGTTTGAAGTGCCTGGTGATGTTCAAAAGGGACCAACGACCATCTACTGCGACATGTCAACTATCAAGCTATCAAGGAATCCAGTCATGCATGGGAGAAGTAAACACATTGATGTTCGTTTCCATTTTCTGCGTGATCTGTGCAGAGATGGGAAGATTGTACTGGAATATTGCAAGAGTGGGGAGCAGGTGGCAGACATCTTAACTAAGCCTTTGAAGCAGCCTGCATTCGAGAAACTGAGAAGCATGTTGGGAGTTTGTTCACTTCAAAACATTGAACAGGAAGATGATTATGTGATGGTGGAGAAACCCTAAACTTTTTTTTCATAAAAATCAGTTTAAGGGAGGGTGTTAAAAGTTATTTAGTTATGTTTAATTAGTTTTTAATTAAGTAGAGGTGACTTGGCAACGTAGAGACCAAGTCAAGCTGGAGTCCTAGAGTGCAGGAGTTGTGGTTGAGTCTGTTCACCACGTTCAAATTTGCTTCCGTTGCTTAAGGTAGTTGAACTCCACAAAATCTGAACCTGTTGTGTTAGTGGTTATCGTGGAGATTGTTATTTTGTATTTAAATTGTAAGCTTTGTTTTCAGTTAAATATGAGAGGAGAACTGCAGTATTCAAGTACTGTGAAATACATTCGTTCAAGCATCCTTTTACGTTTAAGTTAATTCCAGTTTTTCAAACACTATTGCCTTGTCTTTTCTCTCAGGCATGTCATCCCATTCTGCACATAGGCCATGGTGAGTAGTACACATAAAATTATAACAGATGGCACGTACACTCAAACGTTTCCCTAAAAAAACTGACATGACGTGTAATAAACCTGTCTTGACATTCATGCATAAATCACAAGAAGCATACAGAAAAGCTCAAAAAACAGCCCAACAAGAAAACCCAATTGTTGAAGTTCCATATTCAGTTAAACACCCCCTTTACAAATAACCATAAAATTGTTTCTAACATCAAATATATAACCCAAAATAATAATAATAATAATAATAACAATAAAACACCCAATTGCAACTGAACCCAGCTTAATCAATCCAATATAAAACACAGAGAATAAATAACCAAACAAAAAAAAATATGGGTCAGTCAAAAAATCAAACAAGAAAGAATATGAAACAGAACCCACAAAATAAAAACCCAGAATTCACATGAAACAAACAGAAAAAGGGTCAGATGAGCAGGGACATGATGAGTGAAAGAGAGAAGAGAGAAGAGAGAAGGAAATGAAGAGGAACCCAGAAAAGAGGGGCCCACACCTGTACTTTTGGTGACCCTTTGCTTGAACCTCAGCCTGGTACTTGGTCTTGCAGGTGTCTAGAGGGTACAGCATGGTGGTGCTCACCAGCGCTCCAACCGCCCCTGAAGTCGCCTCCGACAAAGATTCCATGTCGACGGCTCTGATTCTCTCTCAGATTCCAGATCTACAACATCATTTTATACCATCTCCAATGAATGAGAAATTTTTTTCTCTGTAGAGAGAGAGAGAGCTGCAACTGCTTCAATTAGAACTTCGAAAGATGCAGGCAGAAAGAGAGAAATAATAAAGGCACATAGAGAATGGTGTAGAATTCCTATGTGCGTTTTGCACAAAGCCGTCCTCTGTACGTTACATGTTAGCTTTCATGAAGTGGTGGGGAATTAGGATGCAATGCATATGGCCAATGAAATAAAAATTTACTGCTGAGATTAGGATTACAGTAAGTCAAGCCACTAAGTTTGAAGGAGGAATTGGTTTTTATTTTTTCTTCTCTTCTTCTATAATTTTACAGTGAAGGAAAGACCAAGCACGATAACTCGTGATAAGCACAACCACATTTACCAATAAAAATTACAGCAATATACATAAAAATTAATAGTAAAAGAAGTTTGGTGAAAAGGAAAGAGGAGTATGCATAGAGTAGGTGCATATGAGATTTAGGATGAAAATGAAACTAAAAAAAGAATAGTGAAAAGCGAAAAAAAGTAGAGTGATTTCATGCAGAAGTGTGGGGAGAATATGTGTTAGTTAAAGAGAAGGGATATATAACTCCCGATCAAAATTAGCTTTAATATAGTACTAGCAAAACATGCTCGAGCTTAGCACAGTAAATAAATTTATAATGTTAAAATAATAGATTTTTTAAATAATACTTAGTCTAAATTACATTGAGATGGTAAGGAATACAATTAAACTTAGAACTGATACTAACAACAAAGAATAGTTGGTTAATCTCAAAATGAGAGCACTTTAATTTGTTTGAAATGAATTGAGTATTTTACTTCAAACATTTTTTTGAAATCAGAATAATAAACCTATAATAAAAAAAATTGATAAAAACACCACAAAAATACAATACGAAAACAAAAGTTCATAGACAATTCAATAATAAAAATGACTCAGAAGAAACAAATAAAGCTATGGAAATCCAATGCCTAAAAACCAAAAATTGAAACTAAGAAATAAAAGAGAAAAGATAAATCAATGAGAACCTATCTCCAAAAATTAAAAGAACTCATCAAAATCGAAAACAATAGTAAACTATAACTCTGGTAAAAAGCAAAAAAATTAAAAATTAAAACATAAAAAGAAACACATAAAAAGGAAAAAATTTAAGGAAGGGAAGAGATATGATAGGATTGAGTTGCAAAATTCATTGAAAATGCAGTAGTGAGAATCCTTGCATTTCACTCACTCATTAATTTGAATTACTGAGTAGAGGAAATTTATAATTTTTAGATCCAATTAAACCCCATCTAAAATCGAAAACCATGATGGGATTGCACAAGATAAAGAATGGAAGTTTTCAATAACATAAAAGACTCTTTTATATGGCATTAGAAAAGATTTGCTTACCACATTAGATTAGAAAACCTAGATATGCATTGCTTAATTAGAAACCATGGTAGATTGAACTCTTCTAAAAGAATACTCCTTTTAAATTGGACTCTTTATTTAGATGGCTGAAATCAAGAAATTCTCTTGAATACTTAAGCACTCTCCCTCAAAATTAAAATTGAGATTGAACTCCAATTTCTCAATCAATTATAAAATTGGTGCTCAATTACAAAATCAAATCCCATCCCTTCAATATATAATAACTGCTTTGATCGGCTGTGCTTAAAAGCACGGACATGTAAATGCATAAAAATTCATCATAGTAGTGTTGATTGGGGATTTCAATTTTAGACATATTAATTAATTATAATTAAGATCTTATTAGTTTGAATGTTAAGAAATTAAAGAATAAAAATAAATAAACTATAAGATTACTAAAAAGTAAGAAATTATAGAATTTTTATGTCATATTGAATATTATTTATTGCACGTCAAGTATTTTGCTCTTTTTTAATTTATATAAAATATTCTTAAAATGGTCGATATTATGGACGTGTCAAATTTGAAGTGGAGCTATATAATTGGATTTATTTGGTATGGAAATAAAAGTAAAACCCATTTACAAACAATAAGAATAAAATGTAAAAGTTCATAATCCTTATGATTATTCTGGATAATATAGTCATATAATCATAGAGAGTATGGTAATCATAGTTTTAAATTATTAAGTGATATAGACATGGGATTTTTTGAATCAAGAAAGTAGAGTGTTTTTGTGTAGATTCGTTTTGATCAATAGGATTTGAAAACAAATAACATAGTTATCTTAACCATACTTAATAAACAAAAATGACTAAAGTCACCCTTGAATAAATAAATAATTGAAGATAAAAAGTAAAGAAATAATACAAATTTACAATTTAGAAGTCAATATTGAAATTGATTCAATCAAAATCAACAACTTTAATATTAATATAATAGCGGTTGTGAAAGAAATGATCAAAATCATTCAAATTTATAAATAAATTATAAAAAATATTAATTTGAAGGTCAGGATTATGTAAATTGAGATATTGTTTATGTGTGGTCAATCTAATAGTAATAAATGCATTAAAAAAAATAAATAAAGTTTACAGTTGGTCAATTGTAATAGATTAGTTATTTTATGTCGATTTCATCTGGACCTGATAAACAACTATTATAAGATTACTACAAACTTATAAATATAAAATAAAATTGGGTCAATGACAATAGGTTAAGTTTAGGTCAAGTGTAGGTCACCTTCTAATCAAACTAAAGTGAGAGAATTTTACAAACTCTTTTAAATTACAATAATTAATAAGAACTTTACAAAACGTCATTGATAAAATAATTATAATCCCTTAATTGAATTTATTTAAAATATATTGATAGTAATAACAATTTTGACCCAACCAACCAAGCCTAACTTGAACATTATTTAGTTATTCAAAGTCAGAGCCGATCTTCTTCTCTTTTTTTTCTTTTTTTTTTTTTTTGTAGATCTGAGTTAACAATTTTAACATAATTAATCAATAGATTGGGTTAGAGCTGGGTCAATACATGATATTTAACCTTCTAACCTAACTTTTTAACTTACCTTATTCTTTGATATTATGTTATGCATGTATCCAAACACCCCCTTAACTTGGATGTAATATATTAATACTTTGTTATCACCCTTTTGAGTGTCAATTTAGATGAGTGACATTTGTCAATCATTCATGACTTTTTATTTTTAAACTATCATTTTTCAAGTATTGGTCTCCCACCCTCACTTGCATTTTATTTTATTTTTTTAGAAAGCTATTATTGTCGTGTCGCTATATCAAATTGAACCGGCTTATTCTAGTGGTGTCTAAGTCTATGTCGGAACCTACATAAATTATGATGATTATTATTTCAAAGGTTTTACTTTTACTTCTACATTTTATTTTTGCATTAAATTAAGTATATACACTAACAAAATAACATATCGTTTAATACATATGTAATATAAAAGAGATTTTTTATAATTTTTTAGTACTTTTTAATCAATTTAGCTAGTCGCATAATTTATATTTAAGTCAAAGTATATTGATTTTCCTAAACAAGAGGGACTTAGGCTTCTCCTTTTCTAAAACAAGGAAATCAAAAGTTAAAAAACGACACAGATGTGGCCTTAATTTGGCTTATTGATAGGATATATTTTTGGAAAATAGTGAAATCTGTTTAAATGACTTTTACATATGAAGAGTCATTTGATTATATTTTTATGTTTAGTTTTATTTTCTGTTTATACTGATATTATTTCAAGTTTTTACTATGTGCTTTGAATATTCTCTAAACATTTTCAAAAACAACAATGGGTTCATTTTGAGATAAATTATAAAATTATTTATGAGTTTATTTTTCTCAATTGCAGTCATAATATCTTTATCAAGAATGGGTGGCATAGGAAAAGGGCACGTGGGTTTTATTTATTTAAAAACTACACCCTAACTTAATTTAACCTAATATTCTTTATTTTTATTACTTATTTAGTAAATATTAATTTTATATCATATGTTTTAAGAGTAATTAGAACTTTAAACAAAGAAGAAAAAAAAATTTTAAATGAAAAAAAATTAAAATTAATCATGAATGAGACTTGCAACTTAAAACTGAAGTAAGAAAGGTTGGTACCAAATCAGACTTAAGCAATAAAGATCGTGCGGAATACTTATCATATGCAAAACTTTCTTGTTATAGAAGATAGATTTAAAATTAAGTCAAAACTGGGCGTTCAATTGAAGAATAAATTGTCAAACCGAACTTCAATTTCCAAATCAAGTCGCCAATCACAACATAACCCAATAAATTGTCAAATTAAAATTCAATTTCCAAATCTAATCCATACTAAACCTATTTAATAATTGATAAAAATTCCAATCACAACCCAATCCAGTAATAAGCCATATATTTGGAATTGTTTAGACTTTTTACTCTAGAAACTCTTATGTTTTAAGTAATTCAAAATCACTCCCTAACATTGATTAATGAAGTGTATAAAGACATGCATTCTTGGTTGGGATTGTCGGATGAAGGTCCATTGACAACATTATGCTACGGCTCGAACTTGAAGGATAGAGATTGGGTGGCACCATATTGAGGAAGGTGATTTTGATGTTTAGTTTACTTTTGTTTTAGATCTTAGTTTGTGGCAGACTCACACAGTATGGCACCATATTGAGGAAGGTGATTTTGATGTTTAGTTTACTTTTGTTTTAGATCTTAGTTTGTGGCAGACTCACACAGTACCCAGTCGACCAGGAAAGGAACTTTCCTTTGGAAAACGTGAATCACTATCTAACCACACCACCGAACTGAGGAGGATACAAAAACAAGGCTTGACCGTTACCGACTTTTGTCCTGCACACATTCATAAATACAAAGCCGTACAATCGGTAGGCCCCACTCAAAAGAGACGATTAGAGTTTTTAGAGGGACACTTTCCAGTGGGATTTAGATCTGAATAGGTTGAAATAACACATAATTCCTTACATGTGAAGTGATTAGGTTGATCATTAGTGGGGCCAAATAAGTCAAAACAAGAAAATGAACCTTCTTACTCTAATTAAATAAAAGTTAGGTCTTCTTGTTTCTTAAGAGGCTGAAGCCTAATATCTAAGCTAACTAAATGAGAGCCGTAATTAGAGGTTTATCCAACACTCTAGGAACACTACTAAGCTCTATTTATAAAAAGTTTTTATCAAACACTCTATACACTACTAAGCTCTATTTATCAAGTTTTACAGCTTTTTCAAAGAATTGTGGAAAATTCTACTATAAACACAGTAGTTTACACTGAATGATAGAGAAGTTTTTTCATAGAAAAATATTCCACCTTTCCCTCTTATTCTTTTGCAGAAAAGCAAACACACAACCATGCCCTCAATTTCACTTCCTTTGGAAAGAAGGGGAGAGTTTGACCCAATGATATGGAGAGATACTCCTTACATAAAGGCCATAAATTCTCCATTTTAATCTAGTTTGGGCTAAGTCTTTGGATGAATTGTAGTTCTTCATATTTATAGAAACTAGGTGTATCCTAACTAATCATTAGACAATTAGACAGAGAAACTATCCTATATTGTTTTAGTGTCTTGTTGACAATGGCTTACATCTAATTTAATTCATATTGGGCTCACTTCTGTTTAATCCAAATCAATATTATACCCCTCTTTATATCATGAATGGATGGCCTTGTTGTGTCTCCTTTCTCCTTTATTTAGGGAATATTTAGGCATCCGTGCTTCATTATAGACTCAAAGTGTGAAGGACTACAGTGAAAAAGTAGGTGAGACCTTGACTTTCCTAAATATTGAATTACTAAGGTAATGGCTCCATATTCATTTCTCGTCTTCCCTTTACTCGTGTTCCATCCAAAGGGAGGTTATTTCATGGTCATTTTTACCTATTCACCTTTGGTTCTTCATTTTTAACGCTCAATTGCATGGAACACAGAGGCATTTATTTCGCAATATAGATATTGAAGATACGAGGTTTTCGCATAGGTTTTTTTTTTTTTGGCAATGTAGTTAAATGTGATCTTTTATAGCTAATAAAAAAATGGTGTGAATAGTTCAAACGAGGACAGTGGAAAGCCCTTCCATTTGGTTGTGATCTGAGTCATCTAACAATGGGGATACAATTTTGATCCTTTATAAAAATCTCCATTTAATTAGTAAATGAGTGTTTCCTTGTGCCCATCCATCTTAACAGTCTAGTTTTATGCTACTTGACTGTTTTAGTGTAACCTCCCAAGTATAATGAGAGAGGACTCCTGAGAAAAAAGATCAATGTTTGCTCTACAGTTTGGAAGGAGGAATTGGTTTTCCTTTTTGTTTCTTGTTCTATAATTACACAATCAAGGGAAGATTCTGTGCATTTAGAATTAAGGGTGAAGCTTGGGCTGGGCCGGTCCGGTCCTAGGGCACTATTTGGCTTTTGTTATTCTTGGTCCTATAGTACCATGCCTGAATTTTGAAGCAAGAGTGCAGTTTAGCCTGCCCTAGAGCCAATGATCTTGTGTTTTCATACTTGAGGTCCACCAGTAATAATCAATCTAATCTGTTCACTCACTGAAAAAACGCTTCGAATTGGCACTGATAGAATTTTACATTGTTGCTGATATTATTTATTGCTGGGTTTTATTACACAATAAAATTGCTTAATGTTGGTCAAAACTAAGAACTAGAATCATTTGATGAACCTAACTCATATTCCCCTCATTAAGGTATAAATCTTTTCATTGCCCTGCCTCCCTACATTCAAGTGGCCACACTGAAAAGCCTCAAGTCACAATCACTAACACCACCACCACCATTAAACCCTAGCCAAACCCGCCACCCTCATCCAAAATAAATAAATAAATAGATATAACAACAACAACAATAATAATGACTTTCATGAATAAACAGTAACCTGAATTTATTTAGGCTACTATCACTCAATCAAATACGACAGATATGACATGAATCCAAATTTTGTAGGCTCTTGAATTCGTTTAGGCAAATTTCGCACCCGTTTGACTTCATCAAAGGGCAAGGATTTAGAAGATTTTGCAGCCCTCCAAATAGCATTTCCCATGATCATATAGTTACCATTAACCATGTAATTGCAAGGACTTTTGTTTTTATGGAGGATATACAAATGTGCCGTTCAGTGTTATCCTCACTAATGAATCATAAGCCTAGGGTCGGGACTTGGAGATTTCCAATGTGGGACTTGGACAAAGCCTCACGGTGCTACAGAAGGATTGGAGTCTCACATAAAGTTCCCAATACTTCCGGCTTCACTTTAGAGAGAGAGAGAGAGAGAGAGAGAGAGACTCTACTTCTAATCAAATGAAAAATGCAATTAGTGGTTTATCAAACATTTTATAAAATGAAATAATAACTTAATTTTAAAGTTTCCAAGTGGCCCCTTCAACATACTTTATATGTCCCAACCAATTACTACATCGAAGTAGCATTGAAGGCTTTGCTAGGGTGAGAAAATAATTGGATTGTACATTTGGGAGTAGAATTAGAACATGCATTGTTTGAATTAATTACATACTAAGTGAATTTTGGATTTTCTAATCTCTTATTTTTATTTTTGTTAATTTAAATATTTGTTTGATTTGTTATTTTCAGTTCTAAGTTGTTAGATCTACACTTCATATAACTTGTTTTAAAACCCCCACATTTCACACATCTTCACCTTAAATCTTCCATTTCCACCACCATTCATCTACTAGTTTAGTATAGCTGGTTAGATTAGCTTAGATCTTATTAACTTCATATTTTAGATTGTTAATTAGAATATTCTAATTGCTATTTTAGTTTTACTCTACATTTCATTTAGTTTAATTCCATTTTTCAAACATAGTTTATTAGTTTTAATTGTTCACTTCAATTGTCTATATTAGCTATATCCTAGTTCAACTCTCATTTAATTAGGTTGATTGCTTGTTCATCTTTTCTCTGTGGGATTGATAATCCGAACTGTTTAGTTCTTTACTACTTGACGACACCGTAGTCTTGCAGTTAAGCATTGCACATATAAGTGTCGATCAAGTTCTTGAGTTTAGGATGAGTATATAATTTTCAACCCAAGTTGGATTTGGGCCTTTGGGGTAGGTTTAAGGGCACGTTTGTCTACATAAATTACATAAAAATTCATTGAGCTCAACCAATGAATTATTGGTTATAATCTTTCACTTACCACCCAAGGGAAGGTTATTTCATGGTTGTTTTTGGATATTCACCTTCGGTTCTTCATTTTTAACCAAACAAAGAAGTCTTTACTTATTTATTTATTTATTGGTGGGTAAGGTGAGGTGAGTCCACTCTCACCACCCAATGTATGCTATATTTCTACCTACTTACTAAGTTTCTTTATATATTTATTCCTAATTGTATCCTTATTTTTAACTCCATACTTAATTGCTCATTTCACAAGGTGGTATGTAGAAATGACCCCAAAAATGTTTTTGACCAGTTGAGCTCCCAAAGGAAATTCAGCTGGTAAGAGTCAGTTTCAAATGAAAAAATAGACTGAATTGGAACCAGAAACCAAAAGGGCCTCACGATGGTAACAGTGGATTTTCCTTTACAGCACAAAAGGAAGGAAACTGAAAGGCAAATGAAGAAAGAGAACTTAAACAGAGCCAGTAACTTCTCCGGCTTATATAATTGTAATTGCTCTGTACATACAGCCAAAGTAACACCCTAAATAATGGATAAATAATGGAGGGTAGCAATTTAAAGGAAGAGGAGAGAGATCCAATTCCAAAAAGGTTTAGAAACAGGTGAGAACCTAACCAGATGCATTTTTTCTCGTTGCATAAACCCTGTAAGCTGCCAGTCCAACTACAGCAACCGCAGCTCCAACTGTAATGGAAAAGTAGTGGTCAGTTGCCCAAAAAAAAAAGTAGAGAAAAGTAATAGACTGGATGGTGATTTTACAAGAATGGCTCTATCACAGCTGCTACAAAACACATCAAGATTTAAAAAATGAGAAACCTCTTCAACAACAAAACATTATAATATATTTTCTGTAAGTTCACAGTGGGCAATATTTTAAAAAAATGATAAAACCGCATGGGATGTGCTCTTTCCTTCAGTAAGTTCCATAACCGATTCCTGCATGGACGTATGCCAATGTGGCATAGGAAGATGTTGGGGAGTATGGGTGAGCTTTTTTCTTAATGGTTATGGGTGAGCTAATATACAATTCGATGATCCTAATCCTTGATTGTAGGGTCTCCAAGTTTTTTATTATTATTATTATTATTATTATTATTTTGAACATGCAAAGTTTTAGTGGTTTTACCAGTGCAGTTTTTATGATCATTGAACCAACAGGGAAAAACAGTTAGATCACCATCAAAGCAGGATCATCGCCAATTCATATCCCAAATGCTGGATACATGTGTCAAGGTTTGGGTTGGCGTGTACAAATTATATCCTAGGTTGATTGGATGAAAATCGCAGGGTATGGTAAGTATAGGACTACCATGGTGCAGGGTGGGCCAAATTTGGTCTCCATTCCATTTGCAAAATTTGATGGGGGAGGTGGAGATCGAGGAATCAATGGAAGAGAGGATTTCTGATGGGTCTGGAGGATTTGGAAAATCCTCACTTTTCCTCTCTTCACCCAAACCTGGGTTTTCCTCAGAATCAAGGAAAACAGGAGAGGATACCTCTCCGAGAACATTACCCAAACGTGGCCCAAATTTGCACGATCAATTGAAGGGCCTAGAGAACTTAGATGAGTGTCAAATTTGGTCAATGCCAATTCACAGGGAAATATGTGTGAAGTAGATTGACCATATAGGGAGCCGAAAGGGGTCCACAGGACACACCCTTCCAAGCTGAGTAGCATTCCCGTAGTCCCTAAAAATTCACACGCACATGCTGATGCATGCACATATGCAAGCTTTCACTTGTCTTGTGAAGGCCCTGATCATGCAAACTTCGGCATCCAACTCTACCGGACAGGATTTGGACTACTTTGAAGTCCTCAAAACAGTACCTTCCATGATGGTGACTGCAATCATGATTTTGGACCATGCTTCTACAGCACCCAACCAAGAAAGTACAGGGCGGCAAACTAAAGGACCATTACTGCAAGTTCTTTGTGGGATAAAATCAACCAAAAAGTAAATTGTTCTCACCAACATTTCATAGTACAAATTTACAATAGCCGTCCACCTGAAAGCTAGAGGCAAAAAGAAAATGACAGATCAAAATAAGAAAGTGAAAAGGCATACCGGAGACAAACACGAGAGAGCGTTTTACAAGCTGACGATAGCGCTTGCGATTTTTCCCAGCTTCAGTTACAGGAATGCTTAAATGGGGGTGCTGCGCCGCATCAATAATCCTACAGAACAGATCATTGGAATTTCCTAACTTCATGCTAATGGGTATAGGTGCTTCTATTCCCATATATTGGCTAACCTACGAAGGCATGGATGAAAGAACAATTAGTAGCGAATCAACAACCAACAAATTTCATGCCAATATCATAATGTATAATAAGAGGCGGATTACATGAGTACAGAGAATTAGTATCAGTACATTTTTAGTCAAGAACTCGAGATATTAAAAAATTTTAACATCTGCATATTACTATAATCATGCATAAAATCTTTGTGAATAGACATCACGACTGAGGATGTCTGTTGCACATCAACCCCCAGTAGCCTGAAACAATAACAGGTTACATGTTCCTCTAATTTTCTTTTTTTTTTCAATTGAATAATGGCTACATGAGAAGTTAAGCAATGATTTTAAAATTTTTCAAATCAGGAGTAGCAATTTATTTCCAAAAAATGAATCCATGACATTTACACAAGACTGCTTCCGAAATTCTAGCAAAGATATCCATTATCTATGATTGAAGGATACTTCAAAATGGGCAATGTTATCATGTTGTATCATATCTGATACTTCAATTTCTCTGTGTAAGATCTATGTCCCTACTATGTCCATGGCATATCCCTATCGTATCCATGCCGTATCTGGGCATCATAGTCCATGTTGCACCGAACCAAAAAAGAACACACATTAAACCATTCAACTCTTGTTGCGTACCCCTTGGCCCGAGCTGGTAGTGTGCATGGAGCCAAATATGTTATGCTGTAACTTTTCATTTTCTTAACTTTTCCATACTTATTCCAGTTGATGGGGCTAATAACATAGACCAATGTCTAATGCAGACAAAAAGGTAGCCTCATAAGAAGAGACAAAAACTCTCCACAGGAATGAGTCAACCAAACAGATATGATATTATTGGTACTAAGATAAACTTCAGCATTATGGAAGTGAGATGCCAAGGATATAATACAAACTCTTACAGAATCTTGTATGGGCACCAGAGATGAGTCAAGAATGATCATCCTTAGATCAAACATTTTCCAGCAGTGAATATTTAAGTTTTCATTTCCATAACTTTTCTGTGCTTATTCCAATTGCTTGGGTTATTAAATGTATATTAATGTCTATTATAGACAACAAGGCAGCATAATAAAAGACAAAAATTCTTGACAAGGAATGAAATATAATATTACCGGTACCAAGATAAATTTCAGTCTTTACCCCCAAAAAAAAGGATAAATTTCAGAAACATGGATGCGAGATGCTAAGGGAACAATGGCATACCCTCATAGAATCTTGTATGGCCACCGGAGAGGGGTCAAGATCATCCTTGGCTCGAACAATGAGGCAAGGAACCTCGGAGCATGTGTGCTCTCCATGACTAGCAACTTGCACAAGCAATGCCATCACTTTTTCCCATGAATTAGCATCAGAACTGAGAATAATTAAGAAAAGAGAAAAGAAAGTTGACGCCAAACAATCAAACCGCTTGAGAAACTAGCAATACATAAAACAGTTAAAGGCGAGAATGAAATCAAACATGTTCAAGGCCAAATGAGCATGGAAAAGTATGGAATCAATCAAGATGTAATAAGTCTTACAATAGCTGAACAAGTCTATCCACAAACGTAGCAGAATTATGAACGCTATTAAGAAATAGAAAATACGAATCAGTGTATAGCATTCCACATGACTACATGTGTAATGCATGTGAAACAAACGAAAAAACATCTTTCTACACTTCCCTGCACCAAGTATAACGAAAATGACCAGGCTTATTATTCCTTTGGTTAAGAAGTTTGTGAATTGGTCCTTAGGTTTATAATAGCACATTTTAGTCTCCATTGAGCCATTGACGATATTCTTTCTGGAACATACTGACAGTTAACCTCAGTGTCATACTATCAAAATGCAGTTCTTCCATCAGAAGAGATGTGGAAACACTACCTTTGCCAACAACTTCTTCATCCATAATGGACCAAGCTACAACATACTACTTTTTATCATCCTCGACCATCAGCCCCCGACTGCCAACCGCCCTCCCTCCCTCTCTCAATATAATCACAAACCATTGCAATCATTTAAATAAAGCAAACTTGGAAATTCAGGATAATATATAAAACTGAATCGATTTAGACGCGTGCTGATTCCAAGCCAGGGTAAAGGGATGTTGCATCAAAATTGCAGACAGCTGTAAACTTCACTGAAGTTGTAGAATTCACAAAGCAAACCACAGATAGATTCATAATGCTACAGCCTACAGTGAAGATAACAATGATGACAACAGCAACAGAGGCAAAAGAAGTACCTTTGAAAACAAGCCTTTATGAAACAGATGAGGATACATTTTAAATGATCCATTTTAAATGATCCATCAGTAATAAAATATGACATTCATCCCAAGGTACCACAGCATATAATGGCAGGATCTAGGAAAACTAAATTGTACCAACTCAAAAAAAAAAAAAGTGATCATTCACCTTTGGATGAAGGTACATCACTGTAAAAATAGAATAAAATCAAAATAATTTATTTTCAGTGGTCAAATGTTTTAAAAGAAACAAATCCAAACACAAGGAATGGATGAAGAAATACCTGTCATAGATAAATAAAGCAATGTCACAAGCGGCCAAAGCCTCTTTATTACACAGCAGCCTCTCAACTCCATCTTCAGCTACTTCACGCAGTATAAGGGTCTTCTTTGTACCCTTGACAGACAAGGCAGTTTTGTACTTAGCCAACAAAAGAAAATTGTGTTGAGAGAGATTTCAACCGCACTTTAACAATGAAATAGTGTTTCTATCTTTAATACTCACCCCTGGTAGCCCAACAATGTTTGCTGCAAAACGATCATTGGTAGATGTTGCATATTTTTCAGAGAAGGGCCTGCAATTGGATATTCAGAACCACAGTCACTTACCGATGAAAGACAGAAGACAGACCAGTCACAAGACATTAAGTTGATCCAAGAAAATAGTTAAAAATCCAAAACTCAACTCGACTAGATCTCCCAGATCAATAAGTCAGCTGAGTTTGACTGAGTTATTTGATCAACTCATAGACTTAATCAACTTGACAGGTCATTGAGCTAAGCCTTCTCTGAGTTTTGAAATATGTTCAAAGACCATTGAGAAAATAGGATGGTTCTAAAGGAAATATTCAAAGTAGTAAAATTACAATGACTTCTACAGAGAGCCCAACCAACTTCAGTCAACAAGATGGCCAGATAAAAATTTACACTAATACCGCACCTTCCAGTAAATGAATTCAGCAATGCAGACTTTCCAGAACTTCTAGGTCCAAAAACATAACACTGAAAAACATTTCTTTGAGACTCTTGTCGCCTGCGGTCCAACCGCCTCCGTCTGGTGATACGGAATGCTGAAGCAATATCACCAGAAAATCCTATGTATAACAAATTAGCAACACTCTTTGCTGGGTCAAGTAGTGTCATAAGGGCCCACTGTAAAGTGCAAACACAAGCAGTCACAAGGTCTATAATGCACAAATAGCATCGTTACTTTCAGAAGGAGCTGAGATTATATTAACTAAAAAAGATAATTGACAGGCCTCTTAATATCGAGGGAAAAAAGAAATCAACAACAAGAAAGTTTAGCATCACCATACCAAACACCTCATCATAGATACCAGGTGCAAAAATAGAATCTATATGGGGAAAAAAGTACGAGAGAAACAATAGAGACAGCATATTAGCCAAAAGACGCGTGCCTACATGCTTGGTGCAAAGGCCTTTGTGCTGCACCAGTTATAGGCAGACGATCACCATTCTCACCATAGATATAAAATGTAGAAGGTAAAAAAACTAGAGTTTCGTGTCTTGGGTTTCTTGTTAAATGGAGAATAGGGAGACTGGACCTATCTTCCCTCCCCATCCACACATATTTGTATTTACTTTATAGTGGCCCCAGAAAAATAGGTGTGTGCATTGCCCTATGGCATAGGACAGTAGGGTATGGAAGCTTGGTTGGGTGTTTTGCTTTGACCGCTCTCCAGATCTAGAGATCTTTTTCTTTTCTTTTTCTTTACCATGATTTGTGACAAAAACTTCTCTTAAAATAGATTAGAAGAAGTTAATAGTATGTAAATGATCAACATTTATAACACTTGGTGTCAAAAAATTCTTACAGAATAGGTGCCCATTCTTGACCCATTGACAGGCCAAAATGTGTGCTATCGCTTTTCTCTCCTCACATGAAAAAAATAAATAAATAAAACTTGGAGAAACATAACTCTGAAGTCCTCTCAACTGTGGTTTCTTATCTGGTCTAAATTGCAATTTAAGTTCACTATATTTGTATAACAGAGACCTGCCTGGGTGTTGGTTCATTGGCATAAGGCGCATAGTTTAAAATAACGGACGTTAATGTTTCATAACGGCCATTATGAAATGGTAATGGCCTATGCCGTTACAATATATACAATATAACAGTCTGTAAAAAAACAGTGAAAATAACAGTGCATAACGGTCGATATTTTGAAAATAACGGTCCATAACAGTCATAACAGTCGATATTTTGATATCAGTCAACGATGATTTTTTTTTTTTTTTAAATTTCCTTCATCTTCTTTTTCACGTCTTTCTTTCCCAAACCATTTGTGGAGCTTCTTAAGCCTATGTTAGAGCTTCCTAAGCTTATTTTTTTCACCAAAACTCAAGTGATTTGCAAAATTTTGTGGATTCTCATATATGGTTTCTTCCCTTCTCAACCACAATACCCTTATGTTCATACTCCGATGTTTTAATTAATTAATTAATCTTGCTGTAGTAGTAAATGTTACTTGAAAGTTGAAATTCAGGCACACTTTACTTGGTTATTGAATAATTGAGTATTGTACATCTATACTACTAGTATTAGTTTCTTGACTTTAAGTGTTTAACACTAATAATTAGTTCAAAATTATGGTTGCAAGGCATACTGTAAAATTTATGATATTTGGGCTTATTTTAATATATACATGTAAGCCTATTTAATTCATAGCAGCCTTTATAAGTATCAAATAAGACAGCGACACAGGATGTAATGACTTAGAGGGGACCGATATTTTTCTTTAAAGTGTTTACTAATGGAGAAAGATATTGTTTTCTAGCATTTTAGAATATTCTGGATTTTTTGGATGTTTTTTGGGGGCAAAATAAAAATCAGCACCGTGATAGACTGCGATAACTGCGAACCGCGATACAACGCGATGGTGACCACAACCACGATTTTGAACCATGATAAGGCGTGGGTTTGCACCCCACGTCGCATGCTCAATGCCGCCCAGATTTTCCAGGTGCACCGTGTTGCGGGGTCGTGCGTGCATCTAGGGATTAGACCTGTTACACTATATTGCAATTTGTCTGGTCTAAATTGCAATTTAAGTACACTACATTTGTATAACAGAGACCTGCCTGGGTGTAGGTTCATTGTCATAAGGTGTGGGTTTGCTCCCCACATCATGTGCTCAATGCCGCCCGGGTTTACCGGGTGCACGTGTGTTGCTGGGTCGAACGTCCACCCAGGGATTAGACCTGTTGGAGCAAGTACCAAAGCGATACCCTATCAGCAAGTATAACAGAGAAATAAAGTAGCCCATAATCATCATCACTGGTCTTTATCCCCATAAATCAGGAGTCATTTATGCAAAATCCCCCAAATCCAATTTTCCATAGAACCCCATTTAAAGCCCTCTCTAATGCAACTCTCCAACCCTTTTTTTTTTTTTGAGAACACAACTCTCCAATCTATTCAGTAGCCCTCGTCCCACAACTTAAATGCAAATTAGATTGTAACATTATTAAAGTAAAACAGCAGCTCCTTAAAATATCAGAGCAAAAGTCACTAACAATGAAATCTCAAATGCTCCAACACATGCCTTTTCTTGTAAATTTAAATAAAGGAAATGGGATTGAGGATAAGCATGCAAATAAGTGGGTAGACAGGGTCATAATGTACTCAGGACTTTCTAGTCTTGTTTCAATAAAGTTGGTAGCTTTTCTTGAAGCTTAAACTGTCCTGATGAAGTTTCTTATTTCCGATATCGATCCCAATAAAAAAGGTCATGACCAAGATTTCCAAAGATGCCTCAGGTTATCCTATGATAAGTGTCGATTAACCAATTCAGAGAAACTTCTGTCATCATTTGCAATACATTTGGTAAGATGAAGGAACAGGTATCATGTATAAATTGAGTAAAGTTGCTGTAACACGATCATTACATTCCATCCCACTAGGTAAGGTGACATTTTTCGCAAATATAGTTCAAGAAGGCTTATTTATGTCAGTGTGTATTCCTTTACCTAAACAAAAGTCAGTAGCTTCATGATGCAGCCCAAAGCAATAAGAGGCAAAGATAAGAGAAGACCTCACACCTAAGGGCTCACTCCCCAAGTGCCCTCACGCATGGCTTTCACACAAGGCTGGAAGGGAAGAAGACATACAAGTATCATTCTCCCCATATTATTCTCCGAAACCCTTTCCCTCTCTCATTTGCATCTTCATTAATACATATAAAATAGTAAAACCCTATCTAAATCTTTTGAATCCTAAATAAAACTAATCCCAACAACAAATGAAAAAAAATAATAATAACACTATACAAAAAGAGTCTCAATCCTACATTAACAACTCAATAATGATAGTAAAGTAAGAGTTAATTTTGGAATGTGAAGTTGTGCACTTTTGGGGTTGGACTGGACTATGGGCCCCACTTGTGGGTCCCAACTCCACAGCTGCATCACATTGATAAACGGTAACTGGTGAAAAAAAATGGCAACTTAAAGTCCTAAACAGCAACTCCAAAATGATTTTTGATCATTGTTTGAAATTATCGAGTATTTGGAGGTCTCAAATACCATGAAATAAATGATAATAAAGCACAATCAAATGAAGATTTACTCACTGATCTTCAAAATTTATCACCATAAAATAATATTTTAGAAAAAGAAGTAAGCAGACTGAGCAACATGAAGGTCATACAGACCTCTGACAAGAATCCTTCTAATGTATTCTGTCGAGCAGCATCCTTATAAGGATCTTCAATCCAAGGACTGCATCTCATAAAAAAGATTTTGAAGCATAAAAGTATTAGGAAAAGAATATTGTGGAAACAATGTTTTAATATTGTGAACACCAGCAGTCCTACAAACTACAAAGACAAATCATTAAGTACAAAAATGAGAAAATGAAATTTGAAGTAAGGTTTCTATCGACTTAGAGAAGGAATGCAGCAAGGTAACAAGACACTAGATTGCAGTAATAACAAAGGCGATCTGCGTTGAGCCCCCTTGTTAATGAAAATGATGCATTCATTAAGTTATTTTGAACCACTACTTGCTTTCATTAGGGGAAATTTAACAGCTGTTACCAAGGATGATGTTTGTTCATCTGTTGCTTGCAAATGATGCAGTGCTAATTACTCAACAAGAACACAAGTAAATGATAAACTAGAACTTTCCAAACAGGCTTTTGAACCAAATAATTTTAAAATTAGTAAAACAATATATATATAGTGCAAGTTTATCAGCCATGAGATAAGTAGGATTATGTCAAAATTGAACACACTTATGCCACAATGTGTTCGGTTCTATTAGTAACTATAGAACAAAAGTGTTAAATGGAGATGACTGTTGGGCAACAAAGAAATTATAAAATGAAATAGCACATGTGGCCGAGATGTGAATGATAAGGTTTCTGGGGTAATAGGAAAAGATAAAGATTGGAAATGTAGAAATTCTAAAGGCTACATTTTCATAAATCAATTATATTACCTTAATGAATCATCCCCTATTTATATGAGAGAGAATTAGATAAACAGAAGAATTAATCTTATCAAAATCTAAATCAAACCTAGTTCTAATTCAAACTTAAAAACTTATTTAAAAATCAAAATCATTTCCAACCTCTCTAACAGGAAAAAGGAGATAAGAGGAAATATGAAGGTAGCTCCAATTTATGAGAAAATAAAGAAATTTTGTCTGAGATGGAATTGACTGTTGCAAATACAAGGTAGAAGAGAGAGAGAGACCAATAAAGATTTGAAAGTATATAAAAGCAACTCGTTAGGTTGTGAGGAAGCACTCGGACCCAAAGAGGGATGGGTGGGAACCAGAACTCAAAAGGCAGACCCAACATATCTATGGTTCTCTTCAGTGATGACAAACATTATGTGACTGAAAATTTTCCGGTGAAAACCATCTAGCTAAGAACATTTAAGCAACCAATATTTGCTGATGAAATAGAAGATATGGTATGTAAGAGCTGAAAAAGTATGAGATATATCATTGATCGGACACACAGGCACAATTAAATGAGTAACAGAACAATGAAATGCAACTAATTTCATTTAAAAACTAGATCTATTTATGGGTCAAAAAAAAAACTAAAAATGATTACAAGTTACAAGGAGAAAGAAGACGTCCAATTTATTGCACTTAAAAGATGCCCATACATGAAGAAAGGCAACCAAGCTAAAGTACTTAAAAGATCATTCCTGCTGCTACATTGAATGATGAATAAATAAAACTACAAGATGTAAATTGTCAAACTGCAAATATTTATTACATAAATTCACCTCTCTGGAGCAGTTGAAAACAGATCTTCCAGCTCATCAGGTTGTAGGACCCCATCCTGAGCCACAAAAACAACGGTCAACATTAGAGGTGAAAAAACCCTGTTCACAAGTCCAAGTTTTACACTCATCCAACTTTTAGTCACCGTTCGCTTGTAAGTTTGAAGAAAATGATGTCTCTAAAACATTAAATTTAACGGCCATAGTTCAAGGGATTATGATGATATGATGGAGTTGAAATGTTGCACATGGGTAGGTCTTATCCACATCTTTCTATCAAACAGCATTCCATGGTTGTCATGCATCATACTAGGCCCCACTAGGAGGGGCCTCTTTTTTTCTTTTTCTTTTTTCTTTTTTTTTTTTTTTTTGTAAAAAAAGGCCCTAGAAAGCGCTCCTCTAAATATATGTCGGTAATATTCCTGCGCATCTGGTGTGTACGGTCTTACCATGCATACCAGTTGCTAGGGCTCACCTGGGCCCCACAAATCATGGGACATGTTGAGGTTGTTGGGGAAGAATCATGATGGACCCAGATATCAAAAATGGGGACAATCTCATGCCTCTAACCCCTTGATCCATGGCCCACAAAGCTTCACAACGTTATATTAAAAAAAAAAAATGATCCAATAGTCCAGTCCATTGGGTGGGTACAAACCCCAGGGTATGGTGACTATCGGGGAGGGGGGGGGGGGCGGGGGGGGGCACGTGTGTGTGAACGGTTTGGATGGATCAGGAGGTGGGCTTTACTATGTTGCAATCATCATAAGATGGTGAGAGGACTTCTAATGTAGGACAATGCAAGGCTAACCTAAATGATGTTGTGAGAACAAGAAACAACTAGCAACCACAATTAAATTATAAAACTGAAAAAATCAGATTGCACCTCTTTTAATGAAATTTCAATTAGGGAATTTGAGATGCCTGCCTCGCCACAAGCCCACAATGAGAACCTCCCAAATCTGAATTGGGAGTTGAAATGGAAGAATATCTCTACCATCGGTTAGCGATCAGTCAATTACAATCAGATTATCTGCCCCTCTTGAGGATTTGACGAAAACTAGGTTCAAACAGGGTTTTTTATGAAATTGATAAATGTATGGGATGGAGAAACTAAGAGTTCAGGTTTTAAATCAAACAACTCCCACAGTTTAAACAACTAGATGAGCCAAAAGCATATTCAGGTCTGAAGCATGAGCGAGAAAATTGAAACAAATGGCTCAAAGGGTTTCAAAGACCCTATAATTAGGTTCAGGCCGTTCGGCCAAGGAGGAAACGGCAAATAATGGATCCGGCTGAGCCCTATGGGCTTTTAGTTGAGGTTTGGCCCGGCTGGTTTGGACCTGGATAGGATTCGGGTCAAGTTGGGTAGGGGTCTAAATATGTGCAGCTATGAGGAGTTGGGTTTAAAAAGGCATGAATATTGAATCTCATAACTAAATGGGCTTGGCATAGACCAGCTTTAACCAGGCCCATCCTAACCAATGTGCAACCCTATGTATGAGTATGAATGCACTCACTGAGAAATCATTTACCATTATACAAACTAAGTGTAGTTTGAGCAGTAGAAACATACAAGTAAATCTTTGACAAAAAGAAGAAGAAGAAGAGAACATGGAGAAACCAGAACATACCTCATCAGCATCAAAAGAGAAGAAGGTTTTTTCCAAGAACTCAATAGCCACATCCATCAGCTCCACACTCTAAGAAAAAGCACAGGAGTGACAATTCAAAACAGAAGCACATGAAATGAACTCATACATAATACTTAGCGTATCAAAAACGCCTAGGAAAAACAGATTATGAAGGCTGTCAGTTCAGCTTGCGCAAATTACACATTGTCTCCCAATCAACAATTAAACTTGAGCCCTAATTTGTAAAATCTTAGAATATCACAATACATTAGCAAAAATAAATACAATAAAATAAAACCTTCATCATTAGAGGTTTCACAAACAGAGAAACTTATTAGATTATATTGGTATACAAACTCATAAAGTGTGTGGGGGTGCTTTTATGACTTCATTGATTATAAGAGGAGTTTCTGTAATTACATTACTGAGTTCTAACAAAACCTTAGTGGGTTTTACATGTGCTACAGTGCACAAATTTCCCCTTTTCTTTTCCCCTTTGTTCATTGTTCTTCTTTGCGTCTTCCATCTCTTGTTACATATTTTTTTATTTACTTCTCCTCACATTTCTTCTATTATTAGATTTAACTTGGTATCAGAGTGCTCGATCCCAATCTTGGTTAGTTGGGAGGTAGGCTTGGCCAGATGATCTTATTCAGCCGTTCCATGAATTAGACATCCAGATTTATGCGTGAAAGTCTGTTGTTTCCACATATTACGTTGCTGCATGTGCAGTTCGCTGTAAGTGGACAGCCATATTGTGGACTGAGTTAAAACCAAATTGATGAAGTTGCACCTTGAGAAGTATGGGTTTGTTTGAGACTGATTGAAGCCGGATCACATGCTGTTGCTAAGGCTTTACCACTTATTGATTGCTGGTAGGGTTTCACAGTTGCAGTGTGTGCAGTTCTGACTAGGTTGAGTGTGATTGCAGGCAGGTCGTAGCTATTGCTGGGGCTCTACTGGTTGCTGATTTCTGTTAGGGGTTTATTTTATCCAATCTATAGAGTGTTGTGCAACACAGGTTGTGCTGTTCACCTTGTCTGGCTGTCATCCGGATAAGTTCTTTTAAAAGGTTCGTTTTGTTTCTGAAATTTGGAAGAGGACACCAGGCCCATTGGAGTTATCGGTGCTTTGCACATCTTAGGAAAAATCCTCCCTTTTCTTCTCCTCAGCTTCCTTTCTTCTTCTGTTCATCCATTCAGCTATTGCTACAACTACACTATCATACTTTCCTTTTCATTTACTTATATTATCAGCTTGAACTATATGTGTAAATAAAAATATGCTGAACTAATACAAAAATTGGAACCATGTATGATATTAAATGAGAACAAAGCACTTCCTTAGTATCTCCATTTTTCTTTAAAATTATTCATAATTGCCACCAGATCATCACACATTATATGACAAACAACATCTATTTTCTAAGAAATGCACTTCCGAAACAGTACCGAACATATTGTGGAAATATTTTCGGACTTTTCAAGAGATTTCCTGGTACGTATGGTATGCATACAACTACAGGGACAAATATTCCGAGTTGCTTGATCATAAGGATACCTGATCAGGAGATCGTTTAAATGTGGCAGGAATGAGATCATCCCTAAGTTTAAGGCTGTTGTCGTATCCGAACTTCCTCAGAACAGTCCAGGTTGTTTCAAGACGACCTTTTTCTATAAAAAGTGCATGGAGGAAAAGAAATCCTTTCAAGGTAAGACCACGATCGTTTACTCCCAAAGGCATCTTCTCTTGCACAACTTTCTTGACACCAACAATCTCTGAAGGTTGCAATGGAGCATAAAAGCACCTAACCTACATCCAAAATACACTCAAGTCAGTCACGCCATGTAGATCAAAAGCATCAATCTACAGATAAAACCAATAAGCAACATGACTTTTTAGCATGCTCGATTATACAGGAAAATTTTTCCAACCAAATAGATAGATGAAAACCTGAAAATCATTCAACTCTGCATCACTGAGAGCTCCATCCTTGTCATTATCACAAAGAACGAATATTCGTTTCAAAGCCCTCATACATCTAGGCTTTAAGTTTTGTGTTTCTTGATCAAATAGTGGGGCCGTTGGATGTAGCACTGCTTTTTGAGCATAATAGAAAACCTCGAGAACCTGCAAAGGACATAATGTACACAAGAGAAATGAATAAAGAATTAAGTTTTGAAAGCAACAAAATAATAGTAGGAAAAAACCAACTAGCAATAGTTTGAATATTTTTAAAAAAATTAAATAAAAAAATCACTATCATTCTTTTAATAAAAAGACCATCTACCAAAATTTTAAAAATAAATAAAGAGTGGCTAAGATGTATTTCATTTAAACTATAGTTCAGACAGAAAATCCAAATCTTTTCCAATGCAAATCAAGCACTAAAACATGAGAGAAACAAGCATGCTTGGTTTGGAAGTAATATTACATCAATAGGACAATAAAATTATAATTATGATATTAAAAGAGGTAACCATATATATTATTGGCAAGAAGACAGTGTGTATTTATATATACAGAGTAATAGTGGCATGGAACTTTCTACAATATTTCATTAGAATAAAAATCACTGTTCAACAACACTGTATGATTTATAATCACATTTTCATTTCTTTTTAGTATCATTCTTGTTAAGAATTGTTACTCAAGTTGTCTCCACTTTTGCAGTGGTAGTTAAAGTACTTTAAGACACAATTAAGAAACTTTGTGGTATTAAATAAAAGTATTTTAAAACAAAAGCACACTACGTTAAATCAAAGTAGCAGTTGGGCAAACAAAGACCAAAATGCTACATTGCGGGCAGTTGGGAGTGCGGTGACCAAAACATTACATAGCAGGCAATACGTAGCGGTTGTGGTGATACGTAATGCATAGTAATGTGAATTGAAAATGTGGTAAACAAATCCAAGAAAATTTCCAAAAAAAAAAAAATTCAAAATATTGGAAATGTTAGAATTTAATAATTTTTTCTCAATAGTATAAAAAAACTAGATTGGTGTCGTAGCGGAACCCTCATTGCATAGAGGTCCTCTATTGTTGTATTCCAAAGATCAAATATCAAAAAACAAAAAGTCAAAATATTTGGGCTTAATCTATGGGAAACATACATCTAGATCTTAGAATGCATTTTCAAGTGTTTCGTGGAAAGAATTAGTGAAATAAAAAAAAATCATCACCATCATTATCAAAGCCTTGTCCCGACTATGTTGGGGTCGGCTACATCTACATGAATTATTAGTTAATAAAATATCCTAAATCTAAGTGGGCCCTACACATGTGGCCATGAGGTCTACACTGCATCATTCTCCCCCACTTGCACCTGGATCAAAGATCAATCTGACGAATTTTCGATTCGTTGGTCCATCTGGAGCTTCCATATACAGCTGCCTGCATAACTGATTTTGATGGCTGAAAACTGTGTTGTTACGCAATTGAATCATTAGATGCCTTACTTGTAGAACATGCACTATCAAATCATAATCTCTGACTATCCACCAGTCATCTCCCAGTTGATATTGTTGATCCCCAAAGACAAAATCAATAGGAGAATTAATGTGGGGAATATCAATAACTCGCTCTTCATCACTTGGTATTTGCACTTCGGGATTTTTAGTACTCATAGGAGAAATTCCAAGGCCAACTGCAGATATGGAATCTTCTGTGTCTAACTCTGGCTGATCAGTCCGCATATTCGCTGGCACAAGTTCCTCAACATGGTCTGTTACGTAAGACGACTTTTCTTCTTGAGGAGTAACTTCCACTATATGAGACCTTTTAAGCATCCGCTCAACACGAATTGCTTCCCAATATGCCTCATGAATGGTCTTACAATCACACATTCTTTCCACTATGTCCAGTCTCAAGCCTCTTACAAAACTAACGAAATCATGTTCATCATCATCTTCTAATCCACACTTGTCTTGGAGCCATGAAAACATGTCACCATAGGCAAGAACAGATAATTCTCCTTGTCTCAAATCAACAAAGGACCGAAAATAGACTTCATTCTCACAATCCCATATTCCATATTTAGTCGCATATTTGAGTCTTCGAAGATTATTGTAAAATCTACCGATATGGAATTTCATCGTGACTTGAAAATGGACTGACCTTGACTATAGATCTGCTCTTCACACTCATAGTTATCACAATCCTACGATTCGTATCCCAAATCTTAAGGAAAACGATTCGTATCTATGTGGTGTGAATCCTACAATTCGATACGCGTTTCATTGAATCTTACGATTCAAGCGATTCGACTAAGCAAGAATAACTATAGCCAAGAAGCTAATGTTAATAACCTTTTACCTTTTTTCTTTCTTTAGTCTCTCTTTCTTTCATTGCTTGTATTTTTAAAGGGTTATTTATTAGTTAACGAAACATCGTAAGAATTTCTTACTGCTTGATAAGGTTTTAAAGATGAATAAAGAACATGCATTTAACTAAAGCATTTGACTGTATGTATGGTGCTTGTTTATATCTTCTTCTTTTTTTTAATCTATTTTGGTTTTTTTTCTTCATGAACACTTTCTTAACTTTAAGAGATATCCTACCATGTAAGATTGTATGCACATGCCTAGACACACCTTGTTAAACAAAAAAAAAAAAAAAAAACCTAAATGGCTACTAATCGAAAAATATGCCACTAGTTAATATTGCACGAAAGTGGTTCCTTGTGACCACTTCCGTTTTTTTATTAAAACTTTAAATGTGAGATGACATCGTCGCTTAATATTTCATACTAATCATCTGAAACCCCATTTACCCATTTTCCCCTTCTTTCTTCCATTGTTTTCCCCCTTTCCCTGGATGTTTCCTTTCCTCCTTCCTCAAAAGGTCCTTACCTTTATAATTTAGCCACCCAAAAATAACTATACAAAAAAGATAATGAATAGAATAAACTATATATCAAAACCCTAATGAATTTTTCTCGAAAAGTAAACATGAAACTCAAGCTCTATGGTAGATAACGCATGAAAGAAGGTCAAACCATGCTATGCCTACCTCGTTAATGGAGATCAACAACCTCCACAAGGAAAATTCAATGTTGGGAGAGAATTATGTTCTGGTACATTTTGGTACAGAAAACCAGCAATCACAGACGATGAAGGTTGGAGAAGATGCAGATTTGATGAATTAGCGACGACGTCGTCACTAACTCTCTATATTAAGCGGCGACGTCGTCACACGTTTAAATCTTTAATAATATTTTATTTAGTTTTTATATTTTGATTTAAATATAAGGAAAAAAAATATTGATACTTTAAACTTATTTAACTATTTACACATCATTTATTTCATATATATAATAATATATGTCATGATGTTTTTGATATGATTGTATGATAGACTTACTTGTTATTATATTTATACTTCTATAAATGGAAAAATGGATGGTTAATAATTACCTTTTTCCTTTTCTTTTAATTATTAATTATTTTTCATTTTTATTAGAAAATTAAAAATCCTACAATTCATGATACGATTCGTGATTCGATTCGATTCATGGGTATGAACGATTTGCGATACGATTCCGATTTTAAAAACCATGTTCACAATCATAATGACAAAAAAGGATATGAAATCTGACGGTGGATGTGCCGATAGTGTAAAAAGAAGTCTCGGCCGTTGAATGTGGTCGAATTTGGTGTTGGTGGAAGTTTGCTGAGGGGACTAGTATGTGTCTTCTGCTTGTGGGCTTCTTCAATGGGTCTGATCCACCTGTGGGCCGAACTAGAAACCAAGCCCAATTACTTAAATATGTATGGCACGTGTCACAGAGATTGCATGTGGAAACTTTTTCCTACTTCGGGCTTTGTGCAAAGAGGAAAAAACGAAAGGGTTTTTGTTTTCCCTTTTCTCATTCTCTCTTGGCTCCAAGAAGATGAGATGCTTTTGGTGGAGTTCTGCTGGCCAGGTTGGGGTGATGCTCTCAGCAAGAGTGCCTAGGTACGCCTTCCTCTTCTTCTTCTTTCTCTACTCTTTTTTTTTTTTTTTCTGCTTTGTCCAAACAAGGAAAGGGAGATGGGTGATGGCGCTGAAGGTGGTGCTTCGTCGATGAGGGAGGTACCTCAACGACAGTGATGATGGATTGGCAGGCGGCTGGCGGCTTGGCGAAGCAAGGTGCCAGGTGCACTCTCATCCCCTTTTGCTCCTTTTCTCTTCTTCCTTTGCTTCTTCTGAGTTGGGATTCTGAACTGATTGTGGGTATTGGCTTTTTTTTTTTTTTTTTTGGGAATGGGGGACTGCATGAGATGAGTTTAGAAGGGGTTTCAGTGGTCTGGGGTTTTGGTAGTGGACGTGGGATCGAGAAAATAAGAAGAAGCATTGGGTTGAGGTGAGGGGTTTTACTTCTGGGTTCGGGTTCTGGTTGGGGAACAATGGGTCATGGGAAGGTGGTGGGGTTCTCAAGGATGGGAGCAAAGAACGGACAGAGTAGATGATGAGGGTGGTACGGACGGATAGGGGTAATTCAAGGCCAACCGATCGTGAATCATTCGGCTCTGATGATACCAATTGATGCAGGCCCTAGGGTTACGACTTGCGTTGGAAGTGCTAAAAGCACAATGACTGTCGAAGCACATGTCCGAAGACACAATAAATCTCCGCAGAGATAATAAACGAGGACGCACCTCAATGGGAAAACCCAACTTCATTAATCAACAACCGATAATAATCTTGTACAATGCCATATAAATAGTAAAATAAGACTTAAGCCTTAAGAAACCTAATTAAACTAGGAAACTAAATAAATTGAAATCTAAATAAAATCAGAAATTAATGACATATAATTAGTTAATAAAATATCATAAATCTAGGTAGGCCCTACACATGGGGTCATGAGGTCCACGCTGCATCATATACGCTTATTCAAAATAGAAATAGAGTATAACAAAATGAGGACCAACATTATAGCACTCGTATTTCATAAAATATACCAAAGTATCAAAAACTACAAAACTTACAAGTCCAGATATTTCACAGAAGTAAATTTTCAAGAGTTCTAGTGAAAAGTTTCACCATTTCAGAAATTCTTGTTCTGATTTCGATCAGTACATTCTACATTATCTTCTCCTTTCAATTTCATCATCTTATGAGTTGTCACCTTCCCTGGCATATTCTTCCTCTTCATCTACTACTAGCTTAAGTTATTTTCCGCGCTCATTCCTTCTTCCTCTTCTCAGAAAAATGATCAGTTTTAGGTATATCATTTGCAAAAAAAATATTGCAACATCAATATCATCCAATTAAATGGGTTCCATGTGCTCAAACATTATTCTAGAAGACGATTGTAGCAGATAAATGCTAGGTTATTCAGCCTTTTTTCTCCAAACTAATTATTCTTCACTGTAGATGTTCAATTCAATAATTAATAAGTAGGGTTGATGTTGAACAGTTGAAGCACTGTAGAAAAATGATGAAAAGATTAATTACTAAAAGATCAAATAGGCTTTCTTCAAAATAATATCGATAATGTTAAGAGTTACAGTGAGAACGTGTTTGTAATTATTGAGGCACTATGGGCTGTTTTATATATATGATAAGAGTTGGGGATATTTTGTAAATACTGAATATATATGTGTGTGTGTTTACTGTTTAGAGGCGCCTCCCAACCCTAAGACAGCCTCCAATACCCTTCTGAATAAATTCTCCCACTTTCCTAAGTTTTTTCTTCTTTCTCATGTGACTATGGTTTATTGAACTTTAAGGGAAAACCCCTAGATCACTTTTGATTGATTAGTTTTGCTTGGTATCATGGCAAAGTTCTAAGTAAAAAAGCAAGAGTACAGTTGAATGGGATATCCAGTTCTTTTTGTGTTGATTCATTTAAGCACCAAAAGGTTGTTTAAGGGTCAAGTAACAGTCAGGTCCCCTCTGCAACTTTCTTTTTCAGCCCTAGTTGGCTGATTTCTCCCTCAGCCAATCATTAGAGAATTGGGTATTCTTTAACTTACAATAAAAACAGTTTCTTTTTATAGATTTGTGAGTAAGGATTAAGATGGGGAACAAAAGTCTAACCAAACCTCTTCGAATTTCAATAACCAATTTGTCAATCACAAGTACCTGAATCAGCTTCAGCGCGGAGCACTCTATACAAGTCTCTATCTCCCGAAACTGCTGCATTATCGGCGCCATAACCAGCTCCAAGCTCACCTGCTGCTCATCTCGCAGATCCAGCTTGCAACCGGCCACGATTACCGGCACCTTCACCTCCATCCGGCGAAGCTCGGGCAGCCAGTACGTGCTCAGGCGATCCAGCGTCTCCAGCCGATCGCACGCATACGTCAATACGACCACATCCGCCATCTTGCACTCTGCTGCAAGCTTCCCTCGATGCTCCGGACTGCCAAAAGCACAAATCAACCAAAACAACATTTAAAAAAAAAAAAAAAAAAGCTTCAATTGAAATCAGATCATGTTGATGATTGCGATCGAGATCTGATAAAATAGAACCGTTTTTTTTTCATTGAAGTCTGAAGAGGAGAGAGGCGTTTGTTACCTGGACGAGGTATCGATGATGGTGATCGGGACGCGATCAGGGAATATGTCAGAGGGGAGGCGCGTCGGAGGAAGGACCGGAGGGACGTTCTCCGGGAACATTTCGGCGGCGACGGTGACGATAAGGCTGGATTTTCCGGAGCCGCGGTCGCCGACGACGGCGATGCGGACGTTGGAAGGGACGCCGGGATCTTCAACGGAGGAGTAAACGGCCATGATGGGATCTGAGTAGGGAGAATAGAAGAGTTTCAGACGAGAGAAACCCTAGTTTGGTGTCTCTCTGGGTTTTAGGGTTTAAGAGGTTTTAGCAGAAGAAGCTGTTGCAGACAGCAGCTGCTGCTTAGACGAGAAGCTACAGTTTCTTGACGATCATGTCGGACTATTATATATAGATACAGAGGTGGATATGAAATCATGAGGCGGCTTACGGAGGCAACATTGATTGGGTGGGATACACGAAGTTCGATGTCATCGATGGAATTGTATTTAGGGAGAATTTTAAAAAATTCTTTTAACTTTCGGCCTTATTTTAAAAAAGGATATAAGTTTCACTACCTTTCATATTAGTTTCTAAGTTTTTCAAGAAGTTTTCACTTAAGGAAATTCATTTGTTTAAAGTTATTTTTTGGCAACTGCTTTTTATTTTTTAAAAATACCTAAATTACCATTCATTGTAATAAAATTCTTCTTCACTTTCTCTATATTCTCCTAATTTTCTTCGCCGGTGTCCTCGCAGTAATCAGAGATACCCAATATTCCCACAGTAATTGGCTGAATGTAGTGAGTGCCGAAACCATGTCATGGCTTTAAAAGAAGGATAATTTAGGTATTTTCAAAATATTGGGGGAAAAAGTCACCAGAAAATACCTTTAAATGGCCGGATGTCCTTAATTGAAAGTTTACTGGAAAGCTTAGGGAATAATTTGAAAAGTTTCAAAACTTATGTCTTTTTTTGAAATAAGGCAAAAATTAAGGCCATATTTGAAAATTCCCCTTGAATTTATGGTAATTGCCAGTAGAGATTGATTGATATTTGTCCATTTATCTTTAATTAGGAATGGGCCCACAAAAGGTGGGCTTGTGCGTGTAGGCTTTAGCCTTCGCTTTGATCTTTTGAAGATCTCAAAATCTAAATATTGATGAGAAGTCTAGATGCTTTTGATTGTTGTAGAGAATCCAACATCTTTTTCCAAATCCATATAGTGATATCTGCCATTGAATTGAAAGTATCTAAAACCTGCATTGATTTTCTACGAGCTGAGGATAGAAAGGGAGTTCCTCGTGTGCAATCAATCTAATGGCTGCGTCCACTGAAATTCACTTCGAAAATTTGGATACAATGGGCATGAGGGCTGGTAATAGGTTTACACTTTGCATGGGTGTGCCCCCCTACCACATTTAAGAAGGGTGTTGCACTATGGCTGGCTGGATAAGCATTTGTAAATGCTAAAGAGGTATTATCTCAAATGATTCAAAAAGGTAATTGTGATTTTTTGGGCACTTGAAATTCAAGATTTTAGCAAAGAAATATAATATTTATAAATACAATGGGAAACCACATAAAAAAATTGTCAGAATTCCCAATGGGTCAAATTCTCATCATGAATTCTGCTAAAGAAACTGGTCGTAAATGCATGGTGGGATTCCTTTTTGAAATGCAAGTGGATTGCATGGACTAACACCCTCTGTAGTGATCAACTTCGTCGGAGTGCCCCACCCCCACTGCTCCTTTGGAGGGATATCCAAGCACTTGAGCTACTTATGCGTAAAGTAAGATTTTGCCCCCAAGGCAAAAACAAAAAAAAAAAAAAAAAAAAAAAAAAGGCCCACAAGCTTACTAAAATCACCCACTATTGCCTCCTCTCTATCAACCTCCATCTCAAGGTGGGCCACAATGATTAGGAGCCATATGATGGACTCTCTATGCACCCTGTAAATTGCATCGATTTGATCCCATCTATTTTGCTCACAATTCATTAAATAGTTAGGAATGCCTGAGAATCTTCAAAGACATTATTCAAGGCGGGCCACAAGGATTTATCAAGATTAAAGATCTGACCTTGCCTGTTATTAATCAAAACAGATCACCCATCTGCTCACTACTAATCAAAAGGAATAGATGGTTACTGCTTACTACCATCAAATCAAAGCAGACATGGAATTTTGTAAGTGGGCAATAATTATTCCTCTTTGTACTGTTATTGATGTAGAACGTCCATTTAGACCAACACTAATCAGATATTTAGCATTATACAATCAAAGTGCTCAATCATTGAGAAGCATCTGCAATGCATGATGGGAAATCATAGGACGGACAATCCAATCTTGTTGCCTAAAATCTTTTAAGGCTAGGAGTTTAGAGATGAGATCCAAAATAGACCTTTTTTTCCTACTTTGCCACACAGGTGGGTGCACTTTTTCCATTAGACCTGAATTGCAATTTCCTACCACTGGGACACACATTCAGAATGATGAGGACCATCACACCATGGTCGCTGCGATTTGTCATTGCGACAATTATTTGATCCAGGGTAGAACCAATCCACCATTAAAAAAATCAATAATCCTGCTTACAATTTGGTCTGTAATCACGAAACATTAAATCAATAACCATCTCTCCATGATTTAAATCACTAAGTTCAACTCGCTTGTAATCACAAAGCACTCAACAGTAATCAGCCATCTGTCAATAAAAACCATGCATCAGGCTGTGATTGGTGCAATGCAACAATTTTCGTGCTTGGGCAAATGAAGGATAAGAGTAAATAAACCCTGAAGTATTGGATTGAATGCTATATTCGTAGAAAAATGGCTAAGTGGCCACCATCTTATTATACCAATCGCCAAAAATATTGCTACATACATTAATACCTCAACCGGAGACAAGCACGTTTACAGTAAAGCATCGAAGGTTGCATACACACTCATTTGCCTGGAGAAGCATACCGCAATCGATCTTTTTGCTGATTCAACACTATGCCCTTTGGAGATCGATCTTTTTGTCGATTCAACAATTTATCCTTTGGAGACGTTTTCACACCAACACCTGCTTGCCGCATCATCTCTGCCAACAGAATTATCACAAGCATGCACCCAAAAATAGATCAACACTCAAGATGAGTTCCAAACTAATACAAAGTACCCAGTACCAGTACAAAGGAGGTACTACTTACCGCGTTTTCTCTCAAGCTCTCGGTCCAGCTCTTCTTTCCACTTCCTCTGTCTCTCAGTATAGCTTTGACTGCATATTATCAATTCACAGTGTTCGGGTAGGAATTAAGAAAATGATGATGTGATACTATTAATGATGACGACGACGACAATGATGATGCAAGCAACAAGGTGGCAATGTACACTAGGAGAGATTAATTAAAGAACTATTATATGATCATCAAGGCCCAAGGAATATGAAAAAGTATCGTCTAGACTTAAATTTTGTTTTCAAGAGGGACCCATGTTTTGTCGGTCCACATCATTAGGCTTGGCATGATCCAGGCCCAAACATCTGTGATTTGGATTTGGGCAGTGTTGTTAGGCCTAGGCTTATTTTCTAGCCAGATAATGCATTGCAGGGTTCGGGCCTAAGTAGAATAAGGCCCAACTACAAGGGTGGCCTGATCTGACTTTTTTTTTTTTTTTTTTTATAACACCTGATCTGACATTTAAACAAAAGGACAATGTTTGCAGTGGGTTCTGGATGGATACAATTTGGCCCAGCCCAGCACAGCCCAACTCAACTTACGAACAGCTCTACAAAACATTGATCGGACAAGGCGAAAAGCTATGATGCGCAATACCCAAATTGCTTCCCAGTGGGTGGGCGATGTGGGACTTTCCCAACACTCCCCCTCACGTGCAAGCCCAAGAGATTTCATGGACAGGCTTGCCACGTGGGCTATACAAGAACGATAGGATCCAGCTCTGATACCAAGTGATATCATGTACCCAACCCAAAAGTTGAAGCTGATAGGTAGAAGGCCCAAACAGGTATACGAATCCCGGTCAAACCCATTACTTGGGTGATGTGGGATGTAGGACTTTCCCAACATTAGTGGCCTGCAAATATAAAGTGAGAAAGGAATACTTAATTGGCTAGAATCTTCCAATCACAGTCCGCTTGTAACAGGACCATTCAAGATGGCAAATTGGGTGGTCAAGTCATCTAAATCACTAAAAACTGCATTCATCAGTTATAAGGCATGGTTACTTGGAAAGATAAATGTTCAAATGTTTAGGATCATCTAATTTGTGTGTTAGTAGAATTGTTAGCCGTGAAAATAATACTAAACCAAATAGACACTGAGTCCATTGATTGGACTGTCCACCCACTTCTCCAATAAGTAGACCATTTATTACAAACAGCCCACTGAAGTTCAAGTAGACCACTGGAGTACTGTTTTCCACTGCATTGAAGTAACCTTTGTCACATGGCGAAAACAGTTTTTAAATTAAGGCGTGGAAGATCAATCCAATCCAATCCAACCTGAATATCCTAGGGTGGAAAAGAGTTCAAATAAATGAAAATATCAATCTTGTCAGATGCAGGTAGATTGACAATTTAACAAACCTTGGAGTATCAGGTTGTCGCTCAGTATCCACAAGGTCTCTCCACTCCTGCTGGGCTGAAGGAACTTCCCTTGAGCTTTGGATGCTTATTCTGCCACTATTAGAGACATGCTTGCTACAACTGCTGGGACTTGTTGTATTTGCAGCATCAACGGGCGCAGTTGAGGTTCCATTTACTACCCTGCTTGGTGATCTGCTTTTGGGAGGTAACTTCAAGTAATTAGGAGCATTTTCATTTTGAATGTTTCCAGCAACAGCCACATTGAAGGAGTTGTAGAACTCTTCATATAGTGGAGTCTGCAACTTTTTCAGTTCTAGAGCCTGAAAGAATGATGGAATGGCGTTCAGATTATGCACTGAAATAAATTAAGGAACTTCAAAAGGTTTCTTTTCTATCAGGGAAGAAGATGGCAACAGTAGATAAGGTCCATTTGAACAACTCAACCACAATATGAATAAGCCACAATTCACTAAATCGTGGCAACTAATCCCCATTCCAGGGTGCATATCATTAAACCAAATTGGTGCCTCCACGACCTAACCATCCAAGTGTAACCATCAAACAAACAGCTAAAAACTAAATCCAGAGAGGTAACAGGAAAAACTGAGGATTCGATCCACAATACGACCAATGGATTCCAAATTGACATGAATGCTCGCCGAATGAAGGTGGAAAGTTTCCAGTTTTTACAACTCAGTGCGAAGTGCCATATGCATATTATATTCTAGTTATGGAATGAAAATACAAAGGCATTTCACTAAATACTTATTTGTTACTAAAAAAGGAAGTATATGAATAACTAAATTGTTCAAACTGCACATGCATTGCATGTCTATTCTAGTTGTTTGAATAAAGTGCTAATTTGATTCTGTCCATATGTCATGTCTTCTCTCAAATTGTAACCCTATAATCCAATCAGTTTCATGTCTTTGGGTCCCTCAACGTCTCATAAAAGAGAGAAAAATATATCATAATATTTTTTTTTTCAAAATCTTCTGTTAATATAACTCAGCTAACACCCAAGCCCCCTTAAAGAAGTGAGAGTGGCATGAGTTTGAGCCCTCATTGTCGCATTAAAAAAAGTATAGCACAATAAAAAAAAATGAAATTCCAGAAAGAAGGGACAGAAAAGAAGAACATATTCGGCCTCACATGTTTCTTCTATTGTTCGAGTGACTGAATATGATATTGTAATCAACTCCAAGTGCTGAATGCACACCTTCTCTAACATTCATTTTCTTTTTTCCTTTTACTTGGCATGCTACTTGAACACCTTTTCTAACTTTGTAACTATGAGATTCCCTACAATTTCACTTGTAATTGTTTTTCTGAGCAGCAGTTCTCTTTTACCGCCTATGAATTGCAATTGCACAGGTTTTCTGCTTGTAAAGTTGTATAGCTGAAAAAATCAAAGTGGGATACAAAAGTAAAATTAATACCTTTTCATCAAGGAATGCTCTAATTTTCGTGTCGGTGACCTCATCCTCATCCTCACATGCAGGTGTCTCACAAGGAAATGTGAAATCATTCTCCATCCTTACAGATGCTTCAAAGCTACTGGCAGCACCATTAACCAGGTCACAAGAGTCGTCCAACTTGATTTCCCTTTGTACTGGAGTTTGTACTGGACTTTCATCGAATTGGCATGGCCAATCATCAGGTTCAGACATGGGATTATAACTCTAGAATAATCATAACACAAAAAATTAAAACAAAAGGAACAAGTTAGTTACAGAATCTCCTCAGCCTGCTCAGGGAAAGTTGACTCTGCACAGATACAATTTTTGACAGTTACCAATTTGACTTACAACAAGAAGGGAACCAGTGAATTTAGCAACTAAAGTTCAAACTAATAAGTTAGTGAAGGTGACTATAAAATATTAAAGCAGGTTCCTTTTTTTGGTAGAAGAAAATCATTTATATGAGGAAATTTCTATGCAAGCTTTAGAAAGGGCCAACTAAGAATGAAGGCATGCCATTATATACTTAGTAGCTTAGTTGTAGTATTATTAGTACATTACAATAGATTCAACAATGGAAACTATAACAATTAATGAGGATGAATGTAATGTCAAAACATCCATGTAAAACGTTTTCATAGAAAAGTGCAGTAGAAATTGAAAGAATCTGTTATAATTGAAATCTGAAAGATACATATAACATATATTACAGTTGGACGTGCAATCTGTAATCTAGATAAAACAGAAAGAAATCCAAAAGTGAATGTATGAAAACCAATGCATCAAATAGGTATGATAGTAGACAAAATAATGAAACATAGGCCCATGCACTTTGAAGTTTACGCAAGGGATGTAAAAGAGTACCTTATCAACGTTGTCAAACATTAATGGAGAATCAGGCCTCACCACTCCATCCACCACAAAATCATCACCCACCTGACACATTTCATCACTTGCATTTGTCTCCCACATAGGCCCAACTGTTGAAAGCTTATCTGGGAAAATAGTTGAGCACCTCGCTCCATCTATGTTACAAGCATCACTTGAGGTGCTGCACAATGCCATAGGTCTTGGCACCATATCAACAATGCAGTACTGTGAGGCATCAAATGATTGCATCATTTTGTACTATGGAAAAAAATACCATTGGCATTGTAAACACTCACGAGATATTTGGGTATGATCCGGACGTTAGCAACTTAGTTTCAGAGTGTTCCTGAAGGAATTTTCATTTCTAAGATCAGCGGAAGAGTAGTTGAAAAGGAAAGACAACAATTAACACATAAGTAACCTGAAGGTGAAACTCACCGAAACAGAAGATCGAGACATCGGGTGAGGCTCCTTATATTCTCCAGTGACAAAAGAATGCTACATAACATTATCAAAGTTAAATGAGTTATAGAACAAAGTCTAAAATAGTATTGGATTCAGCTATTCAACAGTAACAAATGATTTCTGTAATATTGAATAAATTTAAACACTAAATACACCTTTTAGCTTACAGATTGGAATCCAAGCCTGAATGCAGTATTCTGGTTAAAATAAATTCTGTGATACACTCAAATGTGATGCATGGCATGATATCCGTGGTTTTCACTTGTATGAATCCCGACAGATGTCACTGGATGCAAATGGGTCCCCTGTCTGAACAGATAGGATCTGCTGCTCCTCCTGATCAGCAGCTAGTAACACATCCACACCAGGTCCAACACATTGAATTTGAATGGTACACACCACGATCCATTGTGCCATGGATCAATAGGAGTGGAGAATGACAACTACCTTAAGCAGAGCACTGCACTCGCATTAGATTCCCCTCAGCATAATTTGATAAAACTATGTATATTTTCTCAGTTCAAGATACCTGCAGCAAATCTGATGCAGATGGCCTCAAGTTTGGTTCCCTGCTACCATGTCATGCTAGTTTCAGAGGAATGTAAACAAAGCAAGAAAAATAAAGACAGGCAGAATGCAGCATTGATTTAATGGTTTCTTGATTGATAAATAAATACAGAGTGAAATGAAGTCATATTTGACATGAGAGTTAGTCTCAAGAATGGTTTTATGGCAATTAGATATAGTAAATGCATTTCGCATCAAGCAATACAATTCCTAAAACATTTGGGTACAAAACTGATAAGAAAAACTTTTACAGTACTAGTATTGATATAATATGAGTCCTATATAATTCAATCCATCTAAATTACCATCACCCTATCTGGGTTTGGCTTTTTCCCACTCAACTTAATTTAAAGGCATGCTCTCACTATCTAGACTGAGAAGCAAAAAATAGATTAAGAAGAACAGACTCATGTATATACTTTTGTAAGCATTTCAAAAGGAAATCCTTCGCCTCAAAAGAGAGATGCTCAGGGATGGGTGGGTGCGACTTTGTAGTCCCAATATGGAATAAGGCAGCAACCTGAAAAGAAAAAAAAGATAAGAAGAAAAAAATAATTGAATTCAGTTTTGGGGAAAAAAAATCTGAAAAAGATTGACAAATGACAATCCTTTTTGTTTTACTTGTTTTTTGGGAGACAAAATGAAAACCATACCTCTTGGTACTGCTGGCTCCAAGGAGGTTTTCCAGTTGCCATCTCAATAACAGTACATCCAACGCTCCAAATGTCGGCAGAACTAAAAATTCAGTTTTGAAAACAGTCAGAAACCTGAACTTTTTCCTCTTATCACAATTAGTGAAATAAGGATAAATTGTGAAAGAATATTAAACATTCAATATATAACATTGTTTGAGCTTGAAATATGATCTCTGTCATGTCAGCTACGCACTGTAACCAAATACATAGAATGAGTTAAAATGTAAGCTACATGAAGTAACTAGAAATGAAAACCCAATCTATAGCAAATAAATCCTGACGTCTTATAAACATGGACCAATCTGATGTGTTATATACATGGATCAATCTAGAAAGGAAAAAGGGCCTAGAGCATTTGTCACCACCACCATCAGCATCGAAGCCTTATCCGGTTGTCCCTATCTATTCAAGGTCTGCTTCACAAGTTTATTTTTCCACTCAACACTATTTAAAGCCATAGAGGATAGTGAGGAAAAGTTTCTCAATGCAAGTTGATGGGCCCTCAAGGAAAATTGGTAGGCCAAAGAGGACATGGATGGGAGTAGTAAGGATAGATTTGAAGAAGTTCAACCTATCCAAGGATTTGGCTTAGGATAGACTGGAATGCCGAAACAGAACTCATGTAGGTCAAACATAGTTGGAAGGATTTAATGATGATGATTGGAGTACCACAAGATGAGGGAATATCATTTAGATGTCATTCCAGATCATTAAACCTTCATAATTATCCTTTAAATTTGGTTGGCCTCATAATTATCCTAAGAGATTGTATATTTATGGAAAGGTATTGATATAAAAGGAGTAGTTGAACACATTAGCAGACACAATTTCTTCTCTTTATTCCTTCTTTTTTCTTTTTTACCGCAAACAACAAAAACCTTGTCCTATGGAACCCCAACAAAACTCTGCCGAATGAGGTGTTTATGGCATCACTTTCCAAATCGGTTATAGCATATGGTTCTAAACTGTGAATACAACACAAGTGGAGACAATTATATGCTTGATAGTTGATACCAAGTTGGAACCTTGCCTTCATGGATGTACATAGCTAAAGTTTCCAAATCAGCAATTCATAATGTATTATTTCTCAAGTTGCTAGTCAATACACCCAAAATGCTAAGGCATTAAAGGTGTCGCAAACTAACTACTTAACAACCACCCTTAGGCGGGACACCGACTCAAAGCACATGCCTACACAAGACACGGCATGAGGCCTTTTTGCAGTGCACACATGCGCCCACACACAAAACGATGCATGGGGCCTTTTTTATGGCAGTAGTGTTTTGAATTTCTTCCACTACCAGCAATTATAATCTCTACCATAAACATGCGTCAAAAGAGCAGAAAAAGTAACGTGCGTTGCTACTGACACTATAAACAAATAGAAGATGCTCAATCCAGAAGACAGACCAACACACAACTTGTTTTCATCCAGGCCGAACTTGTTTTCAGAACCGTACCCTTACGTGGACTTGTCCAGGACCAAAACCTACACAACTCTGATGACGAGTCAATTGGGTCTCGACCAAGATTCAAGGCCAAGGCACATGTATTTTTCCAAAATAAATCAGTGAGAACCCACAGCCAAGAAGCTACTGTGAAGAGAGTACCAATTCAGGTACACAAGACTAAGTATAAAAGTTCTTCCCAATATACTCCTTGCACGTATCATCATGGGGGTATTCATGTAATTGTACATTGTAAACATTAATATAAATACAGGGCACTCCCTCAAAGAGGGGGTACCACAGTTTTACACTAATCCTGACATAGTCAGCTATAGATCTCAAACTTTGTCTCTTCCATTCACCGTCGGTTCATAGAGGTAAAAAATTTCTCATTCAAGAGAATTCCACTGCAAATGCAGGTAAAGGGTGAAAGTTTAAGGTGACACGTAAATTTGAATGACAAGAAAACATTTCACTTCAACATGATCAGGCCAATCAAAAGCATAAATTTTAAATAACAAAAATTTGAGGCATTTTCATTAAACAATAAAAATATGGAATTGTATTCTATTCCTTACAAGCTATGACCAGTTTGGAGGATGACTTCAGGAGCCATCCAATATGGAGTACCCTTCATTGACTTAGCTCCTGTGACAGTTGCCTAACATCATCAGCAAACCTCTGTAAGCACATAAAATGAATAGGAGGGAACTGCTAAGAAAAAATATGCCACAAAAATAGTTCATGATTAGCCTACTCACAGCCTTAATCCTTACACGCAAGTTTACATGCCATCACATGACATGACACATGTTCTCTTTGAAGTTGCTTCATTAATCATTAGTGGGTTCCACATGGAGCTTCCATGGCCCAAAAATTAGGCTGATCCACATCAAAATTCCACAATTCGAGGTGGTAAATTGACCTTTTTTTTATATGAATATTACATGAACTCGCAACCTCATGGGTGAGGCAATGAGAATCTTCCCATTGTACTAGTGCTCTTCCCATAAGGTTGACATCTAGCCTGTCCACATACATGTTCATGTACATTAGACCTAAAAAGTGGGTGCTGACCTATTCTTGGGAATCTCATGTTGGCAGTTGGCAGTGGCACCCACTGATGAGATGCTTTTAAAGAACATGACCGTCAACGTAAGGTTTAAGTTTTATGCAACTTGGACTAGTAAATTCACAGGAAAAACACACAGGCAAACACACGTGTGCATGCACACAGAGAAAGGTAATATATTGTACCAGCTCAACAACTTGCTTTGAAGCACCAAAGTCAGCCAGCTTTATGCATCCTTTGTTGTCAACCAGAATGTTTGCCCCCTAAAGTATACACGCATCATCTTTTCAGTAAATGAGGAGGATCTGCATCAAAAGGGAGAGAAATCCCACATAAACTAAACACATAATAGATAAGGGAGAAAAAAGATACCTTAATGTCCCTATGCATAATTCCATTATTATGGAGATATTCCAATCCTTGCAAAAGCTGCTTAGTGTACATTCTTATAACCTGTTCAACATAAAAGCATGCAAACAAATCAGCCTTCTGAACAACAACGCCTGCAGTTCGAGAAAAACTGCCACTTACAGCCTCAGGGAAGGAGCCAAATTCCCCCAGCAGTGATGAAATGGAACCACCAGGAACAAACTCCAGCAGTATATTTAACGTCTCTTCCTCCCTCGCTGTTCCTAAATACCTCTAATAACAAGGAAAAGCTGTTTTCCATTAAAAAAAAAAAAGTATGTGCGAAAGGAACACACAAATCTGCAGTTAAAAACTAAGAGCGAAAATGTGCTCACCACGATATTCGGATGTGAGAGATTCTTAAGAAGCTTAACTTCCTCCTCAAGTTCCCTAATGTGTGTCTGCATAAAGTAGAAGTTTCCATCAAGACAATCTAAAAAAAAATGCATAAAAAGTTTATATTACAACAATAACCAATGATTTTAAGGAACCCGGACAAATCAAGCAAAATATAAGAGAAAGAAAACAAAAGTATATTGCGAATTGTAGAGACAAACAATAGTTTAACCAATGATTTCAGCTTGGGTCAGTTGACCTGTTTATGTCTCTACACGAATATGTGCCCACATAATGCAGAATTTCAATCAAAATTTTATCCAACAAAAAAGAAAACAATTCAAGACAAATTTTAGTATATTTAGGTCCTTTTTGCTTACATAGCATTCATTCATAGTTAAATAAGGGTTGAAGGATATGAAGTGAGAGGTGGAGGATAGAAGATACCGATGTAGATGAGACCTCGACTTTCTAATAGGATTTAAATTACTAGAGTGATGGCTGCGTTTTCATTTCCCATCTTCCCCTGATTCCATTTACATAAAAAGTAAAAGCAATTTGATGCTCATTTTTGGACATTCACCTTTGATCTTCATTTTTAGAGACCTAAAAGAGTATGAATTCCTATGTATTTAATTCCTATCCATTCAATAAATAAATCAGTAAACAAACAGAGAAATTCTCACTTGAGCTTTCTCCTTCGACGCATTACTCGACGCAATCAAAACCTGCAACAACAACAGAAAAACCGAATAACAAAACTTCAAAATCAAAACAAGGGTGGAAAGATAGAAAAAAAATCATCAGAAACTGTTAAAAAAGAGAGTAAAGATACCTGTTTGACAGCAAGAAGCTCACCGCTGTCTAGATTCATCCCCATGTAGACTCGACCGAACGCGCCGCATCCGATGAGTTCGCCTCTCCTCCATCGAATTGAAGGCGCGGCGGTGTCTTTAGAGATCGGAGGAGGAGGAGGAGGAGGAAGTGATGGTGGTGAAGCTTTGGAGAGAAACCCTATCCTCGATCTGCGAATGCAAGTTCCGATCTTGTCCGCAAGACTCCCTTCTCTTCGTTCCTCTCCTTCTGGACTCCTGAAAACCAACGATCTGCGTACAGAATCGAAGATATCTTGCATCTTCTCCTTCTCCTTCTACTACTTCTACTACTTCTTCTTCTTCTTCTTCTTCTGCGTTTCTGTCTTTGTATCGATTTCTAGTTCGATCGGTCGCAGTGAGAGATGTCTATGGGAAGGTGGGTTGGGGTTTGGGGTTTGATTTGCGGGGCGCAAGAAAATCTTGTTTGAATTAAAGAGAGAGGGGGGAAGGATGAGGGGGTTTTATGTAAATAAAATAAAGAATGCAACGGCATACGCGTCCAGAACATCATCCCCTAGTGGTAGTGGGGAATTGAATATCAAATTCGAAATTTCCGGGTTTGGATTCTAGTTTCAGGGGGCCCAATAAAGAAGTTAGATGCGCGTCCATGAGAGGCCTCGAATGACAATGTATGATGTAAATCCCAAGGGATAGCTCGATGTAAATCCCAAGGGATAACTCGGTTGGCTTAGGGCCACGGTTTATATCTGGAGATTGTAGGTTCGAAACTGCACTACCACACTGGGGCTTTTTCTCCTGGGCCCATAAATTGGAACCTGCATTAAAAAAAAGAGAGAGACAAGGTATGATGCATCTTATTGAAATGCTATGGTTATTTATATATTGGGGCTACATTTAATGAATTCATGGCATCATGATCACTTGCATTGGACTTGAATTTGACAAGGATTCAACCATTAAAGCATGTTCGTTTTGAAACAATTCCCATGAATTGGATTCCATGCAATCAAATGGGTATAACATATGGTTAGATGTGGGAAATGGGTCGGGTCAGGCTAAGCAGGTCGTGATACTCTTAATCCACATCTGCCTCATTTATTTAAAGGTTCGGATAGTACTAACTCGCACCTGCTATGAGTCAACTCAACTCATAGTAACCCGCATAACCATTACAAGTTACTGCAGGACAAGCTCACCTGCATAACCCGCATCCTTTGTGAGCCAACAAATCCCACAATTTAACCTTATCTGAATTGAACTAATTTGTAAGCTTAACTTGATGGCCCATTACTTAGTTCTCCATTGGGCAGGAGTGGGGACAAGGTCTGCTAACCCTTTTATTTTTCATGCAATCAACCAAGCCGTGCAAACTCTAATTTATTTGTGAATGCTTCTAGCTTGAATATATAAGGGTTAAATGAGCTAACCCTAATCAGACCTATTACCAATGCATATAATCTTTGTGTCGCGTTAGGTTTGATCCAATTAACTTTGCCCAAAAAAAATACAAAAAGAAAAGTAACTTGGTCCTGTCCTCGATAATAACAAGTCTAGGTCCACGGCTTTTAGCAGTTGTAATGATTTCAATTAAGAGAAATGACATGGAAAAGCACAATGTGGAATACATCCTTCCTTGATAAATATCCAACCAAGGGCTCGCTCTATTGATTCGACCATGGAAATTGAAAAAGTAGAGGGAGCCTTTAGTAGTTGTCGGGTTCCCTTCCTTCTCTTTAACAAAATTTTCATTTGATTTGCCCAAAAATTTTTCATTCTAACCCAAAAGTGTTCACATCTATTTTTATCAAAGCAACATTCACCTCTTAGTTAAAACAACAGAAATATGTGATTAAATGATTGAAGAATCAGCGGTGGACCAAGGTTTTCATTTTGACGGGACAGACCTAATTAGATAGTTGGATTTTTAGGAGTAGGCCAATGATTTTCACATGAGATTTAGGGGCAAACTCATGATTTTCATATGGATTTTGGAAGCATACCTAAGAGTTTCATGGTGTTGTGGAAGCGGACCTAGTTTTGACAAGGGCGACTGCCCCTAATACTAAATATGTAGGTCTGCCCTTGATTGAATTAGTCATGTCAATTACATTAGTCTTATCTAATTGTGAATATAATTATAGTGATACTGATGCTTTAAGCATCACCCAAAAAATGAAAACAATTTTGTCCCATGGTTCTCACGTAAAGGGGAAAAGGTGAGCAGGACCATGGTTTGTAATGATTTAGTGTAGCACTCATGAATCTTCATCATTTTTCATCAATTAAATGTAGACTCTTCTTCTTCTTTCACCATCAATTCGAAAGCCACGTACGTTCCATGCTTCGTTTGAGACATTACACTGCCTGCCTTCCTCACTTCCTTTCCCACTTTGCCTGTTTGTTTCAAAGAATTCTTATCTAGAGAATTTGTAGTTCTCCAAAAGCCATCCCCCATGGTGGAATTTCTTAATCCTCTTCTTGCTTGGAGTATTTAGAAAAAAGGCTTATAAAAGTAGGAATTTAGGAATTCCAGAGGATAAAGGCAACTTTTTATAGTGGTTAAAATTTAGGGTGTTTGGAAGTGCCACAGGGACTACCATCACATCGTTGTCTTGAAATCCTAAGCATCACAAATTCTAGCTTATCAAGAAATTTGCTGAAGGAACGGGGTTTTAAGATGTGTTTATGTAGTGAGAAGATTTTTCTCATCGTAGATTTTTTCGAAAGACCTCACCCCTCACATATAAAATCGAAATCATCTTTAGCAAGGAAAACTCATTTATTATTTTTCTTTTTCGCAAGGAAAATGATTCGCAAAAAACAACTGAAAAAGGTTTTTCCAAGAAAATCAGAATAGTTTCCCTCTTTACTACAAATTTCTCATCACACAAATGCACCCTATTTCATATTTTCTTAGCATCACCCCAATTCATTCAAATTTTCTGAGGAAGCAAGGGTCGGGTAATAAATTTCTATTTAGGAGGATGAAGCCTTAAAGGGTCTAGGGTAAAATTTAGGGTGTTTGGAAGTGCCACAGGACTACCATCACATCATTGTCCTGAAATCCACAACATCACAAATTTTTATCAAGACATTTGCTGAAGGAACGGGGTTTTAAGGTGTGTTTATGCGGTGAGAAGATTTTTCTCATCATAGATTCCCTCAAAAGACCTCACCCCTCACATATTAAATAGAAATCATCTCTAGCAAGGAAAACTAGTTTATATTTTTTTTTCTTTTTTCCAAGGAAAATGAGTCGTAGAAAACAATTAAAAAAAGGAGTTGCCAAGAAAATCAGAATAGTTTTCCTCTTTATTGCAAGTCTCCTGTCACACAAATGCGCCCTCTTTCACTTTTTCTTAGCATCACCTCATTCATTCAAATTTTCTGAGCAAGCAAGGGTAGGGTAATAAATTTCTATTCAGGAGGATGAAGCCTTAAGGGGTCTAGGGTAAAATTTAGGGTGTTTGGAAGTGCCACACGGACTACCATCACATCATTGTCCTAAAATCCACAACATCACAAATTCTTATCAAGAATTTTGCTGAAGGAACGGGGTTTTAGGGTGTGTTTATGTAGTGAGATTTTTCTCATCGTAGATTTTCTCGAAAGACCTCACCCCTCACATATAAAATCAAAATCATCTCTAACAAGGAAAACTCGTTTATTTTTTCTTTTTCGCAAGGAAAATGAGTAACAGAAAACAACTGAAAAAGGAGTTGCCAAGAAACTCAAAATAGGTTTCCTCCTTACCACAAACTTCTCTTGTCACACAAATCGCCCTTTTTTCAGGTTTTCTTATCACCTCATTCATTCAAATTTACTACAAATTTCTCTTGTCACACAAATGCGCCCTTTTTTCACGATTTCTTATCACCTCATTCATTCAAATTTTCTGAGATGGCAAGGGTAGGGTAATAATTTTCTATTAAGGAGGATGAAGCCTTAAGGGTCTAGGGTGATTTTATTTGCTCGGATAATAGTGTAATAAAACCATCAGTTTTGAGGATTTGAATTACTAGGCTGTGTTTGGTGGGTAACTTCCCGATCATTTGGACCATCACTTTTAATCCTTCACTTTTGTTAGCTTCTTTGATAGAGCGGATTTGCTTAAAATCTACAGCATTCTAGATCCTCTATTGCAGTCGCTATACGCTCACCGTGTGGACCATGCAGACACAAAACCACGTGCAGCTATTCCCATTTGATTCAAACCTCTTACAACTTTCAACTTCATGGCACACCATAAATGGTCCACTCACCGCTCACAGTGAAGGTATAGAGCAACTGTGATAGAGGATCGGGTCTCAATCTAAGATGTGCATAAGAGTGGTACGACCGACCACGAGAATCAATATATTTTGAGCCCAAATTGAGGCAGCCTGAGCAAGAAAAATACCCCTTCCAAGGCATCTTCACAGATTGTGTAACATTGATCTTATTGTATGATTTTTTAAGCACTTGGTTTTTCCATAGCCGGATTTTATGATCCAAAGTCACCCTTATATGATCTCATTGTATGATTTCTGCTGCTGCTACCTAAAAAGAAAAACTTGGTGGTATCTAATTTGAGTGACATCAGATGGAACTCTTTATGTTCCTACCCCTCCATGTTCCCCTCCCCCCCCCCCCCCCCCCACCCCAACATCAATGATCAAACCACAGAAAACTGTAGAACAACTGTTCATTGCTTATAAATAAATTACCTCAAATTTACAAGTGTGGACACCCAACAAAAAACTTAGTGGTGGTATCTAATTTGAGTTCCATCAGATGGGGGCCCAATAAATAAGTTAGATGTGCGTCCATGAGAGGCCTCGAATGACAATGTATGATGAAAACCTCAAAAGGGGTAACTCGGTTGGCTTAGAGCCAAGGTTTGTATCCGGAGGTTGTGGGTTCGAAATTGCACTACCATACTGGGACTTTCGCTTCTGGGCCTGTAGGGATTATTCTAGCCCAAAAGACTGGGAACCCTGCGTTAAAAAAGAGAGAGACGATGTATGATATATGTCATTGAAATACTATGGTTATTTATATAGGAAAGTGCTCATATGAGAGACACTCTTACAAACTTTGTGAGAGATGGGTGGGGGCCCTTGCATTTAAGTTGGTGAGAGTGGATATGGAAGTGAGGGCCCCTACCCATCTCTCACCAAGTTGGTGAGAGTGTCTCTCATAGGAGCACTTCCCATTTATATATTGGGGCTACATTTAATGAATTCATGGCATCATGATCACTTTGCATTGGACTTGAATTTGACAAGGATTCAACCATTAAAGCATGTTCGTTTTGAAACAATTCCTATGAATTGGATTCGATGCAATCAAATGGGCATAGCAGATGGTTAGATGTGGGAAATGGGTCGGGTCCGGCTAAGCAGGTCGTTATAGTCTTAATCCACATCTGCCTCATTTATTTAAAGGATCGGATAGCACTAACTCACACATGCTGTGAGTCCACTCAACTCGTCGTAACCCGCATAACCATTGCAAATTACTGCAGGGCAAGTTGACATGCATAACCCGCATCCTTTAGTGAGCCAACAAATCCCACAATTTAACCTTATATGACTTGAGCATAACCCGCATCCTTTAGTGAGCCAACAAATCTCACAATTTAACCTTATTTGACTTGAACTGATTTATAAGCTTAACTTGAGCCCTATTTCATTTTAACAACTATTGGTGGCCCATTACTTAGTTCTCCATTGGGCAGGAGTGGGGACAAGGTCCGCTAACCATTTTATTTTTCATGCATTGAACCAAGTCGTGCAAACTCTTAATTTATTTGTGAATGCTTCTAACTTGAATATATAAGGTTTACTTACTCGTCATGCGGGTTAAATACGTTGACCCTAATCAAACCTATTACGAATTCATATAATCTTCGTGCCGTGTTAGGTTTTGGCCCCAAGGCATAATTGATCCAAAAAAAACAAAAAGAAAAGTAACTTGGTCCTGTACTCGATAATAACAAGTCCAGGTCCACGGCTTTTAGCAATTGTAATGATTTCAATTAAGAGAAATGACATGGAAAAGCACAATGTGGAATACATCCTTCCTTGATAAATATCCAACCAAGGGCTCGCTCTATTGATTCGACCATGGAAATTGAAAAAGTAGAGTGAGCCTTTAGTAGTTGTCGGGTTCCCTTCCTTCTCTTTAACAAAATTTTCATTTGATTTGCCCAAATTTTTTTCTTTCTAACCCAAAAGTGTTCACATCTATTTTTATCAAAGCAACATTCACCTCTTAGTTAAAACAACAGAAATATGTGATTAAATGATCGAATAATCAGCGGTGGACCAAGGTTTTCATTTGACGGGACAGACTCAAATAGATATATAGTTGGATTTTTAGGAGTAGGCCAATGATTTTCACATGGGATTTGGGGCAGACCCATGATTTTCATATGGATTTTGGAAGCATACCTAAGAGTTTCATGGTGTCGTGGAAGTGGACCTAGTTTTGGCAAAGGCGACTGCCCCTAATACTAAATATGTAGGTCTGCCTTTGATTGAATTAGTCATGTCAATTACATTAGTCTTATCTAATTGTGAATATAATTATAGTGATACTGATGCTTTAAGCATCACCCAAAAAATGAAGACAATTTTGTCCAATGGTTCTCAAGGGGAAAAGGTGAGCAGGACCATGGTATGTAATGATTTAGGGCAGCACTCATGAATCTTCATCATTTTTCATCAATTAAATGTAGACTCCTTTTCTACTTTCACCATCAATTTGAAAGCCACGTACGTTCCAACTTCTTTTGAGACATTACATTGCTTGCCTTCCTCACTTCCTTTCCCACTTTGCCCGTTTGTTTCAAAGAATTCTTATCTAGAGAATTTGTACTTCTCCAAAAGCCACCCCCCATGGTGGAATTTCTTAATCCTCTTCTTGCTTGGAGTATTTAGAAAAAAGACTTATATGAGTAGGAATTTAGGAATTCCAGAGGATACAGACAACTTTTTCTAGTGGTTGAAATTTAGGGTGTTTGAAAGTGCCACAGGGACTACCATCACATCATTGTCTTGAAATCCTAAGCATCACAAATTCTTATCAAGAAATTTGCTGAAGGAACGGGGTTTTAGGATGTGTTTACGTAGTGAGAAGATTTTTCTCATCGTAGATTTTTTCGAAAGACCTCACCCCTCACATATAAAATCGAAATCATCTTTAGCAAGGAAAACTTGTTTATTTTTTTTCTTTTTCGCAAGGAAAATGATTCGCAAAAAACAACTGAAAAAGGTGTTTCCAAGAAAATTAGAATAGTTTCCCTCTTTACTACAAATTTCTCATCACACAAATGCGCCCTATTTCATATTTTCTTAGCATCACCCCAATTCATTCAAATTTTCTGAGGAAGCAAGGGTAGGGTAATAAATTTCTATTTAGGAGGATGAAGCCTTAAAGGGTCTAGGGTAAAACTTAGGGTGTTTGGAAGTGCCACAGGACTACCATCACATCATTGTCCTGAAATCCACAACATCACAATTTTTTATTAAGAAATTTGCTGAAGGAACAGGGTTTTAGGGTGTGTTTATGCAGTGAGAAGACTTTTCTCATCATAGATTCCCTCGAAAGACCTCACCCCTCACATATAAAATAGAAATCATCTCTAGCAAGGAAAACTAGTTTATATTTTTTTTCTTTTTTCCAAGGAAAATGAGTCGTAGAAAACAATTAAAAAAAGGAGTTGCCAAGAAAATCAAAATAGTTTTCCTCTTTATTGCAAGTCTCCCGTCACACAAATGCGCCCTATTTCACTTTTTCTTAGCATCACCTCATTCATTCAAATTTTCTGAGGAAGCAAGGGTAGGGTAATAAATTTCTATTCAGGAGGATGAAGCCTTAAGGGGTCTAGGGTAAAATTTAGGGTGTTTGGAAGTGCCACAGGAACTACCATCACATCATTGTCCTGAAATCCACAACATCACAAATTCTTATCAAGAGTTTTGCTGAAGGAACGGGGTTTTAGGGTGTGTTTATGTAGTGAGATTTTTCTCATCGTAGATTTTCTTGAAAGACCTCACCCCTCACATATAAAATCAAAATCATCTCTAACAAGGAAAACTCGTTTATTTTTTCTTTTTCGCAAGGAAAATGAGTCGCATAAAACAACTGAAAAAAGGAGTTGCCAAGAAACTCAGAATAGTTTTCCTCCTTACCACAAATTTCTCGTCACACAAATGCGCTCTTTTTTCAGGTTTTCTTATCACCTCGTTCATTCAAATTTACTACAAATTTCTCTTGTCACACAAATGCGCCCTTTTTTTTAGTTTTTCTCCTTACCACAAGTTTCTCTTGTCGCACAAATGCACCCTTTTTTCAGGTTTTCTTATCACCTCATTCATTCAAATTTACTACAAATTTCTCTTGTCACACAAATGCACCCTTTTTTCACGATTTCTTATCACCTCATTCATTCAAATTTTCTGAGGAGGTAAGGGTAGGGTAATAATTTTCTATCAAGGAGGATGAAGCCTTAAGGGTCTAGGGTGATTTTATTTGCTCGGATATTCATGTAATAAAACCATCAGTTTTGAGGATTTGAATTACTAGACTGTTTTAGGTGGGTAACTTCCCGATCATTTGGACCATCACTTTTAATCCTTTACTTTCATTAGCTTCTTTGACAAAGCAGATTTGCTTAAAATCTACAGCAGTCTGGATCCTCTATTGCAGTTGCTATACGCTCACCGTGTGTGGACCATGCAAACACAAACCATGTGCAGCTATTCCCATTCGATTCAAACCTCTTACAACTTTAAAATCACGTGGGTTTTGTTGTCCACATGGCACACCATGAATGGTCCACTCAACACTCACAGTGAAGGTATAGAGCAACTGTGATAGAGGATCGGGACTCAATCTAAGATGTGCATAAGAGTGGTACGACCGACCATGAGAATCAATATATTTTGAGCCCAAGTTGAGGCAGCCTGAGCAAGAAAAATACCCCTTCCAAGGCATCTTCACAGATTGTGTAACATTGATCTTATTGTATGATTTTTGAAGCACTTGGTTTTTCCATAGCCGGATTTTATGATCCAAAGTCACCCTTATATGATCTCATTGTATGATTTCTGCTGCTGCTACCTAAAAAGAAAAACTTGGTGGTATCTAATTTGAGTTCCATCAGATGGAACTCTTTATGTTCCTGCCCCTCCATGTTCCCCTCCCCTCCCCCCCACCCCAACATCAATGATCAAACCACAGAAAACTGTAGATCAACTGTTCATTGCTTATAAATAAATTACCTCAAATTTACAAGTGTGGACACCCAAAAAGAAAAACTTAGTGGCGGTATCTAATTTGAGTTCCATCAGATGGAACTCTTTATGTTCCTACCCCTCCATGTTTTTCCTCCCATCAATGATCAAACCACAGAAAGCTGTAGGACAACTGTTCATTGCTTATAAATAAATTACCTCAAATTTACAAGTGTGGACACCCCAAAAGAAAAACTTGGTGGTGGTATCTAATTTGAGTTCCATCTGGGTGGTATCTAATTTGAGTTCCATCAGATGGAACTCTTTATGTTCCTACCCCTCCATGTTTTTCCTCCCATCAATGATCAAACCACAGAAAGCTGTAGGACAACTGTTCATTGCTTATAAATAAATTACCTCAAATTTACAAGTGTGGACCACCCAAAAAGAAAAACTTGGTGGTGGTATCTAATTTGAGTTCCATCAGATGGAACTCTTTATGTTCCTACCCCTCCATGTTTTTCCCCCCATCAACGATCAAACCACAGAAAGCTGTAGGACAACTGTTTATTGCTTATAAATAAATTACCTCAAATTTACAAGTGTGGACGCCCAAACACAACTTAGTGATACATCAATATCACACAAAAATTGATCAACAAGAAAATGGTTTACAAAGAATTGAAGAAACACAATACCATCAATGGATATCAAGATAATATCAAGCAAGCTTCCCCTGATTATCAAAGGACCTGATTGAAACCCCTCAATAACACCCATCAAAATCTTGCTTATTGAAAAACTCGAGCACCCATCAAATCAAATCTTCCTGCTTGAAACTCTAATGGGAGTAGAAGGGGGTCGCTGTTTAAGCCCACTTATCAATCCTCCACTCTTCTGAACTGAAATTCTGTTCTTTAATGGAGACACCAATCTGTTGGCCAGCCTTGATGGTGAGAATGACTGTCGCAATTTCGATGTTGTCATAGCCAATGGCGACTTCTTGCGGGGAACCAGTGGTCTAGGTGGAGACAGAGTTACTGTTGGGTTCTTGATCTTTACTTGAAATTTTGCGGATGCAGGGGGTGACTTAATGATGAATTTATGCGGTGTCTGTTGCGATTTTGCTATTATGGGGGACCTGGTCTTGCAGAACTTGTGCTGCTGTGATGAAGGTGATGATGAGAACAGGGGATTTGGAAACAGCACTGTTTTCTTAGCCCAAGGGCGGTTTTTTGGCGACACGCGATTAGCAGTAAGTAGATTTTCTTTTCCTAATGCCTGCTTTTTTGGTGGTGAAGTCTTGAAATTGATACGACGAGATCTGACCCTTTGTAGAGTGAGGGGATCGGGCTCTGATCGAATCAATTGCAACGCTCCTTGCTTCTCCATCTTCCTTCTAGCCTTCATGTGTGTGCTTATGGAATGTGGCTGGTTTTTCTTCTGCTCGGTCTCTGGAGTTCTGGGGCCATCTGAGGCAGTTTTGTTGGCATTGTGAACTGCAGTGACTACTTCCTTTGCAAATCGGCTAGCTCGTAGGATCTCATGGACTGTTTCTCCAACTAGCATTGCGGGTAATGACATCCGGCGCCATTCACCAGCTGAAAATATCCAATCCAAGGAATTTATGAGAAAACAGGCTGACATACTTTGCTAGCTCCAAATCACATCAATTGGAAGAGAGGAAACTGATCTCCGAAAAAGTTCAGTCTTCAAAAGCCAACTTGAATGTTTACAATCAGAACACTAGGATTGACTCCAAGCAACCCAGTGAGCATGGTCAAATAATCATTCCATCCCATAAGACAAAACCAAGAAGATATATCATATCACACTGGACATCTAAAAGATCTACCTTGTCCTATTCATGCATTTTGCAACACCTGAGTCGCTATTAAGGTACAGTTGTTTTGTTCTTTGCATTGGCCAATTACATGTAATCAGAGTAGCAACTAATATGAATAACCTGTAACTTGATTACAGGGCAGCAAGCCCCAAGGACCCAAAAAGGGGATCATAAAGGTAATAACAAATGAAGGGGAAACAATGCAGGTTGTAAAGGGGGATCAAAGGCAGGTAACCCAACTTTACCATTAAAACAAGGCTGATGCGTTTGGATTACCTGAATTAAGAGTCCTTATGTTGTTTGCCCTAAACTAGTACAGGTAATTAGATTTAAAGATAAGCTTATTGTAGGGCAACCTAGCTCCAAAGGTCCAAAACAGGGCAAATGATAAGTAGAGCTGCCTGCATCTTAGAAGATCACTCAAAAAGCTACATGAGACTGATAACCAATGCAAGTTGTTCACCTGTAATTTCAGGCATCTTCCCCTTTGGAGATTTCCGAGCTGCTGAATTCCGAATCCTTCATGGAAGTAGCCAGGAAAAAAAGGCAGAAACATAAGAGAAAGAAACCCACTTCAGATTATTGATCTGATAAGCAGAAAATGCAAGATTTTCACATAGAGAAGTTTACAAAAGGGGCAAAAAGCAGAACCCATTTAGAAAATTTGTCAATATATAAGAAAAACGCAAAAAGATTCGATTTTTATCAAACAAAAACTAAGATGGAGAGGACCCATTTCAGGAACCAAACCAAGAAACCAAAGAAGGGATGGAACTGAATTCTTTCTCGCATACCTCAGAGATTCCTGCTTGCATCTAAGGCTTGTTTTTATATAACCCCTCGTGCTGCGAGGGCTTAGACTTACACCTGAAATCACCTTTGTTCCTCCGGAAACTGTGTATTGGAGCTCTTGCAAGCGAGCCATGCATCTATCAACCTTTAGAGGAAAACAGAGATGAATGATGGGAAAAATTAGATTTTTATCAGAACTAAAGGTCTTGACTCTTGAGGAAGTGAATGAATGAAAGTGTCTGATGGGTCTGTTCTGTTACCTTCTTTACTGTTTCTCTGAGGAGATTTGGGTTGAGAACAGGTGCCATTTTCTTCTCCTTTGTTGGGGTTCTGGCCACCATTTCTTCAGAAGAAAAAGGAGGGTTTTCTTCTTCTGTGCCTTTGATTCTTCTCTTTCTTCTCCTTACTTTTAACTCAGCATATCTCTCTCTCTCTCTCTCTCTCTCTCTCTCAAATGGGGTCAATCTATCTAGGATTCTAAAAGAGGAGAAGTTGAAACGGGGTTTCTAAGTTTCTAAAGTCTCCTATAACGTATCTTTGGTTCCAACGGTCATATGCCAATGAATCCTATGCAACGGCTACTTGTCTGAGACAAAGGGCAAAAAAATGCAGGTACAACTCTAGAGCAGCAAAATCAGTGTTCCTTGATTTCTTGATGATTCTATAAAGAGGTGGGACCATTCATGGATGATGAAAATATACTAGTAACGAAAAATGCTGTCCATCCTGTGGGGGCCACATGGATGGATGACAATGTAAGGCATGGAGAGTGATGGAAGTGGAAGGGATAAAGATGGATCAGCAGCATAAAATTTGGAACTCTTTGATTTTTATGGGCTTTTGTTTAGTGATTGTTGGAACCTGGCAGGAGGTGGCCCAGTCATGAGTAGGCCACTGATATCCACAACCATTCAGTTACTGCATTCAGTTTTCTTATCATTGGAACAGTTTCCTGTGTGGACCAGGGATTAGAGTTTGGAGGAGTCAATGAGCTGGGTAATAGACCCAATCCAAGTTTCATCTGTTTATTTGAGTGGTTAAAAATAGGAATGATAAGCCAACACACTCATGATTGAGTGGTGTTCGTACCTGTGATATCAGACAGATGTTCGGGATTGATCACCAGGTCTTCAAGTTGATAATATCATTATGAGCCAATGAGGCAAAGCTAGCACACACAAAAAAAGAAAAAAAGAAGGAATGGCAATGAATGACAATGGATTGGGTTAAGGTGGTAGCACTGGAGGACTCAACTTTCGATTCTTGAAGAAGGGGGAATCGAGGGTCGATACCAAGACCTCTAGCTCCGAAAGAGGGAAGAACCGTGGTCCTAACCACTTTGGCACCTATGATATAAGACAGATGCTCGGGATTGATCACCGGGTCTTCAAGTTGATAGTATCACTATGAGCCAATAAGCCGAGCTAATACACACACACAAAAAAAAAAAAAAAAAGGAATGGCAATGAATGACAATGGATCGGGTTAAACAAGTGACCCACCCTGATCTAGTTTTATTAAGGATGGATTTTATTGTAGTTCTGTAAAGTGCGAGCAAATATGAGTTCCGCCCCCTTATGATGTTTATATATTTGGTTAGATATAAATATATGAAAATACTTCTCGGCTTACCTACTGCACTTGTTAATGGAAAATAGGGTTTTTCATGTGAGATGCAAGCCTTAGGTTAGGGATGTAAATGGGTTCCCAATTCTCTGATTACCCAGAAGTTTCGACCTATTAAAAATTAGGTTTTGGTCCTAAATGGGTGCGGGTCCTTTTTTTAGACCCGGGTCCGAGTCTCGTTCAGACCCATGGACTCGAAGTATTACCTCAATTTTCGAGAATCCCTCCTCAAAACTTTTTAAAATTTTTTTTTATATCATTCTCTACCTAAACTTGGGATGAACCCGGACGCATACCATATACAAAACCGATTCCATTTTTATCTTCTCATTAACGGTTCTAGTGCCCAAAACCAATAATTGATACCCAAAAAATAAATACTGACAACTAACTTGTATTGATAATATACTACCGTCTCCCCTTGCATAGGCAATCAGAATTTTCATCAATCTAAGTTACCCGGTCACACGCATCTCACACTAAAAAAATTCATTCATGTTGGTGTTCTTCTTTCATCTTCATAATTATCTTCATCCTGTTCAGCAACCCATTTTGGTATTATTGATAATTATGAAACCAGGTCATTCATATTGTTGAGGAGTGGGCTCTACACGTATACTTTTACTAACACTTGTGAATGTTTTTAGGAATGATTTAGCAAAAGGAATTTAATATGATATCAGAATCAACCGATCGCGAGTTTGAATCTAGGAGAGAACAACTTGACGTTGGAGAAAAATTCATGCCGTCAAAAACTGCACCGACCAGGATCCACCTTAGGGGTAGTGCTAAGGAGTGGGCTCTATAAGAGGGGAAATATTTAAAAATATTTATGGATAGGAATTGAGGAGTTGGGGGATTTTTGAATATGCATTATCTGGGCCTCTAAACGATGAAGTGGTCAACAGTTAAAAAAAGGAAAAAACAACAACAAAGTTGAAGGAGGGGAGGAGTTACCGAGTAATGATTTTTTCTTAAACGTGAGAGGCATTGGATGAGAGGTTTTAGGGATTTTATTATATCATTTTTAAGAAGAACCAACTATAGATTATGCATATTCTCTCATTGACATGATTTATGGATGGTGACCTACCTTTAGGGCCAGTTTGGTAACTCTACTAATATAGTCAAGTCAAGTAAAGTTGATTTTGAAGAAAGAATAAAATATAAGTGGGTTATGATGGTATTTTTGTTTTTAGTTGTTTGTTATGGAATCTTTTGACTTTTTATATGGAAAAGTGGAGTTTTTTTTGTATTTTAGTGGATAAAGGTAGTTGCTTTTTGACTTTTTGTATGAAAAAGATGGAGGAAGTTTTGAATAAAGTGCATTTGATGTGACATCTTGTCTGGAAAATGGAAGCTTTACTTGACTAGTATTGTATTAGTAAAGTGCCAAACGGGCAAGTCAAATGATAGAGCTTTTTCTCCAACCATTTACAACTTTAAGTTTCACGAATATGTAGTATTGTCTTCTTGAAATAGCCTTTTGCCTTGTTTCTCCAACCATATATAACTATAAGTTATTCGAACATATAGTAATGTTTTCTTGAAATATTCAGCATTTGTAATACATAATGCAAGTATCAAAGTGAACCTAATTCAACCCGAAGGGGTTGCTTAGTGGCCAGGACCACGGTTTCACTCTCTTTTGGAGTTAGAGATCTTGATATCAATCCCCCGTCCCCCCTTTGTCAGGAATCAAAGGTTAAGTACCCACTAGTGCTACCACCTTGGGGCCACAAGGGTGTTTAAAAAAAGAAATGATAAGCCAACACACTCATGATTGAGTGGTGTTGGCACCTGTGATATCAAACAGATGTTTGGGATTGATCACCAGGTCTTCGAGTTGATAATATCACTATAAGCCAATGAGGCGAAGCGAGCGGACACACCAAAAAAAAAGAAAAAATAAGGAATGGCAATGAATGACAATGGATCGAGTTAAACAAGTGACCCACCCTGATCCAGTTTTATTAAGGATGGATTTTATTGTAGTTTTGTAAAGTGCGATCAAATATGAGTTCCACCCCCTTTATGATGTTTATATATTTGGTTAGATATAAATATATGAAAATACTTCTCGGCTTACCTACTGCAGTTGTTAATGGAAAATAGGGTTTTTCATGTGAGATGCAAGTCATAGGTTAGGGATGTAAATGGGTCCCCGATTACACTCATGATTGAGCGTTGTTGGCACCTGTGATATCAGACAGATGTTCGGGATTGATCACCCGGTCTTCAAGTTGATAGTATCACTCTGAGTCAATGAGCCTAGCTAGCGCGCACACACAGAAAAAAAAAAAAAAAGGGAATTCAATGAATGACAATGGAACGGGTTAAACAAGTGACCCACCCTAATCCATTTTTAATAAGGATGGATTTTATTGTAGTTCTGTAAAGTGTGAGCAAATATGAGTTCCGCCCCCTTTATGATGTTTATATATTTGGTTAGATATAAATATATGAAAATAATTCTCGGCTTACCCACTGCACTTGTTAATGGAAAATAGGGTTTTTCATGTGAGATGCAAGTCTTAGGTCAGGGATGTAAATGGGTTCTCAATTCTCTGATTACCCAGAAGTTCCGACCTATTAAAAATTGGGTTTTTGTCCTAAATGGGTGCGGGTTCTTATTTTAGACCCGCGACCTAAATGGGTCCGAGTCTAGTTCCGACCTGTGGACCCGACGTATTACCTCAATTTTTGAGAATCCCTTTTCAATTTTTTTATTTTTATTTTTTTATATCATTCTCTACCTAAACTTGGGACGAATCCGAACGCATATCATATACAAGACTGGTTCCAATTCCATCTTCTCATTAACAGTTACAGTTCCAAAACCAAGAATTGATACCCAAAAAATAAATACTCACAACTAACATGTATTGATAATATACGACCGTCTCCCCTTGCATAGGCAATCAGAATTTTCAACAATCCAAGTTATCCGGTCACACGCATCCCACACTCAGAAAAATCATTCATGTTGGTGTTCTTCTTTCATCTTCATTATTATGTTCATCCTGGTCAGCAACCCATCTTGGTATTATTGGTAATTATGAAAGGTAATTATGAAACCAGGTCATTCATATTGTTGAGGAATGAGCTCTACAGGTATACTTTTACTGACACTTGAGATTTTTTTTTAAGAATAATTTAGCATGGGGAGTCAAACGGTCGCGAATTCGAATTTAGGAGAGAACAACCCGACACTGGAGAAAAAAATGTGTGTCTATAAAAACTGCACCACCCGAGTTTCACCTGGTGGTAGTGTTAAGGAGCGGGCTCTATAGAAGGGGAAATATTGAAAAATATTTATGTTTTCTCATACAAATACCTCAAGAGTCCATCTCAACCATTAATGAATGCTTCAACCCTGTGCCAATGGAAGAAAGCATTCCTCCTAAATATGGCTGTGAATTGCTTGCTCACTCATCAAAAGATCTTACTGGAGGGGGCTGAAGGAAAGAGAGAGTGTTGTCCTAAGATGTGAGTAGAGGAGACGATAGAGAGATCATTGGATAGGAATTTTGGAGTTGGGGGATTTTTGAATATGCATTATTTGGGCCTCCAAACGATGAAGTGGGCAACCGTTAATTAAAAAAAAACAACAACAACAAAGTTGAAGGAGGGGAGGAGTTACCGAGTCATGATTTTTTCTTAATCTTGAGAAGCATTGGATGAGAGGTTTTAGGGATTTTATTATATCATTTTAAAGAAGAACCAACCATAGATTATGTATATTCTCTCATTGCTAACATGACTTATGGATGGTGACCTACCTTTAGGAGAAGTCAAATGATAGAGCTTTTTCTCCAACCATTTACGACTTTAAGTTACACGAATATTTATATGTAGTATTGTCTTTTTGAAATAGCCTTTTTCTCCAACCATATATAACTTTAAGTTATACGAACATATAGTAATGTTTTCTTGAAATATTTAGCATTTTTAATACATAATGCAAGTATCAAAGTGAACCTAATTTAACCCGAAGGGTTGCCTAGTGGCCAGGACCACGATTTCGCTCTCTTTTGGAGTTAGAGGTTTTGGTATCAGACCCCGGCTCTCCTTTTTTTAGGAATCAAAAGTTAAGTCCACTAGTGCTACCACATTGAGGCCATAAGGGTGTTTACTCTGCTTTTCTTTAGGCCTGAAGGGATTAGTCCAATCCAAATGATTGAAAACCCTCATATAACTAACCAAAAAAAAAAAAAAAAGTGAACCTAATTTGAATTCAATGTGAATTCAGAACTTGAAGCTTTTTATGCAACCAAAACTGTCCATCTGCATACTTTTGTATTCACGTACTAACGTAAAAGCGGGTTTCAATTAATGCTAAGGCTTCTACCTCCTTAAAAGAAGTGATCTTGTCCGCCGCTAGAAGTTGGTTTTTTTATGCTCCGCGTGCTTTTTTTTTTTTTTTTTAATTTGTCATTAGAGAGAGGATATCATAGAAAATCAAAATCCTATTTGTCGAGGAGAATCAATTCATTTTTCTTCTTTTCCACAAGAAAAATGTGTCACACCAATTAACAAATAATTCGATACAATTAATAATAAAGACAATTCTCCTCTCTATCAGGAACCCCTTCTTTGCATAAATGGACTCTTAACTTGTGTGTGCAAGTCAATTGCTTCACAAAACAAATGAAAAAAGTGATGCTTTTTTTTTCCTACTTTTTTTTTTTTTTTTATCGTTGTAGTGTTTTGTGTCAAAAGCTGTCATTGATGAAAAGGAAAAAAAAAAAGCCCCTTTGAGATTGAGCTTCGGTTTCTGTTATAACAAATTTAATTGTTGTTCCGTAGCATTTGAAATTTCCTATTTAATTTTTGAGATCCTATAATGTAGTATTATGGACCGTCACTTTCGGCCTATAAAATTATCTAAATTGTAGCTTTGAAACTGTATGTAGACGTAAGCATTTGTGAATCCAATTGAGAGCCAACATTTAGGACCCATTTATGTAGTACTGCAACAAAATCCGATTTCACGAACAACGTTTTATGCATTCCATGGAAAACCTATTCTAACTCCCCTACCTCCATGGAAAATATTTTTATGCGAAAAATGATTTTCTGGAAAATCACAACAAATTAGAACTTCTTTCGCTGTGGAAAATGTTTCCAATTTTCATGCTTTTCCATAGAAAAGCGGTTGCAAGAACATGCCCAGTGTAATTTCTGTGTCACACTACGCAAATAAAATTGTCTAATTTTACGTGCAATTAATTTTTTAGTTATTTGATATAACACTTTTTTGTGCATGGAAATAAAAAAAAAATGAACTGATTTTCCTCGATTTTGCATAATACCATTCCGAAGAGAACTAGAGAACTGTTCCACGCCCGCATGAAAATGGATTTTTGTATAGTGAACATTTGACAAACAAGCTCCCTAGAAAGATATAGAAGCAGTCAAAATGGGGTGAGATTGTGCTTGACCTCCACCGTTTAGAAAATTATGTCAAGTATCACTCATAAAACACCTCATTTTGAATTCTATATGTGATGATCACCATAATCACAAGGGAAAAACAAATTTTGAAAGAACTATGAGAAATGATGATTATAGGAAAACATGAATTGAAAAAATACACCGGCCCATATTGGAGACCATATATCAATGACTTGGCACAGTGATCATATGAAATGAATCAATACCATCCTATATGAGTTCAACTGGAAAAAAAAAAAAAAAAAAATTCCAGCACAGATAAAATTGAAACAATGTTAGAAACATATATGTTGAAAAATGTACTGAATCAGGTAAATGAGCCTTGTTTTTAAAAACCAGTTTTTTTTTTTTTTCTAAACCTAAAAACCCGGTTGGAGGGCATACAGGTGAAGTAGACAGTTTTATCCCATATGGTTCGGTTGAACCATTTAACCCAACTCAACTGTGAACTAAAATAATGTCCAAAGTTTCAATGAGAATGTTTCTTATAAGCATGGTTTAAAATCTTGGCCGATACCAGTTCATATCAGCCGATATGAACCGGTATCGGCCCATACTGCGATGATATTTTACCGCGATATCGAGTCAGGCAAAATATCCCCAAAATGTCATCCAATCTTGGCCGATATGATCAAAATATCTATTTAACCGATATTTCAGCCAATATTACCGATATCTCGATCAATATTTTCAAAATATCGGCCAAGATGGAGTAATAATAAAAAACCCTAATTTTTTTGTAACTTTTTCTCTTTTTTCCCATTTTCTTCTCCTCTCTCCTCACCTCCTTAGAGAAACCATGTCTCCATAGCTCATTCTCTTACATATTTTCAAATTCCAACCCTATTTCTTGAAGAAATCATTTTATTTAGTAAGAGAAAATCAACTTAACTCCGTTATTTTTACTATTACGTGTTTTTTATTTTTTATTTTTAGATAAAGCATAGAAATGAATGAAAAGATCATTGGCATATCATTTTTGGGTTTGTGTTGTGTTCTTCACCTAGATCTGAACACTTTCATTCTAGATCTACTTATAAACATGATTTTGGGTGTAGAAAAATGGTTTTTTTTTAAATCTTCTACTTTTTAAAAAAATTTGTTGGAGTATTTATGATACTAAATACTAAATACTAATAGCTTATTAAAAGTGTATAGATAATTGTTATGTTTTCTTTATTTTCTTATATTTTACACTAATAAATTGATAATGAGCCAAAATAATAGTTGCATTATATGAAATATTAGAGAAGACAATGAACTGCGACACATACAGGAGGGCTCATAACTTAAGGTGACCGATATTTTGATTTATTGTTGTTACTAATGGAAGAAAAAAAAACATTGTTTTCCAGCATTTTCTAATATTTTGGATTTTTTAGATATTTTTGCGAATTTTTTTGGATTAAAAAAATTCACACCGCGACAACCGGGGCAAACCGATAACCGTAATCGATACTGATATTATATAGGTTTTTGTCCCGACCGATACCGCAATCGATACTGCGATTTTAAAACCATGCTTCTAAGAGAATTTATGCGAATCCCCCCATTTTAGAGTTGGATTGTACGAGGCTTTACCCTACGGTGGCCCGTGAATAGACCAATCACAGTCTGCAACATCACCATGAGTAAAAGCCCTCATAGGATCCCCCATTTTAGGCACATGGGACCTCTTATCATCAATTCAACCCCCTCATACTCACTACCTCTCTATGAACCAGAACGAGCTCAAATTTAACACTTATCAATTGTTACCCTCCTACTCAGCTTTGAATTGAATATACTAAAAAATGATGTATTATTAAATCATTAAACTTAAGGATCATGGATCAAGGAAGATTTGAATAGTCTATTGGGGTTGATATTTTGCACACCATTGTGTCATTGAGACCTTCCATCTCCTACCTCCCCAAAATTAGCATGGTCCCAGATGGGCCCCACAAAGTTACATCCCATGAATAGGAGAGCACAGCCCAAAAAGAATAAAAGCTTTGGATGGTACTTTAAAGTAATAAATGGTGGGTCCAACAGATTTAACAACCTGTTTTGTTTGGTTCTGAACCCTTGTTGCCCTTGTTGCCAAATGGGCGGCTGAGAGTACTAGTTTTATTTTTATAACACTGGTTATGAGTGGAGCCATTTGAAGACCCAATCCTTATTTGTCGGGTCAGATCTATATAGATTACTGATCTATTGATTCATTTTAAGGTTCTTTACATTTTAAGTAACATTTGTTATTAATTTCAGGGTAGCTCAGTTGGCTTAAAACTACGATTTTCATTCAAATGTTATAGGTTCAAAACTGCACTACTGTATTGGGGTTACAGGAGAGTTTACCCACCTTCCCTCTGGGCTCGGAGGGATTAGCTCAGTTCAAAGGATTGGAGTTTGGACTGGAAATTCTCCGATAGCTAAAAAGGAAAAAAAAAAAAAAAACAAACATTCGTTACTCATTTACATTGTCCAAACCATAGATTCCACATACCCATCCTGGTGCTACCAACACTAGACCACTCCTTTTTGCATGATCCTCAAAATAATTTTGGATGATAAGACTTATCTAAATGGAGAAATGATCCACTCCATCCGGATACAACCAATATATGTCTATTGTTGGGTCCACCTTGATCAAGTTAAAGTGACCCATGACATGCTTAAATATCACTTCAAAGTTAGGCTCGATGTCATCTATTGGATTGAAACAGTATAAGAAGGAAATAATTGATTACGCGAGTTAATCACTTGATTTGTGGTGTCTAACTATGAATACCACTTTTGACTAGAGCAATTTCTCATAGTGGAGGATGTGTTTTATCCAATGTTCAAAACAAGAGAAGCGAGCCACACAGTAAATGGAGAATGTTCTCCTACGAGGCTAAGACCCACTCGGGCCTACTTTTAATTAGTGCAGTTGTTTTGATATATTTTTTTTGTCCATGATTTGGTGACCTTCACTCACCGTCAAATTGACTCTTAAAAAATCTACGGTTAAGATGTTATTAAAATATAAAATTATTAAATTAAAGGTTAAGATAATTTAGTAAAGACGATTTTTTAGATCCTGCATGTTTATAAGTAGACCTTTCAATCTGCCCTCCTCTCATTGGAAGACATGTTTTGAAGTGGACCCCATGAGCCCGATTGCATTTTGGGTCAAATAATCCCTACGGACCGAGGAGAGAAAGCCGGGTAAAATTTCCTTATTGTCCCAGTGTGGTAGTGCAGTTTCGAACTTACATTCTCGAAATGCAAACCGTAGTCCTGAGCCAACTGGGCCACCCCTCGGGTTACGAATTAATTTGCCTGTGGGAGAACATTGAATATATTGAATAATGTTACCATCCTCACACAACAAATAAAGTTTTAGGCTCCTGTGGGAGTCCTACACGGCAACTGTGGATGGCTTTATATCCTTGCATTTAATGCTGGCTTTGCTTCATACACAGTGAGGATTGAAATCTCACACTGCCCTTATCCAGGATTTCATACTCGGGCCTACTTTTGATCAGTGCAGCTGCTTTGATATTGTTTTTTGTCCATGATTTGGTGACCTTCACTCACCGTCAGATTGACTATAAAAAAATATACGGTTAAGATGTCATTAAAATATAAAATTGTTAAATTAAAGGTTAAGATAATTTAGTAAAGATGATTTTTTAGATCCTGCATGTTTATAAGTAGACCTTTCAATTTGCGCTCCTCTCATTGGAAGACATGTTTTGAAGTGGACCCCATGAGCTCGATTGTATTGTAGAATATGTGGGTTAGTTAGTTTTTTTATTTTTTTTATTTTTTTATGCAGGGATCCCAGCCATTTGGGTCAAATAATCCCTACCGACCAAGGAGAGAAAGCCATTTAAAATTTCATTATAGCCCCAGTGTGATAGTGCAGTTTTGAACCTACAATCTCCGGATGCAAACCGTAGTCTTGGGCCAATTGGGCCACCCCTCGGGATATGAATTAATTTGCCTGTGGGAGAACATTGAATATATTGAATAATGTTACCATCCTCACACAACAAATAAAGTTTTAGGCTCCTGTGGGAGTCCTACACGGCAACTGTGGATGACTTTATATCCTTGCATTTAATGCTGGCTTTGCTTCATACACAGTGAGGATTGAAATCTCACACTGCCCTTATCCAGGATTTCATACTTGGGCCTACTTTTGATCAGTGCATCTGCTTTGATATATTTTTTTTCCATGATTTGGTGACCTTCACTCACCGTCAGATTGACTCTCAAAAAATATACGGTTAAGATGTCATTAAAATATAAAATTGTTAAATTAAAGGTTAATATAATTTAGTAAAGATGATTTTTTAGATCCTGCATGTTTCTAAGTAGACCTTTCAATCTGCCCTCCTCTCATTGGAAGACATGTCTTGAAGTGGACCCCATGAGCTCGATTGCATTGTAGGATATGCGGGTTAGTTAGTTTTTTTATTTTTTTTATTTTTTTATTTATAATGCAGGGATCCTAGCCCTTTGGGTCAAATAATCCATACGGGTCGAGGAGAGAAAGCCGGGTAAAATTTCATTATAGCCCCAGTGTGGTAGTGCAGTTTCGAACCTATATTCTCAGGATACAAACCGTAGTCCTGAGCCAACTGGGCCACCCCTCGGGTTATGAATTAATTTGACTGTGGGAGAACATTGAATATATTGAATAATGTTACCATCCTCACACAACAAATAAGGTTTTAGGCTCCTGTGAGAGTCCTACACGGCAACTGTGGATGACTTTATATCCTTGCATTTAATGCTGGCTTTGTTTCATACACAATGAGGATTGAAATCTCACACTGCCCTTATCCATGATTTCTTGCATTGGGGTGTTAGGTGACTGAGGTGTTAGGTGACTTTGTTTTAAAAGAAAAAGGAAAAAAAAAAAGAAACGTATAAGACTGTTAATACCAGTAGATGAAATGATGATAAGTCTAGACCACTTTGTACAAATATTGATTTATTTTTCTAATGACTCAATGACTCATTTGTTTAGAGGACATTTTATTAGAATTTTATATATATCTTGGTAATTGATAGCATTGTCGTCGTCATCAATATAATATTTTTAGTTCTCAACCTAAACATTGAAATTCCATAAATATACTTTTCCGAATTCCAGTCTTTTAAAAGATAGAATGTACTTGAGCATTTGAAAATCTGATTTTCATTGGAAATACAACATTTTAAAGATTTTTTTTTAATTTCTCCAGCATTTTCTACAAATGAGTAGCCTATATTAGAAAAAAAAATCATCTTAAAAGCAACTACATCAACAGTCACTGCCCAATAATTGAGAATGGGATTATCATAGTCAGGTATTCAACAATGGGCCCACTATGTAATGATATGGATCCTACTGTAGAGCCCACATCACTTGGGCGCCATAAAGACGTCAGGCCAAATTTTTTTAATAGTTGTGTCTGACATACTACTAACACACGCATGCTTGAGCATCATCTGCAAGCACACGTGGCATTCTATACCTAACTCTCAACCGTCCAACCGAATACTAGTCAACTTTCCACATCTATTAAAATGAAGTCTACTCTTCAATAAAAAAAAAAATTAACAAGAACACCTTCAGATCCACCAATCAAATGGCATGGGCATGGGCATTTGGCCCCACCCTCTCAATGGCTCCACATATCAAGGAATCAAGGGTGGAGGTTTCTGAAGAGAACTTCTTTATAAATTTTCAGCATTGGGAAATTCTAATGGCAATGCCAGCTGAAATCCTTAAAAAAAAAATATTAATTCTTTGTTTGTTTGGAGGGTGGAAATTAATACAATTAATTTAAATTGTTTATGTGGTTAGGAAGTCCAACGTTAAATTAGAGGTCTCCCGTTTTGAATCTTACGAGACCATACCTGATGCACACCCTAATGGGTGGTGCTGTGTATTCGGGATTTTACAAATAATTAATTGTAACGGGATCGGCGGGTTCCTCATCATAAAAGGAAATGTCACTTTGGCCTAAAGAGTTCTCATTTCTATGTTCAAAATGTCACATATATTTTCGAACATTTGTAGACACAAGTAGAAGAGGGGAATAACATTTGGGACTGCTCCTTTTATAGAATTTCTGAATTGAATTGAGATGTTAGATATTTATAAACTGGATGTGATGGCTTATCCCTTTACATTTGCAAGTAGTATTTTTTTGCTTGTAATCTTAAATTTCTATGACGTTTGTACTTGTCCATGATTTCATATTCTCCAACATTTGTAAATCTTCCACCTACGAGGAGGACTCAAGAATTACACCCTAAGAAATAGCTCATAGAGAGTTTATAAATTCTCCCAACATCAATTTTATGAATTCCGCGAAAGAAATGCCCTTTGGAGAATTTAAAAAATCCCCCAAGAATAATTCAAAGGCTTCTTGCAAATAAATAAACCCACATGAGAGTAGAATTTTACTAAATGTAAATTTAACATTTTCACCTATATGAATGACACTAGATTTCACTTTCAAAAGGAGTTTTTCTTAATAGTTATTATTTTTTTGAATGGAACCTCAAAAAGGAGTTGATATTACATACATTAGAGTCAAATTCTACTAAAAAAATTTATAGTAAAATTAAATTTTATTCGAGTAAAATTTGTAACTCCTAAACATTGCTATCTATCATTGAGTTCCTCTCCCTTCACTCACATGCAAGGTAAGTGAGACGAATACATTTTAGGGTACATCGCTCGGATTACATTTTTCCATCTCCAAGAGCGAGAGAGGAATCTTGCATTCTCCAACTTTGAAATTAAAAGCCTCTCAATCAAGGGAAAAATCTTTTTCTTTTTTTTTTCATGAAAAATAAAGTGTCACACCAAGTGGACAAACAAAGGAATGTTAAGGAAATTAGCACAATTTCCCTCCATACCATGGATTCCCACTCATCCACAACATGCATGTGAACGGATTCGATCATTACACTTCCATACACACACATCCCCCCTTCCTTTCTGTCTTCTCTCTCTCTAGATATGAATAGAAGGAAAGAAGTTGGAATAACATGCGACCATTTCAAAGCGCTCTTCTCGCTCTCCCTCTGTTTTTCCTGTGAAAAGTGAGAGAGAGAGAGAGAGAGAGGCCGAGTTCGATGGCGATGGTGGAGAGCATTGTCAGCCTCTCCCTCATCCTCATGATAGTCCTTCTCCTCGCTGCCTGCCTCTTGGCCTGCAGGCCATGGCGCTTCTTCTTCTCTTCCTCCTCCGCCTCTCCCACACGCTTAATCCAGGTATCTTCTAAATGCCCTCTTCTTCTTTTTGTTTCTCTCAAATCTATGATCTTTTCGTCTTTATTTGAATTGCTCTGAGTAGACCATAGAACCCTTTTCGTTATTTCTTGCGATTAATGTGATTGTGTGTTTATTTTCTGAATTGGGTCAGTGTCCATTTATAATGGGATGGGTTTCTCCGGCTGAAGAATCCATAGCACCCCATGTGTTTGATTTTTTGTGGGTTTGAATCTAGATGGGAGTTGGGTTTTTTTTTTTTAGAGAATTTGGGGTCTTGGGGTCATTTCATTTTTAGTATTTTTCCCTAAATGGGATGCTCTTTTTCCACCTGAAAATCCATAGCATCCCATTTTTTTTTTTTTTTTTTTTTGTGGTTTGCATCAAAATGGGAATTAGGATTTTTTTGAAAATTGGGTTTATTTTGTCTCATTACTTTGGTTGTCTTATTTTTATTGAGCAACGGAGGCATGGATCTTTTGATTATGAGAAAAGGGCCCGGTTTGGTTTGATTATAATTAGCTAGGCTTATAGAGCAGCTAAGTATAATCACTAGTATGATGATCTATATATATATATATATATATGAATCCTCGTGGTTGCTGTTGGAGTTGTATTGGTGGTATTTTTGCTGATGGGGTGTGAATAAAATTGTGCTGAATGGATGATTTTTACTATCTAATTGATCCCAGCAAATGTGCAGTTCAGCTTGAGATGAAACGAAGCCTCTAGTCTTATGCTCCATCCTAAAAGAGAAAATGGCCTTTAAACAATCCATTGATATTATGCCATGCTAGCATCGTCGTGGGTCCTTGAATTGTTATGTCTGTGTTGTTTATATTGTCACCATGTGCATTTGTATAGTTAGTCATGTGCTTACTTATCATCATTATCTCCCCTCCCTCTCTCTCTCTAATTTAATTATTTCAAGTTGTAAATGTCATCCATGCAAAAAATAAATTGCCTTGCTTCAGAGTCAAAACTATTTTATTTTTCTTTAAGTGTCCATGTTGAATTGTTAGCTGTTATTGCCTGACCTTTTTTTTTTTTTTTTTTTTTCAATTTTAAATTTATAGTAGTTCATCAGGTTGACTGTTTAAAATACCAGTGTAGATAGTGGTAGCTTCATCCTCATCTCCTTATTTTCTTCATATTTAAAATGCTTTTGGTGGCATAAGCTCCAATGTTGATGGAATGCCATTATTTATTTATTTTTTACATTAGAATGATCAATGTGTAATAAGGCAGTGCATAAAACTGAAATTGCATAATAGGAGATTGGGCTTTTCTGCCTTCCCCACTTATCTTCTCACCACCTCAGTCATAGAATAGCTCTGATGTTGGAGTCCCTTCAGGGTGGAGTCAAGCTTAGAACATAGACCAAGCACTAGTAAGTGAAGCAAACTAGAGAGCAAAGTGACCAAGTGATTGGTAGATTAGTAGGTGCTCTGAGCAAGTTGATGTCGGCCCACAGGTTTTGTTTGATCCTTCACACTTTCCGATTGATCAGTTCATTCATAAACCCTGTCCATTGTGCCTAAAATTTTCCTCATTTTTTGAGACTTGTTCCATCTTATTACACTCACTTGTCATTACAGTAGGGGGTGATGATAGGAGTTGATGATCTGAAGGCTATACTTGACATAGAACTCTCCTTCCATGGCATAGACTGAACAGGGCTGTGGGTGCTCTCCTTCGGCGGTGTAATCAACTTTACACAGACTCGACTTGACTGGGATCCACCTGGTGTGGAGAGGAGCAGATGCTAAGATGCAATGGGTCTTGCCGACAGGTCAAGTGGATCAATGTAGAGTCCTTAACACTTGTCTACACAGTTCATGTTGTCAGGACATCTTCACTGTATTTTTACTGGGCGGTTTCGATGATATCCAGGGAGTTTTAGCTTACGTGGTCACTTGACTTGGTATAGAAATAGAAACATGCCCATCTTAGCTTCCTACATGTAGGGCATGCAAGTGTACATTTACATGCAGTCTCTTGGGAAGAATTTCTCTACTCACGTGTCCGTCGGTATCAAGGTTTCAGAAGTTCTAGTGGGTTTTGTCAGCATTGGACCTGAACAATGCAGAGGTGGCTGACACAATCGAGGACAGTGTTCCCATAGGCACTACTGGATTATGACTCTGAAGATTGTATCATATTACAAAATGGTTTTGCCTCCAATTAATTTGGTTTTAGTTAGCTGCAACCATCAAATTCCATTTCTCTGCTTCTATTTTCTGACTTCTTACTTCTTTCTGTTGGTATCACTTGCTTATCAGATGCAAGTACTTTGCTATTGAATATCTAATATGTACTTTATTACCTCTATAACATGTTGTTATTTGTTTGATCAATTGCCATCCATCTTCTCAAAAGGCTTGTTTCTAAATGAAACCTGTGTTGTTTCTGGTCCTTACTCCTTACTTTGCAGGCTGATGACATAGAAAAACCTCTTATTCCCCATGATCTGAATGTGGCCCCAGATCCTAGAAATGACTTGGCCAGGATCTCTTCTTTAGAGGGATCCGGGGTTCAAATTGAAGGAGGTTTCAGCTCCCCAAGAACACATGGACTTGTTTGCGAGCAGAGAGCGGCATCGACTGATGTACAATCGAGGCAATGTAAACCAGTCTTTTACTTTCTCAACTGGTGTACTGTGTAATTGTGTATGTAATCATCTACCGAACTGCTCTTTCTCAGCAATTAGTAATTATAGTTCTTTTGAATAAATTCTTCCAGGTGCTAGTTTGGTTCTAGATGTAATTACTGAACCTTCAGAAGATCTATTAGTTGGTCAGACACTTAGATGTTCACCCTTGTCAAGTTGGCCCATTGAAGACAGAAAGCATGATAGAAATGAAGATGAAGATTACAACTCAGCATCTGTGTTAGATGATGATAGATATCGTGTTTCACTACCTGAGGGGTCTAGGGTTCAATTCGATGTAGGTTTCAACTCCCCAATGATGCATGAACCTGTTTTTATGCAGAGGACTGCATCAACTGATGTACATGTGAGTCAAGGTATACTGATCTTTTATTTTTTCAACTGATGAACTGCATCTGTCATCATCAACCAAACTGCTCTTTTCAGAAATCACTAATTATAGAATTTATTTTTTGAATAAATTCTTCCAGGTACCAGTTTGGGTCTAGATGTAATTGCTGAACCTTCAGAAGATCTATTAGTTGGCCAGACACTTAAACGTTCACCCGTGTCAAGTTGGCCTGTTCAAGACAGGAAGCATGGTAGAACAGAAGAACCAGATTACAAGTCATCATCTGTCTTAGATGAAAAATATCGTTTTTCACTGCCCGAGAATATTGCTGGTCAAACGTATTTCTCTTTCTTTAACTGATAGTTCTATTTTCACTTTAAAAGTGTTATGGGATTTTATTCTGCGTCTTGTGATTTTTTTTTTTTAAGTTCTGTATCTTCTGATTTTGTAAAACATGTCATCCTATCTCTTTGTTAGAAGTGCAGGAGGCAGCAGCTTGACCTTAGAAGTTAAATCCGGTCCTTCTCGTGGGCTTTGTTGCACTCTACAGTCAACAAATACTTCTCGCCTTCCATTTATTCTTGGAAGAGTTCCTCCCAGTGGTTTATTACTTAAGGATTCAGAAGTTTCAGGGAAGCATGCAGTGATAAACTGGAACTTAAATGTATGTATCGTTGTCTTCATAATTGTTTTGTATATTTTCCATGTTATTTTCATTCATTGTGTGAGTGTATGCATGTCATCTTTCTGAGTGCTAACAGTTAGAATCACCTGTGGCAGAAATTGAAATGGGAACTGGTGGATATGGGTAGTCTAAATGGGACACTCTTAAATTCTCACGTAGTCAACCAGCCTGATTCAGAACAGCGGCAATGGAGTGAGCCAATTGAGCTTTCAAGTGGAGACATAATAACTCTTGGCACAACATCTAAAATATTTGTGAGTTGAATTCCCGTTACTTGTAAGCTTGTTAATGTACAGCATATTTTCCTCTTCAACTGTTCACGTAGTTCAGGGTAGGTGTGTTATTGCATGCTTAAAGGGTCACTTGTTTGAATTTATCTACATATGTAAATGGTGCACAATACACATGCGATATGGTTATGCATGATCATGTTTGTTTGGGTTTATTTCTTCATGTGACATGTAAACTAGGTGTGAAATAGTGTGTAAATGAGGCCATTTTCGACCTCTCATTTACATACCTGAAGAGGTGGTAAAATGATACACATGTCACTGTGGCTAGGCAGTTGAACATGTAGTAATGCCCAAACGGTTTATGGGTTCGAATCCCATCAATTACATTTTTTTTCCCCATTTATCTGTGTCCCAAATTCAACATTCAAGTCGTCCATCTTCCTTCTAGGGCTATGAAACCTCAATTAATTTCATGTTTTGAGACTTTATAGATTTTGAGAAATTTATAAAAAATCCAAAAATACACCCTATAAATCTAGTTTGTGCACTTTTGTGAACCCCCATTTCATGATCTGAAGTGTTCAATATTCTCATATCAATAATAACTAATAAGCATTAAAATGTGTATTTTCATATCTTTAATCTTCATGGATTTTAAGAAATTCTTGAAAAACATCCAAAAAATCCTAACACATCTAAAACCGTTGGAGTTGCTCATGTGAAAATGGTTATTTTGACAAATACAGTGATGGAAAATAGGCACTACGACCTTCCCCCTATTGTTGCATAACACCCTTTGTCTCAGTTGACTCTGGTTTATCCTTCTGTTGCCCATCCATGTTAAACTTTATAATCCAAGGAGGTGGAATCCATCATCTATTTAAATTATATACATCATCTTATTTTGAATTAATGATACTTGTTCTATTATTTATATTATATCTATCATGTAATTTTCAAGGGATGTCCCCTTGATTTATTCTATGTTGTTAACATTTTTCTATTCTACAAATCATCAAAATATGAAATTGCTGATTTACTCTCGACACACTGCTTTTATTAATGACACATGCTGAAAAGTGGAAACTTAATGCTGACATTGAAGCCTTTTTTTGGTATTGATGTTGTTCCAACCATTTTCATCTTATCTTGCTACATTCAATAGAGTTAACTGTACTGAAAAAGGCGTGCTTGACCTCTAGCTTGTTGTTTGCACCATTATGAGCACTGTGCTTGGTACGGGGTCCATCCATTTTATCATTCATGCTTTTCCCCATTCTTTCTTTCATATCTGGCAGGTTAAAATTGCACAGCATGTTGAACACCAAATTCCCTTTGGAGTTGGTATGGCATCTGATCCTATGGCTCTGCGCCGAGGTGGAAAGAAGCTTCCCATGGAAGATGTGTGCTATTACCAATGGCCACTTCCTGGAGTTGAACAGGTATTCATATTACAAGATAAATTGTGGAAATATTCTTATGCACTATTGTTAGAAACTTACCATAACAATGCTTAAAATGCAGTTTGGACTATTTTGTATCTTTGATGGCCATGGTGGAGCAAATGCAGCCAAAACTGCTAGCAAGTTAGTGTTTTCATTCCAAATTAAGTTTTCTGCTAGAGATAGTGAAGGCTGTTGGCAAATATAAAGATGGTAGATATTGCTGTTAGTCCGTTTAGTTACCATTCATATGTTATTTTTGTGGATGAAACAAGATATTGTGTTCATTCTTGATTTAGGCATTGAATGGCTGTTAATGCTTCGGTGTTTTTTTTTTTTTTTTTTTTGTTGGGCTACTAGTTTAGGAGTAATACTTTCACTTGAGGACCAGGGACTGATCCCCTGGCATGTGAAAGCTGATATGCTTTAGTTGTTAATGAATTGCAGTTGCTTTATTTTTCTTCTTGCAATTATATACAATAAAAGTGTCTTGAGTGGTTTAGATCTGATTCGTAGATATGTAAGCCTCAGTTATGATAAACTTGTATTTCAGAATAAACCTGTCAGCTTTATTGTACTTAATGGAGTCAAATTATGGTTTGCACTGATATGACTCGGTGGACTAAATTGCACACGACAACCAGTATTTAACACTTGATAAAGTATATATATATATATATATATATATATATATTTCTAAGCTTGTACACAGGAATGGCAAAATCTGACCCTATTAGCTAATCAAACCTGTATCTGTCCTCCGTTTGATTTGCATTAGCATCTAGTATCTTATACGGGTTGGTTAGGGGTGGGGTAAATCTGTCCCCATGCCCTGCATTAAAATAGGTTGGGTTAGCATTGATCCATGTAGCCCACATAACCTGCATAGGGTTATGTTTTGTTTAGGCACCGGTAATGTAAAGGTAATGTTAAGCCCAGATGTGACATACCATGTTTGGATGATAAAATGGTGCGGTAAAGTCCAATCCAGCCGTGATTTTTTTTTTTACCACATAATTTATTGCAAGATAACTTTTCTTTACCTTATAAAAAACATGGTAAACCGTGGTAAAGTCAATACAAAAATCCACTTCTTACCACTCTCTATCTCACCTTTACTTTACCTTAGACAATCCAAACATACATTTTACCACACCTCTACTTTTACTTCATTATACCTCTTCCATGATGTGACATTCCCTTTGCTATACCACACATAAACAAACGTAAATGATGAAGTATAATTTCTGATAGCTACATGGTCATGTAGTTGACGATTTGACCAACCACATGGGCTTAGGAGAGGCTAAGGCCCTTTGTTACATGAATTATTGAATAGGGAGGGTGATCAAGGAAAAGACATCGTCAATTTTCAAACCATGGTCCTCAATTTCCTTCATGAGAAAGGATTTCAGTTGAAAAATTTCCCCCTTTTTAACATGAATTGCAGAAATGGGTGGGTGATTAAGGAGAACCCGCCATCGATTAAAACCCAAGTCCTCAAATCCATTCATGCAAGACGAATCCATTTGAAGAATTTCAGTGATGCAGGCTCAAGAGGCCCAATCAATGAGGATCATGTGTTAGACCTGACCCTGGATCATGTAGAAAAGTTTGATTTAAGCTAATGGGGTCTTGATCCATCTTAATGTCAGTTTTGAAAGACCTATGGTGTGGATCTATAGATCTATGGTGGGGAAGGATTGGCAGCAGGATTTTATTAACCCTCATTGAGGCCATGGTTGTCTCCATCAACGTTTATTTTTATTTTGATTTTGCATTTGAATTTGAACTTGAATCTGAATTTGTGTTTGAACTTGCATTTAAGTTTGAGTTTGAATTTATATTTGAATGATAGGATGGGATTTTATGTTTTTACTATTATTTAAGCAATGTAAGGGGGCATTCAGGTCTAAATTTGCTTTTATTCATTTTATTTTAATCAAAGTTTGTCCTTAGTACTTTTGCAATTCCTTCTCCTTGGTTTGAGATTACTCTCATTGGAATGCAACCAGGCTTGTGGTCAAATAGGATGCCTACAATTGTCTCAAGTTTTTAGCACTAGTGAATAACCCTTATTTCCTTCCATTTCTCTCTTCCTTTGAGTAAGTAGTTAGGAATTAACCCTTATTTCCTTCAATTTCTCTCTTTCTTTGAGTAAGTAGTTAGGAATTCTATACTATTCATGTTGTTGAATAGGCTGATTAGGATTTGGATTTTTTTAGATTGGTTGATTAGGATTCGGATCTTGTTTTTTAGTTTGCAAAAGGTATATGGAATTAGAAGCCTTAAAAAATGGGTTTATGGAAATAGATTGATTCTGAAATAATGAAAAGAAGAGTTCGATTTGTGGACTTCTGTGGAACTAATTTTTATTTCATTTCTGACAAAAGTTTTTTGTGTGAGTTCATGCACCTATCTAAGATCCCTGACACATCATTTATGTTTCACTCAAGTTGACCTGATCATCACACACACACACACACACTCATCATTTATGTTTCACTCAAGTGACCTGATCATCTGCAGTCGAAATTTGAGGACTACATCTTGCAAGAATTGTGAGTTGTTTTAGTAAGAATAGCTGATGGCTATTTATAGATTACTGCAGAATATACTAACCTGATCACAACATAATGCTAGTCTAATACAGGACAAGTTTAATCTAATCTTAATCTGAGACAAATTTATGTAGTATTTTCAGGAATTGATAAACCAAACCAAACCAAACCAAACCAAGCCTTTTCCCACTAGGTGGGGTCGGCTATATGGATTTGACGACGCCAATCAAATCTGTTTAGGGCCATGTCCTCCGTTAGATCCATGTAGGCAAGGTCATGTTTAATAGTTTCTTTCCAACTTCTCTTGGGTCTCCCTCTCCCTCTCCTACTCCTGGCAATCTCTATGCCTTCACACCTTTTAACAGGTGCTTCCATTGGACGCCTTCTAACATGGCCAAACCATCTTAGTCGATTTTCTCTCATTTTATCTCCAATCGGTGCTATTCCTACTTTGCCCCTAATCTCCTCATTCCTAATCCTATCTCTCCTTGTGATCCCGCACATCCATCTTAGCATTCTCATCTCCGCAACTTCCATCTTCTTAACATGATTATGCTTTACTGCCCAACACTCTGATCCATATAACAATGCTGGTCTTACCGCCACCTTATAATACTTTCCTTTAACCTTGAGGGGGACTTTCCGATCACACAAGACCCCCGAAGCACTCCTCCATTTGGTCCACCCGGCCTGAATCCTGTGACTTACATCAGTATCAATCCCTCCATCCTGTTGCACCATCGATCCAAGGTACCTAAAGTTTTCTTTCTCTACAATCTTTTGTGTGCCTAAACTTACTTTTATGTTACCAAGTGTCCTACTTTGGCTAAACTTGCACTCCATATATTCCGTCTTGCATCGACTTAGCCTAAACCCTTTTGTCTCTAACGTTTTCCGCCATACTTCTAGCTTAGCATTCACTCCTTCTCTCGTCTCATCTACTAAAACAATGTCATCTGCAAATAGCATACACCACGGCACCTCATCCTGAATATGTCTTGTAATCTCATCGATAACTAGGGCAAATAAGTACGGGCTTAACGCTGAGCCTTGGTGTAGACCAATCGTGATAGGAAACTCCTTAGTCTCTCCGCCAGTCGTCCTTATAGATGTCACGGCTCTATCATACATATCCTTTATCGCCTCAATATATGCGACACACACTCTTTTCTTTTCCAGTACTCCCCATAGAATCTCCCTAGGAACCCGGTCATAGGCCTTCTCCAAGTCAATGAACACCATATGTAAATCTTTCTGGCCTTCTCTATACTGTTCCATTAACCTCCTCAGGAGAAAGATAGCCTCCATGGTTGATCTCCCAGGCATGAAACCAAATTGATTATCTGAAATGTTTGTTGTCCTTCTTAGTCTTCTCTCAATAACTCTCTCCCATAATTTCATCGTATGGCTCATCAATTTAATCCCGCGGTAGTTCGCACAGTTCTGAATATCTCCTTTGTTCTTGTATATGGGTATAAGAATACTTTTCCTCCATGCATCAGGCATCTTCTTGCTCTTTAGCACTACATTAAAAAGTTTTGTCAACCAATTTATGCCATTCTCCCCCAAGCACCTCCAGACCTCAATAGGGATACCATCTGGCCCAACCGCTTTCCCATTCTTCATCCTTTTCAATACTTCTTTAACTTCTTCCCTACTGATTCTCCTATAGAACATATGATTCGATTCTTCCCTAGAAATGGTAAGCTGTCCCAATTGTATGTCACTACTACTGCTTTCGTTAAATAACTTGTAGAAGTAGCTCTTCCAACGCTCCTTTATCTCATCGTCCTTTACTAATACCTTTTCATCCTCATCCTTAATGCATTTAACTTGGTTTAAGTCCTTGGTCCGCCTATCTCTGGCTTTAGCAAGCTTGAATATCTCTCTTTCGCCTTCCTTAGTGTCAAGTCGCCTATATAGCTCCTCAAATGCCTTTGCCTTGGCCTCACTAACTGCCTTTTTGGTTTCTCTTTTTGCTTCTTTATACTTTTCCAAGTTTGCTGCATTTCGATCCCTTTGCCAAGTTTTAAAACTCTCTCTTTTAACTCTTATCTTGTCTTGAATGGCCTTGCTCCACCACCATGCCTCCTTTTGTGCCGGAGCACCCCCTTTGGATTCTCCTAAGACTTCTTTCCCTACCCTCCTAATACACTCTGCTACCTTATCCCACATATTATTTGCACTCTCATTTATCGCCCAAATGTCTTCCTCTAGTACTCTATCCCTAAATGCTAGTTGCTTATCACCTTTCAAGTTCCACCATTTAGTCTTTGAGCATCTATACAACTTCTTTTTTGTAGTCCACCTTTGTAGCTGCACATCTATGATCAACAACCTATGTTGGGAAGTCAAGCTCTCCCCCGGTATCACCTTGCAATCTTTACAAGCTAAGCGGTCTCTTTTCCTAATTAAGAAGAAGTCAATCTGTGTCCTTGAGGAGCCACTCTTATAAGTCACCAAATGCTCCTCTCTCTTCCTAAAAAAGGTGTTAGTCACCATGAGATCATAAGCCACTGAAAAGTCCAAAATATCCTTCCCTTCTTCATTTCGATTACCGTATCCAAGTCCCCCATGTACTCCTATATATCCATCTACGTCGCGTCCTACATGGCCATTCAAATCTCCTCCTATGAAGACCATCTCGCCTTGGGGTATCTCTAGTAGCACTCCTTCCAAATCTTCCCAAAACTTCTCCTTATGTCCATCTCCTAAGCCCACCTGGGGGGCATAAGCACTAATTACGTTCACTATCTCTTCTCCTAACACTAACTTAATTGCAATAATCCTATCTCCACAACGCTTTACATTAACTATATCTTCCTTTAAGTCCTTGCTCACTACTATGCCAACCCCATTCCTCGCTCTATTAAGTCCCGTATACCATAACTTATACCCAGTCCTCTCGATCTCTTTAGCTTTCTGTCCCATCCACCTTGTCTCTTGCAAGCAGGCAATTGCGATTCGTCTCCTTTCCATTGTATCCACCACTTCCATAAGTTTCCCAGTTAGGCTCCCAATGTTCCAAGTACCTAATCTCAGTCTTCTATTTTGGGCTAGCTTCCTTACCCCCCGCACTCGTCCAATAAAGTGTGGGGACCCTTGCCTATTTAGCACTGCACCCGGGCGCCGATGCAGCGGTCCTTGCTCACTTATCACTGTACTCGGACTATACAGCGCGTCGCTAAGTAGGGGACGCCCCAACGAAATATCATTAGGTCTCAAATCCATAAAGAAATCCGACTGAGTATTGTGCTGGCTGTCGGCTACCTAACGCACAACCCTCCTCCTTTGTCCGGGCTTGGGACCGGCTATGTCAAGGATACCCCAACATAGGCGGAGTTATTTTCAGGAATTGATAAAAAAAAAAAAAAAAACCCTTCTCACCAAAGTTTCTCATAATTACAGGGTAAGCCATAATTACTGGATATTTACGTATACCCCCTCCTCTGTCTCTCGACACGACACCTACTACATTTGCTGCATTGTTCTGATTTTTGCAACCTGATAACAAAATCAATCCAAGACTTTAAAGACCCCTCCACATGCCTGTGGGAGGCACCCATTCCCATCCACACACGGTCTCAACAGTCTCTCTCTCTGAGCTTTCTTTGGTTGATTCTCTAGATAGGAGGTTGCACCCATCCCTTTTTTTTTTATGTCCTATACTGTGCTTTATTTTCTGTCTGCAAGAAAAATTGAATTGAATCCCAAGATATTCTTTTGATGAACAGTAAAGGATCGAACCATAATTACGTTACTCAGTCTTGTGGGCAGCCTCATCATTATTATTACTCAGAATTTGCTCTAGAATATCTTTTTTTCCTCTTACAGAGCGTAGTTTTCACAATTCAATTTTGCATTTTTTCTAGAATATCTTTTTTTACTGTTCACAGAACAAAGCTTTCACAATTCAGTTTTGCCTACAGTCATGACCTTCCATTCTTAGTCTCAGGATAACTTTTCAATGTATAATTTCATTCTTAGCTTTTGTTGGTGTTGCAGTTAAGTCTCACAATCACTAATGGGTCCTGATTTTATTGTCCAGATCACTGCCCAAGATTGTTGCTGATATTTTATTAATTTCAGAAAGAAGAGAGAAGGTTCTTTCCCTATATGATGCTTCAGAAGTCCTTAGGGATGCATTTGCTCAGACAGAAGCAGCAATGAATGAACATCAGTATGAGGTTTTAGTTCAAACCACAACTTCTGTGTGTTAGATATTCTTTATGACTTATGGTTTTTGCAAATGCACATGTTCATCATTACAGTAGTTTCTAAGTATATTATTATCCTGTCCCCAGATCTAGAGAACTTTGGTAGTGCTGTACAGGAATCTCAAGAATGCAAATGGACAAAACATGTACATATGACCTGGAAGGACTCTGCTGCAGGATCATTTGTCTTGTTCCACAAAATGTGGATGAGAGATGCTCTGAACCCAGTCCCATTTAGAAAGGACATAGTAATGAAGTGAAAAAAATGACTAAAATGGAGAGGCCTTGTTCATGGTGCTCCTACTGTGGCTGGTGGAAGGCTTGCCTGTCTGTGTTTTGAACTTACTGAGTTCACTGCATAATTTGGCAGGCCTTACAAATTTGAGTGCTGTGGTGTTAGTGCATGATCCCATGGATGAATGTGTAAGGTTGCAACTAGGTTGGGTTGGACCTGGCTGAGGCTTGTGTGAACCACTGTTTATTTATTGAGCACAGTTTGACTGGACTCATTATGGAGCCCTGTTATTTTGCTGAAAATGATGCTTGGCTACTTAGTTTGGGCCATATCATGGGGCTGGCCTTACACCATCGACCTTAAACGCCTAGCCTGAATCCTACACAAGTTGGCTGGTCTGGGATTGAGGTCAAAGTGCCCAGAGAGAGAGAGAGAGAGAGAGAGAGAGAGAGAGAGAGAGAGAGAGAGAGAGAGAGAGAGAGAAGAAAAAAAGAAAAAGATACGGCAGATTGGCAGAGAGAGAGAGAAGAAAAAAAGAAAAAGATACGGCAGATCGGCAGATCTTGGACATCATTGTTATCTATGTTTTAGTTATTACTATTATAATTATTTAACGTTTCCTGTCCCTAGTAGACTTTTGGACCCCGGCTGGCAACTAGTGGGCTGGGTAGGCATCCAACCTTCACTTCTCGGAGGTTGCAACAGTTAATATCTCCCTTTCAACTAGGGCTCAATACTACAACTCCCACCTACAGGGAGGAATTTACTGTCCCTTACCCGCTGCTCTAGGCAGGTGGGATATTAGCTTGTTTCCTTTGCTGGATGCTCTCTTGGCATGATATTATGATGATGCTTTGGGAGAGATTGGTTAAAACTTAAAACCTTTATATTCTTGATTGTGATTACCTTTTCTACATGGAAGATGTTATAAGAAATCCTTTATATATGTTGAAATCTGTAGCACTTTTCAGGGTTGTACTGCGACCGTTCTTTTGGTTTGGGCCGATCCTCATGAAGAGTTCTTTGCACAGTGTGCAAATGTTGGTGATTCAGCTTGTGTTATAAAGTGAGTTTCTTATGGTGCCTTGAAAAACTTGGGCTATTTATGAAGTTCCTTGTAAAGCTTTTTTACCCCACACAGTAGTTAATGCATTTCAATGTATTCATTGAAATAGACTGAATTTTGTCAAATGTGGAGAAATCTGATACACACATTCAAGTTCTGATTTTCAACAATCAACACTGCTCCCGACTGGTTGCAGAATGATAAAGATCAATCTGCTCATGAAAGAAATGGTTGCCAGTGGAACTTGAATACTTCAAAATAAGCAATGTATCCATGTTGTATCGAATCTGATACTTCAATTTTTGTATGCACAAATCCATGTCCCTGTTGTATTCATAGCATGTCATTGCTGTCTCCACACCGCATCTGAACATCAGTAAGGATTTAATGGGGTGCATCTGGGACGGAAACATGTGTATCTGTATCTGGGATCCAGATGGAATCCGGACCCAACACAGATCCTATATGTTGGAACCGAGCCCAGCATTAACATTAAGGCCCAAGATCCAGTTTCTGATCTGTATCAGTGACAAGAAGTAGGCCTCATATGATTAATACTTGGATCAAGCCTCAAAGTAGATCTGTTAAGCATACAAGCGAGGCTCTTGCAATGGCAATATGTCCTGTATTTTTTAGTACACAGTTGTAGTTGGTCTGGATCTGGACTCGTGTTTGAACACATGAGGACCAATTCTGGATGATAAAGCTTCAGATCTCATATACATGGATTGGGGTTCTGATCTGAATTAAAACAGTTTTCATGCCCTTTTTTTTCTGAATGGGGACTGGTGATATTTTAGTTGTGGGATACCCACTGACATCCTGTGTACTATAGAGTGTACATTTGGGTGAGAAGTACATTGGTTTTACATCATATTTTGGTGTCAATATCAATTGATATTGTGATTCACTTTAATTCCTAAAAAACCCTTTATTTCTTCATTGACAGTATTGGGGAGAAGCAGATTACAATGACAGAGGACCATCGGATAACAAGTCAATCAGAAAGAAATCGCTTGAGAAAGACTGGACCACCATTGAGAGATGGTGAAACACGCTTATGCGGTGATGCTTTGAGTTACTTCTTCAATGTCTCTTGTGTTCAGCATATGATTTTTCTAGCTTACAGACCGTGAGTGGCTGCAGGTTTGAATATTGCCCGCATGCTGGGAGACAAGTTTCTAAAAGAGCAAGATGCCCGCTTCAGTCCAGAGCCATATGTGAGTCAAGTTGTGCATATACCGAAAGGGCGCAAGGCCTTTGCCCTGCTGGCAAGGTGATCTTTTTTATATGATCTTTCTTTTCTCCCCACTATAACAGAAATGAAATTCTGTTCTGATTTTGTATTATATTGCTTTTACATTGATGTAGTGATGGGTTATGGGATGTTATCAGTGTCAAGAAAGTTGTGCAGCTTGTCCTTCAGGTATGCCACTTGTCTTGAACAGTTCGCAGGCTGTATCTTGGAATTCTTTGTTTTTTACATTGACAATCTTCTGTGTCACTAACTGGACAGACAAAGGAGAGATATGGCGCAGATATGGAGAATTCAGCGGAGAGGATAGCTAAGTTTGTGTTGAGTGAGGCCAGAACTCTGCGCACAAAGGATAACACGTCAACAATTTTCCTGGATTTTGATACCGCTAGAACTGTTCCTTGTAACATTTTCTCATAAATCTGATTAAAAAGTTTTACATTTCCAAGTAGTTCCATTGCTTTCTCTCTCTCTCTCTCTCTCTCTCTCTCTCTCAATGATGACACAACTCAAGCCTTGCAATCTCATGGTTGCAACAGTGAGCACCTTCCTCCTGTGCTATAAGAGGTTGTGTTTTGATCAACGCTTATTTCTGCTTTCTTTTCCACGTTTTCCCCATGTTGAAACAGATAAAGGGTATTGTTCATCATGAAATGCCATGGGAGAAGTTCATTGTAGGCTATCAGAAAAGGTGGTGGCATCTGATTCCACAGGCCTTGCACTCCATTTCTTCTCTGAGGCCGAATTTCATGATGGGTGGGATTTGGACTATAAACCATTTCCTTGCTTCCATCCTTGTGGAGTTCCTAAGGGCGTGTTTGGATATGTGGTGAAGTGAGGTGAGGTGAGATAAAGCCTCCATTATCTATAAGAAAAGACAATGGGTCATATCAAAAGTACACAATTTCGAAACTCTTTCCATCTTTTTTAAAAAAAGTAAAAAGAGTAACCTCCTTTTTCCACTAAAAGACAAAAAATCTACACTTTTCTATACAAAAAATAAAAAAGATTCCATACCAAACAACTAAAAACAAAACATCATCATAACACCTTATATTTTATTATCTCTTGATTTGATGATTTACCTCACTATACTTCAATTTACCATACATTCAAACAGGCCTTTAGGCTGATTCACATAAAAAGGTGGTGATGGGTTCTAGTGATTTCACAGGGACCTGCACTCTTATCACCGTCTGAGAGTGAACTTCATGAAAATGGTTGATTTGGATAATTTCTTTCCTACCTGGCGTCTTTCTAGGCCAGAGGAAATTCACAGAAACACTTTTCCTTGAGTTGTTTTCTAGTGGTAGTTGCTTCAATCATTGCCATAACCCATTACAGGACCTATCAAAGAGGCCCCTCAGATCTTTAACCTACCTGGGTCTTTAGTCTCCTATTTTTTTTCAAGGATTTAGTGCCGAGTGCCCGAATTGTCAATATTTCGGTTCTTCTAGTCGATGGTACAAATCATTAAAATGTGGGGTCCATAAGAAGATAGAGCTCTTTTTGGTTCAGTCTCATCAGATGGCCTATCCTTTGATATGATCGGTTGATTGATCAGTTTATTTTCAAAATGGGCCTCAACATAACTGTGTGGGGATGCTATAAAAAAAAAATTGGTCCTCAGCATAACTGTTTGGGGATGCTATAAAAAACAGGGGGCTGTATGGAACTCAAAATTACCTGGTCAAGCATTCCTGTAAGTGCCCCACCATTCAAAAATATTCAATGAGAATCGGCTTCACAGTACTTGATATGTGGTCCATCCTATTTTCTATGTCATCCAACCCACCTATGATGATGACCTTCTGCGCGCCCCATGTACTATCTAATGAATCTCAAGGGGTAGCTCAGTTGACCTAAGATCACGGTTTGCACCCGAAGGTTGTAAGTTTGAAATTGTACTATCATACTGGGGCTACAGAGGAGTTTACCCGGCAATCCTCTGGGTTCGGAGGAATTAGTCTAGCCTAAAGGGTTGAGAACCCTCCGATAGCGAAAAAAAAAAATACACTATCCAATGATAAGATTTATACTTATTCAACATATTGCTCATTGTTGTTGAACTTAGGAAAAAAAAGGAGGGGGAGAATGCATTCTAAAACTATTTAAAATTGAGATACATAGAAGAAAGGGTAAAATGATCTAACTTGGTTGATCTTTTGCATACACCAAAGTTTATGGGAACTTTTCTAAACCCCAACTCTCCTATGATTGACATGTGTCCTAGCGTAGTATAAGTCCAGTAAAGCCTCCATTTTTCATATTAGATGTCACATCAAATGCACTTTAATTCAAAATTCTCTTCCTCTTTTTTAAAAAAAAGTAAAAAAACAATCACCTTTATCCACTAAAATACAAAAATACTTTACTTTCCCATACAAAAAGTCAAAAATATTCCGTAACAAACAACTAAAAATAAAATACAATCATAACCCACTTATATTTTATTATTTCTTCAAATCAACTTTACTTCACTTGACTGTATTAGTAATGTGAATTCCACAAGCAAGTTCACGTAGAAATTTGTGCTGACAACTCTCAAGTAAATTTTCGACCCAAGTTGCAAAAATTGCAGCCTAAAACAATTATCAGATAGTAACTCCAGCTGGGAAAATGATTTCAAGCGAATAGAACACATGTGAGTACAACTCTAGGGGCCCACTTGTGCAAACTTTTGATTAGTGCATCCCCTTTGATAATATTTTCGTCCCATGATTTGGCACCATGTCTAATTTTACAATTGATGAGCTTTTACCGTAAAATGTCCTACAGTTAAGATATTATTAAACTTTAAGCACGTTAAATCAACTGCTAATGTAATTTAGTGGGCTATTTTTTTTTTTTTTTTCGCTCACACTTCTCATTTAAGAGGGAACTTTCCTTTTTGGCCTCTATCATTGAAAGACTTGCATCTAAGTGGGGCAATGCTCTCATATGCAGTCTGGTCATAGTAGAACACTCACTTACATGTAACCCTGATTCTTGGGATCACTTATTATGATGATTTTTTGACGATGTGCAATTTTAAGAACTTTGACCCAACTGTTGGCCCAGTGGGTCCAGACCAATTGGGTTCAGGGTTATGGGTAATTTGGTAATTGTACCAGGACTTTCTTATTGACTAGGATAGGGTTTCTTGGGGAATAAGAAAAAGAGCATTATATATTCATGTAATGTGTAACCCATGAGAGAACTGTACTGCATATCATACAGAGAGTGAATCCAAAGGAGAGTAGAGTTTCTTTCCCGTGGACGTAGGCAAGTTTGCCGAACCACGTAATTCTCTTGTTCTTGTGTGTGGTTGATTGTTTGTTTGATCGCTTATTCACGTTTCCGCATACACGCGCACAACAAGTGGTATCAGAGCCTAGGGTTTCTAGGATTGGATTATGCTGCGTTTGTGATCGACGGATCGGATCAACGAATTGATCTAGATTCCTTCACGTGGTTTCTCGTTGCAGGAAAGGGACAGAGATCGAACCGATCTCTGTTGGGCCACACCACCAGTGCAGTAAAGACCGGATAACAGGGATCGATCTTTCCCTGTTGTTCCCCTGTGCAGGGAGAAACTAATCCTGAATTTACGGACCGGATAACAGCAGATCCGGACTCTTGCCGTCGCAAGATCTTCATCGGAGAAAAGAGCTAGCCGCTGCCGAAAAAAAAAAAACCCAGATTTTTTTTCGCCGATCGGAGCAGCCGCCGCCGCCCGTCGCCGGACTCCTGCTTGTCGCCGGAGTAGGATCGCCGGCCGTCACCGTCCGCCGCACCCCATCGCCGTTCGCAGTAGTGCCGTGGCCGGAGGAGAAGACAAGAAGGCGCAGGCGCTTCTTCGTTGCGTTCCTGGTTGTAACAGAACCCAGTTCTGTTTGAAGAAGAAGTGTGCAGATCTGGGCCGAGTCAGATTTCGGGTCGGGTTGACCTGACCTGTTACTGCTTCTGAGTTAGAAGCCCAGCGCAGGCCAGCCCACAGCCCAGCCAGGTCAGGTTCAGTTCGTAGGTCAGTTCAGCCTGACCCGTGAAGCAGGAAGCCCATTCCAGCAAGCCGCTGACGTCAGCGCCACGTCAGCAGAACAGTACTGTCAGCAGGGGTTTGACCAAATTGAGGGCTGAAAATTGTTCTTGCGATATCTTGATCATCCGAGGTCAGATCGGAGATCCGTTTGCACCTATAGAATCGTTGCGAGCAGATCTACATAACTGTGGAAGAAGATTGGAAGTTTGACGGTCAACACGAAAGTTTGACCAATCGGAGCGCAGAAAACAGTTTTTGCGATATCGGAGCCATCCAAAGTCGGATTTCAGATCCGTTTCTTCCAGCGTGCTCGTGGTGACGAGTTCTACAGATTGGTGCAGGTTTTGAGGTTAGTGAAAGTTGTTTGTTTTTCTTGATTATTCAATTGAGATGGATAACAACACTGTTAACACTACCATGATCAAACTCAACCATACCAATTGGTTGATTTGGAAACCTAAGATGGAGGATATACTTTATTGCAAAGACCTCTATGATCCCATTGAGGGGGATGCTGCCCGACCAAAAGAGATGTCTGATCCAGATTGGAAAAAGATACATAGAAAGACCATTGGTCACATTAGACAGTGGGTGGATAACAGCATATTTCATCACGTGTCTAATGAAACCAATGCGAAGACCCTTTGGAAGAAGTTAGAAGAAAGATATGAGAAGAAAACTGCTGTGAACAAAACTTTTCTGATTAGAAAGCTTGTAAATATGAAATTCAAGGATGGTGGTAAAATTGAAGATCATATAAATGATTTCCAAAGCATTGTGAATGAACTGGCTACAATGAAGATGGTCCTTGATGATGAGATGCAAGCTTTATTTCTTCTAAGCTCTTTACCAGATACATGGGAAACATTAGTTGTTTCCGTGAGCAACTCTACTCCAGATGGTGTGTTATCAATGAGTCAGGTTACTAGCAGCTTGTTGAATGAAGAAACAAGAAGAAAAACTGCAGGGACAGATAATGCACATGCCTTTGTTACTGAGAAAAGGGGGAGGAGTAAGAGTAGGGGACCAAAGGGGGGTCGTGGCAAGTCTAAAGGTGAAACACAGACTAAGAAAAAGTCTGGAAAATGCTTTCATTGTGGCAAGGAGGGCCACATTAAGAAGAATTGCTTTGCCTTGAAGGAAAAGAAAGAAGCCAACAATGAGAAGAAGAATGACACTAACACAACAGCTACTTTGGATAATGAAGTAGTGGTACTGGTCAGTGACGATGAAAAGTGTTTGAGTGTTGCAGATGATCAGGTTGAGTGGGTTGTTGACACAGCAGCATCCTACCATGCTACTCCTTGTAAGGAGATGTTCACAACGTACAAAGCAGGGGACTTTGGCACTGTGAAGATGGGCAACACAAGTCATTCGGATATTGTTGGGATCGGTGATGTCTGCATTCAAACCGATATTGGTTGCACAATGACGCTGAAAGATGTGCGACATATTCCTGATCTGCGGTTGAATCTGATTTCCGGAACTTCATTGGACCGTGCAGGTTATGAGAGTTACTTCGGAAATGGCAGGTGGAAACTCACTAAAGGGTCTCTTATTGTTGCGAGAGGGAAAGCGTGTAATACGCTGTACAAGACACATGTCAAGCTATGCAAAAGTGTGTTGAATGCTGTTGAAGACAGATCCTCTCCAAATCTGTGGCACAAGAGACTGGGACATATGAGTGAGAAAGGACTGCAGATACTGGCAAAGAAAGATTGAATTCAGTACTCCACAGGTACATCCCTTGACCCTTGTGATTATTGCTTATTTGGTAAACAACATAGGGTATCTTTCTCTAAAACATCAACGATAAAATCTAATGTGTTGGATTTGGTATATTCTGATGTTTGTGGTCCTATGGAGGTGGAGTCATTGGGTGGCAATAAGTTCTTTGTTACATTTATTGATGATGCATCCAGGAAAGTCTGGGTTTATGCGTTGAAATCGAAGGATCAGGTGTTCCAGGTATTTCAGCAGTTTCATGTCATGGTTGAAAGAGAAACAGGAAAACTCTTGAAATGTCTCCGCACAGATAATGGTGGAGAGTACACATCCAACCTGTTTAAAGGCTATTGCTCAAAACATGGTATTCGACATGAAAGAACAGTTCCGGGTACTCCACAGCACAATGGTGTGGCAGAGAGAATGAACCGCACTATTCTTGAAAGGATGAGATGCATGATTAGAGTGGCACAGCTACCCAAAGCATTTTGGGGTGAAGCTGTCCTGACTGCCGTTTACCTGATTAACAGGTCTCCCTCAGTTCCTTTGGATTTTGACCTTCCGGAGAGAAAATGGACTGGTAAAGATGTTTCTTATTCTCATTTGAAGGTGTTTGGGTGCAAGGCTTTTGCACATGTACCAAAGGAGCAGCGTTCAAAGCTGGATGATAAGGCAGTGTGTTGCATTTTCCTTGGCTATGGTGGAGCTGAGTTTGGTTACAGATTATGGGATCCAGAGAAAAAGAAAATTATCAGAAGTAGGGATGTGGTGTTTCATGAAGACCAGTTTTTTGGAGATACTGAGAAGACTGAAAAGTCTAAAGAAGTTGTTGATGGAGTGGTTGATCTCACACCGACTCCTTCTCCAGTGCAGACTACAGGTGGAGAAGGTGGACAAAACGATTTGAATCGTGATGAGGCGCAGGGGTTGCCAGATGAACAGGGTGTTGAGCAGGGGGAGCAGTCTCCTCAGTCAGAAACCACAGAACCTCAAGTTAGGAGGTCTACTCGAGAGCGTCAACCATCAACAAGATATCCTGCGGCAGATTATATTTTGCTTACTGATGAGGGGGAGCCAGAGAGCTACCCAGAAGCAAAAACTCATGCAGATAAAGATGAGTGGATGAAGGCTATGCAGGATGAGATGAGTTCTTTGAAAAAGAACAATACTTATGAGCTGGTGGAACTTCCAAAAGGCAGGAAGGTTTTGAAGAACAAATGGGTGTTCAAGCTGAAGAGAGATGACAGTGGAAAACTGATTAAGCACAAAGCACGGCTAGTGGTTAAAGGCTTTGCGCAGACGAAGGGTATTGACTTCGATGAAATCTTCTCTCCAGTTGTGAAGATGACTTCTATCAGAGTTGTCTTGGGTCTAGTCGCCAGCATGGACTTTGAACTTGAGCAGATGGATGTGAAGACTGTATTTCTTCACGGTGATCTAAAAGAAGAGATCTACATGACTCAGCCGGAGGGTTTTGAGGTAGAAGGAAAAGAACAGTTGGTTTGCAGGCTAAAGAAGAGTCTCTACGGGCTGAAACAAGCACCGAGGCAGTGGTACAAGAAGTTTGATTCATTTATGGTAAATCATGGGTATCGGAGGACAGCTGCAGATCACTGTGTTTATATTCGTAAATTTGGTAACGGCAAATTTATCATCCTTCTTTTATATGTAGATGATATGTTGATAGTTGGACATGATATTAAGATGATTGACAGGTTGAAAAGGGACATGTCAAAGACTTTTGACATGAAAGACTTGGGTCCCGCACGACAGATTTTGGGAATGCAAATACGTCGTGACAGGAATGCCAAGAAGCTGTGGTTGTCACAGGAGAAATATGTTGAACGGGTGCTAGTAAAGTTCAACATGAAAGATGCTAAGCCAGTTAGCATGCCTTTAGCCAGTCACTTCAAGCTCAGTAAGAGACAATGTCCTACTACAGATGAAGAAAAGGAACGGATGACTTCTGTTCCATACTCCTCAGCAGTTGGGAGTCTTATGTATGCCATGGTGTGTACACGGCCAGACATTGCTCATGCAGTGGGTTTAGTGAGTAGATTTCTTTCTAACCCTGGGAAAGAGCATTGGGAAGCAGTGAAGTGGATCTTCAGATACTTGAAAGGTACATCAGATTTTTGCTTGTGTTTCGGAGGCTCAAAACCAGTACTTGAAGGCTTTACAGATGCTGATTATGCAGGCGATCTTGATCGTCGGTTGTCTACTTCTGGGTACTTATTTACTTTTGCAGGGGGAGCTATTTCCTGGCAGTCTAAGTTGCAGAAGTGTACAGCATTGTCTACAACCGAAGCAGAATATATAGCTGCTAATGAAGCAGGGAAGGAGATGATTTGGTTGAAGAAATTTTTCAAAGAACTGGGTTTGAAGCAAGGAGAGTATGTAGTCTACTGTGATAGTCAAAGTGCTATGGATCTCAGCAAGAACGCTACATACCATGCCCGCACGAAGCATGTTGATGTGAGATACCATTGGATTCGTGAGGTCATCGAAAAGAATCTCATGAAGCTGGAGAAAATTCATACTGACAAGAATCCCTCGGATATGATGACTAAGGTCGTGTCTAAGGGAAAGCTGGAGCTGTGTTCAGAGTTGGCAGGACTGGACTCCTAGTAAGGGGGGTTCAGAGGCATCTTCCCCATGGTCTGGAGGGGGAGATTGTTGGCCCAGTGGGTCCAGACCAATTGGGTTCAGGGTTATGGGTAATTTGGTAATTGTACCAGGACTTTCTTATTGACTAGGATAGGGTTTCTTGGGGAATAAGAAAGAGAGCATTATATATTCATGTAATGTGTAACCCATGAGAGAACTGTACTGCATATCATACAGAGAGTGAATCCAAAGGAGAGTAGAGTTTCTTTCCCGTGGACGTAGGCAAGTTTGCCGAACCACGTAATTCTCTTGTTCTTGTGTGTGGTTGATTGTTTGTTTGATCGCTTATTCACGTTTCCGCATACACGCGCACAACACCAACATGATTAATCCCTTGCACTAATTAAATCCACACAAACACAAACCGGATAAATTTAAAGTGGGTTCGAAAACAAACCTATAGAAAAAATCCAATCCCGCACCTTATGCGGCTCCGCCAACTCCTAGTTGGGGTGGATCACTTCTTATTGACCATACAGACAATCCATATTTTGGCCATCACATCAATAATCTGGTCCCCACTTTTCTTTTTTTTTCGCCAGCAGAAGGTTCTCAATCCATTGGCCTGTACTATTCCCTCCAAACCCAGAGATAGAAGCCGGGTAAAATCCTTGTAGCCTTTAGGTGGTAGTACAAGTGGACTCAACCTTCGGTTCGTGAAGAGGGGGGAATGAGGGTCAGTATTAAGACCTCTATATCCGAAAAAAAGAAAGGAATCGCGCATATGACCACTCGGCCAACCCGTTTGGGCTGATCTAGGCCCCACTTAGACTTGTGGAAATCAAATTAACCATCAATCCCTACACAAGTTTTGCCCTTCTCACTCCTCCCTTAACACATTTCTCCTCTCTCTCTCTCTTCCACTGAGAGCTGCTCCTCAAACTTCCAGGTTACAAGCAACCAAGTCTCTTTCGCGCATTTCTACAAGCACGGCGAGCTTATTGCCTCCACACACAAACGAGAAGAAATGAAGAAAAAGCGAAGGGAGTGTGAAGCAGCAGCGGCAGCAGCAAACGGGCAAGATTCCTACAACACATCACTCTCAGACCTAGATGCCCAAAATCACAGTCATAAGAGGAAGAAGAAGAAAAAGAAGACGAACAAGTTCATACCCACTGTCAGCATCGCGTTGCCGGGCTCCATCATCGACAACGTCCCGACCCCAGAGCTCAAAACCCGTGTGCGTATCTTTCGATATCTCCTTTTTGTGTTCTAACCCTCTGCAGCCATGGGTTTGTCAGTGTTCAAATGGACTGCGTATGTCTTGATGTTTTTCCAGTATATGGGCATGTTTGATGCATCGAAATATGTCCAAATGGTATGAAATTGGATTCGTTGGATGCGTTATTGAATTAGCTTTTCAACGAGCCCAAGTTTGTCCAATTTGGAGGAGTATTGAAGGAGTTATGGCTCATTTTATGATTGGGTATATCAGATAGTTTTGACTGTATCAAGCCCTTAATCTTTTCTTCTTCTTCTTCTTCTCAGTTGGCTGGACAGATTGCCCGCGCTGCTACTATCTTCAGAATCGACGAGGTTTGTATTTCCTCTTGTTTTTCGCGTTGGAATCGGTTCACTTTTGTTGTGTAATACAATGAATCCTGGTCAATTCTATTTGATTTTGTATCAGGAACTCATATTTTATTTATTTGTGATCGATGACCAAGTTTTTGTTCAATCAGAAATGGAAGTGCTTATAATAAAGGAATTGGGAGGCTCACAAAGAAGTGCATATAGTAAAGGATATGACAGGCTTACCACTTGGAACACACTTGCTTTAACTTTGTATAAACTTAAAAGTGTTTCCTAAATATTGCTGTATTTTGATTTTCATGAACACATGATATTCTTGCAGTGAATGTGAATGATCTTGAGAACATCATGAGATTTTCAATCATATAACAAAATTTAAGAATCTTTAGATATTTCATTTTTTTTTCTTTTGATGATATTGTAAGATTTTAAAATTAACCATTCAAAAGAATCTCAAAATTTAACTATATTTATTTTAAATATTTTTCCCTTATAATCATAGCTTTTTTAACAACTTTCTTGCTTTTTTTTATTTATTTGTAAGGGATATTTTCCTGAATATATCCTTTAAAAGGACTACATTCGGAATTTCTTGAGAAGAGTATTGTCAAGAATGAGATATGGGACAATTTGCACATGTCCTTCTTAATGTGATTTGATTTTTAGGCTTCAATGTAATTGCAGTCCATCATCTTAATGAAGAAAGAGCATACTTACATTATAACTCTTTTGTATAAACAGGTTGTAGTGTTTGATAATAAAGGTGCCTCAGTGGATGATTCTGTTGTTACAGACGTAGAGGATGCCAATGGTAATGAAAGTGGTGCATCATTTCTTGTGAGGATTTTGCAATACCTTGAGACACCGCAATACCTAAGACGCAGTCTTTTCCCCAAACATAACAGCTTAAGATCTGTGGTAAGAAACCATTGTCTCCAAACATTTCATTTTGATTGTCAAAACTGTTTTTGTTGTGTTTCTATTATATCTTTAACTCAAAGAATATCTTTCTATTCAAAATTCACAGGGTTTGTTGCCTCCTCTTGATGCACCTCATCACTTGCGCAAGCATGAATGGGCCCCATATCGCGAAGGTAAACTTTCTATGGATGGCCACCATTGGCGCATGATATTTAGACTGCAATTGTCTACACAATCATTTTATGTATAGAATTTAAGGTGGAAGCGTCGAGGCATGTTTTTAACCTTATCTTACTTTCACCCTCCACCCCCAACAAAAACAAAAACAAAAACAACAGAAGAAGGTGCGATTTTGTCTTGTCAAGCGTAGAGGAAACTTGTGATTTTGTCTTGTCAAGCATAGAGGAAACATAAAATTGAAGGTCGCCGCCGCCGTCGTCGTCATCATCATCAGCATCATCATCATCATAAAAGCCTTGTCCCAACTTTGTTGGGGTTGGCTACATGAATTTTATTTCTCCATTCCGATTTATCCTGAGCCAAATCCTCAAATAAAGTATGCGGTTTTAATTAACCACTGCATTAATCGTTATCTTGATATTGGAGTCTCACAATGATCGTCATATTATCATAGTCACTTGCTATTCTTGGAGGCTTCAATTTTTATTGTTGGAACCAGTTAACTTCAAAATAATGATTCTTAGAGCTTCTAGCTTATGCTAGAAGCCAGGATGTGTGAGTTAAAATCCTATATTGATCCAGTGTTGAAATTAACATTTTCATATTTCTCATACAGGTATAACATTGAATGAAGAACCTCCAAACTCGGTGGGCACTTTAGTGGATGTTGGTTTAAACAAGGTTTGACTCTTGAATCCCTTCCCAAGATATCATAGAAGTCAATTAGCAGCGGTTTGTTTGGATAATGTTTTAACTCTTGATTCCTTATCTGTGATTTAATAGAACTCATCTAGCTTAGACCAAATTTGGAAAAATGTTACTCTTTTTTTCCCCCTAGTTTCATTACTAAGAGCACATTATGACCTTATTCATTTTTAAAGAATATTGGAAAAATTATCTTCTTACATTTTTACCATAGGTTTTTGACCTTGTGGGTTGATTAGGAACTTTGTTGGCTATTATATATTATGTGACTGGATTCAGGTTGAAGTTGGTTTCTGATGAGTTTAGATGGAAAATCAGTTGACCCCTTTGTTCATTTCTTAACTCATCTCGAGTGATACATATATTAGTTACATATATGCATCTTAAATTAAAGATACATATATTAGTTCCTTAAGTAGAATGGTAGAACTCGAAATATATTTAAATGGGAAGTGATTCTTTTTTTTTTTTACAATTCATGTGAAATTGATATAGATTTTGTTAGGAAAAACATGTATATCGTTTTCTTTTTAATTTATAATTTAGTTATTTTTGACGTGTGCTTTTGTAATGAAAATATTTAAATATCAATTTATTGACTAGCTTGGTCGACTCAACCTGGTGAAACCAGCCAAGTCAGAGTCAATTGGAGGCTGGAGCCTGGAATTCAGATGATCAGTTTCCTTATATATGTTATAGCTATTTTTTATTGGCAAATAGTATGCGGTTGTGTTGATTAAAATGTGAACTTTATAGAGAGAATATATTAGAATGTTAATTCTAAAATTAAGTTTCATAGAATGTTGTGGTTGAGCTATGACTCAAAACATGGACTGCAGGTTATAGTAGCTATTATTCAATATGGAATTCAGGCTACACTAGCTATTAATTGTGTTTTATTAGAAGAACTTGTATTGATAAAAGAATTGAACATCTATATGTTGCAGTTTGTTTAAATACATGTTCACTTAAAAAATGAATTTGTGCAGTATGTAGTGATTGATCAAAAACTTGAACCTGGAATTCGGGTTACTGTAGCTATGGGTACCAACCGTGACCTCTCTGCAGGTAAATTCCTTACAGTATCTTCTTATTCAAACTTTTAACTTCAATGTCTGACATTTATTTAGTTTTTTAAATCAATATCATCAATGTTGAAGCCTATCCCATCCATATGGGGTCCGCTTTGTGAGTCAACTTCTCCACGCATCCCTTCTTAGGGTCCTACTAAGTTCTATGTGTCCACAACCTAACATTTATCTTCTATCTGCTTCCTTTTTTGGTCTTTCCCTTCTCTTAGTGCCTTCCAGTTTCATGACTTTGGTTCTTGACGTAGGGGCTGTTTCCAGAGTCTACTTCTTCAATGGCATAGCTGCTTGATCTTGATTAGTTTTGTTTAACTTTACCTAGATTGTTTTCGAAAAGTAGTTCTGTCTTCATCGCCTAGAGAAGAAATGGGATTGTATTGGGGGTACAAGGTGCGGTATGCTCCCAGTATTAGTTACGTATTCAAGCACTGCCCTTATGAGGTATTCATTGTTCTTTTTCTATCGATATGCAATTCTATTCATTAGCTATAAGTACTCATTTACATTTTCATCATTGAAAATCCCATATGTTCAGGGTGGGTATGATCATTTGATTGGAACTTCAGAGCACGGCCTTGTTGTCACTTCATCAGAGCTTACTATACCGGCATTTAGGTACCTCCTTCACACTTTAATCATTAGTTATTGAAAATATTCCATATATAGATATTGTAGCATAGCACAGTTACTTGTGCCCTTTTAGTAGGGAGCGGTGTGTAGTCAATGTCATATGGAAGGTCTAGATTTCATTTTATTCCCTGAGCATGTGATGATCCAGGCCTTGAGTTTGTTCTGGGTCTATGATGGAGTAAAAATTGCAAGATTGACCTGATGAGTCCTGATTAATAAAGTTTGAAGAAGGATGGGAGGAAAAATGCAGAAGATAGAGCCACTAGACTGTGAAACAGAAGGTGTGAGAGCGAAAGCCTTAGCACTTGTGAGTTGTGATTCACATTAGAAATTAGAACAGGAATGGCACCATCACTTTGTCTTCTTTGCTCATAGTACAGGACAAATGGACAAATGTCTTCAGAACATAGTGTCTGGATTGCTTTCTGACATGGCTTGCAGCTCATACTTCATGGGTTTTCTTGTCAATCCAACTTACTGACTTTGGTTGGCAGTCAATTCATTCTTTGCATCAAGTCTTTACTTTGTAGCCTTGGTTTGTTCAAGTTGTGCCATTGATATGCTAGTTTTTTTGGTCTCAGAGCTGTCAATGGGTCAGCTGTCCTGCCTGCCCTGTCTGACTCGGGACCTAATCAGGAACCAATTTTAGGAACTGAATTTAATTTGGATTGAGGATTAGAAAATAATAGTAAAAGTTTGGCATAAAAGTGGGAAACACCAAATTGTTGGTATCAATATGTTTGGGTATAGTATGGTTTTGTTTAAAGAAGTTCAGACAAAATTCATTGTATATCTATGTATATGTATGATTAAATATGTATTTCTGTATATGTGTCTTGAAGGTTTCTATTGCCTTTTACAAATAAATTTTCGCATTTAACATATTTAATAAGATCTTATATTTGAGGGTGTAGTGAATTTTTTTTTAAAGACATTTCTTTTTGAATTAAGCATATCAAATATGATTTTATATGAATTCTGTGATGCAGGACAGACCCATCATCTGTTCGTCGACTAGTCCTTTGGGTCTAGTCATATCCATATACAGTTTTAATTTTATGTTATTTTAGTTAGAGTTGTTTATTTTATTGGTTCATGTTTTTAAGTATGGATGTTTTGATCTCAACCCTTAGAAGTGTTTCCTACAGTTGAGATTAGATCTAGGGTTAAGCCTTTCCTTATGTACAGCATTGTAATGCCCTTTTGGCTTTAGACTATTATTAATGAGAAAAGTTTGAGTGCAATTGCTCTCTGCAATCTCTCCTGCTAAAGGAATGGTGCGAAGCCATTGGCGTGAAACCTGAGATCTATGGGTGTGAAGCCCTTATCCCTCCTTCTTCCCCTATGTGCCCCACATCTATCCACCGCTCTGTATCATTCTGTTTCTTGATATTATATCAGAAACTTTTCAGCAAATTGCTATATAATATTTCTATTATTTGTATTCATATATAATTCAAGTATAGTACAATTTCTGTAAAAAATTCAAACATTAACCTGTTTTCTTTTGAAAGAAGGGACATATTCATGAAAAACTCATGTGCATGTATAATACACTATACTCTAACGGACTTAATATGGACTGTGTAGTGGTTTCATGGTGTCATCGACTTGTCTCGGACCTGACCCTAGAGACATAGCAAGACCACCTTATGGAATGTTAATGCTCACCTTCACCATGTTTACTTTGCAAGGACATCTCTAACAATTTGAGTTAGTTTGGGATGGTCCTGTGGATATTTTCAACTTCTTTAGACATTAGATTGCCCCGATTGGCTGGTCTTTTGTTCAATTGAGTTATTTCTGGGTCTAAGATAAGTCAAGCTGATTGAGATGGGTTCAGGTGCAGGTCCACTGTAGAGCTTGCTGGGCTGGCTCTGGGGTGATGTCGACCCACCTCAGACATGAGCCCTTGATAACCATAGCCTCATGTCAAATATCAAAGCTAATCATGTTGCCCAACTGGAGAAGGTGCTCGATCGGTCTTGATCTTATTCTGCCTCAGATATAAGATTTACCATGAGATTATTCCTAAATTTGGGAATACCGAAAGTTAGTTTTGGCACTAACTTTGACCAGTTTGTGGCCAACAATTTGCGAGTGGTCAATCCATGTTAAATGGAGATTTGATGAATTTGGTCAATCCTTGTTAAATAGAAATTTGATTTTATAATGAATAACAAATTGATTTGATTGGATCGGGGCTTAGAGTCCATGATTTATTTCAACAAATTTTTATGCATTATTTAGTTACTTCTCTTCCAACTTGCACCATCAAACAAATCTAGGAACCTAATGCATACTGTGTCACGACTATTTCCTTTGATCTTCCCACTTATTTTTTCTTAATGGGATTTGAATAACTTGGCAGGCACCTGTTGATTTCCTTTGGTGGACTTGCTGGCTTAGAAGAGAACATAGAAGAGGATGCTAACTTTAAGGTATGTCATGGGAAGTTTCCTTGTGTTTGGATGTAATTAATTTTTGTGTGTGTGTGTGTTTGTTTTTTTTTTTTTTTTTTTTTTGGTAGGTGATATGGTTATATTATAATCTTTGATGCATTTACACATGGACCCACAGATGGGATGACTTTTCAGTATGGAAAATGACTTTCAAACTAACATCATCCAGATACCTGATAACCATTTAATTTTTGTGGCCCTTGAGTAGTATTTTATAAGAAGTAATCCATGCGCTGTTGGTGCAAATGCCCTATGTTTGTTCTAGCTGGAAAAATGTATCCTGTAAATTGCCCTGTTCATGAAGAAATTTAAAGAACAGTTAACTGTTTTCAGTTTCTCCTTCTGTGCATTACTACCACAACATCTGCTTTCTTCGAACTCCCTTTTTTCCATTGTCATTTCTCCTGTAAAACAATTATTCCAAAAAAAAAAAAAAAAAATCTCCTGTAAAAACAGTTTCTATTAATTTAAGTTGGTCTGTCAGGTTTGCTCCTGTCAGGGTGAATTGTGCTTTAGAAGATCACTTCTTATGTCAATTCATTGAAAATCGTTTCACCATTTGGCAAAATTGATGCATACAAGTTTTCTATCCTAGTCTACCTATATACCCAGGAAACCAAAGTGAAAGTCCAAACTCACCTTGACCTCTCTCTCTCCATTTCTTTTTTTTTTTTTCTCTTTTTGAAAAGTTGCAAACCTTGAATATTTATAATAGAATAATATAATTCCATGGGGCTATAATACAAAACATCCACTTGCTTTACACTTAGAAGGTCATTGATGTGATAAAGACTTGAACCCACGACCCAAGGTTGAAACGGTGAGCATCAGTAAAGAACATGAAAACAAGCTAATCTGCAAGACCTATCTCACCGTTGGTAAGATGTATTGGCTCCCTTGTTCACACTAAGACCAAAGTAATGGCTTCACATCTGCAAGTAAGGTATAACACCTAAGCTTCTCAAATCTTAAATCACTTGAATAAATCAATGGCAATATCTTTGAACTATCAACCCTAGAAGTCTAGTTCTTCTTCTTCTTCTTCCTCATCATCACCCTAGCATGATCGTGGAATGTTGTTTTCTCAAAATTCATGTTTTGGTTATGACGGAAGTTTTACATTGGCTATCAACCTACCTAACACAACCCTCCTTTATCCTCGCTTGAGACTCATAGTAAGAACCGGTAGAGTTCCCTAGAAGTGTATTTATAAGGGGGTTATGAACTAAAGGAAAGCCCTAAAAACATCATCTAAGCCACTCATCTCATAATAACTAATCATGATGTTTTAGCGAGCAAAAAAAGTATGCCCCTAAACCAGTAAATCTACCTTAATTCTGAAGTTGGTCGTAACTCCATCCTAGTTGTCAAATATGCACATCCTGGCTTGTTGTAAAGGTAATTGAATAACCGATCAAATGCATCCAGTTATGTGTCAATTGGAAATTGTTTAGTGTGTTAAATTTGATTTTTGAAAGAAACAAAAAAAGTTCTATCCCAATGATGTCACTTGCTGCATGTCATGTGTGGTCCTCGGGCTCAACTGCGGGCCATTATTGAAACCTGAGCCCACTCTTGTCTTGGACCACCGTGCACGAGAAGTCGAGAACCTTCACAAACTGTTGTCTGCATCCAATACTGAGAGACATCTTCAATACTGTTTTGGAAGGTCAAGGATGTGCATGACGTCTTCCACGCTTACTTGAACACATGTCCTCATCAGGGCAGCCGAACAATTCGAACAGAGGTGCTCATTGGTTCTCTCTATTTGGTTTCCATTTTATCTTCATATTATCTACCTACTTATCCAGTATATCTTTGTATGCAATTTTGCAATTTTTTGCATGGATAGGAGGCTATCTTCATATCTCTACAATTCTTCCAAGAACCAGTTAAGCGGGCCATGCAAAGATTTGAGGAGAGATGACATGTTCAGTTCCAGAAATTCCAGTATAACTAATGATGCTGCCTGCTCATTAATTTTTCTAAATGTTAAAGATCATATCTTCAAACATCTTGTAAAGTGTAGCTCAGGAGAAAAACATGAAAACAGGTATTGATTATGCATTCTCGTCATCGATTCCGTGATGAGATCGGCTACACAATGGTGCAGCTAGTTCAACATACCTGATAAGAGAGGATCAGTAAGCCATGGTTCAACTCATATTGTTGGTTGTACGGTGCAATTTTGGCGAGGATACGATATAATCTATCAGTTGTATTCTAGTTACTTTTTTCAATGTGCTTGGATTGCCCTTCGGAAATGGTTGAATTCTAGAATGTCATCCATACTGGCTAAAAGCTTTTTATAGGGTTTTATTTTTGCAACATATAGGTTGTCTGTATCAGTTGGAAGCATTTTCTAATATTTCTTTGCTTGCAAATTTATGGATCTGACTTTTAACACTTGCATTCACCCAACCGGGAGTTGGTGGAGTGGCATAAGGCTTGGATTTGCTCCCCACGTCTTGCGTTGAAAACCGCCCTAAATTAGTGTGGTGTGCATTTGTGTGGGTTTTGCTGACGCCACCATGGGGATTAGTCCTGCTGTGTGTGTCATTCTCATCATCCATTACGTGATGAGTTCAGCTACACCATGGTGCGGCTAGTTCCAAATACCTGATAAGAGAGGACCAGTAGGTCCTGGTTCAACTCATATTTGTTGGTTGTACTGTGTAATTTCACAATGCGAAATCCTCTTGTAGCACAAATACACTCGCTGCGCTGACTCGCATCTTTGATTGTTTCATAAATTTTATATTTAATCCCCGTATATATAAATTTCTTTATTATTTAATTAAGTAGGATGAAATTGCCTCGGTCTGCAAGCCAATTGCAACCTTGATCATTATTTTTCAAAAAGAAGGGGTGTTCACTTGAAAATCTTACATATGATTAATACAGGATGACGAAATTGAGACAAGGCATTGAAGTGTAATGTGATCGTGAAATGTCCACTTAAATTAAAGATATATTTTTCAATGGTGATATCAAATGATGAATTTTTTTTTTTTGCTATCGGAGGGTTCCCAATCCTTTGGGCTGAACTAATCCCTCCGGGTTAAGAGGAAAGCCGGCTAAACTTCCCTGTAGCCCTAGTGTGGTAGTGCAGTTTCAAATCTACAACCTCAAGGTGCAAATCGTAGTCCTAGGCCAACTAAACTATCCTTTGGGGTTATATCAAATGATGATTAGTGGGCATTCATTGTTGAATTGAGTAATGTTGGGTTGTATTAAATTTTATGGTATGGAGCTATATAAGTATTGGGTCATAAAGAACTAAAGTAACAAAGCACTCAACTTTGTAGTGAATCTTGTCCAGGATAAATCGTATAATAATTTGTGCGAGTTGTGTGTACATTGTCCAACTCAAGGTGGTGGGCATCTACTGAAAATATGGCCCATTCAAAATGAACGCACTCACCTTGAAATGAGATGCCTCAAATTTTAGTCTAACGAGAGATGATCCCACTGCAAGATAGATCATACAATGAATGGCGAAATTAACAAATCTTATACGTTATTAGTCATATGTCTTGATCATATAGTCAATCTTACGGTGGGACCAAGTCTATTGGAGTAAAAGTCAGAGATATCACGATGTAAGGATGGTATAGTGATTCTTGTTCGTTTGTGGGGCCTACTTGCTCCATCAAATGCAGGTGGCTTCTAGATTTGGGATTGTGCCCAAAATCAATAAATATTGTTAGCTAATCAGTTTTAAGCCATGAAATGCACATTCACTAGGTAAAGAAAATATTTTTAATATCAATAATCCATTTGAGAGACTTAGATCAAACTTAATCTTTTTAGATAATCGATCCTATTATCCTAATAATCAGTTGGTTGGGTACTTTGCGTTTCACCTAACGTTGGAAGGTTACCTTGGATTCCTCTTCCTATGAGAGGGCTTCTTTTTCTATGGCTCGGGCTTCTCTATATGCGGGAATAGGCTTCTTTCTCCATAGTTGAGGTCAGTTGTGGGTCCTACCCGCCGACTGGGTATGGAAATAAAATCCTTCTTTTATCTGGTGGGGGCAATGGGCCCCTCAGATGGCACACATCCATTTAAAATAAGAAAGCAAACTGTTCCACAGCCTATAGAGGATACATTCGTCATTAGTTGAATGTGGAGGGCTTTTTCAGGTAAACTTAGCCTTTTGAACGTTGGGAGCAGTCGGCCTCCCTCCTGTATTTAAATACTCCCTCAGCTCTCAACAAAAAACTAGCCGTTACTCTCAGTCAGTAGCTTCAGATCCCTTAATCGCCATTGCATTGAATAGTTCAGCTCCAACCCACATCAACAAGGTCTCTCTCTCTCTCTCTCTCTCTCTCTCTCTCTGTGTCTTCTTTCTTCCAGATTTCAGTTTTCTCAGTAGTTGGTTTTTTTTTTTTTTTTCAATTCCTTTACAGTGTTTAGTCATCTCGATGGGTTCTCCTTTGGTAAGCCCCACCTCAGATAAATGCCTGTGGAGCTCTCTCCGCAATCGGGTTGACGTGATTCTTGAGGATCGAAAGCGCAAAAGCGCTTCCACGGTACCAATCACACATTTTTTTTAGTTTTATCAAGCCATTCATTCCTCAATATCTAGTCCCTTGTTAAAGATTTTTATTCATTTGAGCAGGGAGTAGGAGAAGTGGAAGGCGGTGGTAAACAGTTTACAGAAGATTCCTTGCTTCTGCTCAGAGGATTTGATTCCATTGCTTCCTCACTGTCTCAGCTTACAAATAATCTAGATGCAGCGTTGCAGGTAAACTTCTTCCGTTACATTTTGTACTGCACATTGCCACAAGGACCTGGTCTGGTAGGAAATTTTACAGCATGGGTTTGTGGGTGTTTTGCATAACAACCTTTTGGGATTGAAATCTATAAAAAAAATGATTTTTGGAGCGAAATCAATAGCTACAGTTCTTTGGGCTGAAAAGAAAGAAATTGGGTTTTGGATGATACTCCATTTTTCATGTTCATTTTCATTTTCATTGTATTTTCTCTGAGGACTCAAATACTAGAGGTCCCTCACATTATGAGGAAAATGGTGCTCTGTAGAATTTTTTTTTTTTTTTTTTTTTTGACATGAAAGAGAATTTAGGGGGCTGTGGGTTTTCTTGCTGCTAGTGTTCCTTTTGAATAAATTAAGGTTTATAAAGATTGGCTAATTCCTACTTTTTTAATCATCACAAGTTGACAACCCATTGCATGATGTTACATGTTCTCTTTTCTCCCTACAATTAACTGTATTTAGATCTCTAATGGTAGAAAGAAGCAGAGGATGCATTCTGCCCATGTTAATGTAGCAGGTTTTCTATTTCCATCTGGTAGAATGGTAAGAGATATTCATGGGTTAAGTTAGAGATCAATCTTTATCTAATCTAGGTCTTAAATGCTGACAATAATCCTAACATGATCTAAATATGTTACTCTTAGTTAATCCTAAAACATATCCTAACAACTCCAACCTTCCGAAAGCATAATATTCTGCATCATAATTCACCATCAATTCCCAGTGAGAAATTGATAGTTCTGTTTCAACTTAGTTGCTGTTTCACATATGATATGGGGTACATTTAAATCAAATGACTTTACTAAGATCCCTCAAACTTAATGTAATGATATGATTTTTTAACAGGGCACAAGTGATCTTGCTAAACAGCCCGCATTTACTGAACTGTTGAAAAGACAACCCGAGCAATTAGAGGATGGAGAAGAAGTTCAGCCAAAAGTAAAAAGGCAGTGCAGTTCTCATGAATCGTCAGATGATCATGATGCTGCTGATCAAAAAGAAAATTACAAGAGCCCCATTAGCGTCTCCAAGGATGAGAAGATGAAAAAGGCTCAAAATGTAGGACATTTACATGCTTCTCTCCTTTCTACTAATCACTTTAGCATATACAAATGGTTAGTCCTGCTTTCAGTTGTAACAGTTTCTTCATGGAACACAGCTTGCAGTTTCCATGGCAACAAAAGCTGCTTCTATTGCAAGAGAGCTGAAATCATTAAGATCGGAATTGTGTTTCATGCAAGAGCGATGTGGTCTACTTGAGGAGGAAAATAGAAGAATGCGAGATGGGTTTGCAAAAGGCGTGAGGCCGCCTGAAGAAGATGATCTGGTACTTAATTAACTTTATGCCAATTTTTTGAAAGATAAGACCTTTGATCAAGCTATTTCATTAACCATTTTTATAATTATATTCTTAAATTTAACACCCTTCATTGGTGCTACTAGCTAAAATGCGATTGTTTAATTGCTCTTCTTGGTTACATTGTCATCGTCATCATCTTAGACAGATCCCATTTATCTGGGATTGGACTAAAGAGTTCTACTAAAACCTATATAAATATCCCCATCAACTATATAGCTCTTCCTTTTGGTCACATGCACAGCTAAAACAAAACAACATGATGTACTGTTCCAATATTACTTTTAGTAAATTATTAAGCTCACAATATCAGTTAAGACCATCATTAAATAACTGTCAAATTACTGTCATATAACGATGTTCATTCGTTGGAAAGAAAATATTGAAAATTTTAGCTCAAAATGTAAGAACAGTGAAATTTGATTGAAAGAAAATTACAGATTCTGAGAATGTGGGTTATAGCCCACAAATGGTTGTTGTAAAACTTTAGTTCTCCACAAATGGTTGTTGTAAAAATTTAGTTCTTACAAATTCTCACTAACAATGTATGTGGCTGCTATTTTTCCTTTAAATAAAACAAAGATTGTGTAATGATTCATAAACTATACTCACAAACATTGTAATTGACTGACAAATTAATGTCATAAATCATATTTATTAGTCATAGAGAGGATGAAGAGGACAAGGAATGAGAATAATTTCGACACTCAATGACAAAAGAACTTGACGAAAATGAAGATCAAAGTTTCTCATAGACATAAATGAGACTTGAGGTCTTTTAAACTATCAACCAGTTGTGGACCTTGAGCCAACTCTTGTGGACCTTTCACACTCATTCACTCTTTCACATTACATTCACTCGTTAACACAAAAGTGTTGTGGTCAAGCTTGACAACATAGTCCTTTCTGCGACACAACACTCAATGAATGACAAAAGAACTTGATGAAAATGAAGATCAAAGTTTGTCACAGACATAAATGAGACTTAAGGTCTTTTAAACTATCAACCAGTTGTGGACCTTGAGCCAACTCTTGTGGACCATTCACTCTTTCACATTACATTCACTCGTTAACACAAAAGTGTTGTGGTCTAGCTGACAACATAGTCCTTTCTGCAACATATCATAAAATGTTTTCAGGTCTTTATTAGAACTCTATAATCATCATATTTTCAAGTTCAGATTTTAATCCATGGCTCGTCGGCATCATATCATCATCTTTGCCTGCCTCGTGAATCTAACAACATGCTTCTCATCTTTGACAATTTATGCAAATTATTAATTGTAATCTGAAGTTAATAGAAATCCATGGAATGAATCTATACCCATTAATTCTAACCTTGTGGTCTATATATCATAGGTGAGACTTCAATTGGAGGCACTACTAGCTGAGAAGTCTAGATTAGCAAATGAGAATGCAAACTTGACCAGAGAGAATCAGTGCCTTCACCAGCTCGTTGAGTATCACCAATTGACCTCGCAAGATCTTTCCGCATCGTATGAGCAAGTGATACAGGGAATGTACTTGGATTTTTCGTCTCCATCGGTAGCAAAAGTAGACAATGATTGTGACAGTTGTGGGGATATAGAAGCTCCTCAGACGCCTCGAACTGATCTATTTGGTTTTTCTTCACCTCTCAATGAGTATTCTAAAGAACAACAGTAGATTCATCGATGAACTTTTGAAGCTTCCTGGCAGCCAAAATTCTTCAAGTTTTTGGTGGTCATCAGCACCTATGTTATTTTAATTATTATTTACTATTAATCCTAGTTGAGAATAGATTCTTTAATCTAAATTCTTGAACCTTGGTGATCAACATGTAGCAATATATTTATTGTAAAATAAAGCTTTGTAACTTATTCTCTAGATCCTCTTCTCCTTACAAAAAACAATCTCAACTGTGCTTTAACTGAACACAACAAACATGTTTTTCGGTATCTTCCTGTAAGGTGTAAGCTCTACATATACCCCATTCACTTTCCTCTCTATAGTCAATGTGGGACTCCAGGGCATCACATTCCAGTTGGCCCGCCCACATGCACCAGGCCACGGCAAGGGACCCACACGCATGCATGATATTGTCCGCTTTGGCCCACGAGCCTCACGGTTTTGCTTCTGATGGGCCGTCCCTATAACCTGCTAGCCCTCTTGGTCCGCCCACATGGAGACCCGCCCACTTGCACCAGACCACGGCAGGGGACTCGAACTAGTCGAGAGTCAACTCTGATACCATTTCGAGGGGCCTCACGGTTTTGCTTTTGATGGGCCTTATACAAGGTATGGATATAAGCTCTACATATAACCCCATTCACTTTCTTCTCTATATTCAATGTGGGATGTGGGACTCCGGGGCATCACACTTCCACTTAGAAGGTATATGTTGACAACCTACGAAGTGTGGAGTGTCTTTCCAACAACTATTACTTTTGAGATTGTTGTCGAGAGGAATGGAGAATTTTAAGAAAATTTAAACAAACTTCCGTGGATGCAAAATCATTTTCCCTTGGTCCTCTGCCCTGCGTGTGCAGAGGACCCCTGGGTCATGTGCTGGTGCTACTATGTTCATATAGATGGTGTTATGTTCATTTGACATCAAACCGGCATTGTAATAAACAGTCTGAGAACCATAAATAATGAAGATTAAATAGACAACCAAGTGGTTAATGGGTGAACAACTGCCTAGAGTTTGATCCCCTTGGGTAGAGGACCCCTGGGTCATGTGCTGGTGCTATGTTCATATAGAGGGTGTAATGTTCATTTGACATACACCCTCTATATGTCAAACCGGCATTGTAATAAACAGTCTGAGAACCATAAGAAATCAAGATTAAAGAGACAGCCAAGTGGTTAATGGGTGAACAACTGCCTAGAGTTTGATCCCCTTGGGTAAAGGACCCCTGGGTCATGTGCTGGTGCTATGTTCATATAGAGGGTGTGATGTTCATTTGACATCAAACCAACATTGTAATAAACAGTCTAAGAACCATAAAAAATCAAGATTAAAGAGACAGCCAAGTGGTTAATGGGGGAACAACTGCCCAGAGTTCGATCCCCTTGGTCCTCTGGCCAACGTGTGCAGAGGACCCCTGGGTCATGTGCTAGTGCTATGTTCATATAGATGGTGTTATGTTCATTTGACATCAAACCATTATCCTAAGGAACAGTCTAAGTACCATAAGCCAAGTGGTTAATGGGTGAACAACTGCCCAGAGTTTGATCCCCTTGATCCTCTGCCCTGCGTGTGCAGAGGACCCCTGGGTCATGTGCCGGTGCTATGTTCATATAGATGGTGTTATGTTCATTTGACATCAAACCATCATCCTAAGGAACAGTCTAAGTACCATAAGCCAAGTGGTTAATGGGTGAAAAAATGCCTAGAGTTTCATCCCCTGGTCCTCTGCCCTGCGTGTGAAGGTGGTCATGTGCTGGGGACAGACCACTTGGCTCAAAAGGTTCCAGTCACCTCCGAAGAACCACCAAATCATGATCTTCTATGGTTGCAGTTTGCTTTTTAGGCATAGAAAAATTGTACACCATAAAAAAAACGGGTAGAAATCGGCATAAATACTTTTCAATACTCCTCCTCGGGTGGAGCATACTCTTCAACACTCTCCCCTCAAGTGGAACCCAATCAACGCACTTTTGGCAGCACAAATTTTTATATAGAGTCGTTTCTCCTAGGATTCAAACTCTCGAGCTGCGACCAGTTGACTCTGATATCATATTTAGTTTCCTCAGTTAATCATTCCTACAGAAAACCTTGAGTTCTTCTTTTTCTTCTTTTCTTTTTTTCTTTTTTTCTTTTTTCTTTTTTCTTTTTTTCATTTTGTAAAACTCGAGGTGTTAGTAGAGGTAGCATAAATATTTTTATACTTTCCCTTGGGTGGAGCCCACTCTTCATCAAACCTTCCTTAACAACATGCTGTTGGCAGTCCATGCTTTTTTTTTTTTTTGGTAGAAGTCGGCATCCCATGTTGAAATAATCTTCCTACAATTTCTTTTCACAGGGTACAAGTGGGTGGTCATCATTCAAGCTGGGAAAAAGCTACATCACATAATGCAAATTGATGAGATGGCTTACCACATATACCATATGATCTTTTAGAACATTCTGTGGTGTTCAATCATGCGTTTGGACATCTCATGTGGAATAACCTTCCCACAATTTATCTTCAACAGGACGTGATTATCATTCAACCTCGAAAAAGTTACATGGGACCTTCCATGGACCGGATCTACATCATGCACAACGATGAGATGGCCCACCACATATAGAGAACCAAGCAAACTTTATTGAATAGTAGAGTGCTACTAAATATACAGTTAATGTATAAATGTTTATGTTCACCACACCAGCCTTAGCAATTGGATTTCAATCTCTACTTAAAATGTTCATTCAATCAATAGATTCCTCCAAGTATAACAATCACTGATCAGTATTACTCAGCCCAATCTTTCTGAGATGATCATGAATGTCTGCTGGATGATCCTCAATCCGTGGCCGTTCTGGCTGCATCCATCGACCTTCCATGTTCCTCACCATCCCCTTGTTCTCATCTTGACGCCAATTAGGTGGCACTAGGTGGTGATCTTTCAAGAAATCACTGGCTTTGTTAACCAGTGCTGGGTCCCTCCCACTGGTCAGCACAAACCTTTTCCCCTTGCCATGGTACCTACATTCATATTTGAACATCATCAATTATTACACTCTCCTACTAATAGAAATTACTTCTTATTCACTTGGTACTGAAGATAATCTTAAATAGCATCTGATTCAACCACTAATCAAAATCATCCATTACTTAGACCCCATTTTAGATTTCCTAAGACTGTGATTAGACCTCTGTCTGGAACTCAACAAAATTTAGAGATTTGTGATGTATTTTGTTCTTAGATTACCAAAGGGACTCTAAAATGTAGATCTATGACTAATCAAAGTGATATATCCACCATTCATGGCACCTTCTCATTCTTGAAGTGAGGTTGGAAGTTGAATTATTTTTTGGAATTTGGGCCATTCTAGATATCTGAAAAGATTTTATCACAGCTGTCCACTGCTAGTCTTTTTTTTGTTTTTTTGGAGTATACTGCTAGCCAAACAAAATAATTCTAATAGAAGGCATACCTCCATTATAGAATTATATAGAGACAGACTGTGCCATGTGACCCATGTGTAAGAGTTCTTCAATCCAGAGTTCCAAGGCTCCAAATGGATCCCAATCCCAGGGGTTGGTATGTTTGTGACTTCTCAACATCTTTTTATGCAGAAAGGAGCCAGGTGAAGGCTTTAATGAAAGGTAAGAAGGGTCAAAGTCGGTGATATCACAGGTAGTATATTCCTTGGTAACTTGGATGGTGGAGATCTATTTCACTCATTATAAATGTCAGCCTAAGACTCTTATGTATCACTTTAATAAGAGGATCCTTTTTTCTTAGCATAGGAAGACTTTCAGATGGTTAGGTGAACGGTATTAACTGTGTTTTTTTTCAAGATTGCCAACTGGATTAGTCCAGAGAGAGAATCATATACCCTTCTCACTCTTCCCTTTTCAACTAGTTTTTGTGCAGAAGGAAAAGGATAAGGGAAGGAAATGTGATTCCATGGAAATGCCTATGCACTTGATCGTCGGTTGTCTACTTCTGGGTACTTATTTACTTTTGCAGGGGGAGCTATTTCCTGGCAGTCTAAGTTGCAGAAGTGTACAGCATTGTCTACAACCGAAGCAGAATACATAGCTGCTAATGAAGCAGGGAAGGAGATGATTTGGTTGAAGAAATTTTTCAAAGAACTGGGTTTGAAGCAAGGAGAGTATGTAGTCTACTGTGATAGTCAAAGTGCTATGGATCTCAGCAAGAACGCTACATACCATGCCCGCACGAAGCATGTTGATGTGAGATACCATTGGATTCGTGAGGTCATCGAAAAGAATCTCATGAAGCTGGAGAAGATTCATACTGACAAGAATCCCTCGGATATGATGACTAAGGTCGTGTCTAAGGGAAAGCTGGAGCTGTGTTCAGAGTTGGCAGGACTGGACTCCTAGTAAGGGGGGTTCAGAGGCGTCTTCCCCATGGTCTGGAGGGGGAGATTGTTGGCCTAGTGGGTCCAGACCAATTGGGTTCAGGGTTATGGGTAATTTGGTAATTGTACCAGGACTTTCTTATTGACTAGGATAGGGTTTCTTGGGGAATAAGAAAGAGAGCATTATATATTCATGTAATGTGTAACCCATGAGAAATTAGCACTGCATATCATACAGAGAGTGAATCCAAAGGAGAGTCGAGTTTCTTTCCCGTGGACGTAGGCAAGTTTGCCGAACCACGTAATTCTCTTGTTCTTGTGTGTGGTTGATTGTTTGTTCGATCGCTTATTCACGTTTCCGCATACACGTGCACAACACATACAACTTTGGTGCACTTTGGCAAGTCTACTTTCTTACTCTAATTTACTTAAAATTGATTCAAATAGATACTTGAGTGTTATAGACGGTTTAGAAGAAATTAAGAAGGCCTTACCCATCAAGCAAATGCAAGTGAGCCTCCAAATTGTGGGAATTCACTGGATCAGTGGTGTCTTTCAAGAAGGGCGAGTTCCTGTGATCGAGTGCGAGCTCTACGCCGACATGAGAGTAGCTCCACGGCAGCCATTCTACAATCTTTTGCACAAACATAGGCACATTCTCATTGAAAAATATCCCTGGTACCATAGGCACTTTGTCATGAACATTAACCACCCTCAACACCTTCACCCCAAGACTTTCAAGCCGCTCCCTGAACCGCCCATTGCCGACTCTTGGACCTGAAAATGAGAACACACACATCGGTATGGTGCGCCCATCCACAGTCACATTTAGACCCGTCTCAGCAACATCAAATGCACTCAGCTTTGCAAGAGCACTGCCTAAGCTGTGGCCTGTAATAGTAATGCTCAATTCTTCATCAGAGTACTGTTCTATCAATCTTTTCACCTCTGTCAATATTTGCTCCCTAGCTGAGTACTTGCAAAATCTGCATTCCTCATCTTTATCAGTGTACAGGTCTAGAAATCCCGATTGGACCTTAACGGTAGGATCGGGACTTGGAATTTTATCAGATGATACTGGCCTCAAGTAGTCCATCAAGTCTGCAATCCATTCAAGTTGAGTCACAGTACCCCTCCAAGCAATTGTGATATCACGGCGTCCAATTTGCTTCGATGTTTCATCTCCAGACACTGCGACATAGCCTATCCAATTTGCGTTTGTGCTCCACATCTGGGGGCACACTGATTGCTTGAAGAAGTTGGGGAGGTTGATATTGGAGGTAGCATAGAGGTACCTGGTGACTTGGTAGCCATGGCCAGACATGCCAAGGCTCTCGAAGAACTTGCGCTGATTGAACTTGCAGCTACCACAGTACTTGGAGTACTTATCATAGTCGAAAGCGTCATAGCACGCTTGTGCCATCTCTCCATACTTAATCAGCTCCGCTCGCAAGAGCGGATCGATGGGATCAAGCATCCCCACCCAATCATCTTGACCATGTATCAATCTCCATGAGCTGGCCAACCCCATGTCACCTTGTTCTTCCTCTCTAATCTCTTCTTTTGTTTCTCCATCTCTCTTGAGTTCTTCCCTGATTGATGTTAGCGATGACGACCCGATTGTCTTTGATGAAGCCTTGATATTCCTCATACCAAGTGTCCTCGTTGACAACTCTCTTGAATCTAGACATGAGAGGGGTGATTTTCGACCAAAAAACGCTGTCGAAAATGAGTTCTTTGGTGGAGATGTATGGTTCAAGCATGACCCATGAAGGGAGAAGCCTGTGGTAGGGAGAGAGATGGCCATCAAGTGTTAGGTTGGACACCTGAAGGAGGAGGGAGTGCTAAGAATGAAATGCTGAAATGGGGTAGCAGGTATTGGCTTGGTTTTGATACTTCATAGAGATAGCTTTGCATGCTTTTTATATTGGTTGTTTCATTTATAATTGATGTGGAGTCTCATTCCAAGAAGCATCCGGCATTGTGTAATATTTTCAATAGTCAGGTATTCTGATCATACTGTTCCTACCACAATAGAAAATCTTGCTTTCACACATGTGGTTGAATAGAATAAAAGGAAGGCAAGTCTACACCCTGAACATGGATTCCAGATCTGAGAAGTTTCTGACTCCATCAAAACAAATGTGGGGCCTATGATGACAACCTAATCTGCTTAAAATTATTGTTTAAAATTTTTTTTTCTTAAGAAGGTATCCCCGTGCTATTTGAACCAACAAGATTAATCCCCCCCCCCCCCCCCCCAATTTTTTTTTCTTAAGAAGGTATCCCCGTGCTATTTGAACCAACAAGATTAATCCCCCCCCCCCCCCCCAATTTTTTTTTTCTTAAGAAGGTATCCCTGTGCTATTTGAACCAACAAGAGTAATCCCCCACCCCCTCCCCCCCCCCCCCCCCCCCCAACACACACATGCACCTGGTAAATTTGCATGGTGTCAATTAATAGTAGGCAAAGACCAGTTGCCGCTACCGGTATCTTATAAAACAAGGGTACGTTTGTTTGCATTAGAATATATTAGAATTGAATGCGTAGGATCTCATTTAATAAGTAGTTAAAAAATGATGACCATAGGTCAATTTTTTTTTTTAAAAGTACTTCAAAATACCCTTTCCCTTTTATAGAAATGGAATTATCTTGCATATAGTTAGGTCAATTTTGTGGCCTAGGGGTCTTTGAGGATCTGAGTTCTAAATACTTTTAAAAACACATCATTTAACATAATAAACCACCATGACCTTTTATTAAGACAACCTTCTCAATTTATACAAAAGAAGAGGAACCTCAAAAGAACAATTTAAAATCCAAACTTAGTTCCATCCTTAATATCTGTAACAAATTGATTCTAACAAGATAATCCTAACATATTTTTTAACAAGTTCTCCATCATGTGATCAAGGAATATGATTGGAGGGAGATTAAATTATAGGATTTGATTATTCAAAGTGTAGTTGTTACATGGGTAACTCAAGATGATATGATATGTTTGGTCGGAAGGAAGATAGAACTTAAGAATTGATCATTCAATGTGTGGTTGTGAACATGCATGCTTTTGACTTTTAGCACCATCAAAGAGCAAGTGGGCAGTGGGCTGTTGGCTTTTCTCCAACCTGGGAAGAAATTTAAACAGCGTGTAATGGGACAGAGTCGTTGGGTTGATTTTCTTGGCACGCGTGTAAAATGTGTGGAGTCAAGGTCCTCTGCAGAGACACCTCTCTCTCTCTCTCTCTCTCTCTCTCTCTTCTCTTTCGTCTCGTCAATGAGCGTGGGTTTGTCCCATGGTTTGGTGCTACAGGGAAGCTTCCTTGGCTTGTGGATGGTGGGGCCCAATCTTTTACAATCAGACCAATCGACTAGATGCCTTGAATATCTGTTCAAGCAGTGGTTCCATCTTTGTGAGTGATTGATACTGGCATATATGTATATGTAATTACTAGCAACAACGCCCCCGGAAAAAAACAAGATATTATATTTTAAATTTATGAGATATTAAAATTAATTATGATAATATAAGCATATATTCATGCATATTATATATATAAAGAGAATGGACTTTTCTTGGGAGAGCGCCACTAATTCCATGGGTGTTGATTTTAGAACTTATGTGATGGATTATTGACATATTTTATGTTTTATACTAATTGAAGCTTTTCTTTCCTATAAAAAATGGACAAACCTTTATTTTGTTCCCTACAAGAAGCAAACAACAATACAAATTCAGGCCTTTGTGTTTACACAAGTAGAGATAGATGTTTGCATCATTTTTTAAATATAATCATGTCAAAAGTGTTAGAATGGCAAGTCATGCTTTGGCAATCGTTTGAAACATTGAATAAGTAGAGAAAGGTATGAGTTTGACCATAATATTAATTGTTGCTGGGATTGGCGACTGATGCATATGGGACATGTACACTAGGATTTGGGGAAGATCACAAGCAATTTGAACCCGAGTTGCAAAAAAAATATAGTTATTTCCATCTCATCACCCACGCGCAGATCCGTTCACCCCACCGTCGTGCGGACCCATGTCCCTCACGCCCTAGCCTCATGCGAACCCATCTCCCTCAAGCGGCAGCCCTTCTCTCGGTCTCACCATCATCTCCATCATCTCCCCGGACAGACTAAAACAATAGAAATTTGAAACGCCTAAGTGTTTCCTCTACCTTTTCTCCTTATACCAACAGACTCTAAGTGGTTAGAATATTTTGGCAGAATGTTTATGTCTGAGATATTGGAAACTACAGTAGGTGGATACCTTTTTTTTTTTTTATTTATTTTTAAACTTCCAAACTTTCCTGCCATTTTGTGACTGCAATAACAAAATGCCCACTCCTTGTGGGTTTTCATTCTTTTTTTTTTTAGGAAGAGCAGGATGCCCCACATGAGCAAAATATAGGATATGAATATTTCTAATTAGATAATTGGACCTTCAGAGCAAAATCATTATAAGAAATCCATAGAGACTGTTTGCATGATGGATATGAATATAGGAAAATATAAGATATGGTGGTCCAAGCAGTTTTAAAAATAAATTGAAATGAGTTGTTGGATCTTTGAAAATTAGAGTGATCTTCTTCTCTTTGGAAAAATAGAAAAATAATAGAAAATGCTTGCCCATTTATTAATAGGATTGAAAATGTATACACTATTATCGATGTAGCATGGAAGTTCATGGTAGGTTGGTGGGTCATAATAATGAAGTGGATGTAACATGGAAGTTCAAGTTAGGTTGGTGGGTCATTGTAATAAAGTTAGTCATTTTGTATAGTTTTTGGGTTAATTTGGCAGAAATACCGGAAAAAACTGAATTCATCTATTAAATGGATCATTTGGAGAAGTTTTTTTCTTTCCGTTTTTATTTGTTTATAAGTTGTCATTTTTTTTTTCATCATTTATATTTGTTTAAATTGTCCTGAGATTTTATCATTCTGTTGCCCCTTATTAATTTTAAAAAATGCGTAGTTTCATATGTTTGATGATTGAGATCATGAATAACAAGTGGAAAATTGCAATTGAGACTTCATTTGACATAAAAAAAATACAATATACGGTAATTTATACGTTCTGTATATAATTAAGGAGCTTTCTTATATTTTAATAAATATTTTTCTTTTATATCATTTTTATATACTCATTCAATTTACTTTATCATTAAAATATTTGCTTTTAAATTTTTTTATTTTTTTTCTGCACTCCATTTCACTTTCTCTTTCTCAATCTTATGAGGTTCATTTAACATCCATGCATGGTATATGAAAGTAGAATCTTTACTTATTACATTGCAAAATGAAGCGTCAACATCAGCCTCCTCTCTGACTGCATCTCAGCGTATGTTACATAGCATAGACAGCTATAGCATCGTTGCCATTGATACCATATAGAACATGGTCAGTTTGATCTTTAATTTGATTCAATGTATTGATATTGATGATTGATTTAGATTTATATATAAGATTTTTTTAATAAATTATTTGCCTTTTTAAAAGCATGCCTTCCAATTGCATTTGACAATCGATTTGTTCCTATTTATGTTTAAATTTACTTTCAATTAACACCTCTCTCCATCCAAAAAGATGATGAATAATTCTGAATTTTATATATAATTATTTTAAATGGAGTTTGTTTATGTACTCGGTGTTTACTTTTAACTTAAATTGGGTTTTCCCACTATGAATTAAAGGCTCGCGTTGGACGCGGGCCCTGAAGCGCTAGTTTATATAAAAACAGTCAACACATCTTCAATCACAAATACAAGTGATCAACGTCAACAATAAACTATTACAAAGATAAAGCTAAAAAAAATCCATTCAACAACAATATAAAAATAATAATAACAGTAATAATTACTAAAGAAGACATTGAAAAGCGAATTTTGTTAGAACTGATCGAATCATTTTTTAGCTCTAGATTTTAAAAAAAAATGTATAAACATTTTAACTTTAAAAGCCATAAATTATGAGACTTTCAAACCACAGGCTAGTGTTATTTGATCCCGGTAATAATTGGCTCACCTTGGATCAATGTATATATTTGTTAATTATGAGTCCATGTGGGCCCATGGAAGTGTAATTTATGGTGGGTCAAATTTAGGGTCATATGTCTATATAATCAGATAAGAAAGGGATGCCTATAAGATTCAACCAAAAAACTCCAACCTCAAAATATTTTTATCACAAACCCATCCATGAGGTGGTCTACCAGATGGTCGGGTCTGATTTTCCTTCACATATGACAATCTTTGAATATAGTAGAGCTACATTTGAAAACTAAAAGAAAATTATATTTTTAATGAAAAATTTATCAGTATGAATTGTAGAATGGTAGGCCCCAAATATTAAAATAAAAAGATGACAATCTTGAGAGGATGGAAGATATATGGTATTGAGAGAGAGAATAACTGTAGCAAAATAGAGAGATTTAAGGGGATATTGATTAAGAGACTTTATGAAATGGAAGATATGGATAAAGAGATTTTTTTGGAGAAAAAATTGTGGCATGTGATGACATGGCACCTTAAAGCACTCTAGGTTTTTTCTCCATATTTATTTGAAAGGAAAATGATTGGGTTGCTGAGGTGGCACCCCTCACAGCTCGCCTCCCCCTTTGCTTTAATTTATATAAAAGGAAAATGATTGGGTTGTTGAGGTAGCACCCCTTACAGCCCACCTCCCCCTTTGCTTTAATATATATATATATATATATATATATATAAAAAGAATGATTGGGTTTCTAAGGTGGCACCCCGCACAGCCCACCTCCCCCTTTGCTTTATTATATATAATGTATAATGTATATTATATGGGGCTCATATTTCAAAATTCGAACCATTCAAAATAAATGCCTCTAGGTATAAGGGGCATCCTCAAATTTTATATCAATGTGATTTGCCCCATGATGGATTGACTATTTTATATAATAAAAAAAAATGATTAGCAGGATCTCTCTCTCGTTTTAATTTTATTTTTCTAAGTTGGCGTAGTGGGTGGGAGTGACACTTCAAGCTTGAAGACTTAGATATTGATTGGTGGGCATGTGAGTGAAATTAAAGTGTGATTACCATTCAATCATGGGTGTGTTAGGTATGTTTAACACAATCTTATACAAATTCCATATCATATTTTTAATCAAATGGTCAATCCACCTGTGTAACAAACTTGAATTCATGTAAAATCTGATGTATCACATTTTTAATCAAATGGCCAATCCAATGGGCTAACAAAATCGGATTGAAGTAAAATTTGAGGATACCCGGGGAGTATTTATTAATTTGAATAGTTCTGATTTGATTAGTTGAGCTTCAGTGTAGAGTTCCACTCCTTTTAACTAAGAATTTCTCTAGGTTAATGCCCAGAGGATCCATCCATGGATAGTGGGCCCCACCTTTCAGCCATCAGACCGACTAGATGCCCTATAAACCTTTTTAAGGCAGTGGTGTCACTCTGATGGGAGTGATACTAAGAGAATATTTTACTATATATATATATATATATATATAAATTATACATATACTTTATAACAGGCAATCACTTTTTTATAGTGGGCATTATCAGATTCATAATCATGTCATCTTGTGGGACTGCTGATTATTGGAATAACAATGATATAAAGAGGCTGCATTTAGTATGGTGCTTGGATCAGATGCCTGGGGTGGGTTCCACCATTAAAAGGAGAATTTTGCCCATTGGGAATTTCAGGGCAGGTCCACTGAGTTTGCAGAGAGATTTGTTTTCCTTCGGACTGGACTAATCCCTCCATGCCCAGAAGGAAGCAGTATAAACTTTCCTATAATTCCAGTGTGGTAGTGCAGTTTTGAACTACAACCTCCGGGTGCAAACCATGGTCCTAAGCCAATTGAGCTGTGCAAACCATGGTCCTAAGCCAATTGAGCTACCCCTTAGACTTAGTTTGCAAAGAGATACAGAAAGATCTTTTGAGGGTGGACCATGTAAAGAAATGAAACAGTAAAATGTTCATGACTGTTTGATCTAAAGTAGTGGATATATGTTTTTTTTTTTTTTTTTGGTGAGGGGTGGGGGGGATATATGTTGGTGAAGTCTATTCCGGTTGGCCTTTCATGACTTTATATACAAGTTTCCAGTGGCCGACTTAATTTATTTGTTTGTGGATAATCTATTAAAAAAGTTCTTTACAGGAACTCATAAAATTTTTATTTGGAGAATTTTTAAACTCTCGCGCACGGTGGGATTCCTAAGTGCTCCCTCCTTTTTTTTTAGTATATATAAATTCTAAAAACAAAGCAAAGGGCTGGAATCAATTAAGACCTTTTAGGTGGTTAGGAATTTGGAATTCTTCTAAAAAAAATAGCATTTGCAAATGTTAGAGGACAAGATGTCACATCAGATCCCTATCATGGCAAATTCTTGTAAAAAATTCTAACAAAGAAACATGTCCTTTTTTTGGAAGCAACGTGTGAAAGTTCTTGTAAAAGTTTTGCTGCATCTCATATTATCGAATGGTGTAATGAGGTGTTTGTCCTTATTTAGCCGGCCGGCGAATAGGGGAGGTAGAGACTTCATATGCCCGGGGAAATAGTCGGTTCTCAAAGAGGCTAGACACCCTCATCAAGAAAAAAAAAAAGATATTTGCTAATGAAACAATAAAGAATTAGTTTGATTCGTAAATGTAGCTCAGTTGGTTAGGGACACGAATATGCATAAGAGAATATAGTATAAGTTTCTGACCTTGGAAAAAGAAAATCAAGTGCTGAGCTCTCAATTCCACTTTAATAATATCACACACATCCTTATTTGCTTTGGGCTCAGATTGAGGTGCCGACACCACTCACCACTCAACCATGGTGTGTTGGCAAACCTGTTGGTGCTTGTTGCTTCTCAAAGTTCAAACAAAAGGGAGAAATGTTTACTGAGGGCATGTTTGAGTAACACTTTTTCGTAAAAAAAGTGGACGATTTTCCACGCAAAACTCATTTTTCTGGCATTTGGCGCGGAACAATTCCACGGAAAAGCTTTCTTGCCTTGTTAGCATTTTCCTTACTAATGCTGGAAATGGGTTTCCGGGGGTGGGGAATATGGGAAATGATTTTCCTCAGAAAATTTCTCCCTCTTTCTGTCACTCTCTTCCATTTCAACCCAAAACCCTACAACTCTTTCATTTTTTATTTCTTTAACTGAATTATTATTTGATGTTGAACAAATAATATACATGTTTTGTTATTTTTCTTCAAAAAACTATGTCACCAAACAAGAAAATTTGATTTTCTATAAGGAATGCACAGCCATAGCAAACAACATTAGCACCAACTCAACGAGGAAAAAATTCGAACCAAACATGAATTTCAAAATTCTGCAGAAAACATTTTTCGAGGTTTTCATTTTTATGAAATTTGCTGATGTGGCAGTTTCTCCTTACCGCGGAAGGGATGTGTACACAAGCATGCCCTAGAGCTTCAACTCAAAATGAGTGGGTTGTTATGTTTTCTTTTCTTAATATATAATATCATGTACTCTCGACTAAAATTAAAAAAGCTACCCCAAAGAAGGATCACCAATAATGTTTAGTTACTTTATCGTTGGGACTTGGTACACATGTTTGACCTCTATGCCACATAGATCTTGATTACATGGTGAATGGGCTGCTTCCTAAATTTACGGTTCACATAGTAATAGTCTACTCAAAGGAATTACTAATATCTTGATTCCTTAATTACATGCTATAGTGAGCAAGGTGCGTGTCAACTGCATGCAGCTATTGATTTTTTTTTATTTTTTATGTCCAAGGAATTGAAAAGGTATGCTCGGTGTGAATTTGGGTTCTCATGCAGCTTTACCACTACTTGCATGGGTGGAGGAAAAGTTTTCCTCCTGTCTGAGCGGAGGAAAAGTTGCATCTGCAACTATTCCTCTGTTACATTGGTGGTAAAGTTGCATTTGCAAGTTTTCCTCCTCTTTGAGTGGAGGAAATCTTGCACTTGCAACTATACCATTGCAAACCCACTCTTTTTCCCCCTTGTACATCTCGGTGGGGTCACCAGTAGGGGCTTTGATCTAAACAATGATGGATGGGCATGTATAATTATTGTTTAAATGCAATAATATCAAATCACATGAAATACACATTATATCACTTGTTTGGTAAATTTACTTTACCGGTGAAGTCAAGTGAATGGTTATTACAAGAGAGAACAAAATTAAAGGTTTGGTCGAATCAAACGCCGAGAGATTTGCCTTTTGAAATTTTCTTTTAAAAAGAAGATTGTTTTTTGTAAGGGCGCTCTTTGATCGGGCTGGCCCACGTTGCATCGGGTCCCAGTAGTGATCTGACTTTATGATGCACCTTTTCTAATTAATTGTCGGCGAGCTTTAAATCACAATGGGCCTAAACACTGCTGACTTTGACCACCTACATTAATCACATCTTCAAGTCCTATTTAATGTGAATGCAGATTCTCTCATTGGAACCTATAAATCCATTAACCAAGCCTCTTCAGAAATCTAAACTTCTCAAAAAACCACAGTTCTCCCTTGAATTGGTGTTGTAACAAATTTCAATCCAGTTGGGACTCATTCTATATCACCCGAAGTGAGGTTTAAAAGGAATGGAAGCTCCATGTTCAAAATAAATGCCTTCTATATATTAGAAAGATCGGATCCTCTTGTGCAACCATTACATGGTGACAGTTTCCCCGAACTCCACCTTGGGCCGCACATCTATAGTCGAGACCATTCAACATGAATCCGATCCCATCCGTGGATGAATCAAAACTGTTACAAGTAAATTCTCAAGTTTCAAATAAAAAAACATTTATTTATAAATTTGGTACACGGGCACTTAATCTTAATGACTAGATTGGCACTTAATCTTAATACTGTGATTTTAAAGTAGCATTATCAAAATTATACACTATACCTAATCTATCTTTCCGATGTGCTAAAAAATAATAATAATAACAACAAGAAGAAGAAAGTCAAAATAAAATCCAAGAAAATAGCATCCGCTGGCACTAGGTTTCCAAATAATTATTGGAAAGTAAAAATAGTATGAAAGATGTTTGAGAATACACAAAAAAAATGAAGAAATAAAATAAAATATCATGTTGCAAGGCCAATAAGTTCCCACATTTTGAAGTTGAAAAAACCCAATACTTCTTTCAAAGTATCAAATTATTTCAACACCCACCTCCAGTGATAGATGCCCCAAAATTAAGAACTAAAACATAAAAATACCAAAGCTGCCAATGCTAATAAAATTCCCAAATTTTAAAACGGAAAAGGAAAATACCCAATACTTCTTGGTAGCAATAGGTATTTAAAGTTTGAAATTAAGAATTAAATAACATTAGATCCTTATTAATAAAGACAAGTGCCCATACACACACAAAAAAGGTTAAATAACTTGGCCTCCTACCACCAAGAGGATTAACAAATACCACTTGCTATAAACAATGTTCTATGAATACTCTCAACCCCAAGGGGTAGCTCAGTTGGGCTAGAACCACAGTTTGCACCCGGAGGTTATAGGTTCGAAATTGCACTACCACACTGGGGCTACATGGGAGTTTACCCAACTTCTCTCTAGGCCCAGAGGGATTTGTCCAACCCAAAAGGGTTGGGAACCCTTTGATAGCGAAAAAGAAAAAAAAATCTATGAATACTCTCCGTATCGATGTGCTTGATTAACAATCAGATCCCCATATCCAGTGGACCCAAATAAGCCTTCCCACACCCTGTTAAAATTTTTTTTTTTTTTCAGAAATTCAACTCAAATTAGAAGGCAGTTAAGTTGTTTGGGTGAATCTAAATGGGTTCTTGGTCATAATCATTTAACTTGCCTGACTTGGGTGATCTAAATGGTTCAAGTTTACCCAGACTTTGGTGGACAAAAAATTTATTGAAAGTTAGACATTCCCATATAGCCAAGACCATCAAATTTTCCTGCTGGTGGCGGGATTTACTTTCACATGAAAGAAGATAAGGAACTAAAAAGTGAAGAAATTAAAATTAACTTCCTCATTGTCCCGAGAATAAGGATTTCTCACTGAGGATTTATATTGCCGAGGATTTTACATCAGTACTTATAGTTAAGAAATATTAGTATTAGTACATAAATTCGTAAAAAATGAAAATTTTCAAATTTTACGAGGGTCAAAGATAAAAATCCTCACAAATGAGGATTTCCGCTTGCACAAATGCTTGGGGGTTCACAATTGCCGGATATGAATTTTTCTCAACTTGGTGAAAAATGGAGAGGAATCCTGAGGATTAAATTGTCAAAGGTGGCCTTACTTTAAAAGCCATTTTCTTACTTAAACCCCACTTACACAAGGATTTTTCTTTGCAAATGGATGGTTGAGATATTTCAATCCAGTAATTAGATTCCTTCTCCCTGCTTGTAGGGGAACAGAAAAAGTTGGGATTGGACCACTTAACCCGGCCCCACAAACTGAAGGTGGCCCCACTCAGACAAACTGAAACTCAACGGTCTGGATAGTTATACTTGAAAACGCGGGAGCGTACCAGATTTAATCCAGAGAACGTTATCCACTTTCACATCTTCCACCAGAAAAAAACCGTTGGCTCTCACACACTCAAATCCTTCTTCTTCTTCTTCTCAGTCATGGCCATGGCTTCTTCTTCTTCTTCCCTTCTTGCTTGTTCTTCTCCTACTGCTCTCATCTTCAACACCAACCTCCTTACTTCTTCTTCTTCCTCGCTCCCTTCTCTTTCACACCTCTCTTTCTCCTCTCTCTCCTGCATATCTTCTAATCCCTCTTCTCTTCTCTACCCCATTTCCAAACGCTCCTCTTCCTTCACCTCCTCATCTTCCTCTTCTTTCCATGTCGTGGCAAATGCAGCGGCGGGAAGCAAGAAAAGGGTGCTCATAGTCAACACCAACAGCGGCGGCCACGCCATCATTGGCTTCTATTTTGCTAAAGAGCTTCTTGGTTCTGGGCACAGCGTTACGGTTCTCACCGTCGGCGATGAGAGCTCGGACAAAATGAAGAAGCCCCCATTCAACAGATTCTCTGTTAGTTTCTCCTTTCATCCTCCTTTCATCTGTTGTTGCCTAATGTAAATTTCTGTTGGGAAGTTAGTGAATTTTGTGATTTTACTGTGTGGGTCTTGATCAGTTTGATCTTGGTGGAAAGATTTGTAATTTTGTTTTGTTATTGGTTATTGGATTATAATTTGGGGCAAATGCACTTTTCTCTGACTGGATTAAGGGAAGTTTCCAATTGGCCCAAATTCTTTAAAAAGGGTTATGCTTTTCTGTAACTCATACTGTTAGTTGATGATTGCCATATGGGGATTGAAGAGATGCCTTGTCTTTTTTAGTGGGTTTATATCACATGGTTTTTGTTTGCATTGCATTGGTGATTCTTGGTTTTAGCTTGGTGGGATCATCTATATGGTGACTATGCGAAAAGGATGCACTTTGGTTTTAGTGTTTTTTTTTAATCAGCATGTTCTTATTCCGTTTGTTGTGTTGGAACTTGGAAGGGTTCGTTTATGTGTTTGTTTATTTGACAAACGTGGTTTTTTAAAGTTTAGGGCATCATTTTTTAATTCTAGAGCTGGTTTTGATTTTGAAGCAAGTATTTTTTTTTTTGGTCTTCTAGTGGTTTAATCAATTCATTTTCTGCCTCGAACAATGACAGGGTTACAGTTCTCAAATCTTTTATTGTTTTCTTGCCTGATTGGGTTTTCCAAATGTTCGGCTGCAGGCGAATATTTCGTCTTTATGCTGTGGTGATTGTTTATGGGGAGGGTTTGTTAGCATCATGTAAGTAAGACAGGCCTATTGCAGATTCTGTATTTTGTGATCTAGGGCCTACGAGAAGAGATCAAGCACGCACAAGAGGACACAGATTTACGTGGTTCGGCTTTTGACCTATGTTCACGGGAAGACGGGAGAATTTACTATACAATTAGAAGATGTTTACATCCTAGAGACTCTTAGTCTCTATTGATAATATCAGCCTCAAAACCCTGTTACACCCAAACACTACTTCTTAATTACAGTAGACATATAACAGGCCTAATTCTAATCACAGCAATCCAGGGACACGGTTTACCACATTCATTACTTTTATTGAGCCATACAACCTATGAATTGCTCTTTGTGGAGATTTGATAGAAGTCTCATGTCAGGTCCATCAATAGAGCATCAATTGGCCCCTCTCTCTACAATCAATATATTTCTAGGGGACCATCTCTCTAGCACTAATTATGACTAGTAAAGAAACAGAAGAACTGGAAGTGTGGGCCAAAGTCCTGTCAAGTGTGGGCTTCGCTCTTTAGTTGATCCAAAATGGATGTACAAGTTAAGTGTGACTAGTTAGTTTAATTCATTTATTGTTTATCTTTGATCATGTTCCACATGTTTTATATCCTCAGTACAAAATAATGTTAATTATCAGACAAGGTTTTGTTGGGAAAGACCCACATCCCACACCACCCAAGTAATGGGTTTGACGGGGCTTCATATACTTGTTTGGGTCTTTCACCTATCAGCTTAAGCTTTTGAGTTGGTACATAGTATCAGAGTTGGTTCTTATTGTTCTTGTGTAGCCCACATGTAAGGCGGGCTTTCTTATTGGTGATCTCATTGTGGAAAGTGACTCTTCCAATGCGATTGCTTGGACATCTAAAAAGAAGGTCAACCCTTGGAAATCTCAATTCCTATTCAATGAAATCCGGGCTTTATGTGCCTGTTTTTATGTTGTTTTTCATCATGTTGGTAGATCGGCTAACTCTATGGCTGATGCCAGGGTATGATTATGTAACGTTTTGTATGTGTTTAGGGGATGAGGGTACAATACTCTTGTACCTTTTCTTCCTCCCTCATTGTAATTCTTTGTTTAATGAATATATTTGTTACCGATCAAAAAAAAATTGTAGCAAATGTTTTTATCTTTTCGTTTCTTTTAAAATGACAGGTGTGTGCTGTTATGATAAACTTACTTCTTTTGCTGTTGATTTGAATCTTTGAAATAGTTTCTTTGTTTCTATGTAATTTTTGTTTCATGATAAATTGTTCACTTTTATCTGTTTACTCAGTGACTGAGGCATGTGCATGTTGGTGTTCATTATTCTTCCGAGAGCTGTGGTGGTAAATTGAACTGTTTTTTTTTTCTTTTGGCTGCCAATGTCTAGGAGCTTGTGAGTGCAGGTGGTAAGACGATATGGGGAAATCCAGCTGAAGTGGGGAGTGTTGTTCAGGGGGCAGCTTTTGATGTTGTTTTGGATAACAATGGCAAGGACTTGGAAACCGTGAGGTCTGTCACCCATAATGTTCTTATCCTCTGTCACTGTTTCTGCATAACTTTAAATTTTAGATTATTTAACTGCTAAGCAGCTTTTGGTTATCAGATTGTCTTTGGTAGGGAGTAAATATTCAAAGCTTATTAGTACCGAAGTTAAGTTTGGGGACTAGAGGACTTTTTTGTGTCAATTACTCATTCACAGATGCCACATTGAGATTCTTGGTCTAAAAAGGCGTGTTAGAGTCATTTTTCCAACCTGTAGAGATGGGCAGACATGCAAAAACCTAGATGATTTATATTCTTTGCCTGCCTCAGAGTGATAGGATAAGGCTTGAGTAGTTGTTGGTTTTTTTATGATGGTGATGATGATGATCTGAATCCTTTATGAATTGTGAATACAAGTGGCAGTGACCCTTTCCTACTGAATATATTTGAATGAATCTGAAGAGTCATTAGATCACATATGATGCGTCAGGATATAAACCTGATGTGTCCATTGCGAAGAGAATACTAAAGGCAGATTTTATGTAATTCACATATTGTCATACATTCCGTACAAGTGAGGCCCACAGTTCGGTGATCCAGAGTTTTATTTGCTAGATTCGGGTGAGGGGAAAAGCTTCTAGGTTGAAAGATTCTAGTTCTTTATTGTCGAATTTTGGTCTATGAAAAGTTGGATGTTTTTATCTTTTAACCTAGAAAATTTTAAGGAATCTCCCTCCTACGTCTGCCTATCAAACCAATTGTTAAGATCACCTAGCCATGGACTCGCTTGTACAGATCGGGCATGTTGGTATAGCACATGTCCTAATAGTAGTTCATTTCCCATCTTCTTTTGATTATAAATCCTTGAAAGGAAAGGTTATTTGATGCTCAATTTTGAAATTCACCTTTGATCTTCATTTTTAACAGTAATGGTATGTATTATATGTATTCAATACATAGGTATTTTAATGCAAACAAACGGGCCCTAAAAATGATCTCCTTGTTACTAAATTCCGAACAGTTGTACTGGTCTGGAAGCATTTTTATATGAACCACATTAAGTACTCAAAACATGTGACTTTGGTATTAGAGGCAGTAATTTATTTCAAGGTACGTATCAAATGTCAAATCCATCAAAGCCGAAATCAGTTTCACAAGAATCTGAAACAAGCCCTTGTTAAACTTGTGCGTGTGAAACCTAATAACTGTAGTGATTTGAACCCCTCAGTGAGTCACCTTCCAAATGGAGAGATAAAAGCTAGTTTTATTGGTTCATATATTTCTAGAACACAGATACAGGTGCAGTTTTATTGGCTCATAGTTTGGGTTAATACTTGAGGCACTATCCATTTTGTATGGTACAATAATGTTACAAAAATAACACCTCTCCTGGCCACTGGGCCAACTAGCAACCCAAAAAAAAAGGATAATCCCAATGTTCAAAAATGCTGAGACATGAGGCAATGCATTCCAGTTGTCCAAAACATATGTATAAGCCGCCATATGGGGAGAGTAAGCCTCACAAGCATTCATTCTTTAATAAATATGAAAGTTTTTGGGGGTTATCGGAATGGATTATTAGTTTTAATTTAACGAATCAATGCAGCTGAAATAAACCGATCAGACGATATAGAACTAGCTATCTACCAAGCAATCACCACAAGAAGGCAGACACAGTATTTAGCGTGGAAACCCTATCTAGGGAGAAAAACCACGAACCAGAAATCAAGAGTTCACGAACGGTTACAAGATATACTCACAAGCTCCTTTACCTTAGTCTGTACCTCGACCTAAGGACTGTAGTTATTCTTGCAAAGAATCCACTGACACGACATCCACCGTACCCCATTCTCCTTACTTAATCTCCTCGCACCTTGCCAATCAAGATGAACTATCTTCTACAAGAAAGGTAAAAGCAGCAACAACCTTCTAGAGCAGCCCTTTAGAATGATCTCTCAATGTCTTTAAAGAATAATCTCTCAATAAGATTTCTCTGACTCAGATTAATGAGAGTGGTGGTCTTGTCTAGGGTTGAGAGTAACACCCTATTTATAGCCCCAAATTCGTGCCTTAGACTTAGTGCACAAGTAGGACTCAAGTTGAGAAATATAGTCTCAAAGGGAAACTAATTCGTCGCAAAATAGGAGACTTTCCCATTTCTGCGCACTTGTCCAATCGATCGGACAGTGCATCCGATCGATCGGACGGTCCAAATAACTGGACGCGTTTACAGTCCGATCGATCGGGCCTTGGGAGGTTCGCCCGGTCCTCTCTTTTTTCTTCTCTTCTTCGCTTCAGCTCTTCCGGCGACACAACCATAGTCCATTCTAAAATAAATTAAAAAATACAATCTAATGGACCAGAGTTTTGTCCAACCCATGAATTAGCCAACATAAAAATACTAACAAAATAAATACACTATAAATAGATAGCATATAGTTTGGCTGCTTTAAGGCTTCAGGGTTAACTAGGGTTGACCGAAGTTGAACCTAATTACAAGAGGATTAAATTTGGATAACGAAGAAGAAGAAGAGAGAGCTGGTATGTTCTTACAGTTAAAAACTTCCCCTTCTTAAAAATAAGAGGGGCTAGGCTAATAGGGTGTATGTCCCAATGTGGAGCATGATTGAGACTGGCGTCAACTGAGTTATATGCCTCAAATATGTCTTATATGTTGAAAATGGAGGTGTATGCTCAATGCAAGACAAACTTAAGACTTGAACTACAGGGAATTTTTGGGATGTCTTGTCTCAGGTGAGCCTTGAGGCATAAGCAAGCCCCACACATTTTCAGAAACATTGGAAAACTCATGCACATGCATTTATGCATCCTATGCCTGTATTTTTTTTTTTTTTTGTTACATTGTCAAACTTTAAATTCATACGGTTATCTTTACCAGAATCTTTAAGCACTCTTCCTAATATCAAACTTCAACCACAGGCCTGTAGCAGACTGGGCTAAGAGTGCTGGTGTCGAGCAATTTCTGTACATTAGTAGTGCTGGAATTTATAAGCCAACTGATGAGCCTCCTCATATTGAAGGGGTATGTTTAATGAAATACTTTTCCAGTTTCATTGAATGAATTGTGATATGCATGAGAGCATGTGGTTGATTTATCCATGAGTGGGTGTTTTTACATGCATGAATATAAGCAAGCCAAACAATTATTCTATGGACGCACGTAATCGAACCCACAACCTTCAAGCAATACATATCATCTATTCTGTGTACACTCATACGTCTTAAAAATCAATAAAACTGATGATTCTCATCATCTGGTTTTACTTTATTTTGGCCTGTTTCCTCATCAATCCATTGATAACTGCAGGAGGTTGTTAAAGCTGATGCCAGTCATGTAGGAATGGAGAAATACATTCCAGAGCTTTCTTTTGGTAGCTGGGCAATATTTCGTCCACAGTACATGATAGGATCTGGAAACAACAAAGATTGTGAAGAATGGTTCTTTGATCGTATGATGCTACCTACACTGCTTTGTTTTGTCTGAATCTAGTTCTTTTCTGCAATGACTCTATTATGTGCTATGTTACTTGTTTTGGTTAATATGATTTTTATTTTATGTTATATATATATATATATATATATATTTTTGTTGCATAGAATGGAACATATGATAAGCAAAGAATTTAATGCATCCTTCAAAAAATATGGAGAAAGGCCGCGTCACATTAGTGTTTTAACTAACAAAGAAAAATAGGTAGCTGATGCCGAGTAATGCTATTAGCATCCATGAATGTGCATTATAGTTATTTCTTTTGAGATGGGTAACATGAATTCTATCCACATCCCCATGATTGCAACAATGGGCACCTTCCAACTGTGTTACCCTTTATATTTCCTGTTCAACAATGGATGCCACTATATATGCTATAGGACTACACAGCATTCAACTCTGTTCTGCTTCGTTGCTTCCTCTAAAATGTTTTAATTTATAAGTCAATTTTGTTTGCTTTCAGCCATTTCCTAGGAGTTCCATTCAGGTACAGGAACTATAATGGCTACAAGTTCAACTCCTCAGCCATAGCATGTTGCCATTCAGGGAAATCTTTTTTTTTTTTTTTTCAAAAAATTAAGGGACAAATGGTAGCCAGGTTCATGGGCAAACCTTTGAGGTACATTGTTGGGGAATTAATTAGGACAAAACAAGCACGATCAATCACAACCACAAGCAATCCACGACTCGAGATTTACGTTGTTCGGCAATTGCCTACGTCCATGGGGCTATGAGGATTTCACTATGCAGGAAATTGGGCAACTCGTTACAAGGATTATAAACCCTCTAACACTTAGCCTACTCTCTTCCCATAGGTCTCAATCTTCCTCTCACATCTGCCCCTCCCATTCGGAAAACTCCCATACCAAGGGAGAGAGAGCTCTCACCTCTCTCACTTCGAGAATAGGGTTGCCGATTACATCAATATATAATCTCTACTTTCATGGTCCCCAAGAAAGGCCCGGTACAATGACCAAAATACCCATGACTCTAAACCTGGTCATTGGCCAACCCAATGAAGCAATCCGATCAAACCGGAATACAAGACATAAACCTAACATACATATCATTCTATAATAGGATAATGTGTCTCGACATGAGCAGAAGTCCTAGTGTGAAGGAGGTTTAATGGAACTGCTAGTTTTAGAGGCAGTTGCACTATTGCGAAAGGCTTGTGAAATCTGTCTCTTGAAGTATAGATCCAAGAATAGGTCAATAGGTGGATATGGAAATGATGATGTTGTTTGAGACAGTTCGTTCGATGTAATTTCTTTTTCTTTTCTTTTTCTTTCTTTTCTTTTTTTTTTTTTTAAGTATCTTATACTGCCTCTTTGTTAATCTTCCTTCAGATCACATTTGGCAAGTAAATCCGTAAGGAAAATATTTCCACTTTCCCCGAAGTTGTGAAAAACTCACGTTTGCCAATTGTGAATCTTTGAGGATTTGGCATTTGAAATCCTCACTTTTGAGGATTTTTAGGTCTTGACACCCCACACCCGACAAATAGGAACCAGTTTTTAGCAACTATATGCCTCCATTTTCACCAACATCAATGTGAAATTCTTGTCTATATAAATCCTCAATGAGAAATCCCTGTTCCAAGGGTACTGATGAATCTTCAGATCTATGGATTTCTCATCTGTTGTCAAACGTGCTCAGTGTTTGTTTCATGTAATTGAATTCCTAGAAATTCTAAGACTGTATTTCTATAAGTGGCTACGAATGAAAAATAAAGGGTGAAGATCCAAAAATGTCCATCAAACAACCTCCCCTTTACTGGGAGTTGAATCAAGAAAATATGCAAAATGAACTAGTAATTTAGGAAAGCCAAGGTCCCATCTAATATCGCTACTTATACCCTTCACCCCTCACCTGATAGCCTTCACACCCCACCTTTTAATAATCCTTCAGTAGAGCTCATTTGACCATGAATTATGTATTCAGTTTCTATGTACTATATGCAAACAAAGAGGCTCTAAATGGAATTTATTATTACTGGCAGAAGAAAAAAAAAAAAGAGAAAACAGCAATGATCTTCAATCATAGATCAACAATATCCTTTGTGCAGGTTTGTGACAAATAACAGTGAAAACATTCTAGAAATCTTAGAATATGTGTGTGTTTGTATCATATTATATATATATATATATACCTTTTTTTGTGAGTCAAAAAGGCCCATATGGTGTCCAAGGGCAGAGATCCACCTCAGGTGTCAAGAAGATATTCCAAAAGCCCTGCTGAACAAAAATATAGTGCTACAGTAGTCATCTTGATTATGGAACAAAACTGTTCCACTATATTTCACAATTACAGTTAGCAATGGTGATGAGAGGCAGCTCTGACACAAAAAATAAAATTAGATTAAATTCAATTTTTTTGATCCCTCATTCACATGTATAATAAAGCTAATTATTTGCATCTATGCAAATAAGAGAACATTAAAGTGCAAGTATATATGCTTATGTCAAACATAATATAAACTGTTCTTGGTTGAAACTGATAATGTAAAGCCTAGTATATATATGCTTATGTTGTGGTCTAAGTGTATTCATCACAACATCAATGAGACATATTTGAGTTACCTCCTTTGCTTGCTGTTAAATCTTACACCGAATAAATTGACATGTTTGATCTACTGTTTACAGGAATTGTTCGAGACAGACCGGTGCCAATCCCTGGCTCAGGAATGCAACTCACTAACATTTCACATGTTAGGGACTTGTCTAGCATGCTAACTGTGGCTGTTGAGAAGCCTGATGCTGCCAGTGGCAAAATTTTCAACTGTGTGAGCGACCGCGCTGTGACTCTAGATGGATTCGCCAAGCTCTGTGCTCAAGCTGCGGGCCGCCAACTCAAAATCATTCACTATGATCCCAAGGCTGTTGGGATTGATGCAAAGAAAGCATTTCCTTTTCGTAATATGGTAATCTTTTACCATCTGATTCCACATTAAGACTTCAAGATATGGTGTTCTGAACTACAGGCATTATTTATATGATCCTTCACCTGAGGATATGCATGGTATTCTCAAGAATCGATCCAATTGGGCAATATCCGCTCTAACGAGTAATGGAGACTTGCTGATGGATGGTCAGGAAAAGGAAACAGGTTCAGCAGTGAATATCTAGGATCTTCCAATCTGGTCTCTGGATCACCAGCATGTAGCTCCTACAATAGAAAAAACTCAAAATTTGAGGATATTGTGCATTTACTCTAGTTGAGGATCATATAATTTTTTTGAGAGGCAACTGAACTTTCATTAGTAGCAACTCAAAGTAATGCAACAAACTCCAAAATCCACTAAGGGAATGGACTAAACAAGAAAAATAACTACTTCTAGTTCCATCTATTTCTTTTGGCAAGATCATTATCATTTTGTTCTGCAGCACTTCTATGCAGAGCCAAGGGCTGCCAAGGAGATTTTGGGATGGAAATGCACTACCAACCTTCCTGAAGATTTGAAGGAGAGATTTGATGAGTATGTGAAGATTGGTAGAGACAAGACACCTATGAAATTCGACATGGATGATAAAATTTTGGAGTCACTTAAAGTAGCAGTTGCTGTATGATTGGTACACTTGGATGGAGACCTTAGTTTCTATTGTAGTTCATTTTCATTGTGTACTTTGGTCTTGGGAATTTTCATATCCTTGTATCTGAATCATCTTGCTGCTGTCAAGATCAATGTAATGAGTTTGCCCCTATGTAATATTTGCACATATTTGAGATAATATCAGCATTAAAGTTTGGTTTAATTTGAACCTTCTGAACAAATGCAAGGGGGTTTTCTATTTGGATCATTAATTTTGAAGTCTTGGATCACTCTGGGCCCACCCATTTGGTAACAGATCCCAGTAACTCAAACACCCAAAGAACCAGATCTAAAACTAGCCCTGTAGGGAGTAGGGACTGCTCTGGATCCAACCTATTTACAGCCTGATTAGAAGGTTGAGGCTTGTCCAAGCCCGGCCCAATTATTTATTAGGCATAGTATTGACACCCAAGAACAACCCTCATGTTAGCAATCCTATTTATATACTTGGGCTCGTCTACGTAATTTGGACTTTGAGGGATGAACCCGGCCCGGCCCGGCCCATTTTCTCGTTAGACCTGATCTCGGGCTCTTGTTAGTATTGTGGATCAATGGACCACCCAATTCCAACAAAGTGATATGCTCTGGGCTGGACCAACTGCACTGTGGTTTATATTTCAAGAATAAAACCTTTCCCTCAAATCATCCACCGTACTAGGATGTAGGGGCATGAAAATTCAATTCAGACCATTAAAAAAATGGCTCACAAAGTGGAGAAGACTGTAGCAACAGAATATGCAAAAATAAAAATTAGATCTTCAGGTGGATGATAGTAACCTTCTGATTTGGCTGGTTAAGTTTCTACCACTCGTTCTATTCCATTTCTTGGAATGTCCATTTGACTGTCCAATAAAAACACAAAGAGACCCATGTGGACTTTTCGTGGGGCCATGCGAGGGCACCTTGTGGATGTTCAATTATCCAAATTCTACATAAGTGGGACTAATACGCACTGTCGGACCAAGGTTGGAAAACTCGTGACACAGACTCTACTTGTCCAGCCTAAAAAGTTCACTTGGAGAGAGTCAGCACAACGGCTCGAGAGAGTCATGTTTTTCTAAAAGATTATTTTAGAATACTTAAAATAATTAAATTACTTTTAAATTTTAAATATACATTTATTTACATGTAATGATACTAAGTAATTCAAATTACTTAGTTTATATATTCAAGAAAAATATTATAATATGGAACTTACATGTTACATAATTTTAAGGTCAAACATAAGAGGTAAAAGATCAAATATAAATATCATCATTTGTTTTAAGAGTCTGGATCCTTTGTCACACTTATTAGACGGGAGCCATGTAATACTTCCCTGGAACTCCATCCTAAGGCCTACATAGAGATAATCTACATTGTTCAAAATGAATATCATCCTCTCCAATGATATATCCTCGAGTTTCAATTTAAAATAAGTGGGTTCCAACATACGATTGAGCATCATGATGGAAATGTGATTAACGCCGCATAAGCAATCAATCACGTTTCCATCATGGCACTCCTTTTTATGGTGGAACGCACTTATTTTAAACTGAAACTTGAGAATATAGCGTTGGAGAGGATGGCATTAATTTTGAACGATGTGGATTATCTCTATGTAGGTCTTAGGATGGAGTTCCAGGCAATTGTGTTGCGGTTCCCTGTAATAGTTGCGATAGAGGATTTAAACTCAAGCTCTAAACTCCTTCATCAATTACAATTAAACATCAGTTGTTTAAAAAAAATTAGCCTTTCAAATGGCCTAGCATGGTACAAGCGTACGACTTATCAAAATGAGATGACTCGGCCGAATTTCTCCTACAGTTACCCAATTCTTTGTCAAAATGAGGTGACTCAGCTGAGTCAAGAATTAACTCATCGAGTTGCATTGGACTGTTCCTTATGTATAAAAATGATAGTTAATCCCAACAATATTCTTTCATTTACTTTCTGAATTCATATTTATCACTCATAAAAAAAAAAAAAAAAAGAAAAAGAAAACGCCTATGTGAGAGGGGCATGAATAGGTTGAATTGACTGAGCGAAGATGGGTACTTTCATCCAATTATGTTGGCCCGTAAATGTGAGGTGTATGTTAGTAAATGATCTTATGAAAATTGTTGTGGAGGCATCTACATAGGAGAAACTCCTATATACTACACATATGAGATTCATGAATGCACACATATTCTAATTTTGGAATCATCCCACTCAAATCTCAAATCTCAAGTCTCAATCCTAAGATTTGTGATTTGCAAAGAGACTCTAATTTTGGATTCATCCCACTCAAATCTCAATCCTTCTCCTTCTTTTAATGGCAAAATTACAGGATGGAGAAATGACAAAATTGTCCTCATTTAAAATCCCATTCGTGTCGTGCTCTCTCTATTTTAGAGGGTTGCTAATGCCACATGACAAGATTCTCCTTCCACATCCCTTTTTTGCATGACCAATATATCCCTGTGTAAAATTACCTAAAAGGACATCATACATCAAACTCTCTCTCCCCAACTTATTTCTACACTCACCCACCCCTAACCCCAGCCCAGCCACCATCGTCCCCTCCCAAAAAGCAGCGGTAGGGAGAGGGGATAGGGATAGAGGGTGGCGGACGACAATAAGAAGAGAGAGAGAAAGGAGAAAATGTAGAGATAGAGAGAGGGTGGCGGGTGGCATGGAGAGGAGAGATGGGGATGAAGGGATGTGGAAAGAGAGAGAATGAGGGTGGAGGAGGTTTGGGTATTTTGGGAACAATGAGATGTGTAGAGAGAACTTTTGGAAAGAGAAGAGATACGGAAAGAGACGGGATATGGAAGGAAAAGCTTGGTATATGGCATTAGCAGCTCTCCTATTTTATATCTATTTATTAAAATATTAAAAGTGCCATTAGTTGGGGCAAATCTTAATAACATCACTAAGTTTTTCATAATTTTCAAAAAGGGACACAAAAAATTGTTTATTTAAAACAAGGTCTGATTTATTATCCAAGTTTATTTCAACCAAGTCCTTTTAAGCGAAACACCCTCTCGCAAGTTGCAACCCTTTCCCCTCCTCCCTTTTAAATGACTGAAATGCCTTTTCTTAGGGTTTTGTTTCAAATTTCCTCCTTCACCACATTTAATGACATGCTTTTCATTGGTGGAATTAGAAAAACTCCCCTCAAAGGCTCCATGTGAAAATTTTCTTTTCTTGAGGGGCATATGTGAACATATCATATCATGAATGGGTTCAATTGAATGAAGATGGACATTTGCATCATATAAAGGTGACCCGTATATGTGAGCTGTAGGTTAGTAAATGATCATGTGAAAATTGTCATGGATGCATCTACATAGGATAAACTCATACCACATGAGATTCTAGATTTGCACATGGACTCTAATTTTAGATTCATCCCACTCAAATCCCAATCCTTAAGATTTGTGATATGCGTACACACTCTAATTTTGGAATCATCCCCCTCAAATCTCAATCCTTCTCCTTCTTATAATGACAAAATGACAAAGTGGAAATATGATAAAATTGCCCTCATTTTAAATCCATTTGTCTCATGATCTCCCTATTTTTAAGGGGTTTTTTTTTAAATTAAAAATAGTAAAAGTGCCATTATTTGGGAAAAATTTCAAAAACATCTCTAAGTTTTAAAAAAAGGATGCTGAAAATTTCTTATTTCAAAACAGGTTCTAAGTTTTCCAAGTTTCTTTTAATTGAGTCCTTTCTCAGAAAACACCCTTTTGTCCCCTCCCTTTTTTAAAATGACTGCAATGCCTATTCTTAGGAAGGGCTAGGGTTGTTTCAAATTCCCTAACTCGACCATATTTGATGACATGCTTTCCATTGGAGTCAGAAAATCTCGCTCGAGGCCACCATGTGAAGTGAAAAAACTTTCTCGAGGGGCTTAATGTCAGAAAAATCATAATTTTTTTTATAACAAAAGAGGGTTTTCTAAAATTCATGGGGCCAGCATGCAAAAAAAATTCTAGGGAGAGCCATATGTAAAAAAAAAAGAAAAAATCCAATTTTTTTTGGCTGGGGCGGGCTACTATGTCAAAATCTTTTCTTTAAAGGGTCAATGTGAAAATCGTAATTGTTTTATCACAACAGGGGATTTTCCAAAATTTTTAAGGGGGATATGGCCCCTTCTCCACATAGTTCCACTTTGATGCTTTCAATTAATTGTCATAAAAAACCATTATCATGTCCTAGCCTTTAACTAGAGATAGCAGGACCCGTATTCAAAAGTCACTTAAAATATTCACCGACACATCCATGATTGAGTTGTGTTGGCACCTTACATAGCAGCTCGGAATCAATCCTTGGGTCTTCTACTTTAATGCATCACGCCCGACCAATAGCCCAACTTAACCCCAAAAAGTCATAAAAAAAACAAATCCAACTCAACCCCAAAAAGTAAAAAAAAAAAATGTCTTCTAAATTATGCAGAATCCCTTCTCACACAACAATTCACTGGACCCTTTATTGACATTACTCCAAACACCAAGGCCCACCTTGAAATCTCCCTTACAATAAGAGCAACACTTAACCCAACCAAGAGAGTCTTTCCTTGGAGTGAAAGAAAGGAAAAAAAAGGAAAGAAAACAGGGGGTCGGGCAAGCAAGACAAACATCAGCAAGTAAGAAAGAAGCCATTTCCAATCCGCCCGTTTAGTTCCCCGCTCTCTCTTTCTTGCTCTCTCCCTCTCTTCTGTATGAACAATTTCTATTCTTTCGCGGGGCTTTTTTGAATAGCCGTTATCCTTCTTCCCGCCATGGCCCCCGAGGTCGACAAGCCCAAGCCTTCCCCCGAATACATTCAGAAGGCCCGGACCCTCATCTGCGCCCTCAATCTCATCTCCAGAAACATTCCTCTCCCTCCCCAACTCTTCGATGCCGTCGCTTCCATCTACCATTCCGGCAGCGATGACGCCAGTGATGACCGCGCCGACGACGGTGGAGGCGACGCTGCCGCTGGAGAGGGTCTTCCTGCTGCGGCCGTCGCCGCCCCCACCGTTATTGATACCTGTGAGAAGAAGGATTCGGTACGTGATGCATGCACGCTTTCTAAAGATAGCATCTTTGTGCTTTTAGGGTTTTTCGTTTCTTGGGTTTTCCTTTTTGCTTTTTCAGTAGTATTGGGTTAGGACTTGGGAGGGTATTGAAGTTGGTTTTTTCAGGTTTTTGGAGCATGCCCTTTTCGCCTTTCTTTGTTTATGTATTTGGATTGATGGAATTTGGGGATTTTTTTTTTTTTTTTTGGGTTGGAGATATGTCCATCTTGGCCATTTTTTTTTTTAATTTTCTTCTTTGGTTTTTTTGTGGAGATTTGGTTTGGACAGTATCCAAGTTGATTTCTTTGGGTTTTTTTGACTCTGCCCATTTCGCCTTTCATTGATTTGATAATGAGGTTGATGGGGTTATCCCCTCTTTTTGATGGGGAGATGTTGCAGTGGGTTTGCTCTGGATTGATGGGAGAACAGTGTTCATGATAGAAATCAATGGTTAAATACTCAGCAATAATCTATTATTTTCTGAAATGCTAATCATACCTTTAATCTCTCCAAGAAGGATGTGATATTGATGGTTCATGATTTTGAGCCTTGGAATTATTGACTTGGACATAGTACAAATGTGATATTAGGTTTCCTGTTTTTTTTTTTGACTATGGTCTCACATTGCCAAAAGAGAAAAAAAATTATTTGATTTGTGCTAAAAAAAGTATTTTTGTGAACAGGGAGTCAAAAATGTTTTAAGTTGGATTGCATTTAAAGAGTATCAATTTCCTGTACTCAGTAAGAGATAAGTGGTGAATTTGCACATATTGCTTTGCACACATGTGGTCAATGTGGTGGCCTCCTTGGCAAAGAAAGGGTCCTGATCTTGGCATGTACATTTTCCTGGGCCACAGTGATGTGGGGGGTATTATTAGCTAGCTCAATCGTTGAAGTATCAGAACCACTGTAGATAGGATATGCTTCAAATAATATCTGAGTTTGGAGGACATTATTTGGATTGTTTGTATGTTCATTGACCATCTGTCTTTTGGCCAAAATCGAAGAGATCTAATTTTCCTATCCCACAGACATATTAAGGAATCCCTATCCACCTTGGAGCCCCTCCTGCTCACTGTTGCAGACAACCAGTAGTGGGACTCACCCGGATGGAAATGTTAACTTAGGTCATGTTCAGATCCTGAAGCTGCTTTTACAAATGGATTTAAGCAAATGTGAAGATAGCCTGATATTATGGTTTCTAATTTTCTTAAGCCTGGAATTATTGTTCCTAATTTTCTTTTTTGGGTGCCATTTTGTATGTTAGAGCAAGGAAATACACTTGTTTCCTAGTGTGTAACCCCTTACCCTCTCATTTACAGTAATATAATGCATGTCAAAATTGTGAAGAAAGGGAGAGAAGTATTTGATGTATGCACTAATTGATAAAATTTAAGTATGGGAATACACTCATGTTGAAAAACAGGTTATCCTAATAAACTTGGTTTTGACTTCATATAATCTGGAGTCGGTAACTACTGGTTGCTTTACATTTTAAGACGATTGAAATGAAAATACAAAGACCATCCTGGATCAATGTATCACAACTTTAGTTCTTATGGCACTTTTCTGTTTGAATTAAGAAATGTGTTCACAATATTGTTATGACGTTGATATGTGTGAAGCTAATGCAGAATAATGCTCTTTTCCTGGTTTCTGAGGAATGTGATTGGCATCTGTTCATTCATTTTTGATTTATCGTGTATCCTTCTTAAGCAGGGTGGTTCTGGGCTTTCAGCTCCTGGATGTCTGATGGCAGAGCTAGAGGATGCACTGGCAAAGCAACGACCAAACAGCATGTCAGATTCAGCATTGAGTAAAATAAGGGAAAATCGTTTAGAGAGCCACATCCAGCATCGACTAACTGAGCTTGAAGGTTAATTGCCTTTAAGAACCTTTACACTGTAGTTTTTTTGTATCTATAACCAGGATACGTGAAGAGTATTCTCTTGGATAGTAACGAGTAGACTATTTAGCTTTACATTTTCAACTTGTAATTCACATGCAGACAGCAGAAAATTTTCTCTAGGTATTATGCAAGAATATTTCTTAAATTTTGTGTACATGGTTTCTTTCTGTGACTGACTGCAATATAAATACTGAACCAGAGTTGCCTACAAGTAAAGGTGAGGACTTGCAGATGAGATGCTTGCTTGAGCTATATGGGCATAAGGTAATCTTGTAGTCAGGTGATATATAAAAGTTTATGAAGATTATCTTTTCATAATGGATCTTTGTCTGTCATTATCTTGCAAAGAAACTAATTAGTCTACAAGAATTAATCTCCTGTATATCAACAAGATATGGTCTCTATATTCTGCATGCATATGCACATGTACTTGTCTTTAGTTTGATGATCTGATTTTTTTTAATCTTGTAATTTCTTTTACATTTACCTTCATAAATTGAAATACTTCTCTTGGTTATTTGTAGAATCTCCTCTCATTGAACAGTGTAGAACTAAAAATGAAGATGTTTAGTCTCCTTTTATGAAGATCAAGATGCACAGCTTCTTAAAGGGTAGTCCTTAGAGCCAAGGTTGGAAAACTCGTGACTTGGACTCGTCCAATGCAAAAAAAAAAAAAAAAAGAAAAAGAAAAAAAAAAAGAGAGAGACTTGGATAGAGTCAATGCAGAGACTCAAGAGAGTCGTGTTCTTTTTTTTTTTTTTTAATAATGAAAAATATGTAAAAATGAATCAAATACTTATAAAAAATAAATGAAGATTTTATTTACATGCATTCATGATAATCAATTCAAATTAATATATTTATATATGCTAGAAAAATACTATAATAAGGAAAATAAAAGAAAAAATATTACATATTATGTTATTTGTTAGTGCAAGTATCGAATGTAAAAGATCAAATATAAGTCTCAAATTACATTCTTTTCATCATTTTTAAATTGCTGACTCCAAACTTCGAGTATAATTCCTTAAACTTAAAAATTAATTGTTTAAAATAAAATCTACCTATTAAATGGTTCATAATGCAAACAGTTTATTAAAATGTGGTGACTTGGCCGAGTCTTCCCTATATTTGACTCGGTCCTTCATCAAAATGAGACGACTCGGGAAGTCAATAGTTGACTCGGCAAGTTTTCCAACCTTGCTCAGAGCAAGTAGCTTTGCTTCATTAACTGTGCAAGTTCCCACTGGACCAGAGAAGGACAAGATGATAAATGTAGAGCAATCACGATTCACGGATAATGTCACCAATACCTGCAACACCGATTGGTGAATGGAGCACTCCTTTCATCACTGTTCTCATCACAGGTGAATTCATGCCACGAACGTTCCAGGAAAGTAGCTTCATACTCCTTTCGTCACCGTTCTCTCCACAGGATTCCGATAACTATGTCTTCAATCTCTTTATCACCTGTGTGGTGATCATAATTTATAGAAGATGCTAGCTTTTCCAATTCTCTTTGGGTTCTGGATTTCTTACTAGTTTTGCTGACTTCTTGTTGCTTCCCTTTCCCCTTCTCCTCAGCCAACATTTCCTTTATAAAACTTTGAAGTTCCCCTAAACGACCCTCCATAGAAATACTCAGAACTTTAGCTATATCAAGGAGTTTTTCTTCAATCACTGCATCAACTATATTATTAGCGATAGAATCATCTTCCATTGCAAGAATTTTGGCCCCATTATCATTCCTCATGACAAGAATAGCTTGTTCCTGAGACTGTGATTATCCTCTAGGTGATCGTCCTCATTAGAAGAGCCATCAGACTTTGTGGTACCTTGATCTCACCATTGCCCCACAAACTGGATACTAGGATCCAGAAAAATTGCATCATCCACATCATCCACCCCACTATCATGTTCAGAACCCTGATTACTAGAATTGCTTACTGTTGATGGGTCCTTACTGTTGGTGGGTCCCCACAATTAGATTGAGTATAAATCCCAGCTCTGTTCATCACCTGATGACAAGTCTGCATTTCGTTGGACTCAAATGAGTTCTCTGGTAAATCTGATGACTTAACAGGGGCACACTAGTCATTTTGCAAAGTCCCAAAGACTACTTTTAAAGAAGGGTAGCTGGAAATTTTTTTCCTCCCTACCAGGCGTGCGACGGAAATTCCTTTCAGGGATCTTCAAGGAATTCTTCTCCTTGTTCTCCGCCGAACCAAGTGCTGCCTCATGGATTTCCTTTGTTGATCGTTCAGATATAGGTAACGGAAATTAGAATTTGATTAGGGGCTTCAATTTTGAACCTTATTGACCTAAAATTTTGCTTACAGATTTGGCAACGTCTTGTGCATGCGATTCGATTTGGTTTTCCGGTGCACTATGGTTGGCAGCCAAAATCCGGCGTCTACATCCCCTTGGAACTTCTGCCATCTTCATCGATCCTAATCGTGATTGTGAATCTGACCAATTTAAGAGATTCAGGCATATAGCGAGTTGGATCCCATTCACCTAATCAAAGAAAAACCCTCTCATCTCAAGCACGCAAAGGAATTCCTTCCATTCGAATCCAAAATGGGTGTAACACAAGTCCTAAGATTTCTGTTCATCGGTCTATCCTTTGAAGAATAGATTCTTTCGGCAACGCACCTAATTGGACAATCGGAGAGTAATCATCCTTTGAATGAGGTTTAATCCAAAATAAAAGATTTTGAAGCCTTCTCACCTCAGCAGACACCCCTTTCTCCGATAATAGCTAGTGCTGAATCTCAAATTCAGTAATATGAAGCTGACCAACTATTGCAACAAAAGTATCTCATAACACCTTAAAAGGATGAAGAAAACTTTGGAAAAATTGGATGATCCTTGTTGATCGATCCTCCCTCTTTATAATATTTCCAGCCTTAAGTAAGGCAATTACAGACCATTACAATCTACATATATGTAAAGTATATATGTTACAATCTTTGTACATGGAAAGATAATAATATACACAGCTGGATTTGGTCTACTAATGCGATGCGACGTGATGCATATAGCATGGGCCTTATGTGCATGGGCTTTGTGGGCCACTGGGCAGCTGGTGTTAACACCCTCCCTTGAATTGATGTTGGTCAAACAGTAGCAATTTGTGAGCCAAAAACTCATGATGGGGCCTATGCAACCCTTTTTGTTAAAATTTCTGCAAGCTGTAGTTCACATGAAACATGGGGAAGACTGAGGACCTGGTGATCATATTCATCTCAAATAAGTGTCAATCCACTTCAATAAGTTTTGTACGCTCATAAAAAACCGTATTTTCGCTGATACGGATTGAACTGGTAATGTCCGCATGAAGAGGTGTGGACATGGCACGATATTCAGATTCTGTGGAAGATTTTGAGACCTTTTCTAGGTTTTTGCATTTCCAAGAGATGAGTGATTCGCCCAAATAAACACATTAGCCTATAGTGGATCTACAAGTATCCGGGCACCCTCCCCAATTGGCATCAAAATAAGCAGTAAGTGTAGGTGGTGTGCCAATTGGGAAAACCAATCCTTGGTTTGGAGAACCAAGAATGTATCGAATGATCCGTTTTATAGCACCCAAATGGTGATGCTGTGGTGCTGTCATGAATTGACTAGCAACATTTACTGCATATGAGATATCTGGCCTAGTGATGGTCAAATAGACAAGACTACCGACTAAGCGTCTGTAATTAGTGAGATCGGATAGGAGATCCCCATCATCTTTCTAGAGCTTCACATTTACTTCTAATGGGGTGTCCACAGGTGCCACGCCTTGTAGGCCAGTAAGTTTAAGATCAGTAACGTACTTATGTTGATGGAGAAAAAGGCCTTTCCTAGACTGTTGTATCTCAAGTCCAAATAAATATGTTAATGGACCTAGATCCTTCATATTGAAGGTAGCTTGCAGTGATGATTGAAGTTTGTGGGTCATATTACTATGAGTGCCAGTAATGATGATATCATCCACGTAAACTAAAAGTAAGGTGGTAGCTTGAGCAGTAATATTCATGAACAATGAAGGATCATAGGGACTTCCATAAATTCGAGATTAAGTATAGTAGAATGGAATTTCTCAAACCAAGCTCTTGGTACTTGCTTAAGGCCATATAACGAACGACGGAGCCGTGCTACGGTCGTTTTAGAAGTATATGCATAACCTTGAGGAAGGCGCATGTAAACCTCCTCTTTCAGATCTCCATGGAGGAAAGCATTCTTCGCATCCATTTGATAGAGTGGCCAAGAGCATGATGCAGCAATTGCAAGAATAGTACGCGCTGTTGTCATCTTGTCAATTGGAGCAAATGTTTCTTCATAGTCAATACTATAATCTTGATGATTCCCAAGTGCTACTAGGCGGGCCTTAGAACGAGCCAATGTACCATCAGGATTGAGCTTGATCAAGTAGACCAATTTACATCCAATGGGTTTTACTGATGGAGGACATTGAACAACGTCCATGTATGATTAGCTTTGAGTGCCTCAAGTTCTTCCTGCATAGCCTAGCGCCAACACTCATGCTGGACTGCTTGATAAAAATGGTTAGGTATTTGAACAGAGGAAAGAGTAGTAAGGATGGATGGGTGAAACCAAAGCGAATAGGTGGATGTGAGATACAAGAAGATCGACGTAGCAGGATAGGGTTGCCGAGAAGATCAACGAAGTAGGATAGGGTTGTCGGTGTCCGGTGCAAGAGCTGGTTCAAGTTTAGAGGAAATGGATGTGTCAGGAGGCTTTGGCCCAGTACTATTTTCCCGTCTACGTCTCTAATACACAAGAAGAGGTTTAGGTTTTTCCTTGGGCAAAATAAAAGTGTCACCAAAATCAGGAAGAAATGAAAGAACAGAAGATGGATCATGATCTTGATGGTGTTGGAAGGTATACGGTTTTAAAAAAAGACAACATTGCGAGAAATCCTTATTCGGTTCACCTCTAAATCATAGCATTAAAACGCTTTTTGGTCATGTGCATATCCTAAGAAGACGCACTTGGCTAAGCCAATAGTTTTGATCGTTTTCTCCAGGAGGTAGAAGAGCAAAACAGACGCAGCCAAAAGTTTGGAGATGAGAGTATGCAGGATGCTTCTGGAATAAACGAAAATAAGGTGTATCATTTTGAAGTCGAGAAAAGGGTAATCTATTCATAACATGAACGACTGTTGAAAGAGCTTTAGGCCAAAATTTTGCAGGCAAGGAAGATTCTAAGGGAATTGATCTAACAATTTCTTAGAGATGTCTGTTTTTCCTTTCAGAAACCTCATTTTGTTGGGGGGTATATAGACATGTTTTCTGAGAAATTATGCCTTTCTGTTGCAAAAAATTCTGAAAATCTTTGGAAACATATTCCCCACCTGAATCAGTGTGAAGTGTTTTAATGGTAGTAGAAAAGTGATTCTCAACATAAGCTAAGAAAAATTTGAAAGTTGCAAATACCTCAGATTTCGAATGTAAGAAATAAACCCATGTAAAACGACTATAATCGTCAATGAAGGTAACAAAATACTTAAAATGAGAATGTGATGTCACATGTGCTATACCCCATACATCACTATGTAATAAATCAAAATATTTCAATGATAAAGAATTATTCATGGGAAAACGAAGAGTTTTGCTTTTGCCTATTTTACAACTAGAACAATTAAAAGAGACGTCTTTAAAGGAAACTTTATTATCAAGTAGCAGCCCAGAATTAAATAAAGACATCAAAGTTCTAGAATGAGGATAGCCTAATCTATTGTTCCACAGTTGGCATTTATTTGAACTAGAATCTAAGAACAAGGCAGAAGCAACCAAATTCCTTTCTTGTGTAGATAGTTGTTATGGAAAAGACGTCCATGCTTAGGCCCCTTCGCTATCACCTTCTCGATGCTTGATCCTGCACAACACAACCGGAGCGAGAAAAATATATATAACAATTATGGTCAACGAGCTGTCCATTAGATAGTAAATTGGTAGATAACTGTGGAGAAAGAAACATATGACTCAAAGGCAAGTGATGTGAGATTTTCCCGATGGCAGTAGTGGGTATATTGCCACCATCTGCAATATTGATTCGGAGATTTCCATCATATGGCTTTAGTTGAGATAACTGATGGGAAGATTTTGTCATATGATTAAAAGCCCCCGAATCTAGATACCATGTGGAGGAAGTGATTTTTGTTTTACCTGAGATACCAGACGTAGAGAAAGCATTTACTATCATTTGTTGAACCATGTCAGGGGTAAGGGAAGAGGACGGAGCGGTTGAAGCAAGCATCGATGTGTTAGCAGCAGGGGCAGTAGAAGAGGCATCCAAAGTCACCAAATTGGCCCTTTGAGATGGAGCTTGGGGACGTCGCCGACATTTGGGAAGAACATGCCTTTGCATATGCAGTAGGTGCAGAACTTTTGATTGCATTGAGTGGGGACATGTCCATACTTCTGGCACTAGTAACACTGGACGTTGGTCATATCTTTGTTCTGAGGTTTGTTTCATGCAACATATGCAGTGGTTACTGGACCACTTGTAATAGCTTGCTGCAGAGTAGCCTGAGTTGTAAGACGTTGTTCCTCACGAAGAGGCTCACTTAAGCATGAATTAATGGTAGGAGATGGCAACCGGCTCATTAGATTGGAACGGATTTGTTCAAATTCAGGTCGAAGTTTCATCACGAATTGATCCCCCTAAGTAGTGAAATGAATGTTTTGAACCACTATAATCGAGTCATCTGGAAGACTGGAATAGATGATCTCAGTATAATCTGTCCACAACCAAATAAATTGAGAATAATATTCCTGAATGGACATTGTCCCTTGAGTAAATTGAGAGAGGTCATGTTCTAAGTGAAACCTTTGGGCTGAGTTTTCCTTTTGATAAACTTGTTTCACGCAGTCCTACATTCCTTTTGCCGTTTTATAAGGTCTGAGATTGAGAATGTATTGTGGCTCAACTGACCCAAAATCCAAGTCATGATCTGAGTATCCTTGGTTTCCCATTTACTGACTGCTTTAGAGTTAGTCGCGCCACCTATGGGTTTGGGATCAGATCCATCCACATGTCCCCATAGTTCCTTCCCCTTAAGATAGATTTGAAACTAGAATGCCCATGATGTGTAGTTAGTCCCTTTAAATTTAACTATCGAAATTTCACCCTTTTCCATGATGATCAAAAGGAAACCCAATAGCTATTTCAAGACAATCAGACAATCAGCAACTATGTAGAGGCAATCCAAATAGTAGTGCAGAAACTTGCAAAAAAAATGAGCCAGACGTCCTAGATGCAGATTGCTGACACCATTGGTGGGATCCACTAGAAGATTGGATCCCAGATCAGAGGAAAATTCTCTGATGGGAAATAAAATTCCGGAAAAATGTCCAATAAATCCAGGATCACCAATTGACCAAGGTAGAAGCCCTCTCTTATGTTGCTGTGTTGATTGGAAGTGGGCCCAGATGAGCTGCTCCAAGCCACTGACGAGAATACTTTCTAGAACCAGAACTGGAAGACTTCGATGAGTGGAAAAAATTCTGAAATTATGTTCAGAACTCTCTGAATGCACAATCGAAGAGAGGAACCAAGAGAGATTTGATCATTGAGAAGAGATCAAATGCTCTGATACCATAACACCTTAAAAGGATGAAGAAAACTTTGGAAAAATTGGATTATCCTTGTTGATCGATCCTCCCTGCTCTTTATAATATTTCCAGCCTTAAGCAAGGCAATTACAGACCATTACAATCTACATATATGTTACAATCTTTGTACATGGAAAGTGAATAATATACACAGCTGGATTTGGTCAACTAATGAGATCCCACGTGATGCATATAGCATGGGCTTTATGGACCTTGTGGGTCACTGGGCAGCTGGTGTTAACATAACAGGCCTCTTGTTTCAAAGAAGTGACCAATGAACTCGCCAATTTAACCACCTGATCCCCTCCTTCCTCTATCCAAACCTGATGATGATCCCTTTTTTCCACTTCCCTGCTGACGACATGACGCTGAATTCCTCTTCCATCAGAATTCACAATTCTCTTAATAGTGGCTGGAAAGATATGCCCATATTTATTAGTGCTACGTTCTAAATGTTTAGCCTTTTGAATCCCAATTTTCCTTTCTATCACCACTTTACCATCTAATTGTTGAATTGCTTTGCTCGCATCCCACTCTCCATTTTGTATCGAACAAAACCAAACCTTCTGCCTGTTCCTAACTTCCTATAACTGTCTTTCAGAAGAAATGCATCAAAGACTGGTCCTGCTTCTTGGAGGACAACAAAAAAGATCCTTAATTGTCACCTCTGAGGAGAGATTGGTGACAAACATCGACCAACAATCTCTAATCCAACCTAGGTTCGTTCCCATGTCACCATGACCCATCAAAACGTCCTTTTCTCCTCACTAATAACATAATATTGTGCAACACATTCCTACTGCCACAAAATCATACATTTAATACATATGTTATTCTCAAATTTTATTTATTTTTTAATATTTTCTCCGAATTGGCCGTAACATTTCAGTTTGGAGGCTAAACAAAAACGGGTCTGAAACGAAATTCTCAACTATGGATTCCAAACCCTTCGACCATTGGCAACATCTGGAACATAAACCCCGGCAAGGACATTGAGCATGGAAAGAAGTTGAGAAACACCTTCCTGAGGAAGGTTCCTCTTCTGAAGATAGGACTCCAAACGGCTTTCCTGAGCAATGCTGTTCAATCAGTTGAACTTCAATCTTTTAATTAAGTCAATCTTTGCTATAAGCGCGTGATGATTTTAAATACGTTTCGGTGTCTTAGAAGCATTTGCTTGTAGGTTAATTTCTTTCTACCCAAAAACAATATAAGTGCTCAATATTAATGGAAAAGGTTGAAAAAAAAGAAGCCTGCTTATTGTCATTGCCTCTTCTCACTCCAGTTGAGCATCGCACCTGTTTAAACTGTGGTAGCACCACAACCATATCTGCTTATATGTGATTTTGGCATACATAAAGATGAACTCTCAATTATCGCATTTACATACATTTTTTAACAGGATGAATTAAAGTAAAGATTTGTATGGTTCTTATCTATGATGTTAAGATACGAGTTGGATAGAAGGTACACACCATTGTTACGTTAGGCATATGGATTTTACACAAAAAATGAATTGTCGTGTATGAATACAGTAACTTTCCCATTATGATGTATTGTGGTATCGTAGGTCCTTATGCCTTCTCCCAGATGAAAAGTTTGTAGTGGAAGGAGAGATTTACTCCATTTTATTAGGCATCATTTTCATTGGTTCATGAAAATTCTGAGTTATTAGTTTTTATGCTTTAATTTTTGGCCATTCCTAAAACTCTTTGGGGTCATTAGGACGTAGAGAAGAAAGTAGAAAATGGTGGGAAGATGATTCCAGGTTTGAGTCATTAGTTTATAAAGATTTAATGGAACTAATGTGATAAACTTTCCCATGAATGATCATTCCCCTTTCTTTCTCAGAAACTAATTGACTCATTTGCAGAAATGCTATTTTTTTAATTTTTTCAACACAAACAATGTGGTCTGAATTTTTTAATTTCTTGCCTTTGGGATGGAGAGATGACATGGATCTATCTTGTGGGCAAACATTTTTGTATTCCAGCTAGCAGAATTACAAAGGAAGGTGCGCTCTGAAGTTGCTGCAGAATACTGGTTGCGGGAGAGATGTGCATATCCCGAGAGGCAATTGTATGACTGGGGAATGATGCGTCTCCCAACACGTCCCATTGATGACATGGGCGGTTCTTTAGCCATGGAAGCTGATGAGCGCATGCGCAAGAAAAGGGATGCGGAGGTTTTGATTATATATCCATTATCTGATTTTCCCAAAATTTTCATTTTAATTGTATTGCAAAATAGAAATCTATTTATTTTGTGACTATGCTGCTGATGTGAAGAGTCTTCTTTCCACAGAGGCTGTCAAGGCTGGAAGATGAGGAAAAGAACCGTATGGAAACTAGAAAGAGGAAATTTTTTGCAGAAATTCTAAATGCATATCGTGAAAATCAATTGCAAACCCAAGCTTCTTTGAAACGCCGAAAACAGAGGAATGATGGTGTCCAGGTGTGTGTGCATGTGTTTGCCGTGTATTCCTCAATTATTCTATTGCTATTAAAAACAACAGAGGCATTATTGTTTTGCAAAATAACAAGAGGAAAACCCACTGCAGCATCAATAACATAAAAATTCACTTGAGGACAGGATACCCCCATTTTTGGCATTCTTGCAATCTTCAATGTAATCTATATGCTTCCAAGATCATCTCACTCAATGCCCATCTGATGGCATTATTGGGATCTTCTTCAACAATGGAAGGTTGTAACCCATGCATGGATGAACCTAAGTACTCACTGTTGCAAATACCGGTGATATTTTGGGAACACCATTGTAGTAACATGAAATTCCTTAAAAAGTTAATGCAATGATGTCCTAGGCAATTGAAGATATTACCAAAAGTTAAATTTTACTAAAATCTCAATAGTTTAATGTTGTATATGTTGTAAATTATATTTCTTATTTTAATTATTTTATGTTGTCCAATATTTTCCTGTTAAGAACCTGAGAAAACCCCAGAATTTTGAAGATTTCCCGCTAACAACTTTTTAAGATATTTGTAACAATGATACTCACCACTAAAAAAAAGACTAACTTCATTATAGCATCACAGATACCCATTGGTTCTGAATAAGCCTTAATAACCACTAACTTCTGAATTACATTATCCTAGCTTCGCACATGTGTGACTCATCTAAGCAGGCAGCAGATGTTGAGGAACAGAGGTTCATTTATAATTATGGGCTATTGGGTTTATCTATAATTATGATAATAAGTTTGTCTTAGATTAAGAGTTTGCGTTATATTAGGAGAGTGGCATTAAAATTTCCTATTATTATGGGATTAGGTTTCCTAGAATGGTTATGATTAGGTTTTCTAGTTTGAGTGTTAATCCATTTTTGTCGTAACTGAGTTATGGGTAACTGTTCATCCATTTTTGTGGTGAGTAATGGGTGAGTGCTCATACGGTTGTTGTGGTGAGTTATGGGTGAGTGTTCATCCATTTAAGGGTCATGTAAAACCTACTCAACCACTAATGGGGATTGTAATGCTGTAATAACATTCTGACTTCTTCAGATGTACAGTATAGCATTCCAAGGTGCAGTCTAAGTCTACAAGTGTTGCTTATTATGTTTTTATGGTGGGGAGCATATGAAGTTTTCATCTTCTTTATCAGTCAGATCGTAAGACAACTCAAAGATCCGTCACCGGTGTTGAAAATCAAGTTGAAAAAATCCCTTCCAAAGTAGTCACAGTAGGAAGGAAGCACTTTGTGATATCAATTCCAAGTTGGTCATAGTATCTACGTACCAGCTAGAGTGAGAGTGTTGAGAAGGGTTATTTGTAAATATAGGTTATTAGGGTTATTTGTAATTATGATAATAAGTTTGTCGCAGATTATATTAGGAATTTGTGTTATATTAGGAGAGCATTATTATATTGAGAGAGTATTTTTTGAGTTCCCTATTATTATGGAATTCGGTTTCCTACTATTGTTAAAGATCTACCCCAACATTTACATGACATGGCAAAAAACTAGGTACCACTCATAAGATGGGCCATATATGTTGATGCAGTCAAGGAAGTCAAATCCTATTGATTGAGAGCTCAAGATACCTTGATCTTCAATCAAACAAAAAAAAAAATCCACTCAAACAAAGAGAAAAATAGAGAATTTCTTATCGTCGATCAAGAAAATCCACCGTAGATATTCCTTTGGGAGATAGCTCAACACCAATGGGGGAAGAGGCAAAAAATTGCACACAAGCAATTTTATTGAAGAAAAGAAAATCATAAACAGGTCTAGGGTTTGATGACCCATGTACATTGCTTATATAAGTCTCTAAAGATAAACCTTGGATTTAATCCCCACCATCCATCTAATCTTATAACAAATAAATCCCTAAATAATAGAATCACTATTACAATTATAAAATAAAGTAAAAAACTGCTTAAGAGAATAGACTCTTAGTAGGAATGACTTGCAAGAGATTTTGTAGGGATGTTGTTCCAGTTGCTATCCTTATGGAGAAAATCACTCAAATCCCAATCCAAACTTTCTAGTAAAGATTCTTTAGGCTACCAAAATCAAATGACAAACAAATAAACTTCAAAACATCCGAAACAATGTGAGTATTGTGATGTGCACGGGAAATCAATGACATTTTGGTCAATCGTCTTTTGTAGCATGGATGGGTCGCTTGCTTGAATTATGCCTCTTGTAGATCTTTGTAACTAATTGCTGCCTTGAAGGATCCTTATTCAGCTGTATCCAATTAAGAAAAGGATTCAAGATTGGAAGCAACAGTCAAAACTTGACGTCCTAATTAAAGGGGAATGTGGACCCCCACATCTTGTCCTAGGGGACCAGCCACTGATTGTGGGCTGCTACCTAGCCATTGATGACCAGCTTGGTGCTGGTTGCCATCGGTTTGGGCCTGGTTTGAGTAAGTTCAAGTGGGCCCAAGTTTTCTAAACCACTATTGGGGGGACTGTTTGGATCATTGGATCCTTTTCTTCTTTTCTAGATGGCGAATTAGACCCATTAAGGGATTTATTTTGATCCCCATAAAATTCAGTATATTTAACTTCAAATTTATGACCCATTTTCAGTCCATCTTGGCTAGGCCTGTCAATGGGCCGGGCCGGGTCTGGGCTTGGGTTGTCCAATCCCGTCCCGAAAATAGGACGGGCTTGCCTGGTGTTGTCCAATCCCAGCCCTAAATTGAACGAGCCTACATCAAATCCCGTCCTGTACGAGCCCGGGCTGGGCCTGGGCTTAGTCCGATCCTGCACATAAACGAAACATTCTCTAATTATTCCTACTGTCACCAAACACCCGGTGTGAACCGAACTTTAAACCCTCATTTTTTCTGGGCTTGGGACCGCCAATGCAATGTAACAAGCAACATGGCAGAGTTAAAAACTTTTTTTTTTTTGCCGGTGATAGTAGAAAATTTTCAGAAAATCAATAGAAATGAATGAGAATGAGTATCCTATATGGGTCAAGTAATGTAGGATCGGTTAAAAACTTTTTTTTTTTTTTTGCCGGTGAAAGTAGAAAATCAGAAAATCAATAGAAATGAACGAGAATGAGTATCCTATATGGGTAGTAACGTAAAAAAGAAATCAACATATTAGTATAATTTATAAAATAATTAGTGTAATGATCTTGCCTGAATGGGCTGAGCCTGAATGGGCTGGGATGTTTCTGCCCAATCCCTGTCCCATTTTGGCTGGGCTTTAAAAATATTGTCCAAGCCCAGCCCGTTGGTCTCAAATTTTTTTTAAAAGCCTTGTATTTTAGGGCTTGGGACCGGCCGGGTAGCCATTTCAACGCGTCCCATTGACAGGCCTAATCTTGGCCATCTAAAACTTGGTTCAAACCCTTTTTCTTGACTGGTCCCCGATGAAGATGGATCAGGAATTTGTATCATTGATCAAATCGATCCATGTAATTGAGGGCCTGGTCAATCACAAGATCCATGAAATCTAGGCCATCTGCTCTTGCGCGATATGCAACTCTAAAAAGTATTTCTAAGACTTCTTTTAATAGTCCATTGATTTAAAAAAATGTGTGGCTGACAGAGGGCTGGCCTGATCTTTGGGCTGGCATACATACGAGACGGGGCCTACCTGATGCATGGCTTGGACCTCACATGTGCCACTTTGGTCTTGAATGTGGCATAGATGCTGATGCTCTATAGTGACAGGCGTATATTCTCTCTTGAATTCTATTGTCTAAAACTTCTTGTCCTGGTAGCCTTGCATGTGGAGACTGGTCAAATATTTGGAATTGATTTCATCAGGGGGCTTTGTTGTCTATTTTAACTTTGTCGTGGTGCAAGGTTTTGTATTTTTTCCAAATTGGAAAGGTTCACACAATTTCGTGTATCTTTCAGGCATGGCATGCCAGGCAAAGGCAACGTGCTACACGAGCTGAAAGACTCAGGTTCCAAGCACTTAAAGCAGATGACCAGGAGGCTTACATGCGGATGGTTGAAGAGAGCAAGAATGAGCGCTTGACTATGCTTCTTGGGAAAACCAATGAGCTTCTTGTTCGTCTTGGAGCTGCTGTTCAAAAGCAAAAGGATGCAGCGCACACTGATGGCATTGAACCTTTGAAAGACTCGGAAGCTGATGATCTACCTCAACCATCTTTTTCAAAGAAAGGTACCTCTGCAGACTTGATTCCGGACGGCGATGTGGACGTGATTGATTCCGATTCTGCTGCTAATGTCAAGACTAAAGATCTACTTGAAGGCCAGCGGCAATATAACTCTGTTATTCATTCAATTCAAGAGAAGGTAAATAGTGAATCCTGAATATTTTCCTCTTTAGTTTTTCTGGCATTTATTATATTATCATTGGGCAAGGTCCCAATGTGTGTGTATGTTTTTTTTTAGAAGTTCATGAACATTATGGCATGTCCCTAATCATAGTTGGTTTGAAAATGGAGAGAACACTTTCTGTCCATCATGCTCTGCTTTTCCAACGGCATGAATAGGGTGCTTTTTTTTTTTTTTTCCCTTTTTCTTTCTTTCTTTCTATCTGCCTTTCTGCCCCAAATTGACCATCCATGGAGGGAAAAAGTTGGAAAAGTAGGATCTTCCATATTGTAAATTCCTGATTTTTGTCAGTTTGAGTCAACTCGAGCCCGGCCTTCATTGAGCCGGATCAAGTGGTACTTGGCCGAGTACCCATCCAACTCCTCCTCCTCAACAAACCCACTCTTAGACCTATTCCTTTTCTTCTCAACAAGACCCTCTTTCAAAACCCTAACCCAACAATCCCTCTCTCAAGCCCTAACCCAACAAACCCTCTTTCAAACCCTAACCTAACAAAACTCAATAAATCCCCTCCCTCAAGTCTCATTAGTCTCTCTCCCTCCGTGTGTGTGTGTGAGAGAGAGAGAGAGAGAGAGAGAGAGAGAGAGAGAGAGTCCGGCCAAAACAAAAATGGAAAATAAAAGGAAACGATAACTCAGATCATTCGATGGAACCCAACACCTCCTTCAGATCATTTGAGAGAACTACAACCTCTAAGTAACTATTTTGGTGATAATTTCTGAACAAATAACACAAGTTCTTAAAATTGCCAAAATATTGAAAGAGAGTCCTAATCATACTTATACTAGTGGAGAGATTTTAATGAAAAATAAAGCAGTCCTAATCTAATGAAACATAGAAGGTGCATAAAAATAGGAAGCCAAATATTGGAGGATCGTTACAATCCACCCTTCTTGAAAGTAACCTATCCTCAAGGTTGAGAATACCATGGAACACCATTAGATCTGTGGAGCGGGCAACCGAACTGTGCCTCCTAGATCAAACATAGATTGATGCTCTGTTGCTCATTATCTTACACGCTCTGGATGGAATCCTTCCGTTAATAGTGATCTCTTGGCCATTGATCTTCATCGACTTCTTAGAAATGTCCTGGAAGATAGGTTTTAAGGTTTGTAACCATTGAGCACCAAGGGTCATATCACATCCTCCAAACTCTATTAGATAGGAATTCGGTCCAATTGAGTCTGTTGGATGGAAAAGGAAAGATCGGGGCATGCACAATGGCTTAGTAGTGTTTCACCATTGGAAATGGTAACATAAAGCTTATCAGTTTGGATTGGACAACCAAAATGTGGTGCAAGTTAGGCCCTCAAAATTGTGGGTGCTGCCTTAGTCTATCAATATGATCACTGGATGTTGTTTAAGCATGCCTCGAACTGTCATAACTTACAGTGAAGTAGTTCGTATCAAGGCATAAGAAGATTGGCGTCTCAATGCTGTCTTCATTATTGGTTGGTTCATGCTCTATCTTCTCCTCTTCTTTGGGCACAATTATCACTTCCTCATTTGTCTTGCCCCTAATATAGAAGATTTGATGTTTTGTTTTTGCAATGATGACCTGCGGCGAACTTTTCATCACAGTGGAAACATAGTAGATTTTCAGTAGGTGGGTGCTACTATCGAGTTATTTTGGTCTTACACCTCTTATGAGTGAGTCAGAGTGAGAGAATGGGACACCATGTTTTTCAGGTCTTGTATGTAAAACGCGAGATGTCTTTATGTTTCTTTTCCTTTTCAGAACCTTAGTTGTAGGCGGGAAAAGATATCTAGTGGACTAAATGGGTTTGAGGAGTTATGTCAGCTGACCCTAACCTGACACGTTAAAATGTAGGTCAAATTTTTTTGGCTCTTGTCTGACCTGTATATATTGCGGGTTGGGTTTAGTGTGTCAAAATTCGGTTGGATGCAGGTCGGGTCAGGTTTTGCCGCTGCTACTACCAACCCAGCAGAGGGACACCCATCCTTGTTTTCTATAGATATTTTTTCTCAATGCCTATGCTGCTGCTGCTGCTTCTTTTGAGATATTGGCATCTTATTCCTCATGGAAAAAAGAAGTAATTACATGGATTAAGCTAAATGGGAAAACTACTTGCCTTGGTTCTTCGATTTTCGATATTTTGTTGCAGGAAAGGGTTGACTGTTTACTTAGATGGAACTGTCTAATGACCAACTTATGAAATAGGGACTGGCAGGGACCAAAACATTTTAGAAGTTCTCATTTGGATTCTCAGCTCCCTTGATTATCCCTTCTATCCTTTTTATAAAGCATCTGAAATGTGGACCCATCTCTGCAAACTCTATCATCAAACCAATAAAGCACGTGAATTTTATTTGGATACTGAATGAGCTACTTCAGCGAACCTCTCAAGTTACTAATTGCAAACTCTAGTAACGATCGGTCTGATTACAAACCAGGTAGCCGTGGTCCGGTTATGTTTCCAGGCAGTTTTTTTTGTAAAATCTCACATAATACTTTATGCCAGTGAACCAGCATCTTTAGCTGGACATTTTCATTCATCTCTGAAACATCTATTGGGGACATGCATATTTTTGGGTATGCTTGGGTGTGCTTCATTCTGCAAGCAATAGTAAGAGCTACAAGGTGGTTTTGATCTGGTTTTTCTTTATTGTGGTGATGTTATTTGCTCTTCAATGGGTATTGGAGCATTAGAAGTGCTGTGAACTAGGTTGTATTAGTCATATCTGCTGCATTGGATCTTCCTTCTAGTTGAATCTACATCAGAATCCAAGGGCTGATTCTGTCAGTCACCCACCACTAAATCATTTAATATATGTATACGATCATGTCATAATCATGTGCGTGCACGCATCTATATATATATATATATGGGAAGCCTCAGGTGTGCTCCTGAGTGCACCTGAATGTCTACTCGGGAGCCACCTGACTGCTGGATGAGTGATGTGACTTCCCATCCAGCTGTCAGGTGGCTTCTGCGTGCACATTTCTGTGCACTCGGGAGCGCACGAGGGCCTATATACATATATATATATATATATATATTTGTTGGAAGCATTAACTTATAAATACTTTTGCTGAAGATCAATTCTTGCAAGTTTCCTGCGCCATATTATTTAGCCTTTGAGCTTTTGTAGGTAACAGAGCAACCAGCCATGCTTCAAGGTGGTGAACTGAGACCTTACCAGGTGGAAGGACTTCAGTGGATGCTTTCATTGTTCAACAATAATTTAAATGGTATATTGGCCGATGAGATGGGGTTGGGGAAGACAATTCAAACGATATCATTGATTGCATATTTAATGGAGAACAAGGGTGTGACTGGACCCCATTTGATTGTTGCTCCGAAGGCTGTATTGCCAAATTGGGTTCATGAATTCTCAACCTGGGTTCCTAGGTATTCACAAGATCCTTTCATATCAATAATTTTCCATGAGACAGAATGTTTGACCATATCATTTGCTTAGCCTGACAAGCTGTTATGTGGGCCTCCACCTTTTATCTATCCTAACTTCTCGTATGTGGTCCATGCCAAAAATATCTCTCATCGGATCATCAGAATCATGCAATTTCAAATGTGGACTGTCCTTTTTATGTCACCAATAGGAACAGCTAGGACTATTTGATAGGCCAAGATAGTAGGGCACAGTCTATCTTACATGGGATCACCAACTAAACAGATTTAATTTCTATAAGGTGGTCTGTCATGTAATATTGTTGGTAAGAAAAGAATAGTCATTTCTCTCGATTGAGCATCTTCTAATATTTCCATATTTCCATATTTCCTTCACTCCCTTGTTCACCTTAAAGTTTTTTTTTCCCCCCAGTATTGTAGCTGTTCTATATGATGGGCGTTTAGATGAGAGGAAGGCAATGAGGGAGGAGTATTCTGGAGAAGGAAAATTCAATGTCATGATTACACACTATGATCTTATCATGCGAGACAAAGCATTTCTTAAGAAAATTCATTGGTACTACATGATTGTTGATGAAGGGCATCGATTGAAAAATCATGAGTGTGCTCTTGCAAGAACTCTTGTTTCAGGGTATGATTCATGCATAGCTATTTATTACATTCTGTTTTTTTTTTTTTTTTTTTGGTACTGTTTCAGTTGGCCTATGCAAATCTTCCTTTCTTTTCATTCTGCATAGGGATTCAAAAACTGGCCAAGTCTAAGTCGACTTGGGTGAGTCAACTTGGATTCTTCCCCATTGAGTCACAGAACTTGGCTGAGTCTCATGTGACTCAGACTTAAGTCTTGAACTCAATGGTGTCATGGTTGGTTACCATACTCAAGGTTCAAAACTAAGATTCTGCGCATCATGTTTGCACGTGCTATGCTTTTCCAAGTGACAATTATATCTATGTGACCCTTCATCTTATGGCTTTCCTCTGCAAAGAGTTTTTTTAATTGATTGACTCACTTATACCATATCACGGTGCTTTTGGATGTACCGCAAATTGCACATTGTTTGAATATTTGTGCTATATGCAAATGGTTATCTTTCTTTTAAAGGATTAAGACAGCTAAAATTGGAAATTACATTAGGTTGGATATTGTTTCTCCAACTATTTGCTGCAAAGTAATATTGGTGATCACAACACTGTTACAGTTTGGGAAAGAAAGATAGTATCCAATCTAACATGGTGTTTGATTTCTACTCCACGCGAGGTTTCATGCGTAACTGAGTGGATAACCTTCCATTCTGCCAAATTGTTGAAGATATTTGTGATTAGGTACATCCAAATGAACCTTTAATCCTTTTAGATGCTCTCAATCAGTAATTACGTGCTTAGAAACAAACTCTAGTCCATTTGCTCATGTATTGCTGGTACATGTTCCTATCAACATCCGGGTGCTTTGGTGTCTGGTGTCTGATGTTTGATTTTGCCTTTCTTCATTACCTTTTCTTTCGATGAATATTTCATTTTCAATCTCCAAAAGGCCAAATAATAATAATAATAATAATAATAATAATTTTCAAAATCGAAATCATATCACAAATCATTCCTAGTTCCTACCCATGAATTGAATCGAATTGCAAATCGAATCATGAGTTTTAGGATTTTTTATTTTTATGATAAAAAGAAAAAATAATTAAAAATTAAAAGAAAAAGAAAAAAGTAATTATTCTTAACCATCTATTTTTCCATTTATAGCAGTATAAATATAATAACAAATTAGTCTATCATACAATCATATCAAGAACATTGGGAGGTGCTCTTGCGAGAGATTCTTTCACCTTACTGTGAGAGATAAGGTGGGGGCCCTCACACCCATATCCAATGTCAACAATTTAAATGTGAGTGCCCACACCTTTATCTCTCATAGTAAGGTGAGAGTGTCTCTCAAAAGAGCACCTCCCTATATATATATGTGTGTGTGTGAAATAAATGATGTGTAAATAGTTGAATAAAGTATCAATATATATATATATATATATATCTTTAAATCAAAATATAAAAATAAAAATAAAATCTAAACAATCAATCTTACACAGTAGGATATCTCTCGAAGGCAAGGATCAAAATAGCGGTTGTGGCAAGCGTAGTGGTCAGTGGCCAAAACGCTACGTAGCGGGCGATACGTAATGGTTACGGTGATACGTAGCGGTGTGGCGGTGTGAATTTTTTAAATGGTCAAATTTTTTTGAATATTGTATAACAAATAATATTGTATTTCTTTAGTGATTTGAAACCATATAAGGGTAGAGATAACTTTAGGAAAGACTATTGAGGAGAAGAAATAGGAAAAATAGTGTTTAAAACTAAAATTACTTGTCTCTATTAGGTTTTAAACCGTAGCGCCGCTATTTTCAAAATAGCGTTGCGGCCTCGACCGCTACGGCCGATAATGTGAGCACTACGCTATGTAGTGGCTGCTATTTTGAACCATGCTCGAAGGTACGAAAGTGTTCATGAAGAAAAAAACCAAAATAGATTAAAAAAAGAAGAAGATATAGACAAGCACTATACGTACAGTCGAATGCTTTAGTTAATGCATGTTCTTTGTTCATCTTTAAAACGTTATAAAAACTGCAAAAAATTCTTATTAGGTTTTGTTAACTACTAAATAACCTTTTAGAAATAAAAGCTCTAAAGGAAAGAAAGAATAGAGCAAGAAAAAAGATAAAAAAATATTAATATTAACTTATTGGTTGTAGCTAATTTTGCTTTAGCCGAATCGTTTGAATCGTAAGATTCAATGAAATGAGTATCTAATCGTAGGATTCACACCTGAATCCTAAGATTCATTTGCAAATGGGATTCGTTGCATAAATACGAATCGGTTTTCTTTAGATTCGGGATATGAATCGTAGGATTTTGATAACTATGATAATAATATAATAATCTTGCCATTTGATTACCAATTTATTAATACATTTGTTTTTTCTTATTTGTTCTTTCTTAGATAGTATCTGTGACTGTCTTTGATAGGAAACAGCATTACAAGGCCCAAATAGCATATCATAAAGGCATAAACAAAATCTAACTAATGCTGAGTTGGTATACGTTCTAGTTCACCCATCCCTTGATATTCACCTTTTGATTCTTTTTTAAATAGTTACTTTCATTAAAATAAAAAATAGGTAGTACAAGAGATGAGCACTAACAAACTAAAGCAAGATACTGGAAAACAAAAGAAAGTTTGCTTGTACTTCTGAAATTTGGTCATAAAAATCTTTACTTATGAAATCATTACATTTTGTGGACCCTAAATGGATAGTCATGATAATCTAGTCACATGAAAGTCTGCTTGTACTTCATCCACTTTGGGACTTCCCATTCCACATGATCCATAAGTGGTGTTTGGGCCAGGGTGACCCCACGTGACCTTGGTCTTACTTTTGATGGCTCCATTTATATGTCACCAAGGAAAAATGACTGAGGAAAAAAAATCCTTACCTTCTCCGTCCAGTTTGTCTTTCTAGCTTTTTGAGGAAATAGAAGCGGCAAAAGACTCCATTTCTATTAGTTTTTCTGCACTAACATGTAAATTTTGGTTTCTGTTGAAATCATAATCCCTTTCTAATGGGATATTATCTGCATAAAAAACCAGGTTCATTGAAATCTAAGTGACCTATGCTTGTTTGGCAAATTTATCTGCTGTAAACATAGCATCTGCATCCATTTTATGTAAGACTATAATCATTCTAGTTTGCTGATTTTATTCTTTTGGAAAATGTTTCTGGCTGAGTAAAATTAGAAGTGCATCTCTAACAGGAGTGTTTACGTGTGTTCAGTTATCGTATTCGTCGAAGGCTTCTTCTAACTGGTACTCCAATACAGAATAGTCTACAGGAATTATGGGCTTTGCTCAATTTTCTCCTACCCAGCATTTTTAATTCAGTGCAGAATTTTGAGGAGTGGTTTAATGCGCCTTTTGCCGATCGCTGTGATGTTACCATTACAGATGAAGAAGAACTATTAATTATTCGCCGTTTACATCATGTGAGCATGGACACCTTTCATCATGTCCTTTTATTATTCATTTAAATTCATTTTTGTTTTTAATTTATTAGTTGGATTCTCAGGTTATAAGGCCATTTATACTGAGGAGGAAGAAGGATGAGGTGGAGAAATTCCTTCCTGGGAAAACGCAAGTCGTACTAAAATGTGACATGTCTGCCTGGCAGAAAGCATACTATCATCAGGTCACAGATGTAGGAAGAGTTGGGCTTGATTCTGGTATGTAACATGTATCCCATCTGTTCCGATGAGAAAAAGGTTTATCCATGCCTGTATTTTCATTTTTCTCCAATGATATTGCATTTTCTTGTTTAAGTCAGAGCTAGTAATTCATCAACACCCATAATCAACCACCTCCCCCGTCCAACCACCAACCACACCCAGACACACAGGATCAACCCACAGTTGACTTTCTTTGATTTAGCCTTGCTGCAAGCTTCTAGAGAGATTGCTATTTGCATTTGGATAAGCTTAAATTACAATAGTTCACTACAACAAATTTGGTTCTTTACCATTTCAATACATGCATAAACTGTCGAAATAAAAAGGCCCATGTACACTAATCTGGGCCCATCTAGGCCCAGGTAGAAAATCCCACGTGTGGGATTGGGTGCTATCTTAAGGATATACTTCCATGTATAGAGATTAGGATTGATTAGGATTCTTTTATTCTTTGATTATGATTGTAATTAGATTGATTCTTATTGTGATTGATAGCATGTATTTAGGAAACTCTTTATTATAAAATGGTGAGTCGATCCTCCATTGAGGGATGACTTTTTCCTCCAAATCTCCTCTCCATTGTCTCTCTTCATGCTTCTGTATATCATAATATGGTATCAGAGCTATAGTATCTTGGAGATCTCATCTACAGCATCAAATCAAACACAGATCAAGGATCTGGGCTATAAGGAAGCAGAACGAATGTGAAAAACCTACTGTTTCATCATCGTGATCACAGTGGCCCACCTGCGATCATCACAAGATCTTCAACTCCCTCTCCAGTGTTGGTCGCCCATCTCTCCTCATCTTTTTGGAGATTTTTTTCAGGATTTTTCAACGATCAGAGGTAGGTACTTTGACCCATCGTGTGAATATTCACTTTTTTGAAATAGTTTTCATCACAGCCGCACCAAATCCTGGATTCTGATTGGATTTGGCTGCGACCTTCACTGAGGGAAAGGGATTTTGATCCTGGATTCGTGCATCTCATCTGATCATCTATTAGATCTCTCTGTGGGCCCCACGAAGGGATCCAGCCAGTATTTTCTTGGTCGTTTGGACTGTTTTTTGGGTTTCTTTTTCTATACATCGTATCTATGTGTGCTGTGTATGATTGAAAGCCTCATCCACTATTATTGAAGTGCTGTCTTGGATCTGGTGGTTGTTTGGAAGACCCTTATTGCACCTGTGTAGTTGCTGGCACGCATCACCTTGCTCCTGTGTGTACTGTGTGCAATTAGAATTATCATCTTTCTCTGTTGTGTGGTGTTTTCTGCTGAAAGCATCTATCAGCCATTCCAACAGCATCCTTCATGCTTGGTTAATGAAATCATAGAAAATTTCATCTCTCTTTGCATTGTGATTGGTTCTTCTCTGCATTGAGTTGTGTTGCTTGTTACTCTGTTGCTGGTTCTCCTTCTTCTTCCTGCTGGAACTGATATCTATGGAAAAGTATGATGTTATTCCCGTTAAATTTAATGGGAATAATTATATGGCCTGGTCCTTTCATCTAAAATTTTTTGTAGAAGGCCAAGGACTGTTTGGTTATCTTGATGGATCAATAACTAAACCTACTACTCCAAGTATTGGTGACACAAAAGCCTTATCCACCTGGTCTAAAGAAAATGCTAAGGTAATTACTTGGAACATGTCGGAGAATTTTATCTTGAACGAGGCTTTGTGGATGACTTGCATGTGCGAGAGCCCTGCGGGGCCCACTTGTGATTCCATCCCCCTCACACTTACTGCATCCTACACCCTCATATTGGTACGAGATGCAACTTGAATCCATCTATACTATGTTGTTTAACATCCAAATATTTTTTACATTTGATTTTTGGGCTCATATCTTCATCTTAGATTGAAAGGATCTCAGATTTGGTGGGTCCTCTATTCCATACATAACCCTTTCCATCTCCCAACCCCTCCTCCCAGGTGGGCCCCATTGAGGCCTTGGGAAGTCTTGCTTAGGAAGCTGTTACCCTTAGATTTGGCCTATGTTCTTGGAGTGACACCTCTATGGGTGTATTCCATAAAAAAAACATGTTGTAAGAGTAAGCCTAGATTTACCTCCTTAAGTGACTTCAAATGGGCAATATTTCTATATTGTTGGTTATTTTGTCAATAGCTTTCTGATAATATATATTACTCATAATTCTAACATGTGGGTCAAAAGATATGATCTCTAGTAACTAAAGGGGTCGAAAGAAAGGTGATACAGCCAAAGATCCACGATCGGGTTGAGAGATCAAGTTCCTGAAGGATTGATCAAATCCAAGAAGATTCCAGCAACTAGGGCACAAACGAAACCATAAGAAAATCCATAAACTCACGTGAGCGAACTCAGAGAAATCAGTTGATTGAAAATAAGCATGTCTATTACAATGGAGGGCTTCTCTATTTCTAATGTAATAAGGCTACTAAATTAGTAAACTATTGGAAAATAGAAAACTACTAATTCTCAATAATAGAAAACAACTAAAGTAAATAGAAAACTAAGCAATAATTCCTAATCTAGGAAGGCACATGTGGACCCCATCAGCTAGGTCCATCAAGGCTTGTGGGTCCTTGTCTTGGATAGGGACCGGACTGCATTAAGAGGAAAGTAAGAAAGCGGGATTGAAGTACTTTCCACTGCCTTGAATCCCATGAAAGCAACTCCATGTGGGTAAAATCTCTTCACCATTGCAATCTACTTGCCAAGAGCTTGTGGAAAAAACTATCATTGAAGTTTAAAGTTGTCCAAAAATGGATTCAGAAAGCATCCCTGAAGTTTAAAGTTGTCCAAAAATGGATTCAGAAGGGGTTAGATCCACGTGTTGTGGTAGAAATTGTGGAAAAACTATCATTGAAGAACATGAGGGATGGAAGTTGGCCCTTTTTAGTGCTCAAATGTTTTGGACCTTAGACACTGTTTAGCCCAAAACCCATATTGCTACTCATAATGATTCAGAAAGCTTAGTTCACTCCTCCAAACAACCTCCTGAGGCTGAACCCCACTTTCATTCTAGTTTGGATATGGACATTCCATCTTTGAGTTGCAAGTTGTCCCCACTAACATGGTTGCTACCATACAGCAATACCCTAATCCTCATATCACCATTGATTAAGCCAAACTGAACGGCAAATATAGCTTTTCCAAATGATTCAAGGATTCATGGATAAGTTATCAAGAAATGAAGGACTTCATGACAAGGGCAATAACGATGATGGTCTTGATGATAATCTAGAAGACAACAAGCACCACAAATAAAAGAACAAAAGAGGGGGGTTGTGAATAGGGAAATCGCAGTGTCCAAGAAGCTAGTCACAATGATGGTTGAGAGAAATGCCGAGAAGGAATGTGTCCCAACACCGTCTTACAACCACGAAGCACCACTCGATTAACATGCTTATTAGGAAGGCCCCTTAGGCAATCATGTAACAATTCACTTGGCCTTCTTAAGAAGGCCCACATGCTTGTACGCTCTAGATTTCCTCACTTGATGTTTCCAAACTTTACCCAATGACTGGCTCATTTGGTCAAAACAGCATCTTCCAAAATGGTACGTGGTGATCTTGCTAAATATCTCTTCCTTTAGCCACTATTTACTCTTTAGATATCTGCATTTGCATTGGTTCTTTACCCTTGCACAATAATGCACTCTGAAGATTAAAATTGTTGTACACTCATGAGGAATTGTTAGAGTTTTTTCTCCAACTCTCCAACAATTTCCTTACCCTTCTTAAAGTGGCCCACATGCTTGTACACTCTAGATTTCCTCAATGTTTGCAACCTTTGCCCAAACACAGGCACATTTCATAAAGTTTGCATATTAGAAATGATACTTGGTGATCTTGCTAGGTTCTGTCAAACTCGTAGCCTTTTAAGCTATTTAGAATGAATAACTCCCATTCTTTTATTGTGACAAGCTCACTAGCGTTCCACTTGTTTTGGCCACTATTTTCTCTTTAGACATCTCCATTTACATTGGTTCTTACCCCTAAAACAATAATGCACTCTAAAGATTAAAACTGTCAAACTCTCCTGAAGAAATGTCAGCATTTATCTCCGACTCTCAACAATTTGTTCTCTCTTGTGCTCATTTAGTGGGCTGCAGCTTAGTGGCAGTCTGGTACATCTGATCTCTTTATTGGCATTGAGGGATGCGCTTGTAGAGAGTTAGGACTCATGTTCCTATGTCACCCAATATTCCAATTTTGGTGCCATTTTCTAATTTAGAATGTTGATGTCTTCAGGGCAGTGGGCCCCACTCCCTAAGGGGGAATTTGTAGACCATGAAAGAAATTCTAAGACATGCTTTAAAGAGTAAGTCTGGCTGACTAAACTGAGAGTTGACCCCTGTTAATGACTTTGAAGGGAAAGTATCTCTTTCCTTTATTGATCCTTTTATCAAGAGCTTTCTGACGATATACAATACTGGTAAATCCACTTACGGATCAAAAGATATGAACTCTAGAAGCTTGCTTGGGGTCAGGATAGATATGAAGAAGTGCAACTTATCCAAGGATCTGGCTCAGGATAGATATGAAGAAGTGCAACTTATCCAAGGATCTGGCTCAGGATAGACTGGAATGGAAAAAATAGAATTCATGTAGTCAACCCCAGCAATGTTAATAACTAGAAACACCAAAAGCTCAAGCTGTTAGTGAACGACAAAACAATTTATCAAAGGGTCTTGACAGCCCCCCTCACGTCTGAGGCTCCGCATGTGTACAGAAACACGCCAAACGACCATATGTGAATAGAAACACGTCCTTAGGGATTCAAACACACGATCCCGGCTCTGTTACTATGTTAATAACCAATAACACCAAAGGCTCGAGCTTTTAGTGAATGACATAAATGTATATCAAAGGGTCCTAACACATAGTTGGTACAAGGCTTTGATGATGGTGGTGGTGATATGTATTTGTAAGTAAATGTGCCCTTTTTGGAAATGACAGCATCATGAATGTTATCATTCCAAGAATGCCTTGTGCCAAATGGAGCATGAAAGTAAAAACCTCTAACCACCTTCCTTTTTAACGACAACGGTTTTCTAACTTCATACATTATCTTCTACATTTAAGTGATCTAGTGATGCACACTTGGTGTTTGGCATCTTCTCCAAAGTCAACCATGCTGAAACTCTATTTTCTCATGTCTTTTTTATAAAGGCACATTGAGCTTGTTCCAAACCACTTGGATTAGATAACTCTTGAAGGATGCCTTGCTTAAAAGATTTGTTCTTGTGGCACATCATTGATTTGTTTGAAACATAAACTTATTGTGTGTTTTGAACTTTCTATTTATGTTTTTTCATTGCCAATTCAATAGATGTGTTTGATCATGCTTAGTTCCTTTTTCTAGAGTTGGCATTGATTGCAAGGTGGAAACTAGAGTGATCAAGATGGGACTATCCATCTTCATTTCATCTTTCTCTTGCCACTAGTGGCAATTCAAATAGTGCCATTGCATGGCATGGGGGTAGTGTGCTATAGAGGTACTTCGTCAACCATATATACTAAAAACTATGGGAGAGTGATAATGAGAGTGACATGCATTCCCTTGGTTAAATGGAATTGTCTCTTCTCAATCGGCCAATTTGGTGAATTGGAATTACTTTAATACAACACTTTAGCAAAACATTAACACAAGTACAACTATCATGGAATATTACAAAACTAAAAACCATAGTTATCAGAATCTTACGATCCATATCCTGAACCCTGATTCGTATCCCAAATCCTAAGGAAAACGATTCGTATCTATGCAACGAATCTCATTTATAGATGAATCTTAGGATTCATGTATGACTCATATGATTTGATACTCATTTCATCGAATCTTACGATTCAAGCGAATCGGCTAAGCGAGAATATTGGCAATCTTTTACCCTTTTTTTCTTTATTCTTTCTTTCTTTTAGCGTTTTTACTTTTAGAATGTTATTTCGTAGTTAATGAAGCCTCTTAAGATTTTGTTTTAAAGCTTTGGGGAGGCTTTAGAGATGAATCAAAAAACATGCATTTAATTAAAGCTTTTGATTGTGCTTTTGGTGCTTGTCTCTATCTTCTTGTCTTTTAATCTTTCTTTTCTTTTTTTTAATGGCCTGTTTTTTATTTTTTCTTCATAAACACTTTCTTAACTTCAAGAAATATCCTACTGTGTAAGATTGATTTGGATTTTATTTTTTTCACTTTTATATTTTGATTTAAAGATAACTAAAAAATAAATATATATTGATACCTTAAACTTATTTAACTATTTACACATCATTTATTATATATTAATACATGCCACAATATTTTTTATATGATTATATGATTGATTTATTTGTCATTGTCTTTATATTGCTATAAATGAGAAAATGGATTGTTTTGAATAACTACTATTTTGTGTTTTTCCTTTTAAGTTTTAATTATTTTTCATTTTTATTAGAAAAATAGAAAATCCTACGATTCACGATTTGTTTCAATTCATGGGTATGAACGATTGTTATTGTAATATCAGTAACTACAACTACAGTAATAACATGATGTGGGATCATCATCCTTGTCATGGTAGGGTCCACCTCATAATGGCATAAAATCAGTGGCAATAAAAGGAGACACCATGGTCAGCCCCAATGATGAAACGGCCACCCTTCAGTGGAATGCACAGTGGGCCAACCAATTAGATGAAATTAAGGTTGCCATCAAATCAAAATCTTTGTGGGTGCACATAATGATATATTCCTTGTCGCACTCAATTTTGGATAACATTTTTGGTCCCCCAATTATGGGAACATGGCATGGTCAACCAATGATGAGAAAATCAAGGGATACAATGTTCATGGTCCAAAAGTGCAGTCGCAGTGGGCATCGCTGTCAACTTTGAATACATCATGGTTTACGGCCGTCACCATGTGAATTTGGTCTCCAAAAATTAGAAATAAAATCCAGAAAATCCAAAACATTGGAAAATGAGACTATGAGAGTATCTATTTTTTTTTTTTTTTTTTCCATCAGGGTACATTTAAAGCAAATTATCAGTCCCTAAAGTCAATCAGAAATGGTCAAGTGTGTTAAAATTTACTGACAGAGTTAAATATATTTGCTAAAAGGAATACAAATATTATTATAACAACAACGCGTATTATGCAAATAAAGTAAATATCTTTAACTAATAGCCGATCAACCATATAAAAACTAGTAAGGCATCATTTGCCTTTTATTCACGGCGTTTCCCTTTTATTCATGCAATAGGAAAATGAGATCTACATATGTAAATGATACATATGCCAATTTTTCATATGAAAATGTTAAACATATGAAACACATTACCATGTTTGTCAAAATCACCATTTTCACATGATTAAATGAGCACATTCAACGGTTTTAGATTTATTTGAATTTTTTGGAGTTTTTTCCCACAAATTTCTCAAAATCCATGAAGAAATAAGATATGGAACCCAACGTCCTGATATTCAATTTACCATCAATATAGGAATATTGAACATTTTGGATCATGAATTGGGGGCCCACAAAAGTGCAGAAAATTAGATTTATATGTTGGGACTTTATCACAAATTACACAAAATCTATCAAGATTACGATAATCAGCTTGAATATATTGGGGTTTATTGGTTCAATGAATAAAGTGAATAGTTTGGATTACAAATACGAGGCCCGCATGAATGAGAAAAAAATAATGGTGGTTGATGAGCCCCCCCAAGAATGCAATCACCTTGTAAGAACTGTATTGACACCTTTTTTGCAAGAATGGTGTTATCACTTTCACACCTGTTTTGGTGTGAAAATTCTGATGATGATGATGAGCGCATACATGTGTAAAAACAGAGTGTTGATGGTGTGAATCACTTTTACACCTTAGTTTCACACAGCAGTTACATACCCTCATTTATGTATGTTCAACCATTATGCATGGGGGTCATTTACATAACTAAATGACTGCAAATGAACAACCCCTAAATATGTGATAAGTTAAAATGCGTAATCACTTTTTTCAAGTGAAAAAACGAAAGATTTCAAAAGTCTCAGTATTTGTTTTTCTAGTTTGGCTTATTGGCAAGGGAGTGATACTTCGAACGTAAGGACCAATGATCGATCCTGGGTTGGTACTGTGAAACTAAGGGACCTCTGCCACTGATCCATGAATTATTCGGCTTCACAAAAGAAAACAACTCAATTTCTTTTAAGCAAAAAATGCAAAAATATTAATAAGTCTTGGCTCAAAATCACTAAATCTATGGAAAACTAACAACCTAGAGCCAAATCTAAGATAACCTAACACATTGCATTTAATCATTTTAGTTTTTTTTTTTTTTTTTTGGAAAAAAAAAGAGCAAGTTTTATAAATTCGGGTTAAATACTTGCAAATTTGGAAAAAAATATAAAAAAATATATTTTATTTCCCTATATTTGGTTCAAGTCATCAAATTAATCTCTAGAATAAAACTCTAAACACAAGCCTCCACACGTAGCTTTGTGAAACTTGCTCGAGCCAAAGCCCGCACAACATGTTTGATCCCCATTGAAACGACACCGTTCCAATGTCTTTTTTAGAAAAACCAAGCTTTAAGGATATAGAAATCACCTTCCTCTTCAATTTCTTATATGTTTCGAGCTAAATAGGGTAAAGGAGGAAACAAACATTAAATTGGCCTGTCAACCAATGCTTTGAATTTCTGTCCGATCGGCTGATTTTTTGGCCTTCACGGCGAATCCAGCTGATAATTTATAGCAGATATTTTACCAATATTTCAGGGACATCAACTTCAAAATATCATATTGGTTGTATTGATACCTGGTTTGTATTGGCAGATACATAGTGTATCAGTCGATATTTGATCCCATGGTTTAAAAAATCGGCCGATATGAACCGGTATCAGCCGATACCGAACCGATATTTTTCCAATAAATTGGTATCGGCAAAATATTCTCAAAATCTCGGTCAAAATCGGCCAAGATGAAGATCATATCGGTATTACCGATATCTCGGCCGATATTTAATATCGGCTGAGATATTGTATGGTTGACAAAAATCCTATTTTTCTTACTTTTTTCCCCATTTTCTTCTCCTCTCCTCTCATCTCCTTAGAGTAGCAGCAGCCATCCATACTCCATACTCCATAGCTCATCTCCATCACTATTTCTTGAAGAAAATATTTTATTTGGTAAGAGAAAATCAACTTAACTCCCTTCATTTTACTATTATGTGTTTTTTATTTTATTTTAAAGATAAAGCATAGAAATGAATGTAAAGATCATTGGGTTTGTCACATGTATTGTGTTCTTCACTTAGAAGTTAGATCTACAAACTTTCTTACTAGATCTACTCATATATATCATATGATTTTGGGTGTAGAATTTTTTTTTTTTTTATAGATCTTGAATTTCACAACTTATTTGCTGATTGAGTTATTATTAAATGATGATTGATATATTATCTTTATTTTCTTATATTTTACACTAATAAATTGATCATGGGCATCAATAATGGTTGCATTTAATGAAATATTGGAGAAAACAGTGAACTGCGACACAGACAGGACTCATAACTTAAGGTGACCGATATTTTGATTTATTGTTGTTACTAATGGACAAAAATATTGTTTTCCAGCATTTTCTAATATTCTGGATTTTTTTGGATATTTTTGCGATTTTTTTTGGATTAAAAAAAAATTCACAACATGACGACTGTGACGGACCGATAAGTGCGACTGATACCGATATCATATCGGTTTTCCGGCCCGGCCGATACCTTAAATCATGTTTGATCCATGAGTCCATGACGATGTTTCCCATCTTTTTATGGCTCCCATCCTTTATTACATAATTATTATCTTTTCAGGTTTTTTTTCCTTCATAAAGTGGGCCCCATTGAATCTTCATTAGGTGAGTCCCACCTTGATTTCCTAGTTTGGATGCATCCCACCGTGCTTTCCTTGTTGGGCCAGCCCTGATGAGATTTTCATCATAGCAGGCCCTATGTAAATGAAGTATTAGGTGGGCACCTTTGTCCTTCTTTAGTTATTATTGGGGTAAGCCCATTGTGATTCCATTGTTAGGTGAACTGCATCATGATTTCCATTATTGACTTGCTGCACTATATCTCCACCATTAGGTAGGCCATTATGATTCCATGGGTCGCATCATGTTTTCCATCATGGGCATGTGCTCGTTGTGAATACGTCAAAGTGCGGCCGCTATCATGATTTGGTATTAGGTGAGCCCTGCCATAGTTTCCATGGGCGCCCCTATTGCTTTCCCATCAATACTCAGCCCTTCTTTTATTTCATGATTGGCTGATGCCACCATGAACTCCTCCGTTAATTATGTCCAAGTTTGAAGGAGAGAAGTTGGTAATTTGCTGTAGAACTTTCTTATAGGGACACATTAATCCAATGAAAAAGTTAAAAGAGCATTCTTGTCAATGGCACCAAAAAAAAAAAAATCTCACATTCACTCATAAGATTTATATAGTAGAAATTAGTTGCACCGTGCACGTGACCTTAGTGTGCGTAACAAATTAATGTCTCACATGATGCATGGCTGAACAACAGTAGCAATAGTATTATGAATTGATGGTAGAGCTCAGTAGCTCGCTCAAATGGTGAGATCATGGTGGTGCCATCAAACGTTGAAAACATAATGAGGCCACTTATGATGAAATTCTTTGTGGGTCTACCTAAAAATGTAATCATGGTGCCACCCTAATGATGGAAAACAAAAGAAGGATGGCTGCGTAGCGAACCCATACATTGTTGAAAAACATAGTGAGGTCTGGTTAATGATAGAATCAAAGTGTGCCCACTCAAAGTTGAACACACATGATGCAGAGCTGATTTTTTATCAAAGATTTGAATTGGTCCCATTTGGCCCTCTACTGGTCCCTATATTGTGTGCAGATTTTTCCAGCTTGCCTGCTTCGTGGAGTCTCCCATTTATTAGGCAGTTTCTCATTTAGTTCTTGTCTAATTGGGTTGGAAGAGGAATTTACAGTTGTACACTCACTACAATCATGGGCTCTATTGACCTAGACATGCAATCCTTATTCACTCTTGATTAGATTGGATTTGGAGACTCTTCATTCCTATTTAAGTGCAATCAAGTCTACTTTATTGGCAAGGCTTTATACTTAGGAGAAAATTAAGGGTTTTAGCCTTATCGGTTACTATATATGATAAAAATTAATGAAGCAACAAGACACCAAAAAATGGAAGGCTTATATGTGGTTGTTTCTTTGAAGATTTGCTACCTTAATGATTTGGTGGACAAGAGGGACTCTTTAAGGAAGAATCTACTATGATCTAGATTGTGCAAGTGATTGGCAACTACAAGGCAGCAAGTGGGGTCCACAACCCTTAGGAATCTCTAACGCACAGTTTTCCTCTTTTATCTTTTCTTAATTTCTTTCCATGCTTTAATGTAATTAGGATCTTCTTTAATAGGTTTCTATTATAATTAGGATTATGATTAGTGGTTGTGATTTAATCATAGGTCTAGGGCTTCTTTGTTGGCATAGCATTTATATAAGTCCATTGTATGGAACGAAAGCAGTCTTGGAATATTTTATGAAATTAATTAAAGTTGCATGTGTGCACATTATTCTATTTTCCTTCTCCTTGGTTTGAGTATCTCCCATTGGATCAAAGGCATTGATGATAGATTTTTTGTGATCAACGGCAAGCGAATCTCTATCTTTCTCCTTGTGTGTGGATTTTCTGTTTGATTGAAGATTGAGGTATTGTGGGTTCACCATCAATCGGGGTTTCTACTTCCTTGACTGTGTCAACACTGTAGGAGTATCTCTCACCTTACAATGAGAGACAAGGTGGGGGCCCTCACAGCCATATCCAATGCGAACAACTTAAATGTGAGGGCCCCTACCCTTATCTCTCATATAAGGTGAGAGATATCTCTCACAGGAGCATCTTCCATATATATATATATATATATAAGGTGACCATATGTGGCGTAATGTATGCATAGAAACAATGATCAATACCATGCAATGGCGGGACCTTTATCATTCAGTTTGATTTTATTTTTATGATGGAGGCTTGATTTGGTCGGTAGATCATCTTTGATCAATGGTTTGTGATGTTGATTTAGTTAAAGTTATGTTTTATTTTGGTTGCCAGTAGAGCGTTTCAGCCTTTTGCACGTTTTTGGAAACTCTATGAAAATTATATATCAAATTTATTATTTACTTTTCTTTTTATTTCCTGAATGGTAATGTGACCCGAACCTTGCAATTGCGACAATAAGCACATGCAAACTGTTCTAGGGGCTCTTGTCAAATTGAATATTCATTCTGGTTGTTAGTTACTATCTTATTGGGAAAGCCTCAGGTGTGCTCGACAGACGCACGATGCGATGGAAGATGTCATATCAAATGGTTGTGCAGCTCATGAGTGCACTTGAGGGAGCCCCCATCTTATTTTACTTTTATAATCGATTTCAAAGTTTTTAAACCTATACAAAGCCATTTATCAATTTTGAGAATATTTTGCTGTGAAATTTTATCGTAAGTTGTATTTTTCAGAATTGTTGATTTACTTATTATTTAAAAAAAAGGATTTTCTAATTTTTTTTCCTTAGGTAATTTAATATCATACTATTATAAATTACTACATACTCATTACCTATAAGATTTTTTGCCTTTTCATGTTTTTTTTTTTCAAATATTGCTGTAAATTTAGATATTCATTTTGAGGAAAGAGCGCACCGTATCATGCGCTTGGGCCCTTGAATGGGACTTGTCAGGAGATGACGTGTCCCATCCAACGGCCGAGGGCGCCTCCTGAGGGGAGCCTTTCATTTGGTATTTTAGTATAATTTTCATTTTTTTTTTTATATTGGCTTTCATTTTTTCTACTTTTTTTCCTTTGATTTCTTTTCTTGTCGGCTTCTAAATCTTTTTTCTTTACCAACCATTTCTTTACTTTTATTTTTTAAATTAATTTGTGAAAAATCAATTTTACATTTTTTTATTTATTTCTTATGTCCACATAAATGTGCTACCCAATGAAACCACCCATTTCTTTTGCTGCAGTGTCTGTGCAATGCACGAGAATTTTGCTCCTTATTGAAACCAAGAAAATATGTTAAAAAGTTAAGAGAGATTGTTCTATTCCAACTCTTTCCTATTTCCGTTGGCCACTTAATATTTTACTTGCCGAAGAAGCTTATACATTATTCTTGTGCTTATATGCTTTCAGGCTTGTATTTTAGTTACTTGAATGAAGTTTTAACCATTACTTAAATAAAGGTCAGGTTAATGTTTAGTGAATAAGTTTGTAGTTAAGACTCATGCTTTGTTTATGTTAATATTGGTTTGGAATTGGTAACTTACTAATCTGGAAGCATGTGACTAAGAATGTAAAAGTCCATTTTATGAGCTCACGTGATCTTATGAGTTTACTATAGTTAGAGTAAGAACTACATTAACTTTCATTGTATTGGTCGGCCTTATTTTCTCTGTCCTTCTTCTGATATTCTCTTTATTCACCTGATTCTCTATCTTAATGTCATAATGCTTTTATCCTTGCTCTTACTTTCCAACTTACATTTGTTGATAGAATATTCTCTTTCCATAAGTATTGTAAATCTAGCTGGCCTTGGCTAAGACAAAATTCCCGCAGGAACTGGAAAGTCCAAGAGTCTTCAGAACTTGTCTATGCAACTCAGAAAGTGTTGTAATCACCCATATCTGTTTGTGGGAGAATACGATATTTGGAGAAGGGAAGAGATCATTAGGGCATCTGGAAAATTTGAGCTACTTGACCGCTTGCTGCCAAAGCTGCTGAAGTCTGGACACAGAATATTGCTGTTTTCTCAAATGACTCGCCTCATTGACCTTTTAGAAGTCTATCTACGAATGCATGACTACAAGTTTCTTAGACTGGATGGATCAACTAAAACAGAAGAGCGAGGAACTTTACTTAAACAGTTCAATGCACCTGACTCCCCCTACTTCATGTTTCTATTAAGCACTCGAGCTGGTGGCCTTGGACTAAATCTACAAACTGCAGATACTGTCATAATATTTGACAGTGACTGGAATCCCCAAATGGACCAACAGGCAGAAGATCGTGCTCATCGTATTGGCCAAAAGAAGGAAGTGCGTGTTTTTGTGTTGGTTAGTGTCGGGTCGATTGAAGAGGAGATATTAGAACGTGCAAAACAAAAGATGGGAATCGATGCTAAGGTCATCCAGGCTGGGCTATTCAATACCACTTCAACAGGTCTGTGATTATGATCCATGAGACACGGTTGATTCAAAGAGATTATTTTATGTTCCTATAACTTCTTTCCAAAATAAAATAGAATAAAATAAAGATAAATAAAAGAAGTCTTACATCTGATCATATAGTTATTATGGAGGAGAAATATACAATATTAATTTGAGTACTTGCTTACCAATATTATTGGGGCCACCTTTTGGTGATCCCAGTTCTTTTGGCCAACTTCATGGTTGATGGGAAGATGCACCAACAAATTTCCTTATTTGTTTCAGAAACTCCTGATTTCTGTTCAATTCCCATTAGATTTGGACTATTCTTCCATTTTTGTAGGCCTACCATAGTTATCCTGTGATGAAGATATTAGTGTATGGCTTATTTCTTGGACTCCACCAGACATCCATTCAGTTACCTTAGCTATCATATCATGTGGTATGTCTTCTTGCTTGATCACCACTATGAGAGTAAAGCTTTTATATGCATAGACATGTTCATGTGCATACATCCCTCACCCTACGTGAGGGACATATAGTGGGGCAACGTGGTAGGGCCGATTTTATGATCCATCTGAACCATCCACACAAACGGGGCCCTTTGAATTACACCGGATCTATCGAGTTTTTACTGATCTGAATGGATTGGACCGTGGGATCAAGGGTCAATTTTTTTTTCTTTAAATGAAGTCGTTAAACTCGTGGGCCACAAATGAAGGGGGTTAGAGGCATGTGATTGACCCCAAACTTGATATCTGGGCAGCACTAGGTAACACGCCCGAGCATTTTTTAGGAGAAAAACACCGTTCCTAACAGAACGCATGATGATCATGGAAGTCCATTGGATGGAAAGATCTATATGAGAGCTACATGTATGCAAAATTTGGACTCCATGAGATCATCCTAACCCTTTGATCCATGGCCCTAAAATACAATGGTTTTAGAGGTATCATTTTCTTATGATTTCAATCCTATAGTGAAGAAAAGTTGGATGAGTGTCATAATTGAACTTGTGACTACTCATGGTGGGGTAGTGTGTGTGAAAAGACTAGATTGACTCAAGGTGGACCCCATGACAAAGAAAAGGGGCGCAAAGGGGGGCATTTTTAATGTGGGGCATATTGGAGAATTACCCTACACACTGATATATATTCTGATATTATTTTTCAGTTGAATTAAAGATTTTCTGATTGCTACTTACTGCAGCTCAGGACAGGAGAGAGATGTTGCAGGCGATCATGCGAAGAGGTACAAGCTCCCTTGGAACAGATGTGCCCAGTGAGAGGGAAATCAACCGCCTTGCAGCTAGATCGGAGGAGGAGTTCTGGTTGTTTGAGAAGATGGATGAAGAGCGGCGGCAGAGGGAGAACTACCGATCAAGGCTGATGGAAGAACATGAGGTGCCTGACTGGGCATATTCTGTCCGAAGCACGGGTGAGAAGACCAAAGGGTCTCTGGAACCAGATCCTGCAAAGGGTCAGATCATGGGAAAACGACGGAGAAAAGAGGTGGTATACACTGACTTGCTGAGTGATTTGCAGTGGATGAAAGCTGTGGAAGGTGGGGAAGACCTGTCTAAGCTCAGAGCAAGAGGCAAGAGGAAAGAACATGTTCCTGAGGCTAATGAATCCACAAGCGAGAATGTGGAACAGCAAAAGACATCAGAAGTGAAGAATGAGAGCGAGTCTGTAGCAAGTGAGGGCACTAGCGAGGACTTCTGGAACCGACCGCCCAAAAAACTCAAGCCTGATCCATCAGCCTCTAACAGAGAAGGAGTTGAGAGTGTGGGGATGTCAAGTAGATGGAATGATGACTTTCTTACATGGCATACACGCAAGAGGAGATCTGCATCCAGCCATGGTAGGCCCTCAAGTCGTCCTCTGATCTAGGACTAAACCATTCTGTTGGGACATTGTGGATGGGTTTGATTGGAGCTAATCTAACCCTGATGATTGAACAGTAGAACATGCATTGATGTTGTAACTCTATATATCAGTACCTTGCTCCTCTTCCAATCTTGGGATCAAATGCGAGTTTCCCCAGCCAAACTGGTAACCATAAAATGTTATCCTATATATTTTATACTTGCATTATTTGATTCATATTTCTCAGGCTGTAGTGTAAAGCCAGAGATTGCATTTTGATTCATTGGAAGCCTGGACATTCTATTGATGTCCTCTTGTGTACTCTGCTGAGACCTATCTTTAATTATTCCAAATGTTTCACAGTTGTGAGATACTTTGCCTGTTCATTAGTTGCCTCTGCTTCAAATCCTTCCCATCTAGGGTGTGGCACATGGACCTTGTAGGCTAGGGCCTGCTCAGGAACTATCTTTCAACTATGTGGGAGTGAAGGACTCCAAGGAAGCGAAGATCTTTGTCATTGTGGAAGCCCTTCGCATTTATTACAGCTTTCCTAGAGGAGTTTATTGTGTAGAGCAATGCGCTCAATACCATCACTTGGTGAATTCAATTGAGTTAAGAAAATTTTAGTTCAGGTTGAGCCTATACATGCTACCTATTATGTCTATTCTGACCCCACCAATTGCCACCCCTTAACAAGATTTCAGCCACATCTCAGTCTACATGTTTTATTAAATCTAGACACTGGACAGGCATTCTGTCCCCATTAACCAAAAAGAAGAAAGAAAGAGAGATCAATTTACACATTAACCACACCACACCACCCAAACCAAATAGTCTTTGTACACTGACTAATTGTAAGATGATTTTGGTTGAAATTGACATTTCCAACCTGATTAATAAACGTCTGGATTTAAGTTAGGTCAATTCCTCTGTGAACTGAAAGCACTTGAATTTGATAGAAAAAGCCCTATTTTGTATGAATATTACAATTCATCTGTAGGAACAACTAAAGAGGCACGTCCTAGAGAAGTTCCAAATCTTTATTGAAAATAAAAATCTTTTTTTTAATACGAATACTAAATATTTACGTAGATTTTTTTTTTTTCATTTTACAAATCGATCGTGATAATATTTCAATTTTCAAACATTTCTCTCATGGCAATCGATTTTCTTAAATAATTATTATCCCCAGCTTTGATTTCTCTCTTGAACATGGCAAAGCCCAATAAACAAGTTATGATATAGCTTCAATATTATTATTAATCAAAAGTCCAAAATAGAAACCTTCGCATCCTGCTAAAATACTTTTAGGGTTTAGGGTTTTGGACCTTTGTCTGGAAATAAAAGAAAACTATCCTGACCATCAGGATGACCAGACCGGTCCAACAGTGTAGCCCAGAAAGAATGATTTTTTTATTAATTTTTTTAGGTTTTAACCAGCAGTTTACCTCTAGATAAGACTTTTTTTTACCCTTTGCCTTTCCAAAACCTCAAATTTTCCCTATACATTCTCCATGTTCGGGGCAATGACAGGGGCAATGACAAAACTGTCCAAATTTGTTTTAAAAGAAAAAAGAAAAAAAATAAATAATAAAAAAACCCAATAAAAAAATAAAAAAACCAGGAAGACAAGGTGAAATAGCCAAAAAGGCGGATTTCTTTCGTCCCCTCCCACAATCCCATCCCGCTTTCTTCTTTTCATAGAGAGAAATAAGCTTGGATGACAACTAGTAATGGATAAATTTGAAGGAATTGGCTGAGTTTACATCGCAATGACTGAATATTTTTTGTAAAAAATGTGACAAAAAAAGATCCATAATCTTGTTATCTTTCCAACAAGTAATCACTTCCCCAATCTGGTTTTCAAACAAGAAAATTATAAACAATCTATTGTGGAGAGGTTATATGTTGAAATTTAGTACAATCAAGGTTTTTATGTGAAGTGTTAGCCTCTGAAAAGCAATATTAGAAAAATAATTAAGATCAGGGTTTTGGCACTTTAAAAGTAGGTAACTTTTTTATTCTAAAAAAGTCTGGAACCATCTGATCAAGATTATATTAAAGGAGTAAAGTAGTGATTCTATGAAATGGGCTGCCTAACTATAAAATTCTATTGCAGAATCTCAAGTTCTGGGTTCCAAGTTTAAGAGGAAGGTTCTATAAGTTAGAAATCCCCTTTTGCTTCCAAACTTTAAGAACCGAAGTGGGGTATTCGGAGAATATAATCCTTGTCGAATAAAGTGAAAAGCATTTTTGAATTCATAATACTAAAGCGAGAAAATAGGTACTGTGCTAGTGTGCTGTCCAACAAATCTGAAAATAATCACTATGTTTGAGATATAAAACCTACTCTTTTACAGTGAATTTAACCTAATAATTTTTTATATTTTGCTAACACAATCCTCTATTTATGTGTAACATTCTAAGTGTTTTCATGTGTTTGTGGGACCCATATGTATATTAAGTTGTATATATACATTTTCCTAATTAGAACGTGAATCATTGACCAAAATTCCAGACCCATTTCAGAAAAAATGCATTTTTCCCATAATATATGCCTTTTCATCCTAAAATGGTGTAATTGTAGTTGTGGGGAAATATTCAAAACTTAAGAAGAAAGAGTGAAAAACCATATCTAAGCGTAAATTGATGGTCAAAACCTTCTTTTTTTTTTTTTTTTTTTTTAATTTTTTGTTGGTACAGAGAAAGAACGACGATAAACAATCTCAATCATCCAATTATCAAGTGAGTGAAATTGAAATTGTAACAGGTGATCAATCTTAAGGTGGGCCAACTCCAACTTTAGAATGAACACTGATCACCATATAAGACAATTGTATTACTGAAATCAATAGTATATCGGCATGCCTGAAAGCAGCCCATTTATTAACATGGTACACATGCACAATATTCAAGCAATTTACAAGGTGGGGTCTGCCACAGCACCCATTGTCCCAAAAATAGGCAACATGAGCAACCTAAGTTTGCAACTTGTGCAGTAGAATGTTTTGGCAAGAAGACCGGTATCAATTCCACTGTTTAGAGCAGTGAAGAAATGGGGCACAATATCAGGGAGGCTAGGAATACACCCTATTCTCCCCTCCTTGCCCAATCAATATCAGGATGGTTGATCACCAAGGTAGATTTTCGGAAGCTCGAAAACAGTATTAGAAAACCACTTATTTTCAATTCCCCTGCTTAAAATACACGCATCCAAATGAATAAGAATTTATTTCTGCCTAAATAATCTTAAACCATCATGAATCAGAGTACATCAAACAAAACGTAAATGAGATAATTAGCTGCATGGAAATGGAAGCATCTCAAGCGAAGATACATTTCTAATCAGCATCACACTTTCTAATCAACCCTAAAAAAAGAGAGATCTGCATCACTCTTTCTAATAAACCCTAAAAAAGGAAACCCAAATCATTGCTGCCCATGGTTAATATCCATGGCAACACAATAACATGAGGTACAACATATATGATATTAGGTTCCCATTTCTACTTCAGACCACAAGACAAGTTTGCAAAGCTCTTAGTGGCACTCTTCCATAAGATAAATTAATGATTCCAAAATATCCTAGCTTTAGTTTCCCATGAGTTAGACAACTGCTACTAGCTAGAGAATGATGAACAAGTGACCCCATAATTCGCATGGAAATACCTGAAATACAGCCTCCTACTCTTCGACTGTCAGTTGTTGAAGCTTTGACTCCAATTCATCCTTGTTTTCATCATCCTCCTGATCCGCGTCAGATTTCTCATCCTCATCTTCTCCTTCAGGATCATTCTCATCCAAAGGCCCAAGCACATCAGACTTCTTACCCGCTTTAAGAATCTCCTTCACTTCATCAATTCCTTCATCAGATATGCAATTACCATTTATGTTAAGCATGGCAAACTCAGGTTTGCGAACAACAGCCTGAGCCAAGAGCCTGGCACCCACCCGTCTTATGAAGTTTGTGCTCAGATCAACTTCCTTCAACTGCTCGTGACCATCCTTCAATGCCTCACTGATCAGAACACAACCTTCATCCCTTAGTTCGTTCTCAGACAAATTCAACTTCGTGAGGAACTGTACTGCTGATATGCACTCAGCCAGTGCACGAGCAGCTTCAGCTGTGACATCGTTTCCAGCGAGCTCCAAAACTTTGAGTGAAGGAGCAGATTCCTTTAGGGCATTGGCAAGTGCAATAGTTCCCTTGTCTTCCAAATTCAAGTAGCTCAAGTAAACTTCAGCGAGGCATGCATGTTCTGAGAGAGCTCTGCTCAGAGCTATTCCAGCATCAGCACCAAACATGTTGTCTCGTAGATCCAGATTCTTCAACTTAGTGCAAGTTGCCAGCGCTTCAGCTAATGCAACTCCTCCATCAGAGGCTACCCTTGTAGAAGAGCACCGAAAGTCCTCCAACATGGGGGATCGCTTTACAACCTCAGCAATAGCAAGGGCACCCTCATCTCCTGTCATGTTGTTATGAAAATGGAGGACCCTAAGCTTGTCAGTTGATGAAATGAGTTCACATACAGCTCGTGCAGCTTCCTCAGAGATGCCATTGTTCATCAAGTAAAGCTCTTCCAGGCTATTTTGGGATTTCAGAAGTGCCCCAAATGCCCGCACACCCTTCTCGCCCAAGGCATTGTTCGAGAGATTCAGAGATTTCAATACACAGCCTTGCAGGGCCAACGAGAATATCGTCATGACTTCAAGAGCTTCTGCTTCTGGCCTTCCTGCGATGAAATCTGAAAGGTCGACATCTGTCAACTGACCTTTCAGGGATACCAGGATTGGCTCTGCAACATGGGCAGCATCAACTCCAAAGCTTCTGTTGCTAAAGCAAATTTTTGTATATGAGTTCCCAGTCTCTGCCAATGGCCTAAGAAGCTCCTCAGCCTCTTCTGCCTCAATGAAAGCCCGCTTACCTCCAGATATATCAAAAATGTTTGTATGGGTAACGGGAGCTTCACTTAATACCGGCACCTTTCCATCCTCCTTTGGTCTTGGCCCTCTTTTAAGAACTTCCAGCATTAGCTTACTGGACTCCTTGGCATAAAGCTGCACAGCAGAACTTCCATCACCATCTGGCTCTTTTTCATAATGCTCATTAGCAGCAGCAAAAGCCGCGTCTTCTATTTGTTTGGCATTCTCCTCAGCTTCTTCTCTGCCGAGGAGCCCATACTTGCGGGAAAAAAGGGAGGGAGAGGAAAGGTTCTCTATCATTCGCTTCACAAGCTTCAAGCGTGTATCCTTGCTAGGTGGCCACAGTTTGAGTGAAAATGCACGGGTTTGCGTTGTTTGTGTCGCAGTCTCCATTTCTAAACAAAACCCTAAAACCCAACCAGAGGCAAACAAGATTAAAAAGGAAGATCACATCAATATTCTATTTCTTTATGACACTTTTAGTAATGTAAAAGAACTGGCCTAACTGAAGAATATTAAGAAATGAAAATAAAAAGTAAAAATTGCTGGTTACTGTCAAATGAATAAAATCAGCCTACAATTAGAATGTCATTTATTTTAAAAAATGATAATGATTCTATCAAAATAGAAGGAAAAAGTGCAAGTGCCGCACACATCAAACATCCATGTATGTCAATCAGCTCCAAGGAAAAAACATAAAAATAATAAAAATAATAAAAAAGAGACACAAATGAAACTGATTACTGATCAAAATCTAATGATCTTCTAGAAGATCAGCCAAACACAATTGATACTTATCCAAAGCAGATGTCCACCTGTTAGCACATAAATCTCCCTCCAAAATAGCCTCCAAAGAGACCAGCCAAACATGTCCTCTATGTCCTAGTAACATTGCCATAACCTCAGCTTTATTAGAAGACCGCACATGAATTGGCCATGCAAAGTTCAAAACAGTAGCTCCCTGGTAATAACACCTCCAACTCCTACTCTCACAGATCCAGAAGGAGCACTACTATCAAAATTTAGGTTAAAAAAGATCACTAGTTGAGGAACCCATGAAAAAATGGGCTCTTACGAAGGTCCACCCGTGCTAAAACAATCAGCCTGGTATCACATGAGGTAAGCAACATAAACACAATTAGACTTTTCTTATATAGAGGTAAGTTTATCATTAAGTCCTTGAGGTAACCAACATCAACATACCATTAATTCTTCTAGCCAGACTAGTGACTCCTTCTGCTGACTTTGAATTATTCCAAAAACACAATTGTTTCATTCATACCAAAGAAAGCATAAGACCACTGCCAACAATAATTCCCATGATATACCTTCTTTGATGGGTCTAAAAACAGATCCACCAGGCTTAGATCAATTCTATGACTGTCCTTAGCATCAACCTATCACTCAGAAGAGATTTAGCAAACTCTGCCAAATCTGGCTGTAAACGACCAGTGGATCTCAGAAGATTCACTTTTTTCCACATTATATAAACACAATATACAACACCATTAATATAAATAAATAAACAAACATATAAATATCTATAGCCATTAAAAAAATGTTGGCTTCAAAGATGATAATGATGAAGATTCTATTAGACAGCCATCCAGCAAAAACTAGCACAAACTGAATACACCATAAAAGAGGGCCCAAAATCCATGTGCCATTCTCTGAAGATCTCGTGTACGAAGACCTCTGTTCCAAGTACAAAGACTTAGGGCCTGTTTGTTTCCATGGAATGCATAGGAATCCATTAAAGGGGAGCTTATTTGATGGTCATCTTTTGGATATTCACATTTGATTCTTCATAATAACCTATAGAACTATAATCCTAGGAATTCAATTACATGAACCAAACAGGCCCTAAATGGTAAACTTACCTCTACTTTCACACCATCATACCTGCAAAGAAAAATACCATCCAACCACCAAAGTAACTCAAGAAGAACCAATCATTACTTAAAACAAGGGATGAAAATGGGTCCCAGAATACCATATGGACCCAAACTAAAAATTTCAGGTATGGGTTCATAATTGGGACCCATCTTATATTTATTTAGGGTTCAGGACCACATTGAATATGCTTCACCAGATGGTTGCAAAAGGCACTTAGTTTTCCACATTGAAAAGCTTTTATTTGGTTGTTCAGGACAATCCACTTGCAATACCTTACTTTAAAGTAGTATTATAATACAACGAACATAAACACAACAAAATGTAGTTTACTTCTTTTACTCATAGCACTTCGCTAGTGATGTATGCTGTTTGGGACTGTACATAAATTTAGTAAAAGCATAAGTTGGCGATATAACTTTTGCAAACTTTAAAGGTTTATGTTTTAACAACATATGTTACCACTGATGCTCAAGTTCATTTATACTGCTCCTGATGCACAATCCATGCAAAGGGATCACTTCATCCTACAGAAATGCATAGTAAATAGTTACCAGAGTTATCTAAAATAAACCACATCATCATCAAAGCCTTCTCCCAACAATGTTGGGGTTGGCTACATGAAATTTGTTTCTCCATTCCGATCAATCTCGAGCAAAATTATCAGAAAGGTGGTACTTCTTCAGGTCCATTCTTATTAGTTACTATTTCCATCTATGTCCTCTTCGGCCTACCCATTTTCCTTGGTGGACCATCAACCTACATATAAAAACTTTTCCTCATGTGCATCGTTTCTAGCTTGCATTGGACATACCTAAACCATCTCAAACGAGTCTCTCTTAATTTATCACTCACTGATACTACTCCTAAATGCTCTGAAAAGTGCTTGTTTTGTATTCTATATTTTCTAATTTTATGGCATGCCCATTTCAACAGTCTCATATATGCTATATTCATTTTGAGCAAGTGATGCTTCTTGATTGGATATCATATATGCTATATTCATTTTGAGCAAGTGATGCTTCTTGATTGGATATCATATATGCTTTATTCATTTTGAGCAAGTGATGCTTCTTGATTGGGTAACGTTCTGCTTCGTAGGTCATAGCTGGTAAAATTCCCTTTGTAAATAAAATTTCATTTACATCACCAAAATCAAAGCCTATATATTTGGGAGGTAGTGCTCCCTCAATATGACGTTGAGCTGCTGCTCCTCTTAAGGCATTGGCCTTCAAAAGGAGTCTTAGTTATTAAGAAGGTGATTCATATCCCTTCATAGGTTGATATAAAACAGGAGGCAGAGCACACTCTAAAAAAAGGCTTTGAATAAAAGAGTTATTCTTTCTATAAAAAAAAGGACCATACTACTAAAGACTTAAGAGGCAGATGGAGGGAGGTGTAGTTTGATGATCATGGACAGAACCTTGTACATCACTGTGCGTCAGTTAAAAGTTCTAATAAACTATAAATATGCTATTTGTCTAATTATTAAACAATATGCTCACTCTCTCTCTCATTAGGTGTATGCACTTTTCGTGAACGAGTGAAAGATTAAATAAGGTTGAACAAGCTCACAATGATTTGGATAACCTGCACTCGAGCTAGACAATATACCAAAAAAAGTAAAGAGTAATTTACTATCACCAGTGAAACGTGTGCAGCAGTCTTCCAAAATGGATGGGTTCTTAGATTTAAAAAAAAAGAAACAACAGTCTCTCTAACCATGTCCTGATAGCTGTAATGAAAAAATAGATGTGTTTACGTGCAACATTTTTCTATGAAATTTAATTCCACACTTACTTTACTTCTGTAGAAAATGGAAACTGGAGACTTTATTCTCTGTGCTTTCAATTTCTGTTTTGTTTGTGGCAAAACAATTCCCCAGTGAAATGTGTTTGTATCTCTTCTACAAGAATGTAGAAAATGGTCTCTTGAAAACAAATCTACTTTTACAAAATTATGGAAAATGCTTTCACCTCAAAATAAAAACAGCAAAAAAAAAAAAAAAAAAAAAAAAAAAATGTCACCACAGACAAACAGAAAAACATTCTTCCTCACAAACTATGTTCATTTTCAGCAGAAAATGCTCCACAAGAAAACCCTAAGGAGCACATTGATGGATGGGTTTGGTAAAAATAAAAAATAAAAAAAGCAAATGTGGCTTGGTCTGTAATGAAAGTTTACTTCCTCTTTTGTGATTACTGAGTTTCATTCATGGTTTCCACATGCATACAAGAGACACCCCATTTCCTCTTTTGGATAAAAGATACTTTATAAACTGGGTTCTTTTATGTTCATCACAATTCTATTATGAGCATTATTATTCTTAAGAAAAAAAAAAAAAAAAACTGGTGATGCCTCTATAAAAAAGGAAATTCATTTTTAAGAAGTTGAATTCATTCAAAGATTATTATGTAATCTCCAGCTCCATTTGATAAAAACCATCTCTTCTTCCATGTGATTATTATTTTAGATTACTTTCTCTTTGAATGTGATATTCTACACAACATCAAAACTCCCCATCAACATATGCATCTAACCATACCCAGATGGCCCTAATCAAAACCCTTATATAAAGAAAGTTTGAATCTTTGCTTTTCATATGCATTTGGAAAACCTGGGCAAACTGAATACATGGGAAAATCGAGTTCAAAGCATCCAAACAAGGCCAAATCGATGGAATCAAGAGAGAAACAGAAACTGAATCAAAGGAAAGAAGGAGAAGAATTTGAGGAGATATACTTACGAAAATCGGATCCAAAACCCTATCTGTGCCTTCTTTCCGCCAGTTAGGGTTTCCTTGAATGCCGAATTTCAATTTCAATTGCCGGTGTAAAGAGGGTTAAGACCACGTGCGGCGCACGTGCCTCCGTAGAAAGGGAAGAAATGGAGGGAAAACATATAGATTAGTGAAATGAAAGAGAGGGAGAGTGGGTGAGTAACGGGTCGGGTCAGTTTTGGCCCAGCCCAAACAATCGATCGGGTTGAAACCTGAAGATACTTGAGCTGTACCTGATCCAAATTAGACCCAAATTGTCAACTGCGATATGGGTCGGGTCAAGTGAGCTGAGGCCGCGGGCTCGACCTGGATACCGAAATTCTTTTGCTTTGCATTTTTCAAAAATAGAAGAAATGATCGAACGTCGCATGCTTAGGGGAGCTCATGGGCTGGGGCCCATTTTATATAAATTGGGCCCATTTAATAATTTGGACAGGACTTGGATTAAGTGATAAATCCAAATTATAAGCCATCGTTGTATGGCGCTACTTTTGGAGGAAAACCTTTGATGATTCATGTGTGGAGGAGGTGTTCATGTGATATAAGCGAGTTTAATCACATAAAGGTGAACCCCATATTTGATTAATCAAGGTATTAGTTGTTGTCATCACCGTGATAATAGAATCACCCAGGATCGTTGTTCTTCGCTATGTACGGTTTCAAGTGATGAGATTTATAGGTGATTGGAGTTACAGATATGTTGATTACAAAATAAATTAGAGTTAGAAAGATTTCAAGTACTTAGTCCTTTGGATTCCTCTTAAATTAATTTCTTCAGGTGGCAAAGACTTGGCCCTATGAAATATGAATGCAACATTTGAAATCCGGTATTGGCCGATTTTTTTTATCCATGTTATGAATGCAACATTTGAAATACTGACTATATATAGTATGAACTACATTGTCAATGTGCCTAAATGGACACTGAAAACAGTGTCCATGTCATTCATCATCCTACAATGTTTTCAAATTCTCTCTTCATTGACGTTTCCTAGGATCCTTCACCTTAATCCTCCAATGGCCATCAGAAAATCTAGCATTACCAGCCCTTGCTCTGGCCTTCTTCATCCTCAATTCCATCCTCGTCGAAAGGGTGCAGAAGGGGTGCAACCTCTTAGATATGGAGTCATAGACAGCCCACCACCTCCAATGAGCCACGTCGTTTGCAAAAATTTGATGGTCCATTGCATCCCAATTGCAATCATAATCCCTATAGCACATCCAAGGCTTATAGCCCAGATAATGAATTGCAAACACATTTGGCAGCTCATGCAACCCCCTGATGTTGGCCCGTGGGAACACCTTGAGCCAATTCGACGTTGCGGGCAACCGGTGCCACCATGTGAACATCTCATTGAGATAGCCCTGGTCACCTCCATTGTAGGAAACCATGTGTTTGCTCTTCTCCATCAACATTTTGAAGATGCACTCCGACGGCTCAATCACCATGAGCCCGGAGTTGAACAACACGCCATCGTTGCCAACGGCGGACAACTGGGGCAAGGCGAAGAAGCGGTCGAGATTTTGCAGCACCAACAAGTCTGAGTCTATGAACATGACCTTGTCATATTCTTTGAGCTGCCATATGCGGAGCTTGCTGTAGTTCCATTCGTTGTAGGCATGTCGCTCTGCTTTGGGACTTCGAATGCGCTCGATGAGCTTGATTTTCCATCCGGCCATCTTAAGGGCTTGCAGGCTTCTCTTGGATATGGATTTGTCTGCAAGGAGCACCCGGTCCTTGGTTGAGTTGGTTCGAATTATGCTCTGAGCTAGTGCTATGGCGCCACAGACATAGGCTTCTGAGGAATGAAGGACTGTAACATAAGCTTCTCTTGGGTGATTCCGGGGGGTTTGGACTTGGATTTTTGAGACATCATGCTCGATTTTTCCTTGGCCTGCATTTCAATTTCAGTCAACAGAAGTTGTAAACATCTTTGTGATTACAATGTAGATTAACTAAGCAACAAAAAAAATCGATTCGAAAAGAGATTTCAAGTAGGTTTGATAAGAATTGGGTGGGTCAATAAGATTATCATTGTTCATGACAACGAACACATGATAGGGATGTCATGGGTCTGGTCCATGCTGCTATACCTGGATATGAAATTGGTCTAATCTATAGAGTCCTGACCCAACTCCAAGGGACCCTACTCCAGGCCTGACTCAGAGCCTAAATATTATATGCTATAACTTATGTCTAATATATTATAAATCTCATTGTTGCATCGTACATATTAGATACAACATATATTATCATACATCTCTGCAGATGTTTTCCATGGGGAAGACTATGTGAGACAGCCTATGGGGCCACCCGGGGCCCCACCAATCATGTATGTGATGGGGAATTGAAAGATCCAAATGCTTGACTATCAATCTATCAAATTTTAAGTCAATTTGATCATCCCAGCCCCTTGATCTCTAGCCCCCAAGTTTAATAGTTTTAGAATTCTTTTCTTTTTAATTTCAATCCAGCTGTACAATCCATTTAGAATGTTGTAAAACCCAATCGATTTGTGACATGCGCCCAAGATGTGGGCAGGGTTGGGGGATTAGATTTTCTACATATGAACATATATGGTTTTTCCTCCTATACGCATGAAGCGTCACTCATCCTATGGTGATGGATGAATGCACATGAACATTCCTTTTTATTATATTTAACCGAGTACTATTGGATGCTACCAGCTCTTGGAAAAGAAGACAGAAATTATGGTTGTGCTGCACAAGATCATTCTCCTTCCAGAGAACCTGTGTTCCAGAAGAAAAGAAGAGTTGTTGCAACTGTCCTCATGACTTTCTGGTTGTTTAGAAACTTATACTGATAAGACAATGACTTGAAACTTAAACAAATGTTAAATGCCTAACTGCCACTAACATAGTTGGTTCCATATTTACATAATGGCTTTAAAATCAGATATTCAATTAAACGTGATGGGAAAGGTTACCTGACGAAGTAAGTTTGATCAAGTCTGGCCAAGTATTCAGCCTGACATTTTCAACTTGACCCTACTGAGCCAAGTCAACTGGACCAATTCATGGTGATTTACAAGTTGTTAAACCACCCTATTGCTAGGGTTGTGGGTAGGATTCAGGCTGGGTCATGGAGACCTCAAGCACAACAGAGGAATGGGTAAGTCGGGTTGCAATTAGGTCAGGAAGAGCCCAATCACAAGTAGTTTGCTAAGCCTTCTCCTATCTGCAACCTATAAACTAATTTAGACCTCATCCAAATTTGTATTTCCAGGTCCAAGACTAGACTGACCTAACTCTAGACAAGGAGATAATTCACTATTTGGTTCAGAGTGGGCAGGGTCAAGTTGAGTAAATAGGAAGAATAAGACCAGGCCATTGACTAATTGCACCTCATTTGTAAGTCCAAAGCTAAAATCAATAAATGGTATTACTGTCATCAAAGGAACTAGTCCTAATTGATGGGGAAAAGGGTCCCTTGCATTAGTTCAACTACCTTAGGAAATCCAGTCAGCCTTGGTAAATATCAGGACTTCTGATTTCTAGCCTTATAAGAAATTTGTATAATAATACTCATTTGAAATTTTAAAGCAGTTCTAAGTTGCATCTACATTGCAACCAAATTCACCAAGCTTACCTAACCATAATTTATATGCCAAATGTGCTAGAGAGATTGTAAAGTGTAAGCCACTATACAGTTAAATTAGAGTAATCTCTTCTCTATTTCGTATAAATGAAGATGGAATGAAGTTCGATATGATGTGAACTAACAAGGGTTTCTCATAAATTGCACTACCACGCTGGGCCCCAGGGGAGTTTACCGGCTTCCCTTTGGGCCCGGATGGATTAATCGAGCCCAAAAGGCTGGGAACCCACCGATAGCAAAAAAAAAGAAAAAAGGGTTTCTCATAGTTTGAGTTTTAGTTGCATAAATAAGTGTACACGAAGAACCTTTATCCTTGATCAAATATAGAAACGATCAAATTTGGAGGAATTCACCCTAAATTACTTGTTTTATAAGGGTCTAGGCCTTCGGGACAATTGAAGTGCATGGGTTGCATCATAAGATTGAAGATATGACAAAAACATGGCTAAATGGAAGGCAAAAGAAGTGGTTCATGTATTTTTTGATGAAGAAGAGGGTTTACCAATCCTTGAGCCCTTGATCTTTTCTACGTGCTTTTAATCATATAACCATAGAGAAACAAGGGAGATTGGTGGTTCATATATTTTACAAATGATCAATCTAATGGTGAGTCTAATTCCGATCAAAGACAAACTTGCTTGCAGACATGCAAACAAGCTCCATGGTAGAGGAACACTTGTGTTTTTCACCATAAGAAATCCCTGTCTAATGACTAATGAGATTTATGGGCTTGATGGATTTAGAATGAAATTCCCCCTTGAGCTAATTATGAGGGAGTAGCTGACAATTATCTTATTCAACCGACTTTTTTAAAAATAGAAGAAAATCTTTTCCTTAATTCTCCAAAAATGGTGGAGAAAATACACTCTTTTCTCCAATGAAATTTTTTTTTATAAATAAAGTTTAAATTTTAACTATTTAATTTATAATAAAATGGTTTAAAATAGTTTTCTCCAACCAAATTCAAAAGCCCTGATAATTCTTCACAAAGGGGATTTCCACCCCTGCTTTACTTCACATTTCTACAATTCTACTACACCTTGTGGGAGATTCTCAACTTGTATTTTATCTACACCTAACATACCCTTAGCTACATTTTATGAGAGAGAATAATTCGGCCACCTAAGCAGACAACTTAGCTTTATTATATAGAATTATAGATCATTCTAAATATAAAGAATGGTCTATTTAATAAAGCTAAGTTGTCTTCCTAGGTGACCAAATTATTCTTTCTCATAAAAATGTGGCTAAGGGCATGTTAGGTGTAGAGAAAATCCAAGTTAAGAATCCCCCACAAAGTGCATAGTAGAATTGTAGAAATGTGAAGTAAAGCAGGGTGGAAGATCATTCTTTTATGAAAGAAGATATGAGAGAGATAACCCAACTCACCATGTTTTATAATAGGCAATGCTAATTGACAGGATCCAACCGGCATAAGAAGCTTTTGTTTCAATCTCCTCAAATCCGGCTTGTAAATCCACACATCTCCCAGACGTTCCACAAGATCTTCACATCTGAAAATCTCCCACATGGGCCTACATGACCCCACAAACACGACGACAGCCGTCCGATCATCCCTCCACCCATTCCTCACCACCAAATTGGCCACCACCAGATGAATCTGCAGCCTGAACACGTCCCTAATCCCCCTCTTCTCCTCCCCACCACCACAAGGCACCCGCGCAACCACCGCATCCACCGCGCCATAATCGTCGAATCCGGGCATCGGAATTGTGGGGCATTTGGGAACTTGATTCCGTTCATGTTCATCAATCCACTCGGGAAAAAGATCCTTCCATCGGACGGCTCTTGACACTCGATCGAATCGAACGGTGGTTGCTCTTCCTAGATCATGCCACTTGATTGAATGCTCTCCTCCTCCTCCTCCTTCATTTCCGTCCATGTTCACTAAACTGATGTTGATAGGCTTCCCCTTGAATTCTCTAGAAAGGAAATCGAACGGCTCCGATCGCTCGATGGGGTGCTTTTGTGGATGGATTGGTCCCTGTTGTTGATGGAGGCTGTGAGTATAAATTAGCAGGAGGGAGAAGGATAGAGAGAGCAAGTAGAAGTAGGACTTCTTGAATTTTTTAGCAGAGGCCTTAGAAACCATTGCAGACAAATGCCTCCTTGTCTTCTTACGTTAAGAGCATAGTGACCATATAAATATATATATAGAATGGAAAGGTTATATTGTGCATGGGTGCACGTTGAGAAGGTCGTCCCCACATTAGGTTGGGATTTGGATGGGGTGGGTTACATGAAAATCTCTTCCATGTAGGGACCTGCACCCATTAAGCGTTTTACTCAAGCTAATAATGACTTGGTAACAAATTGTAAGGAAGTTTGCACACTCATGATTATCCATGATATTCTGAAAATATTTTGAAATAATATTTTCCTGGTAATGTAATCATTAAAGATATTTGTAAGAGTATTATATTTTTTTATTAAATTTTTTTATTATTTTAGTTATATAAAAATTGATTCAGGAGGGATCGAGATATCCTAGGTTATCAAAAAAATAAAAATTAATTTATTTTCCTCGACGTGATCCTGATAATATCCCAAGAAAACCCCCATAATTTGAAAGTATTTTGACTTTTTTTCTTGATGATGATTTTCTGAGAATGATATTTGTGAGAATGGGTGCATGTAATGTGGTAAGTAGATCACCCATGTTAGGGCCATAGGTGCAGCTTGGGTGGGCGTAGGCGTAGCCCAAGACTGGACCAAGTTGTATGTGAGTCAGCCTAAGCATGGCAAGAGATTGACTCTAAACAGGGCCCAAGCGCAAGCCCAACTCTTTCTAATTTTATGCCCATTCAAATGGACTGGAGTGATAGATTGACTGTGCACAAATCCGAATATAATGTGCACACATTAATCTTGTGGGGCCCGGATGAAGATAATAGGATGATCGGATGGATCCCAAATCTTGGTATGTAGATAGGGCTCATCCAGATCTTTCCACCACCTGCCACTCTCATCCCCAAATGGGACCTATATTGGGCCCCACAATATTACCTGAGAACACTTTGTATCTGACTAAGACCCGTATGTACTGATCGAAATGATCTGGTGCGAACCACTTCGCACGGTGGTGGGACTCACTGTTTGGTCCATCCAAGTGGACCAACAATCGGGGGCCCTATTTTAAATGGGTTGCATGGCTTTTACACCCATTTGAATGGGAGGGGTCACAAATCGACCGTCGATCAACCCAAATGGACTGTACACCCATTAAACTTGTAGGACGGAGGTGAAGATGATAAAATGATTGGATGGGTTCCAATTTGGAATGTAGATTGCGCACATCGAGATCTTTCCATCCCATCCCATTCCGAGATGGGAGTGGGCCAAAAAGCAGGATCCTTGTATGAGGATCCCCTTGTATTACATGGGTTCCATGGGGTTTATACCCATTTGAATGTACTAGCCCACAGTTCAACTGTGCACAAATCCAAATGGACTTACATCCAATAAACTTATGGGGCACTGATGAAGATAATAAAATTATCGAATGGGTGCCAACTTTGGAATGTAGATAGGGGCCGTCCAAATCTTTCCATCCCCCGGCCCCATTCCCAGATGGGACCCACAGTGGGCCCTACAGAAAGCTTGCACATAGTGCAAAAGCTTCACACACAAATAACACCCATATATGATATATAAATGGTAGCCTTCTCTCGGGATGGTGCAATAGAATTTCTTACATGCAATTGATGCTTAAGGAAAACAGTATCTCATTGTTTCAATGAAACAGGGGATCCAAGACTCCCAACTTTTATTTACCCACCTTCATTATAGGAGAGTGTATATGATAGAAAAGATGAGATTTGAACTTGGAGGTGCTCACGCGGATATGATATGAAGACCGGATCTGGTGAGGAAAAACCCTACAGTAACCGTGAGTGGTCCCTCACGCGGATATGATGTGGAGTCTGGATCTGGTGAGGAGCCGTGAGTGGACCACTCACGATCCACCACATCACTGCAGGTAGCCTGCCATGCATCCGGGCAGGGGCTACCCGTTGTCACGTGGTGCGTAAGGCTACCGAGAGGATCCCAATTCAAATGGATATATGTCATTCTGACTCATTCAACTGCCTTTTTAGCCCATCTTTATTTTGTACAGTGGTGCATACATACATTTGGATTAAGTCAAGCCCTTCACATTAAACATGAGCCCTCACATTTACCCACCTCTTATGTATTGGTGTTATTTATAATTTTACACCCTGTTGATGGATTTCTGCCTGTTATGATGGAAGCAATTATTAACTCCATAAATTAGTATTAAGTTAATGCTAATCAAACACTAACCGTCATTGATTCAATCACACAAATAATAGGGCCCACTGATAAGGAAAAAAATTAGAGGCATGCTACAAACCACTCCAGGCAAGGGGAACTGATCTTCTTAGCACATTCTCGTGTGAATAGATTGGTGAAAACTGAAAATAGACCTTCATCATGGTCCCACCAGTTAGGCCATTTGTTTTTAGCACTTTTGTTTTTTCCAGTGGGTCCCACTTAAAGAGCATCATAAATTTCTTGGCCATCATCACTTTATGAAATTTCAAGTTGTATTTGTGATTAATCTAATGGTGGGACCAAACCCTACTGGATTGAAACTTGGTGCAATAGTATAAAAGATAGGGATATTTATTTTGATTGTTTTGGATTGTTTTTTCATAGTTGGACCCACTTATCATTACAAAGTTCTCGTTAATCCCAAAAAACTACAACGTGTTCTTCTAAAAGAATTTCAAGATTTCTTGCTTTGAGAAATTTAAATTCGACAATTTACGAGAAGGTTAATCTCTCATTCTTGTAAATTTTTTCTATGATAGTTTGATGAGTGACATTTAAAATAAAATTATTTCATAGTAATTGGACAGATAACACTTGTTAATCATCTATATATGACTCCCTATATGTAGATTATCATTTTTTTTTTCCTGATACTTGTTATCATTCTCTTTGTGTGAAAGTTCATAAGTAACATTTAGAATCACAACTTTTTTACTCATGCACCTTATAAATAGGATTTGCTTTTCCATTTCAATCAAACGCTCTCTTTCATTTTTCGCATTTTAGTCTCATAAATTCCCTTACGACTGGTCTCTTCACCCATATTTTATTTTATGTTCTCGAAAAATTAGTATTATCGTATTAACCAATGCTAATTGAACCGATCCTAGCTAAGGGTGCCAGAGTTCATGTCTAAATCAATATGAATCCTTTAATGGTTTTCAGGTACAGTCCTTTAACCTAGATCCAAATCAAAGTCTACTAATTGCCTTTTAACGAGACAGATTTGTGCCTTTTCATTTTCCAAATAGGTAGACTAAAAGTTGAATAAAAACACAAATGTAGTTTTGATCCAGCTTATCGATGGAACATATTTTGAAAATCAATAGAACCTATTAAAAGAAGTAGTATGTATATGAAAAATCATTTAATTACGTTTTTGTTCATTTTTATGTTTTTTTTTTTCTGTTCAATTTATGCTTCTAGTACTCTTAGAGTTTCTAATCTAATGATTTTGAACATCTTTCATATCTATGAGGAGTTTATTTTTTAAATAAATGATAAAAATTATTTTTCTATATTGCAGTTATAAAATCTTTATCAAGAACGGATGGCATATGGAAATGGTATGTCTACATTTTTTTATTCTAAGAAATTACATCCCAGCATAATGTAAGCTCTATCGTTTATTACTTACTTAATAAATAATAATTTTATATCGTTAGTTGTAAATTTCATTAAAACGGTAAGTAATGAAAGAAGATTCTCTAAAATAATGAATAAAGAAAAGAGCTTACAAATAGTTAAGCTGTGTAAATAGTTTTGAATTTTGAATTAGGGATAAAAGTTATTAAGAGATTTAAATTAATAATAAGGAATTGAGTTAAGTGAAGATAATTTCTTTCATAAAAGGAGGCTTACCGTCTCTCTCCTTAAATTACTCCAACTGAATTATTCCATTTCCAAGATTAGAAAGAGGTAGATTTTATGAAATCCAAGTGATTGGTCAAAATTGATTTTAATTACAAAATCGAAAACCTATTTTGGAATCAAATCACCCTTGCTTATTATATATAATATAACAGGACAAACGTAGTTATGCATAGACAGATTTTGCTCCATTGTCTTACTTGAGGAAACCTGGAATATAAGTCCAATTGTAATTTGTCATGCTGTTACTCTGTTAGAATTGTGTGGTCATGGTGTGCATTAAACTTGAATTCCACCGTTAGGAAAGTTGCAGCTTCCTTCTAAACATTGCCTTCATCACCATTCACCTGTCATTTATCTAATATTTTCCATCATTTGAACGAGTCATGGTGAGCACATCATTGCGTCAGTGGGTCCCATTGTGGTGCCATTTCACATATAGATAAGCAAGTCTCTCCTTGACTCGATCATTTAATTAAAGCATGGCTAAAAGCTTGGTTCATGCAAATATCAGATGATGATTATAGAACTGAAAGCTATTAAGAAAAACTTACCTGAGAATTTGAAAGCTAGCACCTTTAACAGCCAGTCAAGAGGTTGGTTTATTCGAGCATGCTAGAAAAAAGTTTTTGAGGATGGTTAAGTATTAAGTAGTTCAAGAATACGGGTTGTTCCTTCCAAGTTCCACCCCAATACACCCATCCACTACCATCAACAAAAGTTGCTATAGTGATATGGGGTCACAAATAATCCCTTGCCCAGAGGTTGTAGGTTCGAAACTATATTACCACATTGGGGGCTATTGTGGAGTTTACTTGGCTTTCCTCTAGGTCCGAAGGGATTAGTCCAACCCAAAGGGTTGGGAACAGGGGGGACCTAGGAATTCTTCTTTGGGAGGCCACTATGTCGAAAAAAAAATTTTGGGTCCCACATGAAAAATGCATGTAGTTTTTAAAATATTTAGTAGTTTTTTGAAAAATTTGGGGGGTCTATATGTAAAAATTTATAGAATCTTTTAATAGAAAAAATGGATTTTAGAAAATTTGGAAGCTTCATATGTAATAACTCATAAAGTTTTCTAAAGAATAAAGGGGTTTAAGAAATTTTGGAGGGACCATGTGTAAAAACTCATAAAAATCCCTAAAAAGAAAAAAGGGTTTTAGAAAATTATTTGTGCGGGGGGGGGGGGGGGGGGTGCCAGTGGTTGGGAACCCTTCGATGGTGGTTTGGGTGTGATTTTATATACAACTATTTCACTCGTTCAGCTGCGTAATTCTGCATCTTTCATGGAAAGCAAGTGTTATTAAATGATGAAATTGATCGTGAAACTCATATAAGGTAGTCTATCTTTAAAACATCAGCTTTGTTTGTGGAACAGTAATACGTGGCTCCCCATTTAGTTTTTGGTTTTAGTGGTAGTACATGGTTTTTGGTCGCTTTATATGTGAGCTGTATGTTATCTCATTACACACATTAATATATATACAAAACCTTTTTTCTTTGTTTCTTCATGTTTGTCTCAAATTAAAGTATTTCATGCATTTCTTCTTAATACTGCGGGCTTCCTTTAAAAAAAAAACATGGCATTTGTTGTAATTTTATTTTTTACAATTCATTAAATGCTTTTGTTATAAGATTTGATTACTTTTTTTTTTTTTTTGGCCCGTGCTGCTTCGCTAGTATCTAACACAAGCATGCATTGATATGTGTAGAGCATGCAATTAAAACAAAAACGAGTAAAAGTAAGTCTTCTATATATGATCAAATTAAGAATGAGCATAACTCTTTTTAACTGAAATATATATTCATGATAAAATGAGGTAAGACAATGTGCTATGGAGTTCAGAGTCCTTCCCCGAGAGCATGCAAATTTTAATTCTTATAATAGAATACAAATTTTATGAAACTATTACATATAAATCTATATCTTTCCAAAGACAAGACAAGAGTGGCATCATAAGAAAAAAGAATTAAGACTTTAATGTGCATCTAATAAAAAATACTCTAAAACCATTAAGGAGGGGATCTTATATTACACACACATATAGTTTCTCTTTGTAAAATTACATATATAGTTTTTCTTGTTTGGTACCAACCCGCCAAGGGGGCTGGTCCAAGGGAGAGCCTGCATACACACGAGAAAGCAACCCATTCAAGTGGGACGGAGTCTTGAACACGCGGAAAAAAAGCCACACAAGTAAGAAAAGAGCCCGCACAAGTGGGAAGGGTGACGTACCCGAGTTCGAACCTGAGCAGCCGGGTAACAAATGACGCTCTTTACGACTCGGATAAGGAGCCGTTCTTAATTTTATATATATATATATATATATATATATATATATAGTTAACACACACATCTGTTTTAATATAGGTAGGAACAATCTCAATCCTATGGTGCCACATGACCATACGTCCCCAATCTAATCTCTTAAACACACACTACCCTTATTGAATTGGCACACGCCAAATTTCACACTAAAGTTGTATAAGCCCCTTAATTCATCAAGCAGATTTGGTGTCCATCCTACTTTATCTAACTGCTAAAGATTAGACAACTTTGAGGCCCTGAATACCTTGTAATTAGATAGTTCTCCATAATTTTCCATTTTTTCATGCACAAAGATTGTAGAGAGACCATTATTTATATGTGTGTATATAAAAACATTTTTTTAATTTTCGTTTTTAAGAAGAAAAAAATAAAACGAGCTGATATGGAAATGACCTTATAAATGTAAGCATTTTTTCAAAACTAAGAAAGGAATGGTGTTTTTGGCCTTTCTTCTTCTTCTTTTTTCTAGGAGGTGTTTTTGGCCTTTTGGTCCTTGAATTTATAGGCTATCATACCGAGATAAAAATATTTGTAATAAAAGAAGCTTATAAGGATATCATTAAGACATTATATTTTGGAGGTTTTTACAAAATGGTACTTGTATTTATAGGCAACCTAAAAAAAGCCCATGTATTTTGTATTTTTATTGAAATCTCTTCAGATTGACAGGGAACAAATAATTTGTTAGTTTTTATAATCAAATGACAAAAATACCCTCTATTCAAACTTAAAAAGTCTCAATAATTCAACTCAAGGTAGTTGAGGTTCACTTGTATGCATGGTGACCAAGCGAGGCGTGATGATGGAAGAAAGACTTGATGCGAATTAGAAAAATATGTAATATCAAGTCAATTAACAATTAAAATGATTATAGTACTTAAAGTTTTATGCCCTCAAAGATTATTGGTTATAAATTGTGTAAATTAGATTCAATAGTGAAAAATGACCAGAATAGTGTGTAATGGGATCATTCCCAACCAAGGTTCCCAATGTGTGAGAATGAATGGGTTGGATCGATCAATGGTGGGACCCTTATATGAAAGCCCCAAAATGGGCATTTGTTAAAAAGGGGTGTTTTGGCAAAAAATCATAATTTGAGTTTTTCTCATGTCTAAATCTGTCAAAGATGAAAAACTGGAGAGGCAAAATGGGAGGAATAAGTATAAAACATTGAATATATTGAATATACTATTTAGGGATCTTTTTGGGGTAGTGTGAAAAGAATAGGAGCCTTTTTGTAATAAAAAGAACTCTTTGTTTTAAAACCAAGGTATGGACAAGCATGGCTCAAATTGGTCTGAAAGTATGCATCAAACCCATCTTCAACCTGACTGAGGTTAACCTGAATCCAACCTCCCAGACGAGGCCCAGCAATAGCTGCTTGCAAATGGGCCTGAAAATGGAACGGGTCCATAGTGTAATCAGAGGAAACCTAAATTACTACATGGAGACAGTAGATGGACCCAGATTAGGTCTTAAAGGAACCATACCCACACTAGTATTTCGGGTGTTGGATCATATTATCTCCAGTAGCATTTGGGTCCTCAATCATGTAGCAATGGACCTTGACCCTGACCCAAGTTTTATTGATATTCATGCATATCAGTAGACATGAGCCTCGACCTAAACTTTAAATGAGTCCAAAAGCCTGGAAGAAATACATGACCATGACCTTTTCAATTCAGGTCCTTCTGAGTATCTAGGTATTGTGGGCCCATTTTTATCTCCTAGTAAATAAAGGGAATCCGGATCCTCTAGTGTCTCCGAGTGGAAGGAGTGGAACTTATAATGGGGACCACCTAATAAAAACCCGAAGCCACTCAAAATGACCACCCTCCTTGTGCATGGCTAAAAAATGACTGGCCTCCTCGTGGGGGGGATGTCTGTTACTGTCTTAAGTTGTAATGAGATTTAAATTGACGCGACGGTTATATAGAGTAGAGTGAGAGCTCTAAAAAAAATAAAGAAAAAGGGCTACCTACAGCGAGAGTGAGAGCTGCCGAGGCTTTTGACGTATTTGTTAGGTACATAACATTAATGATATAGCCTTGCATTATACAAGCATGACCATTCCTATGTGGGAGCCATATAGAAGTAGGATATTTATGAGGAAGTAACGGGTCATGGGAGGTTAGTTGGTTTAACAATGAATATGATTAGTTTTCATATTCATGGGGTTAGTGATAAGTGCATGTATCTTGTATTTAAAGGTGGCATGAATTAATGAAAGAGATATCCTATCTTCTAGCAACTTTTTGTTAAATTATTGGAGGTTCAAGGTTCCCTCAAAATGAACCCACAAATTCTTCTTTTATATTTGGTGAAAGAAGAAGTGTGCACATAACAATGTCCCATTTTCTTAAATAAGAATTGGTACCACGATAACATTGCGTTTTTGCTACATTTATGATCAATCAAACCCTCATACGTATTACCCGTCATGAATTAGCACAACCTGATCTATTATTGGTATACCCATCTCAAGAATTAGCACACCCGAATTTAACACTAATCTAACTGTATTTTTTTTTTTTTTTTGGGTAGAAAAAAATAAGGTGACACAACCCAACCTGAACCTCCCGATTACCACCCATGATTGGGCAAATATAAATGAAAGGCTTTGATGTGTCGCAGGTCTTCACTGGTAGCATGTGGTGGTCCATTGGCATTTGTGCCTCAATCTCTCAATTAAATTGGTCTTCACATTCCCAGTTTTGGGAGTTTCAAATGGTCCAATTCGGATGTCAAGAAATTAGGCCAGTCTACTCAGATATGGCATGAAGACCTAGGTACCGATCCTGATGGGTCAGGTTACGTTTAAGAGTTCAGACCTGAATACTATTTGGCTTGGGCTCGGGTCAAGAACAATGGTTTAAAAAATCAAAGAACAGCAAGCCAAGCCCAGAATACTATATTAGTTTCTTAGCACATAACTGAAAATATAAATCTTGGTTTATTGTTGCAAACACGCGTTATAGATTTTCAATCGGGTCGACTAGGCCCATCAGGCCTCGGTGAATCTTATGCCCATGTCTGAGGATAATAATTCTGGCTTGGGCTGACCTGACTTGGTCTGGGCTTGCACCTCCTAAGAGGGAAATCGATCAACAATCGACCGGCTCAGCTCAGCTTGATTGAGGTCGAGCTTAAGCGCTACTTGTTAGCTTGTCGAACCGAGCTAGAGCTCCACTCTTTAATGGGCGCGTCTTGATGTTCCCCATTGTTGAATGGGCTCATTAACTGGAGTTTGAGCTTAGGCGATTTCAATACGAGTTTAAGCTCCTTTATAACAAGTTTGGGCTTAGCATGGTGGGTCATTTCAAGCTCGCTAGAGTTGCTCAGCTCGACTCATTTGCATTCCTATTGCAAGGCCACACCCCCATCCACCCAACCCACACACATGCACGTACAATCAGATCGAATGCTAGTCCTAGACGTGATAGTTGCCAACTTTTTCCCAACAAAGTTGTTTGTTCCAGATGGTCCTGCCTCCTGATTGTAGAAGAGGCACCAGATTCATTGAATACCCTTCACTGGTTAGATTACTGAGATCATCAAAGAACCAGATCCAAGTGCAGTGCCTGCTTTTTTCTGCCAATCTGTCTGACACAAACAGATAACAATCCCACTTTTGAATCATTGTGAATTTGAAATCATACTGAAGCTACTGCTGGGGTTGTGTAAAGCAACAGAGACTTCCATAAAACCAACCTAATTACCATTGGTCATAACTTATTTATAGAGTACATAAGGAATAAAGCAACATGATTATCTTAATCTAATTTAATCCTAACAAAACAACCTCATCATATCTCTCACCTTACACCAAGATAAGATCATTTACTATTATCCTGACATATCTAATAGTAATTTTATCCATCTCACATGTGTCTGGAATAAAGCCAGACAAATTGAAATGGACAAGTTATCTTGACTTTATCCTTACTTTATCCAATTGAAATGGACAAGTTAGTGCTTAATCCAGACATGGCCCAGTGATATGATGGGCCACATGCTTTCAGACGTGGAATAGTTGAAGATAGGGATGGCAATGGGTCCGCTATAATCAGGGACTGTCCTGACCTACACCTATTAGGGGCAGGTTTGATAGTGGCGGGTTCCTTGGTGTGTGGCAGGTTTGGACTTTTTGTCCCAACCCGTCCTGCCACGAATATATAATGTATGCATATTTATTATTAAAGTGATAGACAAAACTCAAACAGTGTAGATGGTTTTGGACATTAACTTAGGGTATGTGGGAAGAGAAGGTGGCGTGTTCAATCTCTACCACACTCATTCTCATGTATTTCTATATATTTAAAAATAGTTTTAACCTCTAAACTTGACCTGACCCAATTCAAATGGGGCAGTTTGGTATCACATTCTAGTGTAGTGGGGCGGGGCGGGTTTGGATGAGATAAAACCGAGGCGGGTTGGGTATGGGTTGGGGTCTTGCCATCCCTAATTGAAGCAAGATCTGTTGTAGTCACCAATCATCATGTACTTGTGATGAAAAGCTTTCTAAATTTCAATCAGATAAATGGCATGTGTTATGAAGTGGGGTGGACACAGCTCAAGTGGCTCACAAACATCAAGCTCTGAAGTAGAAAGGATTCTCATCAAGTTGGGGAATGATCACATACAGCTTAGGAATTACGAGTTGATCTGCCTTCATAAAGGTGGGACTCAGGACTTCCACATACCTCTGATGTGGCCTCTTCCACTTCCATTGAAATTGACCACCAAGCACCCCGCCGTTATGATTGTGACAATAAGGTCTGGGGTTCAATCCTTACGTTTCCCCTTCACCAAGAACATAAGAACATCTTGTCCTTGTAATGTTTTCAGGTTAGATGGGTTGAGAACGGAGTCTTATTCTTCTGGTAAGACGTGGCTGTTCTCACCGGGGCTACCAAATTTGAAACCTGGACACCCCCTCCCTTGCATGTGCAAGTTAGTTCTCTTCACATGTATAAGTTCGTATTACTTGATATGTGTGAGTTGTCTGGTCCTGCAAGTGCAAGTTCCTATTATCTCGCATGTGCAAGTCTCTCAGGGATCAGCCCCTTAGCTAGAATACCAAAAGAGAAAAAAGTTCAATGGGTGGGCCTCTTGTATGAGTCTAACACAAATTTGGCCATTTTAATTGAGTTGGAAATGTCAACCCAAGTTTGAAATTCATGTGTTGGAGCAGATTTGGGATGCTAGTTTGAGTTACAGTAAGTTGCGTTGGGTCAGTGAGGAACTTGATCCTTAAGGGCCCGTTTGGTAATTTTACTTATAAAGTCAAGTAAAGTTAAGTCAATTTAAACATCCCATCAAAAGCACCTTTTACCAAAATTCCCTCCATCTTTTCCCAAAAAAGTCAAAAAGCAACTACATTTACTCACTAAAAGACAAAAATACTCCACTTTTCCATACAAAAAAATCAAAAAAATTCCATAACAAACAACTAAAAATAAAATACCATCATAACCCACTTATATTTTATTCTTTATTCAAAATCAACTTTACTTCACTTGACTCAATTAGTAGAGTTACCAAACGGGTCCTAATGAATTGGGGCCAAATTCAAATTAACTTGGTAAGCTAAAACTTGATAAAGATTCAGTAGACTTGGTGAACTTCAAGAAAAAAACTAGAGAGGGCATTTTTATGACATGGAACCAGCCGACCCCTTTAAGGGGTATCATTGGTAAACCCCGGATAGACAACCCCACCCACTGGCACTCAAGTCCGGATCCTCTAAGGCTTTAGGCTATAATCGAGAACTCTAAGTTAAGATGAGAGGACCTCTACAATAGGTCCATTCGTTGGAAATCGGAGCCGCTCAAGATAAACACCCTTTCTATGTGCATGTATCTCCAATTCTCACTTCAACATAGTTAGTCTCGCGAGTCCCACCATACAATTGATCATGTAATAAATGACATAATTAGCAAGTTATTAAATCAATGGTCAATCTCACAATGCGACCAACTCAATACGGTAAAAATTAATGATACTTCATTTATTTTGAGTGGCTTGAATTTTTAATAATAGCCTAATGTAAAGTTCAACTCCTAACTCATGATTTCTCATTGTTACATCCACATAGGATCCGGACTAAAAGGTATCTGGACAGATGAGTTGTTTGACAAAAACAAGCAAAGAAAGAGACAAAAACGCCGAATCTAATGTAAAGAAGATGATAAGAAAAGTTGTATGCCTGTTGGCTGTTGTCACGGCCCCTAACATGGCGTGAGTGAATATATCTTTACACCGATCCAAAACATGGAGGGCCCTACCTTTTTGATGCACAAGAGCCACAAAGTAAAAGTAGCCCAAGTATTTAAAGGTGGGGGTGCACCATAGAAATTGATCGATCGACCAATTAGGACTTAGGAGAGTCTACAGCTAAGTGACAGCTTGAGGTGGTCCTCTCATGGTCATGGGACACACTCATCAAAGTTGAAGTCCTTCCTTTAATAGAATTTGAATACAATAATAACAGCTATCCTCTCAAGAAATCGGTGCATGGTCCTTTCAACTCCTGTTTTTACTTTTTCAGTATACAGCCATGAATTAACTGGTCTCATTTTTTCACACTGGTGTCGGTGACTTATGAGTAGAAAATCTTATCTTATTTTGATAAACGTGCCATTATCAGACTTGTGTGGTGGTCCCTTCCTCTCAAAGTGGTCCAGCAATTAGCAAGAGAAAAAAATGAACACTGAATTAAGATTGCCTTTTGATGGGAGAACTAAAAAGGATATATGTTTTTCAATCTATCTAATTGGGTACACAATTTTTTTTTTTTTGGTATTATTAAGTGCATTATGAAGATGGGTGTCGAAAAATCTGGCGCCATTCCTATCATTTTTTCCTAGCAAGTGTGACTGCACAAAATGGACCCATAAATAATATGATTTTCTACGATAAGACACCAGGCAATGAAGTCCATGGGGTACGCATAACATAAGTAGATGTCAACCAAGAGATTGGGGATGAAAAGCGCTGATGATGGATCATGAACCCATAAATAAATAGGCCTATTGAGAATGGTCACTCACTATTTGTGGGCATAGGTGTTTTTTCATGCAATTTCTTTAATTATCAATCTGTATGTAGCTATAGTTTTCTTATTCAAGTCATGGATTAGATATCTATCAAAAAACTGAATAAGGACATCTATAAAAAATAGTTAGGACTCTGCTAATTATTTTATGGAAAGTCCATCAAACCTCTCCTTTTAGTGTTGACCAAGCATTTAACAGCCTTAGATTTAGTGACCACTTTTATTTTGTGGATTAGATATTTTAATCCATATTATCAAAAATCACTTTTCCTTGGGTGGGGCTTGCTGTTATCTTATATTTTCATGGGCTTTTGACTATATTGTCATGTCTGAATAAGGATTTATCCCCTACCACAACTTAAAATCTTTGTGATATGCAAAAGGTAACCTTCTTTCTTTTTTTCTCTGTGATATTAGATCATTGATTTTCATGTGTGATTTGTGCAATGTTGAATGTAAGGAAAAAAAAAAAAAAGGCAATGTCACATGTGTTAGGAGCATGTTGCTGTTGGTTTACTTTAGGTACATGCAGGGGAAACTAGTTAAAAACTTGAAGAAGATGGGAGTTATATCTGTCAGCTCACCTTGCGGGCAAAATCACGTGGCAGTGAATCAATGTCATCCTTTGCTTGCTATGGCAGCAAAGACAGATCTAAAGAAGAGGAGGCACCAAAATATGTGGTTTACTAGACTGCCGTTGACCACCAATTGAGGTTATCCCTCTTGGCTCTGCAAGTCTGCAGTAGGAAAAGTTCTGTATTGGGGCTGCCCTCATCTGTGAGCATAAGTGAAAGTGGGACCTATCCGAGGCCCTTCTTCATAAAATTGTAGATTAAAGATTAGATGGCAAGAACCTTTCACCCAACTCCGAGTTGGTGGAGTGGCTTTAGGCATGAGTTTGCTCCTCACGTCTTGCATTTAAAACCACTCCAATTTTACTTGGTCTGCGTTTGTTCGGGTTTAACGGGTGCCAGCCACCCAGTGAATTAATCTTGTTGGATCAAAACCTTAGGCGTGTTTGGCAATTAACTAGTTAAAGTAAAGTAAAGTAAATCCAAATAAGAAATTAGAAGGGGTCATATCAAAAGTACATAATTTCAAAATTTCCTCCGAATTTTTAAAAAAAAGTAAAAAAAGCAACCTCCTTTCTCCATTAAAAGACAAAAAAGCTCTATTCACTATACTTCAATTCACCGTACATCCAAACAGGCCTGATGTCCAAGTAAAACAAAAGGAAAAAAAGAAAAAGAAGAAGATTGCTAGGCTCTTTTCATCTTGAAAACTAAAAAAAGGTGGTAATAGCTTATCTAGTCATCATCAATGGGTTAGTAACTTAAAATATACAACTTAGGAGAATAAGATATTGTGCCATCCGGAGACAACGGCTCATACCATAACCTCAAAATTCCTCTTCAATACTAATCTTCTTAAGGTTTGGGCTCATTCTTATTATGTGTAGGGTTGCAAATGGATATCCAATTGTTTTTCATTGGGGGCTCGATAAGAAATAAAAAAGGGTTTGAGATCTAGTTTATTATCTCATAAGTATTGAATTTGGGCTATTGCTTAAAAACAAGCATTGCATCCAGATACAACGTGGTTCGACTTGAGCTATTTGAAACCCTATTTAAGTACTAATTCTCTAGCCCTTTGAGGATTGCAAATAGATATTCAGTTATCTAGGGTTTTTGACTAAGAAAAAAAGGGTCTCAAACCTAATTTTGATTTTGATAGAAAATCGGGTTTGAGTTCGAAACATATTATATCTTCTATGCTGAATCTAAATGTGGATCCAAATCCATCCCCTAAAACACAGTATTCACCGGGCTGCTTAGGATTCAAACCTTGGGTATGCCACATTTCCCACTTGTGCGGGCTTCTTTACCCCTTGTGTAGGCCTTCTTCTAACTTGTGCAGACTCTCTTCCGGTGTGTATGCGGGCGCTCTCTTGGGCGCCAGCCCCCTTTGTTGGGTTAACAAAAAAATAGAAAAAAGTACTAGATCTGAATACAACATGATTTCATTTTAGACCCGACCCATTTCGAACCCTAATTTCATGTGTGTAAGATTGAGCCCGAAATCGAACAAGCACGGGCCGACTGCATTTTAAGTGGGCCAGATAATTTGGTTCGGGCCCGGCCCAAGTTGCATCCCTAATCACTATGTTAGTTGAATCATTTATCTTATCGAAAAGGGTTGAGCACTTAGGAATGCTTGATGACAAAAAGTGCATTTATAGAGAACGTGATGTGTGAGGAGGACAGTGGATTATGACTAATGAGTATTGCAAGCATGTGTAACAATGGCCTCATCATGTGAATGGGGGCCCATGGAGAACCCACTATGAGATAGTGAGAATCAAAATCCTCTTTTGCTTCTATTAGTGTATAATATAAGTAAGATGATGATAAAATAAACAAGGTTAGCTGATAGTTAGCTGTCTCTTTAGAAAATTTATGTAATGAAACTACCTATGATAAAATGATAATAGAAAAATATTTGTTTCCTTCTTTTCATCCTTAGTTGGCCTAATATGTGATTAGTCAAATACACTCATCTTTTCATACCGCATGCCACCCATTCCCATCTTTAATGAAGTGGCACTTTTAAAAATTAAAAAAAAATCAGGCGTACCCCATCTCTTGTTTACTCATTTGTAAAAACACAAAGCTCATTCCCTTCTGTTGGGCCCGTTTGTATGCAAGAATTTGAGAATTCTTGTTGAAGGTTTTATGAATTCCCTAAATGCTGTCACCCATTTTATTTTACAAATACTCAGGCAAAATGTTGTCATTGTTGTCATTAATTCGAGAAAGAGAATTTCTGTCATAAATACCTCTAACTAAATAGGCCCTTAACTACCTCTTGATTGTGACAGGCTTCCTTGAATTGAATTGAATTGATTTTCTTTTTCTTTTTCTTCTCTGTATGTATGATTGTAGATTATAGGTGGGTTGGATACTTCAATAATGAGCTCAATAAAAATCATTAGCAGCAAGCCTGGTGTATTTAAAAAAGAAAAAACTTAAAGCGTATTAGACTCTCAAAATTAAAAGCAAGCTACATAGACTCTTCCTGGAATGCTTAAATAGACAAACTTAGGAAAACATTTCATACAAAATCATCCCTACATTCTCACGTATATTAACCTTTTTCTCTAATTAATACTCATACTTTTTTTTTTCTATTGGAGGGTTCTCAATCATTTGGACTTGACTAATCCCTCCAAGCTCAGAGAGAAGCTGAGTAAACACTCTTGTACCCCTAGGTGGTAGCACTAGTGGACTCAACATTCGATTCCTAAAAAAGGGGAAACCGAGGAATATACCAAGACCTTTGGCTCCGGAAGAGGGAGGAAGCGTGGTCCTGACCACTCGGACAACTTCTTGGGGTTTAATTAATACTCATACACCCACACATATTCACTCAAGCCCTCAACATCAACACTAAAAACAGAGACTGATCTCTAAATTGTTCCCACTAATGGGAGATGTCTCACCACTAAAAGGAATTGATTTCTAGTTGTTTTTATGAAAGGGAGGTGTCTCCAATTTATACTCGCTACTACTCCAAATACATTTAAACACTTGATAAAAATAACAAAAATTAAAGAAAAAAAAAACTAAAATGTGATTTCCACCGATAAACTTGATGGTAAACATAATCTTGATCAAATTAAACTTTGAATAATTATAAAACAAGTCGGGGGCAATGATTAAAGACTTCGACAATGAACTCCAATGATAAATGTACAGGAGAGAAATCATACTGCCCAGAATTAGGCCAGGATGGGAACAGAGATGATATATTAAAAATAAGACTGGTGGGTGAAACAGGGCTCCACCTCCCAAACAATGGAAAGCTTAGTTTTGCCCACTCAAAATCCATGGAATATGGAATCACCGACAGTAACTTCCATTTCAATTTTTTCTATCATAAAACCGTAACAGCCTAACAGGTGCGATAAGAAAGAAGTCACGAAACAGATGGGAAAAAAAGAAAACAAAGCCCAGGAGAGATATCATGTGTGTGCTGTAATCTCTTAAGATTTCTCTCTCTATCTCTCTCTTACTCTCACTCTTTTTTACCTTGACCTTTTCATTTTGCAAACCACATCTAATAACATAAAGCAATGGCAGCAGCTGAGAGAAAGATAGAGAGACAGAGGGAGTAGAAGCAGTAGGAGCTTTTTCTACAGAGCATCTTCATTGTGCCTGATGCTCATGTAGACAATTGGGTCATTTAGATCTCTGTAAAACCTGTAAGTATTTCATTCCTTTCTTTCTTATTCTGAATGCTTACCCTTCTGTGCTCTTCTATCTCTGCCCCTTTTGGGTTCCATCTGTTTTTTCTGCATTTTTTTCCCTTAAAAGGGTCTCATGTACTTGAATGGATTTATCATTCCTAATATGTGCTCTTTTTTTTGGGTTTGTTATATGCCTATATTTTCTGAGTAAAGCTTGAATCTTTTTATAAAATTCAGATGTGGGATGTAATTTTGGTGGATTTTAGATTTGGTTATGTGGGTCTGTCTACCTTTGTTTTTCCTTTCATGGGTGTGCTTATTTGGGTTTTGCTACAATGGGTTTTCTCTGATTTGCTTAAACTGGTTTTAATTTTGTAATGTATTGGCTCATCTGAATTTCTTGCTTTTCTTTCTTTCCAATGGAGAGTTTGTTTGTGTGAATTTGATCATCTTGATCTTCTCCTCTCTCTCTCTCTCTCTCTCTCTCTCTCTCTCTCAATATGATTCTAAAGTGAGTTCAAAGATCTGCGTGGTTGCTATCTAGGATGTTAATCTCTACTAACCCTAGTTGGAGGGATTGGCAAGATGCCCAGCATGGAATGACACGCCACCCTACATTTGAATTGCATAGGAGAGTTGCAAAAGAAATCTCAAACAAAAAAGAGGAAAAAGACAAATTTCCTCTATGTTGTGTAAAAAGAGAAGAAGAGCATGCAATAAGCTTTTGTGTAAAAGAGGGAAGAAGCAGGAGGATGATTCCTTCTTGCAAAGTTTTGGCTCTATATCTGTGAATAAGGACTTGCTGTATTTGTCCTGAAGTGAAATATCTATTTCTATTAGAAAAACTTTCCTGTTGCTGTTATGATACAAAACACTCTGTTAAACAATGCAACCTAATCTAACAATGTTCTTAGCACATATTACTAGGAAATAACAAATCAGAGTGTGAGATTGTGCTTTTTGTTGATGTTTGTTTGGGTATTATGATATCGATTAAAATTTGTACTCTATTGTTATTTGTCAGTTTTTGTGTTTTAGATGGGAGGTTACCACTTACCAGATCCAATTGTGACAGTGAATAAATTTTTAGTGATGTTCACTGGCAAGCTATTTTACTTTTAGAGTGAAAAAAGAGTGTAGATTGTGATTTTGGAATTCACTTTTAGAGTGCCACTTGGTAAATCATTAGGACTTGTTTTGGACTTGTTCAGATCTCTACTCAAGTTTGTTCAAGTCTCAGTTAAATTTTCAATGGCTGAAATGTTGAAGAATATTCACACAATGTTCATTTCTAAATGAGTTCTCCGTAGGGACAGATGTTTCTTTATTTGTCCTTTTCCCTCTCTCCACTGAAAAATAAGACCAAAGGCATAATAAAGAAAAAAAAAAAAAGCCTGGTAATATACACTGCTTCTGCCAGATTGGCTCTGTTTGATACGCAAGATCTTGTTCTTACTGTTACAAGATAAGTTGTGTACAAACTTGTCTAAAAAATTATCATCTGGATGCCAATCTGTTTGATTTGTTTTGTCTCACAGATGGAGCTGTCAACAGGCTGGATCCATTTATGTTGCACCATTTGAATCTGGGTCTGGATCCAATTCGGATCAAATAACAAGATTTGCATTATGCCAATAAGATATAATTAAAGCCCAGAGGCTGTTTCAGATCCAAATCCAATTCCATATATGGACAGAAGTTCAACCCAAATTCGGAAAGGGCGTATTGGTCCAGGAATGAATCCAAAACAAGGTCTAATAGAGTAAAAAATCTTAAGTCAGGATCTGGGGCTGTCCTGTTAAGAATTTCAGCCCCTAGATTGCAGTCCAGATCCAGCCCACCATACTTGAATGATGTTCTGTTCCCCATCATAGTGGACTGGACTTAACTGTATCTAGCTAGGCTATTTCCAAGCTTCGTGGCAATGTTACAGATGCCACATCTGTTTTCCATGTGACAGTTCGTGAAAGAAGAAAGCCTTTTAAAGACGTTAAGCTTGAAGGCCATGGATTAAGGGTTTAGGATGGTCTAACGGAGTTGAAGGTCTCATGGATAAAGGGGTTAGGATGATCTAATAGATTGAAAATTTTGCATACACGTAGATCCCATTTGGATATTTCGATTCTCCATCTCTCCCATGATTGGTCACCAAATCTAGCGGTTTTTCCATCCAAATGAAATTGATTGTTCGTGAAAGAAGAAAGCCTTTTAAAGACGTTAAGCTTAAAGTCCATAGATCAAGGGCTTAGGATGATCTAACAGTGTTGAGATTCTGTGCACATGTAAGTCCCATCCAAATCTTTTGATAAGAGATGCCCCCCATGATTGGATTGGCCTAGGGGGCCCCACAAGGGATTCCGCAGGGAGGGTCCTTCAGAGACATCCACATTTGAGAACAAACCATATATACATGGGGCCACGTTCTACCAAGATGTATCTCTCACGAATTGAGTGAGAGAAAAAAACTTTAAGCCCCTTGTGGGACCTGCTTGGATGCATCCTAATCATGCGATGATATTATAATGAAAATGTCTCATTGTGGGTATGATTTTGTGGAAAGATCATCACAATCAGATCATCGCAACCATTGATTTAGGGACTTTAAAGTTTAATGAATTCTCAAGCTATATTATTTATGAACTTTAATCCAATGACAAGTGTAATTCAGATTAGTGTCAAATTTGGGTGAGTGCTAATTCATGGGTGGATAGTGAGTGAGGGGGTTGGATTTGTCATAGGGGCATCGAAAAGGCTACCTCACAATTTGTGAGAGGTACCCTCAGTAGAATCTAACCATTGTGTGTCTATATGTCCATGTGTGGCTCACCTGTGATGAATCCAACCCCCACTTTCCCCAAGATTTAGCACTCACCTCGATTTGACACCCATCTGGCTTTTGCTCGTCATTGAATTAATCGTGTTAAAACACTCACTTCTATAAGGGCATGTTTAGTAATAATGAGGAATTTGTGAGCTATCTGCAAATATGAGGAATCCTGGAATAGGGACTCCTCATTCAGGATTTGTATAGCTGAGATTACACATCGATATCGGTGCACATCAATGTGTATAGCTGATAACAATTGGTATCGGTTCATAAATCTGCAAAATGAGGATTTCTAGATCCTATGGGGGAGGGTCAGACTTGAAAATCCTCAAAAATGAGGATTTCTACTGGCCTAAATCCTTGGGGATTTACAATTTCCAAATGTGGGTTTTCCATGACTCTTTGGAAAACTGGTGTAAGGGATGAAAATTGCCTTAAGCCCCTTAAATCAAGGATTAGTTCAATTAGATGGCCACCGTTTGTTGCACATGCCTAGCCAATATGTGGACCTTCCAATTCGTCACTGCCTCGTGATTGGAATGCATGCAAATTGGCCCCACAAGCTGTGCCACAGTGGTGTGCCTGCTGTGAAGAATATGGATGACAACCCATGTGCACCCCAATCACCTCCCCGTGCTCGCCAGCCTCACTTTTGACACTAATTCAACCTATATTCACTGTTGGACTTAACTTTTGTTTTTGTTTTTTTTTTTTTTTTTTTTTTCCTTTTTCTCATCACTTTCCACTGTTGATTTTTTGGCCTTTTTATCTGCGACTTTTGGAATACAATGGTGCAGGTTTTTGGGGCATCCCCTATCCATGCATATATCTTTTAACTCCAGTCTCCCCTCCCTCCACATACGCACATGCACCCTCACATCCCACTCTTAATGATCACCCAGGTGGGTCTTACAAGGTTGTCAAGCAGTGTCGCATGTGATGACTATCAAACAGGATTTATATATATCTTTATATATATAATTTAAATAAACTCGTGTAGAAAAGTAAATACCTTTGTTAAGTTTGAAATCTGTGGCTGTAGACCGATGGATCTTAGGTGGAAGACATATGCCACCTGGAGAGTCCTTTTATTGTTGATTGTTGGGCTACCTTTGTTAAGTTTGAAATCTGTGGCTGTAGACCGATGGATCTGAGGTGGAAGACATATGCCACCTGGAGAGTCCTTTTATTGTTGATTGTTGGGCATTACAACTATGTCAAGGAGGGTGCTCAGCATGAAATAGTTTTTGCTCCCTCTTTTCTTTCTTTCACATGTTTGCATTGAATATAATCGCCAAACTTTCACTTGAATCTAAGTCTAAACAATGTATTGTTATGGCTGTACCACAGTTGATTACAATGGGGTCGTTGGCTTTTAACACTGAAGCTGTAGGTGCTGAGATTTATTTAGCATTGGGTCTGAATGAATCACGCAAAGGAACTCCTGAAACCCCTCAGGTGTTATCGCTTCTTTCGTCATTTCTCGAGAGAGCTCTGCAGAAGAATGAGAAGAAGTTGCTAGAGACCACTAAAAAGAAAGAGATAATTACAGTTTTCCATGGAATGCGGGCACCAAACCTGAGTATCCGGCAATACATTGATCGGATCTTCAAGTATTCAAATTGCAGCCCATCATGCTTTGTTCTTGCAAATATATACATGGACAGATTTCTTCAACAACCGGATATACATCTTACTTCCCTCAATGTTCACCGGCTTCTAATCACGAGTGTAGTGGTGGCAGCCAAATTTATTGATGATGCGTAAGTACTAATGTGCTATTGTGAGAATTTTTATGTTGCATTATGGGCAGCTAAGAATTTTTTTGCCACTCAGAAATTTTCTAAATTATAAAATCTAACATGGTTTTACTCAGTCTTGGAATATTAATATTTGTAAAAAATTGATGGCATTTTCTGAGGAAGGAGTGATTTTTACCTAACAATTAATCTTGCCATTTATCTTGGTTTGGAATAAAAAGACTCATATGGGTATTGGAAACTACAAGAACTTGCTAATTTTCAATGACTTTAATAGTGGCATATTCTGTGATATAGCAAAGTAAGTTTTGGGAACTAATCAGTGGCATTTTGCTGACTTTGGTCGATATCACCAGGTGCCTTTTCTTGTTTTTGTTTCCTTCAATTAATACATACCTGTTTCTAGGAGCATATTGTTTGGCCTTTTGTAAATATCGCCCCTGACCTCCTAGGTGATATGTCTTGGGTGAGTTACCACCTTTATGGTCCTCTCTGGTCCCTCCCCATTAGACGAAAGACCCAGCCCTGTACAGCCATGGGTTCAGTTTGAACCCTGTAGGAATTTCCACGTCCTTGGATCTAAGAATCAAGGGTTTCCAGCTGTTAATTTTTCCTGGTTTATATCTCGATCCTGGTTTATGGAAGCATCCATAAATAGAAAAAAAAAAAAAAAAAAAACACACTTCCCATGGAATGATTAAGAAGGGATACTTTCTTGTTTCCTTTTCTATTATGATTCTCTTTACCTAATGCCATCCTTGCTGGTAAAATATTAATCTTTTAAATAGTTGTTAATTCCGTTCCAGTTGCCATTCCGGTTTGACCTTGTTAGTGAAAGGTTTCGGCATTTCGGTCAGTTCTAGTATTCTGTTCCGGAAAAGACGTAATTGAAAATGAAAAAAAAAAAAAAAAAAAATATATATATATATATATAAAAGAGGAGAATATTCATGTGCATCCATCCCTCACCATAGGGTGAGAGACACTTATATAATTGGAAATATTCATGAGCAAAAGAGGAAAAAGTTATAAATGGTCATATGCAGAAAAAGAAAGTTCATTTGCAAAGAGGGGAAGACATGTAGGTGTCCTCTCACCCTATGGTGAGGGATGGATGCACATGAATGTCCCCCTATAAAAGAATACCTAAAATTGAAAAATATAGTTGAATGCGAAAATAATACTAAAAATGCATACTTACATCACTTTAAATGAAACAACACTCTACAATTGACCATTTTCTATTTTTTCACTTCATATGAATGGAATTATGAATTCGTCGCCGGAAAATGATCAGAATGGAACGGACCGAAAACTTTTAGGGGGTCATTCTGTTCTGCCCAATTCCAACAGGAACAGAGTGGAATTGACAACTATCATCTTTTGTATGCTCTTTAGTAATGTGTCAAATCTTCTATATGCTCTTTAGTGATGTGTCTCATTGGTAATGCAGGTTTTTTAACAATGCATATTATGCCAAAGTTGGGGGAATTAGTACTGTAGAGATGAACAGGTTAGAACTAAAGTTCCTGTTTAGTCTGGATTTCAGACTTCAAGTGAATATAGGGACTTTCGGAAGTTACTGTTTGCAGTTGGAGAAAGAAGCCAATTATGGAGCATACCAGATAGAACGCTCAATTCAGGGCTGTGGATTAAAAGGCTGGCCAAACAAAGAAGAGACTAAAGCCCAACAACCCAGCATTCGAAGATATAGTTGTGGAGCTATTTAAACATCCAACGCTCTTTTAGTAAAATAATCTGATTAAACATAGAAGTGTTATATGTTCAAAATGTAAGAAAAGATGATTGTTACATGAATGAATATTCTGTTGAATAAAAAAATGTGTTGCCAAAAGTTGTTGTCTCACTCAGGTTTGCTGAAGCACCCTGATGGTTGTTGGGATTGGCTAGCTGCCAACCTTTCTCTGAACACTTAAACAGAATTTGTTTAGTGTCTGAGCATTCTTCAGGCCTCTTAGGCTCAGCGGGCTTGGTACAAATCGACTTGGCTTAGGAGAAGAAATGATGGGAACCTTAGGCCTCCATGATGACTGCATTGGAGAACTGAAGAGCTTGCCTGCACTGCTGGTGATGCTGCTATTTCTTCTATTTTGCGGGGTAGCTGATATGGTAGAGTCGAGCAATGGGGAAAATATCCTTGACCTCCTCCGAGGGTCCCTCATGAAAGATTGTCGGGCTGCAGTGCCATTGTTTGGACATGAATGCTCAGGTCTATTGTTTAGTGCACTTGACAACCTGTGCATTCCAGGTTGGATGACTGCAATGGAGACCCGCTGCTTCTTTGGTTGCATTGATGTAGGTCGCACTGAAGCAGCGAAGGAAATCCGCCGCGCTCTCATTAGAGGTTTGATTGTTGGAGAGACGGTTGGTTTGGTTATAGACATGTTCTCTTTTTCCTCTTTTATGGTGTTTAGAATCATGCTGGTTCGGTTGGGAATTGAAGGCGGTAACGTGTTGGTGATTCTTCCCAGGGGTTGTCTCAGCTTAGAGGGAAACAAAGGTGGCCTTTTCTCAGCTAGGCCCTTCTGCTCCTTAGGAGCTCTGTTTTCCTGTTGAAGTCTGGCTTTCCTCTCATCTGCTAGTTGGCTCTCCAATTCTTTGACCTTCATCACACGTAAAAGCGATGCTCGGAAACATGTTAAGACCATGAGAAAAAACACACCTAGTGCGTAAAATAATGTCAACTATGAAAGCTTTCGTTGGAGGTTTCTTGAATGTATACCTTTTCTTGAAGGTTTCTGCACAGGTGCTCACGGGCAACAAATTTTAATTGCAGCATCTGCAAGCTGTCCTGCATTTTCCTCGACTCCTTCTCGTCTCGCCTCAGCCTCTCCGCCTACAAATGTGAATGTCATATGAACTCTTTAGCCTTTGTTTTGGTTTGTTTTGTGTTTTTGTTATTCAAGAAGGTTTAAATGGCATAACATTACCATCTGTTTGTATTTGAAATATTCACCATGGTCTGATTGCTTCCGAGCAGGTCCATGCTCAATTCCCCGAACTCGACTAGCAAAATTGAGTGAGCATAGAGTCTCCCCTAAATCTGTAGAACTTGGGCTGATTTGAACAAACATTACAGTCTTGCAATCACCTCCTGTATTCATTCATTCATGGTCATCCATCATTCATAGAAAAGAAGCAGAAAGGAGTTAAGGTAGATAAGATAGTATTTTAACATAAAAGACTAATAACTCAGATTGCAACTGTCTCTAAAGTAGTATATTCACATAAGGCAAGCATGATAAAGAGACTTTTCTGTAGTTCTCCCAAACAGAAAGGAGGAAGCTTACCAAGAGAGCTTTGCAACAAATGGGTGAGCTTTGAATTCCTGTTTTTTTTAATGTAACAACAGAGATTTGTGTCAGAGAGGATGGAAGTAGATTTCTTTTATATAGAAAAGTGGCAATGGTAATCAGTGGGACATGCCTATAAGGTATGTGTGGATTCTTGGCTGCAAGTGCAGAGATGACATCGCCGAGTGCTGATAGGGACTTGTTTATGCTCTGGGACTCTTTGAGCCTTTCTCCCTCGATGTCAATCTTCCCCACACGCTCGCTTCCTGCTAAGTCCACCAGCCAGAGGTGGCTCTTGCTTCTCTGCCCATCTACCAACCCCTCACCTCTAACAGTCACTCGCAACAAGCTGCATCCAGGACAATACTTTTCAGTATCCTAGCCAAATGAACAAGAGGGGTAATCACTAGTTTCTGGCAACTATTAAGCATATATGGCAGGACTGATCCAGTATAAAGCATGTCCCATGTGAGTACTCTTCTTAAACTACATTGCTGTTGATTGAGCATGCTTATCTGATCACTGGTTGGTCATTCACAATAGTTGATGCCCACATCTAATCACCATTACAATTTTCAATTCAGAAAGTGAGTTAGCCATCAAATGTATCCACGCTCGTATCTAGATGTATGTTAGATCATAACAACTAGCTTCCTGAATTTGATTCTCATTGGTCTTTGCTAGAATCAATGGTTGAATGGATTACCAGATAAAAAAGAAGAGATAATGGAGCTATTTATTACCAGTGAGAGCGGCTGCTGAGCTGGTTGGCATTGGTTGATCCAACGGCTCTGCTTCGGCTTCCAGCCTTGAGTAGCTCCCACACCTCATCCGTGCTGAAAACCTGAGCTTCAACCAATCCTGGGACTTCCTGAGTTCCTTCTGCAACTTGCTTTATTTCCAACCTTCGCATAAAAAGTTCAAGATAAACAAACCAAAACATCTTAATGTTCATTTTTAGCATCAAAATGCAAAGAACATAGAACCCATATTGTGATCTCTTTTTTGCACTTTAGTAAATGATCTTTAAAATGATTACTTACTTCTTTGTTGGTTGCTGTGAACTTTCTACCAAAAGATCTCTTATTTTCTCATTGTAAACTTCCAACATGCTAACAAACAACTCATATTTCATAGTAGATTCTCTCTCTTTGGAGATTCGAAACAGTTCTCCCAATGTCCTGTAATTAACACCTCTATTTTCAGGGGTTCCTTCCATTGTGAATGTCTTCCCCGTACCCGTCTGTCCATATGCAAAAATACAGACATTGAACCCATCCAATACTGATGTCACAATAGGAGATGTCTGTGCGAAGACGGCCTCTGCATGTTCATGAAGAAATTCAAATAATTATTTTTAACACAAAAATTAGGCACTCAATTGACTATTAAAAAACAGAAACCGTAAAAATAAATTGCCATGTAAATAGTTGCAGCCAAACATGATTTTCTTGGGTGCAGTTTCTTTGGGTTGTGTTTATTTGCATTATTTCTGAACAAACCATGGTTTTTTTTTTTTTTTTTTTTTTTTCTGTTCATGAGAGTTTTCTGCATTTAAACTTCGACCTCAACTTACTTTATATACTCCATTTGTTTTTGAGTGTTGGATTTATTCTCTTAATTCATTCTTTTGAATTTATAATTTCTATATATTCCTGCTACATTTCTCACAGGTAGACATGCTCATGCTAAGCATGGGCTATTTATGCTAATTAACTCTCATAATGATACTTTGCGAACGTCAGGGAATCAAATACGACAGTAGTTGGGGTACTCTATCCTATTATTTCTCCAAATCAATATCATGATCAGCAAGGAGAAAGGATTGGAATATCTATGGAGTAATGATAGATCAATATTTGCAAACGTTCAATTCATAGATCATGATGATAATGACAAATGGATTGGAAGACAATGGTGTAAAAAACAGCACTCTACTATGCCTAATTAGCTTTACACCTTGAGCATAGAACAACCATCTATTCTGCCAAAATCATCTAATCACTTATGATTTTGGGGTAATCCATTTAAAGTTGCACTCATTATACTTTATAAACAAGAAATCAGTAGATGTCCAAAAAAAAAAAAAAAACAGAAGAAGCAGTGCCTTGTTCTGAAATACCTTGATTTTCTTGAGGCCCAAAAACATGGTCAAATTTGAATTGTTTCTTTGAAGAGTCAGAGCAGATAATCTGCAATTCAGTTTCCTGAGATGGGTCAAAATCGAAGAGAGAGGAAGAGCCCTTTCCCATTTCATCTGCACTTAATGGTCTGCATCTGCAGAAGACTCTGATGTTTCCTTTGAGCTCTATTACTTCATTGTAGAGGCGCTTCCTTTCAGAGCTCTCTTCAAGGTACTTTTTCTTCAGAGTTTCATATTTAGTCCCTGATTATCCATCCAAGTAAACAAATAAATCAACCGGCACTAATTTTAATATATATATATATATATATATATTTAGAGAGAGAGAGAGAGAGAGAGAGAGAGAGAGAGAGAGGAAAAAGCAACATCAATCATCAATGAATGAAACACAAACCAAGAGACTGAAGTGCTGCAGAAAGGTCGGTTCCAGGAAAGGACTCTTCAACCACGCCCTTTACTTCTTTAGATAGAACTGCATGCTCATCTTTTAACAACTGAAAGAGTAAAAAAAGGAACCCCAGGTGTGTAATCTCAGAATAGATTGTTTTTTTTGAACGGTAAATTTTTTTTTTTTTTTTTGTTCTATGTGGTAAAAAGGGAAATGGGTTTACTGTCTTGAAACTTCACCTGGATTTTGGTGCTCAAAGCGTAGATTCTGCCTGAAACAGAGGGCTTCTGCTCCTCATCTGAAAGTATACTTTCTTTGGTTCCATCTGTAACAGAAGGTTAAAAGTGAATAACGGAAGAAACCCAAATCACAGAAGAAGAAGAAGAAGAAGAAGAAGAAGAAGAAGAAGAAGAAGAAGAAGAAGAAGAATATCTACCGGTAGAGGGTTCTTTTATACAAGAGTCCATAACAATATCACCCATCCCCAAGAGGGTTTCTTGTGTTTGTTCTGAAAAAATACCAAACACTCAGATTTAATCCTTGACCCAAGATGGAAAATATAGAAGGGAAAAGAAAGGAATCACAGAACAAAGAGAGAGAAAAAAAAACTGATTCTAGGAGATTATATACCATGATCTAAAACCATATCCTCCTTTTTCAATAGATTTTCTTGAATTTGATCTGAAGAAAGAAAAACCAAACTATATCAGATGAACCCATTTACCAAAAGAAGAAATAGAACTAGATTATAAGGAACAGAACCACCATCGTCTAAATGGGTTCCCCAGGTTCATCTTTGAAAAAAAAAAATCACCCAAGAAGAAAAGATTGATGGGTTTGTAATTGTTTGTATCAAAGTAGAATAAGAGGAAGCAATTGATGGGTTTGGGGGTGTTCGTACCTTGAAATGGGACTGATTCATTCTCTTGTATCTGCGGAAGAATCAAGGCTACCAAGCCGGCCATGGATGCTTGCTTTGTTTCTACTTTGCGAAATCAGAATTCAGAGCTTGGAGAGAGAGAGAGAGAGAGAGAGAGAGAGAGAGAGAGAGGAATACAACGGTCAAGTGATTAAATAGGAAGGGGCTCGTATAGTCGGAATTTGAAATGAGATTTGATATAGACCGTTGGATGATGAGATGGGATCCAACGGCTACTTTTTTTGAGCCTATTGTCTTACCTACTTTTTAAGGAAAGTTTGATTTATCTGATCCAAACGCTTGAATTATAACGTATAGATGGAGTGGAGAGGATTGTCCAAAGGGCAAGTGGGCCTTACCATCCTGGGTTGCAACTTGGGTTGGGCCAAATCTGAACCCACATGGCCTGAACCGATCAGAAGTGCTATAGGTTGGGTTTTGTTCGACCTCTACCCACCCTGAATCTTGAAAGCCTCATAAGATTTGGGTCAGGTTGGATGACTATTGGGAACCAAAAATTGGGGTACCCAAATCAACAGTACACAGGTAATGAATTGATCTCCTGCACATGGTTTGCATGGGAACGTATGCCGGAATCATTATAAAGGCGGATTCACCATTTGCAATGTGCCATGGGCACACGCACGGCTCCCATGCGAACCATTCGCCCGCCAAGTTGTACCCATACTACCATTTTCCATACCGGGTCCATGTATTTAATCGGGTCAAGATCAAGTAGAATCCGAAACCAAGGATCTGTACAAGAGTGCAATTCAATTGAGTTACAAGAGTGGAACTTCACAGTGGAGCCTACTTCAACAATGATTTGGATTTGTGTTGGATCCATGTCCATTCGCTTTTAGATGAATTGAGTCGGGTCTGGGTTTGGTTCTAACCATTGAAGACAGTAAATGAACTCGATAGGAAAACAGTGATCAGCCACTTGGATACGGCTCATTGTTTTTCATCTTTTGTCCGCAAAACTAACCCAAGAATCACTTTATGGGCCTTATCGATCAAATGTTGACAGTGAGTTAACTTTGTTTTGATGTTTTGATGGTTCACTCACCCGGAGAATGCTAGAATCGGTGTTGGGTTCTTTCCTCTGGATTCTCATATGTCTAAGTTTCAACTTAATTTTGATAATCATAACCATTTAACGCAGCTAGTTTTTTTAAAGTCATTTTGAATTCATATAAACTCTCTTTTTTAACCATTTATGCATAAAGGTAGTTGAAGTGGGGCCCCATAGGTAATTTGGGTTGGACTTAATCATTTCTCTTAAATGATTTTATTAAATGAATACTATGAAAAGCGACATTAGGGGGTGTTTTTATCATTTAAAAAAAATATAATGAAGACTTGATCGAAAGAAGTATGAAATACTTTTATATTCTTTTGAAATATTCAAATCATCATGTACTGTTTTGAAAATGAGCTAAAATTTTATATTACTTTGAGATTTTCCCTTTCAATCTTTTATCACTTTGGGTGGACAAAAGCAGTATGCATTTTGTTCACCACATTTAGCTGAATGCACCTCAGATTTCTTCATTTAAGTGGGCTCCACCGTGTGGAAAATGGGTGGAACCATAGTGCCAAACACTCTGGATAACCTGCATGTAGAGCCGGTCAATCTATTTAACCCTACCCAACTTGTATAAGCTAGGCAAGTCCATACCATTTCAAACATAAAGGATAGAGCAAACGAATAAGAAAATCTCCAACATGAAGTAGAAACGAAAGGAGTTGGTACAAATGACTTCTACCAGCACCAAAAAAAAAAAAAAAGAGAGTAAGCAATAGGGGCCACAAGTGGAACAACTCTATGCACCCGTTGTTTGGCTAGAGAGTCTGCCGTACCATTTGCTGACAGACAAATATGAGAGAATGAAACTTTAATTGAAGAAGATACAGCCTTAATGTCATTGAGATAATATTGAAATCTCCAAGGACCCCTCTCCACCTTAGACACCCATGCACCTAATAGCATTCGAAGAATCACTTTCCATAATTAAGCTTTTCTTGAAAGTAGAAGAAAAAAATCCTTAAAGCTTCCAAAATGGCAAGCACTTCCGCTTCGTTAGATTCTTTTATACCAATATTCTTGGAGAACATAAACAACACTTCACCCTTACCATTCCTAAAACTCCACCAATACCCGCATCATATCATTGTTTGATGGCCTTGTCGTCAATGGCGGACTCAGGGTTGTCGTTTGAGGGGTGTGGATCTTAATAAGTAGTTTGGTTTTGGAGGCAAACTGAGGACTTTCATGTAGACTTTGAAAAATCCCGTCTTAACACCGACCGAGGTCCCAATAACCAGATCCCTATTAAATATCAATCCACACTTGATTAAACTAATAATTAGTCCTAAATAAGATTAAAAGCAATCAAACCACATAATGAGAAGGACACACGATGTATACGTGGAAAACTCTACTCGAGAAAAAACAACGGGCCTTATCGTCTAGGCCAACAGACAACCAAGCACTATTAAAACGAAAGTTACAAGAAAACTTACAACCATTTCCTCGTTGTTAACTCAACCTAATGACTGCTTTAATTTTGTTGACTACTCGCCGTTCACCTTCACCGTGCTTGAACAAACCACCTTGAATCCGCCTTCAATATGTCTCTACTTCTGGAGAGTAGAACGGAATCAAATCCAACGCTTGATCTTTAGCATAGGAACTACAAGCCCGGGGGGATGGATCTCTCAAAATCTTCTCTGGGGTTTAATCTTGATGAGAAGTGATTTGAAATAGAGAGAGAATGGCTATATATAAGCTTGGATTCGTATCTCAAGAATTGTGATTCAATTAGGATATAACATAGCATCTTGAGAGAATTTACGAAAGAGTTTCCGGATGAAAATATAATTTGCCCAGGTTCGCTCGAGCGAACACGTCTCTGTCTCAGACGATTAGTTCAGAAGTAAGATGGCTTGAGCAAAGAGAAAAGATAGGTCGAGCGATGAAGCCTTTGTGTTGGGTTCGCTTGAGTGAATGGGACATTGCTCGAGCGAACATAGTCAATTCCCAAAACGACTGTTCTTCTTTACCGACAACCTTGGGCAGTCCATTCTAAATAAAATTACAACTTTAAGAGACCTGATTTTATCCATAACTAATAACTTAGCCAACTCTCTAAAACCTTACAGACTTTCAAAGGTAGACCCACGATTTTTATTGGATATTTGAAAACGGATTATAGAATTTTCATGTAGGATTTGGAAACACACCGCGATTTTACGAGTGCCACTGCGACTACGACAACATCCATGCCTTTACTTGGGTCCGCCTCATGACTTGGTATAAAAAGTTGGCCTCACTGGTTTGGTTTTATACATATATATATATATATATATATAAAATATTCAAGTGCATCTATCCCTCACCATGTGATGAAGGACACTCTTTTTGGAAAGTTTCAAGTACAAAAGAGAAGTGGTGATGGATGGATACACTTGAATATTCTCATATATATATATATATATATATCTCTATATATGTATATATGTATATATATATATCTCTATATATATGGGAGGGGCTCCCCTAAGCTGTAGCTTAGGGGATCATAAGCTGGATCGTGCAATCTGCACGTGTGCCGCCCAGAATGAGAATGATTTTGGCCCCCTCTTTTTTTCGCATTTTCGTCTTGGCCCGCTCTTTCTTTCACATATCCCTCTTTTCAACCTAATCAATCTGCAACTCAAGCACTCCCTCTCTCGTCTCTCTCACGAGTGCGATTTCCTCTTGCTGCAGCTCTCCCTCTCTCGTCTCTCTCTCTCAACTGTGTCATCTCCTCTGATCTCTCTCGGGCGTCATCTCTTCTCTCCCTGCGCTCTCATCTCCGTCCAGCTGATCCAGAAAAGGGGCAGTTTTGAGAAGAAGGCCAGGGCAGTCGGTGCAGTCGCTTTTCTCTCTGCAACTCTCACTATCTCGTCTCTCTTTGCACTCCCTCTCTCTGGCACTCCCTCTCTCCGGCCAGATACAGAAATTCTGCAACTCTTCCTCTTTCATCTGCAACTGTCCGGCCCTCTCATCTGCAACTGTTCGGCCAAATTTTTGAAACAAATGTTTATAACTGGTTTCAGAATAGACGTGCCAGGTGAAAAAGGAAGCAACTGGAACCCATATCAAATAACACAGAATCTGAAGTTGAGACAGAAAATGATTCTCCCAAGGAAAAAGAAAGCCAGGCACAGTTTTTACTGTTTGTAAACAATTGTTGGTGAACCAATGAATTTGAACCATCTCTTTTAGATTGAAATTAACCTTTTAGACTGTGTTCGAAGTCGAGGGAGAGTTTCTGGTTTCTGGGATTCTATCTGTAATAAGAAGAGATCTCGAGAAAACTCTGGATTTCATGGGTTTTGATTTTGGATCTTGTTTTTAGATGTTCTAATGTGCTGGTAAAAGTTCAGATTTTTTGTTGAGCAAATTTGGCTTGGTGTCTTCATGTGATCTTTTTCTGGAAAGTGAAAATCTTCATGTGATCTTCATTGGCATAAATGGACAAACGGAAATATGCTGATCTTTTTCATCCTTTTTTTTTTGTGTTGTTTTGGTCTGAAGATTTGATGTAAGAAGCTGGCGATTTATATGAGTTTGGAACTTCAAAAATTATCAAACCATGCTGCAGTGGTGATTAACAGAGAACTTAAAGCAGTTTGAATGAACAGAGAGGACTTTGTCTAAACATAAATGGCTTTGGTATACTGTAAGAGTCTTGGACTTCTGGGGTGGCACATTGATTCTTTGTTGTTTAGATGTCTCTGTTTGGTGTTTGTAGCACTAGTATTCAAATATTTTGTAATTTATTCCGTTACTGGTTTGGTGGGATATGGAGAGAAGCCCTCACATTGGATACACAGAAAATCAACATCAGCTGCTGATTTGCTATTTGGAGTTTGGACGGACAAGTTCTATGAGATTCCTCATTGTTCGGGGATTAAACAATCAGAAAATTGCATTTGCAAGGGCATGTTTGACTGCAAGAATGCTTAATAGGACTCTGTTAATGCCTAGCTTAAGCCCGCTTTCTTCTACAAAGAAATTGACCTTTTGAAACCCATTTCATTTGACAAGATCTACTAGTTCGATACATTTAATTCACTCTGTAGTGGTTTTTAATTTAACACTAAATGGACACTATAGAAGCAACTCGAGATTCTCTCATTCATCCTAACCACAGTACATTGGAAATAACCCATTGGTCTTGTTGATCCCAACCACAATACTTATGCCATTGAAGGTAAAAATGAAAAGAAAAATAAAAATAAAAATCCTTCCGCAAGTAGATTCAATAAGTATCCGTCCTAATTTTAACAGTTGGGCATAAATGAACATCAAACAGATATTTCTAAAAAAAAAAAAGAACGGTAGCAGCCATTAACAGTTGGGCGAGATCTTTATTTTGTAGATAAATCACATCCTTCATATCCCATACAGTGATGCCCATCCGATCAATCCAAACCCTCTTGCTTGTACACATTCAAGCAGTGAATTGGCTCTTTCAACCTATGAATTGGCTCCCATCCATATTCCTATTGGAAATTTAGGAAATCTCAACTAAAGGCATATCATCAAATAACCTGTTACAAAATTCCTATTCCTATTTGGAATTTGTGGAAGGAGCTGCAGGCAGGATCGATTAGGGAGAGATGGGGAGCGAGGTAGAGAGGAGATGGCCAGACATGGGAGCAAAGGGCGGAGCGCAGGGCAGATGTTTTCTGGATCTGGCCGGAGAGAGGGAGTGTAGACGAGAGAGGGAGAGTTGCAGATGAGAGAGGGCAGGACAGTTGTAGACGAGAGACTGAGGGTTGCAGATTTCCTACATCTGGCCGGAGAGAGGGACTGCACCGACTGCTCCGGCCTTCTTCTCAAAACTGCCCCTTTCTGGATTTGGGAAGAGATGGGAGTGCAGGGAGGGAAGAGATGACGCCCAGGAGAGAGAGACGAGAGGAGATGACACCAGTTGAGAGAGAGAAGAGAGAGGGAGAGCTGCAGCAAGAGGAGATCGCGCCTGTGAGAGAGACTAGAGACGGAATGTTTGAGTTGTAGATCGGCTAAAAAGAGGGATATGTGAAAAAAAGAGCGGGCAAAGATCCATTCTTATCCTGGACGGCACGCGCAGCTTGCACGATCCAGCTTATAATTTCCTGAGCTGCAGCTCAAGGGAGCCCCTCCCATATATATATATATATATATATATATATATATATATATATATATATATATATCAGTTTGGTAGCCCTCTTCCTCCACATGTGTTCCCTAATGCCCTCGTGTGGAGTTTTGCGGTTTTGTTTGGATTAAGAGAAAAGAAGCCATCTCCTCAACTAATCCTGAAAATTACTGGCCTGCATGCACGTCTTATCTTTGCAGGCCTCTCTTTTAAAAAGGACCCAGTGACAGAAACCTTCTCTCATTCTTTTAAGATTTATGGTGGTGGGACTCCATTCCACCCATTCCACTGAGTCTGAGTCCTCCAGCTGGATTAGCACCTCAGGTGTGATTGATCAAGTTATAGACAGACTGGTATGTCTAGATATAAATGAGTCCTCAATTTTCCGATTACCCGAAGGTTTCGACCCGTTAAAAATCGGGTCTGGATCCTTATTTAGGCCCCGATAATTAAATGGGTCCGGATCCGGTTCCACCTTGGTTCAGACCCGTGGACCCGAGACCCGACATATTACCTTAATTTTTGAAAATCACTCCTAAAAACCATATTTTTTAATATAATTCTCTACCTAGATCCGGACAAGATCCAGACCCGCCCCATATATGGTTCTAGTTTTGGTTCCGGAGCCAAGAAATAGGTTCCGGAACGGGTCCGGGTCCGGGTCCGGTTCCACCTCCTCCTTAATGGTTCTGATTCCGGATCCACCATGGACCCGGACTGGAACCGACCCGTTTACAACCCTAAGTATGTCTGTGTCATGTTGGTGCTTCTCCAAGTCCACTTGACCAAATCAGAGTCTTTTTATCTTTTTTATTCAAAGTATTAGATCTAGAAGTGATAAATGAACAACACTAGTAACAATAGTTTATATTTAGGTCAGCGGCCGACTAAAACAGCGAAATAGAATTTATATAGCGGTCCTCAATATAGATTGGGATGAGAATTTGAGAATGATTGTATGAGATTAATGGACAAATGGGGTGTCAGGTTGAACCTGTCAACCTACATAGTTTACTATGATACGCCAACTGGGGAATTAGAGATTTTGATCACATTTGTCAATTATATCATTTGGGATTCTTCATTGTGTTTATACCAAAAAAACAAACCCCCAACTTTGGCAAGTGTAAATCCTTGAGGATATTATTCAAAGTATTAGATCTAGAAGTGATAAATGAACAACACTAGTAACAATAGTTTATATTTAGGTCAGCGGCCGACTAAAACAGCGAAATAGAATTTATATAGCGGTCCTCAATATAGATTGGGATGAGAATTTGAGAATGATTGTATGAGATTAATGGACAAATGGGGTGTCAGGTTGAACCTGTCAACCTACATAGTTTACTATGATACGCCAACTGGGGAATTAGAGATTTTGATCACATTTGTCAATTATATCATTTGGGATTCTTCATTGTGTTTATACCAAAAAAACAAACCCCCAACTTTGGCAAGTGTAAATCCTTGAGGATACGAGCATGTGGAAATCCTCATTGTTATTCCTAAGTGCCAGTGGAACAAGAAATCCTCCGTGAGAATTTATATGGTTGAGAGTCTCATGTGAAATCAGTGTATATCAATGAATATAGTGGAAAAAATGAATTAGTTTCGATGTACAAATTTGCAAAAATAATGCATTTCAAATTATACGAGGGGAGGTCGGACTTGAAAATCTTTAAAAATAAGGATTTTAATTAGTCTAAATCCTCAAGGATTTACAATTGTCAAACACAAATTTTCCACGACTTTATGAAAAAGAAAAATCTTTTTTCCCAAAGATTTGGTTGCCAAATGTGTACTTATGAATTCCTCACCGGTTACCACACGTGTCCGTGGAATTTGGGTTGGCATTTCTAACTTTGTTTAATAAATGGGTTAAGTTCAGGTTGGGTAAACCTGTTACCTTACATATGCCAACTCAACTTGAGCCCCACCCGGCCCAACCTGATGCCATTCCTGCACATTTGAAATGGGGTCCACTCTCATCAATCAATAAACTAAATCACCTCCCCTGATTCAACTGCCCAATCTATTGGATTTCTGGCTGTCAATAATCAGAGAGAAGGCTCTGATCCAACCCAACCTCTATTAAATGGGCCCCACATCATGGCCCATTTGCATGGTATTCTACGCCCAATCCCGTCTAGCAACCGTAACCAATTACCACGACCAGTCTTTGCCGGGTTCCCGCGTGTTTTTAACTCCTCTTATCTCTACTTTCTTCTCTTCTTCCCTGCTTTGTTTTTACATAGTTTACTTTTCTCACCTGCCCTTTTGAATCCTTCAAACAACTGTTCCTTTCTTTATACAAAACACTCCTCTCTCTCTCTCTCTCTCTCTCTCTCTCTCTCTTCCTTTTGATTCCTTCCTTTCTCTGAAGGACAGATTCAAACCCCAACGCTAGCAAAAGCAAAAACAAAAAGAAAAAACAGAACGCTCTCTCTCTATCTCTTTCATTTCATTCATTCTCATCAAATTTCTCTGTTCCATCCCTTCAGAAACCAGACCATGTCTTCTCTCTTCCTCCTTCTTTCCTTCTTTTCTCTCTTCTCTTCCACACTCTCCCAAACCCCATTTCCCAAAGGTATCATTCATCACTTCCAAACCCAATTCCAATTTCAGACTCTCATCTATTATTAACCATCTTTTCTTATTGTTGTTGTTGTTGTTGTTCCTTTCAGGCCTTTTAATCAACTGTGGTGCCAATGTCTCCTCTCTGATCAATGGCCGCAAATGGCTCGCCGACTCCCCCTATGTCTCTGCCGGGACCCCACGCACCATACCCCTGCCCGGCCTTGTCCCCATCCTCTCAACCGTCCGATCGTTCCCCCTCCTCAATTCCTCCACCAAGTTCTGCTATGTCTTTCCTGTCTACCGCACCGGGAAGTACCTTGTCCGGACCACCTACTTCTTTGGTGGGTTAGGCGGCCGGAGTTCACCACCGGTGTTTGATCAGATCATTGATGGGACGGTGTGGAGTGTGGTGAACACGACAGAGGATTATAAGCGAGGGGACTCAACGTATTATGAGGGTGTGTTCCTCGCGAAGGGGAGGACCATGAGTGTGTGCCTTGGGAGGAATAGGTACACGGATTCGGAGATGTTTATTTCGGCGATTGAGCTGTTGCTTTTGGGGAATTCCGTTTACAATTCGACAGATTTTCAGATGTATGGTCTCAGTCTTATTGCCAGGGACAATTTTGGATATAGTGGACCAATCATTAGGTAATTTGGACTGAGTTCTTGTTATGATGCTTTTCTAACATTGAATTGATTATCTTATCGGTTTTTTTTTCCTGAAATTTGGTTAAAATTTCATTCTATGAAGTTAACATTATTTAAATTGAACAGCAAATGTGTTGTTTCTTGGTTATCTAAACTCAGCTGTCCCTGCTAGAAAGTTCTCATATATTCTTGTGAATTATATTTGGGTTTCAGATTTTATGTGTTTGTTAGTGATTTTCATTTGATTCTACTGTTTCCCTGTCTTTATCTGCAAATCTAAACTGTTGGTGAAGCCTAACATGGCTTGCTGTTTTTGGGTAGTACCATCGTAGGGTTCACTCAAACAACATTCCCAATTGCAAGAGTTCAAATTGATAGGTGTCTTCGTCTTCCCAAGATAGTACAGAACTGACCAAGCAGCTATGAGTTTTACCTAATATGAAGTTCAACTATTGGGGGTGCTAAGGGACTGTTTGAGAATGAGCATTTCAGTTACAAGGATAATCCACCCTGAAAAGCTGAAAATAGTCTAATCTGTCAATTCACTGTTTAACATGTTACTTCTTAATTCTTGTTTGGGTGCATGTGCGCCTGTGTGTGTGGTTGGATAGGTGCTGCAAGCATCATATGTTGCAGTAATATCTTGTGTCATTCCTGTGAGGTATATATACAAGGCATTTCATATGATGCTCTAACAAGAGGAACAATGTTTATTTCTGTTTAACCTATAGTAGTTGTGGTTTGGAGCTCAGCTGTTTCAGCTAATTAGCCCCATCGTAAGATAAGGTAAACACTATGGTCCTTACTATTCGACAATCATAGCTAATGATAGCATGAAAATGGAAACATGCAATGGTGTACATTTAGTGTGGGGGCAAAAAAAGAAATGATCATGTGACGGGATGTTTAAGGCTACCTTCCATGATGCATCAAAAGTGGGATCCATCATTCAAAAAAATGCAGAGGGAGGGAATTTTCCTTGAGAAGGAAATGGTAGCATTGAACAATGTATGCTTTCCTCTCAATGATTTATTGTGAATATTAAGGGACAGAAACAAAGCAGAAACAACTTGCTCAGGAGTCAAGAGTCTCTAACTTTCTGTATTAGTAGTGTGATATCCCATGGGCATGCTATATGTGTACAATCTTCTCACTTAACATAAATAGAAGTAGGATACATGGAAACAATGGCAAAAAAAAACAATGATAGTGGTGGCGATGGTAGTAATAGCCGCAGCAGCAGCTGTAGAGATAGTAGTAGTCATAGTGGCAGTGGTGGTGATGGTGACTTGAGCCGTTAACCTCATGGTTATCAGATTATCCTGAAAAACATTGCACAGCTCAATTTATTGGCGGAGGACTCCCTAATACAGATTTCCCCCCTTATTAAGTTGAAGCTTTTCCTCATGCTGTTAAAATTCAGTTATTTGTTTAACATTCAAAAAAAAATTCACTTATTTGCTAATCATTAAAAAACTCACTCTCTCTCTCTCTCTCTCTCTCTCAATATGTAAATATAATATATTTCAATGTTATATATATATCTGTGCTTCTAAGCATTGTTTATGTTTAAATGTTAAATACCAGGTTTCCAGATGACCAATTTGATCGATACTGGGGTCCATTTACCGATAGAAATCCTACCATAAATGGAACTCGGAATATCCCTGTATCTGAATTTTGGAATCTTCCACCATCAAAAGTGTTTGATACTGCTCTGGCGACCAACCAATTGAAACCAATGGAGTTGCAATGGCCTCCCATGTCCCTTCCGAACTCTACATACTACATTGCTCTATACTTTGCAAATAACCATAACTCTTCAGCGGGGACGTCGAGGGTGTTTAACGTCACCATAGATGGCTTGCCATTCTACTCTAACCTTAAGCCACCATCATCTGGTGTTGTTGTTTTCACATCCCGCTGGCTTCTTTCTGGTCTTACCAAGCTTACCCTGACTCCTGCTTCTGGATCAGACTTGGGTCCTGTGATCAATGCTGGAGAAATTTTTGATGTACTAATCCTTGGTGGAAGAACTGTCACACGAGATGGTTTGTTTTTTTTTTTTTTCCCTATATATATTTCTTGTTCAGTTTTACTATTTCCTAACAAAATCCTTTCTGATCATAAATCTCCATTTCTACCTGCAGTAATTTCTTTGGAGAGAGTAAAGAATAGTCTACAAAATACTCCACTTGATTGGAGTGGGGATCCATGTTTTCCTCGTGCATATTCCTGGACTGGAGTTGCATGCTCTGAAGGCTCCCTTGTTCGTGTGGTTTCTTTGTGAGTTAGACTTGCACTCATGTGGATATTTGTTGTCTGTCATTTTATCCTGCAATCCATATAAGATTTATTGTCCTCTTCTTTTCCAGGAACCTATCAAGCATGGGCCTTGCTGGATCTCTATCACCAAGTATTGCCAAATTGACTGCACTAACTGATATGTGAGTTACTCTGAAATTGTTTTTCAAGAACAAAATTTACTGGTAAAAGGAAATAAGGCATAACCCATGTTTACTAATAATTTCTTTCTATAATTGACAGCTTTCTTGACAACAATAATTTGTCGGGATCAATCCCTGATCTCAGCCAATTGAGGAGATTGGAGAGATTGTAAGTCTGTGTGCTTCTAATATCTTCTGCCTTAGTTAAATTGTTGTGCTTTATTTCTAATTGACTGTTATCTTTCATTGAAGACATTTGCGGGACAACCGATTGACTGGGGTGATCCCTCCATCACTTGGAAATATTGACAGTTTGAAGGAACTGTAAGTGCAATATTTTCTAAGACAAACTTGTACATGCATGTGTTATTCTTATCCCATCTTCTTGAGATAGTTTTTCCTATGCTCACAGTTGCCTAATGTAGTATGGAGTGTGATGCGTTAGATTGCATTTCGATTGTTATTCACTTGGTTTGCTTGTAACTATATCTCCTATGAAGTGTTAATTAGATCCAGTTTGATGACAAGTAAAATGGACTCCTAAAATAAGTTATCTGTAGGCTGCATGATGCACAATAGCCCATTATGTACGGAGCCTCTTATTCAGCTTAGTGGAGTACCCTATATGATGTTGTAAGACCAGTGGGGAATAAAACCATGCGCAAGGGACCATAAATGGTGCAGAGATTATGGCTTTAAGAGAACTAAATCTGTTCACAAACGCCTTTCATGGTATTTAGTGATGGAATGGGATTGTCAGGTGCTCTGGTTTGAAGGGTAGCATTTTTCTATTCAATGAAATTGGTTGTATGTTGTTGTTGGTTTATGTCCTTCACTTGCGTCCTAAAGTTATTCTCTCTTCGTGGTTATATCCTTCTCTCACATCCAAAGGGGTCCTGGTGAGGAGGCCGATACACTTTCAAAATGGGAGTGCAAAGGTCTTTGTGGTTGGGAATTTGATAACCATTTTTGTAATGGGGCTATTTTTTACAGGGCATTTGTTTCAGTCAACCTCCATGGGCTGGGAATAGCTTATATAATTAGTACTTTTCTCTTTACACTCCAATAATAGTTTTCTCATAATATTTTGTTAAAGAAAAAACAGAGACCCTGGGCATGCTTCCAGCTTACTCTAGTTAATTCTAGAATAATAAGCAATCTCATTCTCAAATTCTTAGGTTTTTATGCTTTCATGAGAGAAAATTGGCTGTTATTTTTAGATAACCTAATATAATTAAGAGGAAGAGGTGAGATTGGCAAAGGAAATAGATCTCTTATGCACTCCAATCTAGGGTGTACCTAAAGCACTGCTCCATATATATGAATTACCTTGCACACTATTGCCCCATGAATTGGGATTAACCCCAATTTGGCACACACCTGATCAGTGACCTATATATAGTAGATAGATAGAATCAATGCAGTACTCTTTGTTATTGGGTAACCTATATATGGTAGATAGATAGAACCAATGCGGTACTCTTCATTTTTGGGTAAACCATATGTAGTAGTTAGATAGAACCAATGCGATACTCTTCATTTTTGGGTTGTTTCCCAATTTACATCTTAATTGCATGATTGGACTTGAAAAGCTAAGTTGAAAAGCTACAAGGTATAAATTCTGGTTTTTCTAGACTTCTTCCACTTTATGGACTCGAAAAGTTGCATAAAAAATAGTAACGAAGATAAGGTTGCGTTGAGATATAAACTCCAGAAACAACTTAATTAACCACTAACTCTTAATTATGCTAAAAGCTAATTAAGTAATTTGTAGGAACTGCTCCTTTGCAGTAGATAGTAGCCATTTTCAGCCAGTGGATCTTGCACAAATGCATAAATGCATCAAGTCGTCAGATGAATATGAGTGGTTGTATTTGTTGACAGTCTTTGTTATGGCCCAAATACTTTGATTCATCTGCAGTAACATTCCAATTTTAGTTTTTGGAGTTTTCTTATCATTTTGTTTCTTCTTATTCTTGTGCACTATTAAATTCGAGTTGGTTGGTTTTTAGCTTACCTACAATGTTGTCTGCGTTTTTTTAACAGATTCATACAGAACAACAACCTGACAGGTCAAATTCCCAACACTCTAAAAGCAAAATCTGGATTGAACCTCCAGTAAGTGGAAACATCCTCTGACCACATTTAGTTTCTACAATTGCTAGAAACTAATCAGTTTTCTTTTCAGGGCGTCCGGAAACCAGCTTTCACCATCGCCACCAACACCAGCAACATAGTTTATACATCTGTAAAGGTAAACAGTAGTTCATTTGATACATTGTTGATATTGATTGACAAGCTAACATGCTCATTCAATCACATACATGTTTGTTTCACTGTGGTATACAGCTTATTGGAAAGTGTGGGGCTGAAACATGTCTTCGATAACGTCACAAGTGAACACAATTGCGGCACCCCTGTAAGTTGGTCACATAAATGAAGTTTGGAGCACCAACAGAATATATTTTAAAGGCTGTGCATGTATTTTTTTTACAAATTACAATTCTTTATTTTTATACAATCAGCAGAAATGAGATTTCTCCCAGAGTTATTTGTGACTTGTGAGAGAATGTCATAACTATTTTCTTGTGTAATAGAGAGTGGTTTGGAAACTGTGAATATTTTTCTCTTTCTTTTACTCAATAATTAAAATGTTTGAGTTTTGTTCTCTCACTATGTCAAATACTATTCTCCATATGCATGCAATGCGCAAACACAAATCACTCATAACATGAACTCATTATGAAGGACACAGGTGATAGGACCACATTTCTTCATCAAGGTCTGGGCATTGGAGTTTTCCTCTCTTATCTCTTGGGATATCCTCAATTTCCATTTGAGGTTTCTTAAGATGGCATATGCACCTTGGGAGCGAAATGAAATTTCCCTTTCGATTTATTCAAGTGGCTGCCACTATTCCGGTTTTCCCTGTTCTGAACAGATAAGCTCATATTGCGGCTCATAAGATTGAATGGTGACCTATGGTTTATAAGAACCTATATTTGGAAATGAAACTTCATGTAGGACAAGTTTGTGGAACGCTGAGGATTCCTTTATGTGCTTGCCAAAAGTTTTGCTGGTTGGTGCTTCACTTTCCTACACAAAAGGGGAAAAGAATTGTACTCTTTTTCTTAACTTCACAGAAAACTATTTTCTATAGGCGTGGGTGGGAATCTCTTTCCTGGGTCACCATGGAAAAGGAATATCTGGTTCTATGGAATTCTAGCATTGCACAAATGTGTAATACCCTATGATGCCCAGATACGGCTGGGACACACCATGGACACGGCAATGACACAGGTTTTACACATAGAAAGTGAAGTTTCATATAATATACCGTGCGTTGCCCATTTTGAAGTATCCGTGCATCATAGGTAGTACCATCTTGACACATGCCAATTCCAAGCCCCAAAAAGGAGGGTTAGTGTCAGGCATGCAGACAACCTTTAAATGTTCGTGAGCCAAACTTGAGTCTCATGTTATATGAAAATAGCACTCTTACCGACCCCACATTGTGGGGGAAACTTTATAGTTGATGATGATGGCCTCTTCACATTCCTCATGCTGTGAATGTGGGCTTCGTCAGATCTCATGACATAAACCTTTTCATGATTCCTGAACTTCATTTTCCTCAACTTAACTCTAGTTTACATGCCTATGCACACAGATCACGTGCTTCCGAACCCACCAGTTTACATTTTCCTCTGAAAGTAGGTCTCATTTTACACTGCCCGGGCCCAGGCTAATCATATTCTGGGTTGGTCTTGTGCACTGGACATTTAACTTCATGCCTTGAATCCATGTTGCTGATCATAGCAACCGGATCATCGTATAACCAAGTGGGCTACCTCTAAGACAAGTTGGATCCAGATAAGAGTTTGCTGAATGTAACTATCCAATCCATCTCCCAAACATATTAGCTAGAGTCATGAGGCCCATGACGAAGATGCACTAGATTTTAGATATACCTTAATTTCAAATAATGAACTTGTTTAGACATTTGAAGATGCTAAAGAACTAAACTGGTCTTCAAGGGAATGATGAAAATATTTACTGACATACAAATCTTATAGAAAATTCGGCGAAAGATGCATACACAAAAGAAACAAAGATCCTACAGAGAAGAAGACAACCTCAATCTACTTTGTACTATTCTTTCTTCATGGAAAAGAAAACAGGGACAGAATTATTCTTCCCTTGGGTGCAAATGGGTACATGCACCACTGGCCTTATTCTAACACTAGCAGATCTTGTCCTCTCCATCCCTTTCTTGATCCTCTTCACATGCTTCTCTCTCTCACATGATCCTCCTGCATCTCCCTTCTCACCATCCTTTGAATACAAATGAACCAATGAAGCTGGAGACGATGAAGATGATGGCGGATGATGCTTCTTCAACCTTAATAGCTCTTTCCAAAGTACAGTGCATTTTGGCGGTCGAGGAGACGGGTCATCGTCGACGAACCAACTTACATCAGTCCCCTCTTCACTTGTTTTCTTTTCCTCCTTTGGCTTAAAGTTGATCTTGTTGAGCTTCTCCATTTGCTGTGCTTTCCAAAAGGGAAGGACCCTCCCCTCGAAGAAGACCTCATCAGCCGTCACCATTTTCATGCTAGAGTTCCCAGAGAGAAACTCAAAATCAGCATCACTTGCTCGCTCGCTCTCCGTGACATGGGTGTTCTCTCTCTCGGAGTCATGGACTCCGGAGATGAAGATTGTGCCATTGGTGAAGTCCCCAGAGAAGGAGATTCGTGGGCTCGCTGTCGTCTCAATGCCTTGAGGGGTGGGCTCAGACCTGTCATGGGATTCCATGGTCAGATACTTTGGACTAATGAGCTGTGTTTTAGTGGATGCATGGGAGAGAGTTATATAGAAGAGAGATTGTGCCAGGGTGTGATATCTTTAAAAGCAATGTGTGTACGTAGCTTGATGGATCCAAACCAAGGAAGCTATTGTTGTGTTTGGGATATAGGAACAGCACATGGGAGGCTGAGGAGGAAGAAGACAAGGTTTAAGAAATTTATTCACCTAGTTTAAGTGTTATTCAAGTACATGATAACTACACCATATTAAGTTATGCATACACATCCATGTGGTCATCACATGAGGGATTAGTAACCTCACATGGAAGCAGGAGAAGGGGTCCAATGTGCCAGCAATGTCACCTTGGTTAAAGTCAAAGTCATAACCCCCTGAAATAAAACTTATCTTGTTTCTATTAAAATTCAGATGACATGAACATGCTGGTTACAGAACTTCCATTGTGTTCTTCCATTTTGTTTCATTTGCAGACAGTGATGGACACCTCAGAATATGATGTGTTGGCCTCTCTTTTTATTTTTGTTTTTATTTTAAAGATCTCCTTGACAGGAGACTAATTCATTGGTTGGTGGCCCATGGCCTAATGGTTAAAGGATCAAGAAAATCAATGGCCCACAGAAGCTCACCATCATCTCCATTAAAGCCTTACCCCATCTCCAGAACCTGGTTGACATACCTGCATTCCTACATTCCTGCAGCTTCTGTCTCATGTGCTCTGATCAATTTGGCATTCACAGTTCACACTGCATCAGGTTCTATTGATTTCATTCAACCATTTGGATCATGAGACATGGACCACATAGGCCCCACTGCATTTCAATTCCTAAACTACATACACAGTTTAATAGTCTACAGTGACTCGATATGAAGAAGTGGAAGCCAAGCAACCATGTGGTGCGCCAAAGCCAAAATCATGGAATATTATTATACTACTATCCTTGCCACTGCATGCATTGATGGTGCACAGATGGATAGATTAAATAAAAGTGAGCATAAAAGAGCAGTCTGCATTAATGGGTGAAACCAGATGGTTTGGATTGTGAACCACCTTTTTCTAAAGTTTTATTCAGTGGAAAAGGTGGCCCATCAGATCGAGGGGACAATTCTGATCATCATCCTAAATCAATTGGCACGATTGCATTAGAGAGATCAAAGATCTGATCAATGCCTCTACAGAATTGGGGCACAGATTTTTTTTTGTTTCCTAATAAATTACCGCAATCATGACTCTATTTTATCCATTTATATTGGACCACCATAGATTACTTTTATACTCTTTAACTAACTGAGCAATCAAAGGACCATATCCTTTCCAATGGATGGTCATATGAAAATAAAAAAAAGAGCGAATGTCTACTGAGAAATGAATAACAATATGCAAATTTTACATATGATCAATTTGATGTCGGGTGAGGCTTTTCAAAGGTAAATTTTAAACCGATGCCAAATCACAGTGTGTTAATGGGTGTGAGCTGTTTGAATTTAAGAAGGCAAGTAGGCCTTTTAACCCCATTAATGAGTAGCCTTTCCAACCTACAATTGCTATTGTGTAAAGTATAAACAATTAAGCATTACACATGTGAAAATTAATAGATACATAAGTGTGAATAAAAGAGTTGGGCTTTTATTTGTTACTTCTTTTAAGCAGATATAGACTTGTTTGGACTTCGTTATGGTTTTGGTTAGCGATGAAAGTGGGCCGGGCCAAGCCGGGCTTTGAGAGGCCCTAGGCTCGGCCCTAGTATTTTTTAGTAGGCCCTAGCTCGGCCCGAGCTCGAGAGGGCCTCAAAAACCCTGGCTTGGGCTCGGCTCTTATTAAGTTATGAGGCCCTAGGGCCAGAGCCCGGTTCGATTGAGGCCCTAGGCACGGCTCGTGAGCCCGGCCTGTTTTATAATGATATAGCACTAGCTGAAAGAAAATATTTTCAGGAAAAAAAATCCTGTCGGAATTCAAAGAAATCTGCATATGCAAACCAGAACAAAAAATGGTCAAATGCATGCATTTATCCCATATTCTCATTCCCATAATTTAGATTGCAGCAATAAGATTAACTAAAATAAGAAAGACTCCATAAAAGCAAAGGGAGCCTAGTTCCAACACTCCATAATGGTTCAATGTTAATGTAGATGAGCATTATCAAACTCCAACAATAATACAAATCAAATTAAACTTCAATAGCATCATAGAATAAAAAAAAGTATACGGCTAGCATCATAAAATAAAGGTTTAGGGTTTAGGGTTTATGTATTATTTAGTTCTTAGATTTAGGGTTTAAGGTTCATGGAGTGTTTAGGGTTTAAGGATTATTTATATTGGATTAAAGCTAAGGTTTAGGATTTATGGATTATAATATATCATATATGTATTATATACTGTATAGTGTACATATATATAGGGGGATCTTCAGTGCATCCATCCCTCACCATTTGCGGTGAGGGACACCCCTTTTGGGGAAGTTTTAAGTACAAAAGAGAGGTACAAAAGAGAAGTACACTTCTCTTTTGTACTTGAAATTTCCCCAAAAAGGGTGTCCCTCACCACAAATGGTGAGGGATGGATGCACTTGAATATTATCCATATATATAATATGTATTAATATATATAGGCCCTAGGGCTTACGAGCCGGGGCTTCATCAAGCCCGAGCTAGGCCCTTTTAAGCAAACAGGCCTCCTATTAGGCCCTAGCTCGGGCCGAGCCTATAACGGGCGGTCCACGGACGGCTTGGCCCACTTTCACCCTTAGTTTTGGTATTTTTTAAGCAAAGCCCATTTATGCCCTGAGGGGTTTATTTATTTATTTATTTATAATGATTTCTGATTTGGGTCTCTCTGTTGCTTTGCCTTTTAGCCATTTTTCTACTGAATTTCTAACCTTTTGAAAGAAATAAATTCTATCAAAAGGAACTGGAAGTAAAAGATCGAAGGTGGAGATCTCTCCACACTCAACTTTTACTATGGTAAAAGTTCATTACGATAAGAGCCTGTGGAACAATGGAAGCTGCTCACTATTGCAATCTTGAGGTTGTGCGTTGAGCGGGGTGGGCGGAGAGAGAGGAAAATGATTACCCTGGAGATTTTGTAGGAATTAGATAAATTGGCCCCTTATGAAAGCGGAATTTTCTATGTTCAAGTTTCTATGCTATCGGTGCACATGGCCGGATCAGCCCAGGCTTGGATATATAATCTAGGCCTGTTTAATATTTGGAGGGGATTTGGTTAAGTGATAGAAAGCCCAAGGTGAGCCCGGCCTGAATAAGGAGTGTTTGTAATTTAGTGATTATTGGTTCTCCCTGTTATTAGAAAGTCCGAACATGTGACAAAAAGACCCCTTTAGCTTGACTTGAGTGACTAAATGGCTGGGTTTGGGCCTTGCTGTGCCTCAGCCCGGTCTGACCCGGTCCATGAACACCCCTGCTATTAAGGTCCTTCTACACTGAAGGCTTTGCATAGTTGTGGTAGAGATTACACATTCGGGCACTTTGATTCATAAAGGCCTGTTTATTATGAATTTCTGGACTTGGATAAATGGGTCGGTAACCATGTGCATAGTTGCATTTAGGGCATTTATTTTCATAAAATACATAGGAATTCATCGCCCCAAGTATTAAAATTGAATATCAAAAAATAAAGCATCAAATACATGGGGATCATGAATAAACTAACTGCCCTTACCCTAATAACTCATATCCTAGGAAAGCCAAAGTCCTATCTATCTCATTACCTTGCAATCATCACCCATCAGTTTGTTTGGGTAACGACCTTGGAGAGGAATCCTTTTTAGTTTTCCTCAATTTTGAGGGAAACCCACATTTGGATGAAGAGAGGAAAATTGAGAGAGGATTTTTTGAATCCTCTCAACCCATCAAAAATCCTCTCTTCCATTGATTCCTCAATGTCTACCTCCTCCCCCATCGAATTTTGAAAATTCACAGAGGCAAAAAAGCACCTGGTTACAATGAGTGACTCCTATTGGATTTGTCCAAACCTAGAATCCAGTGAATCCTTAAGAGAGGATAGCATGGTTCTAGCGGAACCAAGGAATGCTCTAGATAATGGATTCTTCTCTGTTTTCCAAACATGTCCTCACCCCTTCAACAATCTTAAAGAGTAAGTAGGTTTATCTATTATAAACCTTTGTATTCAATTCCCATGAATTTCATGCAAAGAAACGGGCCCTAATTCACACCACAAAAGGGTTGTGCATATGTCTATTTAAATGTGAATACAATAATAAGAAAAATGCTCATGTTTGCTATCACAAGATTGATAAGCATTTTTGCTAATAATTAAGGCTATTAATTTCCACCAATATAATACATTCGGTAGAATTTGTATACACATATTAAAATAGATTTTTTTTTATAATAAAAAGTGTAGGTAGAATAAATGGAGATTTTAAACCAAGGGGTCAAGGTTAAGGAGGGGTTAGCAACGATCATGTAGGTAGGGCCCACTTAACCATATTAACAATAACTAAAATCTGCTTGAGTTCATTAACTGCAATGGACGAACTAGATGTTCTAGTCCAACATAACTTTACTCAATTTGCTTAGTTAATACTCAATAGGTCCAATTGAAATAACTTGTATTATGATGCTAAACAACCTTGCATAAGATTGTATTAAAGTAGGCCACTATTATGGGAATGATATCCTTCATGGGACATAGTATCCACCTCCTATAGTCGGCTTACATGTGATAAATTTAACTCCCTCACACTCACTACTCTCCGTCAATTGTAACAAGACCCAATTTGGCACTCATCTGAATTGTATCCGCCTTTGGATTGAGCGAAGAGAGAGAAAACATATAAACTACACCAATAAACGCAAGACCCTCAAATAATGTGTTTAGGATTGTTAATTGGATCTATTTTTTTGTGGGCCTGTAATCCATAATGAGGGCTTCGCAATTCCAGGTCTCAATTAATTAGCATCCATCAGGCGAGTCTTACAGACTATCCTATATGGATCTATTGTAAAGAAAATCCTAGGGTAGAAAAATACCTATCTTAAATAATGTTATATGAAATTACTCATTTTGTCAACAGACAAACACACTCATTGTTGAGTGGGGTTGGCACCTCAGAATCACACGTACACATACCCATCCTTGGGTCTTCGGGTTGATAGTATCACCCTACCAGTAGGCCAACCTAGCAAAAGAAAATTAAATATAGAAGAAATTACTCATATCATGATCTCCTTTTGATAACTTCTGTTAAAATAAAATCACTTTTTAATAGAGACATTTCAGAATTGCATAGAAGATGACTAATATAAATTTTCAATATATTTAATATGAATATAAGAAGAGCTCTTTGAAAGTGCCAAATGAATGACAAGTGATTAAGTGAATTAACTAAAAAAGGGGCAGACCAGACCCCTTTTTTTTTTTGCTTCTTTCAGAGATCAGTCAGAGGACATCCATTCAGACCACTTATCATGAGTTAAATCTAATGGTGGGACCAAATCATATAGAAATAAAATTTGAGCATATGCTACTAAAGGGGATGATATTCAACTCTAATGGTTCCGATTATTAGTTAGGTGGGCCCCACAGTGAGTTCCACGCAGTTTCATGGAAATAGTGTAATAGACCACTAGAGGATCTGGACTCCATGTCAACATTATGGGCATGCTTTGGCAAAATTCATAAGAATTTTTAATGTTGGGAATTTCCAATATTGATGGTACAGTTGTTCCCTAAAGCATTAATTTAGAAATGCTATATTTCTTTGTTAAAATTATGAATTCCTCCAAGTTGAATGGTCACAAATGTCCTTTTGAATTCTCAGAGTCCATCATCTGACATTAATAACTGCTTATCTAATAAGATAGATTTTTGAGTTCCGTATGGACGGAAGGATTTGGAGAATTTGTAAATTCTTTGTACAAGAGTGCTATGAATTCTGCTAAATAAATGGGCCCTAGGGTGCACACATTTTCCTTGGATCTTTTCATGCACATCTCCTAGTGAGGCCCACCTGATCACCAATCAGAATGGACTACACACAAATGTCCTCTTGACAGTCACCGATCCTTTTTTTTTTAATGCACTGGGCCATTGGATTGATTATATATGTGTGTGCGTGTGTTTATTTATTTATATATTAAACCGTTAAACTTGTGAGCCATGGACGAAAAGGTTAGGATGATCTGATAGGCCTCCAATTTTATACAGAGGCAGGGTCCCTTTAGATCTTTCAATGCCCCACAACCCCATTAATTGGTGGGGCCTGAAGTAGGGCCCACGAAGAGATGTTCATGGGTGCACAACATTAAGAGGTGTTTAGGTGATCCTCCCTCTGGATTATGATGATCTACCATTGAAGATGAAAATGAACAACCTACAATATTGGACATGTTGCATGTGCTTAGGCCATTGGATTCTACCAGATACAACAATGATCTGTAGATGATTAGCTCATAAAAAGTCAGTTCCATTACTCACCTAGTCATGAGATCATGCCAATGACAGTTGGATTGGTCAAATAAAAATCTGCAAACCACTCACAACCATAATAAACCTTTGGGGATGGGTAAGCAACAGATAAAATGATCCAGATCATCACTTTAGCATCATCACTTTTTCTTTTTTCTTTTTTCTTTTTTTTTTTCTTTTGGTAAATTTTTTTTAGCAACATCACTTGAACAATCCTTTGGCAGATTAGTAGAATGAAATTATCCCATGTGGTGTGAAATTAGAATATCTGGTAAAATTTCTTTCATGACATTTTGATATCATCTTCAAATTGATTCGAATGAACCAAAAGAACAAGTTAAAAGGACACTTTTTTAGAATCCAAATTTTTTTAAGAATTTCATCATGTCAACCAACTCTAGAATTATACGATGCAGAATCCACATTAGCACACGACCTATTGACATGTACAAGACAATATCATTTCAAAAATATAGGATTTATACATAGCATTCATACCATAATGAGTTAAAAATGAAGATATATAAAAGGTGGATTTTCAAAATGAGCATCAAATAACCTTTCAGTTCTACGTAAAAGAATCAAAAGGAGATTGGAAATAAATAAGTCAACCATCACCCTAGTAATTCAGTTTTCATTTTCTTTTGATTCTATTTCCTAAAAGAAAATGTTATTTGATGCTCATCTTTTGAACTTCATTTATGAATTCCTATGCATTTTAATGCAACAAACAAGCTCTATGAAAAAGCTTATATTAATAGACTCAATTTTCAAACTTTATAGTAGGGCCCACCTATTAAAACTCCAAGCTACTCAAAAATAGACTTCCTCCCATTGTAGAAGTGTTGGTCCAATCAAAAAATTAAATATTTGATATAATACAATCTTATTCATATTCATTAATAAAGTTTTCTATTAAACGACATATCATTCAAACAGTGGGATCAACTCTATAGATTTACAAATAGATGATAACCACTAACAAGTAGGATAAACAGTGATGCATTGCCCATTTATCCAAAACCACAAAAGGGTATATTTAATATAACGGGCACACATTCTTTTTTATTTTTATTATTTCTTTTCTTTTGAAAAGCCCATGGTGACGGAGAATATTAAGAAAAATCCTCAATATAATTAGATGATAGAAATATTCTTGTTTTCTTTAACATGGAAAACTTTCCCCTGCTCACAATGTGCATAGGCATGGCGTATCTAGACGATTACACAGGTGGGATCCAACTTTGATATTCACTGGCTATATTGGCATCGTGCACATGCGCAAGAGAATATTTTCCGTTTTACATAAGACATATGACAAACCTTACAAAGCCTTTACTATATAGCCTACAAATTGCCTTGGACCTAGTCATCTATTTTTAAATTTTTTTTTTTATTATATGGATATGTTAGGTCCAATATAATTGAAACAAGGTTTTTAAAATGATGATGATGATGATGATAATGGATATATAAGGCTTTTAATCCAGCACGACTAATCTCTTAGTGGCACCCGCTAACACACGTCGGATAAATCTGGAGTGAATTTCTAATAGTTGACGTGAGAGCAAACTCAAACATTACGTGACTCCTCCACCCACTCAGACATGGGTTCTATTCAAGTCTTCTAAATTTCTGAAAAACACGAAAAAAAGAATCTTCAATGTCTTCATATCTCTTACTTTTCCTAAATAATATGAAGAGGCATCCCATCGACCTGTCTGGTTTCAAAGGACCCAGGTTTGGATCAGCATTGCATGGTCGGAGCTTCTCTGACAGAAATTAAAATAAAGGTTCTTGTCCCTGACACACAAAAAAGGCATGTGATGGGTCCCACCCATATGCAGTCAATAGGGGTGACTATATCTGTGGGTGCATACATATATTAGATGTCTTGTCATTGTACAGGACCTATATGACTCAGAAGGCGCCTTGTCGTCGTCTCTCGTGACCGCACATGCTCCTTGCGAGCCACAATAGCACCCTGGAATGCCCTGTTTCGTTGCAATGAACCAATCAGGTTAGCCCTATGGATGCAAATGGATCAGGGTTGAAGCTTTTTTTCTTTTTTCTTAATTCTTTTTAAAATCGTGGGTATCTTTTGAGTCTTTCTATTCCTCGGAGTGGCACCCGCTAGAGGGAGTTACCATTTCCACGTACCAAGCTCTTCATTTCACATTCCTTTGCTTTTCACATCTTTTTTTGTTTCAAGATTTCTCTCCGCACACCCTATTGTCCCCCAAATACCCTTCTCTCTCCCTGTCTCTGATACCGCCTTCCTCCCTTTCCCTATCTCTCCATCCCCTTCTTTGCCTTTCCTTCTCCTTATCTCTCTCCCTCTCCCTTCATCTCCCTGTTGCCACCCGCCGCCCTCTCTCCCTTTCTTTCTCCCTCTCCCTGTTGTTCGGCCTGACAGGGAGAGGGAGAGAGGAAGGGAAGGTGGGGCGGAAGGGGTGGGCTGGTCGCCGGGCGGAGGGGCGGGTCAGGAGGCCAACGGAGGTGGGCGACAAGTGAGGAGAGGGAGAGAGACATGGAGAAGGAGAGGGAGAGAAAAAAAGGGAGAGGAAGAGAGAAATGCAAAAGGAGAGGGAGAGGGGTCGAGCATGAGGGAGGTGGGTTTTGGGCGGAGGTGGGCGGCGAACAAGAAGAGGGAGAGGGGTAGTTTGAGGATTTTCTACAAGGGTATTTTAGTCATGAAGAAAAGAGATGTCAAAGGAGAGGCTTTCACTGTGGCATTAGTGGCTCTCCCGATAAATCCACAATCGTACATTGGCCAAATTTTAAACATAGAAGGTGGGGAGCAAACCCACACCGCATTAATATATTTGAAATGAGTGTTTGAGGGTTTAATCTAGAGAAATATTGATTTAAAAGGAGTGAAACTCCATAATGAGGGCCACTTATTGGAATTCAAACCATTAAAATAAATGCTCTCCGGGTACATGGGGTATCATCGAGTTTTATGTCAATGCGGATCTCAAAACGCGCAAATATGATTCAAGCTCGATCACCTTCAAATCAAGCCCCCACATTTCCATTTATAATCCACTTGCATGTTTGTGAACAAAAGTTAATTAGAAAATATTAAATATTTTTTTTATTAATGTTTAATGTTTCATCTTCGTAAATGGAATATAAGAAAATGCGGGGTGGAGGGGAGGGCGTGGTGGTTTAAGATATCACTTTCCTATATAACTCTTTGGCCTTTAGGTCAAATACAAAGAATTTTAGTGTACATCAAGCTAGGTATGAGTTTATCTTGACCTATGCCTAACCCAATCTGCAATCATCCCTATTGAGACTGAAAATGTGCTACTTTTATTAGCAGTATAATAAAAGGAGTTTTATCGACAAAAACTAACTATAGAGTATAGACATCTAAGATCCGACCCAATTTTCTAGATTATTTGGATTTAAGTAGGTGGGATCTTCTTTCACTCAATGGCTTCCATTATTTAGGGCTTGTTTGGTTGAGAGCATATCTGACAAGAATTCCTCTTATTGGAAACTCCCAATAGAAATGTAGGTCTTGTCAGCGTAATTACTGACAAGAATTCGTGATGCTAGAGATCTTGCACAGTGATGTGATGGTTGTCCTTGTGCATTTTTCAAATCCCATGTTTTTATGCTAGAATCTTGAATTTCAACCACTTGAAAAGTCACTTTAATTCTTTGGAATTTCCAAATTCCTACCCCTTAAAGCATTTTTAGATGCTCCAGCAAAGAGGTTAATTCAAGAATTCCACCCACGGGAATAGCTTTTGGAGAATTACATTTTTTTTTGACATGAATTCTTTATACTCTTTAGAAGAAATAGGCTTGCAAAGGTTATCCATTCCTCATTTAATTGGATTTAGGTGGTTGGATTTTACCGAACTTACAAAAAGAAAAAATAACTTTTGACCGGCTGAATTACCCTACTTCTAAAATACAAAATGCTCTTTTGCCATTAGCATTTGAAATTCTATAAACAACATATCTCCGAGTGCTTGTAATAAAAAAGACCCAAGGCATTTCATTGTATAAAAGCTAAGTTTTAAAATTTAATCAATATAAGTAAATAAATTATCTCAATCTATTCCTGTGGAAGAAATATATCATTTACAAATTACAATCTACTTTCACTGGCCACAGCCTATTTGCACGACCATGGAATCCTTGCCGTCTCCAACATGTTTGGCCTTACATTAGACATTGGCACCTGCATAGTGATGTGTGATGTGGCCTTCAATTCAATATGGATTTGTACATACTGAATTGTGGACCTCGAACCACGTCTTATCAAAACATTCAACAACAACCACCACCCAAAATGCTTGAACTATCACTTCATGGCCCAACGATTGACAAGAATAATGCTTGGAGGCCTTTTAAAGTCAATTATCTAAATCACTGTGTCTGTATGCCCACCAATCAGACATAGGCCATTTGTCAAGTTAGTGGTGATAGGCCTAAAAGAATTTGGTCCCACAAAGTGAAGAGTCGTCTAGTCTGTGAATCTGGTCAGCCTACCATCAGACACCCTCCAAATCCTGATGCAGTTTCTCTCCTACAAGGACTTTTTTCTTTTCTTTGGGTATTGACTGTAACATTTGCCCTCACAACCGACATACTTTAAATATTTTCCACAAAACTATTTTTATATCCATATTCGATATCACACGGCCTTAAGGTATCACATTTTGCTATATCGCAGGCGCTAGGACATCGCGCAATATAATATGTGCAATATCACACTGCCCGTAAGAATCTATCCAATGGAGATGTTGAATTTATTTTGATAGCTGATGTGGGAAATTGAACATTTACAATTTGACATCTCTATTGGAGACAACTCCACCCATATGCCCAATCTAATATATTATTTTTATTTTTAATGTACCTCTTTTATATATTAAACCCAACTCATGCACAATACTCCGTTTAGAATAAAATAATATAAAATATAATTTGGCATCTCACTTTTTTATATGTTAAATTTGACATCTCATTCTCCCATATACCAAATGCCACCTCATTTTTGGCATAACTATTGGAGTGAAAATCCATACCAAAAATCTGATGTGGCATTATGTCCACCTTGAATTTGACATCTCTATTGGAGATGCTCTAAGATATCGCACGAGAAAAATACTTAAAATTTGATCTCTCAATGGCGAATACCAAGTCCAAGGCAACTCTCTAGGCAATACCATCGGCCTTTATTCTTTTTTTAGAACACTCCCGTCGGGTAAGGACTTGATGACCGTCTCATTGGAGTCTAGTTTGTTTCAGTACCAATAGCCACTTTGAATAGAGCAATCCATTTTAATATGGGCCTTTTTGTAGTGTAAGTTCAAATTTGGGTTAAATGGGTAGAATGAACTCAAACCATTTAACAATTGGGTCTGAAATGTCAACTCAGAATCAATTAAAAAATAAAAAAGCCCAACTCCAGAATTTGGGATTATTGGTAAAAATTTAGTCCCAAGGGCCATCCCTAGGTGTGATTCGGATCACAACAATATTTCATGTTAATTTCTTGAAAACCTAGTTACATACCGATTTGGTGATAATCAAAACTAGCACCAATACAATAGCAATATAGACCCCACCAATTCATCCTTTTAGTGTTGGTTTCAAAGACTTTTTGGAATCGTTCCGTCCTATTAAAATTCGGGTTTGGATCCTTGTTTCTGATAAGTGGTTCGGGTCTGGTTCCACCTTGGTTCGGACCAGTGGGCCCAAGGCTCGACATATTACCTCCTTTTTCAAGAATCTCTCCTAAAAATCAAGTTTTTTCCTATATCATTCTCTACCTAGACCCATAATTGGATCCCGACCCATTCCGTATACAGTTCTGGTTTCGATTTCGATTCCATCTTCTCATTAACGGTTCCCCTTCCAGAACCAAGAAATCGGTTCCTAAATAGGTCCAGGTCCATCTTCTCATTAACGGTTCCCATTTCGAAATCGACCTGTCACATCCCTAACAAAGGTTATGAGTAGGTACTCGTTTTTTTGTCTCATTTTAATTCATTTTTCATCAAACATGAGTGCCATAAGAGCTTACTCTTTTTTATTACTGCTTTTCAAAAAAGACTTTTTTAAAGCTTTAGAAATCCAATTCCTCAATCAAATGGGATGAAGGACGTAACATGGAGATGTAGAGAACGCCTCCTTACCCAAGTGGCAAGGAGTGTCAGTTTTCACCTAGCCGTCTAGGGTCCAAACCCTTGATGAGGTGTTATAGTACATGTTTTCAGTACCTTTGCAGGAATAGCTACATATTTGCGGGAAGAGCTACATACTTCCATTTTCATGAGGGAGGAATCTTACATTCTTATCCTTTTGATGAAATTGAAATCCTCTAAATCAAGAAAAATTAGTTCTTTTATTCCTTTTCTATTTTCTTAAGGAGAACACATTGCGACAAACAAAAAAAAAAGAAAAAGAGTCGCACAGAAAATCATGACAAACAGATTTCGCCCATTGCACAAATAGCTCTACAAAATCTTTAACCGATCGAGACAAATGGAAATTTGAAACAAATTTAACTTTATTCTTCAATTCTCACATTATAAGGGCATGTTTGTGTAGCCCATTCCTACGAAAAACTCCTTTTCCATGTATTTGGTGCAGCAGTTTTCCACAAAACTGTTTTTTTGCCACGTCGGCTTTTTCCTTCCTAGACTTGGAAGTAGACTTCCTATGGGGGTATGGAAAGTCAGTTTTCAACGGAAAACTGAGCCCCCATTTCCTCACTCTTACCCCCACTCCACCCGGCCACCATCGTTCTCCTCCCTCTGTTGCTAACCCCACCCACCCGACACACATACCGTCACACCCACCCACCCTATAATTTTCATTAAACAGTAGTTTTTACTAAAAAAAAATCCATAGCTTCACCGAGCATCATCAATTCATTGAGAAAAGACTTTTTGCATTAAACTTAAAATTTTAACTTCTTCGTTAAACCTTCGATATTTAAAGATCATAAAATTTACTGATAAGGAATTTCAACTTTCCGTAAAAGTTACCTCCACACAAACTTGTCCTAAACGAATTACAGCACTAAATGACAAATAACCGATCTGCCAAAAATAAAAAACCTCAGTGCCTGAATGTGATAAGATCTCCACTGAACTGCAACAAACCAATACATGCATTCATCTCAACGAACCCAATCCATCTACTCATGTACAGTGGCAGCAAGTACACAACCAAACTTCTCGGCAGCTCCCATGTGCCCTCCTCCTGTCCTCCTTTAACTCCCCCACTTCATTTACAAGCAACACCAACCACTCTCTCTCTCTCTCTCTCATGCAACAAAGGAAGAACCAGACAGAAGAAGAAGAAGATGATGATGAAGAAAAGACCATGAAAAAAGAATAGGCAGATGAAGAAAGATCCAAACACCAGACGCACCACCATTCTCTCCTCTTCTCCCCCATCTCCTACTTCTTCATCTTCTTCAGACTTTGAATTCATCATCTCTCTCTCCCCCACCTCCAAAAAATCCTCCTCCCTCCTCTGCCCAGCTGATGAGCTCTTCTACAAGGGCCAACTCCTCCCCCTCCACCTCTCCCCCCGCCTCACCATGGTCCGCACCCTCCTCGCCTCCTCCTCCTCCTCCTCCGACACCGCCACCGCCTCCCGCGACTCCACCGCCAGCTCCAACTCCTCGTACGACCTCTCCCTCGACTCCGCCCGCCCCAGCTCCGCCACCGACGACGACGACTTCAAGAAGCCCACTTTCCACCCATCCAACAAGAAATCCAAGTACTTCTCCTTCTCCAAGCTCTCCTCCGTCTTCCTCCGCAAAGACCCACGAACCCCATTAGAGAATTCCAGCTCTTCCTCCAAGAAAATCGCTTCATCTGCCAAAGAAGTCATTAGGAAGTATGTGAAGAAGGTGAAGCCTCTTTACGAGAAATTCACGCCCAAACAGTCGAAAATGGCGGCTTCTTCTTCCTCTGATCGGCCTTTGATGGTGAGGAATAGTCCAGCTGATTGCAATGCACCGATTAGAAGGTATGGGAAGAGGGAGAGTTGCTCGCATTCGTTCTCCGGGAATTTGAGGTACCCCAGAATGAGGAGCTGCACTGTGAGCTGCCCGTCGTCGATGCGGTCTTCGCCGACTCACTCCGGCGTGCTTCGAGGTGGTCGAGGGGTTTATGCGAGCTCGTCTTCCATGGAGGAGTTGCAGAGTGCAATTGAAGGTGCCATTACGCATTGTAAGAGATCCATGAATGAGTTCAATGAGAAGAAAGTGGGTCTTGTAGAAGCACTTGTAGATGGTTGAGTGATGAGTTTTGAGAGTGTTATCAAGAGAATTCATGTGGGGGTTTTGATTGGAATATCTTGATATTGGGGTGTTTGGGATGGGGAATTTGGAAGAAATTTGGAAATGCTTGTTGTTTGAAAATGAGAAAGTCTCTCTCTCTCTCTCTCTCTCTCTCTCTCTCTCTTCCATCTTTTGATTGATTGGGGTATTAATGTGTGGAATCTGAACAATTAGTAGGCCTGTATGGATTAGGAGAAATGGAAGAGAAAAGTGTCTTTAAGTTCAAATTTGTACATGGGACATTTTTTTTTTCAACTACAGTTTCTCCTCATCCAAACAAGCACTTGGATTCATGAAAGAAACTGCTTCTGCTGTGTTTCTCGCAGAGGCCACATGGCCTTGGCAAAGTTATCTTGTGGTTTTCTTTTCTTCAGAAATGGACACCCTTTGTGAAGAACAAAAAAAACATAATAATGCCTGGAATTGGAGCACTAGAAAGGCCTGAATGGATGTGGAGAAAACTGTCCACAGTTTGACTATAGACTATGGAGTATGGACAGTTTTCTTCACCAACATTTTCACCTCATGGTCCTCATCCAATCAGGCAATAGGGCTAGGTTGACTGTATCACTCTGTCAAAGTCTTGATCTATTTTGTAGAAGTGATGAATGAGTGTGAGCTTACGGTGTGATGGGCTTGGGCAATGACCGAGTATTAGACCCTCCCACCCAAATCCGATTGAGTTAATCCCAAATTTGTCACTCATCTGAATGTTACTGAATGTTGGATTAAAAGGATGCCTTCTAAAATCATTTAGCTTGAGGGTCATAGCTAGAGATGATCTCATGCAGTTATTATTTTGCACACCTAGAAAGTTGATTGAGATCTTTCATCCTCGACCTCCACATAATTGTAATAGCCCTATGAGGGTGATCTAGGGTTTGCCGCACATATGTGTGTGGGCTACATAACTAGATCTCGTCTAGTGGGGCTTATTAGGCCCCTTGAAGTTTGCCACCTGCAATGTTTTGAGCGATTTTGTCTTGTACAGCTGCTCCATTTAAGAGAGATGAAAAGACAGAGGGCTATCCACAGTGTAAAAATTTAAAGATTTTCCCTTATTTCTCAAAATAGAAAGTAAAAAAACAATCTTCTTAGGTCATTAAATGACCAAAAAAGTCATCTACTTCTTATAAAAAAAAAAGTTAAAAAAATTACTTGTCAAGCAACTAAAGATAAAAATTCGTTACATCATCATTAGGCCCCCTTATATTTCACTCTCTCTTGTTTTGAGACCGACTTCACATCACTTTACTTACAAATAAATTGTTCAAACAAGCTCTAAGATCAAACATTTGCTCTTGAATTGTCAAAGTTTAACAGCGCATTTGGTAACCATCCTTGTTGTGGATTTCTTGCTATTCTTTCTCGCTTGTGAGGAAAATCCAAATTTGGCAACAGCTGCTACCGTATAAGAGGAATCCTTAAAATACAGAGAAAGTCTAAAAAAGCGGAGAGAACAAACGATGGACCTCCCCTCATCGCATTCCGCAAATGCACGTGTTCAAGGATTTGTAGATGAACAATGACAAGCCGTAAAATAGTGGTTACCAATTTTTTCTTTGGAAACCCACCTTATGAGATTCACGATCATGATCTAAATTGTTAATTATGTTTATAAAGTCTAAAATGGCTAGTAGGTGAAAAATCAGTCGTTGATTCCTTATATATTTTGAGATATTTTCAAAAAATCTCAAACCATTTTATCACGTTTTTTGGACTTCTATGGGCCCGTTTTAAAAATCCAAATCGTTCAAGCCCTTTAAAACGCCTAAAACAGTTAGAAGATCAAATTTGGTTGTCTGATTCCTTATAGATAAAGAGAAAATAGAAAAAATAAAGGATGATTGTTGATTGTCCATACAAGACCTTTTAATTGAACAGTAAGGACTCGGTTTCCGAGAACAGCGCATGGCGGTGAATTATTGGTGACCGTTTTTTGTGGAACCCTTTCTTATGGGTCCCACTTGGTTGATCTGAACCGTTGATCTTGTTGCTACTTGCAAAATGGCCTTATGGTCAATTTCAGCCGTTGATTCGCCACATATTTTGAGATATTTATAAAAAAATCCCACACAAAAATATTATTATTATTAATTTATGTAGGATCCGCAGTGAAAATCTAAACCCTCCATCATCGCCAAGAGCGACTAGTGGTTCAATTCTTATGGCTTGATTCATCAAAGATATTGTAAGAAAATGACAAAAAAAACTCATGATCGACGGATGTAGCATATGCAAATCCATAGAATCAATGCTGTTGCCAAACCTGAATTGAACTGAATCTTTCTTCACAAAAAATTCTCCCCAAAAGAAGCATTGTATGAAAGAGTGGAGGAATCCTTTCTCTCATTGCATGAAAGAGGCTGCTCATGCAATTTTCTATGGTCATGCAGGAAGAGTTTCTGCATGAAATATTTTGACCGGCAAATGTCAGGCCTCGTGAACCGGATCAAAATCCCACATTTTTAAAAGCTCAAATTGAGTGGACCTTATCAGATCTAATGGTACTCAATCAATGATGTGGATCCCATACGTTTTAACGTTTATGAACGTAGTGCACTGCAGCACCGGTGTATTTGATCAAGTGGTAGTACTTCATAGTTCTGCATGGAACTTAAGAGCATCAGGTGAAGGTACTGCCTCCATTTCTGTTCTTCTTTTCCAGGCTTTCTAGCCCTTTAGCCCTCTAAAGCCTGACCTGATGCATCTTGAAATTCAGATGGGTTTCTGCCCTGTCCCTTTCCATGCTTTCATGGCTCTTGTCTCACCCTGCCGGCATACTGTAAAAATTTTGGTATTCCATATGGGGCTTCTACTGGCACCATAGATATTTCTCTCTTCACTACACTAAATGATAAAAAAATAAAATTTTTCTAAACTACCCCTCCCCCGCCTGATATATGTGTCTTGTACTCTTTATAATTGGGATTTTGAATATTAAAATGTAGGTATACTTTTCTTAAAAAAAAAAAAAAAAAGAGGAAAATTATACTTTCTTTTTCTTTTTTCTTCATCCAACAAAAGGCCCGAAAGCAAGAGATTGACCACACACACGTGAGAAAACAACCTATTCAAATGAAAATGGAGCCAACACACACACAAAAAGGGCGTACCTAGTGTTCAAACCATGGCCACTTGTTTTGCGAAAAGTAATTAAGTTTCATTTTAAAAGAGAATTTTAAAAAGTTAATCTCTCACCTTTTGGTTTCGCGAAATCTTTACCTTTGTTCTCTCTTATATTAAACATTTGCTTCACTTCATCGGTAAAGTAAATTAACCAAACAAGCAATTTATTATATACTTGTTGTCATTTGATATCATTGCATCTAAACATTAATCATACTTGAGCTGCCATCATTGTGTGGGCCCAAACCCCGACCCGTGATCCAACCCGGATGTAACTAAGAGAAAAAAACAAACAAAAAATAGCATAGCCACAGCCTGCAGGGTTACCGTTGTATAAATTTGTGGTAAAATAGAAATTTCCACTTTTCCTCCTCTCAGAGTGGAGGAAAAGTGTCAGTTGCCTGTTTACCACCTCTGCAAGTAGGGGTAAGGCTGGAAATGCAATATTTCCGAGGAAAAGTTGAAAATACAACTGCATGAGTGCCCCAATTCATTCCGGGCCTTTGACATTTCATTTAACATAAAATGAAAGAATTCATAATTTTTGTAAAGCGGTCCCTCACACAACAGAGAGCCAGCACACACGTGGGAAAACAACCCATTCAGGTGAAAAAGGAGCCAACACACACTCAAAGAGGGCGTACCTAATGTTCAAACCATGGGCAACCAAGTCTACTGTTCCATTTCCAAAAAAAAAAAAAAAAAATTGCAGTTAATAACAGTTTGCTTGTATCAATTGGAAATTTCTGATAAGAATATCAATTATTATATCCTAGCCTTTTAGATTCCATATCTTGATACACAAAAGAGTATGGTCTCATGGATGATCACTTTTGGGTTATAGACTTCTCCAAATTTCAGCTTCCAAAGTGTACAGGGTATTTTAGCATTTGTCTATCTTGGTTAGGGACAACATTTATAGCAACTGGGGGGAGGATTACTTTTAGCACTTGATACATACTATCAAAAGAGGTAGGGCAATAAAAATTTTAGGCTACAAAGTGGGTACAAAATATTAAGCTGATCAAATGATATCCTTAAATTCCACAATCAATGTCTTTTGAAAGATTTTTGTACATGGAGCATATTTTTGAAAAGTTCATACATTTCACATACTATCAATATGCATGTTAAATGACCACATCTCATTACTTCCCAACAAATTGGGTCCCACTTGTTCCAATTCTTTGGACGATATAGATTTGAGCCCCCCCCCCAACATTAATTATCACCATTTGATGTGGGTGGGCTATGGTCAAATTCCCTACATGGAACTGTCATTGTGTCCTAAAACTCAAAAGGGATCACTTCTCTTATAGAGATACTCTTACTCTATTATATATATTTTGGATCTATTGATCATCTTTCCTGTGGGCTTCTTTCTCATTGACTCTTACCAGATGCACCCATGTGCCTTGGATTAAATGATTCCAAGCTCTTGATTAATTAACAAGTTTAGCTGAGGATTGAGGGCAGCATTGATCAGGGAAGATCTAACCATTTTTTATATGCATGAGATGCTTCCTTGTTCTCGTTAGCCAATAAGAAATGGGGGTGTGTCCACTGTCTACATGGTATAAAAACAAACAAGATACTCTGTGAGAGCACCAAGTTACTCATCTCGAATATGTGTTGAAAGCTGTGCCATTGAAATTCTTTCCAGGGTAATCTTGAGGGAAAGACATTTTGAATTTTAAAATTTGGGACATTCTAATAGCTATAACAACCATTTTATTGGAACAAATTACATATTCTGATGTAGTTTAGATCTCTCTCTCTTTTTTTTTTCAAAGTCAAATGGGCAAATTTGGTGAATTCAAAGAAATTATTGGGATTTGAAATTTATGGACCAAAGCCCAAAAATTTACTCTAGGGGAAAGTTAAGAAGTAGTAAATGTTTATTTATTTTTTATTTTTTGAGGATGTTTTAAATTTATATAAAGCAACCAAAGACGTGTAAATCCGGCAAAAGTGAAATTGCATTTGGATGCAAGAGAGGAATATTGATGTTTTGATTTTCTGTATAACTGAGCTCACCGTTTAATTGTTTGGTACGACATGTTTTTCTTACTGAGCAAAAAATGAACTAATTTTCTTTTCTTTGAAAGAGAATATTTTAATTTCCTACATAGGAAATAGGAATGCAATTTATTTATAGCTGCATGACTCCTCTAAGCTCACTCTTGCACCGCAGGTTCTTTGTGTCCTTGAGCAGCTCTATGGGCCCAAAATACATCATTTTTTCAATCGAACTCTCTGTCTCTCTCTTTCTGCGTGAGAAACTGAAATGGCCTTACCCAACTAAGTTGATGGCTTAGCTTGGTTAGACCATGGGTGCATGAGTGAGAGTCTTTAAGTTAGAGTCCCCAATGTAGCAGGAAAAGAAAATTTTGGAGAGGCAAAAAAAAAAAAAAAAATGAAAGTGGGAGAGAACTTGCAACAAAAAAATCATCTAGCTAAAGATTAGCAAAAATATGCTCTTGGGAAAATTATCATCTTTGCCAAAATGCCTGACTATTTTCAGATTTAGGGCATTCTTGAGATATTGTTGAGAGAATTTGTAGAAAAAGAATTAATTTTTAAATAATATGAATAATAAATAAGCAAAAAAAAAAAACAAATATTTTTAAAGTTCCTTATTCTTTCCCATTTTTATTTGAAGCTATTAGAGATATTTTCAATTTTGGGGTTATATTGAAATCTCCACAATGTCTGTTCCAGGTTATCTGCCTCATGTTATTACCTCACAGTGTTTTCAAATTGCTGAAATTTGTGACTGTCTTAGACCATGGAGGAGCCAGAAGATGGAGGTTTTGCTTTCACAAAATGGAGCAAAGCTTACTATTGTACTTAATTAATTTTTTATTTTTTATTTATACTTTTTTTGCTGAAATTGGAGAAATGGTACTTTATGATTTTGGTGGTTGTTATTTTGACAAGCAAACCAGAGTTTTCAAGAACAGCTCTTTTAATATATGAATTTTGAAGACAAATAATTTAGTCCTCACCTCTTTATCATCCATTTGTCAAACTCAACTTAGCATGAATTCCATTCCAAGGAATTCAATGTGACCAAACAAAAGAGGGCCTCTCTATAAAATACATATCCTATCCATCATCCCTCTTTAGCCCCATTTGCCAAAAAAATATATCTATATATATTCAAAATAATAAAACAAGTAAATAACTAAATAAAGGAGAAATAAGTTGGGTGAAGTTGGGCTCACCAACATATAAAATAAAATGCATGAAGCAAAGTGGTTGAAATCATTTGTCTAGCACATGATAAATAGACAGTGGGCCCAATTCAGATCTAGAGTGAAATTTATCAACTTTTAGCTATCTAATTTCAAAATGTCTGGTGAGAATGATGAGAGGAGGTATAGATAAAGAGGTGGGGTAGGTCAAGTAAAAATCATTGTTTCCTTTTTTTGTAACTATGTGGTTGCATCTATAGTTGAATGGATGGAATAAGCTGACAGATCATAAAAAAAGCCTATAGATTTTGTTTGACATGAAAATCAGTGATGAGTCGGTGGGAAAAGGCTGTGAGACTAAACAATGACAAGGTTTTAAAAAAAAAAAAAAATTAAGTGTTGCACTCTAATTCATTGATTACAAGCTGTCTGATCCTTGTAAACAGAACATACATACATATTAATATGACTATGCCACCACACTGTTCTTGGGCTTTACAATTTATAACCAGGAAAAAGAGAGACAGTCTTCAGGTAAAGTTTACAGTATTTCATTTCACATGTGGGGCCTAGTTTTAATCACTGATTTACATTTTTGTAAGGTTTAGCCCTTAATCCCTATACAATTATCCAGTTTGAGGTTCCCACATCCTATCTTCAGATGGGGAAATAGCTTAACTCCTATACAATTATCCAGTTTGAGGTTCCCACATCCTATCCTCAAGATAGGGAAATAGCTTAAGCCCATGTTTGGCATCTCTATTTCATGTCTCTATTTCATTAAATGTCTAAACTGGACAGAGGTTTGAACACTTAGAGCGTTTGACACAAGATTCTAGACTCTGTCCGCTTTAGACATTTAGAGGCAAATCCTCTAAAATCCATATGCTCCAAAAATGGGCAGATGAGAAATAAAGCTTTTGGGTCTTAAAATATAGAGGCGAGGTATTTAAAATAGATTCGTACGTTATCAAATGCGTTTTTTTTATTCTAGCCTCTTTTTTTTATGGCTCTTTTTTTAATGGCTCTATTTTAGATGGATCTATAAAAAAAAAAGAGTAGAGATGCCAAACAAGCCCTTACCGCTAGACACCAGGGGCTTTTGTTATCATGGAATTGAATTCTTTTTTTTTTATAACGGAGGGTGTCCTGGCCCTTTAGGCCGGACTAATTCCTATAGGCCAGGAATTAAATAAAATGTGGCTAAATTTAGGTGAAAATAAATAAATGACTGTCAAATTCTAGATCTACATCTTAGCCTAATATTCCTCTGCCACCTCTAGTAATCCCTATGACTCCATTTTACCGTAAATTCTTAGTTTCATGCAAACAAACAGGCCATGATGAATATATATATATATATATTTATTTATAGAGGGACATGCTCCTAGAGAGATATCTCTCACCTTATATGAGAGATATGGGTGGGGGCCCTCACATTTAAGTTGTTGGTATTGGATATGGATGTGAGGGCCCTCACACAATCTCTCATAGAAGCATCTCCATATATATATATATATAGAGGGAGGTGCTCCCACACCTTATTATGAGAGTTAAGGTGGGGGACCTCACATTTGAGTTGTTGACATTGGATATGGATGTATGGGCTCCCATCGTATCTCTCATAGTAAGGTGAGAGAGGTGAAAGCATCTCTCATAAGAACATCTCCCATGTAGGCCCAAAAGTTTAATGGTCAATAGTCCATTCGGATCGATACATACTCGATTTGGCCGAAAGTTGGTAGACATTTGCAATTTAGGGTGGTCATGTGTTTGATTCATTTGGATGGACCAAAGATGGGCGCCACAAGCATGAGCTTGAGCTTAGGAGAGCCTTGCGCGCGCTCTCTCTCTCTCTATATATATATATATATATATATATATATATATATCATTGTGCCGAAATGTATCATGCATGCACATTGCATCAAAATTGCACACAACCCACTCTTGTGCTAGTTGGGCAAGGGTGGGATCCATCTGATTTTCCATCAAATTATGAGGGAAAACTGAAGATCCTACCTCATTGGCCGCTCACCAATAGTCAAAACCATGTTCACTTGCTAAAGCTGTTCTTCAAAGACATGACCATCAGCACAGGTCCTTTTACTCACACCAATAGCTAAAAAACAAATTCACTTCCTAAAGCTGTGTTGAAATACATGGCCATCAACATATAGGTCCCTTTTTCCTCTCCTCAATAGCCAAAAACATATTCACTTTGATGAAGTTGTGTTGAAAAACATGACCATCACACCAATAGCCAATTCGTTTTCCTACAATAATCTTTGCAAATAGACAACATGTCCTCTGGCCATGGAACACACAACCAATATTTTCCATGTGGCAGAGTTTCATCAATGGCAACAAACTGTAGACGTGCAGCCTGATGGATTAACATTTCATTAAAAATTAAAGCTAAGGGAGGCAAGTACTCATTCCCAGAAGCCGCATCTTCTTTTATTCAGAATTATGAAGTTGTTTAAACTAATGAATGATGCAGACCAAATCACAAAGCATGAGTCCACATAATTAAACTCCGTTCAACTAATAAATACTAGCCACGGATAAAAAAACGAGATGATTATCTAACCTAGCACTGTCCTCAATAGATGGAGACACCACCACTGTAGTTCCACCCATTGAGACTGATGCGTGGAGTGACCCCCTGCGGCGCCTTAAAAGAAAGATGGATATTCATCTTTTCACCTGGTACTAGAGAGAAGTAGTTATTTGAATAATGAACTGGGAGGATTCTGGTGTCTTCATTGTCTTCCAGATCTTTCTTTGCAGCATGGACTGATAAATGGAGGAAAAATGCAACTCCCTCATCAGTACCATTTGTTTCCACCACCCTCAAATTATTGTCTCCCTTTAAGAAACCTCCACAAATCCTCCTTAATATACCATTATCAGGTTTCTTAGAAACCACGTCTCCTACAGAATCTTCTGAAGTCATATCATTGTCATTTTCCTTGTGTGTGTAAACTATCTCATTCAGGCAGCTTAAACTTTTAGATGGGTTCTTGACCGCGTTCTCCACAAGCATTTCCACATCGTAGGTAGAGCCTTTGATTGTAATTTGAGTTTTAATCTTCAGTGGTACTTTCTTTGTCCGGTATGGCTCCAACAGCTTGTAACTGCCACCAGGCAGATACAACCAGTAAAAGTTCCTTGACAGAATTGATTTGTCCGACACGTTGAAGAGTTTAAGGAGAAGGAAGTAGACAGGCTTAGCAGTCTTTGATTTTGGGTATGTCATTTCGACGATTGGAAGTACTTTTTCGGGTGGAATAGAGATTTTGTCAGTGACTTTAAAGTATGGGCATTTTCCATCTAGATCCCACACTGACACTTCTATTGCCACATCAGACAGTTGATTTGGGGTGGTATTCACTACCTGGCAAAGCAGAAAATTAATCAGCATAATTGATATTCAGAAGCATGAAAGAAAATTATATGTCCATATTTGGTTATAATTAATAATACCATTGCTGACAGATCTCCCATATTTGGTTATATATGTAGACTTTCATTAAAAAGAAAAAAAGAAAAAATTGTGTGAAATGACACCATGAACTACCAAAACATAATCAAAGCTCTCATTGTTTTTGTTGTTACCTCAATAAAATATGTTGACAGGTTGAGCTGGACATGAATCGGTTCCAAGGCAGACCGGCAACCATAGAAACCCGCATTTTGGTCGTGGAGATGGTCATAGAACTGCCCCCTAAGACCTGTCCAAGGGTTCATATTCTTCCAGATAAGAACACCAGTATATTTGGTCCACATGCGGGAAGTCCACCCCTCTAGGAGAGCTCTATACTGGATGTAGTTAACGAGTTGTGCCTGAGACGATAAATGTGAAAATGTCCAAACAAGAAATATAAGAAAAATGCCAAAGGCAACTAAAAAGGGGACAACTAGAAAATGGGGGCAGGGAGCTGTTTCTGTTCACCTTGTCACAGAAGTCATCAAGGTCCTTTGGGTTTCCATAGAGTAATATCTGATCATGAACTTTTTTTGCTGGATTTGAATATGGAAGGTATTTATGGTAAGTCCATATTGGGTTCGGAACTTCTTCTACATACCCATCTGATCCTGTTTTAAACAGCGGCAACTCCCATCCTTCAGGAGGCATTGTTGCCCTAATTGTAGCTGCAACAGGCATGCCTATAGATCCCACCTCTGGATTGAACCCATAGCTGTAGAAATCATCCTTGAAGAAATCTTCCGGATTTTGAATAGTATAAGGTCCATCTGTCCAGCCCCCATTAGAATCTGCAAAACCATCCCACAGGGATCCTCGGATGTAAACACGTGTCCCATCAAGGTATAGACTAGGATCTACAGAACTGCCTATCCCATTGCTCCGGAAATGAGGATGGAGCTTCAGATAATTTTCCAGAGCTGCATTAAGGTCCTTCGGAGGAATTACTTCGTTGCCACCAACCCAAAGAGCAAGACTTGGATGATTTCTTAGGAGCTTAATGGTGTCCCTTGCACATAGCTTGAAAAGTTCATGATCTATTGGCCCATTTTTGTTCGATACTGGATCGCCTCTTCCATCAACATCACCTGTTATCCAGAATTCCTGCCAAACCTGCAGAAAGGTGGTCCCTTATTTAGACAAGGAGTGATGGATGAATTATTGCTCAATAAGAACGTGCAATGTGGAAGGGGATAATGAAAAATGTCTTGACCACTAACAATAATCTAGATGCTCCCTCTGCAAATGAATCACCCACTAAGTGTACCTTGAAACTTTGGTATTAAAGCTAAGTTTGGACCTGATGGTTCCACACAAAATTTAACTCTCTACCAGTAGGCAGGGATCCTTTTCTACTTCAATTGTCATGACCCCACACCGGCTTCCCAAAAGGTCCACCTGTCGAGTTGCGGGTTATTAATTTGTTCCGTGAATATGAGTTCATGTATAGAATGACATTCCTACCCAAACTAGGGTTTTCTAGTCCATTCGTAGGGTCCCGACACTACCACTCAAAATAACACAATTTCCATAAAGTTGCAAGCATGAATGATACATGTAAAAAAGATCATATAAACAACTAGTTGGTAACAAGATTAAAATAGCGAGCCAAGCATAAAATTTACAAAAGGTCAATCCTAGGTCTTGGGATGCCGGTCACATGCAAGAAACAATGCCCATTCAACTCTATGATCTTTTAGAGATTTCTGGACTTGTTTACTGATGATTAAAATGACAGACCGACATTTGACCACAAACCTTATGGTATTAGGTGAGAAGGAGAAAGATATCTCTCTCCTTTGCATTAAGGAGTTAGCCAAATACTAAGAATTTAAGACTCAATGTATTTCAATTTTAAAGTCAATAGTTAAAAATTAGCAGTTAAAGCCCTTAAAATTTGTGATGGCTACCATGACAGTGATTGTCTGCCATGACAGTGATTGTCTGCCTAATTAGAATCTATAATTCCCATATGTATTGAGTACTGTTATGCAACTTCTTAGTTCAACTATAAGTGTCACAACTCTCAACAAAGTACAGAACTTTAGGATCTTTTCCTCGCATGAAGCCTGACAAGCACTGAGAACACAAAAAATAAGGCAGATTTTAAACAAAAGAAAGAAATGAAAAGATGAATAAATTAATCAAACCTTCTTTAACATAAAAGATTATAAGAACAAAGATAAGCTCAAAGCACCACCATCTTGCTTTATAGTTAGTTACAAGTAGCCCTAGCAAAGAGAAGTATTTTGTAAAGGCATATATGGACTCCGGGCAGAAACAAAATAGTAGAAGACAGGAACAATTATAAAAGATTACCAGTAAACCATAAACATCACAATAATGATAGAAATCAGGTCTTTCAGATATTCCACCGCCCCAACAGCGGATCATGTTGAAGTTCATATCTGCATGAAACTTGATGTCTGTTTGATATCTTTCTTTCGATAGCCGTAACAATCCATCCGACAAAATCCAGTTACCTCCACGGATGAAAACAGGCTGCCCATTTACCTTAAACAATCTGTAAACTATGAATTAGTAGGTTGAAAGCACATATTTGTACACATTTCTGGACTCATAGTAATTCTACAAAGTGTGGAATGTTGGTAAAATCAGAGTATATTTTCAGCTACAAAACAGAAACAAATGCAACCTAAATGTATGAACAATTTCCAGATTTGTAGTGAGAAATTATACCTTCCACCAGTAACACTATCTACGTGGCTCTCGATCTTCCGGAATCCAAAATAGTTGCTCCACAAATCAGACTCACCAAATCCCTTCACATCAACAGCGATCTCAACATTGTATAGGGATTGTTTGCCCATACCATTTGGCCACCACAGATTGGGTTTGTAGAAGAAAAGCTGGAAACATAGTATTCACTGTTAGATAGACAGACAGACATATATATCAAACAACAAAAATTGACCTTCAATCCAACGGTCCAGTTTATTTGAATCATTGCAAATCCATGGGATTCGGTGACTATAGGGGGATCACTTCCCATATATATATGTAGGGAAATTCTAAAAAATGCCCCACTTTAAAAATGCCCCTTTTTCCACCCCTCATTTTTTTGGTCATGGGGGCCATGTTGAGTCAATCTAGCCCTTTCACACACTACCATAAGGAGTGGGGTAAATATATGGAAATTCTAAAAAACGCTTCTCTTTTTTTGGTCATGGGGGCCATGTTGAGTCAATCTAGTCTTTTCACACACACTACACGCACTACCCCCCATGATGAATGGTCACAAGTTCAAGTTTGACACTCATCCAACTTTTCCTCACCATTGGATTGAAATCATAATAAAAAAAAATGCCTCTAAACCATTAAATTTTAGGGTCATGGATCAAAAGGTTAGGACAATGTCATGGACTCAAGATTTTGCATATAGGCAGGCTTCATATGGATCTTTCCATCCAACGAACTTCATCCTAGTGGGCCCAACTAGGAGGAAAAAACACCAGGGCGCTATGTAGCGCTCCCCATACATACATACATACATACATACATATATATATATGGGAAATTCTACAGAATGCCCGATCAGAAAAGGGGCGTTTTTGCCCCTTTTTGATGGTCCACTAGTATAATGCCACATCACATGGATTAAATGAACCCTCCATCAGTATAAGCCACAAGCAATGAAATAAGTAACGTTTCTAATTCCAAGACAAGATAATGAGAGAGTAGGAGAGGAAATAACATTACTTGATTCAAAATAAACCAACCATTAAACTTCTTATTAAGGATACTCTTTGAGACTTTGAAATGAGAGAAATCCAAACTAATAAAAATGCTAAGTGGGGCCCAAATGTTAAAACTTTTTTTTAATATAGTCAACACTTTGATGGTGGGCCCAACTCATTAAGATTACTCATTTGTTGGAGATGATCGGGCTTTTTTTTTTACAAAACTATGTATCATTTTATACAAAGACCTGCCAATGGATCAACAGTATTTATCTATGGCAACACTTAAAAATATATAGTGGGTCTCTTCTTTTGTCTCAATGGTGATTAATCTTAAATTGAGGGTCCCTCAATAAGAGACGTTAGTTACAGAGAGAAAAAAAGATGTAGAGCGTGAGAGAAAGCAGTGTAGTAAAGAAGGTGATTAAAAAAATAAAGAGAAAAGTTTGGAGTTATTTAAGGAGCTTTTTACTTTCATTTATGACAAGTCCAACTCACCAAGAGTGAGAGATACCCTCATTTGTCAATCATCAGGGGTGTTTTGTAAAGCAAAAATGCCCGAGCACTATGGTGAGGGACAATATAGTGGGGCCGACTTTATCTTTATGATACATCAAAACCATCTACACAAATGGGAACCCCTAAATTATATTGGATCAATTGAGTTTTCACCTATCTGAATGGATTGGACCGTTGGATTGAGGCTCAAATTTTATTTCTTTAATATAGAGTCGTTAATATTGTGGGTGCATATATATATATATATATATACACACACACACACGCACACACGGAAATGCTCGTGTGAGAGTAACTCTCACACTAATATGAGAGTAAAGAAGAGGGGGGGGGGGGAAGGGGGGGGCCCATTGGATCCATATCCAATGCCAACGGCCTAAATATGAGGGTCCCCCCTTTACTCTCATATTAGTGTGAGAGTTACTCTCATAGGAGCATTTTTCCATATATATATATATATATATATATATAGAGAGAGAGAGAGAGAGAGAGAGAGAGGAGAAGGAGGGGGAGGAGGAGGAGGAGGAGGAGAAAAGAAGATATACAAGTGCAACCGATAAATTGTGATGAACAGACAAAGCTCTAAGAATTTACATTCCAAATTTATCAGTCATGTTTCAGTGTCAATACATGTATATTTTCCCAAGAGACTAATTGTAGGTTACTAGGTTCCAGCAAAGTAAATAACTGCAAGGAGACAATGTCCCCAAACTGATTAAATGGAAGATTCCATTGATCCAATATTTGACTTTATTTTTCCACACTAATTATTGATCAGTGATGCATTTCCTAAACCGTCATTTTTATAGGTTATCAATTAAAAGTCTAGGATTAAAGATGAAAATGGAAGGGAGAAGTAGAACTCACAAAATGAGGTTTCAATGATGATAATGATTTAACGGACTTGGAGGATAGGTCATATTTCTAACGTATCACAAACAGGCACTTTAACTTACTGCATTCGGACATCTACCAGTTTTTGAACCAGTATTAAAAAAAGTAAAAGAGTAACATGTCTTGAAATTTAACAAAGTCAGAGCAACATACTTTAATGGGATCTCATTTTAAGTAATGAGTTTCCACCTAACGATGATATATATACAATAAAGGAGAATATTCTCCTTTGCACAGTTTGCATGAGAACCATGCACACAAGGCAGTGATAGATGCAGAGCCCACCTGTAGAACACTTCCTCTACACAGTTCTTGTGCAAACTGTGTGCAGGAGAACAAAATCCATACAATATAAGTAAATGTTCAGTCATACTTCCACTAAGCAGTTTCTGACCTCTTTGGTCACATATAATGTCAAGAAAAATACAGGGAAAACCGAAAACAATGAACTTTAGCAGTAAAAAATGACAACTATGAGTAAACATACAGGAAAAGTGTATTGAACAGTGTGATAGCTGATACCATGTGAAATTAGAGGCAGTATCAGAAAAATGATTTACTGGAAAATTTTGGGTCTCAGCTCCTATGGAGGACCCCACTGCTCATAGATTCAATTATAATGCATGGGGGTGTTACAATCAAGATCCCATAAACATGAGTAACTAAATCAATCAAAAGTCAAACATAATTAATACAAATATGTGTATTAATTGTTAGCCCCTAATCCATGTGTGGTCCATGTGAGGTATGTGGGGTCCATGTGGACATGGCTCTTTATTCATTTATTTATTTTAATAATACTAACAAAGGTGTCTTTTGGACTCAACCAGCTGTGAAAGGACAATAATACTCACTGGAGGAAAAGTGTACTGAACAGTTGCTCCAGCAGGAATTTGCAAAGTCTGAGTTTGAAGATGCTCAACTAAGAAAATGTTTCCATCAAGCTCAGTTGACACTTGAAGTTTCAAAGAGCATATTGCAGGCCAGGAGCTTTTATTTTCAAACTCCGCCGTAGTGTGTAGATATACCCTCGTGAAATTGTCAAAGAATGTTGAAACCAAGTGCGGGTCAGTTATCTTTACCGGCTGCAATCATTCAAGGATCAAAACCAAACAAGCAAATGATCGTTATTTTCTAAATGAAAGTGCAATGCAGTATTGAATAAACCAGAATATAGTGGTGACTTTAAGACTTTCACTGACTAGTTTCACAATTGAAATCCATGATATAACACAATGATACAGTGGAATGATAGGCAGATATACTTTGGTTGACAAAGGAACCTAAGCTCACAAGATGAAAGTTTCTCAGCTTGAAAATTCAAACACTAGCTCATCCTGATAAACGGAATGTCAAAATATGAGCAGTCTATATGTGCATTGAGCAGCACATGAATCAGCTTTTTCTTTATTCTTTCGATCTGATCTCTCATCACTATAATCACTCAATTATGTAAGACTCCTAATTGATGTATAATAAGATCTCTAATGATAGGACAGATAAAAAGAGGTCTAATATCTCCATACATGCAGTCATCTCTTCTCTAGTATCAACAATACTATATTATCTCCTAATTTTCATAAGTTATTGCAAATAAAAGATACGCACTTGGAGTTGACTATTCTTTTGCCAATTTGACATTAAGTTAAAGAGATAGAAATGGAACTGATAACATGTTACTAGATACATCATAACAGAAACCTATTCTGGTCAAAATAAATACTTACCCCAGTAACATAAATGGATACCTCATCCCAGATGCCGGTGTTCCGATCCCTGTAAAACAAATAATTTCGGGAACAGTCATTCACTTCAATCATTTTTTACCATTTGGCGTAGTTTAATAAATAAAATACTTCCCCCAAATAAAAAATCTTACATTTCATATTAATTCAAAGGTAATTTTTACATTCAGCAGTTAAAAGATGGAATAGAAGGAAAGAATTTAAACCTTTTTCTCTTAAATGGAAAGAATATATATATATATATAGGTAAGCTCAAGTATGTGGTGGGGCCCACCTGGGGACCCACATAGGGATGGAGATGGAGGGGATTTTAAGGACTCCCTAGGACCCTCCTCTCAGCAATAAATCTGCCCCAACTGTGATTTCTATCATCTCCATCTGGGCCCCAAAAAATTAATGGTCAACGGTCCATTCAGATCAATACACAGTCGATCCAACGGTCCAATAAATTCGGATTTGACTGAAAGTTGGTGGGCATATGCAATTTAGGGGGGTTGTGTGTTTGGTCCATTTGGATGGACCAAGGGTGAGCCTACGAAATTTTTTCCTAAACTTGAGCTTAGGAGAGCCTTGCCATATATATATATATATATATATATATATATATATATATATAGAGAGAGAGAGAGAGAGAGAGAGAGGTGCAAGAAGTGGAAACTATTGCAAGAACCTAGATGCAACAGTGCAACAAGGATTGTTTGATTCATTGAATACTCAATTCCGAAAGACAGACTCGTGGAAGAAGGCGATCATTCACAATTGATTCATTCTGAACTAATTTGGGTGTTCTTCTTGCCCTAGAATTGTTGAGAATATTCACTGCTAAGGGTTTCATCTACATAGTAAGTAAGTACATACAGAGTCAGATGGCACTTCTCAGTGGAAGGAAAAGGTTAAATTACATTACAGGAAGATAAACAAGCTGCAGGAGCATGAAGTAAGGATTGGGAGGAACAGGACAAGACAGCGGTGTTAATGGTTAAACTTATCCATAGAGTCCTCATTGCTATTCCATTTATGTTTTCCAGACTGCCAATGACATCTGGCACAATGTTTCACAAAAGAACTACACTTCAATTTATTAGGAGTTGGAAAAGTACAACAAGGGAAAGCTGTCATCATCAGGAAAGAGTTTGTAAAAATGAGGTTGGGTAAGATTAGTACATAAAAATATAAAATAACATAAACGACAAACATTCACATAATCATTACACTATAGTGAAACAATTTTTTATATATATTTTTGGTTTTTACCAAAATGGACCTTTCCTGACCATTTTGTAAAATAAATAAATAAATAAAATTGGTTGTTTGGTTCTGTGACCTGAGACTAACAGTTTTGCCCCTATTCAGACAAACTAAACCGACACTGACTACAACAAATGCAGACGCAAGATTAGAGGTGCAAGTGCAACTAGGGCAGGTTGAATCGAGTATTGGCTCAACCCAAGCCCAACCTGAATGTATGCAGGTAAACCCAAACCAGAATAAGGATAGGTAAAACCAAACCCAAATAAGGATGCAACTTGGGCAGGTCAGACCAAATATTGACATGGCCAAGCCTGACCAAATCTACTATCACCAAACCTGAGAACCGAGTCTGGATTGAACTCAAAACATTAAGTACCCAGCTGAAGGAATTGTTCCAAAGAATCTGCTTGGAGGACTTGTCCTGCAGAGCTGAACCCAAGGCAATTTTGAATCTTTGACGGTCATCATACTCGGCCAGATATATTATTTAACTTCCTCAGCCTTTGAGAGAATACACCAAGGTGAAGCAGCGCAATTCCCCTTTCTCCATTAGCATCCTAATATGAGACACAACAACTCAACACCATCATCCAGAGAATTTGTGCTAGGGAACTTGGCTATGAAAATAACAGGGGAGAAGTCATTCATAATACTCTGTTCCCTCAACATGATGGCTCCACTTTGGTGGACTAGTTTGAGCCCACCAGTTATGTCATCGTCTACGTTGGAGGTACTCTTGATGATGCAGTTTTCACTTCCATACCTTCTTTGCTTGGCGACTCTTTGGATGCTTTGCCGATTGTCTCTCTCTCTCTCTCTCTCTCTCTCTCTCTCTCTCTCTCTCTCTCCCTACATGATTAATGCAGTTTCCTATTGAGAATGCACCTGCTCACAGGTTGATGTCCTTCACGCTCATGCTCAAAGAACCCCCACCTTTTAGTCCCATTTGGATGATCACGAAAAAAGAACAATTGTCCCATCCTGATTTGCACTATAGGGTGAAATCCTACAAAGCCAAGGATGTTGGTGTATGACATTGTCGCTCATATGACGAAGGTACTGATGTTAGTCTCAATGTTTGAGGCTCTTACAGTTCTCTCCTTCAGGCACTTGTGAAGCACTCGAGCAAGCCCTGACCGAAACAACTGTTACTTGTGGAGAGGAACAAGCTTTTTTTTCTTTTTTGGTACTGTGGATAATCAGTTGCTAGTAAGGAAGAACACCAACAGCAACACACCAGTTGGTGATAAGAACTACATTGCCTCTTTAGCGATTTGTGTCACCCCATATTTAACATCCATCCTCTTTACATTCCATTTGGTGTCCAACATGGCAACATGTACTGATAGACATAGGGACCTCTACGAGTCTACGTCCCTGGGAGTGAAGAATGCCAGACTCATTCAGGGGGCTATCAAAACTTTCTACTGACAACCCACAACACAATGGCATTTTTCTTAGTGAAAACTGATTATTAGAAAATATCAGTTACCTAATCAGCAGGAGAATTATCATCCAATCAGGATACAGGGAAGTCAATCTAGCTTTGGAAAATCGAGGGTTACAAACTATTATTTTACTCCGCTTTGTTTTGTTTGGTATGGATGATGTCTTTTGTGAATTCTGTATCTCAAGCAAAGAGGGGGGAAAACCTCAGTTACCTAAGTATATCCAAAAAAACAGATTAATCCACATTTCACCCAAAAAAAAAAAAAAAATTCACATTTCAAAAACCAGAAAAGAGCTTCCGGCTCCAAAAGTAGCAAACAGAAATAATGAATCAATATGAAGTATTTCAAATCATATGAAAATAATATTTCATATGGAAATACAGATACATAAAACCATTTAACTCTGCAATAGATAATAGAAGCACAGTTACCTTATTGGAATCATCCAATCCCATCCCTCAACATACTGAGTAGCAACATCTTTCCCAATCTAACATGATATGTCAAAATGTGTCAGGATACAGGCAAAGGGCATAAAAAATCAAGTATATTTTTCTAGGAGAACTAAAACGAATGATATATCGAATCACTACTGGCACTGTTATAATTTCTGATTTTAATCTATAATGAGAAGTAAGATTTAGATTATCATCTATCGATCCCGATATTTGTAACATCCAAGGCATCATTTACATGAGTAATCGACCTATGATATATCAAATCACTACTGGCACTCTTATAAATTTGTGATTTTAATCTATGATTATTAAGTACTGCCCCATAGTTGCAGCAATGAGCAACTTCCATCTGTGCTTAGGCTACCCTAGTGTTTTCTTTTATCTTTTATTATCAAACAATTTATTTAGCAACTCAATAGCTCAATTCGTGAATGGGTTCCACTAAGATTTGGATTCTCAATGAGTTTCAGTTGACTCTTGAATCTAAAAGTTGATTGATCTAAATCCATCAGCTATGTTGGAGTTCAATTATCTGTGTCTGTGTGTGTGTTGAGAGAGAGAGAGAGAGAGAGTCCAAAGAAATTTCAATTACTAAGGCAGATTACTTTATCAAAAAATTACTAAGGCAGATTCCTAGTTCATGCAAGGCTGCCCATCTGCCTTGATAGTATTACACAATTGTTCAAAATGCAAGCATCCCTAAAAACTTATAGTTAACAGAAGATCTAAATTTTCCTTGCATGTCGAACAATTTAAAAAGAGCAGAATTAAGAAGCATATCTTTAGATGGTATAGAATTTGAAATTTAAATAAAGAACAGTCACTGAATGATGAGAAAAAAAGACGTTCACCTGATGATCACCACCTTGCCCCCCCTGAGGAGGAATTTTTCCAGGATTATCGGCAGGATGGACAAGAACAGCAAGTAAGTTTAGTCCGTCAGGATGAATAATATCAGTAATGTTCAAAGAATGCCTTCGAAACATTCCCTTCGGCAATAGCTTTTTATGCCCATTCAAATAAACCTCCGCAGAGTAATTAATTGCACGGAAGTTCAGCTCTACATGTTGATTCCCTGACTAAAACACAAGCCTTTTAACCAAATGAGAATGTTATACAAAAAGACCACTATCTTTTTACTAAATGAGAACTTAATATATATAAGAACAAAGAATTGCAGGGCCCTTTTAGTGAGGACACATGCTAAAAAGTTCCAAAAAAGTAGAAGTTCTAGTTTCTCTATTAGTTAAACCATACAAGTGCTTCTACAATAGAATCCATTACAATATATTATTGAAAATAATGGGCTTCTAGTAAGTCACAATCATATACCAAATGCCTAAGGTCATGCCTTTTCTTCGATTAGCTATTAGTCCTCAGATGTAATTTCTATAGATGGGTTACCTATAGACTATAGAGAGACCACCTCATGTTCTAGCATTATATTGGAAAGCACCTACGGATAATATTCTTTCCATCAAGAATCTCAAAATGTAAGCATAAAGAGTTTTGGGCGAATACTTGCAGTTTTTATCTTCAAGATGCTGAAGATGTGATTCTTCATGCACTGTCAATTTAAAGAGTCTGGGACCTCTTCTTTGCGCTGGATGATTATGCACTGTCAATTTACTGTGCTTAAGCTTTTGGAGAAAAAGGAGTTCTGATTTTTTTCCAGTATAAACAGGCAACATCTTCTAAAGCTATATGCATACCCTAGTGGCAGTTCTTTGGTTAGTTTGGGTAGAAAGAGTGGAGAGTCTTTGAAAACAAGAAAGCCTCATTGATACTGGTTGAAATAAAGACTCAGACTCTTATAATATCTCGGAGTCTTAATGTGCCTTTTTGTAGCTATAAATGTATATTATACAGTGACCAGATTCATTCAAAAACTAGATAGCATGTACTGGAAAACTAAATGATTCGTTGCCGCATAATGCACCACAATCAAATAGAAGCACCACCATGAGGAAATGATGTAAGAATTTACCCAATTTAGAAGGGAATTAACTACAGAGAGCATATAAAGGAATAGAATTACATACCAGCTTGCACTCAAAAGTTGTGAAATACCAAAACGTGTAATACTCTCTACCAGAATCAGCGATATCAATGATAGCCTCATTCTGCAATCCATAGAAAGGATCCGGAACCACTTTGTTCTTTACAAGGGTTGCCAAAACTCTGCAAACCAACATTGAAATGCACAAAGTTGGTTTTTTTCCATCTAATTTACCAATTTATAGTTTGAAGACCCAATTCAAAGTTCATCAACATCAACTATGATCACTGAAATCTACTCGGTTATCCTCATGAGCAAAAACAGTGTCATATCACACAATGCATATAGTGCCAAAACAACAAAAGGAGTATTGCTTGCTCCTCATGAGCAAAAATCCAAGTGAATGCATATCCCAACTGACAACTACAATCAACAAAAGCTCGTTTCAATGCACTCCCCCTATCATAAATAACCAACATAAAATCAAATTACCCGAAGAAGATGATGCTGAAACAACAAAAATACTACTAATTTCTGCCCATGACCCGAAACCCATGTGAATGTATACCCAAATTGAAAACTGAAATCAACCAAAATCCATTTCAATACAACCCAAGTCATAAACAACCAACATAAATTCAAATCACACAAACAACACAATCCCAAAACAACAAAAAGGCGATAAATTGCTGCCTATGACTCCAAATCCAATATATAAACATAACCAAAACCTGACAACTGAAATCAACAAAACCCCATTTCAATAAACCCCAAATCACAAACAACCAACATAAATTCAAATCACACCAACAACACAGTCCCAAATCAGCAAAAAGGCGATAAATTGCCGCCCATGAGCCCAAAACCAATATATAAGCATACCCAAAACCTGACAACTGAAATCAACAAAACCCCATTTCAATACACCCCAAGTCACAAACAACCAACATAAATTCAAATCACACAAACAACACAATCCCAAATCAGCAAAAAGGCGATAAATTACAGCCTATGAGCCCAAAACCAATATATAAGCATACCCAACCTTACAACTAAAAACCAACAAAACCCCATTTCAATACAACCCCAAATCATAATCAACCAACACCCACATTCAAATTAAACGACAACCAAAAGGTCCACTGATTGGAGCCTGTGAATCTAGAACCCCAAATCAGACCCACCACCGACATCATTTGCAGTCAATCAAAGTCAAATGCTACAGAAGCAATGCATCAACCAACAAAAAAAAAAAAAGCTCAAAAGAAACAAATCATAGCAGGAATCGAATTCTTACGTGCCGGGGACGACGGCCTCCATCCAAGGAAAGGACGGTCCCAAAGGACGGTGAGTGGTGGTGAGCTCAACCCCAGTTTCACTCACCTCTGTTGATCTCGCTGCAAACCATGAATCCAACGTAGTCTTTCCTAAAGTTGCCATCTTTTTCAGCTGAGAGTGGAAAGATCAAAATCTAGGAAGAGGGTTTTGATTCAACTACTGTACTTATTATAGTTTTGCAGAGTGAAGAAGAAGTAGAGTGCTTGTTATTCTCAGATTCTGTTCCTTGTCATCATTATCCATAATCCAAAAGGGTGTGGGGTAATTGGATAAACGCTAATTTCAATTAAGAGACCGAATCGGTAGGAGAGATTAAACTTATCAGTTGGAACTGGGAATGTAACAATTTCTTGAAACTGTATGGCTTCTTGCCATATTTTTGGGAGATTGTCTTTGCTGAAATTGTATTAAATCTCAAATGATTAAGTGAATATGATATGTTGTTAGTTGTTACAATATCTTTTTATAGATTTTTTTTTTGTTATTTTTTTTTTCTATTTATTTATCGTAATTGAATTACTTGGGTGAGGATGGGGTATTATCTTTTTTTTTTTATATCTTGTAAGGTTGATTTGATTTTATTTTCTAAAAGAAAAAGTTGTTCGATGTTCATGTTAAAAAGTTCATTTTTAATGTTCATTTTAACTGCGTATGGAAGTAACTATAAATTCAATTCCTACATATTTTTAGCAAACAAACAGGTCGGTCATTACTATTTAATTTGATTTTGGTGATATTTTGATATCATGATATTTTAAAATATTAAGCATGTTTTGGTCCACATGGAATAAATTGGAAAGTTGGAGGACACCGCATATTGTATTCATCGTAAATTGGTTGGATGGAAGTGAATTTAATCAAGAAAAGTATGTGTGGGAGTCTTTTTTTGGGTACTAAATAGAAAGATTCATTAAAATGACAAGACATCAATACAAAATAAAGTGAACCCAAAAAATTAAAATTTATTTTTTAAATTTTAAAAATAAGATGTCCCATCGTGTCCCAAAAACAGGTACGTGACAAATCCCTGTAAGTGTTCCCAATCCAAACAAAACTATTCCCACCTTGCCCAAAATTAAACAAAGGGAGGCATTGATAAAATCATCTAATGAAGTTCCTTAGTGTTTCATGGCTCGGTTTGGTTAATAATCGTAAGCTTTTACAGAAAACCGTAACTGAATGGAATAATGGGGTTTTAAATTTCATTAACCATAACCGAACCATGAAACACGATTATTAACCATTGTTCGGCTCGGTTGGATGGTTTCTCAATTTTCTTTTACACCCCTAGACGGAACAAAACTAGCCTTAAAAAGATAAAAACATCTCTCACAAGCCAACATATCACTAATTAACGGCTGAATAGCCTAGTCTTGATCTCCCTTGATTGCTTTGACAACTATGTAAGGGGACTGTGATATGTGGGGTTTAGATTTTTAAGATGGGCCCCACCATGGGATCTTAGGATTGGTCTTTTGTGATCTGATTTCCAATTTCTAAAAGCTAGGGTTGAAATGCTAGAAGTTGGCGTGCAGGAGAGGGTGGACCAATCGCACCGATGACGCAGAAGTCCACCGCTGCCGATAGAGAAAGCCAAATCGGGTGGTGGGCCCATTTTTAGTGTGGGTCCCACTTGGTGGATGGGCCGGATCAGTTGAGAGTGAGTAAAGTTAACATGAGCTGGTTATACTCTACAGTTGAAGTCCAAATCTTACCAAACCAACTCCGAGGGGGTAGCTCAGTTGGCGTAGGACCACGGTATGCACCCGGAAGTTGTGGGTTCGAAATTGCACTACCACACTAGGGCTCCAGGGGAATTTTACCCGGCTTTCTCTCTAAGCCTGTAAAGATTATTCTGGCCCAAAGGGTTGGGAACCCTGCCTTATAAAAAAAAAAAAAAAAAAAAAAAAATCTTACTGAACCAAACCCGTATACAATGTGAGTCAACTCATTTAACAAGGCCCGACCCAACCCAACTGGTAGAAGTTTAAAAGGCCAAAGAAAAAACAAAAAACATTAGACCATTGTATAAATCGGGTTGGATATGCTGGTTGTCTTTAATCTGACCCATTTATATGGGTTGTACTAGTCAATCCTAACTCGACCCATTTTACTGTGGGTTAAATTTATCTAACCTATGGCCAGCCTGTATAGGATGTGGGTCTATGGATCAACTGCAGATGGAGTGAGTTGGGTTAGGTAAGACTTTGCCACTCCTACAACAAATCAAATTGAGCTGAGGACTTGCTTGACTTGGGTTGTATTGCATTATCCCACCTATTTACTTAGTTTTGTGTAAGCGTATTAAACATTAAGGATTGATCATAAATTTTTTCTCAATAAAAAGTTGTTGAGCATTATTTACATAAAATTCCAATCAATTCTAGTTTGTGCACTAATGGGTCAACCTAGCCATGTGGTCTAACCTTCGGACCGAAGGTCACACTTACACAAAGGGCCTGCTTGTTTAAATGAATTGTGAGGATTCTTGTTTGAGAGAATTCCAAATACTGCTCTCCAAAGTAGCACTCCAAACACTCAACCCCGCCTCTAGCATTTGAAACGCTAGAATTGTGGGAATTCGAAGGTTAAAAATTCCTTTGCATATAGTAATTCTTGCATCAAAAAGAGGATTTGAAATGCCGGACAAGATGTTACATCATGTAACAAATTCACAACAAGCTCAATTCCTTGTATGAATTCTCTCTTTCCCTCTATGCTAAAGAGGAGAATTTCATTTAAAAAGAAAACAACATACAGAGACAATTAGACAACATAACAAAATTAAGGAAAATATAGGACAGAAAATAAACAAACAAAGACTATAAAGAATACTTATTTTTTTGTGAAATTTCTAAATGCTCAAATATAAAAAGCATAATTTCAAAATTCAACTTACAGGAGTTCCATTTATTCCGTCAAAGAAAGTTGCCCTTGGGATGCTTCTATTGGAGGCTCAGACTTTCTTTCACAATCTTGCTTGGGTTACAAAAGACTCAAAGACTTGTATTTATACTTCGACAACAATGGTCCAGATTAAACCACATCGCACTCAACCTTGACCTGTCTAACTTATTCTAACCATGTATCGAAGTAGCTTACAATGATACCATTCAAAGAAAAACAAAAGTAGCTGACAATGACACTCTATGTGATTCAAGACCATCTAAAATCTTTTGGACCCTTCAAGGTCTCTGTCGATCAATCAAAATCCGTTCATCTATTCGATTAAGAGTGCATCCGACTACTTAACATTCACTAAAAAGGTAAAATTTAAATCCTTCTATCTATCTATTCGCTTACAAATTATGCATCCAACTATTTGGACAATGACAATGTACAAGTGACTTTAGGAAGCCTCAACCAGTCAACTAGTCTTTTTTTTTTTTTTCGGCTATGGGAGGGTTCCCAACCCTTTGGGTTGGAGTAATCTCTCCAGGCCCAGAAGAAAGCCGGATAAACTCCCTTACAACGCTAGTGTGGTAGTGTAGTTTCGAACTTACAACCTCCGAGTGCAAACTGTGGTCCTAAACCAACTGAACTACCCCTTGGAGTTACCTCAACCTAGTCAAGGGTTTGCTCCCACGTCTTGTGTTCGAAACCACCCCAAGTTTGGTGTGCATTTGTGTCGATTTAGGAGACCCCCCTAGGAAATTAATCTAGTTTGGTCAATGACCTCATGGATACCCACGTCATAAAAAGAAAGATCAAAAGGTGGGCCAACTAAGTGTTTGCATTCCGCGGTGAGCTCACGATGGGATTCCCCATAATTAAATGTAATTAGATATGTACAACTAACAGTGTTTGGCTATATCATTTTCCATGAAATTGTTTAGATAATGTGAAAAAATAGGGACTTTTACCAAAAGTTATAAAGTAACACACCAATACCAATTGATGATAAGGATTTCATTTATGCCAAAGTCATAATTGAAAATGTGGAAATAAAAATTCGATGACACTACTTATGAGACTTAATACGGTATCAGAGCCATCCGGTCATGAGTTCGAATTCCAAGAGGAGCAACTCGGAGAGAAAAGAAAATGTGTGTGTCAACAAAAGCGCGCCAACCGGGCTTTGGCCGAGGGAAAGTATTGAAAAGTATTTTCGCTGCTTCCACTAAGGCTCCGATGTTTGGTAGGAATAGTTAGCTAAAGATACATAATATGGTATCAAAGTCAATTGGTTGTGATTTTGAATTTAAGAAGATCACAACTCAGCACTGAAATATGCATGTCGCAAAAATTGTGTGGACTGAGTTTTACCCAGCGATGAGTATTGAAAAGTATTTATGTTGTATCTATTGCATTGAGGTTAACTTAAATGGCTCCAGCCTTTGCATCCTACATCTCAAATGGGGGCACAGCCCATAAAAAGAACTGGCATTATACAATCTAAAATCTGTCGCTGCTGATGATTAATGGATGGTTTAAGAAGAAATGGTGTCCACAGGACTGAATCCACCATTCATCTGAGGATTGGGTCATCCAATGGACGTGGTTGTAGGCCTATATCACATCAAACAGGGCCCACAACTTAAATGGTTTTTATAGAGTATGTACATTCATGCCATGCAATGCACACAGCCTTGGACTCTCCATGCACCCTGGCTCTCCCAGATGGTAAGATCCTAGCCATTGAATAGTAACCTAACCCCTATAATTTTTTGGTAAAAATCCCTAAAAGTGGATTGAGATTTACTTTGGGGAAAGAAGGATGATCTTGATTTTAGATAAAAACAAAATGTAAATTTCAATGCTTGCTCAAAGTTTTAGTCTCAACTTTGGGTTGATTATGGACATAGATAATGACATTTTGTAAATTAATAGATACACTAATTTGTTAATAAAAGTTGGCGTTGGGGTGAGTGAGGGCACATCTCTCTTGTACCTTCTTGCTCTTCTCCTTTTTTTGCTCTATGTATCTTTCGTCTCTTTTAATGAAATTTATTGTTACTGTCTAAAAAGATTAAAGTTGGTGTCGGTGACACCAATGAATGATACATTATAATTAATACTTGTGCCTAGGAATCTTGGCCTTTTCTTGGCAGCAGTTTGCTGGATCCAGCGCATCCTCTGGTTGAGGATGGCCCCTCAATGAATGCTAAAAGCAAAAGTAAATTGAAGTTTAGCCAAGACCAAGAACATGGCTTTTTCCATTTTTAATTCAAATTTACATTATCTAACTTGTTCTTCCTGGAGCTACAAATCTAGTAATTCTGCCACAATTAATGCATCCCTTACCAACTGTGCTAGGTTGGTGGGGCACCCAACTTGGTTTTGGATAGCCTATGGGCATCTATTTTTCAAATTAGAGATGCACATTATTAGTGTCATATCTGATTTGCTTGTCCCTGGTGTGAGGTCGGGTCCCTTGTAGCAAAATACATATGTTCAGTTAAGAGGCCCCTTGTTTTATGCATGTCAATAAGATTAAGTCGTTATAAGGGCAAGGTCTCATTATGAGTCTGGATCCCCTGCTTCGTTGAAACATGGAAACACTGATTCAGGCAATCCACATTCACCACCTGTATAAAATGCATTCGTTTTTTTATTTTGTGTTTTGTGCTGTTATGTATGAAATTAGGGACTTGAGATTATGGATATGATTTTTTATTTAGCTTGTCTCTTGCATGGGGGTTGAGTCCTGTGTAAAGCAAGATGTATATGTTCAGTCAAGAGGTCCCATTGTGTGGCCCTCATTTTTAAGAGAAGTATAATAAAAATTTTCATGAACTTCTCAACATGCATCATCATCTAAAACCCTCTCATCAGGACGTCTCTCATGAGAGAACCTTCTTTCCACTACATGGGTTTTCATCAATCCAACCCCCGGCCCTATCACTCACTAATCCATTATGAATTGACACAATCTTACAAGGGGTTGGCTGAGTGGTCAGGACCACGGTTCCTCCCTCTTCCGGAGCTAGAGGTCTTGGTATCGACCCCGGTTCCCTCTTCTTCATGAATCGAAGGTTAAGTCCACTAGTGCTACCACCTTGAAGCCACAGGGGTATTTACCCAGCTTTCCTTTGGGCTCGGAGGGACTAGTCCAGCCCAAAGGGTTGGGAACCCTCCGATAGCAAAAAAAAAAAAAAAGACACAATCTTAATTGGACATTAATGTGAATTTTACTCATCATTTGATTGAATTTCACAAAAAGTGGAACTTAAGAAGCTATTAAATTTTAAGGCCCCTATCAATTATTGTAATGATGTGATTGAGATGATTTTTGCCAAAAATTATATCCACAATGAGACATTTCGATCACACTATCCTCATTTGACATACGAGCATCCAAATGAGTCCAATAAGAGAATATATATATATATATATATATATATATATATATATATATATATATATATATATTGTCTCTCATGCAATCTGTCAAAAATGTCCTCAGGAGAGGATGATGACTTATATATTAGTAATCTATTATACAGAAATACAATAGGAAAGTTTGTAAGAGTGCAATAAACAAACAACATCAACTATAAATAATCACACTCAAGTAATGAACATGTGAAAAGTGGGCAATTAATTTTTTCCCAAAATAAATCAAATGAAAGCACCAAGCAGGAAATATAAACAACATATGCAAATAATCACATTAACCCTACCATATATCACCCACCAAAAACTTTTAGGACGCATGTTCATAAATGCTAACAATGAATGTTATCTTTATTACATAGAAGTCCATATCTTTCGAATTTAGAATTAGACAGAAATATCTAAATAAAAAAAAAGTTCGGTACCTACATAGATAGTTCATATACTGTGCATATAATATGCGAATTGACCAATAGAGCCTAATATCAAATGCTGAAGATGTATGTTACATATAAAGATATGGATCACTAGTACTATTCAATTATCAATTAAGAAACAAAGCATAGTTGATAAATATGCGATTTACGTGGCTTGCATTAGCTTATTTGAAACAACAAGTAATTGTCATGGAATAGAATCCATGGCATTGTGATTACTTCAAAGACCATGTTTTTTTTGTCTATTATTTCATTGTATTCTGATTGTTCTTAATGAATAATGACGCGCACACATGATAAAAATAGAACTCAAGAAACACAAAAAATATTGAGATATATATATATATATAGAGAGAGAGAGAGAGAGAGAGAGTGCTTATGAAACTCGGGTATGGACATGGCTATGCTTATGCAATTCAGGTATTGTTACACCCCGACCCGATTTAATCTTGATTAGTAGTAATTAATTGTGTTTTAGCTAAATTAATTATGTTTAATTGCTAATTGCGGTATTTAGTGTTTATTAGTCTTTATAGACTGAGTTAGTTGAGTTTTGGAACCTTGAATAGGTGAGTAGAATCCGAGTTGACTCAATTGAGTAGAGTCAAGGGCTTTTTCGTAAATATAGGTTTTCGCATTTTGCATCATTTGCCCGTCATTTTCACATCATCGAGTGTATTTTGACGCGTATATCGGTTTTCGTAATAGACCACACTTCATTTGACCAATCATTAAGTGAGCAGGCCATCATTTGACTCAATTTGAAAATATATTATTTTTTATGGACCTTATTGCAAAAGTGCACCTTATCCCTTATATAAATCTCATTCCATTCGTTCCTTTTCATTTCTTTTCTTCTACTCATCTCTTTCTCCATTCCTCTTCTCCTCTTCTTCTTCTCCAATCCTTGCAAGAGTGAGGGCATTATCTTGGAAGCCAAGAGTGCGCCCATCTTCATCGCCATCTTCATCTTCACCATTTCCATCTTCTTCATCTTCCTCTGCTCACTGTGACAAGAACCCATCTCTTTAACCCTTCACAAATTCGAAATTACTTTATAGGTAAGAATCAAATCCCATTCTTTTCATGCTTTTGAGTTGAAATTGAGTTAAGAGACTCATTTATAGTCATACATAACCATTCCTTGCATTTTTTTCATTTGAATTTGTGGTTAGGGTTTGTTATTTGGGGATTTTGAGTCATTTGAGCTATATTAGAGAAAAAGGGCTTGGAAAACTAATTTGAGGCAAGTATAAGCTTTAATGATTAATGCATGTGGTTTTATTCTTTGATTGGATATTAAATTTTATTATTTTCCTTTTTACCGTGATTAGCCTCTTTAATTATAATTAGAGAATGATTATGGTATGGGTTTGATGTTTGGGTGTTAATAGTCTTAATTTGGAAAGATAAGAGGAGATTGGATTGGTGGTGAAGTAATGTATTAAAATAAAGGCACAAATTGCATGAGAAAAGGGTGACTAGTTAATGTAAAAAGTATGTGGGTGTACATGTTAATGTAGATGCCAGGGGAGCATTTTATCTCATGCTTTTGCAGGAGTTTGAAATGGGAGGAATCTACATGTGGAATTTTATATATATTATGCATGTGAGATGGTGGAATGGTGGCTTGGTTATTGACATGTGTTATGTCATGTGGAGAATGTAAGTGGAAACAAAATATGAATTGATTTTAACATGTGCAGGTGGGAATTGAATGGACACAGAAAGTGTCCTCGCTATAGCGAGGTCGGACCTCACTACAGCAAGACCACTTTCTGGGTGGGTTTGCTATCGCGAGCCACAAGTTCCCTATAGCGAGGCCAGGTTCTGTCTGGGGGTCCAGAATTTTGACCAAAATTACTTCTTTTTACACATTGAAGTTGACAAACACTATATATTGTGTATTTATGAAACCCATTAGGATCTTTTACTCCGAGGGATTTATATGACCCTAGAAAATGACACCTTTGACAAGATCAACTGATCAATGGTAATTAACCACGTGAGAAATCACTGAGGCTAAGATCATCTCATGTGAAATTTATCTTTCATCTAACACCTTATCATAGATGAGGCTTGGAGGACCCGGTACACTTATACAAAGTGACACCAAATTAAAGATAGCCATACACCGGATTTCCAAACCTCTTCGAGTGAGGAGGTGAGAGACGAGAGCCTAGTAAATAATCCTTGATTCTTTTTAATCAAAGCATGTGCATATTGTGATTTATTTCCCATTCACCTTCCAAACTCTAAAGAATGATTATATGCATAAATTGTTCCGTTTCCATTCGTTATATTTGTACGGAAATACGATATTCAATTGAAATTTGAGCTGAGTAAATTTATGTGTGAAATATTTTGGATATTAATGATTCGATTCGATTCAAGTAAAAACCAATCTTACTCATGTGTGTATTTATTCGATTCGATTGGTCTGACACTACTGAGCTTCGACCTCATGATACCCGACGGAGTTAAATTTGGTTTAGTTATTCGAGATCACTGCAGTAGATCATATGGAGCACCGGAACTCCAGAACCGGGTAGCCAGCTAGCCTTTGGCCGGGCTGCTGGTGACATCCCAACTAGATTTGCTTTCTATTTGAGAGGATGAGCTTAATGTAGTAGCCAACTAGTGTGTTGTATTCCCCATTGTTCGTAAGGTATAAATTATTCAATTTTGGCACGATTTCCTAGTTGTTACTTGATATTGACATCTTTTAATCAATTGTCTATAAATTCTATTTGATACAACATGTAATTTATTATTAATTCCTATACTTGCCGAATCGTCGTATTTATGATGCTATTCTTAGTGTCACAGTCACAGGTACAGCCCCCGACTCTGAAGAGGCCTTGGAGGGAGAGAAGGTTGCCCCAAAGGTACCTTCGGGACTAGAGGAGTTGCCAGAGTCTGGAGCCACTTAATTACCTTCTATGGAGAGCGCAACTATTTTTTTGAGAACTTTTAGTAGTGAGTGTGGCCAGCCCCTTTTTGTGTGGGTCACACTTAATGTTATTATTCTTTTGTTATAATTTTGGTAGTGTTGTTTATGGTTCTTTCTACACCCTCTTTTGTACAACAATGTAATATAATTGTATAATTATTTTGTATTAAAACTTGGAATGTTAAATGGACTAAATGGGAATTGACACCTCACATGAAAGAATTACAGCTTCCGCTATGTTTAATTGCTACCGATGTATTCTAGTGAGTTCTCTCTCACGTGCATGGAAAGTTGTTTTTCTCTCCTTCGTGTGTTGTATTTGGCTTAAGACAGTTACAGCACACGGAAGTACGTGTGGCACACCTCGGAGATTACCCTAGGCCAGGGTGATTCGGGACCGGGATGTGACAGGTATGGACATGGTTATGTAAAGGTATCAGGCAGACCAGGATCAGATTTAGATTGGCCCGGGTTGAGATACCATACTCATCCAACCCGCCACCCCTGATCAAACCAAAGGCCAACCTGCCTGAGTTGCATCCCCATTCCAAGTTCAGGTTTGGATCCAGCACATACCGGACCCGACTCCATCATCTCTTTTTGGATTATCATAACCATGCCATCAGACTTTTACATTGTGATTGCAGGTCTGATCCATTGCTAAAAACTGTGGTTTCAGTTTTATAGCTACGACATTATCTGCTGCTGGTGGAAACCTTGGTACAACTGTACAAGTACAGGACACATGCTAGCTGTGTTCTCCGGCCCCGCATTGACACTAAAAGCCCATTGGAGGCGGAGCTTAAGGCTCTTCATTATGGGCTCACCCTTGCTTCCACATTACACATCCAGCAAATTCTCATATAGGGTGAGTCATGGATCACTGTCCACAAAATTCAGAGCAATGCTACACTACCATGTTGCTCATAATGCACTGAAAGGAAAAGTTCCATAGGCACTATAAGCTTTTTCGACGTGGAAAGCCCAAATCTGCAGATGTAAGGTGAACATTTTAGCAGATCTCATACCAAACTAGCAGCACCTGAGTATACAGTTTTCTGCAGTACACTCCCTCTGCACATTCATGCACTTCACTAACAGGATTTTCTTATACAGGTTCATGAGATCACTAGGGAAGGGAAGACTCACCTGAATCGTCTAGTTTTGTTACTTTTTTTTGTCTTTGTGTGTGTATTAACTTTACTACCTTGTAATTATGTTTGTGACAGTATGTCAATATAATCCACCTCTTCAGCTAAATGAAATACTAGTAGTTTTAGTTTGATCAGGATCCATGGTTCTAGATAGCAATTTGCATCAGCTGATATGCAGTAGTTATTTGTTATTATCGGATATATAAGCGCTTTTTTTTTTTTTTAATTCAAACAAAAACTCAATATTGTAAAACGTTAGGTTTGAATATTTATTGCCATTTCAGACATGGTTTGCAAGCCAGTTTATCAAGTGTATCAGTTCAGTCATATCGGCCAATGCGCTGCTGTGAACGTTCAGTGGTGGATAACTTTACATGGTGAGAATACATGTCCAGAGCTTGTAAAGGTGACAAACCACACATAATAGCACCCAATTCTCTTTTTCAAATTTCTAGAACTTGTAAAGATGACAGACCACATATAATAGCACCCAATTCTCTTTGACCTACATCATGATGTGTATGTTAAGGAGATCTGACTGGATCAGATAAGGATTAGCCCCTAACCAGAAAACCACAGATCTAAATCAGACCTGATACATTTGCCACCAAGGAATATCTAATCTTCCAGATAGCTAACCTCTCTAATAAGGCTCTGTAATTAGACTTGTCCTTCCTGTCACAGAGAGAGCCTTCAAAATATACCTATCTGTTTCAGAATCTCTCTACAAGGGAGAAGAATATATATGCAAATTGTCATTGACCCAAATTTCATATCTTCAACTACCACCTGAGTCATAGTGAGTGAGGCCAACTCCAACTAGAGCTTGCAAAAATTCACTAGGGAAGGGTTTATGTGTCTAGATTTTAGGGTACCAGGCTCGAAACGGCTATAAAACCTCAAGCCTAATATATTAACTTCAGAAGCTACCAAACTGCACCAATTTTATGCCATTTCAACCCCAAAAGCGGTCCTAAAATAAATGATGAGAATAATGCAGAAATAAAAGCCATACACTAATAACTTAACTCTGACAAAGAAAATGAAAAGAACATCCCCAGTAACTAGCTATAACCCCTTGAAATAAGTGGGTTGTGCCCAGCCACCATCAAACATGGGACCAAAGTCTAGATGGACCCAAGCATAAAACAATACAATCAGTTGAAATTGGTTGTGATAGTGGTGATAGATGGCGTTCCAATATCGGGGCTAATAATAAAGTAACCTGTACCTTGGATTTGCTCATAGCCTGGAAAGTGTAACCGGAGAATAATAACCATTTTAATGGAGGAACTGAAGTGGATGGTTGAGAAAATTTTCAACTTGAAGTGCCACTCACTGGCTATTTCAGTAAAAGGATATTTCAACTGGCATGATTTTCAGCGCACAGCTTCTAGAAGAGGTCAAGAGGTAAAATAAGAACTCAATATATTATAAAAAAATATAAAAAAATCATCATTGCATTTTTTTTTTTTTTATCTGGTTGTTGTGGGTTTGGATGGGATTAAAGATATTGGGTCCAGGATTCAGGGATGACGAGGATGAAAGCTATGGTTTGGGTTTTCTGAACTTTAGGGACGAAAGGATTTGGAGAAAAATTAGGAATCTAGGGTTTCAAGGAGGAGAAGAAGAAAATGGATCAGGTGATTGAATCATACATCTCTAACACCAATTATAACAATCATACTGAAAATAAAAGAAAAGATAACCCGGATCGTTTGAGGGGACCTGACACATCCTTCGGATCATTCGAGAGAACTTAAACCTCCAAATAATTTGGAGAAAAATTAGGAATCTAGGGTTTCAAGGAGAAGAAGAAGAAAATGGATCAGGTGATTGAATCATACATCTCTAACACCAATTATAACAATCATACTGAAAATAAAAGAAAAGATAACCCGGATCGTTCGAGGGGACCTGACACATCCTTTGGATCATTCAAGAGAACTTAAACCTCCAAATAATTATTTTATTGATAAACTTCTGAATGATTTACATAAGTCCTAAAGCCCCTTTTATAGGGTTACAAATGCCAATGATAGAAAATAAAGAAACCCTAATCCTATTAGAATGGATGAAGAGATTCTAGGGAAGTCCTAAGAAATAGAAAATGTAAAAAATTTAATACTATCTTGGAGGATCGTCACGCCAGATCCCATCTTATCTGGGGTTGACTTTAATAATAAAAATAAATGTCATATTAAAACCACTTTAATTGATAATATTATGGACCTTAGAAGCCAGACCTATTTAACTTCTTATTTTTCTTTTCATAATATGAGCAAAGGTCCTTCAACTTCCCTTCTGAAAAGTGTGCCTTTATTCCTATCTCACAGCATTTTAACCCTGGTAGGCATCTTCAGCTATCACAATAGGTTCTGTGGTGCTGGATCAGATGTGGATAATTCAGCATACATGTCAGATATTGCCTTTGCAAAATACGCCCTTGCTTGAGGCCTCTTGATCTGGGGAAAAATTATTTAGTTATGACTTTTGATTTTAATTCATTATTTTTTGTTTCTCTTCACAAACTTTTTAAAAAAAAAAAAAAAAAAAAAAGAAAAGACCTTACCTTGAATGTTGGGGTAAGAAGGCCATTCTCCAAAGTAAATGGTTCTGGGACTAGAGTTAGAGCTTTTGCAAATTCAAAACCTCTCAACTGCAGGAAGAAGTCAGAGAATATGATGAAATAATAAAAAACAAAAAGATACAGTTGCCTCACAAGTGAAAGAGTTATGTTTTCAAGGGAGAGATTACTTGAGCTTCCCTCCCAACAGCATCCATGTCTGTCAAGACAGCCGCCCTCGCTCTAGAATCATCACAAAGTCGTTTGAAATCTTCAAACTGCACAAATGTATTATTATTACTATCTGAATTTCTTTTTGCTGTTTAACTTAAGCGACTTGATATGGCTAACGGGGAGAAATCTGAGTATTTTCCATTAAAATTTAATGGGAAAAGACCTCATTTGGAGATTCCAATTTTAGATGCTTGTGAAAGGAAAGGAGTTATGGAGACATATTAATGGGAAAACCCCAAGACCGACGAACATAGTTGAAATTTTGTTTCAGACTCTATTTCGATTTGTCAGCCAAACCGAAATGTTTTGGCCAATTTGAAATTTTGGCAAAACATTTTGGAATTGCGTTTCAAAAAAATATAAAATATAAAATGAATATTAAAATTTAAAGCGAAATTTGGTTAGGGCCTATAATAATATATTAAAGCCGAGGGTTTGGGATTCAATTTTGACAGTTTACTTTCAATTATGATCTTTTTTTATTGAGCCTTGGTAAAAAGCAACAAACGCATAGGTTGCTAGATTTGAACTCATGATGTTTTGCCTTTTTAAATAACTAATCTAACCACTGCACCACACAGTAAAAATATATAATTGTTTATCAGAAATATGTCAAAGTCATTAGATGGAGAGGGGACCCTAGCCAAGTGAGTCATGCCCGTGCTTAGCACAGGTTATTGTGCTAGTTCCTTATTAGACTAAAATTTGGCTAGGGCCTTATTTCCTAGTAGAGAGAAAACTTGGCTAGGCCCAGATATGAGTGAGACATTGATTTTAAAATATTTAGAGTTTTAATAAGTGGGCCCCACTATGGAGCCCATGAATTTGAAGTGAGCCCACTAATCAAAAGGGTTATAGTGAAAGAAATTAAAAAAAGAACCTATAAAATCATTTGCCACTCTTCGTGAAGCATTTGCCCTGTTTTGTTGAGATAGAGAATAGAAAGAGGAGGGAAAGACAACTAAGTGGGAAAAGGAGATGAGAGGGAAGAAGGAGAACAAAAATAGAAATAAGGAAACCGAGTGAAGAAAAGGAAGGAGAAGCTGGTCAAAACATCTGAAATCTGGGATGAAATTTTACAAGGCATAGTTTGATTTGGATCATTGAACAAACTGAAAAAATTAGGCCATTTCCGCCGAAACGAACATAGTTCCATAACTATGGCCACGAATCCTACTAAACATGTTCAGGGGAAGTAATGATCTCTGAATCATAAGTTGGACCCTAGGATATTTTGAATCATCCATTTATTCTAAAACTCAATCCTTGTAAAACTGCTAAAGCAATGTGGGACTATATACAACAAATTTACAATAAAGAAAACCGGGCCCAACAATTATAATATATTAAAGCCAAGGGTTTTGGCTGTAATTTTGACTGGCGGTTCCAATTTTGACCGTAAGTTATGCTTTTTGGTTCGACTGATTGATATTTTGTCTCCACTACTTATTTCATACAACTACCTACTCATGTTCTTTTTCACCATCATTCTCCACTTTTTAAAATCTTCTCCCTTTTTGTAAAAGCTCTCTCTTCTATATCCTTTCTACCACAAAATTTATATTTCCATTTTATACGAATTGTTTTATAAAAAGTATACTGGACTCATGATGTCTCTCTACTAAGAAGTCAAGAACAGCATGTTAAAAATGACTGTCAGTAATTTTGAGAGAAATGATTATTAGAGCAAGAAATTTACATGGATGCCTTGAGATGCAGCCCAAGCCTTCAAAACATCTTGGTCAACAGAGACAATTGCTACCAAACAGGAGCTCAAGCTGTCACCTGCCAACATGGAACTGTCAACCAGCTTAACTAAATGAGTCTCAATGGAGAACTGAAGTTTTACAGAAACAGATTCCTCACCATATATAAAACATTGAGCAATAAACTGGCACTTGGCATACACATTCTCAATTTTCTCTGGTGCAATATACTCCCCTTGAGCCAACTTAAAAATGTTCTTCTTCCTGATGTAATTTTACAAAAAGGACTTTCAAAAGCAGATATTAAATTATATAATTATAAACTACAAAGGAAAAATAAATAATAAAAAGAGGAACAACACTTGAAGGATTAAAAATATGAGTAACAAAGTAAATGTTAACTTTTGAATGGAGCATGGCTATGGAGGATTTAAATATCTTGTTGTATATTGTTGGTTTCAGAAGAAATTCAAAGATTTTGGTATTTAAAAAAAAAAGATCACCAAAATAAGTAGAAGCAAAATAAAACGGGTCTCTAAATCTTAGGAAAGGCCTAATAGAAATATTAGAACAACTCAAATCCAAAGAACCATATTGGAATACTGGCAACTTCTGATGTGGGATTAGGTGAGACATGGTCATAGAGCCATAGCCCGGATGCATATTTTCTGTGGAACCGACACCCAACAGAGCAAGCCAACTCTCTCTCATGCACACTCACTCAAGATATCACTATAGCCAAAGAGATGCTTTCACCTATTTTGTAGAAATGGCAATGAATCCCCACAAGTTGTTCCCATGAGTGGTGGTTCGGTAGTGGTTTTGTAGGGATTGAGGTGGTTCAGGTTTCTTAGATTTTGACCACAGCCAAGTTCGGACTGGGTATTGGATTTTGCCTGCCCCGCCTCTCCCCTATCGTGACTAGCTAATTCATATATTACTCAGTAAATTTTGATATGAAAAACTAGTGTGCTTCCATTGGTAGTAGACAAGTAGAAGTGGTGGGTTGCAGGTTCAAGTCCTCTTGTGTGCAAGAAATGTATATGATTTATTTTTATATTCAAAAAATAAAAGATAAGCAGTATCAAACCTGATCTGTACATGTGACGGGGCGGTTTCAATATCACAAATAATAAAACCGTCATTGGTAGGTTGGGTAAGGATTCCTTTTCACAATCTGCAAGAGTGTTTATCTTTTAGAGGAGCAACCAGTTGGTATTGTAGTTGTCTGAGCAAATTGTTTGACAATGTCATACAAACTGCAAATTAAGGCAATTAGCATTGCAGCTACTTCATAGTCATACTAATAGTAGTGGTCGGGCCTTACTCCGTTAGCTCTAACAAGCTCACATTGGCATGGTCAGCTGCTTGGTTGCTTAAGTGCTACTCAATTGCTAGATCTAAGCAGTTAATGAAGTCCATTCCGCCCCTATCGCTTAAAGCTCTAGAAAGAGAAGAGTCCCTCGCTACACTTTCTTGAACTTGCTTTAGAGAGGTACCTAGGTTGTTCCTTCTTTTCTTTAAACAAAAAACAGCATTGATTTCCCATTTTTTGGTTTGGTAGTGGCTGCTCCTGCTCGAAAGCAAATTGTGTAGCTGATAGTGATAACTGGCCTTTCGGATGACTGCTTTGGCAAGATAAAGCAGGTGCTTTGAGAAAGCTAATCCTTCTGTGGTGTGAGCTTGCAAAATGCTATAACTTCATTTGCGTGATTAGGTTTGTGTTAAATAAACTTTCATGATGAATGTAATTGAGAAAGAAAGAAGACAAAAAAGATAGATGAAAAGGAGGAGAACCAATTAAGTGAAAGATGCCTTCAAACAAGGAAGAAGACATGCCCAATCACCATAAGGGAGTCGCTCAGGCCATCTGTCTTGATTGAAGGACCAACAAGGATACAAGTGGATGAGGTAAAAGGAATCTCTATAGATAAGGTGGTAGTAAACTCATTGTATTAATTATTTCTGACGAATGCCATTGATTCTAGGAGGACGATAGAGCCCACACAATCTAAGAAAGAAAGGACACGTAGCTTGGTTGGTTCGATTCCAGATGTTGGAAATCAATATTGCGCAAGTGGGCATATTCATTGAGGGGAAAGAGAGGATAAAACACCACTGCCAAAAGGTGCTCATTGAGCCGGTCATCAATGTAATGACCCGGGCCTACCATCCACGTGATATTGTTAGCTTTGGCTCATGGGAGTCCAACCCAATCTTGCCTCACAGTTTTAAAATGCCTCATGCGGAGTTAAGGCTGGGTCACACACATATAATCCCAAGATCAGGACTAACGTGTTTCCGATGTGGGACTCATGCACTACTACATACCCAGTCCTCATTAGACCCAACGCCCTTCTACATGGGGGTACAAGCGTGACATACTCCCCCACAGGAAAACAAAGCCGTCCTCGGCTCTAACACCATTTGTAACGACCCGGGCCCGCCATCCACATGATATTGTTTGCTTTGGCTCATGGGAGTTCAACCCAATCTTGTATTTCACGCCTGTGGACCCCCTGTAAAAGGGCGTTGGGTTCGACGAAGACTGGGTAAGCAATGGTGCATAAGTCCGACATCGGAAACACGCTAGTCCTGATCTTGGGTATATATATGTGTGACCCAGCCTTAACTCCGCATAAGGCCTTTTAAAATCGTGAGGCAAGATTGGGTTGGACTCCTATGAGCCAAAACGGACAATATCATGTGGATGGCGGGCCTGGGTCGTTACAATCGGTGGCTAAGAATCTTTCCCTGTTCTAAAAGCCTTAAAAACCACCAACTTTCTTTTGTGTAAGGTGAGGAATATGTCTATGTATTTTGATATTTTAATTTAGATTTAGATTTGGTAGAACTGCTGGAAAATAAATGTGGGTTTACATCCTACAGAGAGGATGGGATGCCAAGACGAAGTCATCTGGTCAAACTTCGTACCTACAGGGCAAGCCTTGGGAGGACACTAGGGAATTGAAGGGCATTGAGAGGATTGGAGAAGAAGATAAGGAAGGATGTGAAAGGGAATCACTCCCTATTTTTTCGGGATCAATGAGAGTACCGCTACTGGCATCCACCAATCCGCACCCAGACACGAGACTCGGTAGGCTGCTACTGGATGGGACTGCTATTGGTTTGAGAGCAGAACCGGAAAGGAGAGGTGCATACCTGGCTGCTTCAACACCAGGCGAATACCCCTCATACATTTATGGATTCCAATTCAACAGGACTAGTCTACACATACATTTAGGGAGGACGATTGAAGGAGGCAGCTCAGGAATAAGAGCTTCCGAAAGATATGATCATTTGCCAAGAACTATAGGTTTAGGCCTGACCAATCGCCACACTATTTTGTGGTGTCAAATTTTTCGGATTCAAGAAGTGGCAATAGATTACAGATAATCCTTTCTTATATATGAGAGTTGCACCCACCCACCCACCCACCTCCCAACCACATTTGTCCATCTCATAGAAGTTCTGGATGAATGAATAGTCAGCATCACAATTGGAGGCCATAGGAGAAACGTTTCAAGGACAAAAGGGGAGTTCTCTTCCTATTAGTAAAGAACCTTAATTAGTTAATCCAGATTGTTGGAATTCAATATGCCCTCTTAATAGTAAGAAAACAGTTTTATATCAAAAAGGACCTTCTTATGGAAAAGTTGAACTTTGCCAGTATCGGTCCCTTAACCATCAGAGAAATATTGGATCCGATCATACCTATCAATAATCTTGAGCCGCCCCTCAGGTAACCACAACCCTATGTCACCTGTATGCAGCCAACCTTCCACATCCAGCACTTCTCTCCTGCGGACAGTGTGATTCAGCTTTTATACAGATTGGTTTTGATTAATGCAAAATAGCCATCAGAAATTGTAACAACAAATACAATGCAATCAAATACGTTTGCACGTCATCTTTATAGTAGCCCTTGAAAACTATAGGACCCCTGACACAGATTTCTCCACGAGGATAAGGCTGATCATCAGAGGTGTAATTCATTTCAGGAACATCCACAAGCTTTATTTCTGAAAAAATAATGGCACCTTTTCAGTATCAAAAACAGTCTCAAATACAATATCACAAGAAAGATGACTCCAATGATCAGAAAAAGAAGGTCGTAATGACATAACTTGCAATAAATTAAGCATGATATTTTAGAATGTAGACTTAATCCACCAGTAATAAAGGTTTAAAAGGTCTGGTCAACTGCTTAATATGCTTTGTTAAAATGGTGGCGTTATGGTTTAAAATAGCTGCCTAATTGGAGCACCAAGGTCTCATAAACCAAAACCACACGAAAAATACTATATATAGAACACTGTTTGGGACAACAAAACTTACTCCTTCAAAACATTTCAGCAAAACCGTGACTATATAGGAATTTAATTCAAAGAACTTTCTCCAAGAGACAGTCAACAAGCTGCTTTTACATATACCAGTTTATCATCCACTGTGAACTAAATCTAATGGAACTAATTGAAATTAACTTTTGTGAACTCATCAAGATGGCCCCAAGTTGATGGGATAAGGCTTTGATGATATTACCACATTATAAATGAGTAGTAAGATGTCGTTAGTTGCAAAGACTGGGACTTGGGAGGATACAATGCTATTATTGAAAGTGATTCTTGGCAATTCAATGGGGTTCTGGCAAGAATTCTCATCCTTGGAGATAGGCAGATTGGGTAGAGGGGGTGCATCATATTTTGAGTCAAATGAGAGCAGCTTTTCACGGTGTTGTAAAAAAGGCAAATGTAATGGCAGATGGTCTAGCAAAGCAGCGAGTTTTTCATTCTTCTATTTCTTTTGATATTTAATTGCTTTGTTTATTGGTATAAGTTTTTGGGAGTTTCTGTTTCGTGTTTGGCTAGGCTGCTTTTGGCTTAGTTCTCAAATCTTTTCTGGAGAATTAAATTTTACCATTTAAAAAAATAGTAATTTAAAAACTCACCACAAGCAGGGTTAGGAGATCCAACATGACCAGTCAACATATCACCCTCATCCATAGAGCTTATGACACAAGAAGTCTCCGTCATGCCATAACCTTCAGCTATTTGACCACCAAAGCATCTGTAAAGCAAGGAACGAGTTTCTTGTATGGACATTATACAAATCATATGCTTGGACAGAAAGAAATGATCTCCTTGATCAAATTAATATATTTTCCACCAAGCAAAGAAAATAATTCAACTTACATTCTCAGGAAATCCATGACATCAGGAGACAAAGGTGAAGCACCTGAGCCCATAAACCGAACCCTTCCTCCAAGTTTTTCTTTTATTTTATTGAATACCAATTTGTCCCAGATGGGCGATGGATCCCGACCTGAATTTTTTTTTTACGTTTCCAACAAATTCGATTAAATTTATCTATCTGTAACAAAAAAATTGGCTAGATTGATCGATGTATATTCTCCAATGTGCATGAATGCACAAACACATTCACAAGTACAGATGCAACAGAAAATGATATCAATTATTTTAAGTCACTGTAAATGAACATAGCAAATGACACACTAAGAGTAATGTACTGTAAAATAGTGCATACTTTAAATACCACCCACGCAAATTAGGTAGTCAGTGATTGATTCTTGATTGATTGAAATTGGATTATAATAGTAATACCCCAATCAAGGGGAACTTGATATTAAGTAATATATAAAGGGGAGACCGTTGTCCAAAAAGAGAGAGATTGTTTCACATCTTTTTCTTCCAGACTTGTCATGGCATTAGAGCCACTCTGATCCGCTGATTTAAATATGCAAAATTCCCTTCTCTGCTCAGGTCCAAATACTTCTTAGGCCCGATCTCTGGTAATGTCAATTTAGTAATACAAAAGGTTTCTGCTCAGTTTTGAAGAGGATTTTTCAGGCTGCTCTCTGTTTTGGAAAAAAGCAGCATCTGTCTTGTGAAGAAGACAGGATCTTTACAATTTGAGTATCAAAATAGGTAACAAGCTCTTGTTACTGTGCTGATCTGGTATCTTCTGGTGGGACCCTATTTTCTTGATTGATTGGGACTGGATCCCAAGATCTATGGCTGTCCTTTCATCAGCATTCAACTATGGTGTATTCTCTGGGCAGATTCATCTACAATCAAATCTGAGACATTCAAAACTAAGATCAGTTGCATCTCAAGGCTTCTGATCGTTCCCTGCAGAGGAAGGATTCAGGCAATTCACTGGGCATATTTTCTATCCGAATGATCAGCCCCGGAATCAGAGATTCTGATTTCTTTTATGATCAACTTCCAGACATGTAATAGAAGAACAAACCTCAGTATGCAGTTTCATCTACATCCAGCACATTGCTGGATGCCTGGATTTTCTGATAAGATAGTGGCACCCACCTCGTGATCAATCACGGCCTTGACATCTTACATGTCCTTGGTTGTCTCTTTTTGAAGAATATTGTTAATTTGTTATGATTTCTTGAAAGGGGTTTTGGCAATTTTTGGATTCTGCTGTTTTGGCTACTAGATTTCATCACAGCCGTCCATCTTTGTTGATTTGATTCTAATCGCAAAATTATTTTTGCCACAATGTGTATAACCATAAAAACTGATTCAACATTGGTATTAGATTCAATTGGATGTTTTGGGATCTACATCCAATATTAGGGTCGTCCAGCACAATCTTTTTAGATTTTCCATTGCATGTCAGTAATAATCATAGATAAATCTGAGACCTTGTCCGTCAAATTTGATGGGAAGAACTACTTGGTGGGAATTTCAATTTCGAAATTTCGCTCAAGGACAAGAATTATGAGGTTTTGTTGATGGGTCCAATTAAAAATGATCTTATGAGTTATGACAATCAAGATGCACTTATCAAATGGACCACAAGTAGGGTCATTAGTTGGATTCTTAATTCTGCAGAGCCACCCATTGCACACTAAAATTACGCTGCACATATCAAATGGACCACAAGAAAAGCTAGGATCATTAGTTGGATTCTTAATTTTGTTGAGATGTCCACTGCACTCTAAATCAAGCTGCACTTATCAAATGGACCAGAAAAAATGTTAGGTGATGCGAAGCGAGGTAACAGGTACGGGGCGGGTAGAGGCGGAGAGACGAGAGATGAAGGGTGGAAGGGATATGTCAGGATTTCACCTGAAAATTAACCTCATGCCAAACTCCCCATCGCGGGTGAGGAAGAAGAGACAACTTGGGAAAACCCAAAATCACTCATGAGAAATTTCATTAATCAATAACTAAAGCCAAATATAGCCGACCTGTTAAAAGGTGTGAAGGCATAGAGATTGCCAGGAGTAGGAGAGGGAGAGGGAGACCCAAGAGAAGTTGGAAAGAAACTATTAAACATGACCTTGCCTACATGGATCTAACGGAGGACATGGCCCTAAACAAACTTGATTGGCGTCGTCAAATCCATATAGCCGACCCCACCTAGTGGGAAAAGGCTTGGTTTGGTTTGGTTTGGTTTAATAACTAAAGCCAAATGAGGCATTAGAATGCTTAAATAGATAAAAGACTGACCCTAAAACTAATCTGGACCATTCAAATGCAATGATGGCTAGGATTAAAACATCCACCTAAATACAACTTAAGACATAAATAAATAATACTCTAAGTAGGCTAAGATAGGTGGGTTAGTCAAAAGAACTAGTCGAGACAGATGGGCTAGGCCCATTGGCGGGTGGTCAACCCATGGGGACCATGGGTCTGTCCTGCATCATTAGGTTATTATCTGGATTCTTAATTACATTGAGCCATCCATTGCACTCAACCTTAGACCCTATCAAACTGCGGCTGATAGGTAGAGTTATCTGACCCTATCAAACTATAGTATGGCATTTGACCCTATCTATTTCTGATCTTGTTCTCTACAAGACATTCGTTGGCCATCTTAATTATCTCACTGTGACTCGACTGGATACCTCTTATGTAGTTCAAGTTATCATCCAACTTATGTTTGACCCACATCATCTAATTTATGTTCGACCAACGACATCTTCACTAGAGTGTTGTTCTTTGAATAATTCAACATCTACATGGAACTTTGAGACGTGGGCTTGTTTTTTCAAATGATTTTCCTCTCCAACTCACTGTATATGCCGACACTAAGTAGGCAGGATACCCTAACACTCGTCGATCGAGAACTAGTTTATGTGGTGTCTTTCTAGGAATCTTTGATTTTCTACAAGTGTAAGAAATAGGAGAGCATCTCCAAGTCATCTACAAAAACTGAATATTGATCCATGTCTTCGAGCGTGCGTGCTTCGAAATCATCTCGCTTCAACATTTACTTGAGGGACTTGATGTTTTTGTCTCAGCACCTACTTCCCTCCTTGTCGGCAACATAAGTGTTATAAGACACAATTCTAGAATTTTACAAATGAATGAAACATACCATCATGGACTGTCATTGCAGTCATTAAAACTATGAAGTTGAAGTTGAAACTATCAAAACTATCACAATCCCACAGACTTCATCTCGGCAGCAAATCGCCGATTTGTTTAGTGAAGCCATGTGTCGTGAGCATCCTAATTTCTTGTTATCCAATCGATGCTTCTTAATGATCCATATCATTTAAGGGGGAGTGTGAAGAGAGTATCTTTTCCAGTGCACCGGCGGAGCGTGATACACCTACAGGACTGAGTCCCTTTAATTAACTACCTAAGAATTAGCTGTCCCCGAAATACCCTTGTATAGAAAGGGATATTCACATGGATGAAAATAGCTACGTAGCGGCCGCTATATCGGCCGTAGCGGCCGCCACCGCTACGCTACGGCCAATTTATCAGCCGTCGCACCCGTAGCGACCGCTACGGGGTGAAAAATTCCTGCGTTCCAGATTTTTTTTAAAATGCATAATAAGACTTATTTCTTTTCTTCTTCTCTCCAAATAACATTTCTACACAACTCTTCTACCCTTTTATGTTTAAAAGAACACCAAAAAGCACATGATCTCGCCGAATTACAGTCGATACAAAGAGTTCTTCTCAATGATTCTTCTCTAAGTACATCCTATTAAACACCCCTTTTGGTAGATGCATTTTTTTCTCTAGGTACTCTTAAGTCTTGACTTCATGACATAGTTTTTTCTTTTATAAGCCTTTCATTAGTTTCTAAGTTAGCATAACTAAGCAACATGAACACATGTGAAAAAAATGATCATTCTATTATTTTTTATTTATACAGCGATACAGGACCTCATACAGTGAGGGGACCGCTACGCCCCCTTATCTTAGTTACTTTTGCAAGAAAAATACATTTTCTCTCATTTTCCAATATTCTAGATTTTCTAGAATTTTTTCATATTTTTTTGACGATTTTTCCAAATCGCACCGCTACGCCGCTACGTAGCACCCGCTACGTAGCGTTTTGGTGGCAGGCCGCTACGCCCGCCGCGGCCGCTATTTTCATCCTTGGGTATTCATGTAATTGTATATTGTAAACATTAATATAAATACGGGGCACTCCATCTAAGAGGGACAAAACACTTTTAATGCCAATTCCGATATTGTCAACTGATCCTCTTTCCAACCTTCAACCGCCGCATTTGTAGCAAAAGATAAAAGTTCAGTGTTACCAGCATAAAGAGGTGGGCCACTGAGGCAGGCCAGACAATAGTTCGGCCAACCCATTGGGTCCAGTTTATAGGCCCAATGGGACATCCATTTATTTAGGACTATTATTAAGTAGTTTGATTTGATTAGGATTAATATTAGTGAGTTTCCAAGTAGTCTAGAGGCCCAACATATTCTTCCCACCCTTCATACATGTTGATCCATTTGTTTCCTCTAAATTTTTGGCTGAAGCAGTTCATATAGAAGTTTACTTGATTAACAAGATTTTTTTTTATCGATAACAGAAACTTTTTAAATAAACAAGAAAACAAATATGAACTGAAACCCAACAAGGAAGGAAAGGGTGTAAGAGCATTAAACCCCAAACCCCACCCATAGAATTACCAAAAAATAAGCATCACATCCACAGAATTAATTTTGAATAATTTAACAGGCAATAAACAAGAAAACAATTATGAACTGAAACCCAACAAGGAAGGAAAGGGTGTAAGAGCATTAAACCCCAATCCCCACCCATAGAATTACCAAAAAATAAACATCACATCCACAGAATTAATTTTCAATACTTTTAACAGGCAATTTACTTGATTAACAGGCAATTGACTTCCACTTTGAATAAGTTGTTATTGGCAATGTATAAAGGAACTGAAAAGGAAGATTCATATTAATATAGTTTCTCGTTTATTTTACCATTTAGAATTGCCTGCTTCTTGGCATTGTAGGCAGCATTAAATAATCTCTCCTTCAAAACCCCAGACGTCTTTACAGCATTTGTAATGCTGTGGTCATCAAACCAAGGTTTCAATCAGTCACAAAGGGATAGCCTTGGAATTTGAAGTATAAGTAAAATAGCAATAATACATAATATTACCCAGAATATATTCTATTGTACAGCCGAGGAACACTACAAAAGACTGTTGGTCGTAGAGCTGCCAAATCATCCATCAGTTTTAAATTGTCCTGAATATAGAAACCAATTGTCAGCACAAAAGGCATGTATCAATGGAAGCTTCAAAATTCTTCACCTGCAACAAGTTAGCACTTAGCAGCAGCCGTGAAATCAACTAGGATCACCTCAATAGCATAAAAATATGGTAACAGAATTTGCTATAGAACTGGAATAGTGGAATGACAATTTTTGCTTGCATTAATGCATATACTGATCAGCTGGATTATTCTCATGAAAAGGGTTACCATCATCACAAAAGGTGTTTATCAAGGAATTAAGTTTAGTACAAAAATGGCGCAGCCCCAGACCTTCAATCAAGTAGACCAGCCTCTCAGAGAAGGTTGATCAAATCCAACAAAGGGATTCCACACAATAGAACACTCACAGCCATGAACTCTTGGGGAAAAACTCACGGTAGTTTTATTGATTGAACAAGCATCGCATATGACAAAAGGGTTCTTCTGTACATATAGACAACAGTATTTCTAAACTAATCAAAATACTAATAATAGGAAATTACTTAATCTACTCTAAATAGAATTTAGAAAGCAATCCTATTAAGCAACTAAATAATATTACTAATTTAAATAAGGATAGGGATCTCTGATTGAATAAGAAATCATGTGGAACCCATCAGATGGTCCATCGGGGGGGCCTATGGGCCCTAGTCTTCTGTTGGGCTGCATCAAAAAAGTTGATGACTAATAGAAAGGCATCCCAGTTAATGAAATCAAGGGGCGCCATAATAAATATAAGTATATAACCAAGGCGGTATCCCAGCTGGGGCCTAAATAACCAGCCCTTAGTTGGAACAAGTTTTGTCAAGTTTTTCTTATAACAAACTTCACTATTTAGGTCCATTCTACTATGAGTTGTATGGTGTGTTTGTGGAAGGGGGAGGCTCGTTCATTGTGCCGTTGAAAGATCAGAAATCTTAGGCATGGCACTGTATCTGTGTCAATCTCCTGGTATTGGGTTTTATGGCAATTTCCGCCATAAGTAGCATCTCCCCTGGAATAGCGGTGGTGCATGGCTAAGCATAATGGTGTGGTAATGGGAACAACTTGTCAGGCAAAGGATTGAGTAGAGAGCCTCATAGCACAACATAGAAACATTGTACACAATTCCAAAAACTTGCAAAAAGTCAGCTTATTATAAAATTTTACAATCAATGTAATAACCTAAAAGAGTAAAAACCTGAAAAAAAAAATGCTGTGGTAAAATCTCATTGAGAGTAGTTTCATACCCCCTGGTAAAAACCAACTGCAGTTCCATAGTACGCCCCAAGAATTAGATTTACTCGTTCATAAATGTGCGCCAAAGGAAGATAAGAAATTGAACTGTCCATAGCATCACCAAATAATCAGCAGCTAGCTATATGATGGCAACTGAAATTAGGAAAGAAAAAAAAAATCCACCCGCACAAACAACCAGAAGAATGTTAATGAACAGAACTAAAGAACTCACACATCAGCAGAGGAACACTTGACGGAAAGACTAGAACCAGCAACATTTGCGATCAGGTTTCCATGAGTCAATACAGCTCCCTTATTCAACAAAAGATACTTGGGTAAACAATTTAATCTGCTAAACCACGATTATGAGATTCACAAGATCCTAACCATGGTACCTTTGGTGTGCCAGTCGTACCACTTGTATAGCAGATAGTTGCAATATCTTCAGGTTTTGGAGGGCGAAATTGCTGAAGGTTATTGAGTCCCTGAAATGCAACCATTCATACAGTGATGAAAACTCTAGGACACGAGTGAGATGTCTTGTAAATTGTACATGTGTTGACTTGAATTGGCTTTTAACCATCTTTGGGAAAGTGGGAGCTACAGCCTACCAGCAGACATCCAATTACAAGACTACAGGATTGCTTACAGGTTTACACAAGGACACCACATCGGGTTCTAGTTTTCTCAAGCCCTACTTGACAATGCAGACTCTGAAGCCCTCTCCACCTTCTCCTGACTCAGACTCTCATTAGATCTTCCCATTGCACTGTGAATAGGGAAGCGAACTCGTACTAACCATCTAATTGATAAAGTTGTTTCATATCAGTTGTCTACTATTCACAGGTGCTTTGCAGCTGCTATTTCATTTGCCTCTGCTCCTAAAAGCATAGCTGAAGCACCTCTCAGCAAAAAGCTATGGAGAGTTGAGTGCTTGGGAGTTAACAGAACTGCCTACAAGACAGCATCCTATCAGATGTAAATGGGTCTTCACGCTAAGATACAAGGCAGAAGGTGGGTAGCAAAGGGATAAACGTTTATGACAGATTATCTAGAAACTTTTGCTCCAGTAGCCAAACTCAACTCTGTGCACATAATCATATCTATATAGAATAATAGAAGCAAATTTGGGTGGCAATTACATCAACTTGATGTGAAGAATGCTTTTCCTTCATGGAAATCTACATGAAAAAGTCTATATTTTCCTGCCTTCAGGCTTTAGTTGTTAGGGGGAGAGTCATAAGGTGTGCTGGTTGAAAAAAGCATTATATGGCCTTCTTAACCAGTCTCCTCATGCGTGGTTTGGAAAATTCAATAGTTCCTTCTTACAAGCAGGATACAAAGCAGTTCGGATCATTGTATGTTTGTCCAACATAGAAAACAATGACTTATTATTCATGTGTGTATATGAATGATCTTGTTGTCATTGGGATGACAAATAGGCATTGTGGAACTCAACAATACTTGGGAAATGGAATTGACATTAAAGACTAGGGATATTTAAAATATTTACTTGGGATAGAGTTTTCACAATCTAGCAAAGATATATTTTTTCCACAAAGAAATATGCCTTTGATTTGTTGCATGCTCCACGTAATCTGGGCCCCAAACCTACAGATACACCTGTAGCGCCACTAGAAGATCGAAAGTGTTTCAAAGATAATTTAGTAAGTGTATCTGTCTAACAGTTACAAAGCCAGACTGACCTCCTGCAATCAGTGTAGTCAATCAGAACATTTGTTCCCCTAGAACATGTCATATGGAACTAGTAAAATGAATTTTGGGATATATCAAAGGTTCACCACGAAAGGTATTCTTTATAGAAGACATGGATATTTGAATGTGGTCAACTACTCAAATGAAGATTGGGCTGGATCTTCAGATGACTGTCACTCAACTTCAGGTTACTGTACTTTGGTTGGGGGAATCTTGTAACTTAGAAAAATAAAAAGAAAAAAGTTGTTTCGGGATCAAGCGCAGAAACAGAACATCGGACGACAGAAAATGCTACTTGTGAATGAAACTGGTTGAATCAGTTAATAAAGGAGTTGGGTTATCCTGCACACACCAATGCCATAGCATTATGACAATCAAGCCGCTATACACATTGCATCTAATCCAGTTTTTAATGAGAACCAAGCAGATAAAAGTAAACTGTCACTATCAGGGAAAAGATAGAAGCTAGAATTATTTACACAACATTTGTGAAATCTACCGGTCAGTTGGCAGATATTTTCACCAAAGGAGTTCCAAAGAATCACATACAAAATATATCAAGCGCGCTGGCATAATAGTTTAAGGGGAGTGTTAGAGGATTGAATTAATTGATTAGGTGCTTGAGCTTATTTGTAATTTTATGAAAATGTGTCAGCAAAGGTGTTCATTGGACCCACCTGGGAGTTGGAGTGGCATATTGCTCCCCATGTCTTGTGTTTGAAACTGCCCCAGATTTGCCCGATTTGCATTTGTGTAAGTTTAGTAGGCACCATCTGGGGGATTAATCCTATTGGGCCAAAGACCTCAGAGTCAGAGATACCCACATCATCCAAAAAAAAAAGATGTTCATTGGAATTATATGAAGTAGTAGTTTTTCCAGTAATCAGGAGAAATTTACTAACAAATAGCCCGTGTATGCCCCAGCAAGGGCTGACTCCAATGTAGTTGGGAAAAGGATTTGATGATAATGTATGCCCCAGTAAGCATAGCTACATAGGTCTTTCTAATTAAGATATAGTACTAAAGTCGGTACTTTATACAATGGGCATATGTAGGATACAATTTTAGCATACTCCAATGCACTAATTCTTTGTTCCATAAAGTTCTAGTATTTTCTTACTCTTCAATATAAAAGTTTTACAAAGGAATGTAGATAGTGACAATTTCCACTGACTTAGAAAGGTTCTAAAAAAGAAAATCAACACATTTGTAACAAAATTTAATATGAAATATAAAATGACATATAAGTAGGATACCCGAATCCCAATCCATGTCTGCTCATCATAGAACCCAAAAAAACCTATATACCATTGTCTTCTCTATGACTAAGAAAAACACAAACAAACCGAGAAGGAATGCCAATTATCCTCCTAAGAGAGGCCTCGGTCCAAAAGGGTGAAGTGCTATGATACCTAGATACTTGTACAAGCCCAGTGCATCCATATCGGACTGATACAACTCTTGTATTGATACCTAATACTACACCGATACTTCTAGGGAACAAGTTAAATATATCCTACTTATAAAGTCCTTTATTTCATATAATTCTTTTAATATTTTTACTTCTCACCATAAAAAATGCTAGAAAGGGATGAAAATAATGATAATGTCATTGATTCAAAAATGATTTAAAGAAAAAATTAGGACACCCATACTCGTGTCCTAGATTCTCGAAAGTGAAGAGTTGTATCTCTAATCCCCGTATCAGTGTCTGTATCCATGTCCGTATCTGGGCATCATAGGTGGAGTGGGTCCATCAGTCACCAAAGAAGATTGATTCTTCACTATTGCTTCTCTTTCGAGTTTTCAAAGTCTAGGATATATTCCCCTTTAGTACTAATGAGTTTGTTTTTCAACAGATTGAGATAAAACACACATGGATTATTTTTTTATCCTTAATATGAAATATTCCTTCAGAAATTGATGGATTTTTCCAAAAGCCATTTAAATCTGACAGAAAGAATTCAAGTACCTGATGGAGCAGCTTTGAGTAAGATACAATCTCAACTCCAGTGTTTGATGGCAGTGATGGCACATTTTCATCTGTACTCCCAACAACCTATATTAGATAGAAAAAAAAACATATCAAAGAATTTTATTTAGAGAATATCCTTTTTCCTTAATGTCTAAGAGAGAACTATTTTATTTCCTTAATGTTGATGAATGATATGGATTAAAAATATTAGCTACTTTTCCTTACCACAATTACACGTACAGTTGGAATCTCAGATAAGAAGCTCAGCAACTGCAAATTGCCAGAGAGTATAAGAAACAATTTCTATAAAACAAATATAAGAAATAACAAACTATACTGAACAGTCCAGTTCCAGGATTATGCTCGATACAGTTCTAAAGCACGAAAGGTAGCATATAGCTTGTTAGATAACATAACGATCAGCAACACTGAGACGGGTGAGTTTCTGCAATGAGTGGTAATTAACTACAAATAAAAAAATTTTAAGCTAACATTATACCAAATGAATTTGTACCGGGCAGCAAGTGACAAAAAACCAAGCCCAGTGGGAAGAAAATTTCACTGTCCCAATAAAAATATAGCAAAATGGAAAACCACACATACAAATGAGAATAATATCAACATACCTATTTTCTTACTATTACTTTGAAAATTTAAGAAAATAAAAAGAATTAAACACCAGGAAAGAATATCAGGCATGCTTCAATTTGTGTAATACTGAAGTTCATAATCATCGGCAAGAAGATACATGTGCCTCAAACCCAACCATAAACTTGCATGAAAATCTATCTTCAACTCAGTGGAATTGCAAATCAAACATTGACCACAATTACCAGTACTTCGATTTTTGGTTCTAAAACAGTAAGTTATAAAAGTGACCTGAGAATGCAAAAGCAGGTGATTTATTCCAAGCTAAATCAGGTTCAACAAATATGACAATAGACCCACAAACTTGAAAGGATTCTAGGAACTACATTTTAACAGATTTGCTATGTTACGATGAGGATGAATTTGTTCTTAGATTAGGATTAGAGTCGATTAGATTTATGATTCGATTTGGCTATAAGATTTCATCTATTATGTGATTAGGATTAGATTAGCTATGAGATTTCATTTATTATGTGATTAGGATTAGATTAGCTATGAGATTTCATTTATTATGTGATTAGGATTAGATTAGCTATGAGATTTCATTTATTATGTGATTAGGATTAGATTATATTTTATATGAATTGTACTCTATAAATAGCCATTGACTAGTCTCAATAAAAGAACACAATGAATTTGTTAAAATGTAGTTCCTAAATTTCTTCAAGGTATCAGAGCCAGTAGTGATCCTATAATTAGACTGGCAATGTTTATGCAAAAGGGTCATAGATCGAGCCTTCTCCCCTCGATCACACTCTAGGCTAAGGCCCCAAGCAGTGTCTACTCAACATCATTTTCGTGTTCACTGCTGTATGACTATCAAGTGAATAGGTGACCTGTGACCCCTATCCACAATGGTTGTCCAGAAGCATGATACATCAGGTAGGAGAATCTGATTTCTGATTTCTGAAAAATGAGTGATTCTGATTTCTAAAAAATATCAATGAACATAAACATTGGAAAATGCAGTAGGAGCAAGATGAAGGACTGGAAGCATGATACATCAGGTAGGAGAATCTTGCTACTAAGGTCGGGAGTCTGTCCAGGCACATGCAAGAACTCTGAACTCTAGATAGATGAACATTGCAAGCACACTTTCTGTAAGGCAAAAAGACAGCATTGGAGGACCAGTTTCCTATCGGTATCAGGGAAAAGAACTCACAGTGCTTAAGGTCTGTGATGTACAAAAGATAGCCTCTACACTAGCATGATTCACCACATACTTAACAGCATCTGGTCCTGCAGAAAGAAAGCCAGGTACAGATTGTCACTTAGAGAAAACAAAAATATTCAGAGACATTCCAAATAGCCAAAAACCTACCGAGTGTGTCATATAAAGGGACAGAAATGTAAGAATATGCCGAGCATGCATGATCAACAATGACCCATTCTGGTCTGTTGATAAAATATATTCCAATACGAGCCCCCTGTTCTAGAAGTAAACAGTAGAAGATTTTCTGGTGAGAAAAGATAGATACCCTTCTTTCTTCCATAAGATAATAGATGTTCAAAGCTGTCTAGCAAGCATACAATCAGACATGATTAATATAAAAAGATTCATAAAGCCAAATCCCAGAATGAAGGATACCAGAGAATAGAAATCTAGAACTACCTCAAATGAGAATTTGATAACTCACCTTTGGAATCCCATGATATATTAGGCCAGAACCTATTGCCGAACGGGCAGTACCTGCTTCTCCATATGTCATCCATTTGTACCTTTAAGTGCAGAAACAATTGGATTAGGAAGCTTCAGCACAAATATGCAAGGAGAACTTTAAAAAAATTAAAAAACGCAAAAGAAAGCTTACTCGCCAACTGTTCCATCCACTCTTACTCGTGTACCCAAATACTTGAAATCTTGGAAAGTGTCAACTGCATTCCTAGATGCACAAGAAAATGTCAATTGCATGACTAGATGCACAATCAGAGACCAAGTATTAATCCATGCCTCCTAAACAACAGTTGACAAACACGGTGTTGGAGTAGAATAGAAATCACCCATAGTTGGAAAAATTGCTGGAAAGCAAAGGAACAATAATTGACTCTCTCTCTCTCTCTCTCTCTCTCTCTCTCTCTCTCTCTCTCTCTGTGTGTGTGTGTGTGTGTGTGTGTGTGTGTGTGTGGAAAAAAGGTTTAACTAGTAAAATTCAGTTAAAAACAATGGGAAATGGGAACATGAATCAGGTAGCTGAAAGTTGTACTTCAAAAGGTTATGTGCATGTATGCATGCATCTGTCATCTATATGTATGGATACAGCTATTTTTGAAATTCAAGAGGTGTGCTCTCCGATGACAACGGTTGGCCTTCTTACTACAAAAAGTGATCGCAATTTGCACCCACTCATAAAACAGATTTGAATCTCAATCTTAATCACACTATGGCTTTGATAAAAAAAATTAAAAATAAAAAAAAATAAAAAAAATAAACTGATGTAAAAATCTGGGTCACTGATATTAGAAAGAGAACTATGGCCTATCCACAACAGGGCCTACATTCTAAATTGTTCTGATCACAGTGTGCACGACCATGGCTAATAACCACTATACCTCTTTGAAAACAATGACAGCCAACAAAATGAGTTTTATTGAAAGAATCTTGAATATGTGTCTTCGTACATTTAGAGCAATAAAAACTTGTTTGGTAGAAGTGAAAGAAGCATCATTTTAAAAGTTGGCTGAATCACATCGAACTTGGTTTCTACTTAGTCACTCCAACATGGCCAAATCTAATGCATATCAGCTGAGTCATAATGCAACCCGACCAAATTGCAAGAAACTTGGTGGTCACCGAGTTGGCAACACATGCCAAGTTGAAAGAACTGAAAATGAGGAAGAAAAAAAATGAGTTCTCTCCTATAAATGGATTTTATCCCCTTTGATGTCGCCTACAAAGGGAGAATAGACCCACAAAAGGGAAACCAGCCTCACAAGGGAGAGACTCATTTCGCAGGCTTCATTGTGAACATTTCTTGATGGATGGTCTCATGGTTGAGGTTCCTTTTAGGACCTAATGGATGGTGATCCTATCTACACAGGCCTCATGGTGGATGGTCCTCAAGACATGGGCCTCTCATTGGTTGAAGTTCCTAAGAAAATGGGTATCATTGTGGATGCTAAGATTTGGCTTACCATTGGGCTGAAGTTGGGTTGAATTCAGATCTTTGTTGGGTTTTGGTTTGTGTAAAACCCAGGTTATTAGATGTGTTATTCTTGAAGTTAGGATTCTGAGCTAGAAGTGGACCAGGACATCGCATCCGGCCAAGGTTTTCTATTGAGACCCTTGCCTAAATCAACATCACAGTGCTTTATCCAATAAACAACTCAGCTTCATCGAGTTTTATATCCTTGTTCCAGAATCAGCTACAGCCAGCCATACAGCCTTCAGTTCATAGATAAAAGGATGAAATCCTATCCAAATGGTAGCCATTCTTTTCAGTTTCAAGTGATAAACATTAAAAGATAAATATGTTAACCATGTGAAGATTATGATTAAATTGTTACCACTTAAAAGCATTATCACAACTTACAGATCATTACCAAGTCAGCAGTAATGAATATAAGAAGTTAAACAAGAAACTGAAAAACTATGAAAGATTCTCACACAAAGTTATCGTGCAAGGTTCCGATGTGTGGATGATCCGGGAATCTACTCACAAGCTTCAGAGGAAAGCGGGCAGATCTGCAAAGTCATGATAATAGATCAGTGTGCATGCATCACCAGGAAACAGAAAGTAATATATAGGAAACCAGCTTACCTGTATACATTCCATTTTCCTGTTTGCAATTTTTCTGGAAGAACTACACTGTAGCCCTTCGCTGCAAAAGTTCGAACAATATCCAACAGTTTAGTTCAACCTGTATATGTTTATATAAAAGCAGGAACTAAAACTCATAACTAACTCTACTATGGGTTTCTGTGCTAAGGCATGCCTTCTGTCAAGGAGAAGACCAGGTTTGAACCTGGGGGGTTAGTTTAAAAGAGAGCAGGTGCCTCACAATTAAAAAAACACAAAGTGCTGTCCTTTTCCAACCAAGACTGTACCTAGCAAGATCATGTAAGTGGGACAATTCCAATCACTTGATGCTAGAAATTTAAGGACTAAGCGCCCTGAATAGCCAACTGATAGGACCAGCATGGAAATATTGATGAATAACTATTCCGAAATAACATTCTCTAATTACTTGAATATTTACATGAAAAACTAACATTATTTGTGTATTTTGCGTGTGAAGACATTGCAAACAGATTCAGAAATCCCAGAAAACAATAAACAATTTTCAATGAAAGTGAAAAGAACAGGGGAAAAAAAAGAAGCAAGAAACTTATGTCCACAATGTTTTCGGCCTTGCATAAAAGGTGACAGATATGAATTCAGGCTGCCAAATAAAACGTGCATATACTAGTTTAGGAAGACAAATGCTCCATGCCCAGATACGGATATGGATACAGACACTAATACGGGGATCGGGGATAGACTCCTCACTTTTGAGAAAAATCTAGGACACGGATATGGATACGGGTGTCCTGATTTTTTCTTTAGATCACTTCTGAATCAATGAAATTATCGTTGTTTTCATCCCTTTCTAGCATTTTTTACGGTGAGAAGTAAAAATATTAAAAGAACTATATGAAAGAAAAGACTTTACAAGTAGGATATATTAAACTTGTTCCCTATAAGTATATGTGCAGTATCAAGTACCAACACAAGTATTATATCGGTCCGATACGGATACATCGGGCTTGTACAAGTATCCGGGTATCATAGGCCCCCAATCACCCTTCTTTCTAGGGACATTCAAACCTACCTATATGATATCTACATGAATTATTTAAAACATCCTAGCTGTTCTGAACAGAGAAGCAACTTGATCTCATACACTGGTGCCAGTTGGTGAGTGAGCAAATGGGCCACTCGATTGGGCAATCACATTCTCAACTCTTCTTAGCATGAGTGATTACATGAGATTGGCACACCACAAAACTGCACATCTGGAGTCCACCTCACAAAAATCTGAACCGTTCAGGTTTTGGTTCCACCCTACTTGCCTACAGCAGGATTGAGATCCCCTCAAAAATGTGATTGAGACACCAACTAATTATGGATTGTTTAATTCAAGGCTGACCTTTCAGTCATCAAGACTCAAGACTACCCTGCCCATTCAATGTTCAAATTCCTCACTTTAAGATATTATATTCCAGTTTATTCACCATTGGATAGAACAAACACAATTTAACCATGCTTTTTCACACGCGTTCGATCCAATGGCTAATCTTATTCCCATGGACCCCAAACTGGGGGCATCAACCATTTCACACTGCAAGGTCTGAACTGAGAATCTGGATCCATGTCATGCAAGTTGCCCACTAACTAATTCACACACAAAAAAAAAAAAAAAAAAAAAATCAATCTTATCAAGAAAATGTGATTAACATGAGATTCAATCACATTCATTTTGTGTGGAAAACCCATCCCATCCAAAAGGCCATGATTGGAGCCAATCATGAAGTGGGCTCCACATGTATTCCCTATATAATCTTTCCACCTAAAATAAAACAGGAAAATCAGATTCCTCATTTGTAATCCTGAACAATGTCTTATGGACTGGGCTAATATTGAACAAGTAAAGATGAAGAAGACCCACAAATAAGCCATCAACTTGGTAAATCAAAATCCTAGGAAACTTTAAATCCTTCATTGATCCTTACAATAAAACATTAAAAAAAGTGAAGCCATACATTTTCATCTAGCAATAAATAAATCAAAAAACAACCAAAAGTATTTAAACTTTAAATATAAAAAAAAAAATAAAAAATCTAACAACAAGAATCATACCAAGAAAGAACTCTCCTGCAGTGGTGTTTTGATGAAGCTGGTTTGGATCCGACAATGCATGAGGAATCAAATGGCCATGAATGGCTTCTAAGCGTCGTTTTGCTGCTTCTGCTGCTGCTGCTGCTGTAGAATCCACCATCTGAATCTTTTCTATGGATCTCAATGACTCTCTGCCTGACTACTTCCTCTGAGATTTTTGTGATCTCTCTTTTATATTGTTTCTTTTTCTGTTAGGATATCGTGCTCGTTCCATGCCTCAATGCCATCCATACACGTGGATGTTGTGGCCCAGTTACGGCGGGAAAAGTACTAGGATACTTGTCGTGGATGATGATCTTTGTCCTAAACGCAGATCCGCTGTTGACAACGTTCACATCGTTTTTTAAGTGTACCAATAATGATGTGATTGGCGGGCTATTGTGGCTGCCTTTTTGCCGATTATGGTAAATCATATGGGGTGTAATGGTTCTGTAAATCATTCATTTTGAAAAAATTATTAATTAAATTATATTTTATAGTTTCTGGTCTTTAAAAACCATAATTGTAGCCAACCGTTAAAATCCGAACCGTGTTAACCGCGATTAACGGTTCGGTTACGGTTAATTACCATTTTAAAAAAAATTGTGAAAAAATTTCCATTTACCAATAAAACTTACTATGAAAAAAAGAACTATAATTAGAGAATGGCTTAATATGTTACTGTAAAAAAATAAAGTAATTTTCATTCAAACCCTTAGGCTTTATTCTTAATAGCAAAACGATTCGATTAACCGTGTGTTTTGGAAACACGGTTAATCAAACCGCGGTTAACGGTTCTGTTCGGTTAATAACCGTGAGTCAAGAAAAAAACTGTAATCGAACCATGAATCACGGCTTTCCGATTTCAATAACCGTAACTATAACTGAACCGTGAAACACGGTTATTAACTGCGGTTCGGTTCGATTAGGTTAGTCGGTTTCTTGGTTTTATTTTACACCCCTAAAATTATCAATAGCTCTACTTCAATAGGTACAGCATAAAAAAGGGCCATGGTCCTTTAAGTTTTTGCCTTGTTTAAAAAAGAACGCAAGTTTTAAAACTTTTCAAATTAGTTCCTGAGTTTTTCATGAAGTTTTCAATTAAGGACATTGATCCATTTAAAGCTATTTTCTGTCAAATTTTTCTTCAGTTTTTTTTAACTACCCAAATTATCCTTCAATGAAATAAAACCCCTCATTCACTTCATGTATATTTTCTTCAATTTTTTCACCGGCAACCTTATAGTGATCAAGAAAAATTAGCATTTCCACATAGATCGGCTAAATGTAGTGGCTGTCGGAACTATGTCGATCATGGCTTTAAATGAAGGTACTTTGGGTATTTTTAAAAAATTGAGAGAAAATGCAATAAAAAAATACATTTAAATGACCAAATGGCCTTGACTGAAGTTTTATTGAAAAACTTAGGGAATAATTTGAAAAGTTTTGAAACTTGTATCCTTTTTTTAAGTAAGGCAAAAACCAAGGCCTTATTTGAAAATTTCCCATTCTTTTTTACACGCACACTTTACAAGGAGATGCTGATGTCTTAGGGAAAAAAAACCTTGCTGAGCTGATCAGTTTTAATTTAAAATATTATTTTTTTTCATTTTTTTCCTTTACAAAAAGACTTTTTTAGAGTGGTCTTTGTAGTTTTAAATCACTGGAAAAAAAAAAAAACACAAAATTGACAGCTTTGTTATTTTTTTTCATTTTAAATATTTACACCACTGTACCACTATGTATCATATGTTACGTAGCGTTTATTGCCATCCATCGCAAGCACTATTATGATTGGTGCCTCTAATCACTTGGTCTAAAGTGTCGGGTCATTTCCAACACATTCAAGTCCTCCAGCAACATTCACATGTGTAAAGGCGTGTGCTAATGCCCAACTGCGACCTCTCTTGGGCTACATGGGCCGAAGCACAAGGGGAAGGTGCCCCATGCACCAATCCAGCAAGCCAAGCCCACTACATGGGTTCCCCTCACAAGCATGATACTAAGGCCTTTCGAGCCTCTTTTTATTAGGGTCATTTGGGTCACCACCACATGAACAATCCAGGGGACAACCCACCAAGTCAAGGGTCATCTTTTATAAAAAAACCCCTGTCAACTATGATCTCCCTCCCACCTTCCTGGTATAGAAGCCCCGTGATTCCGTAGGGTCAACAGCCACAAAAGCCATGCAAGCCACCCTACTGCATGCATAAGACCACCATACACATACCATGCACTCCACCAGCACATTTGCCCCGTGAGCTAACCAAAAGAGTTGTTGCAAGTAGGTGGGCCTTCCAGATGAGATTCAAGAACTTCGACCCTCTTAATGTAGGGATTAGACACTCAAAAGGCCAAGAATTCAATCCCAAGATCTAAAACTATCTCATTGTATCAAGATTTTAGATTTATCAAAAAAAAAAAAAAAGATAAATCTAAATATGCACGAACAATCATCTAGATCTACAAAATTAACTAGTCGAGTTCTATATCTAAGGAGCTCTGTTGTGCTCAAATCGAGACTTTGTTCTTTTGATTCTGCAAATCTCTTTCGCAGACACGATCTCCTAGACCTCGCAGTCTTCCATGTTATGCCCAATCGCATAGATCTTCTCAAAGAGAATGGTGGGATCTCAATTGAAAAGAAAACCCTCACAGTACTCTACTCAGAGAAACTAGGGGAGAAAAGAGAGAGAGAGAGGAAGAAAGAGCACCCTGGGTGTCCAAAGATTGTTGGGCTTCCTGAGCATGTGGACGTCCTACCCATGATGTTCCTTCCAGGTTCGGAACTCCTCCTCCTAATTCCCGTAGAAAATCTACTTCTCTTACCCTTATGTAGCCTTATGTAGCATGCTCCTTTTTATCTTATGAGTATTGTTTAATTACAACTCTCTTTCTTAGGGATAGCATGGGACCACTAGGGATTCCCTGGATTTGACTCTAACTGAAGCATTTGGACCCCACATTTCATGTGAATACCTAACCCACAATTAATTACAAATAACGCTATTACATCAATGCAATTGCATTCAAGTCATAGGAATTTTACAAGAAAAGCCTAATCTTTCTAATTACTACAAGCAAGCCCTCCATCAATTATACATGGATCCATTGAAATTAAAATGTCTAACCAAAGTGGATCTACCTCTTATTATCGTTGTGACCCAATTAATAACACGGATCATCTATACTATCTGATTAACTCTTAATCAGAATGGGTCTGTACTTTCCGATGATAAATTTCATTAATCAGCACAATTGGACATTTCTCTTATAGAGGATAGATTCTATCTTGAGAATATATATTCTCACGGTCACACCACCATCTACCTAAGATACCGAGGTGTTGACCTATAGTTAGCCTCACTCATTGATAAATTAAATTAAATGCATAGCAGAAACTTGAGTCTATTATTCCCTTAGGATTGAGAACCTATTGCTTGAAAATTATGAGAGCATTCGTTAATTAAAGACAATATTTTGTATAAGGTGCTACTTATTGTCAATACATCCAATGTATTAGCACAACAATCTTGAGTCTTCCACTCTAATAATTGAAACAAACCATAATATCTCATGGTAATTGTAGTACTACAACCTTTTCAGATAAGATGTTTAGTCTCATCAATGGTTGTGAAAAGCTTCAAGTATATGAATTGTGAACTATGTTTCCTGTATGTGAATCTCATCTACACATATGGATTACATTTAATAAATTTAAGTGCACATGTTCATCTCATGAACAATCATGTCATTTTGAATCAATTATATGCAACCATTAATCAAAACACATTCATCTCTTGAATAGAAGCATGATATTATATATCAATTAAGATAATAAAAGAATTTATTTACATCATCTACTAGATTGAGGACATACAATCTAACAAGAGTAACTAAGTAGCACCATCAACTGAACTTTTTTTACCTAAAAAAAAAAACAACTGAAAGGCTTCACAAATATATGACCGAAGGCGCTGCAGCACCGGCATAAGCCACCAAAATGCGCTATATATATATCCAACATAGGAGATGCACCAACACCACAAAAGGTCCCAACCATCATGCACCAACATGAACTGACTTACTAGTGTCTGAACCAACTTGCATAGCGCTACATTTGGATTCAAGACTACTCCAACAATACTTAAGGACACTTTTGATATCTTGCATGTTTCTCTTCCCACTTCTATCTCATATAACTACCTACTTTATTTCTTTATCCAAAACCACTTATCTACTCTTGACACTGTTTTCATCCAAATTCCGCAATTTCCTTTATACTCCAATTCTCATATCCTTTCTACTCCAATTCTTGTATCTCCTCTCTACATCTTTAGCTCTTGGATTACATAAACACGTACACATAACTCTTTTTTTTTCCTCTTTCGCTCTCATTTTAAAAATAATAAATTTTTTTAATGCATGAATATTTAAATTGCAATGTTGGCCATATCCGTAATGTATGCTATAGTTAAAATGAAAGGTTGTTAAATCTAATGCCAAGATAATTTGATGGGGCAGATTCTTTTGCATGAAGAGACCTTCCATCGATTCTGCCTCCGTTTTAAAAGACATCCAAATGAGCCCCACAAGCTGAACAGTCAAGCACATATGCGGCTGTGCTCTGCTCTTGGTGAAAAAACACCCTTCGTACGGTTGGCTTCAGCGAAATAAGGCTTTATATACAGTAGCCGCAACAGTTTCAGATGGGGATTTTCAATTGTCCATGTGGGCCAGAACAGCCTACATTTAAAAGGGAGACTTAATTACAGTCCAGCTCATAGAGCCCACTTACATGCATCTATATATCAATAAAAGGACAGATGGAAAAAGGCCGCTTATGGAAAAGTAGAGCCGGCACCTGATTGCCTCTATCATAATTTAAAGACTCATGGAATGCCATGAAGAGTCTTTAAATTATACAATATACTTTTGTAACAAGGATAGATTGGAGTGGAGAAGTGCAACTTATCCGAGAATTTGGCTCAAAATAGATTGGAATGGAGGAACATAATTCATGTAGCCAATCCCAACACAGTTGGAACAACGCTTTGATGACGATGATGAAGAATTATATAATACACTTTTGTAATCTACCTAGATGAATTTCTAATAATGCAAATGCAACAGTGACTACTGAAACACGATAAAACCATTACATAAGGTCTATTATTCTAAAGCATGACAATCAAACAAAGAACAATCGCTTACAGGGAAGGTGCCTGGATGTCAGGTCAGCAGATTAGGGACATGGGTTAAAAAAGAGGGAGAAAACAAAAAAAGGTAGCCATAGGGGAGGAGGCTAAAAAAAAAAAAGTTCCACCTTCATGCATAAAACAATTGCAAAAGGCCGCTTCTTTCATTATAAAAAAAGTTAATCACAAATAAGTTTTGATCCCTTCTCCATCCAGTAAATGAAATGATACAACATACATCTACAAAAGAATAACCACCAGACACTCCTCTCAAACAGTGGAGAAATCAGGTGCAGCATTCAACAATGTGGTACATGTTTTTTTTTTTTTTTTTTCCCAATGGCATTCACACCATCTCCATTAGAAGAGGGTCACCTGTTGCCATTATTCTAATCAGTTTTATAAAATCCAGTTCGTCAGTCACATTGCACGGATATACAGCTGGAACTTGAGCCGAATATATGCTCAAGGACACATTAGATTGGAGGTCAGTCCGGTAAATCATCGTCCCAAGGGCATTGGAGTCAAAATTGTTTGGTGAATCCATCGCCATAAAAAACATAGGCACCGCAATCTTGTGATGAATTTCCAAATTGTCAACAATATCAACAAGATCTGCAAAGTCCCCCACAAAACGACGAGGGATGTAGAGTATTTCGGATGTGCAGTGGACAAGGGTATTCTCATCCATACTTTCCTTGTAACTTACCTGAAAATGAGCAGGAAGCGTATTCACTACTCTTTTTACCAGTTCTGCTTGTCTTGAAAACCACGTGTTTGGCTCAATGGAAACCTTCATCCAAGACTCCGGGACCTTCGAAGGCATTTGGGAAAGATGAATGTGTCAGTGGCATAGAAAAGCAATCAACAATGGAGACTAATAAGTCATGTTAAGAGGGTTACCTTGTCAGTAATCCACAACTTATCCTTGTCAGCTTGTAGCAGATTCCAGTAATTGAGAATTGCATCGTCCTGCAGGAAGAGAAATCCTTCTGCACCTGTGAACTGTTTAAATATCTTTGGCAAATACCTGCACAGAGGAAATCTTGATAAATGAGCAATGCCTATTCAAATTCATGATATACAAATCATTTGACACTGGATGATTTCATTTTGAGATGGTTGCAAAACCATCTCTAGTTGTAGAACATTCTAGGTTGCAAAGGGAGTATGTACCTCAGTGCAAATTAAATCTTATTTGTTACTTCATTGATAAAAATCAGTTGACTCAAGATTAACATCACTAAATGAATAAAAAAGACTCACAGCTACCCCACCACCACGTTATTGCCGGTTCCACTCTCGCCTCACTACATTAAAGTGAAACTAGAAAGTGGTAAACCAACTAGTCAATTCTAAGGGCCTGTTCGTTTCATGTAATTGAATTCCTAGGTATTCTATTCTAAGACTTGTATTTCAAAAAATGAATAAAACTGAAGAAACAAAGGTGAATATTCAATTATCATCATCAAATAATCTTCCCTTTAATGGAAAATGAATCAATGAGAGGTGGGAAATGAATACCAAGCCATCACCCTAGTAATTGAAATACTAGGAAAGTCCAGGTCCAACTACACCGTCCACCTTATGTCCTTCACTCCTCACACCTTTAATAATCCTTTGTTGGAGTCCATTTGACCATAAACTCCTACATATTCAATTACATGCAAACAAACAGGTCCTCGTAGAATTTTCTACCCCGTGAAATCAATTTTCTTTTAACGTGGATACATGAATGTAGTGGACATTGGGAGGATTATAATGAACAGAAAACTGGAAGTTGTTAAATGTCAGATAAATGCCAAGGAAGTAGAAGCAGCAGCAAGATTTCAAAGTGGGAACCAAAGCAAAAGCTGCACCTCAAGTAGAATGCTTGTGGCCATTAAAAAAAAAAAAATAGAAAGACAAGAATGTTCACAACTATATCTTGTCACTTGTGATTACTTGTATTTATCACTGTTACCAATTATGCTGCAGCCTTGCAGCTGGCTCACAAGGCATGGATAAATATACATGATTAATAAAGCCGTGATCCAGTAAAGAATCACAATCTACTGATGCCATCAGGACTCCAAAATATGCTAAACTTGGGGATCGATCAATGCCAACTTGGTGGTGTCATGAGGGGGGGAAATAAAACACTGTTTTGGGATGATTGATTTAGATACCTCAAAATGTGTTCCATCTTAAAAAACCAACTTAATAATTGAAACAATTCTTCCAGAAAAGAAAAGTCAAGATGAAACCACAAAGGAAGCAGCAAACAAAATTAAAAATAAGAACTTGCTGAATAACTCTTTAAAGTGAAATGAGAAAAATGGATAGCATCTTTGAAAGGGTAGTACAAAGTCATATACAGGAGCTTTAGCTACCTTTTGTCATACAAGAAAACAACAACCATAACTCAAGGGATTCACCAAATGCAAGCAGGACTCATCATCATCATCATCATATCAAAGCCTTTTCCCAACTATGTTGGGGTTGGCTACATGAATTTTGTTCCTTTTAATCCAATATATCATAAGCCAAGTCCTCAGATAGATTGCACTTCTTTAGATCTATCATTACTGTTTGGTAAATGTACTCGTAAATTAGGAGGAAGTTAAATGCCGCATCATTGGAAATTAGTAGTGGTTTGAAAGTACAGTTGACGTTGTGGTTAAATGGAAAAAAAAAGTTTTTGAATGGTTGTGGCAAAAGGAAAAGTGACTTTACTGTTTTTTTATTTTTTGTAAAACTGCATTTTCTAGAACAATATCGTATGGACACAACCAATCATGGGCTCAATTGGATAGTGGGACCCACCCCCTATTGAAATGAAGTTATAGAATATTTCATTAGAGGGGGATAATATTTATTTTGAATAGTTCAGACTAATATGTGCCCCACAATGGATACGGTAGACCTATAAGTTCACAAATAATAGTTGCTACAAAGGATCGAGATTCGTCTTCATCACCATCAATCATCTCCTCTCTATTGAACTGAAATTTTAGAATATATCAATGGAGGGAATGATATTCATTTTATATGGTTAAGATTATCATTATGTAAGCCCCATGATGGAGTTTCAGGCAAGTGTTACACGGTTCCCTTGTAACGTAGTTTACAGAGGTTCCAGACTCTTCAAAAAAGAAAGGTTCCGGAATTTTCCCCTATATAATTAAACTGAAATAGAAACTTCATTCCACTTCAGCTGATGCCCACCAAACACGGTGAATTAAAAACTTCGACCGTCTATTTCACCATTACCACACGGTGAGTTTACCAAGTAGCCCCTACTAGTTCCATCCATGTCCACTTTGGTCATGTGGGCCCAATTCCAATCCGACTCATTCAAAGTGCCATTAGCCCAGCCTATCAAGCAGCAATATTTGAATCATCTGGATTCCAAAAAGTGACCAGCTTGTACCTGCGATCTCCAAAACCAGGTTAGTCCATTCAAAGAAAAATAGTTTCTCTTCATGTTTCCTCTTGATTCAAGTCAATATGAAAAATTTTGAGAGCTCAATTAAACTTCAAAGAACTTGGTATAAACTTACATACAGAGATCGGTATTTTGAGAATGAGTTCTACTTTGAGCAATTTCTTCATTTGAAGCAAGAAGGCTTGCCGGTTGATGAATATACCCGCCAATTTCGAGAGTTGCATGAGATATGCAAATTGAAGGAAGATGAGATAAATGATTTATCTCGTTATGTCCATGGCTTGAGACTCAATATCTTGGAAAATATGAAGTATTGCAAAACCAGTCAAGAGGCATACTTAGAAGCCATCAGTGTTGAACACATGCTTAGAAGGTCTCACGGGCAGCAATGTCGACAAAGAGCTCATATTGTGGAAAGACTTTTTTCAAGAGAAGACAATCCCACTATTGTCATTCGCCAACTCCTCAATACAAATGAAAAGGGAAAAAGACTGGAGACAAGCTCAGAAATTCCACACACGGATAAGAGTCAAAGACAAGTCAGTTAATGTGATTATTGACAATGGTAGTGTAATAAATTTTGTCGCACAAGAGGTTATTGACAAACTTAGTTTGCCGACCGAGAAGCTTCCTACGCCCTACCAAGTCACATGATCCAATGGTCATGTCATCCCTGTGACTCATAGATGTTTGGTATCATTCAAGATTGGCAGTTATGAGGACAAAATTCGGTGTGATGTGATTCATATGAATATTGCTCATATTATTTTTGGACGTCCATGGATTTTTTATCGGAAAGCGCATCATGATAAAGCGGCAAACATATATACCATTTTGTGGAATGGAAAAGGGATTAGACTCATTTCACTAAATTCAAAAGCCCCGTCTTCGTCTACATCATCACCTTCCACAGAAAAGTCACAAAAGGAGCGACAAGTTGAAAAAGACGTCGTGACTGCACCACATGTGAAGCCAGAAGACATCAAAGAGCAAGTTCATGGCAAAGATGATTTCGTTAGTACAGACAATATTGATCAAAGTAATGTCAATCAAGAGTCGCAAAAGGTTGCGGAAGAGCAAAGACAAGTATACATTGAAGACTTTGATCATGTTAACAAGAAGATTGAACATCCAGTGGATCTAATTGGCATGTCACTTTCAGAAAATCCAATTGTGTCATCAAATATCAAGTCCATCGTTCCAGTCATTTTGCAAGAAAAATCAACTTATTGAAGTTCCTCACATTGACTTCATTGTCGACGATCACTGATGGATAGTCAATATTCATGCTCCGTCGGTACGAAGGCAACAACCGAAGATTCTAATGGTCAGATCACACATCCAAACTCAATACAGACATCAGTAAAAGCAAACCCTCCCATCTACCTCTCAATGGAGTAAAACACCGCATCAAGCTTCCAAACCATGCCATGAGAATGCAAGTCAAAAGAAGAAATAGATGTTTGTGCGATTGATTTTTGACCCCAAAGGACTTTTCCCCAACTTGTGGTCGGATTATCTCCCATATTATCAAGCTGTGAATTCGCCGGAGTCGAGTTTTTTCAAGCGGGGTAGAATTGATACAATACGTTAGGTTAAAAGGGCCCAGGCCTACATGATGGACCCAGCCATCCAACCCAATCCATTGGGTGCAGCCCATAGGCCCAATTGGCTAAGAAAGATACTGTGGATACTATTTTTATCCTAGTATTATTTGACTAGGAATGTTTCTAATTTTATTGTTAGTTAGGATTAGTAGCTTTCCTTAATAGGAAGAATATTGCTTTTATATGTAGAAGAGCCTTTCATTGTATCTAGACATGCTTATTTTCAATTAATCAAGAATTCCTTTGAGTTATCGTGAGTTTATGAGTTGTTTCATGGTTATGCTTGTGCCCTAGTGGCTAGAATCCATCTTTGGATTCAATCAATCCTTCGGAAAATTGATCTATTGTTCGATCGTGGATCTTGGCTACATCAACATATTTAAACCATCTCAAACCATAATTGTCAATTTTGTTCCGATCGCTGTTCCGGTTTGACTCTGTAGTGGAATGTTTTAGCATTCCAGCCAATTCCGGTATTCTGTTCTAGAAAAGACACGGTTGAAAAATGAAAAAACAAATATAAAAGAATACCTAAAATTGAGAAAATAGTTGAATGCTAAAATGAATACTAAAAATGCATACTTACATCACTTAAATTAAACCATACTTTACAATTGACCATTTTCTAGTTTTCACTACATATTTTTATTTGAAAATGGTGACTATATATTACTCGAAAAACTATACGATATAAGAGAACTATACTAACCACAAAAGGCCCCCAACAGTATAAGAAGGTGAGAAATTGATTCTCCTCGCATAAAATTGAAAAAAAAAAAAAAAAGAGAAGAAGAAGAGAAAGAGGACTGAACATGTACTTGTAAGACTCTGTGAGAGTCTGTGATGAGATGAGGAAGAAGACAGCAATATGGGGAGAAAACTCAATGATCAATTGATCATCGACTGTTCCATTATATAATCAAAAGTTACCTTAATCAAGGCACTAATTATGTTAAGATACAATCTTAGAATAAATCAAGGAATGAAAGAATCTCCTAATCTATATAAGGAAATAGTACAGGGAAATTAGCAACAAAATCTAATCTATTAAACAATGATCCCACACGTGGGATTTTATGTACAGTGGGCTGGGCTTAAGTGGGCCAAAGTCCAAATCCATATACTATCTTCTACAGTACTAACCCTGCAAACTCAGTCAAAGCCCTACTCACCAAATTCCCTCAAGTTCTCACCCACCCATTTGTGACAATCATTTACCAAATACGATTTATTTGATAAAACTCTAAACAACCTAAATAAAGGAACCACTCCAACACAATCATCAAACCAGAACATGATTCTATCTCTCTCACCCAACTCCAAGGATGAGTATTTTCTTTTTCATGTTGATAAATGCTCGAACTTCCCAATAAATGGGCCACTGGGTTTTTGGTCTCAGATTATCCTCCAACAACAACAAACTCAAACATTGAATAGGTAGCTTTTCACCTTATAACTCACCCTGTCAACCAAAGAGCAAATCTTATCCTCCAAGCAGTCCACCATCACACAGATAGACAGATTACACTTGGAAAAAAAAAAAACACCTCAAAGCATCTAAAGATCCATTTCAGCACTATCACGTCCTCCCTGTGTTAAAATGAATAGGATTGCATTGTGTGAAAATTAGAAATGAGTAATAGCATCATTCCCACGACCTACCTAAAAGCCGCTAATGAGCTTAGCTTCCTAGGTTCCAAATTGTTCCAGTTTTCCATGCTCTTTTGAACGCAAATCTTTAAGGACTGGCATGGAGAAACAGAGTTCATATAGCCAACCCCAACATAGTTAGAACAGGGCTTTGGTGGTCGTGATGATGGATGATGATTCTTTGAATCCAAATCTTACCCTCCAACTTCTCCTAGTTAGCTTACCAATTTTACATGGAATACAATATCGTGATCAAGATAAACATGGAATGCAAGCTCAGCACAAAGCCATCCAAAGTCCAAACACAGATGAAAACAAGAACTGCATACATTAGTGTAACACACTCATAATCACCAAATCAACAAATGAACATATTTCTGTGCATGATTACTTCTAGGTTAATTTTAAATTTAAAACATATTAAGCACTCAAAGGAAAATAATTGTGTTAAAGTAACTTACTTGTATGCTTGCCACAACTGGCCATATTCAACTGCAAGCTCTGTACTGTTCTTCTCTGAGAGGATAACTACGGTCTTGAATATCCGGCCGTAAAGCAATCTCCACTCCAGAGCAGTGCGTTCCACTGGCTTGCTGCAGTACATGACAAGCACTACATTCCCAAAGTTCTTCCTCCACCGAATAAGGTTCCCAATCTCATAACTCACCGTCCCAGTTTCCTCCACACCAAGATGCACCGACGGCAGCTTCCGGGGGATGAACTCCGTCCGATCTCCATGCCCAATGGTAGCCCGGGGCCGATCCAATTCCAACGCCATCAGCCTCGGCTGCTGGTACCCAACAGCCAGCAAGTCCTGAAGCCAGTCTGCAGTGAACTTCACATCCTGCCCTGTCCAAAACCCTTCCTCCGCCATGTTATAGCTCAAATGCAGGATCTTCTCGAACAATGTGGTCTTGCTCGAACGCCATGACACCAAGAACTTGATCAGGCGCCCCACATTCACATGGAGATCCTTCTCGTCGGAAAATGGGTAAGCCTCAATCCTGTCGTATCGATGAACGGTGGGCGGATAAACAACTACGAACCCCCCAATCTCCCACAAAATCCTCTGCGCCCAGTACCCCCTCAACACATCAGAAGCCATCCTACTGACCGACACTGGAAGCATCAGAGCCCAAAACGCCGAAGAATGGAATATAGTGTTGAATGAATTCACGGGCACCATCATCCCCTGTGGGAGGGCAACTTTGGGCGCCTCCTCATCGAATCGGATATCAAACGCCTCCAACCCAGATTTTCTAGTGAAGTAGAACACAGAATCCACATCCGGGAGGCCGTTCGACAGCCCCTGCTGGATGAATTGCTTCCCATTAAAGATCTCTGTATAGAATTCCTCATGCGAGACCTCTCCCACATTCTCCAGCGGCAGCCCGCGCGGCCAGACCGACCGCTGCCCGAAATGGATATAGGGGTTTACAACCGTGCGATTGGGGTTCTCATGGCTGTATTGCAGAATTGGCTCTCTCCTTGCCCCCTCCCCAACCAGGTCAAGATCGAAGTGCCGACCCAGATCGTCCCCGATCACTTCTCCCCTATCATCAGCATCGAAGATCTTCTTCGCGCCGTGCTGGATCGCGAAGAGATACCCGACGCTCTTCCTAACGTACGAATTGTAAGGGAGATGGTCCACAACTCGAAACCCTAGATTCGCCTGATCATCCAAAGAGAGAAAGATTGCACCTTTAAGGCTCCAATCAGGAGGAGTTTGCGAATTACCTACAGCGAGGAGCTGCCAGCCCTTGATCTTGGACAGGCGGCGGAGGGAGTCGGAGGGGTAGCCGGAGACGGAGACGACAATCCACCGCTCCGATCGGAAGGCGGCGTAAGCGGAGGACCGGTCGACGATGGGAGGGACGGATCTGAAGGGAATTTTCGGGTAGGGGATGGATTCGCGGATGGATTGGGGCTTGGATTCGAGGCAGAGTAAAGCGGCAGTGTCGCCGACGTTGCGGAGGAGGAATACGGCGGCGACGGTGCCGACGAGGAGGCCGACGGCGATGATCTTGTAGAGGTTGTCGGAGAACCAGGTGGAGAAGTGGAGGGATTTGGAGTGGGAGAAGCGGCCGTGGGAGGGTTTTGTGGAGGGTTTTGGCGCAGCACGGTCTTGGACTAGCATTTTGGATCGGAGGTGAGGGACCACTGAATTAAAGTGCTCCTTCTTCTTCCTCTTCTTCTTCTTCTTCTTCGTCTCAGTTTGGAGTGCGTCTGCTACTGTTATGAGTGGGTTGGGTGAGATGTCTTCTCTGATTCCGCCATGGATTTTTGCTGCCGACAGAAGACTTCTTTTTTGATAGTGATGATTTCTTTCTGTGTTGTTTGCTTCTTCAGAATGGTGTAACTACCAAACTTACAGCAGTTGGTGGATTTGGCTGCTGCTGCTGCTGAGGTGTGTTTGCTTGCAATGCAGGAAGAGTGTGTCAGATCTGGTGTAATTTGTTCTAGTCAAAGGGGTCAAGACTAGGATAGATAGATTTGGGTGAAATTACCAAGATTACTGTAGCCGGCCTTGATGATGAGCGGCCCAGATTGAATTTTATCAACATCATTTATAAAGATATTAGTATAGCATGTTGGGTTGAAAGAATTCCAATTCCAGACTCTGGGACCCAAAGTGTTTTTCCATTTGACTCGTTTGGCAAATTTTTCATCTTCAAAACCCAATCAAACAGGATTTTCCGGGGAGGAATTCCCGTCAAAAATGCTCTCTATCACCTCCTAAAATAAGTTTAGGAAGAATTCAGATTTTGGTAGGTCACATTTGGTAATTAAATCGTTGAAGATCCCTCGTGGATTTTTTTTTTACATAGTAATGGAAAACTCAAGTTTGGCAATTATAAATATTTGAGAAATTGGGCATGTGATTTTAGGTTTTATCCCTTTCCTTAGAATTTTTATATGGTGACAATAAATTTTGAATGAAAATTTTCTATTTTAAGGGCAATAAAAATTTTCAAATCTGCGTATTCCTCACCTTTTGCAAAACTTATAAAACCTTCTTCGATGCCTACTATAATGGATACTGGTGACAAATTTAAAGGTGAGGTTGAAAGCACTGTTACTTGAAATCAATGCAAGTGCTATAAAACAGTGAGTTTTTCATTTGAACTACTTATTTGTGTCCCCAAATTTTCTTTTTTTTTCATATTGGAAACTTATAAAATCACCAAAGTTGCAGTACTCAGAAAAGATAAGTACAATTACCAAGCAGTTTCAATATCTGGACCCATCTTTCACTTCTATAAAAGTGTTCGTCATCTTGCCTTGAGACTTGGCAGTCGGCAGTAGCAATGCATCAATAAAAAAGAGAGTACAAACTTTGGAACTTTCAATTTGTTAGAAAGTAAATTTCTTTTAAATTTATAGTTGGCTATGTTTTGCTTTTCACAAATGCCACTTACATTAACTTGGCAAAATCAATCAGTCTCTTCAGTCTTCAGGTTTCATTTTGATTGGGTCTAAAATAACAAGAAGTCTACGGAGCGTGACTTATTTGGCTCGAATTGGAGCCTGACCCCAGCTGGAGTCCTTATGTTTAAGATGTCAAGTATATTGTATGAAAATCCCGCCCGATGAAAATGATTCGCCCGCCTGAATTGGAGACCAGTCACTGATACCATCCAACCCGATCGATCTCCTTCCCTCCTCCTCTCTCTCTTCTATGGTACATTGATTGCATTCATGGCATCAATCATCTTCTCTTCTACCTCCAAATCCTAAAACCTCATCCAAAGAACCCCATTTCCATGGAAATCCAATCTGTCCTCTCCCACCACCCAAAACCCTCCCTTCCTCCTCCTTCATGGCTTCTCTTCCTCTTGGGCATGTCAAGGAGGATGCACCAAGCGCGGTTGAGCTTGGAAGCACTGGCGAGGATCTCGATGATCTTATGGTGGGTCATCCGGTCGTGGCAGACGCCAGTCTTCTCGACCCATCGGAAAAACTGAAGGGCCTAGTCGGAGGAGCGAGTCGTCAAAGTTGGACACGAGCGATCAGATTGAGTTTTGCAGGTGTGTGGTCCACTTCCTGGTGGCCATCATGTGGCCAATGATGTCTTCGAGCTTTGGTGGGGAGGGTCTTCTACTGGGAGATCGGACGGATGAGGTGGGTTCTGAGATCTGGGTGGGGTTTGGATCGACGGTGGAGGAGGATTCTGGGATGTGGGTGGGGCTTGGATCGACGGTGGAGGAAGATTTTCGGATCTGGGTGGGGGTTGGATAGAGGGTTGAGGTGGGGTCGAGAGGAGAGGGGTTTGTGGGAGAAGAGGAAGTGAAGCCACGGAGGAGGAGGAAGGAAGGGATCAGGCTCCAATTCGGACCACATCTTGAACATGAGGTCCAACTGGGATCAAGCTCCAATTCGGGCCAAATAAGTCAAGCTCCATAGACTTATTGCTAAAATAAATGGATGAAAACGACCACCAATCAACTTAGCTTGAGTTAGAGAAACATAACACCCCAGTGGGGAAATGAGTGTCTCACTCACACAGCATGCCATGGATCAATCCCTATGATAGTTTTCAAGCTAGTATGATACTATTGATCCAATCTCGCATAAATCTTCTTCTCTTTTTTTTTTTTTAATAAAAACCCTTGGTTTGTATTAAACATGAAGAGCAACTTAGTCTGTGCTCATCTAGGCTAAATTCAACTATATAAGTCCGTGACCCTTTTACACTAGCTTGTTTGTATGGAAATTATATACATGAGAATTCGTGGTCAAATTGGATCCAACAAAAATGATTAATTGTATTCATATCTTATTATGTGCAAACCAAAAAGGCCAGTGGATTGAAAATCTTACCATAAATTAGAGGTGGGCCTAAAAAAAATGGCTCATGACAGTCATGCCACACGATTTTCCCAATAAGCGCCACACATCAGATAGTTTCAATGATCCGGTCTTGCCCCATGTGGAGCCCACCCTTGTAAATCATGAAGAGATCCCCCTCCAACCCTAATGATTTTTGGCCTGCATTCTTGTAGGTCCCATTCCAAGTTGGCAACTTCAACAGTAGTGAAAATTTCCTGCCAATTATGTCTCTTCTGTCGATTGCTACAATGCTTGTTTTCTTATCTTCAACAAGGTTTTAACACAACTCGTGCATGCAAATCCACACGTGTTCAACTGAACTGCTTTTCATCCACTTCCTGTGCCACTCATCTGTTTGCCCCTTGGACAGTTGGACCTGATGCCAGTCATCAAGTCAATTTAATCAGCAGGCAGACCAGAGTGTAGAAAAATAGAACCTGGAGTGGAAGGTGGTTGGCCACCTCAATAACGCTTTGATGGTGAAGTATGAGCGAACTGATAGCACCTTTTGTAGGTGGCCATGAATATGTTGTTGATGGATCCATACCAACCGTATGATAACCATGGCCCACCTTTGATCACATTGGTGTGGACTGTGGAGAGAATAATGGCCGTATGGGTCCACTCCAACCTAGCCTTCTAATTAAATGCGCTTGGTAGCTTCGTACAGTTTTCTTTTCACTCAGATTTCATTTTTAGTTACTACTCCCCATATTTTGGTATTAATCACCGATAAATGATAAAATAAGATAAATCCGATTAGGATAGTTTGGGAATGTCCAATATGGGATAAAGACAACGTCGATGAAGAAAAACTTTGTTATGCAAATTGATGGTCCACTAAAAGAAAGAGGAAGGCCGAAACAGTCATGGATGGAAGTAGTAATTATAGATCCGAATAAATACAATGTATTTGAATATTTGGTTCAAGTAGATTGAAAATGGAGAAATAGAATTCATGTAGCTGATTTCAACATAATTGAAACGAAACCTTTGATGAAGACAATGATAATGACTTAAGCACCATAAACTCTATTTGCAAAATGTTTAATTGATTCTGTAATAATTTTTTGAAAATCTTATGGATTAGTACCATTTTAAACTTGATTACCACGAGCAAATGAGAAAAGCAAAAAAAGTTTGTCAACATAGTACCTTAATTGCAATTCTTTTCAACCTTATCTCTGACATGCAATATTGGGGTCACGTACGTACCTCTTTTTCTTCTTCTTCCTCTTCCTCTGACTTTCCCCTCTCTTTCTTGGCAAACCTAAAACCAAGGGCCTTATATTTTATGAGAACATTCTTCTCTGTCTAGAAAATATAAAGACTCTTGATTTTAGATTTGCTAAGAGGGAGGCCGAGGAAAAAGTACTGACGAATTAATGTCAAGGCATCTTGGTAACATTTTTGTGTCTTTTGCTTATTGGCCCGTTGAAATCAAGGTACTAATCCATAGAAATCCCCAATTTTTTATGTTCATAATAATTTAAAATTATTATTAAGAGAACTTATATCAAATATGTGACTCCTACATAATTGTGGTACTTTGATAGTTAAAAAAACCAAAGTCCATTCGTAACTTTTGATAGCCTTTATATATTTGCCTTTCGCTGTAACGACCAAACTTTGGTATCTTCAGGACTTATTTGCTTGTTACTTCCTATTGGATTTCCAAGAATCACTGAAGGATTTTTATCAAAGTAGTACTGAAGGGGTGGGACCCACCCTTTTTTTAGGATTTGATTAATTAGGATAAGGGCGAGCGATTTATATGGTAGTTCAAATTTTCACTTTCTTTACATAACTACCAAAAACACTGATCACCATCATCATCATCACCACCACCATCACCATCATCAAAGCCTTGTTCCAATCTTGTTGGGGTCGGATACATAAAGTATGTATCTTCGTTCTAGTCTTTCACGAGCCAAATCCAATAGGGTTGGACTTGTCTAGTTTCTCTATTTTCATCTACATCCTCTTTAACCAATCTAGTTTTTAGTGGGCAATCAACTTGTATGGAAAAAACAAAAATCTCCAACAGCAGAATCATTGATGACCGGGGTTGCACATGTACAGATGTACTGTCATCATTCAAAAGACTACATAGTATAAAATCTACCATACCCTCACAATAAAACAAGGTCTAATTCAAACCGGTTACCATAGTACATCCATTGTAGTGACACCAAATGAGCCCCTGCATGGCTGCATCACAGTGCCATGAGCCCACTTGTTAGAAATGGTGGAATAGGTTATTGTACACCTTGCAATGCGATGGAGATCGCTTAGTGAGGAAGGCAAGGGGTCCGTTTCTGAGAGATGAGTATTGGAAGTAGACGCTACATCTCCATCTATCCACATTGCCATAACTAATGTTAGTTGGGATGGAATGGAATCCTTGCAACATAATTTATCAATCTCTTGGTTCCTACTTATAAATCTACATGGGCATATTCCATTATGTAAGATGTCAGAGAATATAGTTTGTTTAATCTTTGAGAATATTGGTTGGTGGATATTGGAAAAGAAAATTGATAGTATGAGGGGCTGTTAGGTTTATGGAAATAGAAGTGGATGCAGATGAAAAAGGTGGACTTCATTTATTTTTATGTGCCCGGATCCCCTATTTCAATGAGACAGGGGATCTGAACTCTATTTTATATAGGTGACTAGGGTTATAACTGGGTCCCCGATTCTCCGATTACCTGAAGGTTCCGACCCGTTAGGTTCCGGTTCTGGGTCTTTATTTAGGTCTCGATAAGTAAATGGTTCCGGTTCCGGATCCTTTTTTTATAATCGAAACCTAAATGGTTCCAGTGTCGGATCCACAGTGGCTCAGACCCGTGGACCCGAGACCCAACCCAATATACACTAACATAAGGTAACTTTAGTATGTGAAAATGCTTTTCTATATTATGATTTCTACTTTTCTACATCTCATACTGGGAATCGGAACCAGACCTGCCTCACAAATGATTCCGGTTCTGGTTCTCGTTAATATTATCAATTCCGGTTCCGAAACCAGTTTTCTGGTTCCGAACCGGGTTCGAGTCCGGTTCCAATTCCAGTTCCCCCTCTTAGAAAGCAGTTTCAATTCCGGTTCCACCTTGGACTCGAACCCGAACCCGAACCGACCCGTTTACAACCCTACAGGTGACGAATGTTGATAAAATGAAACGGTATCTCCTTCTTATAACAAAACAAGGGATCCGGACTCTATTTTTATGCCCCTCGGCCTCCAATGAGCCACATATAAAAGATTCAAGGTGCTCCTCCTGAAAAAAGGGTTGTCCTACACGTTTGGCTAGATAGAGATCTCTTGCTTGAATCTACTTTTTTTTTTTTTTTTTTTTCTTTTAGCATGTTTGAATCTTCTTTTGATGGGCACCTTAAAAAAGATAACTGGCATGAAAATTTTAATTTGGAATTTGGAATTTGGAATTGTTAGCTCTTACCGATTTGTTTCACTGTCAAATTCAATTTGGAATTTGAACCATGTTTTCGTTTTCCATGACTCTTCTTATACTCTGTTTACTAATTTAAAGATAGATATCCCATTAACTGAGCATCTGAAGTCTTAATTTCCTAATAAAGTAGATGTGGAGCCTATTTTGGATTTGAAAGAAGTTCAAATCCAAACCATTCGGATTCAGATTGGGATCTAGAACTGGATCCCTACATGTTTAGATTTGAATATATATATTCATATGCATCCATCCCTCACCATATTACTGTGAGGGACAGCATAGTAGGGCCAACTTTATGATACATTAGAACCATCCACACAAATGGAATCCCTGAATTATATTAGATTTATTGAGCTTTCACCTATCCAAACGGATTGGATCGTTGGATCGAGGATCAAATCTTTTTCTTTAATATAAAGTCGTTAAATTTGTGGGCCACAGATGAAAGGGTTAGTAATATTCATATTTAAACCATATGGTTTGGGATGGATGCACATGAACATTAGTTACATCCATACTTGAGAGTTTGCTTAGCTTAAATCATATATCATCAGGGGTGGGCCTAGGTACATGCACGTGGGTGCGGTCGCACCCGTCAAACCGCGGTGCATTTCTAAAACCTATATGACAAGTCTTCGTCCACTTCAAGAAATTCAATAAAAATCATGAGCCCACCCTCAAAATCCAAACTACCTATTAGGGTCCGCACCCTTCAAGTGAAAACCCTGGATCCGCCACTGTATATCATTAAACAGCTCCACTTGTATATTTAAAAAAAAAATCATTTTAAAACTCTTTTATCCAATTACACTAATGACTCTACTTCTTATTTTAGATATAGATAAGGAATTATATTAATTTTCCTAAGTTGATGCAATGTGCAGGTTTCGTGTCCATCTGAATGTATATTTGGTTTTGGATCTCTAAAAAGGGATCTAAGTCCAGATCCTCCGTGATTCTGCCCTGGATTCAGTCCATTTGGGATAACAGAGCTTCCACAAACTTAACCCTTTGTGACATTTCAAAACATAAGATGAAAAGCTAGGTGCCAGAAACCACTACTGTTGGCTGTAAGTTTTTCTTCTGATGTTACTGAGAAGGAATTTTTATTTTTTATTTTGTGTATGGAGTTCATGTTGTTGCATTGTTTTTGTTTGGGACGCAATCTTCAGCATTTACTATCATTATGGATATGCCATGGTGGGATTACCCGAATGATCAATCCAAACCCTCCTTGACAGCTTACCACCACAATCATGGGGTGAGACCTTCTTCATCCTCCTGCTGTAGGTGAGCATTCTAGTTGGTAACCCGTTTAAAAATGAGTCTAACCTATAGACGTCATACTCAACCTGATCCATTTTGACCTAACTCTAGCTCCTATTCACTCACGCATGAATGAGTTTAACGAAACTTTACAGTAAAGCCCACATATTAAAAATCAGAATCGCTCAAAATGAATGCCATCTATATAATATTTATATAGGATGACACCAAATATATTATTCTAATAGAGTTGAACCCTTTTTTACAAGAAAAGAAGAAAAAAAGACAATGCAATGTAGAATTGAGAGTGTATGATTAATGTCATAAGATTGTGTTGATCACGAATTCACGATATTAATCATATCATTAGTTTTGTTGTGGAGCAAACTCTCATTGGTACAATATCTTGGAAAGTTTCTTGTAAGAAAAGAGTGTCGATTCTGAATAGAACTTTAATAGATAAGGCCCGCCGTAAAGTTCCACTCACCTCAAAATATCTCAACTCCCCAAAGTCATATACGATTTGTGCCAAGTCTGAATCTGATGAGGCTTTACCCCACGGTGAGCATGGTTTGAACAATTATGGTCCTCCATGTGTGCCGAGTGGAGTCCAAATTTGATGAGGCTTTATCCTATAGCTGGCGGACTATGATTGGTCCACCTACTCTCACAGCGGGTCAAATCTAGGGTTGCAACGGGTATCCGATTCTCCGGAAGTTCCGACCCTAAAAAAAGGGGTCGGTAGCCTATTTTAGGTTCCGATTCATAGACGAGTTCGGGTCCGAAACCCAATTTTGGTTTCGATTGGTAAGCGGGTCCGGGTCCATATAGGTTCCAACCCGTGGGACCGGGACCTGACATATGAGTAGGGTTGTAAACGGGTCGGTTCCGGTCCGGGTCCAGGGTGGAACCGGAACCGGAACCGATAATATTATGGGAACCAGAATCGGAATCGGAACCATTTGTGAGGCGGGTCTGGTTCCAGTTCCGAGTATGAGATGTAGAAAAGTAGAAACCCTAATATAGAAAAGTGTTTTCACATACTAAAGTTACCTTATATTAGTGTATATTGGGTCTGGTCCCGGGTCCACGGGTCTGAGCCACTGTGGATCCGGAACCGGAACCATTTAGGCATCAGTTCTAAAAAAAGGATCCGGAATCGGAATCATTTGCTTATCGAGACCAAAATAAGGACCCAGACCCAGAACCTAACGGGTCAGAACCTTCGGGTGATCGGAGAATCGGGGACTTATTTACAACTCTACATATGAGCCTTGGATATTGCAAATTGTACCTCAAAATGAAAATTTTTGGACATTTCTATGTATAATATTGGAGGTAGTAGGCTTTATGCACGGTTATAAGCTAAATGATATGCTTATTTTAAGAAGGCGAAAAATAAAGAGAAATTAGAATTGATTTTGGAACTAGATTTCAGTCCTTTAGGTGGATTCGGTTCTAGAACCGGATTCGGATTTTCATATCGAAATCGGATCTGGAACCAACAAAACAGGTTTCGAATCAAAACCGGATCCAAAATCGAAATCATTATTTTGAACTGGGTCCGAATCAGGATCCGGATCCACTTGGTTTTGATCCGGAACCATCACGTATGCAACCATAGTCAAATCCCTTGGAGGATCTGGAATAGTGCCAAGTGCGAAGTGGGGGTATCAATTTCCTCGATGAAATCTAGGCGAGAAAATCATTGTTGTGATTTGTGGGCCAGCAAATTCATGAACGTGCCACTTTTAGCGGCATGAGAAGGCACAGCCACACGCATGAAGCATTGCCTGCCAAGTCATACCACCTAGCTTTCCATTTCTTCCAGCGTACTCGAAGGATTCTGATCACAATTATTCCAGACGTGGCGCACTAATGATAAAGTCATAGAGATTTGGCTCTGAGAATATATAAACAAAAAAATGCATCTGATACCTGGTTTAGTGGGCAACTCTGTGTGTGCGTGAGAGAGAGAGAGAGAGAGAGAGAGAGAGATGAGTGGGAAGGAGAAGAAGGTGGTGTGCGTAACAGGTGGGTCTGGGTACATAGCTTCATGGCTGGTGAAGCTCCTTCTCTCTCGTGGCTACGCTGTCAGAGCTACCGTTCGCGACCTCAGTAAGAAATACGCAACACTTGATCATCTCTCTCATTTCCTTTCCTTTTCAGTGCATGCTATTGCTGCCTTCTCTTCTTCTCTCTATCTAAGTTGGCGTTTGGATGCGGATGAAACAGGTGCAAGTGTTTTCTCCACTCTCTCCTATTCCAAACAGTCCCCAATCCCTATCGTTTAATATTACTGTGTGTGAAGTGACTCGGAATGATTAATTACTGTGAGGAACTTGGCCTTGTAAGTCGGATCAAGAATATTAAAAAGGTCCCTAAGTTTAATAACAATTGCTGCAAGGTGTTTAAAAAATGGATGTTTCTTTGCATGGTGTTTTGGAGGAATGGGAAATTTTCAAACTAGTCTCGAAAATTTGGAGGAATCATGTGTTCGATATATCTTACGGTGGAATCAACTTATTTGTATGGAAGTGAAAACTTAGGACATGCTATTGGATGGGATTGCATTTCAATTTTAACTGTTCAGATCATCAGTAGGTGGCTCAACTGTGAGTTCCATATCCTATTCAAGGGAAGCATGTAAGAGTTCCACATCCTACTCACGGGAAGCATGTAAGAGACCACAGGATTTGGACTCTCAAGGTTTTTTTTCTTCATTTCACTAGGTTGGCCTAATGGCCCAAAGTCATACTATGAAGATCTAGAGATCGATACTTAGGCATGTGTGTGATACGAAGGTGCCAACACCCCTCAACCATGAGTGCGTTGATGACTCCCAAGGCTTGGAGTAGTGTAAGAAGAAAGGGTTCGATAATATTAGAAAGGTCCTTAAAGTTTTAGATCCTTAAGTTTTTAGGCAGGTTTCCAATAGGTCCTTAACCTCTAACTTGTCATGGTCTCCTTAAAAAAAAATTAAAGTGTCAACAACTACCACCATTCCCAACCAATTTCATCAATCATAACACCATTACTTCTCTGCATCTTCCTACCGTATTCAGCCTTCATCTTTATTTTTGTAGCAACAGTGGCATCCAAAAAGGGTAATGCCAATCCTTGTATCTTCCCATTTCCTTTTCTTCCATTGATGGTGAGTGGTAGGATGTTGGTAGTTTTAAGTTATATTTGGGGTGGGTTGAGAATTTGAGGGTCAACTTGGACTGACAAAACAAACCATAGGTTTTCCAATATTCTAAATTTTGGTAGATATTTGGGCATGGGTGGCACCAATTTCATTGGATATGATGAATGAACTCATGAAGGTGGGATGCGCACTATGAGGCCCATTTAATGAGCATTGGTGCTTAAAAGGGTAAAACATGTGAAAGGAAAACATTACTGCGAAGGGGTTTTCAATTTTTCATGAGAACTGGTAATTCTCCACTCCAAAATGAGTAGAATCCACCATAGCAACTGCTTCAAGGGAACCTCTCCTCTATCCATATGAGGACTTATTTCAAGTTCAAGTCCTAACGTTCTACCCAACTGCAAACAGCCTAATCCTCAAGGTGGAATATAAGAAAAACTCATGAAACGAGTTCCTCCATGAGGCTGCCCCTTCAATCAGTAAAGTTCTCCAACCAACATCAAATTCAAAGTTAATTGGTTAAAATCCCAGAGTTGGGCCAGATTGTTCCAGCCATTAAATTCCAAGCACAGGATGTGCTCATTTAACTAGCAACATGTACATTTTGACTGTATTAATGGGCCTATTTGTTTGCAAATAATATATAGGAATTGAATAAGTACGGATTCATGATACAACAAATTACTCTAAGAAAGGATTATTAAAGAGGTAAGGGGTGAATTGTATAAGGTAGAGATGTAGACAGGACATGGAATTTCTTAGGATTTGAATTACTAAGGCGATGGCTTGTTATTCATTTTCCATCCCCTCTCCTTCACTTTTCATTATTTGATGGTTATTTTTAGATATTCACCATTGATCCTTCATTTTTAAGCACTTATAATATAGGGTCTTAGAATTCCAAGGAATTTAATCAAATAGGCCCAAAATGATACTGCTGCTGTATTTCTAGCTTAAAACCACTATGGCAGGCCTTACACCAAGTAGTTGAACAAAATCCATTTGGATGAGCTTGAGCTGTATCTTTACATACCATTGATACCATTATGCTGCTTCTCTCCCTCAATAGAAGAATGTCAACAATATCTTCTCATCCTCCATTCCATTTTGAAAATTGAAAATTTTGTTTGTGCGATAAATACAATGAGTAAGATCCTCTCCTGCAAATCTTGGAAAGTAGAGGTGGGTGACTCATTAGAGTTGTTACTGCCAAACTGCTTGTCGAGATGGGAAGATATTTTCGAATTGGATTCAATGCCTAACTATGAACTGCGAATTCAAATGTGAATCAGTCAAACTACAAAGCAGGTAACTATGCTGTTGAGTCATGTCTGCCAAGGTTTCTTTGATATCTCATTTGAAACTGGATGTAATAAATCATATACCAGCCCAAAAGCTTAAGCTGATAGGTAGAAGGCTCATACAGGTATATTAAGATATGACAAGCCTATTATTTAGGCGATGTGGGATGTGGGACTTCCCAACACTCCCCCTCACGTGCAGGCCCAACAGAACAGATTTCATGGACGGGCCTGACACGTGGGCTACACAAGAACAACGGGATCGGAAACCGCTCTGATACCATGTAATAAACCATATACCAGCCTAAAAGCTTAAGATGATAGGTGGAAGGCTCATACAGGTATATTAAGATATGACAAGCCTATTATTTAGGCGATGTGGGATGTGGGACTTCCCAATACTGAAGTGCTGCTGTAAGTAACTGGAGTCCTCCTTTACTTCCTTGTCCAGCCATCCTATACTGTGGACTCCCCTTGTTTGAGATGGTATGGCTTAGCCTTAGTTTCATCTCTAGACATGCCCAAGATCAGAGCAGATCTCCCACCAAATGTTAGATTTCTGCATATAGGCAGGATATACTTCCAGGTGGGGCCCACGGGCTGCGCTGTTCCTAAGCAAGTACCAGTCTGGCGGCCCATTCCTAAATTACCACATATACATGCCTTATGGTACATGTGTGGGGTTCAAATTTAGTTCAAATGCCTTCTCATTTTAAATTCATGATCCTGTTGTTCCATTATGGCTTCAGGCCAACCATTTACTACTTACCATACAAACTGGGTTACTAATTTGAATATGGTATTGTTGGAAAGCATTATTTAACTTGATAATAAATCCTAGTTGTGCACGTATCCTGAGCATTTTGGTACTGTACTTGTTAGCATGACACAGTAACTATACATGGTCACATAGCTTTGAATGCTTACATTTGTAAGTTATCTACATCAAACTTTCTACTTGTCTTTAATGTTTCTTTCATTTGATTCGGTTGATTGGCATTTTCCCTCATTAGTTTGGTTAAAATAACAATGCAGATGATCCAACAAAGACAGAGCACTTGCGTGCATTGGATGGAGCCACTGAAAGACTTAACTTGTTCAAAGCTAACCTACTGGAAGAGGGGTCATTTGATGCTGTGATTGATGGGTGCGAGGGGGTTTTCCATGTAGCATCCCCTTTCTACCATGCAGTCACTGACCCACAGGTTCGTCTCATTTTATTTCCATCCTTAAAGCCATTTGCATTACCCAGTCAAGCCTGTGTAACCAGGAAGAGGACTGTATCAAACAGCCAGGTGTAAAACTTTGCCAAATTTTTAGAGTGATGTGGCTCCAGTTAGATGGGAAAAGGTTTTAATGATGATGATGATGATAGCCATTTTCAGAAGATTGTTTTCACAAAGTTATAAAAGAGTTTATCTAGATATGCTTGATCGGTCTGTGAGTGCTCTGTTTTGTTATGAATGTCACTGTTCCTCCTGGACAAGGAAATAGCAATGAAGGCCTCTGCCTGCCCTTTTTGGTACACTTAACCTTTTTCTGTGTATGTCTAATGCTCAATCTCTTTTATTATAACATCAGTTAAAAAAATCCTACTCTTTTGGGCCTTATATTAAAAAAGCTACGGTTAAAGGGCACAACAGATCTGATGCTTTTGCTTTCGGCTGAGATTGGCGCTTTATTTTGTATCTTAATGTTGTCTTTTCATTTTGTTCAGGGAAGATATAACATGTCTAAAGGCTTGTGCATAATGAACACTATGCCAGATACTTCCTTTTTTTTTTTTTAAAAAAAAAAAAACTTTGTATGGGTCTTATGATCTTTTAAGGTCTTATTCTTTAGTATCATTCTTCTCCTCTGTGTCTGAATATTTTCAAAAAAACATATTTTCATTTCAGAATGAAGTATACATGATGGTGGTGCTTATATTTCATCTGGTACCCATCTGGTTGGTCTCCAATACTGCATATAATGTGTTTTCAACCCGTTCAATCAGGAACATAGTACTTAGGCTGTCATCTCTTATACATTTGAATAAGACATAGTTTAGTTCCAAGAATAGTTCTATGATTCTTTCCCTGGGAATTCATACTGTTCATTGGGTCTAAGTACTGGCCTTCTTCTTCTTCAATCTATATTGTTGATCCAATGAGCCTTAGAATGGATGAAACATGCAGAACTTCATATGGGACAGTCCTAGCAAAATGCAGTCTCCTAAGAATAGACGGCTAAGTTTGGGCAATCATATCATGCATGAAGGTTAGTTGATTGTGCTGATTATGACAATGACCATGACAACGGCTATGGAACGATGACAAAGATCAAGCTACCAATTTCGAAAGGTCCTCAAATGTACAAACTTAAGACTCAAGGACACTGTGCATATAATCTGGAAAAGGATCATAGTGTTTCTCTAGTTTCCAAACTGAACTCTAGAAATTTACCCCTACGTCTAGGAAAAATGGTCTTTCTTTTTTTCCTCTTATTTATTTATTTATATATTTGTTTTTTTAATGTGACTTGAACCCACAACCAAAGGTTGCAATTGTGAGTACTCCTTGTACTTTACCTACATATTGAGCCAACTCGACCCTTTTTGTTTTCGTAAATCATAATAGCTTCAGTTTTGTTCAATTCCAGGCTGAACTAATTGATCCTGCTGTGAAGGGGACTCTCAATGTTCTTGGTTCTTGTGCAAAAACTCTCTCTGTCAAAAGGGTTGTTGTAACATCCTCCATGGTTGCAGTTGCTTACAATAGAAAACCTCGAAATCCTGATGTTGTTGTTGATGAGACTTGGTTTACTGATCCGGAATTCTGTAGGGAGACAAAGGTGTGTACTAATTTGTGTTCTGGACTATTTTATTTAAGTTCCATAATTATTATGCACACTATTTTATTTCATCAATCATGGCAGTTTGTTGATGCTACCTTAATTCTATTAATTGGTATTTACTTTTACCAGATAAGAAGTTCAAATGTTTTTATATTGGGATTCCTAGATGGATTACAAGATGTTTAGTTACTTAAATTTAGAAAGTGGTTTTACCTTGTGATGTTGTGAGCCTGTGCGCCTAATAGTTACCACTTCCATCTCCTTTTTGGTTTATTGCAGTCTTGGTATTTACTTTCGAAAACGTTGGCCGAGGAGGCTGCTTGGAAGTTTGCAAAAGAGAAGGGAATTGACATTGTTACAATAAATCCAGCAATGGTGATTGGTCCTCTTTTGCAGCCAGTTCTTAATACAACTGCTGCTGCAATTCTCAACTTACTATGTGGTATGCCTTTGTTACTAATGAAGCCAACATGAAGAGGTTTTCCTCCAAAATGAGGATTGATGTTGTTAACCTTTCCTCTGTTGATAGTGTTCCACCTTTCATCCCCTAAAAAAAGAATAAAATTCAAAGACAATCATAAAAATATGTTTCCTTATATAGGAGTTCAAATGTTTTCTCCAACTGTTTATGGATATGAATATGATTTCTGAATATCATCATTTTTGACAGGTCTGTGTTGTTCATCATGTTTATCACTAAAACATGTGCTCCACATGAATGAATTTGAAGAACTGTTCATTTCCTCTTCCCGAAAAGTATAATTCCCCTATTCACAAAATACATTTCTCCATGTTATACATGGAACCTTCAAATAAAGCAACACAGAATTCATCAACTCGTTTTTATATGGTTACTCATGTGGTTTCTCCATGACACCATTCTGAATTCCTTATTGTCAATCTAAACATTTTTTTGTAATTGACAAAGTATCATCGAGTCATCATCGTCATCGTCATCATCATTGTCATCTTTTAAATAAAAATCTAAATGAATTGTTTTTATTATCAGTAACGGTAACTTTTATTAAAAGGAAAAGAAATTACAACAAACCATCATCATAAAGCAAAATACAAAAGAAGTACTGGTATAAGAGATACATACTGGAATCCAACCCAATACTAAGCGACAGACACACAAATTACAAGAACGATCTGCCCCTTGCTTAGCTAGAGAGTCTGCAACATGTACAAAAGAGACCTTAAGGTTTTGATAGGAATGTTTAGTTAAGGAAACTTAATATGGTATCAGAGCCAACCGGTTGCGAGTTTGAATCTGAAAAAAAGTAGGTGTTGCAAAATGTGCACCAACTGGGTTCCACTTGAGGGGAAGTATTGAGAAGTATTTATGCTACCTCAAAATATGTATGACTATTATGTTAATTTTAGAGTAAGAGATTTCATTATTTATTATTGATGCCAGCTTTAGCATATACATTTAGTCGAAATAATATTTAAACTAATGTAGATCTAGTATCAAATCCACAAATCCTCTTTTTTTTTTTTTTTTTTAGAATTGTTGAATCGGACGCCTCATATTGGTGACAGTTTTTGGTTCAATGTACCTACACACTCATGCAGCTTATACTTCTCTTATCTAGCTAGTTTCTACATAACACATGCCTTTCCTATTGATCCACATCATCTTGAGATGTACTAATTCCTTCTATGTTGTAGGGCCGCCTACTTTTCCCAACTCAACTTTTGGATGGGTTCACGTTAAAGATGTTGCTGAGGCACATGTTTTGGCATTTGAGGTTACTTCAGCAAGTGGAAGATATTGTTTAGTTGAAAGAGTTGCTCATTTTTCCGAGATTGTGAAGAACTTGCGGGAGCTTTTCCCTGCCATCCCACTTCCTGAAAAGTAAGAAGCCGTTTCCAATTGTGAACTAGTTTCTAACATTTTGCCCAACTTTAGCTATAATTTAAAACTTTATATGTTCTTGTTCTTTGATTGTGTCACGCCCGTGGACCCTCTCTAAAAGGGCGTTGGGTCCGGCCAGCATCCGCCTAAACAGAGAGGTTGGGGGAAACTCTAAGGGATTGAGTATGTAGTGGTGCATAAGTCCACATCGGAAACATTCAAGTCCTAATCTTGGGTATATATATGTGTGACCTGACCTTAACCCCACATGAGGCTTTTTAAAACCACACGGCACCTCTGTAGAAGGCGTTGGGTCCGGCGAGCATCCCCCTGTAGAGAGCAGGGGAAAATCTAAAGGACTGTATGCAGTAGTGCATAGCCTTTTAAAACTGATTGGTAATTAAAATTTTCATATAGAAAAGAGAACATGAAGAACAGTACTGTATAATAGGTGACTTCTTCTGCTGACTTTTTAATAGATTGAGCTTGAAGGTTGACCGTATAAGCTTGCATCATTTACATTTTCAGGAGCAATCTTGGACCTTCTCTCTAGCTGCGGATATTGTAGCAGTTCATATGGTTTACATGGTATTATTTGTGAAATACAATTGAGGTGTGTGTTCTTTTTTGGCAGGTGCGCTGATGATGCACCCTTTAGGCCAACATATCAAGTGTCAAAGGAAAGATCCAAAACTTTGGGCATCAACTACACTCCTCTCGATGTGAGCCTAAAGGAGACTGTCGAAAGCTTAAAGGAAAAAACGTTTGTTACTCTATGAAACCCGGCTGTTTCACTTCATGGTGACATAAATAAATGATGTGGGCACATTTTAGTTTAATCTTATGCCTCACAAATTTAGTTTCAGTTTTTAGTGGAATTTGAGTCTGCTCAGGAAACATAGATACCTAAAGCACTGGGAATATAAAGATTCACTAGATAGAGAAATGAGATAAAAATATTTGGCTTAGAGATATGCAAGTGCATGCTTCAGTTTTGTCACCATGTTTATGGAGATCTATAATGTTGTTCAGAATCTTTACAATTTCAGTAATGTTAATAAAAATAGCCCACAAGCCTAGTCTTCAGAACATCTTTGTAAGTGCCTAAATATTACGGACTTAATTAAGCAAACGTAATGCTCGAAAGCTTCTTTGATGAATGCCTAAGACCTGAAAGGGAAGGAGAAACAAAAGTCAGAGGCCTTGGTTGCAGTCAGCCGAAGGCACTCCGATGGCTAAGTTAGTTCAACAACTAAGCAAAGGATGAGTGAATGGGGAAGAGGAGAGAACGTATGTGAATATCTGTTAGCGTACCTCTTGTGGGTTTACCTTATGTATATATATAAGGGGAAGTTTCATCAGATCGTACCTTTAGTGGAGGTAGGTAGAAGTACTGTCCCATCAGATCGTACCATGTTTCCTTAGTGGAGGTCGGTGGAGGTACTGTCCCATTAGACCATACCTCGATCTCTTGTATGATTGCGGATATGACCGTCGGATAAAGACAACCCCTTATCTATATTAGGCGCCCATCATATCTGTCAGCTCGTTCTACAACGCCGCCGTACTTTTATACTTTGGCACCCATTAGAAGAAAGTTTCTGCTTCAAGAGAATCCTCACCAGAGACCTAGCGAGTCCGAGTCCGGAGTCCTTCGTGTTATGTCCCTTCTGTTATGTTTCTATAAGTCTCTTCTTTCTCATCTTCATTCCTGTATTCTTAGTTCTGCAATGGTTTTCCTTGCTTTCTTTTCTAGGGTTTACTCCCCTTTTTCGACTCTTCTAGGGCTTCTCCCCCTTTTCCCTTTTCAAGTTTTATCTCCTCCATTCTTCAATTTTCTTCAAACTTAAAAATGGGGATTTACAGGCATTGGTTAGATACCCCGGAGGCCTTCGTAGGGTTTAGGGCCATGTATGGGATACCAGATGACGTTCTGGTTAGGTTAGATGATCTGGATGATGCCTTTGATGGTCGTGCCTTCCACGATGGCTGGATGTCGTTACCTCTAGTCTCGGTAGTCGAGGGCGGGGTTAGATTTCCCCTTCACCCTCTCCTTAGGTCTTGCCTGTATAGATGGCGCCTATGCTCTTGTCAATTGATGCCCAATAGTTTTAAGATTATTATGGGCGTTGTCGAGCTCAATAAGATTCTCGACATTAACCTCGGTGTCCATGACATCGAGGATGTCTATGACCTCTGCAAGTCCGGCGGGGGCGACGACACCTATTACCTCCAAGGAAAGGTGAAACGACAGCCCTTAGTCCATGACTTGGAGGATTCGAACTAATTAATATGCTGGAGATGACCGCTTGTTCGTCTTGGGCAATTGGCAATTTGGAGCAGCTGAGCCCGAAGCGGCGATGAGAGAAAAGGTTCCTCGTCGCCTCGGGACCCCTCCAAGTAAATACCGACTCCCTTTGAGTTTTTATTTTTATTTTTCTTATTTGGCCGAGCTGACACTTTCTGTTTGCTGTGTAGACGTCCGTGAGAGAAGGCAGGAAGCCAGGTAAGTCGGTTGGAAAAGGAACGACGCTTGGCTTAAGTCTGTGTACGGCTACCGAGGTCACAAAGGCCGAGCAGCCCATGCGTTGCTAGGGTACGAGCCAAGGTACCACTATTTCATAAAAAGGAGAGCTGGTCGGCTTGTAGAGGGGGAGAACCTTCAACAAATCGTCAAGTCATACACTTCTCCCAGCTCGGAAGAAGAAAGGGAAGAGATGTCTCCGCGCCGACCTCCTGTGATTAAGGATTTGAGCGCCCTAGTGTTTACGGGCCAAGCTCCTCGAGCCCCTTCGGCTCTGTCGACCTCCTTTGCTGCTGACGCTCCCGGTCCATCTACTAGTCTGGAAGTTCGGTAGTGTCCTGCCAAATTTGTGCAGGAGGAGGCTCGGGTGGAGAAGAGGCAGAGGGTCGAGGGTGCAGTTGAGGACGTCCCCAATTCCGACGTGGCGCCTCAGTCTCCAAGGTCGGCTGCATGGAGACCGAGCCTCCATATCGAACTTGGGAGACCTCTGACGGTGGAGGATTACATGGCTAGCAACGCCCTCATCATTGCCGCGCTTGCTCACGCCTGCGCACTGCCACGTGACATGCAAAGGCACAGGGAGGTTGATGATTATGCACTGGCGGTGTTGTCGATGCAGGCGGCCCTTTCGGTGAGTTTAGTTTCTCACAATTTCTGCTAAGTATTTGGTCTCGGTCATTGCCTTCTAACATCTATCTCTTCCGTAGATACTGTAGAGAAGCCAAGTTCAACTGGAGAGGGCCCAGCAAAGCAGTGTCAAGATCTCGAGGATGGAGGCGGAAAAGAAGGTCCTCGAGACGGCCTTGGGGGAGAGCAGCCACAAAGTGAAGGAGCAGGAGGAGACCATCCACGGCCTCAAGGCCGGGCTCGAAACGACGAGGACCAAGGTTGAGGCTCAAAAGAAGCACGTGGCCAAGATAGAAAAGCTGAAGGATGAGGTTGAGGCCAAGCTTCGGGCCGAGGCTAACTCCGCTTTTGACGAGGGGGTGGATGTGGCAACAAAGCTCTACGAGGCTCAGGTTCTTGACATGAGCGAACAAGTATGGGAGCTTGGGTGGAAGGCTGTACTGAAGGAGGCAGGGATCCCCGAGGACCACCCTACATACCAGAACTTACGGAGCTCGGAGCCTGAGTCAAGCTCTGCTCCCTGTTCTTCCGAGGCTCCCCCGAGGTTGTTCTGACTCCTCCATTTGAAGCTCTTACTGGAGGTCCTACGGCCGAAGTTCCTCCAACTCTAATCGAGACTGGGGATGCTTCCATCGGGGCAGATGCTTCTTGAAAAGTTGTTTTTATGGATTCTCTTTTTTCCTTTTGTCTTTTGGGAGCAATGTAATGAGGAACGCTGTGCTTCCTTCTTTTTGATGAATACAATTACTCTTCTTTCTTCTCTCATGCTTGCAATCAAACATGTTTTTTGAAACTTACATGTGTTAGACCTCGGTTCCACAACCGTGTCCTTCTAATTTTGCTCGAGTGGTTGAATTCGGATCTACAGCCAGAATCATTGAAGTAATTCAGTTCGGTTCAATAACCGGAACTAGGTAATTGAGTTCGTTTCAATAACCGGAACTAGGTAATTGAGTTCGGTTCAATAACCAGAACAAAGTAATTGAGTTCGGTTCGGTTCAATAACCGGAACTAAATAATTGAGTTCGGATCAATAACCGGAACTTCGCATACTCTTAAGTTCCTCAACTCGAGAAAATGAACCTTGGTGGTGGAATAATTTAAGCTCGGTTCCCTAACCAAAGCTCGGTTCTTTAACCAGAAATATTCTGAACATCGATGTAGTCACCGAGTTCTTTAACCCAGTGTTGTGCCTTAACCATTTAAGGCTTTTCTTTGTTTCCCCGATGCTCCGTAGTAGTTAGCTAGGTGACCACCGAGTTCCACAACTGGCGAGAATTTGAAGATGCCGAGTTCTATAACTAAGCGAGAATTGAAAGCAACAAAATATGATTCTTCCACAAGAATTACTTTTATTGATTCCGAAAATTTAATACAATTTAGATGTAATATTTCTTGAGGTGCGTCACATTCCATGGGCGTGGTAACTCTTTACCATCCTTGTCCTTAAGCCTGTATGCTGATTGCTCGGCAATTGAAATCACCTTGAATGGCCCGTGCCAGTTCGGTGCGAGCTTTCCTTCATTGGGATTTTTATCTGCGGGAAGTGTCTTTTTCAAGACCAGTTCTCCAACTGAAACTTCCTCTCTTTGACTCTTTGATTGTATCCTCTGGCCAGTTGCTGCTGGTAAGAAGCTAGGCGGATAGCTGCTGCCTCCTTTTGCTTCTCAGCCAGGTCGAGTTCTTTGGCCAAATTTACTTCGTTTTGGCCTTGATCGAAAAGTCCGGACCTTAGAGTTGGGAGACCGACCTCGAGTGGGATCATTGCTTCCATTTCATATGCCAATGAGAAGGGTGTTGCCGAAGTAGAGCGCTTTGGGGTAGTCCTATACGCCCAAAGGACACTCGGCAGTTCCTCCACCAATCTTCCTTTAGCTCGGTCCAGCCTCTTCTTGAGCTCATCCAGTATCACCTTATTCGAGATCTCAGCTTGACCATTGCTTTGTGGGTAGGCTGGGGTTGCGTAGTAGTTCCTGATGCCGAGGTCTTGGCAGAAGTTCCTGAAGAAGTTGGAGTCGAACTGGGTCCCGTTGTCCGAGACTAGAGCTCGTGGTACTCCAAATCTCGTGACGATATTCTTCTACACAAAGTTCCTCGTGTCCTGGTCGGTGATGGAGGATAGTGGTTCTGCTTCTATCCATTTGGTGAAATAATCAGTGGTTACTATTAGCCACCTCTTATTCCCTAGAGCTTGGTGAAGAGGTCCCACGATGTCCAAGCCCCACTGAGTGAAGGGCCATGGGCTAGAGAGCGGGCTCAGGTACTGCGCTGGCTGATGGAGAGAGTGCGAGAACTTCTGATACTTTTCACATTTTCTGGCGTATAACTGAGCGTCCTTCTGCATATAGGGCCACCAGTAGCGTTAGCTAATGGCTCGATACGCCAGTGATCGACCCCTGATGTGGCTTCCACAAATTCCCTTATGGATTTCATAAAGGAAATGTTCGACTTTGCTTGGATGAACGCACTGGAGGTAGGGGCCGGTGTAGGACTTCCTAGAGAGTTTGCCATCCAGAGACAACAAAAATCGGGCTGTTTTCAGCCTGATCTTGTGAATATTGTTCTTGTCTTCAGGAAGTCAGTCATCCCTCAGGTATGCGATGACTGGGTCCATCCAGTTCGGACTGAGATCAACACACAAAACTTACCGAAGTGGCTAGAGCTCTATACTTGGTTCTTCCAGTGTTTCCACCTCAACAGTCCTTTTTCTCCCTGCCTCGACAGCAAAGGCCAGGTTGGCAAGAGCATCGGCGTGAGAATTGGAGTATCTACCTATCTACTTGACTTCGACTTTCTCAAATTGGGAAAGGAGTTGCTTTAGACGAGCTAAGTAGGCCGCCATCCTTTCGTCGCGAGCTTGGTAGTCCCCGCTCAGCTAGCTTGTCACCAACTGGGAGTCGCTGAAGACCACCAACTATCGTGCCCCTAGGATTTTAGCGCTGCCAAGCCCTGCGATCAGTGCTTCGTACTCAGCTTCATTATTGGATGCCTTGAAGCCAAGTGTTAAGGCTTATTCGATGACAAGGCTCTCTGGAGATTGGAAGACAATGCCAACGCCAGCCTTCTTGGAGATTGGAGGAACTACTTCCAAAATTGTTCATGCTCTGTCTCGATCTCGACAACTTCTTCCTCATCCTTATTGCCCCCCAGTTCGGTATCGAGCTGGTTCGGTGTCGAAGTAGGAGAAACGAATTCCACAATAAAGTCCGCCAAAACTTGGGCCTTGATTGCCGTACTGGGTTGATACTGGATATCATATTGCCCCAGTTCGACGGTCCATCTAGAAATTCTCCCAGAAAAATCCGCCTTTCTAAAAAGGGATTTGAGTGGATGTTCTGTAACAACCACTACGGTATACGTCTGGAAGTAATGGGGCACTTTGCGGGATGTACTGATGAGTGCTAACGCAAGTTTCTCCAGTGGTTGATACCTGGTCTCGGTATTAAGCAGGATCTTGCTCGTGTAGTATATAGGATTTTGCTGTCTGACTTCTTCTCTTACGAGAACCGAGCTCAATGCATGATCCGAGACAGCCAAGTACAGATAGAGCACCTCCCCTTGCTTTGGTGTTGAGAGCAGGGGTGGTGAAGCTAGATAAGCCTTGAGTCCTGCAGAGCTCGGTCGCACTCCGGAGTCCATTGGAATTTCGAGCTCTTCTTCAAGAGTTGAAGGAAGGGGCGGCACTTGTCCGAAGCTCGGCTGATGAAGCGTTTGAGCGCAGCTGCCATCCCTGTGAGCCTCTAGACTTGTTTCACCGTGGTTGGACTTTGAATCACCTGGATCGCAGAGATTTAATTTGGATTGGCTTCGATCCCTCTTCTGGTGACCAGGCTTCCTAGGAATTTTCCGGAGCCGACACCAAATGCGCATTTGGATGCATTCAGTTTGAGCTGGAAGTCTTTGAGAATAGTAAATGTTTGACTCAGGTCTACCAAGTGGTCCTGTGACCTTTTAGACTTAACAACCATGTCATCAATGTAAACCTCCATTGTTTTGCCGAGCTAGGCCTGGAACATTTTCGTTACCAGCATCTGGTAAGTCGCTCCCACATTTTTTAGCCCAAAGGGCATCACTTTGTAGCAGTAGATGCCTCTAGGTGTTATGAATGCGGTTTTCTCCTCGTCAGGCCCATACATCGGAATCTGAAGGTAACTTTGGTAGGCACTGAGGAAACTCATCCTGTCATGCCCGGCAGTGGCATCAATCATTTGGTCGATTTTTAGGAGTGGAAAGCTATCCTCCGGGCAAGCCTTGTTGAGGTCGGTGAAGTCCACGCAGGCCCTCCACTTCCCATTCTTCTTTTTTACCACTATAGTGTTGGCCAGCCACTCCGGTAGTGAACTTCTCTTATAGTCTTGGCCTTGAGCAGCTTCTCGACCTCCTCGATCACGGCCTCGGTTTTTAGGATCCTCGTCCTGTGAGCCTTCTGAATTACGGGTTTGTGCTTGGGGTCCCCATTCAGTTTGTGGCACATGATCTCGGGATCGATGCCAGGCATCTCGTAGGGGGTCCAGGCGAAAACTTCCTTGTTCTATAACAAGAAGTTTAGAAGCTCGGACTTCTCGGCTTCAGGGAGCTGGCTCCCTAAAAGGAAACATCTTTCAGGGTTGTTTGGGTCGATCCTGATTTCGGTCAGGTCTTCAATGCTTTTCTGCTCCGGAGATCGACCAATGTCCTTGAGCTCTACTTCCAGTTCGATCATGTGCACATGTTGCGGTTCTGCTTCACCAGGCACCACCGCCATCAGGCACTACTTGGCCATCTACTGGTCACCCCTTACCGTAATCACCTCAACTCGGCCGTTCGCGTTCTTTAACGGGAAATTGAGTTTTTGGTGATGGGTGGAGGGCACCGCTTCCATATTGTGTAGCCAAGTTCTCCCCATAATCGCATTGTACGAGGATGGTGCATCCACCACAAGGAAATTGGCAATCATGGAGGTGCCTCCAACTTGAACTTCTAGGGATACTTTCCCATTGGGGTATGCTGGCTTTGAGTTAAAGCCCACTAGGGGAGTGCGAGCTTCCTGTGAGTCATCTTCTTTTAGACCCAGCTTCTTGAAGCAATCGAAGTACAAGATCTCTGATGAACTCCCCATGTCCACAAGAATCCTACGTACCTTGAAGTTCTTTAACCTCAAGGTTAGAAGCAACGGATCGTTGTGGGGGAGTTGGACCCCGTCTAGGTCTTCATCAGAGAACTAGATCTTGGGTCTCTCTTTATAAGCTTTCTTGGCTGCTGGTCCCAACTTGGCTGTCATCACCTGTTTGCTGTGTGAAGCCCTCCTGGCCTCAGCACGAGCTTGGTTGCTCCCCCTCGGTGCTTGAGCAAGGTGGATGACATTAATAATGCCTTCAGGCTCATCATTGTCCTGATCATCATCATTTTAGCGCTGAGCTCGGCTGTTATTTTTGCCCTCCTCTTTGATGTAATCTCTTAAGTGCCCGTCCTTGAAGAGCTTTTCAAGGTGGGACTTGAAGGCCATGCAGTCCTCTCTTCTTGGACCGCGGCCATTTGAGGCCATGACTTTATTTTGCCCAGGAGCTTGTAGATGGGCTCCTTGAAGATCGTATTTACAGCTTTGTAGGAGGAGACGGTTGACTTGGATTTCTTACTGCCCCCAGAGGTGGGAGCCGACATCACTGCCGAACTCGTCGAAGCCTTGCTTCGGTCTGTCTCTTCCCTCCGAGATGATTTCTTGTCTCTCTTGGAGGGCCTTTCTTCTTGCCAAAGGTGAAAGCTCTCGCGAGCTCGGGCCTCGTCTTCCTCTTCCCGGGCCATCAGTGCTTTCACTATGACCACGAGGAACCGTACAAGGTCCTTTCGAAGCTCATTACCTGGCAAGAGAGCCTGCTTGAAGGACTTGATGGCCACTCTGTAAGTGGCGTCTTCTACTTGAATGTAAACGGTCCAGAACCTCTCGGGGAACTGAGTAATGTTTTCCGTTCGCCTCATCCGGATCGCCATGAGGTCATCATCTGTCTTCGGAATGACCCTATGTGCCTGGAACTTTTTCGTGAAGGAGTTTCGGAGCAGCCGCCAGCTCGAGATCAATCCTTCTGGAAGCGCACAAAACCACTTTAGGGGGAGGTCGCCTAGGCTGGAAGAAAAGACTTTGCAGTTCAGGTGACCGATGTCCCCCTATACCGACATCCGTTGAGTGAAATGCCTGAGATGTGCTACGGGGTCCAAGGTCCCGTCATAAAGGACGAACCTCGGGACACTGAATTTTTCAGGGAGGGAGAACTCCCTTATTTCCTGAGAGAAAGGAGATGTGCCATGGTCCTCTGTGTTGTAGGTGGTTAGCCGGTCTCAGGTGAAACCTACTATCTCCATATTTTACTGTACCGTTTGCTTGACTTGGCGGTCAAGCCATTCTCTCAAATCATCATTGTCTTCTGGCCTCTGTCGCGACCTCTTTGAATGGTCGTTCAAGTGACTGCTACTTGAGCCTCCATCATAGGCCCGGTCGCGTCTCTTGTTGCTCAGGATTTGCCTCAAGTCCTGTTCGATCGAAGGAGTCCGGTTACGTCTCGGAGGTGGAACCGGAGCCTTCTTCTTCTCCTTGAGCTGCCTCTTGAGTTAACGTATCAACTCGTCTTGCTCTTGGGTAATAAGGTTCTGGGCCCTTATATCTGCTAGGAGCGAGTCATTATCATCGTCACCGTCCTCCCGGTGAGGGGATCGATGAGATCTGGCTGCTACAGACTCAGTGACTAGCCCTTTCACGCTTACTGCGCCATATTTTCTGCCGGATCTCCTCTGGCGAGGGACTGGTGGAAACTGCTTTGGCAACACTTCGGGTGGTGGAATCACCGGTGGCAGCAACGTTTGTGGTGGCAACTCCGGTGGTGGCAACACCGGGGGTGGTAACGCTACTGGTGGTAGCGACGGGGCCCTTTGGGACCTTGATGAGCCTTCGCCGTTTCTGGTTTTTGGAGGCATGGTGTTAATGAACTTGGGTTAATCTTCCCACAGACGGCGCCAATTGTAAGTGCGTAAATATTACGGACTTAATTAAGCAAATGTAATGCTTGAAAGCCTCTTTGATGACTGCCTGAGACCTGAAAGGGAAGGAGAAAGAAGGCCAGAGGCCCTGGATGCTGTCAGCCGAAGGCACTCCGATGGCTAAGTTAGTTCAGTAACTAAACAAAGGATGAGTGAATGGGGAAGAAGAGAGAACGTATGTGAATATCTATTAGCATACCTCTTGTGGGTTTACCTCATGTATATATAAAGGAAAGCTTCATCAGACCGTACCTTTAGTGGAGGTAGGTAGAAGTCCTGTCCCATCGGATCGTACCATGTTTCTTTAATGGAGGTAGGTGGATGTATTGTCCCATTGGACCATACCTCGATCTCTTGTATGATTGCGGATATGACCGTCGGATAAGGACAACCCCTTAGCTATATCCGGCGCCCATTCTATCTGTCAACTCGTTCTGCAACGCCGCTATACTTTTATAGTAGTGTAATTATGATTGTCTGACACTCAATATCGATCCCGAGGCCAGGCATAGGCACATACTGGCATTGTTGCCGAGATGCGTAAGACCGAGACCAAGAGAGCTCAGCTGGTGCTTTTACCGAAGCTAGCTCAAGCTCAGTAAAAGCTGGCACAGTTGCCGAGCTGCACCAAGACAGTCCTCGTTGGTACTCTTACCCAAACCAGAGCTTATTTCGGTATTATGGAAATGCCGCCACACACTTTTATTTATTAATATATATATATCTCTCTCTCATGCCGATGCGCACACTGAATATGTGCTTCGTGTAATTCCGGTGTCTTTTCCTGCTAAAAACCATGAAGAGCAATTTCATGTTTATGTTGTGAAATTATTTAATTCCACAAACTTCTGGCTGTACAACGCCGCATTACCCTTAGCATTTACTACCAAAATTCAACTTCCAAGCCCACGGATTCCATAGTACAGAACCCCGAATATGTTGAATTACTGTTACATGTCTTCATTGTTTTACAACTTGAATTTTATGGTTTCCATCAGTGTTTGTAGAGGAAAAGAATACACTAAAACCAATAACAAATTTAAGCAAAACTTGAATGGACATATTGGCCATGCTAGCATAGTGAAGGTTTGAGGTGGGACTAACTTGTTTTTGTTGGTTATGATGTGTGTGCTCTATAACTGGATTGGCAATTCCGATTTGCTTCTCGGTCGTGATTTTCAGTTCAATCTTAACACGACTGTTTCTCAAGGTATTTCACCCACTCATTGATTGCTATTAAAATCCCAGAACTTTGCTCATGCTTATGTTCTATTTAAATTGAGTAGCTATTATACGCATACATAATATAAATAATGTTGTAAAATGCATTCACACCAATGAGAACTAACCAACCAAAGTAAAAAAATTAAGAAAAAGTTCTCAACAAGATATTCAAACTATTGAATAAAAAGGCAGCGCCCCAGGGCATGATTCAAGCAATGAAGCTACGGAGTTAAGCGTACCAGCTGTGAATTCGATTCCTAACAAGGGTCACTAGTAAGACGTACTTGAGTCATCGATTGCGTAATCAGTAAAGCGAACTGTTGATTTGGATGGATCGAATTTCAATATACTATTAAGACTTGTAATATAGTGTAAAAGAATTTTTGGGGTTAATTAAACTAGTCATTATTGGGTTAGTGGTCATAATTAGGACATGGTTTTGTGCTCGTTGAACACATGGCGGAAAGGAAAGTATGGGTGGTGGTGGTGGTGGTGGTGGTGGACCACCAGTGCTTTTATTTCAATGCTTATCCACCACCACTTTAAACACAAGGACGATAAGCTTATCCATTTTGAATCTTGTGCTCCCTTACACGTGCTTTTATTTCAACGCTTATCCACCACCACTTTCAACACAAGGACGATGGGCTTATCCACTTCGAATCTGTGGCTCCCTCCCACCTGCTACATTAATTGTTTCACATTAATTTATGGAAAGTCTATATAATCAATGGCACTTGGTGACCGAGAATTATAGAAATTATTATGTCGTCTTCTGGCTCCTCATCCGCCCTGTCGGGTGCTCTCAGAGCTCTGGCAGACAATCCCTTGGATTTCTTGAAGAAGCACGCTATTGTGTTAGTCGCTGCAATAAATTTGCCCGAGGAATACAGATCCACCGATGGCTCGACCTTCAAATCTGGAACCGCCGGTGTCAAACTGGTTCAATCTGAGAAGGTCGCCACCACTTACAATCTCCAATTCGTAGCCATAAAAGATCTGCCGAATGACAAAGAAGCCGTAACTGCCTACGTGCTGGCGTACAAGGACAACGGGAACGACGATGTCCCGTTTGTGGACATTCCCAAGAAAGCCTATGTGGAGAATACCTTCCTGTTTACTGTGGGTCTCACCGGCTGCTCGGTGATCGTCACTAGCTTGAACACAAACACATACCGAGTTTACCACGACCGTCGTATGGACAGTTCCGTCCTCTACGACAACGTACAAAAGCGAGTGGACTTCAACGATTACCGGATCGGCGGCCGCGAACTACTGTCTCACACAGGGAATGCGATCACCTTAATGCTCTTCAAAGGCGGAGCCTGGAAGATGTTTCTGCAACGTCAGCTTCCGATGCCAGATGCGAGTTCGCCAATCGGGGAAGTTTATGCCGTTGAGCAGACGGGCCCTGCGTCTGAGAAAGCATTCAATGACCGCCGCACCATCATTCAGAATAGGGTGAAGGCCAATGGAAAGAATTTGAAGGTGGGTGACAGTCTCATCGCAGGTGCTGTTGACGGCATCGTTCAAGGAGTGGTTTACAACGATCAGGCGATTAGTGGGTGGAAGGCTCTGCGTAGCGCCATCAAAACCAAGGTCGATAATTATTTCAAAGATCCCAACAGGGACCCTGCTCTCAAGGATACGTATGAACGTTTTGAATACGACAACACTGATTCCGAGCAAATAGATGAGACGTGGATCTGGTTACAGATCAAGAAGAACAAGAACAGAGCTTGAGCTCAGCATAACTATTTGCGAGGTTTCCATATCCCGTTCTTTCATCTTCCGTTCCTGTTATGACGTCTGTGCTTCTTGTTTCCATCCCTTTCTTTCATCTTCTGTTCCTGTTAACGTCTGTGCTGCTTCTGTCCGCCTTATCGGAATAAAATCGGGAGTCAATGTAATGTGTTTTTCCTTGTGTGGATGAAGTGAATCAACTATCAACTTTGGACAGTCGACTGGTGTTGTTAATTCTAGTGAAGGACAACATATAATACCCAACAACAAATTTCTATCTAGAAAAATGAATGAAGATTAAAAGAGGTCTTTTTTTTTTTTTTTTTTTACTTCTAACAGAAAATTACAGGGGCTGATTTAGTTGAAATATGGATGTTGAAGTAACATTTTCTTTTAAAAATAGTGAAAAATTACACTCTAGTACCACTTGGCCAACTATTTTTCGTTCAAGTATATCATCAAGGAAACACTTTTATCATCCAAGTACCACTTTTTAATATTTTGAATTAAAAAATACATTAAAATTCTTATATTTTTAACATTGTCTTTATTTATTAGAAACAAGTGTGACTTTTGAATATATTCCTCATGAATCACGCCACTCATTAGCTTTCCGTTTGGGAAGGGAGTAAAATGAGAGGGAGGGGAATTTGGGGGGAAAATTTTGAAAATTTTTCCTCAAAATTTTGAAAATTTTTCCCTTCAAAAATGGGGGGAAAGAGGGAGGAAAAGAGGGGATTTTCCCTCCCCTCCCCTTCATTTTCCTTCCCTTCAAATTTTCCCTCTCCTTTCCCTTCATTTTCCTCTCCCTTCAAATTTTCCCTCCCCCTCTCCCTTCACTTTCCTTTCCCTCAAATTTTTCCTCCCCTTCCCTTTCATTTTCCTTTCCCTTCAAATTTTTCCTCCCCCTCTTTTCATTTTCCTTTCCCTTAAATTTTCCCTCATCTTCCCTCTTCCCTTCCTAAGCACAGCGTAAGGAAACAAAGAGTTAGTTCATGTGCCCCATTGAATGACGCGACAGAGAAGAGAAAACTGTTTTTTCCTTTTATTTTTTTCTAGATCATATATATATATATTTAGTATGAACACCCTATTAGCATTATCGGCTTTTTTTTTTTTTTTATTTTCAGGAGAAGGAAAACAGAAGCAAGCTCAGAATTGATATTCTGCTTTTCAATCTACTGATAAGAATCTATAACAGGAAGCAAACTTCAAAATTATTAAAGGCACAAGTTGCTGAAAAGAATCTATATCATAGCCACCACCTTTTTTTTTTTACCTAGTGCGCCATTCATTGGGACCCAACATTTCATGTGCATGAAGACTTTTAGTGCATGACATTTCTCTCCCCTGTCAGTTGTTTCACATGGGATCACACACTGTTAACAACTTTACTTAATTTTAGATCAGAAGAATTAATCCCAAATGGAAACGCCATTGGGACCCGACATTGGCCCATCTTTTTATTCAAAGGAGACTTGTCTACTTGAATGGGTTAAAGATTAAAATAAATTACAAAAACATAATGCCTTCCACCAAGTCTCCTGACTGGTTAAAGATCTGTTCACATTCTATGAAATCTTTGGTGAGATTCAGAAACCCAAAAAGGAGGTGGGCAGTCAAGAAATGGTCTTTGATGAGATAGGCTAAAATATACAGAGCCTCTGTTAACCATGTATCAAAAGCAAACACTCTTCTAAACTATAAAAACCGAATAATAATCCCTTAATCTATCATAATAAAAAAAAAAAAAGGAAAAAACTATTGTCATTTGGTGTCGATATGTGGCAATTCAAGTCATCTGTTATATAATCAATTTTATCCCATGTGACAATTATACTTTACATAATTGCTTTTATTAATGAATAAGAGTTTAACTTTTAATGAGTTACCTAATACGTAGTTTCATGGTTAGATTAGGAGTATATTTGACTCTCTAATTAGAATGAAGACATTTATAATAAAATTAAAATTTTGAATATTTATCATATTAAAATAACAATACATAATAAAATTAACATATAAATTCGAGCTCTGATCCTAAAAACTAAGATTGCTATGCTATTCCCCTTCTACAACTATTTCAGATACAATTCGTCAACAAACAAATTCTAGACAATTTTTTTTTTCTTTTTATAAATCTAGACATATCCACTAATATATTCTCAATATCCCATTCTTAAATCTTACAATACACAAATCCTCAACTCATATAGACAATAGGGATTGAAAAGATATACAAATTTGGATACTAAAAATTGAAATCTTGACGCTTGGATGCTCTTGATCTTTAGTGTTGGTGCTTGCGCATCATCTTTAAGAATTTTTAGTGCTTAATCAACCTTGGCTTGTGCCATTCCCCAATGTATTTGACTTGATTATGCATTTCTTGCACACATACAAATACAAGAGAGATCAGGTGTTTCAATATATTGTTATCATTAAAATGTGATTTTGTGACCTAAGATCAACATTATCAGCACTAAAATGCAATATCCCTGTTCAGTTACAATTCCATTCCGCATTGCATTATATAAAGAAAAACATCTCTAGTTCTTAGTTCGATCCAAATACCGTAACTTATACTATTAATATTAAAAATCATTACTGAAAATTAAATTAAGTAATTTTTAAAATACTATAAATCAATCTAAATGCTTAAGGATATCTAAAATAATCCTCCGTGGGTTATTTTTTCGTATCTTTCTTCAATCTCTTGGTATGCTTGCGTTTTCCAGTTTGCTTTCTTAATTTTAGATATTTTATTCGTTTGTCATCATCTGTTGATTCTGAATTTTCTTACTGCCCCAGGAGGTGGGAGCCGACATCACTGCCGAACTCGTTGAAGCCTTACTTCGGTCTGTCTCTTCCCTCTAAGATGATTTCTTGTCTCTCTTGGAGGGCCTTTCCTCTTGCCAAAGGCCGAAGCTCTAGCGAGCTCGGGCCTCGTCTTCCTCTTGCTCGATAAATTGGTTCACTCGGGCTATCAGTGCTTTCACTATGACCACAAGAAACCGCACCAGGTCCTTCCGAAGCTCATTACCTGGCAAGAGAGCCTGCTTGAAGGACTTGATGGCCACTCTGTAAGTGGCGTCTTCCACTTGACTGTAAACGGTTCAGAACCTCTCGGCGAACTGAGTAATGTTTTCTGTCCGCCTCATCCGGATCGCCATGAGGTCATCATCTGTCTTCGGAATGACCCTATGTGCCTGGAACTTTTCCATGAAGGAGTTTCGGAGCTACCGCCATCTCGAGATCGATCCTTCTGGAAGCGCACAAAACCACCTTAGGGGGAGGTCGCCTAGGCTGGAAGAGAAGACTCTGGAGTTCAGGTGACCGATGTCCTCCTAAGTTGAGTGAAATGCAGGAGATGCGTTGCGGGGTCCGAGGTCCCGTCATAAAGGACGAACCTCGGGGCACTAAATTTTTCAGGGAGGGAGAACTCCCTTATTTCCTGAAAGAAAGGAGACGTGCCATGGTCCTCTGTGTCTTAGGTTTTTAGCCGGTCTCAGGTGAAACAGACTATCTCCATATTTTGCTGTACCGTTTGCCTGACTTGGCGGTCAAGCCATTCTCTCAAATCACCATTGTCTTCTGGCCTCTGTCGCGACCTCTTTGAATGGTCGTTCAAGTGACTGCTACTTGAGCCTTCATCATAGGCCCGGTCGCATCTCTTGTTGCTCAGGACTTGCCTCAAGTCCTGTTTGATGGAAGGAGTCTGGTTACGTCTCGGAGGTGGAACCGGAGCCTTCTTTTTCTCCTTGAGCTGCCTCTTGAGTTGACGTATTAACTCGTCTTTCTCTTGGGTAATAAGGTTCTGGGCCCTTATATCTGCGAGGAGCGAGTCATTATCATCGTCACCGTCCTCTCGGTGAGGGGATCGATGAGATCTGGCTGCTACAGACTCAGTGACTAGCCCTTCCATGCTTACTGCGCCAAATTTTCTACCGGATCTCCTCTCACGAGGGACTGGTGGCAACTGCTTTGGCAACACTTTGGGTGATGGCATCACTGGTGGCAACTCTGGTGGTGGCAACACCGGGGGTGGTAACGCTACTGGTGGTAGTGACGGGGCCCTTTGGGACCTTGATGAGCCTTCGCCGTTTCTGGTCTTTGGAGGCATGGTGTTAATAAACTTGGCTTAATCTTCCTACAGACGACGCCAATTGTAAGTGCGTAAATATTACGGACTTAATTAAGCAAATGTAATGCTTGAAAGCTTCTTTGATGAATGCCTGAGACCTGAAAGGGAATGAGAAACGAAGGTCAGAGGCCCTGGATGCAGTCAGCCGAAGGCATTTCGATGGCTAAGTTAGTTCAGTAACTAAACAAAGGATGAGTGAATGGGGAAGAAGAAAGGACATATGTGAATATCTGTTAGCGTACCTCTTGTGGGCTTACCTCATGTATATATAAGGGAAAGTTTCATCAGACTGTACCTTTAGTGGAGGTAGGTAGAGGTACTGTCCTATCGGATCGTACCATGTTTCTTTAGTGGAGGTAGGTGGATGTACTGTCTCATCGGACCATACCTCGATCTCTTGTATGATTGCGGATATGACCGTCGGATAAGGACAACCCCTTATCTATATCCGGCGCCCATTCTATCTGCCAACTCGTTCTGCAACACCGCCATACTTTTATAGTAATGTAATTATGACTGTCTGACACTCAGTATCGATACCGAGGCTAGGCATAGGCACATACTGGCACAACTGCCGAGATACGTAAGACCGAGACCAAGAGAGCTCAGCTGGTACTTTTACCGAAGCTAGCTCAAGCTCAGTAAAAGCTGGCACAGTTGCCGAGCTGCACCAAGACAGTCCTCGCTGGTACTCTTACCCAAACCAGAGCTTATCTCGGTATTATGGAAATGCCCCACACACTTTTATTTATTAATATATATATATATGTATATATATAGGGAAATGTTCATATGCATCCATCCCTCACCATTTTTGGTGAGGTACACCCTAAAAGGGGAATTTCCAAGTACAAAAGTGAGGAAGTACAAAGGGTATACTTCCTCACTTTTGTACTTGAAAATTCCCCTTTTAGGGTGTACCTCACCAAAAATGGTGAGGGATGGATGCATATGAAGACCCCCCATATATATATCTCATGCTTATGCACGCACTGAATATGTGCCTCGTGTAATTCCGGTGTCTTTTCCTGCTAAAAACCATGAAGAGCAATTTCATGTTTATGTTGTGAAATTATTTAATTCCACGAACTTCTGTCTGTATAACGCCGCATTATTACCCTTAGCATTTACTACCAAAATTCAACTTCCAAGCCCACAGATTCCATCGCACAGAACCCCAAATATGTTGAAGTACTGTTACATGTCTTCATTGTTTTACAACTTGAATTTTATGGTTTCCATCAGTGTTTGTAGAGGAAAAGAATACACAAAAATCAATAACAAATTTAAGCAAAACTTGAATGGACATACTGGCCATGCTAGCATAGTGAAGGTTTGAGGTGGGACTAATTAACTTGTTTTTGTTGGTTATGATGTGTGTGCTCTATAACTGGATTGACAATTCCGATTTGCTTCTCGGTCGTGATTTTCAGTTCAATCTTAACACGACTGTTTCTCAAGGTATTTCACCCACTCACTGATTGCTATTAAAATCCCAGAACTTTGTTCATGCTTATGTTGTATTTAAATTGAGTAGCTATTATACACATACATAATATAAATAATGTTGTAAAATGCATTCACACCAATGAGAACTAACCAACCAAAGTAAAAAAATGAAGAAAAAGTTCTCAATAAGATATTCAAACTATTGAATAAAAAGGCAGCGCCCCAGGGCATGATACAAGCAATAAAGCTACGGAGTTAAGCGTACCAGTTGTGAATTCGATTCCTAACAAGGGTCACTAGTAAGACGTTCTTGAGTCATCGATTGCGTAATCAGTAAAGCGAACTGTTGATTTGGATGGATCGAATTTCAATATACCATAAAGACTTGTAATAGAGTGTATAAAATTTGACTGCATCCTTGACTTACTTCGGGTACTGAGGAACCAGCTCTCCGGGATATAAAAAGGAAAGGAAAAAAAAAATGATAGTGAATTTAAATCACTCATAATATTACAAAGATTTACTAATTAAAGTTTTGTTAGTTTGAGAAGGTTGAAAACAACCCTTTAGCAAATCTGTAGGGAATGTGCAACAATTTTGCTACCAAGGCAACTTATTTTTCACTAGTGGGATAGCCCGGCTGCACAGTTTAGCAGGGGTGGTTGCGGTGGTGGAACGCCGCCGGTGCTGCAGCTTATCCACTCACTTTGAATTGTAATAATTTTTTGGGGTTAATTAAACTAGTCTTTATTGGGTTAGTGGTCATAATTAGGACATGGTTTTGTGCTCGTTGAACACATGGCGGAAAGGAAAGGATGGGTGGTGGTGGTGGTGGTGGTGGTGGACCACCAGTGCTTTTATTTCAATGCTTATCCACCACCACTTTCAACACAAGGACGATAAGCTTATCCACTCTGAATCTGTGCTCCCTCCCACGTGCTTTTATTTCAACGCTTATCCACCACCACTTTCAACACAAGGACGATAACCTTATCCACTTCGAATCTGTGCTCCCTCTTACTCCCTCCCAACTGCTCCATTAATTGTTTCACATTGATTTATGGAAAGTCTATATAATCAATGGCAGTTGATGACCGACAATTATAGAAATTATTATGTCTTCTTCTGGGTCCTCCTCCGCCCTGTCGGGTGCTTTCAAAGCTCTGGCAGACAAACCCTTGGATTTCTTGAAGAAGCACGCGATTGTGTTTTCCCCTGCTTTCACTTTGCCCGACGAATACAAATCCACCGATGGCTCGATCTTCAAATCTGGAACCGCCGATGTCAAACTGGTTCAATCTGAGAAGGTCGCCACCACTTACAATCTCCAATTCGTAGCCAAAAAAGATCTGCCGAATCACAAAGAAGCCGAAACTGCCTACGTGCTGGCGTACAAGGACAACGGGAACGACGATGTCCCGTTTGTGGACATTCCCAAGAACGACGATCACCAAACTGTCCATACCTTCCTGTTTACTGTGGGTCTCACCGGCTGCTCGGTGATCGTCACTAGCTTGAACACAAACACATACCGAGTTTACCACGACCGTCGTATGGACAGTTCCGTCCTCTACGACAACGTACAAAAGCGAGTGGACTTCAACGATTACCGGATCGGCGGCCGCGAACTACTGTCTCACACAGGGAATGCGATCACCTTAATGCTCTTCAAAGGCGGAGCCTGGAAGATGTTTCTGCAACGTCAGCTTCCGATGCCAGATGCGAGTTCGCCAATCGGGGAAGTTTATGCCGTTGAGCAGACGGGCCCTGTGTCTGAGAAAGCATTCAATAACCGCCGCACCATCATTCAGAATAGGGTGAAGGCCAATGGAAAGAATTTGAAGGTGGGTGACAGTATCATCGCTGGTGCTGTTGATGGCATCGTTCAAGGGGTGGTGTACAACGACCAGGCGATTAGTGGGTGGAATGCTCTGCGTAAAGCCATCAAAACCAAGGTCGATAATTATTTCAAAGATCCCAACAGGGACCCTGCTCTCAGGGATACGTATGAACGTTTTAAATACGACAACACTGATTCCGAGCAAATAGATGAGACGTGGATCTGGTTACAGATCAAGAAGAACAAGAACAGAGCTTGAGCTCAGCATAACTATTTGCGAGGTTTCCATATCCCGTTCTTTCATCTTCCGTTCCTGTTATGACGTCTGTGCTTCTTGTTTCCATCCCTTTCTTTCATCTTCCGTTCCTGTTAACGTCTGTGCTGCTTCTGTCCGCCTTATCGGAATAAAATCGGGAGTCAATGTAATGTGTTTTTACTTGTGTGGATGAAGTGAATCGAGTTTAATTAATTACATCAAAATAGTTTATCTCAATAGTTAACTAGTGAAAGCCTCCCGTGCTAAGCACGGACAATGAAATTAGTGGTAGTTATAATGTAAATGTTTAAAATAAAAAAATCAAAAAAAATATTTTAAAGTGTAATCTTAATAAAAAAAATCAACGAGTTATTTATTAAAGAAGATGGATTAGAGAAGATGGAGAAGAGGAAAGGGCTTGTGGCATTTAAAGGTGGATATGTAGAGGCGTGAATAGAAACACAGAGAGAAAAGAAAAGGGATTATGTAACATTGGATTAGTAAAAAGAATGTTATTGATATGGCTAGTATCAATAGGAGGATTAATGAGTGATATTAATAGGAGGTCAACATGAAAATAGTTAAAATTAAATTTGAAATTGACAGTGAAATTAGAAATCGAATCCACTTCGCTTCATATATAATAATGGGATAAGTTCTGTAAACACCTTTTTTTCCAATTTAAATCTTGATATTTTATTTAATATTTTAATTATTTAATAATATTTTTAAAATATAAAATAATAGCAATTGCTTTTTAATCAAGCTATAAAGTGTTTTTTTCTTTTTTTTAATATGCTATTAATTTGATAATTTTCTTTTTCTTTTTCTACACATATTACTAAAAAAAGAAAAATTTAATCATATGGATTGTGTAACTTTGCATTCTAAGATTAAGATTGGGTGTTCCAAAGTGTGATAGAAAGATGGTATTGAAAATAGGGGTTCTATGATTTACAAGATTCCACTCTTGAAATTGGCAGAAATTTCTAGAAACAATCGATTGTCGACCACTTTGAACAGCCGACTGTTTGAGGCGATAACAGTCAACTATCAACTTTGGACAGTCGACTGGTGTTGTTAATTCTAGTGAAGGACAACATATAATACCCAACAACAAATTTCTATCTAGAAAAATGAATGAAGATTAAAAGAGGTCTTTTTTTTTTTTTTTGTACTTCTAACAGAAAATTACAGGGGCTGATTTAGTTGAAATATGGATGTTGAAGTAACATTTTCTTTTAAAAATAGTGAAAAATTACACTCTAGTACCACTTGGCCAACTATTTTTCGTTCAAGTATATCATCAAGGAAACACTTTTATCATCCAAGTACCACTTTTTAATATTTTGAATTAAAAAATACATTAAAATTCTTCTATTTTTAACATTGTCTTTATTTATTAGAAACAAGTTTGACTTTTGAATATATTCCTCATGAATCACGCCACTCATTAAAATGAAATGAGTAAAATGAGGGGGAGAAAAAAAAAAGAGTGGAATGTGAAGGGAAAATGAAAATGGGTGGTGTTTGGGAAGGGGGGAGGGGAATTTGGTGGGAAAATTTTGAAAATTTTCCCTCAAAATTTTTCCTTCAAAAATGGGGGGAAAGAGGGAGGAAAAGAAGGGATTTTCCCTCCCCTCCCCTCCCCTCCCCCTCCCCCTTCATTTTCCTTCCCTTCAAATTTTTCCTCTCCTTCCCCTTCATTTTTCTTTTCCTCAAATTTTCCCTCCCCTCCCCTCTTCCCTTCCTAAGCACAGAGTAAGGAAACAAAGAGTTATTTCATGTGCCCCATTGAATGACGTGACAGAGAAGAGAAAACTGTTCTTTTCTTTTATTTTTTTCTAGATCATATATATATATATATATATATGTATGTATATATATATTTTGTATGAACACCTCTATTAGCATTATCGGCTTTTTTTTTTTTTTTTCAGGAGAAGGAAAACAGAAGCAAGCTCAGAATTGATATTCTGCTTTTCAATCTACTGATAAGAATCTATAACAGGAAGCAAACTTCAAAATTATTAGAGGCACAAGTTGCTGAAAAGAATCTATATCATAGCCACCACCTTTTTTTTTTTTTTTTTTTGCCTAGTGCGCCATTCATTGGGACCCAACATTTCATGTGCATGAAGACTTTTAGTGCATGACATTTCTCTCCCCTGTCGGTTGTTTCACATGGGATCACACGCTGTTAACAACTTTACTTAATTTTAGATCAGAAGAATTAATCCCAAATGGAAACGCCATTGGGACCCGACATTGGCCCATCTTTTTATTAAAAGGAGACTTGTCTACTTGACTGGGTTAAAGATTCAAATAAATTACAAAAATATAATGCCTTCCACCTGAATATATGAGGACTGATTATGCATTTCTTGCACACATACAAATACAAGAGAGATCAGGTGTTTCAATATATTGTGACCTAAGATCAACATTATCAGCACTAAAATGCAATATCCCTGTTCAGTTACAATTCCATTCCGCATTGCATTATATAAAGAAAAACATCTCTAGTTCTTAGTTCGATCCAAATACCGTAACTTATACTATTAATATTAAAAATCATTACTGAAAATTAAATTAAGTAATTTTTAAAATACTATAAATCAATCTAAATGCTTAAGGATATCTAAAATAATCCTTGTTGGGTTATTTTTTCGTATCTTTCTTCAATCTCTTGGTATGCTTGCCTTTTCCAGTTTGCTTTCTTCATTTTAGATATTTTATTGGTTTGTCATCATCTGTTGATTCTGAATTTTCTTTTTGTTCGTCCTCCAAAACTGCATTTACTTTTTCTACCTGTGGAATGTTGTCATAAATTTTGTGATTTGTCCACTACAGCTTTGAATTCCCTTCTTAAAGTTGTAATCAGTTATTTTTTTATTTGGAACATATAGCTATTCCCGGTGAGAATGTTGATTTCATTTGGCAATGAGTCTCCAATTTTCTGTTTCGATGAAAGTAAAGATACTTTTGATTACAAAAACAATTGGAATGAAAAAGCAATTTTATTATGGTATGAAGCTTACAGCTGAGTATTATCTTGGGCAACCGTTTACCCTCTCTAATTTCGACTTTACTTTTCAATTTTGACCAAAAGTTCTTTTCGGTTTCTACATCTACTAGGAAGTTACATCTACTAATATACTCTCCCCCCACCTCTCCCCCTTTCTAACATATATAGAATCTTATCTCTTCATGTGTGCCCGTGATTAGCATGGGTTTTTGTGCTAGTTAATGTTTATGCTAATGAAAATGACATATTTTATGGAAAAATTAGTTAAATTAACATATTACCTAGGCGGTGGGAATTCAGAGTTTGTGTCACCGTTTTCACACCAAAATTTATCTTCTGGTTTCATTTTTTTTAAACATTTATCACAAGCCACATAGTACCATCCCGACTTAAGATCGATGCTTGTTATATCTGCTACGTACACATGTGAATGTATTCTCCTAACAAAATAATGGTTAACTATTAATAATAATTGACAAAACTAAAATTATTATGAGTTATTATAAACTGAAATGATTACTAACATTCAAAAGGCAGTTAAAAAAAACACACGATTACAAAAAAGCATATACTCTGTTAGTTGAAAATCTGAATCCAACAAATAAGCTTATAAGCAAGCAGGACTTCGTAACATCTCCCAATTACACGTATATGTCATATCATATATGCATACATACACGCACACACACATCTATAAAGTAATATGCCAAAATACATCTTCAACTCATGGTTAAGATAAGCAATTTATGAGAGCTTTGTGTAAGGAAATTACCTTTAAGTCCATTACTTGGACTATAAGTCCTTTCCTTCCCCGAATTGTGGTCATTATAGGAAATCCGTTTTCATAGGATATATGCTATTAATTATTCAAAAAGGTTTCTTACTCAAAAAGGTTTCTTAATGAGATGTATTCCATAATATTATCTACCTTGATGGATGGTTGAGATTAAATCTAAAGAAACCCTAATTGAAAATTCAGTCCTCTTTCCACCTATAAAACAAACCCTTTCGTCCATCACAAAGGGATACACAAAAATCAACACATTAGGTTTTATAGGCAAGGGAAGAGAAACCGAAACTATTCACCTAGCCTCTTCCTCGACGGATCACAACATCAATCAGCAACATCACCAGACTGCAGGATCAGAAAGCTCTCTGCGTCAGGATGTCTGGAGGTAATCTTTAATTTATTTAAGATTAAATCCTACAGGTGATTATCATGTTGTTCATGATATTAGGGTTCATGTTAATAATAGTTTAACACTTTGACGATATCATTACCAATGGCGTCTTTAGCAACAGTGCCACCACCAGCTCCTCCGCTCCTGTTATTCATTTCATTTACAATCAGGGTAAGAGAAAATATTTCCAAAAGCCAAACGCAAACTACTGCTAAAACTTCCTTATTACCCAAAAGCTATTGACTCCAAATAAAATTATAGAAGCTAAATTGACCATAAGGTAAAAACTGATCAGCATGAAAAATAGTACGAAATTAGGCCAATTAGCGAACAGTTAAAGAAGAATAATCCCATCCTTAGTTTCCCATGCTTCCTACCTACTCTAAATACATATAAAAGGTTAACCCCTTTTTGTTTACATTGGAGATATTTCAAAATGATAATTGAGATAAATTTAAAATTGAGCAACATTAGTACAAATTTAATAAAAAATTCATATAATCTCTTGTAAGCTATGGTATAAGTAACTAAATGGGCGGCTGAGTTGAAATGTTCAACTCCCACTCACCTATGAAGGTCAGCTTCACAGGATTTTTCCACGCTTATCTTTTGGGTGCATATGGCAGCTTGTGCTAATTTTCCTTTGGGTAAGGATGACCTCATAACCTCAGGGAGAGAGAGAGAGTAACCAATGAAGTATGCAAGCACCCAGTTAGCTTTGGTTTCAAAGCACATTGCAATGTTAGGAGTTGTTTTTTAATATTACTAGCATATGACCCGCGCGATGCGGCAGTAAAGATGTTCGTCATTGTCACTCATTATAATTTTGAGTTAAGAATGTTATAACATCTGATACATATGAGTAACAAAGAAAAGATGGTTAAAATATATAAACTAAATAAATCATAAATGACATTTGGGTCTGCAGGTATGAACTCCATGGATATAGAAACCCGAATTTTATTTGGATCCATGCAGTAGACCTGGATATAAATTAGAAAGGGATAGGCTCAAGTTCTGGATCTATACCTGATTTTCCATTTAGGGACCCATTTTCATCCAGATGTCCCAGCAGCTCTCTTTTGCATCTACAGAATCAACTGTTTCTTTTCCAGTTTTCCTTCAACTTGCCTATTGGGAAATGCTTGTACTGGAATTCCCTCTTAGAGCATGTTTGTACTGAGTTCCACTCCTAGAACCCACAGTGGATCCCATCACCACCTAGTGAAAATCCAAGCCCTTCAAATGAATCCTGCCCTGAGGTTTCCTCAATCTTTCTCCAAAATGAGCTGGTCTCATTGCAACATTGCACATTGTGCGTGCCTAAATTATTACGGACTTGTTTAGATTTCTTGGAAAAGATTGAATGCCTGAAACTTTGTTGATGTCAAAAATTTGCCAAACAAAAGATGCAGATGGCCGTCTAAGCCTATAAAATTAGCATGATTTAATGACATGAGTCATCAAAATCTCAAAACATTTTTTTTTTAGTAAAAAACTACATGAGTAGCTGTTAGTAAAGTGGTGGAAGCCAATGCACATCATCCCAAAGGTCTAAGTTTCAAATCCTTACATAAACTAGAGGCCATTTGACTCATTCAAATAAAGATCGTTGTTGTGAGAAGCTTTTGAAACTCCCCACCCATCTACACGATGTTGGAAGTTACATAACTTCTCAAATAGGGGAGATAAAAGGAGGAGAAAAAAGACAGAGAGGAGTGTTCGTTTAGTATTGCTGAGAGAGAGAGAGAGAGAGAGAGAAAGAGAGAGAAGGAAAGGAAAGAAGAAGAAGGTTATGAAGTTGCTCTTCTTCTTTGTCTCTGTCATATCCTCACTTTATCTTCCCATCTCATATTTTCCATGTTGGAGATTCGGAACCCTCTTTAGAGGGATTCTGCCCTTCAGCCACCATATCACCTCCGTACCTACTCCATCTTCATCTTTCCCACCACTTCATTTCCATTAAAATGGAGATTTAGATTCTTGTTCAAAGGTTTCTGCCCTCCATCAAATGAAAATCCAAATCCTTATGTTACAAAAGGATTTATTCTTTAAAACTTTCCCATTTTTTTTTATGGATATTCAGATTTCTCTAAAAGAAGTCTGCCCTCCCACAAACAGCCCAAAAGAAAAAAGTTGGAGATTCAGATTTCCTTGATGGAAATCTGCCCTCTAAAGTTTCTGAAATCAAAATCTTATCATTTAAATTTACAAATTGTTTTAATTGCGCTTGCGCGTAGCAGGAATTAATGGAGCCCGTGCACTAATTCTGACCAGCAACCATGAAGTCGTACATCACTATCCTTACCAATAAACCTTCTGATGAACTCAACCAAGCACTTCAAGAACATCTCTTTAAGAGCCCAAAACCTGAATCCTCCCTATCAAACACCCAAATAAATTTAAACCCCCCAAAACAAACAGACTACAAATTCTCACATCCAACAAACTTGGATAATAAGCATGAATGAGCTCAAAGTCTGCCCAAACAAATTACTAAAATTGGGCTAGATTTGGTTCTAAGCGCTGTTGAAACTGGGCTAAGTTACAGTCAAATATTAGCTGCAAATGGGTTGAAAAGTCAGTCCAAGCTGGGGCTCTAAATGGGTCAGGAGATAGCCCAAATATTGGCTGAACTAGGTTGCGTCACAATAAGAAAAATAGTTACAAATGGGTGCAGATAACCCAAACAATGGTTTGAAATGTTTGAGCGTCTAACCTGAAATGGTTAAGTTGAAAATCAGCCCATGCAGCAACTATGAATGGTCTGAAAATAACATTTGCAAATGGGTCTGAATTCTTGCCTAGATTTTAGCCCAAACGTTTGCTAAAATTGGGCTGGATTACAGCCAGAAAATTGCAGCTACCACATGGTCTTAAATATTATCTAATCCATATAATTTTGAGCCAAGTCTAAACAACATTGTGGTCACTAGCATAAATGTGCTAACATATGGTCTGTAAACATGACAGCAAATGGACTTTTAGAAACCGAAAGTTTCCACAGAGTCATATAGTTATGCATGTGTGATACCAGAATCCACCATATTGCTAAACTCCACATCCAAACAGCTCAAGAAACTAGAAACCTTACATCCAAATTCACATGCAAAAAAAAAAAAAAAAAAATCTTGAAACCCTCCAAACAAACAGCCTAAATTTTCAAATCCTATATAGATGAGCTCAAGATGGCTCAAAAGAGATTGAATTTTGCCAGAGTCTCTCAGTTCATAATTCTAGATCTGACTTAGGATAGAATTCTTGGTCTAATTCAGGCCAGATTTTGAACCTAAATAAGGCCAGATCTTGGATCTAATTCAGGCCTGATTTTTTGGGTCTAAATAAAGTTAGGTTTTGGCTTCGAATCAGGCCAAAATATTGAATCTAATCCATACAGATTTTGGGCATAAATCAGGCTAGAATTCTGGGTCTAACTCAGTCCTAAATGGTATCCTAACTTAGACCATAATTACAAAGTCATGTCAAGCCAGAATCAATCCAGACTTATAATTAGACCAAAAATATTGGGTCGAACCCAAATACATGCTGAATCAGGCTAGATTTCAGCCCAAATATGACTGAAATTGGGCTGGATTGTGTCCCAAGCAGCGGTCATAATCTAACTGATGTACTAGAGTAAAAGTGATTGTAAAACAGGTCTCAGTGAGGCACCACAAAGTCTATATCTAGTCAGAAAATGGGCCCATAACTTAGCCTATTTTTGGGTTTTAAATATGTTGTAACATAATTGGGATCGGGTTGGAAACAATTTTGTAAAGGAACTGAAAATAACAATTACAAATGGCCTAATCAGAATTACAAATTCAACTCAGGCCAGAATCAATCTAAATTTCTGGGCCTAAATAAGGCTAGATTCTGCATCCAATTTAAGACAGATTTTTGGGCCTAAATAAGGCCAGATTCTAGGTCCAATTTAAGATAGATTTTTGGGCCTAAATAAGGCCAGATTGTGGGCCTAAATAAGACCAAATTTTAGGCCTAAATAAGATTAGATTTTGGATCTAATTTAAGACATAATATTAGGCCTAAATCAGGCCAGATTTTTTAGTCCAAATCGGGTCACATTTTGGGTCCGGATCAGGCATAATATTGGGTCTAATCCAAGATAGATTTTGGGTCGAACTTAGGCCATAATTCTGGGTCTTACACAGGCCAGAATTACAGTCCGAGTCTGGCCAGAATTACAGATTCAAGTCAAGCTAGAACCAATCTAGACATATAATTCTAAACCAGATCAGACTTATGGGTCAAAATTGGGCCAGAATTATAAAGCAAAATCAGCCCAAATAAACATTGAAATTTGGCGAGATTAAGCCTAAATATCTCTTGAAATTGGGCGAAAGTACAATTCAGAGGCTGGAATTGGGTAAAATGGGTCTGTAATTAGCCCATAAAATTACTGGAGTTATTCTGAGTTTTAGCCCAAATAATGACTAAATTTATTTAAATTTGATGTAAGAAAAATCACTTATGATGGGCTGAAATGTAACCCAGGTATTGGCGGAAAGTTCACTGAAATCTCAGTAAAATGATGGCTCTAAATGGTCAAAAGACATCCCAAATGTTAATTGAAAATAATTGAATGAAACCAAATAACAGTACAAAACATGGAGAGATAAACCTAAAATGATCTCTCTAATTGGATTGAAAATCAATTCATATAGCAGGCTTGAGTTCTTTAGTCACAGTGAGGGACACGAATGGATTAAGAAACTAGTCCAAATGAGGACCGTAAAAAGAACATCACCTACTACTACATAAAGGAAATAAACACTATTGATATCAACCCCAAATAAAGAACTGGCCCATTTTCATCATTATTCAAATAAATAATAATAATAAGAAAATAATGATGGAGAAGAAACATGATGATCATTCAAATGACCACTTAAGCAAACCACAACAAAATAATTTTTCTACATGTGCTTGAAATAACACTTTGTAGAATATAATTCAAAGAAGATAAAGATCATACGGAACACACCTCTAATATGTTGTGTTGTTTCCTTTCTTTTATCCTTTATGTTGTTACCTTTGTGATCAAATTGGCATGGTGGAGTGTATAGAAAAGTTATATACAAGAAGGTACATAACGGATATCTCAAGGTTGTTCCTTCACTCAAGGGAGTTAAAACAAACCCTTTTCAAATTTTGAAAATCCCTTAAAAGAGAAAAAGTCATTGCTAGGCCATATAATAAAAAGTATGGGTCAACTAATCCAACTCAACTCATTCAACAATGAGGCTTGGCCATTTCAAATCCATTACGATGGGTCAATAAAAATACAAGGAGTGGCCCACTTCTATATATACATTAAAAAAATCATCATCATCAAATTCATCAATTCATGAACCCCATTGAGAAATGATTAGATCCAGGTGATATGAAAGAACTACTTTTGATAGCAAAGGCGAAGAGCAGGAACTTGTGAATTTTATTTATTTATTTCATGTTTTTTCTTTGTAAATTTTATTGAGTCAATGTCTTGATAATCAGAGGTTTTCCATTGAGGAAGTAATTAACGATCGATGAGTTTTCACGATCGAGGGTATGATGTACCCACAAAATTGAATGTAAAACCTCCTATTAAATGGAGGGAAATTTGTTTCCAATGGATTTTGGTGCATTTCTTTATGCATGAATTTATTGTGTACAAACCTGAAAGGGAAAAAGAATGCAAAGGTCAAAGACCCTGGCCGAGCTCGGCGCAAGGCACTCCGATGCCTAAGTTAGTTCGGTAACTAAGCAAAGGATAAGTGAGACAGAGAAAAAAGGAGAATTTGGGCGTATGTATATGTACCTCTTCTGGATTAGCTCTTGGCATTTATAGGCCGAGAGTCCTATGACTCTTGTCCTGGTTTTTTGGAGGTAGAGTCCCATTCAGACTTTATCCCGATCTTTCAGGGATTGCGGATGTAACCACCGGATAAGGATAACTCCTTATCTCTACCCGGGGCTTATCATTATCTCTCAACACGTTCTGTAACGTGGTTGAGTTTTCATAGGAGTACAATTGTAGCTGACTAAGCACCAGTGCTCGTCTCGGTTAACCGAACCAAATTGAAGACGATACCAAGGTCAGGTATGACCTTAATATGGACTCATTGTGGCACTATTGCCAAGATGCATTAAACCCAAACCAAGGCATGCCTAGTTGGTACTTTTACCAAAACTAGGACAATCTCGGTACTGTGAAAATATCTCCATACAATTGCCCTCTAGCTTCTGACTTCTTAGAGTTCTCTAACTCTTTGAGGTCGGAAGCTAAGCATTATGATGGGAGAACCTTCTGAGCATTGAGTTTGAAGCTCATACTATATTTCATCTCGGTGTCGGTTGTTGACATCTGATCCTTATCACGGTGTCGCTTCATCTGCCCGAGATAATTAATAGCACGTCTCAATCGATGCAGAAGACGTATTGGCTGCTCCACGTGTCACCGCCTGGTTGGTTGTCCAATCGCTTGGAAGGGACGTGCACAGTACTCGAGGCGACGTTCCACACGTGCGTCCTCGGAATTTGAAAGGGCACCTCTTTTTCCATATATATAAAGGCGCCTCTCCCTCATTTTTCACTTCCAAATTCGTTAGAAGAGAGAGAGGGTTTGCTGAAGAGAGAAGTTCCACCGAGGTCAAGTTCTTCCAAATCCGAGCTCAGCATCCTTTGAGTTCAGTCTCGTATTTGTAAGTCCTCCCTTCTCATCTTGTTCATTTCTGCTTTCTGGCTTCCTTTAGGTTTCTTTGATCATTTTCCCCTTTTCGAGTCTCGTTCTTTATTCCTCTAGTTTCTTCAAACTTGAGTTTTGGTAATGGCTATTTATAGGCAAAGATTAGAAACCCCAGAGGGTATAGCCGATTTTAGGGCCGATTATGGAATCCCCGATGATGTCCTCATTAGGCTAAACGAATCTGAAAATCCTTTCGACGGTTATTCCTTCACTAATGGTTGGATGCCCTTTTACTTGGTCATCGTAGTCGAATGTGGGGTTCGAATCCCCTTCATCCCCTCCTTAGAACCTATCTTAGGAAATGACATCTTTGCTCTTGTCAGTTGATGCCGAACAGCTTCAAGATCATCATGGGCACTGCCGAGTTCAATAGGATATTAGGTATTAACCTCGGTATCCATGATATAGAGGAGGTTTATGACCTCTACAAATCCAGTGGCGATAATACCTATTATCTCCGAGCCAAGGCAAACCGGGAGTGTATCATCAATGACCTGGAGGACTCTAACAGATATGCTGGGGATGACTGCCTCTTTGTTTCGGGCCACTGGGAATATGAAGGAACCGTGCCCTAAGTGGCAAGGATTGACAAGATCCCCCATGACTTCAAGAGCCCTCCAAGTAACAACTAACCTATTAGCCTTTAACTTCTCCTTGTACTTTCCTCTTCTTGTCCGCTGAGCTAACATTTTGTGTTTGTTGTGCAGACGTCCACCAAAGAAGAAAAGAAGCCCGCCGAGTCGGTTGGGTAAGGAACGACAAGTGGTTTCGGGCGGTGTACAGTTACCGAGGCCACGAAGGCCGAGCTGCCTGGTCACTTCTCAACTATGAGCCGAGGTACCATTCCTTTATCAAGAGGAAAACTGGTCAACCTCGAATAAGGGGAGGGCGTCAAGCTTATGCAGAAGTGGAAAGGGTAGAGCCTGTACAGGCCCCAACTGACATTGAACAGCGGGCTGCTTCTATTGCTGAGGCCACCACTTCTGGATTTGACTCGAAGGCCACTGAGTCAGCTGAAACCAATACAGTTGCTGTAGGAGCTGAGGCCTCCTCGAGGTCAAGAAGATCACAGCAAGTAGTGCTTTCTTTCAGCTCTTCATCTAGCTCAGAGGAAGGAGAAGGTATGTCACGGCGTCGACCAACAGTGGTGGTTAAGGATTTGGGGGCTCTAGCACTGGGAGGTCGAGCTCCTCGTGCCCCCACGTCCCTTGTCGCTGCTGTTGCTTCTACTCCCGCTTCTACTCCAAGTTCAGGAGTTCGGCAACATTCTGCCGAAACCACATGAGAGAAAGCTCCAAGAGAGAAGAGGCCTAGGACTGAGGGCCCCGCCGAGAAGAGTCCTAACGCGGTTGCAGCACCCCATTCCTCCGGGTCGGCTTTCTGGAAACCGAGCCTGCAGGTTGAGCCTGGAAGGCCGATGACAGTAAAGAACTGTGTTGCTGGCAACGCTCTCATCATTGCCGCGCTTGGCCAAGCCTGTGCCTTGCCACAAGACATGGCAAGGCACAAGGAGCTCGACGACATGAGGCTAGTGCTGTCATCGATGTAGTTGGCCATCTCGTTAAGCTTTCCACAAATTTTACCAAGTGTTTTATTTCGGTTATTGCTTTCTAACACCTGTTTCTTCTACAAATGGTGCAAAAGTGCCAGGTTGCTCTGGAGAGGATTTAGTAGAACAATTCCAAGGTTCCCATGTTGGAGGCAGAGACGCAAAACCTTCAGACAACCCTGGATGCCAGCAATCAGGAACTGAAGGAGCAAGTGGAGGTAAACAACGGCCTTAAGACCGAGCTCAATACAGCAATGGCAGAGAACCGTAGATTGGAGGCCGGGGCAGAGATTCAAAAGAAACGGGCAGCCGAACTTGAAGCCTCCCTGGAGAAGCAAAAAGACGAGTTCAAGGCCAAACTCCAGGCCGAGACTGACATTGCCTTCAATGAAGGGATGGCAGAGGCGACGACTCTTTATACAGATCAGGTCCTTGCTGTGAGGGATCAAGTGTAGGAACTCGCGTAGTTGGCCGCACTAAATGAAGTAGGAGTCCCTGAGGACCAACCTTCGTACAAGAATCCCCCCAAGTACCCGAGCTAGGAGCCAGAACCAAGCTTTGCCCCCACTCCATCCATTGAAGCCGAGGCTCCCACTAAAACTGCCACGACTGAAGTCACTCTAACCGCGATTGAAGTTGTTCAAGCCGAGGCTGATTCTACCACCGAGGCTGATGCTATCACCGAGGCCGATGCTTGAAGATTTTCCTTGTTGTTTCTCTTTTGATTTGCCTCTAATGTAATACTAAACATTTTACTTTCGTTCTGTAAATACAACTGCATTTTTTTATTTTTCACGCTTGCAACCAAACGTTTCATCTCAGTTCCTTAACCGAGCTCTCCAAATGTTTGGGAGATCAATTTGCTTAAGTAATTGAGTTTAGTTCAACAACTGAAATCTCATATATCCTTAAGTTCCCTAACTCAAGAAATCAAACTTGTATCCAAATACCAAATATGTCCATACTGTAGCTTGGATCATTAACTGAGCTTAACAAGAACAAACTGGATTAAGTTCTTTAACTTTAATGAATACAGGGTATTGCAATTTCTACCTCGGTGATAAAATACTTTGAGCTCGGTTCCGTAACCAAACATATTTTAACACTGACGTACCCACTGAGTTCTCAAACTTGGTGTTTCGCCTATGCCTTAACTATTTAAGGCTTTTCTCTATTTCCCTAATGCTCAATACCAGTTAGGTAGGTAATTGCAGAGTTCTACAACTTAGCGAGAATGGAAAGCAGTGAAAAGCAATTCTTCCAAAAGAATAACTTTTATTGATTCCGAAAATTGACTACAATTTGAAAGATAAATTTTAAAGTAATACTTCTTAAGGTGCATTGCATTCCATGGCCGTGGTAACTCTTTACCATCCATGTCCTCAAGTCTGTATGCTAATTGCCCGGCAACCGAAATCACCTTGAATGGACTGTGCCAGTTCGGTGCCAGCTTGCCTTCATTCGGGTTCTTATCCCTGGGAAGTGTCTTCTTTAAGACTAATTCTCCAACTGAGAACTTCCTCTCCTTGACCTTTTGGTTGTAGCCCTTAGCTAATTGTTGTTGGTAGGCAGCTAGGCGGATAGCTGCTGCAACCCTTCGCTCCTCTGCTAGGCCTAGTTCTCCGACTACATTTACTTCTTTTTGGCCTTGATCGAAGAGCCCTGACCTTAGGGTTGGGAGACCGATCTCAAGTGGGATCACGACCTCCATCCCATAGGCCAAGGAGAAGGGAGTTTCTGAAGTGGAACATCTTGGAGTAGTCCTATATGCCCAAAGGACACTCAGAAGTTCCTCCACCCATCTCCCCTTAGCTCGGTCAAACGTCTTCTAAAGCCCATCGAACACCACCTTGTTCGAAATCTCGGCTTGATCATTGCTTTGTGGGTAAGCTGGAGTTGAATAGTAGTTTCTGTTGTCGAGCTCCTGGTAGAAGTTTCGAAAGAAGTTGGAGTCGAACTAAGTCCCGTTGTCAGAAACCAAAGCTCGTGGGATTCCAAACCTTGTGGTGATGCTCTTCAACACAAAAATTTCCGAGTCATGTTCGGTGATGGAGGACAACGATTCAGGTTCTATCCACTTGGTGAAATAATCGGTGGCTACTATTAGCCACCTCTTGTTCCCTGGAGCTCGGTGAAGCGGCCCCATGATGTCCAAGCCCCACTGGGCAAAAGGCCATAGGCTGGAGAGTGGGCTCAAATCCTGTGCTGGCTGATGGATGGAGTGTGAGGATTTCTGGAACTTCTCGCATTTCCTGGCATATAGTTGAGCATCCTTCTGAATGTATGACCACTAATAGCCTTAGCTAATAGATCGGTAAGCCAGTGACTGATCTCCAATGTGGCTTCCGCATATTCCTTCATGAATTTCATAAAGGAAGTCTTCAACCTTGCTAGGATGAACACACTAGAGGTAAGGGCCGGTATCCCAAACCTTGTGATGATGTTCTTCTACACAAAAATTTTTGAGTCATGTTCGGTGATGGAGGACAACGATTCGGCTTCTATCCACTTAGTGAAATAATCAGTGGCTACTATTAACCACCTTTTGTTCCCTGGAGCTCGGTGAAGCGGCCCCATGATGTCCAAGCCCCACTAGGCAAAAGGTCCATGGGCTGGAGAGTGGGCTCAGATCCTGTGCTGGCTGATGGATGGAGTGTGAGGATTTCTGGCACTTCTCTCATTTCTTGGCATATAGTTGAGCATCCTTCTGCATGTATGGCCACCAATAGCCTTAGCTAATAGCTCGGTAAGCCAGTGACTGATCTCCAATGTGGCTTCCGCATATTCCTTCATGGATTTCATAAAGGAAGTCTTCAACCTTGCTAGGATGAACACACTGGAGGTAAGGGCCGATATAGGACTTCCTTTAAAGCTTGCCATCCGGAGACAACCAAAACTGAGCTGCTTTCAGTCTGATTTTGTGAGCCTCATTCTTGTCTTTGGGTAGTTGGTCATCCCTAAGAGAGGAGATGATTAGGTCGATCCAATTCAGACCGAGGTCAACACACAAAACCTGCCGAGGCGGCTGAAACTTTATACTTGGTCTTTCCAACGTCTCCACCTCGATAGTTCTTTTTCTCCCGGCTTCAACAGCAGAGGCCAGGTTGGCAAGAGCATTGGCATGAGAATTAGAATCTCTGCCAACCTGTTTGACTTCAATTCTCTCGAACTGAGAAAGGAGCTTCTTTGCATGAGCTAGGTAGCTGCCATCCTTTCGTCCCGAGCTTGGTAGTCTCCGTTCAATTGCTTGTCACTAATTGGGAGTCACTGAAGACCACCAACTGCCGTGCCCTAAGGATTTTAGCGCTGTTGAGCCCTGCAATCAATGCTTCGTACTCAATTTCGTTATTGGATGCCTTGAAGCCAAGTGTTAAGGCTTGCTCGATGACTAGGCCCTCTGGAGATTGGAGGACTATGCCGGCACCAGCCCTTTTAAAGGTTGAGGATCCGTCAACGAAAATCTTCCATGATGAACCAAAGAACTACTTCCAAGATTGTTCTTCTTTTGTCTCGGTAACTTCATACTTATCCTCCTTGTCCCCCAGTTCGGTATCAGGCTGGTTCGGTGCCAAACTAGGAGAAACAAACTCCACAATAAAGTCTGCTAAAACTTGGGCCTTGATTACTGTTCTGAGTTGATACTAAATATCGTATTGCCCCAGCTCAACAACCCATCGTGAGATTCGTCTAGAAAAATTTGCCTTTCTGAAAAGGGACTTAAGTGGATGTTCTGTAACAACCACTGTACTGTATGTCTGGAAGTAGTAAGAAAGTTTGCGAGAAGCATTGACAAGTGCTAACACAAGTTTCTCCAATGGTAAATACCTGGTCTCGGCATTAAGAAGGATCTTGCTTGTGTAGTAAATAGGCTTTTGTTGCTTATCTTCTTCCCTGATGAGTACCGAGCTCACTGCGTGATCCGAGATGACCAAGTATAGATAAAGCACTTCTCCTTGCTTCGGTGTTGACAACAAGGGTGGTGAAGCTAAGTAGGTTTTGAGCTCTTGCAGAGCTCGGTCGCACTCCGGAGTCTACTGAAATTTCGAACTTTTCTTCCAAATTCTAAAAAAGGGTCGGCACTTGTCTGAAGCTCGACTGATGAAACGATTGAGCGCGGCAGCCATTCCAGTGAGCCTCGGAACTTGTTTCGCTGTAGTTGGACTATGTATCCCCTGAATTGTCGAGATCTGGTCTGGATTTGCTTCAATTCCTCTTCTGGTGACCAAGCTTCCTAGAAATTTACCAGAGTCAACACCAAATGCACACTTGGATGCATTTAGTTTGAGTTGAAACTTTTTTAGAATATCAAATGTTTGATTTTGGTCTGCCAAGTGGTCCTGTGACCTTTTAGACTTGACAACCATGTCGTCAATGTAGACTTCCATCGTTTTTCCTACCTGGGCTTGGAACATCTTCGTTACCAGCCTTTGGTAAGTTGCCCCTGCATTTTTTAACCCAAATGGCATCACTTTGTAACAGATACATCTAGGTGTTATGAACGCAGTCTTTTCTTCATCATGCCCATGCATTGGAATTTGATGGTAACCTCGGTAAACATCGAGGAAACTCATCCTAACATGCCCTGCAGTTTCATTAATCATCTGGTCGATCTTGGGAAGTGGAAAGCTGTCCTTCGGACAAGTTTTGCTGAAGTCGGTGAAATCGATGAAGACCCTCCGCTTCCCATTTTTTTTCTTGACCACGACTGTATTGGCCAACCAATCTCGGTAGTGGACCTCCTTGATTGCCTTAGCCTCCAGCAGCTTTTCAACCTCCTCGATCACGGCCTCGGTCTATGGAACTCCTGTCCTCCGTGCTTTTTGAACCACAGGCTTGTGTTTTGTGTCCGCATTCAATTTGTGGCACATGACCTCGGGGTAAATACCAGGCATCTCGTAAGGTGTTCACGTAAAAACTTCCTTTTTATATAATAAGAAGTTTAAGAGCTCGAGCCTCTCAGCTTCGATGAGTTGGCTTCCAAACAAAAAATATCTTTCAGGATCATTAGGATCGATCTTGATCTCGGTCAGATCTTCAATGCTCTTTTGTTCTGGAGCTCGGCCAACGTCCTTAAGTTCTGCTTCCCTGTCCAGCTCGGCCATATGCACCTGCTTTGGTTCTGCTTCACCAGGTACTACGGCCATCAAGCATTGTTTGGCCATGTGTTTGTCACCTCTGATCGTGATCACTTCAATTCTACCGTTCTCGTTCTTTGACAAGAACTTGAATTTTTGGTGATGAGTGGAAGGCACTGCTTCTATGTTGTGTAGCCAAGTTCTCCCAATTATTGCATTATTCGGGGATGGTGCATCCACCACGAGAAAGTCGGCTAACATACAAAATCCTTCAACTTGGACTTTGATGGAGATTTTTCCCTTGGGATATACCAGCTTCAAGCTGAAACCCACCAAGGGAGTGTTTGCTTCCTACAAGTCTTCTTCTTTGAGACCCATCTTCTTGACGCAATCGAAGTAGAAGATCTCGGATGAACTCCCGGGATCCACAAGAATCCTTTGTACCTTGAAGTTCTTTAACGTCAAGGTTACAACCAAAGGATCGTTGTGGGGGAGTTGGACCCCATCTAGGTCCTCATCTGAAGACCAGATTTTGGGCCTCTCTTTCCGAGCTTTCTTGGCAACTGGTTCCAGCTCGGCTGTCATCACTTGTTTGTTATGCGAAGCCTTCCGAGCCTCAGCACGAGCTTGATTGCTCCCTTTAGGTGAGGAAGCTAGGTGAATGACATTGATGATGTCCTCCGACTCATCGCTATCCTGATCATCATCGTTTTGGCGCTGATGAGCTCGGTTGTTATTTCTGCCTTCCTCCTTGATGTAATCCTTTAAGTGTCCGTCCTTGACGAGCTTTTCAAGATGGGACTTGAAGGCCATGCAATCTTCGGTTCTGTGCCCATTTTGCTTGTGAAAAGCACAGAACTTGTTCTGATCTTGGGTGGAAGGATCACCCTTCATTGGCTGCGGCCACTTGAAGTATGGCTGCGACTTGATCCTGCCAAGGAGTTTGTAGATTGGCTCCTTAAAGACCGTATTCACAGCCTTATAGGAGACAACAGCTGGTTTGGTCTTCTTTCCGCCCCCTGAGGTGGACGCTGAGACCATTGCTGAGCTCATCGATGGCTTGCTTCGGTCTGCCTCTTCTTTTCGAGATGATTTCTTATCTTTCTTAGAAGCTTTATCCTCCTGCTAAAGGCCAAAGCTTTCCCGAGCTCGTGCCTCATCCTCTTCCTGTTCAATGAACTAATTCACCCTGGCCATCAGTGTCTTCACCGTGACCACGGAAACCGAACCATGTCCTTCTGAAGCTCATTGCCTGGCTGTAGAGCTTGTTTGAAGGATCTGATGGCCACCCTATAAGTGGCGTCTTCAACTTGGCTATATATAGTCCAAAATCTTTTGGCGAACTAAGTGATGTTCTCTGTCCGCCTCATTCTGATGGCCATTAGGTCATCGTCCATCTTAGGGATGACCCTTTGGGGCTGGAATTTCTCCACAAAGGAATTCTGGAGCTGCCGCCAGCTTGAAATTGACCCCTCTGGAAGTGCACAGAACCACTTTAGGGGAAGGTCTCCTAAACTGGAAGAGAAAACTCTACAGTTTAGGTGACCTATATTACCCCATACTGACATCCTCTGAGTAAAATATCGGAGATACGCTGCTGGATCCGAGGTCCCATTATAAAGAACGAATCTCGGAACATTAAACTTTTCAGGGAGAGAAAAGTTCCTTATCTCTTGAGAGAAGGGGGATGTACCGTGATCCTCAGTATTGTAGGCGTTTAGCCGATCTCGGGTGAAACTGACCACCTCTATGTTCTGCTGGACTGTTTGCTTGACTTGTCGGTCAAGCCATTCCCTTAAGTCATTGTTGTCCTCCGGCCTTTGTCTCAGTCTCTTTGGGACATCATTTAAGTGGCTGCTACTCGAGCCTTCGTCGTAAGCTCGGTCGCGCCTCTTGTTATTCAGGACTTGCCTCAAATCCTGGTCAATAACCGGAGTCGCTTCCCTTTCTTGGAGCTGTTGCCGAAGTTGACGAATCAACTCGTCTTTCTCTTGGATAACAAGGTTTTAGGCCTTGATATCCGCGAGGAATGGATTGTTATCATCGTCAACATTGATCCGGTGATGTGATTGATGTGACTTGGTCGGTACTGGGGATTTATCTTTTCGGGGACGCTCCAGTAGGAGATCATCTTGCCGGGGATGCTCCAGCAGAAGGTTATCTTGCCGGGAAGGTGCTGTTATGCCGAGATGCTCCAGCAGAAGGTTATCTTGCCGGGAAGGTGCTGTTATGCCGAGATGCTCCAGCAGAAGGTTATCTTGCCGGGAAGGTGCCGTCACCCCCCTTGAAGATGAACCTAACTGAATCTGAGGCCTTGTCGGAAGACTTTCCGCACCAGATCTTGCCCCAGATCTCCTCTGGCATGGGACCGACGGCAATTGTGTTGGCAATACTAATGGTGGTGGCAGGGCCCTTGATGATTCTTCGCCCTTTCGAATTTTTAGAGGCATGGTGTTTATGAATTTGATTTCATCCTTCCCCACAAACGGCGCCAATTGTTCATGCCTAAATTCTTACGGACTTGTTTGGATTTCTTGGGAAAGATTGAATGCCTAAAACCTGAAAGCGAAGAAGAATGCAAAGGTCAGAGACCCTAGCTGAGCTCGGCGCAAGGTACTCCGATGCCTAAGTTAGTTCGGTAACTAAGAAAAGGATGAGTGAGGTAGAGAGAAAAGGAGAATTTGGGTGTATGTATGCGTACCTCTTCTGGATTAGCTCTTTGCATTTATAGGCCAAGAGTCCTAGCAATTGTGTGGGGATATTTTCACAGTACCGAGATTGTCCTAGTTTCGGTAAAAGTACCAGCTAGGCATGTCTTGGTTTCGATTTATTGCATCTCGGTTCTCGGCAATAGTGCCAGAATGCATCTATGTTAAGGTCATACCTGACCTCGGTATCATCTTCAGTTCGGTTCGATTAACCGAGACGAGCACTAGCGCTTAGTCAGCTACAACTGTACTCCTATGAAGACTCAACCACGTTACAGAACGTGTTGAGAGATAATGATAAGCACCGGGTAGTGATAAAAAGTTATCCTTATCTAGTGGTTACATCCGCAATCCCTGAAAGGTCGAGATCCATAATCCCTGAAAGATCGGGATAAAGTCCGAATAGTACTCTACCTCCGAAAAACCAAGACAAGAGTAATAGGACTCTCGGCCTATAAATGCAAAGAGCTAATCCAAAAGAAGTATGCATACATACGCCCAAATTCTCCTTTTCCCTCTGCCTCACTCATCCTTTGCTTAGTTACCGAACTAACTTAGGCATCGGAGTGCCTTGCGCTGAGCTCGGCCAGGGTCTCTGACCTTTGCATTCTTCTTCCCTTTCACGTTTCAGGCATTCAATCTTTCCAAAAAAATCCAAACAAGTCCGTAAGAATTTAGGCACGCACACGCATGTCATTGATAAGCACCAGGACCAAATCATTTTAGAGTAAGATATGAGGATACCGCATGAATAGGGCGGGCCTTCATTTTAAACATTTCGGATTTTCACTAGATGGGCGTCACTGTAGGTTCCACTCCTTTCACTTAGGGGGACTAGATTCCCACACCAAATTGCGGAAAAGTGTCATCAAGCTTTTTTTTTCTACACCTATGGAGTATTCATTGCACGAAATTTTTCAAAGGCCATTTTGCCTAAACTCCACTGGCCATCACTTCCTTGTATGAGAATTTCCTGCCCATTTGAGAAATTAGCTATTTCTCAATTAATGAAAATTACCTCTATATGGTAGGTGATTCTCATAACCGTTTTGAGGAAAAGAAAGCTCTTTAAACCTGAGAGCTGATTTCCTTTTGTAGGTTGTAACAAAGGTATGTAATCATGTAGCCCCTTCTTTTTTTTTTTTTTGTTCTTTCATCTTTGTTGAAATGAACCGGTTTATCAAATATCAAATTGTGAATATGGACACTAAGGACATGCTCGTGTAATGCAATAATTATAGGATAGAGAGGAAAACCAATTTGACTTTCTCTGTGGTTCAGTTTTTTACAGTCTGGGTTGATGATTTTTTACACAGAAGACAATTTTTAACTAATTTCTCATGATAAAGGGTAAAGCAGAATCTGATGAGAAGAGGTAGACCACAGGATTCTGTGTCCTTGTGAAAGAGAAATTTTGCAGGGAGCAGAGTCCTTGGCTTACACAAACACTCTCTTCTTGTGCAACTTTGCTATCAATAACAGGAAAAAGTTACTGCACTTTTGTATTGGTCCCTTTGAAAAAAAAAAAAAAAAAAAAAAACCCATTCTCTCCTATTGCTTTATTTTTTCATTTATTTTTTGTATAGATAAAAGAGTAACATTTTTATTGATTTTTCATTTTTCTCCAATAGTGGGTTCCTTAGTTTTGAAGATTTGCATCTATGCATTAGGTTTTTTTTTTTTTTTTTAAATCATATATTTGAGTTATTTAGTTGACTCACAATAGATGAAATGAAGCTAAGAATATAAGATGTGGATGATGATCAATTACTTGAATATGAAAAAATTAAAAACTAATAGAAGGGACAAGCAAACACTTCTAAGGTATCCTTTGGGGGACATATTTATGAGAATGGAAGACATTTACAACAATCTCCTTTACTATTTGAGAAATACATTGGTGTATCTTCCAAAGTTGGAAGAGATTAGTCATCTATGCATTCGACCTAATACTCTAGTTTCTCTTTGCTTTCTCCAGAGATAGAGGTGAAACTGAATTAGAAAAAATTAACATGTACACAAGGTCAATCAAGGAGATAAATCAGCAAAGATAAATGAAAAATTAGAAAATAAATTGTAACTTGTTGACTACAATTTTTTCCCAGGAATTCGACTCTCCATTCCATCCATTCTATACATTATTTTCTTTTTCAAATTCACCTTCAGTTTTGGGTGCGAGTGAATGAGAAAAGAGCATATTTAGGTAGCATCTCTCCGTTTGTCTAACTAAACATTAATTATAAATTTTCATGGTAGTATAAGCTTTATATGCATGTCATGCATAAGGAGTTTGTGATAGTTGGTATCAAAGCGCAGGTTACAATAAAGACAGGCAAGTAATAACACAAGGGAAATAAGAAAAATGGTGGCCTTGGTTGTTCAAAGTCAAAGCAGAGAGTTGACTTGGATGTTTTTCTTTTCCGCTAGATGGGTGAGTTTGGATTTGAAAAAGTGCAACCTATTAGCGGATTTGACTCAGGATAGATCAAAATGGAGAAATAGGATTCATATAGTCAATCCCAACATAGTTGAAATAAGGCGGTGATAATGATGATGATGAGTGGTACAGAATCTGTGATACAACCTGCCTACCCAGTATCAATCCCCTGGGCAGCTGTGATAAGTTGCAAGATTCATGTCATTAGGAAGTTATTTGAGAAAGATTCGAGTCCTTAGGTGATGACTTCATTTGTGAACTCAAGGTTGAAGTCGGCAAGAATTTGAATAAAGCTGGCAGGTTTAATTCAAAAAAATGTAAGCTAACAACTCTCATTTTAGACATCAAATACCCAATTGTTATATTACATCAAATGTGGATTCATATCCTATTTAAAAACCAAATCATAACACTTGTATATATTAGTCTTTTCATGAATCATTCTTCTATAATTATGACTTCTGCAGTGAGTTAATCATGATTATAAGTGGTCTGCTGTGACTTCTAAATCCTTCTCTCACCAAGCTCCAGGCATTGTCATTGTGAAACAAAAATCCTCAAGGCCTATTTGAATTTATTCCTCTGTTTATCTATAAATCTAAATACGTAGAATTCTATAAATTTATGTGCAGTTGAATATGGCAAATAATAAAAATGTCACTTATGTAACTCAGGATTTCCAAAGACATGAACCCTCATTTATAAGCAAATCAAATTATCTGTATTTGATTTAAAAAGACCCAAATGACTTCAATTTAGTTCATAAGTTGTATATGTATTGGTCTCAAGTTTTGTCTTGTCCCTCTATTGATATTCCAGAGGGGATCCTTGCAAATGTCAGCCTATCAGCATGTTTGAAGCTCTGCCACAGAGAATCGATGGCTCTGATACTAATTGATAGTCTAAAACAGATATCACCATAGCTGTTGGCCTATGGTAGTTCAACAATATAGCCAGTGGTTTTAAGGTGAATTCAAAACTCGCGTCCTGACAGAGTTCTCTAGGTTTATGTATAAAGACATTCTCAAGTCTTAACTTTAACCCATCAATCCTTAGCTGCATCCACCAGATTCCAGCCAGGTTGTGTTTGGCTGTTTTCGTTTCAATGAAAATGCACCTTGTTTTCACTTCATGTCAAGTGGTGCCTGCATACCCAATTCCATGTCAAGTATACTTCTTCACCTCCCCCTCTCCAATTTAATAATTTCTATTTCTCTACTTAGAAGGAAATAATTAAGCTAAACCGTTTATATAGTAATGTAACTTATTTTCAAGTAGCAAAGAGGATTAATCTTTAGAAAAATCCAACCATTATGATTCAAATTAGGTTTGAGATTTCATCATCATCACCAAAGCTTTGTCCCCACTATATTGAAGTTGGCTACATTAATTATGTTTCTTCATTCTGATCAATGCTAGGCCAAATCCTCAAATAAGTTGTACTACATCATATCTAATTTTTCTACTTTTATCATGTTCTCTTCAGCGTACTCAATTTTTCTTGGCGGGCCCATCAACTTGCATAGAAAGATTTTTCCTCACAGGTGGTGTTGTTACCTGTTTTGAACGTGTCTAAACTACCTGAAATGAATCTTTATTGATTTATCACATATTGATGTTGTCTGCAAATGCTATTGAATGAGTTCTTTTCTAATTCCATATTCATAATTTTACCACACATAGATCTCAATATTTTCACCTATAATACGCACACTTTGTGCCTGTGATGCTTATTGCCTGACCAACATTCTACTCCAAATACATTTTGACCAAGAGTTCTAAGACCTATCTTATACTCTTCCAGTATTTACAGAGGTACCCAAGCTTCTACTTGTTCACCCATTGTAATTGTCATGTTCCATAGTGTGCAGATAGAAGGCACTGCTGTTCCAGATATGTTCACATAAGCCATGTGTACATGGCACTATCACAGACACAAGTTAGCTTACAATTCTATTAGTCCCGCATCATCGCATTTTCATGTGAGTCACAAAATCACAGAAAAGATCTCTGAACATGGGATAAAAGCAGATGCCTTACCAAGGTACTTCCTTCACCCCATCCCCCCCTACATGGAAATCCAAACCCACCAATGAGAAGCCAAGCAACTTCATCACTAAAGACCCAAAATCTGATATGCAGATGCCCATCTACTGAAAAAGCCCCAAAATTCTCAAAATAAATTTAAGCCCCACAATCATAAAGGTTTGCATGTTGCTCTCTCAATCCACGTGTCCATCACTCCACCACCAAAGCAAAACAAATGGCCCATATCCTCTCTCTCACCTAGTCAGCTGTCTCCACACAGAATATACATACATGCAATCCCTCCCACTCCGACTCTTGAAATTCATCACAGCTGAAGGGGAACAAGGAGGAGAAGGAAGAAAGAAGCCCACAAACAAAAGAAGGCAATCTCTCTCTATTTCTCTATTCTATCCATTGAACTGTTTCTTCTTCTACTTCTACAATGTCATCTTTGATGTCTTCATCTTCCTTCACCTTACCCACTTCAAAAACAGAGCACTTGTCTTCTTTCTCTCAGAAGCATTCCATTTTCAATTACTCATCATCTAAGAAGATCAGACCCAGAAAAACAGGCTTTGGAGTCAGATGTGCAGCAGTTGGAAATGGGTTATTCACCCAATCGACTCCAGAGGTCAGGAGAGTCGTTCCAAACAGGAACCAAGGCCTACCCAGTGTCAAAATCGTCTATGTCGTCCTCGAAGCCCAGTACCAGTCCTCTCTTACCACGGCTGTGAAGACCCTCAATAGAGAAGGTCGCTATGCTGCATTTGAAGTTGTGGGGTACCTTGTAGAAGAGCTCAGAGATGAAAATACATACAAAGCCTTCTGCGAGGACCTTGAAGATGCAAACATCTTCATTGGGTCTTTGATTTTCGTCGAAGAGATTGCGCAGAAGGTGAAGGTTGCAGTGGAGAAGGAGCGAGACCGCCTAGATGCAGTTCTCGTCTTCCCTTCCATGCCTGAAGTGATGAGGTTGAACAAGCTTGGATCTTTCAGCATGTCCCAACTGGGGCAGTCCAAAAGCCCCTTCTTTCAGCTCTTCAAGAGGAAGAAGCAGTCTGCAGGATTTGCAGAGAGCATGTTGAAGCTCGTGAGAACACTCCCCAAGGTCCTCAAATACTTGCCCAGCGACAAGGCACAGGACGCTCGCCTATACATCCTCAGCTTGCAGTTCTGGCTTGGTGGGTCACCTGAAAACTTGCTGAATTTCGTGAGAATGATATCTGGGTCTTATATTCCAGCCCTGAAAGGGATGAAAATCGCGTATTCGGACCCTGTTCTGTTCTTGGATAGTGGGATTTGGCATCCTCTAGCTCCTTGCATGTATGATGATGTGAAGGAGTATTTGAATTGGTATGGAACGAGGAAGGATGCAAATGAGAAGCTGAAAGACCCCAATTCTCCTATAATTGGACTGATTTTGCAGAGGAGTCATATAGTTACAGGGGATGACAGTCACTATGTGGCAGTGATCATGGAATTGGAGGCCAAAGGAGCTAAGGTAATACCGATATTCGCCGGTGGGCTCGATTTCTCTGGGCCAACGGAGAGGTATCTGGTCGATCCTGTCACTAAGAAGCCATTTGTTCACTCCGCAATATCGCTGACGGGGTTTGCCCTCGTTGGCGGGCCAGCAAGGCAGGACCATCCCAGGGCTATTGAGGCATTGAGGAAGCTTGATGTACCTTACATTGTGGCATTGCCTTTGGTGTTTCAGACAACAGAGGAGTGGCTCATCAGTAGCCTGGGGTTGCACCCAATTCAGGTGGCTCTGCAGGTGGCACTTCCTGAGCTTGATGGTGGAATGGAGCCTATTGTATTTTCAGGGAGAGATGGAAGAACAGGTAAGTGGAGATTCTTCTCCTCTTCCTCTGTTTTATTATTGCTCACCTCGCCATTTTCTTTGGTTGGATGTTTATGATGAATGCGTTTCTGTGTATTTGTAGAATGTTGTGAATGTATTATTTTTACAATTTGGATTTTTTCAATTCATTCCTTTTTTTTTTTCCTTTGTGTGACCACTCTGTTTTAATGTATTCTATATACTTTATTAAGTTTCTAACCTAGCTAACCGTTCCAACAAAAACCTTGAGGTGTTAGCAGCGGCAGCATAAATACTTTTCAATACTCCCCCTCGAGTGGAGCCCATTTCTCAAACTGGACTGGGTGGCTTTGATACCATATTAATTTTCCTTAGCTAACCATTCCTCTACCAAAACCTTGAGGCATTAGCAAAGGCAGGATAAATACTTTTCAATACTCCTCATCGGGGTGGAACCCACTTCTTCAACATAGTTCTGGAGTTGGTTTTGTGTTAATTGTGTCTTTCTTCTCTGGGGTGCTTTGTCTTTTTGTTACTTCAAAATTTTCTCCCCATCCATGGTATTTTACCCGTTGCTCCGTGCATTTCTCTTATCTGTTCTTTGTTTCATTTGCTTAGATGATGGATACCTTTGTAATGATTTCAGGGTCTCCTTAGAAGGCTTTGAATGTATGACTTTTCAGGAATTTGGATCTTTCTCAATGAACCTGGTGTTCTTTAGTTCTTTTGTGTGTGACCGCTTGATGTTCCTCTTTTTTTTGGCTTCTATAGAGTTCTGGAGTTGTTATTAAGATAATTTTGTTCTTTTTTTCTTTTTCTTTTCTGGGTGATATGTTTCTTGCTTGCTTATTATATTTAATGGCTAAGATTGAGTTATAACAATGGAATTATAATCGTAATGTAGGAAAATCACATGCCCTTCACAAGAGAGTGGAGCAGCTCTGCACCAGAGCAATCAGATGGGCGGAACTAAAGAGAAAATCCAAGGTATGCTTTTCTATTTTAGTATGAATCTGGACTATCTAGTATAGCATTCCTGCTTGCTTTGTCTTATCTGTTGAACTGTGTTTAGAGGTGCTCTCTTGGAATTTCAGTTTTACCCTTTTATATTTGAGAGTAAGACAATGGTACATTCAGATGCCTAAACAGTCAGACCTCAGTACATGATGTCTTCTTGTCTTTGGATGAACCTAATTTCATATCTTCAATCAAGGACACCTCTGTTGTTTTGGGCCACTGACCCTCTTGGAAGTTCTATATTCTCTTGAAGTTTATTTCAGATACGAAATAAAACAGATGCAGTTTGTATTGAGGGGAGAGTGTTACATGCCTTTGAGTTGAGACCAACTGTTGATAAGGTGTCTCCAGGTCTCAGGCTATTGGCATCTCTTTTTATTCCTTACTAAGTATTATTATTTTTTAAAACTAAATTCCATAGTTTGACTACAGCATTAAGTGCAACGTGCCACATCAATACATTTGTGTGGCATGTTCGTGGGATCCATTGACCCACAAAATACAAGAGGTGATTATGGATTAGCCGTTGAGCAAAAATCAATTTCTTCTAGCTGTTGGCATGCATATCGGTAAGCCTCACAGGCCTGAGAACTTATAATTGAGAAGAGATCCGATATCTCTGGATAATTTCTCCTTAAAAAAGGTATTGGTTTTTCATGATTAAGCACCATTCATTTGAAGATATGACATACGAGCATGATTGGTACTTCAACACAAAATGCGCTGTATCACATTGAGAAGGTTTCTTTCTTTTCTATTTCATAATTTCTGGGTTATGCTCCCCAAAAGTATTTATTAGATTTAACACTTATTGGAGTTCTATTATTCATTATACGAGGTTGTGCATTTTGTATGAAATTATTGGTTATTTGGAGGAAGTCCATTTCAATTTTTGTCCAAGGATTGCCAATCATATAGCTTCTATTCTGTCCCATGGGTCATGAGTCTGAGCATATGGTTCCCTGCTGTTCACTGTTAGCTGCAAATTGCGGATGGCTTTTCTGTGCTTTCCATGTTCTTCATGTGTCATGCATGAGCATCCATATCATGGACCAATGTGGGTAGATCATATCTACATAAGTATGGGTCAAGAGATCCTATTTGGTTATTTGTCCATCAATATCATCCACTGCAGCACCTACAATTTGAATGGTCTATATTGATTCAATGCGTGTCCTCTTTAGCAGAAAGGTTGTAACCACTCAAAGCAATCTCAAATATAATTCCATCTATGATTATGATGAAACAACCTAAGCATCAACCATTACTTATCTGAAATTTGTGATTGAATGGTGAAAACAGGAAGAAAAGAAAGTGGCGATCACTGTCTTCAGCTTTCCACCTGACAAAGGCAATGTTGGAACGGCAGCCTACCTCAACGTCTTTGCGTCGATCTTCTCAGTTGTGAAAGATCTCCAGCAAGATGGATACACTGTTGATGGACTCCCAGAAACATCTGAAGCCCTGATTGAAGATATCATTCATGACAAGGAGGCTAAATTCAGCAGTCCAAATCTCAACATCGCCTACAAGATGAATGTTAGGGAGTACCAGAGCCTCACACCATATGCTGCTGCACTGGAAGAAAGCTGGGGAAAACCACCCGGAAACTTGAACTCCGATGGTGAGCACCTCTTGGTCTATGGAAAGCAGTACGGCAATGTCTTCATCGGGGTGCAACCTACATTTGGATATGAAGGTGATCCGATGCGCCTTCTTTTCTCCAAATCAGCGAGTCCCCACCACGGTTTTGCTGCCTACTATTCCTTTGTTGAGAAGATCTTCAAAGCCGATGCGGTCCTCCACTTTGGCACACATGGTTCCCTAGAATTCATGCCAGGGAAGCAGGTCGGAATGAGTGATGTTTGCTATCCTGATAGTCTCATTGGTAACATCCCAAACATTTACTACTACGCCGCTAACAATCCGTCTGAGGCAACAATTGCCAAACGGCGTAGCTATGCCAACACAATTAGCTATTTGACACCTCCTGCCGAAAATGCTGGTCTTTACAAGGGCCTCAAGCAGCTATCTGAGCTAATCTCCTCATACCAATCTCTAAAAGACACTGGCCGTGGTCCACAAATTGTAAGCTCCATTATCAGCACTGCAAAGCAATGCAACCTCGACAAGGATGTTAGCCTTCCTGAAGAAGGTGAAGAACTATCGAGTAAGCAGCGGGACCTCGTGGTTGGAAAGGTCTATTCCAAGATCATGGAAATAGAATCACGGCTATTACCATGCGGTCTTCATGTCATTGGGGAGCCACCGTCGGCGATGGAGGCTGTTGCAACATTGGTCAACATCGCAGCGCTTGACCGTCCTGAGGATGGTATATTCTCCTTGCCAGGAATATTGGCCGAGACAGTTGGTCGCAACATCGAAGATGTGTACCGAGGGAATGACAATGGTATCTTGAAGGATGTGGAGCTGCTAAGACAAATCACAGAAGCATCACGTGGTTCAATATTGGCCTTTGTTGAGAAGACCACCAACAAAAAGGGCCAGGTGGTTGATGTAGCAGGGAAGTTGGGGGCGATCCTTGGGTTAGCCATTAATGAGCCATGGATCCAATATCTAGCAAACACAAAATTCTACCGAGCTGACAGGGATAAGCTTCGCACCTTGTTTGAGTTCTTAGGTGAGTGTCTGAAATTAGTTGTAGCTGATAATGAATTGGGAAGCTTGAAACAAGCTTTGGAGGGTAGCTATGTCGAGCCAGGTCCAGGGGGCGATCCAATCAGGAACCCAAAGGTGTTGCCTACTGGTAAGAACATTCACGCACTTGACCCACAGGCTATACCCACGGAAGCGGCAATGCAGAGTGCTAAGGTTGTCGTGGAACGATTGCTAGAGCGGCAGAAGGCTGACAATGGAGGGCAGTACCCAGAAACAGTTGCACTGGTCTTGTGGGGTACTGATAACATAAAGACCTATGGAGAGTCATTGGGTCAGGTCCTCTGGATGATTGGGGTGAGACCTATTGCAGATACTTTTGGGCGTGTGAACAGGGTGGAACCTGTTAGCCTTGAAGAGCTGGGACGTCCTAGGATTGATGTGGTTGTCAATTGCTCTGGAGTCTTCAGGGATCTCTTCATCAATCAGGTACCTTTACTCCTCATTTACCTCTTTTTTACCATATAGGGAAAGATATAATCTGTTCATGTTGAAAAGCAAAGATCCCTCTTCATGGGTGCTGAACATGTGGCCTCCTAATAGTCAAATGGTGATTCTATCAGTGATCTTCTGAATTCTCATTCGGATGGGTCTGATTGTATTATTTAAACTGTCAGGATGCACACACGGAATGATCTATTAAGATGTGTGTATTTCTTGGAGTTCCATGAAGATTGAAATCTCTGTCCAATACAAGTGGGAATTATGCGGTGTCCCTGACCATTGGTTTTTGTGGCCTTCCAAGTTGATGTGTATATTCTAAGCTGACATATTGTCTGTTGTCCATCTGATCAATGGCCTTAAAATGCATGGACTGTACAGCTATGACAAAAAATAATAAACTGTATATATTCTGTTGGTAATCGGCATGATCAACAACTTGAAAATTAAGAGTCCAAATACTGAAGTCATAGCGTTGTTTCATTAATGTGGTCCATCTGATCAACATTCTACATCACCATAGAAATTTACCACATCCATATCTTCTATAGTGTGTTGTTTTTCATATTCTGATGTCTTCCTTTTCATTGAAATGCAATGCATGTAGATGAATCTCCTGGACCGGGCTGTGAAGATGGTAGCTGAGCTCGATGAGCCTGAGGACCAAAATTTTGTGAAGAAACATGCCTTGGAACAGGCTGAAGCCTTGGGTGTTTCACTGCGCGAAGCTGCTACTCGTGTCTTCTCCAATGCATCCGGCTCCTACTCGTCCAATGTCAACCTTGCTGTTGAGAACTCCTCTTGGAATGATGAGAAGCAACTTCAAGACATGTACTTGAGTCGCAAGTCTTTTGCATTCGACAGTGATGCCCCTGGTGTGGGCATGAGTGAGAAACGCAAGGTGTTCGAGCTTGCCTTGAGCACTGCTGAAGCTACATTTCAAAACCTTGACTCTTCAGAGATTTCTCTCACTGATGTGAGTCACTACTTTGATTCAGACCCTACTAACCTTGTGCAAACACTAAGGAAGGATGGCAAGAAGCCCAGTGCATACATTGCTGATACTACCACGGCTAATGCCCAAGTGCGTACATTGTCTGAGACTGTGCGACTTGACGCAAGGACCAAGTTGCTCAACCCCAAGTGGTATGAGGGGATGATCAAAAGTGGGTATGAAGGTGTGCGTGAGATTGAGAAGCGACTCACCAACACTGTGGGATGGAGCGCAACATCAGGGCAAGTTGACAATTGGGTGTATGAGGAGGCTAACACAACCTTCATTCAAGATGAGGATATGCTCAAGAGGTTGATGGACACAAATCCAAATTCCTTCCGGAAGTTGGTACAGACCTTCTTAGAGGCGAATGGACGTGGGTATTGGGAGACTTCAGAAGACAAGATAGAAAAGCTGAGGCAGTTGTATTCTGAGGTAGAAGATAAGATTGAAGGGATTGATCGGTAGATGACAAGGCTTAAACATGCAGAGGGTTTTTCTAGTTTGATTGATTGTAGATTTGCATGGGCTGATGTTCCTCTTTGATCTCTTTTGTTTATTGGCAAGAGACATTGAGAATGTGAATGTAATCAGTAACCTTTGATTCTACGTCCACTCTTCTCATTGTTCATTTTTCGCTGTTGTGTGGGTGGTTTCAAGTTTATGAGCTGAATGTGGGAGGCATTTGCCATCCAGATTCTGTTCAGCATCCAGTTATTATCATGTTGATGGAGTCTTATCAGTCTGCCATCCAAATCTACCTTGAAAAGGAGAACACAGTGAATTAAAGGGTCACAACTTAAAACTCCAGTGGAAGTATTTGAACTGTGGAAAACTAGTTCATTAGAGAAGGATGCTGCTCTTTGCACTTGTTTTACTTCAGAAGAGAGGAAGAAGAAATTAGTGTGTGTGTTCAATATATGCAAAGGTTGTCACCAAAATGAAGTAGGTAATTTTAATTATTGTTGGGTTTCTTCTTTATGAGTAGGCTAGTCCCAAAAGATTTCCAAATTTAATGTTTTAAGTTCAATGCTCAGTGTTCCATCACAACATGCCTGAGGTAACTGCATTCAGCAAATTATGTGTCATCAAATACAGCTTCTGGGGTTTGAGGAAACACTTGGAAAACACTGGACTTCAATAGAGTAAGTTGCCACACATACCCCTCTCTCTCCATATATGGAGCATTACGCAGCGCCCCGGCGTTTTTTAGAAGAAAATGCCCCTCCTATTTGGGCCCATCGGATGCATCATGATCATAGAAGTCCATTAGATGAAAAGATCCATATGACGCCTGCCTATATGCAAAATCTTGAGTCCATAAGATCATTCTAGCCTTATGGGGGGAACGACTCGACTCAAGGTGGGCCTCGTGATAGAAAAAAAAAGGAGGGGTGCATTTTTTAGAACATTCATATATATCTCGAAGGTCACCTCATCAATTTTACTCATCTACTTAGACCTATTAGAGGTCATGTTCCTTGTAATTACATAGTATAGCATGTCTTTTATTTATATTTCAGTAAGGTCTTAATTGGTCTGACCCTCCTCCGTATACTTGTAAGGTCTTAATTGGTCTGACCCTCCTCCGTATACTTGTAACACTTTTAATATAGTTGCTCATGAATTGATTGTGCCCTTCAGCACAAATGCTCAAACCATCTGACATGGAATGGCATTTCTGATTTTTTTTTCCTGCTAATGAAGGTGTCAGTAGGTTTCATCTTATGCAGAAATGACGTTTCGGACTGTTGCTACTATGCAGCAATTTGTAAGTTCTCTCTTATGTGATCACTCTTAATTCTATCGTAATTCTATCGCTTTCTGATAACTTTACACATCCAACTTGGCTAAACCTTAAGTGAGTTTGAAATCATTTTGAAAAGATATCATGTAGTTTGGTGGAATGCCTTCAGCCAGTTATTAATTGTCCTTTCATAGACAGTTGAAAAGATTATGGCATCAACTTGATGCAGATTAATCATTTGAAAACACCACTTCATCTCCTCTCATGCTTTTTAGCAATAGCAGAACCTGTTAATCACCACTTGAAAAGTGTAATGAATGCAATGGATTGGGTTCACGGCGGACATGTGTCCGAGATGTGTCTTTTCTTGCTCTCCATCTAACCTCCTCTATGTGTCTCTCCTTTCTTAACCTGCTCTTCTTCTTCTTCTTCTTCTTCTTCTTCTTTTCTCTCTCTCTCTCTCTCTCTCTCTCTCTCTCCTGTTTCTTTCTCTCCATTTCTAATATTCAGTGCCCTCTCTAAATCTCAAATATTTGGTCCTGGTTGCAATCTCTCATTTGAATAAGTATAAAAGCAACTAAATAGGTATGCAAGATTCAATTTTTCTTTCTGAGAAATTATTGTTACAGATGTCACTAATTTTTTAAGCCAGACTAAAGGACCTTGGTAGCTATCATCTCTGCTATTTCTGAACTGGGTCTTTTTGGTTTGGGTAAAAGGGTTCATGGGTATGTAACCCTTCACGAGTTTTCAATGGATGGTATTCTTGGGGCACCACTGATTGATATGTTTTCCAAATCTGGAAGCATTTATTATGCATTTCAAGCTTTTGAAAACATATCAAATAAAAGTGTGGGGCACTGGATAAAATAAATATTTCCTTTGCATGGTATTTAACCTGTGCATCGCACGGAAATTTCATGCCAGTCATAATAAAAGAGGAACCCCAAGTAGATACCATCTCTTGGGAGCAGATGAATTTGCACCAACAGTTAATTTAGATTTCAAAGAGATGGTGGCACTATCATAGTAAAAGTTTCCTTGTGCCACTAATGAGTAGTGTCATGGATACAGGCTATGCCAATATGGATCTGTTCCAATATCCTTGTGTGTTTTGGTGTGGGATAGTTCGTTCAAACTTGCTACAAATGCTGTCCTTTGGATGGATGGACGGACGAACAAAGGGCTCCCAACCCTTTTAAAGCAATTCTGAAGAGTCGTGACTATTGTGGATTCTAGCCTTCCTGGAATCCTACATCACTTTACTAGTTGGGAGAAAAGTCACACCCAATCAAGTTAGATGCTGATCCATGACTCTTTACCAAGAGACCGATTCCAATTCAAATTCTTGTAGGGTCACAAATTAAGACTTAATCGGGAGATCAACAGTTGTCTTAGACGCATACTTAATTCGATGCGGTTCCTGTGGCAGGCAGGCCACACAATTTATCACAGGCTACTGATTTTGTGGGATCTTAGTCACTCCACTGCTTTATGGTGTGCTCATTGGACTGATCGGGCTGGATCAAATCTGTATAATCCTAGCCTCACTAGTTGTGGGCCTAAGTCACATGCATTCTGGCTCGAACATTGGGTCTAGCAGAACCATTGCTGAATATTAGGCCTGTCAGTGTGAAAGAATGCACCTTTTTTTTTTTTTTTTAAAGACATTAATCCATATCCATCCTATTTTGTTATTAGGGCAGAAAACAGGCCCCAGTTAAGGATGGTAATAGGTACCGTAATATTTGAGTATCCTACAGATGCAAACTGGAGAGATCCTATGGAAATTTAAACAAGGTCTGGGTCTATGATAAGGGTTTCTAGGTATATTGGGTCTGGATCAGGTCCATATATGCCCTGAGCCGAGGACTTAGACCTAGACCCAACTACAGCAGATGAAAAGGTGCAGTTTTATTACTAGGATTTGGTCATGCCCTGCATGTCAGACTCTTTGCAGTAGTAACTCGCCTGGGTCAAGAACGGCTCCTCATCTTCGTGAAGAGTACATTGGGAGGTCATGCGTTCCAAACCTGCCTCCTCTCTTTTTGCATATGTGGATTTTATTATCATACATGTGTGAGTTGTGTGTATGTCTCCCTGCACGTGTGAGTTTCCACCACTTCACATGTGTGTATTGTGTCTACGTCTCATCGCATGTGAAAGTTTTTATCCTCTTAGCATGCGTTGTGAATTGTGTTATGAGTCTCAAAAAATGAACTCAGCTGGGTCTTTATTTCCAATATCAGGAACAGAACAAAGTCAATGCAGAATGACAGATGATGCTAGGACTTGAGTTTTACAATTCAACAAGACAACGGTCTACCAAGGACAATATGATTAGTCAAAGAAAGAAGAAGGAAAAGAAAGAGTGCTGTGCCGAATCGATACGGAATTGACCAAGTCAACAAGAACGTTGTTAGGACTCGTCCTTCTCCAGTTAGAGCAGAGCATGCCGGAAACTTATTTGTATCTTTAGGGATTTTGAGTTGTTCTTCATTTGTTTGCATTCATTTATCTATATAAATTATTTACGTATATTTTGTAAAAAAAATCACATACATAGTTATTATTCACCATTGTTTTGTTTGTGTTTATTTATGCATGTAATGCGTGCATGATATTTGAGAATGATTTGTGAATAACATCATTTTCGTACAAAAAAATTTCAAACATAGTTAAATGCGAAACTATGTCACATCTCTCACTTGCAAAAGGACGCCCATGCATGTTTCACAATAATAGCATTTGGTCACAAGATTCAATTCCATTGGTAACTTTAAATTTTTTTTTTCTTTCATTCCTGTGGGCGCCATATTTAGAATTCAAATTGCTCAGTTGGTTTATTGCACTAATGAGCCCCAACACCTCTAACTTGATACCTTTAATTTTTACTGATTATGAGTAATTTGTGAAAACGACCAAAAAGTTTTAAACTATAGATCTAATTTCTACACTTGTTATAAATTCATGAATTCTAAAAAAAATATAGTTTTTTGCACTTCCACATTATTAGAGCAAAGGTATAGTTGTGCTATTGGTGTCACGCAATACCTTTTTTTTCTGATAAATACACATTGGAGAAAAAAGTGCTATAGAGGTGTCCGATCTTACACCAATGACAAGAACGACCTCTTACCCCACTGGTAAGAGGTATTTGTTCTTACTTGGTTACCCACGGTTTGAAGTTGGGCACTCACCGTCACTCACCCTAGGATACCCAAAAAAACACATACAAATCAAATAAACCATCCATTCATCAAAGTTTCACAATCCTGTTATTTTTATCAAATTACATAATCCTAGGCCTCTTAAAGAGATCATGGTTGATCTAATCTATCAAGCCACTAACCCCAACAAAGACAAACTCAAAAAGATTAGGATATAATAGTGATCATCAAGGTGATTACCAGTAAATATAATGTTTGTTTTTGGAAGAAAGGGTCTTTTTATCTAATGTTCTTAATTACATGATCCTAATTTTCATAAAAAGGATCATGACATTTTGGGACTGTGTTAGAGATATTTGTTGATTCTATTGGTTTAATCTGAATTTTTAAGTTATTTTTGTCTAAATTGATAAGATTCTTAAACTTCTAATAAAATATTACATGAATTTTGGGAAAATATAGTCTTTTAGTTTCCACAATAGACATGGTATCTGATTTAATAGTTAATGATGTCATTTGACTTGTTCCAATAAATACAATATTTTATCATTCTAAATTCAACACATTGTTGTCACTATCACAACATGTTATAATGTAACAATGAGAGAAGGATGTCTGCGGCCGTTGTTGAACTTGGACATCGTATAACATGTGTGGTCGTGTAAGTTCAAAACTCTTAGAAAATGAAAAATAAAAATAAAAAAAAAGAAGGAATTGAATCTTTCAATGTTGAGAGACCAATTTTTAAAACCTTTGTGTGAAGGACTTTGCTTGATCATTAATAAGTTGATCCCTTTACGGGGGTGTTTGTTTACAAAACAGATTAATTCCTGGCTATAGCACTCATGGTGAGGGACTTCGGATGAGTCAAAAAATTTTAAAAAATCAATCAAGTTGTGAGACAATTTTTGAGGAATTCAACTATCCCTCTAGACTTGGATTCTTACATATCCTCTAATCAAAAAATAAGAAAAAAAAAAAAAAAAAGGGTTCTTTTAAGAGTTTTTTCGTGTTATATACCCCATTGAGGTTTTTCAAATTTTAAAATTAGGCCCCTATTGTTTAGTATTTAGTGATGCATCCCTACTTTTTCAATCTAATACTTAAAATGTCCCTGAAATTGGTAGCCCTAATTTGAATTGGCAATTGCCTTTAGGTTTGTGCTCATTTTTAACAGAACTAACAACTTCGTTGTTACATCCATAAACATAAATGGGTCATTATTTACAAAAATATCATTGCTTTTTCTCAAGTCGTGTCCCCCCACCCCCCATGCATATATTTTTTTGAAACTTTCATTAGCCTAGCATTGGATTGTACATGGATTGAAGTAACCAATTATAAATACCGGAGTTGATTGTCATTATGATCCGTTTGAATTTGAAAAAATGAACTTTGCATTGAAAGAAAGGGCTGGCAATTTGCAGACTTAAAAGGTGCAAGGAACTCAATAACAACCGTGTGAAAGGAACTCTTTTATTTTTTTAGGTAAACAGTGTGAAAGGAACTTAACAAACATGTGAAAGGACTTTTCTATCGAATTGGAGACTTAAATGCAAGGAACTTCATATTAGCTCTCCTTAGTAATTCCTTTTTCCCCTACTAATTCCAATCCATTTTTCAAGTTCTTTGAAAAGTGAAATTCTCTGAATCACGAGGCAGATGTAATATAGGAAGAATTCCTGCAAACTCCTGTAGCCTTTGACTTATGAGACCCCCGAAATATGATGCAGGCATTGAACCAAAAGTTGGTGAACAGACACACTGTAACCAACCAATCTCTTCTCATGTAATTTTTGTACTCTCTCTCCACTGTTGAGAGGAGAAGCAAATGAATGAATTGTTTGTTACAAATGGACAGATGCGTGCACCGACTTCTAGACCTTTCCAGCAAATCAATGCTTACTTTGTCTGAGCTGTCCTAATTTGTACCCAATAGATACAAAGAATAAAGAAACATTCTAATGCTTGTAAGAAATTAAAAAACACAAAACAAGATATCACTAGATATATTCCATAACATACAGATTACAGGGGAATGATTCATTTTGGGGGTGCTTTATTGGGTCTCCTAAGGGCCCACATGGTTTGCAATCAACATAAAAAATCAGAATATTACATGTGCTGAGTCCCATGATGGCCTGATTTTTCCTTTTTGACTGCCCAATATTTGTTATGTGCTTTGAACTTGACATTTTCAACTAATCCAGAAGATGCAATGTTTCAACTTTGTGGCTGATGCAGATACACATTAGCTAAAAATTAGGGGAGTCCTTCTCTCTTCTTAATTTTTTTTTCCATGAAGAGGATATACGAGCCATCCAATTCCAAGGGGGCCACATATGATATTTTTTTTTTTTGGTAAGAAAGTGATTGATTCATTAAAGAGAAGGGTAAAATACAACACCACCACCAGAGGAGGGGATCAAGCATCCACTCCGGGGTAATTATCACCACACACAACCTCTTTAATACAAGATTTAGCAATAGAAAAATTTGCTACTCAGTGAGCTCCTGCAGTCAAAATCTTAGGAATATAGTTAAATTTGATATATATTTTTTTTTTATCAAAATGATGAGTTAGCTCCGAAACATCCTTAATACAAGTAGTCAAAGCGCAATCGATCCTTGCCACCTTTAATGGCACTAATAACCTCAAGTGCATCCGAAAAGAGATGGATCCTGCAGAAGCCCCAATCTTGCTTAGGGCGAGGAGAACCACTCCCGTTTCAGCCTCTTTGGACGAGCCAATCTCGAGTCCTCTTGAAGCCCCTTCACCCACAAGAGAACCATTCAAAATTTTCTAGTAAGGGGGGTACATATGATTAATCCAGACTCTTCAGAGATGCCTACCCTCTTCAATTTGCATTTTCAAATTTGATGTCGTTCAATCTTGTTATAAAAGAATGTGCATGATGAATAGCCATTGAAATAATTTTGAAAACCCAAGGTAAGGGCACAAATAATTTTATTTTCATGATTGATTTTGGCATATTCTTTAATCCACTTTTAAATCCGTGCATCACCTAATCCATGTCTCCTCATTATTGTCATGTGGGCACCAAGTAGCATGAATTAATGAATAGTCGGCAGTGGGGACTTGGGTGAGAATGAAAACCTCTAGTTATTTTGTGATTCTTGTGTGTACATGTGTGTTATTCAAGGGTTTAAAAAGCGAATCAAAATTGATTTAGGTTGGACTTAGACATGGGCGCATCCCAGTTTCAATGGTGAAGGTGCAGTGTAACTTGCCAATGCTACTCAGGTTGCCAACTTGCCCCCCCACGTGAAATTGGAGGGTCCAAATAAATTTAAAAGCCCATTTGACAGCAAGAAAAGTAGTGTTTTTTTTTTCTTTTTTTTCTTATGATAAGGGTATTCCTGAAGTCTTTGATTTAAGAAAAACTAATCTGCCCTTTTCCGAATCCATACACATCCCCAAAATTTAGGGTGATTTTGAAAACAATCCATTTGGAGCAAACCCACACCTTATCTCACTCCACTAATTCCGAAGGAGGTGAATATGGGAAAATAAATGAAAAAAGAAAGTGAAAAGAAAAAAAAAACTTTCCACAATACTTTTCAAATATGTGTAATACTCTTAGAATATCTCCATGATATTGTAACATTAATTCGAGATTCTATTTTTTTTTTCAAAACAGTTTGGAAGCACGGGGAGAAAATAATAATAAAAATGGATCGAATTAAGAAAATCTATCAAATTAATCTAATGGTAATCTATGTTTATCTTCTTAGTTGATTAAAATTAATCCATCCTTTGTGGAAAATCTCAACCTTATTAAGAGCTAAGAACGGCATCCTACTTCAGTGGTAAGAGAGGCGTCAATTCTTACCTTCTCTTATCCACGGACTATTTTACTTCACCCATCCGAGATCTACTTTTCACACACGTGGGCCGGCTCCCTCACCTCAATCGAAGTCTCCCTGACCTACCCCTGGGTCCCATTTTCTTGGTGGAGAAGGACAGGTGTGACCATTTTCTCCACATTTTCTATACATGGACAACCGTATCCCAACTTGACGAACGTGTTCTCCCTCCTCACTTTCAAAAAGCTAACCAAAAAACAAACGGAGAGAGAAATTGACCAAAAAGTGTGGAAAGACCGCCACCGATTTTATTTATTTTAGGAAAATTTTTAATTACTGCCTTAAGTTTTTACCTTATTTTGAAAAGAACATAAGTTTTAAAATTTTCTAAATTAGTCCTTAAGCTTTCTGGTAAATTTTCAATTAAAAACATCCGGCCATTTAAAGATATTTTTTTGTAGTTTTTTCCCTCGTTATTTTAAAAATACCCAAATTACCCTTATTTAAAGCCATGAAATGGTTTTGGCAACCACTACATGCAGCCAATCGCTGTGGGAATACTGAGCGTCCTTAATCACCGTGAGGACACCGACGAGAGCAATGAGGAGAATATAGAGGAAGTGAATAAAAGTTTTATGATAATGAAGGGTAATTTGGGTATTTAAAAAAAAAGTTGCCGAAAAATAATCTTAAATAGATTGATGTCTTTAATTGAAAATTTTCTTAAAAACTTAAGGTCTAATTTAAAAATATTTAAAACTTATATTACTTTTTAAAATAAGGCCGAATAACATTGGCCCCACTTTGCTGCTGGAGATTCCTTTTTAGAGGAGAGAGAGAAAAAGAGACGGGACCTAGTGACACTAGTACGTCATCCTCATTACTCTCCACAAGCTTTTGACAGTCCATCTTTCGCTACTTTCCTTGCATGTACCAGCTGGACAGTATATGACAGCTTGTCACTGATCTCCTCGTGATATAGTGGTACTATTTTTTGAACAAATTTATTTACTCAAAATAAATGCCTCTGTATCTCTAGGCTGTTTGGTACATTTATTAGTATAGAAAGGTGAAGTTAAATGTCATATGGGATTTTCAAATATTATTACCATTGCATAGGAGTTAGGTGCACAATCAAATTGACTACTTGATTTATAATAGTGATTAAGAAATCTGCATTAAATTGCATTAATTATTTTTTTATTTAAAAAAATTAATTAATTATCAGACCAACTCACATTAGAGTAAAATTCAGATATACCATATGTTCTCCAAATTTTAAACAAGTAACCCCTATGCGAACTTTTGCGGAATTTCTATCAAATGGTTGCTCTCTTAAAGCATGTTGGTGAGCTGACTAAGATAAGATATATATGGCTTTTATAGTTAGAAGTGTATAAAAGTAACTATGTTGAAGAGTTAACTTCTTTAATTATAAGGTTGATTTTGGTAACAAAGCAATTTGAGATCTCTTACAAATGATGAAACTAAAGAACTTCATGGCCGATTTGTTTCCATTATTACAATATAGAGAAATTCAATATTTTGAGTTTTTTCTTTAAATTGTTAAAAATAAAGATCAAATGTAACTCTCCAAAATGACCCACAAATATTTTCTTTTATAATATTAGAATCAAAGAAAAATAGAGAATAAATACTACGACATCTAGGAATGAGTCCTCCCAGCCTCAAGTCAAAGACCTAAAGACACCCACATCATTAAAATAAAAAAAAAATAATACATAGCTTTTAATCTTTATATTAATTAAAAATCCCTAATGCACTTTTAATGCAAACAAAGAGGGCCAAATATCCTTTTGCTGAACAGGTCTTAATACCAATACAAAATCAAACCTAAATTAGATATAGTTAATGTAATAACAAGGAATTACTAGTTAGTTGGCAACCTCGCCTCTCATGATCTCCCCGACTGTGCATGCGCGTGTTGCACTATCTAAGATCCCGCCCCATTTAGCTGAGATTAAAAACAAATTGACAATTGAAGAAGAGTAAAGATGCAGAAATACCATAGAAAAAACTCTTATTTTATAAAAAAATTAAAAGAGGAAAACCCAAATATTTTTATTTTCAGCACATTTTATCATAGATTCCTTGGAAAATGTAAATTTTCACAGAACGCTTCCTCCTCGGACCTTTTCCACGCAAATGCGTTTCTTGTTCACGTGTTTCGGACTCTCTCTCTCTCTCTCTCTCTCTCTCTGTGGCAAACCATAACATAATACCTCCCACCCATTTCAATACGGCATCATTCCACAGCCCAAAAAAGATGTAATCTTTCTTGAAAAACAGTAAAAAAGAACAAATCCCTCTACTTCATTTCAATCTTCATAACATAATATCTCTGCTTTCTTTGAATCTTGTACCCAAACAAAACAGAAGAAAGAAGGCCACAAAACAGACCCAAACAATCAAACAAAGAATAAAGAGGGAAGAAGAAGAGATGCCATAAACCCAAAAAGAAGAATCAATCATTTTTTTTATTCCTTTCAGTTTTCTTTCAACCCTCAAACAACTGAATACATTATAATCTCTGTAGAATCAAACCCAAAGACCCTCTGGTTCTTGCAACCCATCGCCACCGCAGCATCTCCATGGTCATCGACACCGTTATCGTGACCGTTGCCGTGACCGTCAGACTGGGGCGGCTTGTAATACATCCGAGCCGTCTGAGGGCAATGGGAGTGGAAACGGGCCACGATCCTCACGCCCAAGTCTAACATCTCCACGTACTTCCCCATCTCTTCTTCTAATCTCTCTATCTGTTTATGTTCTTTGTATGATGAATAATCTCTCGCTTTGATCCCTTTCTCTGTTGGGATGGGAAGAAAGGAGAGAAGGATAAAAAAAATGAGGAAAGGGGGAGAAGAGAAGAGAAGAGAAGAGAGGGATTTCAGAAAACGTCCCAAATAGAGTCGCCCATGAAATGGGTCGATGCTTGTTTGGGTGAGAACAAAGAGAAGAGGAAGGTTCTATTTATAGGTGGGGTAATGGTTTCTCCGTTTTTCTCTCTTGCTCTTTCTTTGTGATTTCGCTTTTCCCTCTTTTATTGGAGTTCTATTTTATTGTTTGTGTTGTGGGAAAACCGCGTCATAAAGGAAGAAAGTCGCGTGGCGAGGCCGTCAAGAGTTTGAAAGTGGTTAGTGGGGAGTTTGGGTGGGACTTGGGGGAGGGTATTTTGCGAAATGGGTTGCCGAAATGGCGCTTGTAGCGTTGTTAATTACGATTTTGGGATTCCTTTTTAGGCGTAAGCCTGTGTAACTTTTTTTTTTTTTTTTTTACTACGATTAAAGTAAGAGGATTTACCGGAAATGCACCCTATTTAGCCGGTGCATAAAATAATAAAAAATATTTTTCACTGCACGAGGTCACTTGCGTCTCTCCTCACTAGATATATAAAATGCCCCATATCCAACTTTTCCTCGTCTGTTCTTCCTCATCATTTTCCGCATGTATGAAAAGTGAAAAACTTGTATTCGCGGCTTTTCCACCTATAATAACAGCGGATAACTTGTATTCTAAGCTTTTTCAACTATAATAATTATAATGAAAAATTTGTATTGATAGCTTTTCTGCCTGAAGATTTGTATTCACAGCTTTTTCTTTTATAATAGCAGTGGAAAACTTGTATCGACAACTTTTCTGCATATAATAATAAGAGAAAACATATATTGGAGAACTTGTATCCTCCGGCCAACTTTTCAGACGTATTTTTTTTTCAACGCCTTTTTCTGAGGGAATGATCATTTGATTTTGCACTGTCTGGGGATGAGAAATCAACTTCCGCGGAAGAGAAAACACGAGCGGCAAAGTAGAGATTTACTGAGTTAAAAAAAAAAAAGGAAAGGTGTGCTCTTTTGTGAGCACCAGAATAGACAAGGTATGCCCCACATGCTATCTGGCGTCAGAAGATTGTGTGGGAAATGCTTAGGAGCAAGTGCCATTAAAATAATGCATAAAATATCAAGGCATGCTTCCTACCTGAGATCTACATTTAAGTCGGATTTGAGTAAACTTTGATTTTGATGATTTGGGATTGATGGCTTCACGCAGGCAGTGTTCTCATTTCTTTTTGAAGCAAATCATTCAGGCAAGCATCAGCGAGGGCCAATTTTTTTTTTAATTTAAGACTACACACAAACAGTCAATCTCTAGTTGACTTTGTTCTCATCAAATTTCACTTCACTTGGAGGTGGGCTCAACCCCAGATCAATCATCATACTCGAAAATTTTGTCACATCATATTATCTTTCAATTAAAAGTATGTTTTGTACTTGATCAATTTGATGGTGGCACCGCTTGGGTGTTGGTTTGTTGGCATTAGGCATCAGCTTGCTCCCCAAGTTGTGCTCCCAAAACCCCCAGAGAATTATGTGGTGCAATGTGTTGCGAGGTTGTGCATACGCTTAGGGGATTAATTTTGTTGGATCAAATAGCACGAGAATACCCTCGTCAGTAGAGAAAAAAAATTGTGGGAAAAAGTTTTATTAGAGTGAGATTTGGTGTATCAATAATAGATAGGAATCATGATTATGAGCTATTTGGACTTTTCTGTGAATCCTACCAATGAATTTGGCACCAAAAGATTTGATTCCTTTCTTAGAATAGAAGTGGCACATATTGCTATCCTTATCTCTGTCATTGTAAATCTCAGATGGTGTTCTAGACGGAAGATAAGAACTATCAGAATTTACCTGTGGATAGAAATTGGTTGGCATGCTTTTGATTAAAGAGTATTTGCAAATTCAATTGTAATAACAAATTTCAGAGAGACTTGTAATTTGTAAAAGAAATTGGCTTTGTTAAACACAAAATTGGCTCGGGGTCTAAGAGCACAAAATGTTCCATTATAATCTCAAGAAAAAGAACAATTTTAACGCAAACTCTTTCGTGAACTTTGAAATTTTCTCCATCTTCAATACAATACAAAGACTAGCATCATAACCCGTGCTAAGTACGGTATGTCCATACATTGGCAATTAAAGATCTATATATTAAAATATATATATATATATAAGGAAAAATGAATTAATGATCATTGCAAAGATTCAAATTTTCCACCTGAATTTGATTTAGAAAATGAGCAATTTTAAGAAGAAAGATAGAATCACAGCAAACAGGTTAGGAATTGAGATATGATTTAAATAAAATCCTTCTCCCTTCATCAATGATCAAAAGAAAGAAACAAAAAAAACCATACCTTTGAAGAATAATTAACTTTAGACAGTTGGCAAACATATTATATGCAAATCCATATTATAAACAAAAGTAAATTTTTAAAAAGAAAAGAAAAATAAAAATACCGTGACAATAGTAACTGATTCAAGAATCTGAGAGCAAGAGTAGAAAAGGAGCAAATGTATGATGCAAAGAGAGTAAGAGAATTAACATAAATGCATATAAATTGGGTATAAAGGGAGGTAAAGGAAAATAGAATAGTAGAATGTAGTTTAAGTGGTTGCATGAAATAAGGGTGGTTACATAAGTGGTGAGTTATCATTAAAAGTGGGGAGAACGTACAATGTTCATTGAGTTATAAATAAAAATTATAACTCCCAGTCAAAATTAAAGCCAAAATGCTTAACTTTAATTTATTATAATAAAATTATGAGTCTCATACCTCATTGTTAAGGTTTCGAACCAAGTAATTACAAGGAAAAGGCTGAGAGTAAAGCATAGGTACTTTGAGCAAAGCAGAGAATGTACAATGTTCATTGAGTTATAAATAAACATTATTACTCACAGTCAAAATTAAAGTCAAAACCCTTAACTTTAATATATTATAATAAAATTATGAGTCTCATGCTTAATTGTTGGGGTTTCGAACCAAGTAATTACAAAGAAAAAGCTGAGTGCAAAGCAGAGGTACTTTGAGTTATTTATAGATTTTGGAAGAAGCTGGCGTATGGAATATGGATCTTAAAAATTGGAGCAATAAGCTTTGTGACAGCACCAAGGAGGATTTGCCTTGTGCCAAATGGTTGCACCATATGCCAATCATAAAACGTATGGTACAACTTTCTTGGTTTTGTGAAAATACTTTCCCCTGCCCTTCATGCAAATAAGTTTGTCATGACAACTTGCTTGGTTATAATTAGGATGGTGTAGGTAGAAGCATTTGATCTTTGAACATATTTTAAGGGTATGTTTGGATGTACGGTGAATTGAAGTATGGTGAGGTGAAGCATCAAATCAAGAGAATACAATAGAAGGTGTTATGATGGTGTTTTGTTTTTAGTTGTTTGGTATAGAATCTTTTTGATTTTTTATATAGAAAAGTGGAGTTTTTTTGTCTTTTAGTGAAGAAAAGATGTTGTTTTTTTTTTTTTTTTTTTTTATTGGAAGGAAATTTTGAAATTGTGTGCTTTTGATAAGACCATTTGTCATTTCTTGTTTGGATTCATTTTACTTCACTTTAACTAGTTAAGCACCTAAACAAGGATATTTTGAGAATATTCTAAGTCGGATTCATGTCAAATTCAACCCAACCTATTGTTTTAAAGGCTTAATTAGAATCATTAATTGTCAGGTTAGTTGTTGATTGGGTCAGTTGGGCAATGAGTCAGGTTGTTTGATTAAATACGACCTGAATTAGTGAATTAACTATCAGCAGCAAGTATGGACTCTACCTCAAATCAACCCAATCATTAGTTGAGTCCACTAGTGTTATCATCTTGGGCCCACAGGGGTGTTTACCCGGCTTCCCTTTGGCCGAAGGATAATTAGTCCAGCGAGAAGGATTGGAACCTCCGATAGCATAAAAGAAAAAAAAAAAGTCAAACCAAAAAATTAAAAATATAACCTTCAACTTGAATCACTAGGTTAGATTTTGGTTGGGTAGGATCAGGAAACCCCACCTCTAATTCTTAATGACACTATTTTCCAAACATGCTAGGCATTGTCAAAATTGGACGATCTAAATCATTCACTGGACAAAAATTATTGAAAAAAAGAGCTTTGTATAGGGATGGCAACAAGCCATGATGCTGGTGGATTGGCGTTAGACCTAAACCTACTCCAACTCAAACTTACACCGGTGCTCAATTCAATAACCAACACACCCAACTTTTTTCATTTCCACTTCCTACCGAACCCACCCCATTATAGGTATGAGTTTTAATGCTCAAATTTTGATTGGATGAAATAATATCTTCACAACGAAGCAGGAGATTAGAACTCCAATGAGAGATGCCTCTCAAGTCGAGGTTTGCATTAGAGATAACAAATTTGCACCACATAGGACCCACTTATCAATCTGACCCCCTCACTCAGTGACCTCCCATGCACTTAATCTAATTTGACACCAATTTGTATTATACTGACCATTGGACTGAATTTTTATAATACAAATTATAAATTAATATATAAGGCTCTTGAATCATTGGATGTGACAATTCGGTCCGGTCTAAGCCCTCTCCATCAGTCGAATTGGATTAGTTGATTAAAAAATCGATAGGTTCGGTTTAGTAGTTGGTTTTAGTGCTAAACGGATCTAAACCGCCCATGTGCATCCCTAATTGTTAGTAGTATAGAATGGCCTCGAACAGCCAAAACTCGAACCAGTCACAAACCCAACGAGAGTCTGAATGCACAAACCCGCTTCTAATATGAGTGAGTTGATTTAGATCACTCATTTAACCCAATCCATTGCCATCTTTTCCTCGCGGGATTTCAAGTTCATACATGCACACGAGCCATTCACTTCTACCCAAAATAAAAAGGGCATTCACAATGGACGGTTGCAAATTTTTTTTTTTTTTGGGTTACCTAGCTGTAGGGTCTGGGATTCAGCCTCAGACAAAGTTAGTAGACCTTTGATGAGGTGATAGAGTTCTTGGGTGAGGAAAGTAGACATCTGATGATGTAAAAAAAAGATAGCATGAATCCTAGATAGCGCGATGTGAAAACTAATACTATTTATCATTGAGGTGAGAGGCCGTTTTTAGCATACCCTTGGAAATTAAAAGACACGTACATGTATTCATTTGGGTGGTTCATATGTCTCCAATCCAATGTAAGTAGGGAAAGCCAATAATTTAGACTATGATTTGAAATTATTATCATTGCAAATGACTTCCGAGCTTTTCACCCACGCAATGTGCATGACCGCACTATCGTCATGAATCCATACTTTATTGGATTTGAAATTTTGGAAAGCCCTTGACTTTTCATCCGGGCCACATTTTTGGAACTCGGAATCTCTGACTTGACCCTGCTCCCAAAGGTCACTTTCATCTTATGGTCCAAAATATCTTTATGGGAAATTATTTTCTCAAGGAAATGGCAAGTGTTATTTAAATTTGAAGCTTTTCTTTTCTCTTTTTTTTTTTTTACTAACATAATCAGGAAGTCGTCGGCAAAAATTAATTTATTGATATTCCTATTCCCCTTTCAATTTTCCTTTGGTTCTCTTCAATCTCTTGTCATATTTCAACAACTTTGATCAAGCACTGTAGTTAGTGGGAACTGATAGCTCACCAAGAAACCAGTAGACAAATGCAACTTGCTCAACTCAGTAACTTTGCAACCCCAGTTATTTAATTTAGGTGAGTAAGAATCAGCCTTTTCTTCTTCTTCTTCTTCTTCTTCTTCTTCTTTTTTATTTAAAAAGAGAGCAAATGAAAAAAAAAAATTCAATCCACTAATAGGTCAGTTGGCGAGGCACCTCCCTCCCTCGGGAAAAACCCATGTTGCAGTGTTGATAATGAGGACTTATTTTAGAAAAAATGGAAAAAGGTCAAAATAAATCTATAAAAATGTTTTTACTTTTTAGTAATATGTCGTGCTTTTCATTTAATTAAAAATTAACTTATTTCCTATGACATCTTCCTAATTACATCCTATGCCAATTTTAAAAATAACGCAACATTTTCTAGCATGACCTTTCAATCCCTGTGCATGTTGAAATTCACTTAAATGTTAGCTTGATCTTTGAAGGGTGCAACCACCTTAGCTGATTAAAAATACTAAAAAAAAAAAAAAGGTTTGCTCTCTAAGGCTATACCAAAACTAAAGCTTCATTGGACTATCCTAGCACCTTAATCTTCTTTTTTTTTTTTTTTTTTCAATGAATGACGAGGAACCCGCCTACCCTCATTCGGATGATCATCAGTAAATCCTCGGATACATAACATCACCCACTGGAACTGTATATCGGGTAAGGCTCCAAATGGTTTGAAGCTGTCTCTAAGTTACTACTGGACTTTCTAACCACACGAATAATTTAAGTGCGGGCAGCAATTTAACCTGTTTTGATGACTACGTGGTATGTTGTATTCTAGATTTTCAATCCAATGGCAAGCATCTATCTTATGGAGAATAATTTTCGGACAGACCTAGGAGGCAATTGGATCTTTCAATTTCCCACTTGCACTGCTTCCTTCCAACCTTCCCATGATTGCCATAGATCCAAATTAACTCAAAGTCAAGATGCTTACTAAGTTATACTACACAGCCTAATGGATGTAACTTTATCATATTTAAAGCTTATGTTAATAAAATACACAGTATTAATGTTTTAATATGAGTAATAAGACCTAAAGTCATTGAAGAGCCGTTGTTAATTGTTACGTTTTGGCAACCTAAGGTCGGCGGTTTGACTGGATCTGGGTTCCACGTGGGTTCATAAAGAGTTGGAGTCAGTTCAGGCTCATGCATGTAAACCATATATGTTAATTTCATTTCGGATGTCATTTCAGTCTAGCTTTTCAAGAGGCTGAATATTACAGTATTTTAGGATTTCGGCAAAATCTTTTAGAGGAACATTTTGAAATAATATAATTTAAAAAATATATAAACATGTATCTTAAAAATAGAAAAATAAAAATAATATATAAGTTATGCATATTTTTTTATGTGTTGAAAAAGAATAAGAAAAAATAGTGAAAATTGTGCCCAAACCGGAATGGGCCGAAATGGGATTGGAATTCAAACCGAAATGTTTTGACCCCCATCTTATTTAGGCCGAAAGGCTGGAATAAAAAATCGCACCCATTTTGGCCGAAATGAGATGGAATTGACTACTATGGTATAAATCAGGTTGGAGTCGGTTTGGGTTAACCAGGTCTCTGACCTGTTTGGAGTCCCACTTATGATGATCCAACCAAAACGGTGAGAGTACAATGAACTTGTGCATATCAGCCATGTGAGAAACTAAGCTCTTCAAATTGTTAACAATCCGATTAGTAGCTTTACATGGGCCGAAACACGAAAAGAGAACTGATGGTCCAAATCAACTGATTTTTTGAGCCATCTATCATGGGTTTTGCTAGATAGATGGTCTAGAAACGACCCTTCTGCCACGTGTACGGTAGGTAAGAAACTAGGGTTTGGGTGGACCACTAGCAGAACATATGAAGTGGTCAACAAAACTTTTCAGCCGCCCACCAACGGTAGGTTCAAGTAAAGTAGCTTTTGAAAAGAAATACTTAATTAAGATTAGGGTTTGGTGTAGAGAGATCCTGGCCAGCAATGAAGGAGATACATTGCTTGGCTTGCCAGCCACAGCAGTTTTTTAAACATTTTAAATGTGCCATGTAGAACTGCACCAATAATTAAAAAAAAAAATAAATAATGTGGAAGTGTTTAGTTGAAGGGAAGGATCTTGGAAGCTTAATGAAGTAGGCTTACTGGCCTTTTTAATGTAATGCAGTTGTTGAGAGAGGGGTACCCCAATAGGTTGGGTTTGGTTCAAACCTGACCTATTTATTAAATGTGAAAAAATGTTAAAAACCAGCCCTAAAGTTCAGAGGTCAACTAAACCCTAAATTCAACTTACTGATTAATGATGGTAAGAAATGTGACCCAGTACTCAACCCACAAAAAAAGAAAAAGAAAAAAGAAAAAACAGAGTCTAATCAGGCACTTGAAACACTGGGTTGGTTTAAAAAGGATAAGTTCGAGAATCGTCCACCGGCTAGTCCATGCTCACTAAATATTTTGATGCATCTATGTTCCAACCAGTTAAACTATAACTTCAAAACGAACTGAGGTGGTTTCTTTTTTATTTCTCCACTCCCCATTACATACAGGCCCAACAACGGGATCGGATCCCGTTCTGATATCATGTAAGAAACCATATACCAAACCAAAAGCTTAAAGGCCTGTTTGGATGTTTACAGAATAAAATATTTACAGATTTAAATATTACAAGAATAAGATAGTATAGAATAGAATAATATAATATTATAATATTACAATATTTTTGCTGTTTGGTGATTTTTGAAGAATTTCACAGATTTTAAATTGAGTTGTTTAGAAGATGCTATGATTAAATTAAATTACATTATTAGAAAAAAAAATTATTAAATATTTTAATTTCTATTTTTTTCAAATCTGAATAAAAAAAGCAGTGTGGTAAACTAAAGTTCAACTGCAATGTTTTTACCTTAAGTTACTTTTCTTTTATCACATAAAACCATGGTAAAGTATAGTAAAATCAAGTCAATAAAAAAAAAAAACAACTACTTAACAACTCTTTCTCCCAGTTTGCTTTACTATATACTTCATCTCACCTTACTTTGCATCATATTTACTATGATATGACATCAATCTTTATTTTACTTTACCACACCTATAAATAAATCACTTTTTATTTACCATATAAAACTATGATAAAATGTGATAAAGTAAAGTCAAATAGAAAGAAATTACTTTACCATTCATTCCTACTTTACTTTACCAAATATTTTATCCAACCTTTACTTTACCCAACTTTACCTTGCCGTGACATTTACTTTATCATACATGTAAACAAACACATCATAATGGATTTGGTGAAATAAAGTCTTTACTTTACTCTACCACTTTTTAATTGTCGTTTTGAAAGATTCTTATCTTGTAGAATTTTTTTTACAAGGGGGAGCTATATGAGAAAATATTGAGCTTTTTGAAAGAAGAGATTCTTTTCTTTAAATTTTTCTTGGATTACCAAACGCACACGATTCTCTTTTTTAGAAAATGAAAGATTATATTCTATAAAATAATATTTTCTTGTATATTCTTGTGCATCCAGAAGGCCTATACACGTATATTAAGATATGTCAAGCCTATATCTTAGACGACGTGGGATGTGGGACTTCCCAACAACGTATACCCAAATGCGTTGACATGTCTGTAGAACATAGTTGTTGTCACCTACAGATCAACATCATCGAAGAAGTCTGGCCATCCATTCACTGTTCACTAGATGTTGAAATGGTAAACAGTCCCACGAGATGGTGAATTGGACGGCCATGGATGCCTCCACGAGCGGCTGGCGTGTAGACCGAAAGCATGTCTAGAAGCTTCATAGTCATGGGCACGACTTACTCACATTGTTGAAGGAACACTCTTTTGGGCTGTCATTTGTTGTATTATCTCATTCCTCTTTCTTTCTTTCCACACACTCAAACTGTTCACCCACAATTTAATTATTTGAGAGGTTAAAAAATAAAGCAATGAACTAGAGGTTATCTCTTGGAACATTTGGAGGCCTTACCTGATATACAGTACGAAAGGTGATAGTTTATCCAGCCTTTATTAATGCTTAACTATAGGGGTGGCTTCCTTGTAATAAGAAAACATCTGTGCTTTTTTTCTTGAAATAAAAATTGGAAACTAAACTAAATATTAAAAAAAGAAAAAAGGGCACGATCAGTTTCAATTTTAACAGGAGTCTAATTAGTTTTAGGCTTGATTCTTTAATCCGTAAGATTTGTTTCTAAAAATCTTGACTTCCAAAAACTATTTAAAGATAAAAAGTCATAAATATATTAAATTCCACACTTACTCTCGAAATAGTGTGAGAGTTACTCTCACACACACACACACACACACACATATATATATATATATCGGAAATATTTAGGTGAGAACTAGTGCTTGGCTTATTTTAAGTTGAAACGGTGTTGGTCTCACGAATCAAAGTCTTTATCATTGTTTTTTGCATGATGATTGTCTCTAAAATCAAGATAAATCCAATTAGAATTGGATTTTTCAGTTTCATCATCTTAAAAAGAGATATAATCAACTTTGATTTGTGGGACCAGCACTATTCCAGCATAGAATAAATTAAGCTGCAGTTTAAGAGAGCCCTGTATGCAATAAAACAAAAATTATTAAAATGTACTCCATTGTAACAAATTATACGATTTCTCGAATTTTTTTCTCTGACTTCTATGATCATCATATTCAGGATTACGGTTTTTAGGATCTCCTCATCTCTGTTCTCCATTTATTTCTCAGCCGATGCCACTGGGTCAAGTTCAATGGATTCTGATCTAATGCTGTTATCAATCTCAATCTGGATAGCGATTCATTTTACAGGTGAATGCTCACGGACGGACGTTATATCAATCAACCAGCGCCGTAAAGTCATTTTTAGTGATCGCAACCTGTATGAGTAGCTTTGTCCCGGACATAAATTATTTTCAATTAACACAATCAATGAAAGGATCTAATCGAGATTGGAGGAACTGTCCATAATTGATAAGATTATCAGTTGAATCATGTCGTGATTGAAAGATGCCATTGTAAAAGGAAGGAAGAAATATAAAACCATAAAATTAGCACTTCCTACAAGTAAGGAGTACATGGCAGAACTGGGCCAGGCTGAAGCATATCTAGGCTTCAACCGAGAAACACAGGCCCGAGATCGGCACAAGCCTTAAGCCATTTAAAGATAAGAGTCATAGATGATTGACAAGTATCACTTACCCAATTGCTATAAAAAAAAACTGCCATTGTAAATGTCACTCATCTAAACTGTCATATCAAAAAAATGATAACAAGTATGAAAAAATCCGATAGTTTGAAGATAAGGAGATGAAATTGAAAAGGTTGAACATTGAATGGTAATGTGTGTGTGCTCAACCTGGCAATTTATAGTCCAGGTTAAAGATATCAATACAAACCCACATTGGAAGTTAGTCGACCAACACTTAACTAATCGTTCGTGTTCAAGTTGAGTTAGAGGATTAAGGAATGAGCTAGGTTAAGTTAAGTTGGTAGGTCAAATAGCATGTAATGACTAATGAACTTTAATTCATTTCATTTATTATTGGGTTAGAAATATTAACTCAACTCTAACCTTGAATTACCAAGTAGGGCTCAAGTTGGGTTGATGGGTTCATTTTAAGTGACTTGGATTTTCAATAGGTGAGCCTCATAGTGAAGTTTTAGTCCTTTCCACTCATGAAAAGTGCTGAAGCGCAGGAGACACTTCAGATACCAAACTCCTGTTAAATAGACAATCATGACATAGGAGATTCGAATTTCCATAAAATATAAGATGACAATAGGGCTTAGGTAAAGTACTTTAGCTGTCCAGTAACAAGTGTGAGTGTAGGGGATAAGCAGGGGTTACTCGGTTGGTTAGCAACCGCTTCTCTCACCAAGTTGCCCTGGGTACGATCACTAGGCATGTTGCTCTTTCTGCCCACATGCACGACTCTCTCCCCAAGTGTGTGGGTGCTCTCATATGGGCTCGGACCCCTTGGCTGGGGTTAAAAAAACAAAAGAAAAAAGGAAAGTGAGATTGTTTGGATTAGTAGCATTAAAATCAATTATTATATCTTACAGTGGAAACTTTTGATGAAAACATTTGAAAATGTGATAGCCTACACGTTAGGTCACGTTTGGCAATAAAACCATCTTGATCTCTAGTTTACATTGGAACTAAGAGCACAATCCTATTTGTTTGGCCAAAGTATTCAAGGGACAGCTTGGTGGAGCTTCTCCCAGCTTTGTCTTAAACCCTATCAAGGAGTAGGAGAAACATTATTATATCTCTTGAATCTGTTTTGGGGAAATTTTAAAAAAAAAGGTAAAAAACCTTTATCTCATTTTAAAAAAAGCACACGAGGACTTGAATATTTCAAGAAAGTATAGAAGTTTTTCAGATTTCTTTCAATCAAGTCATTTCCATTATTTTTTTTAAAATGAGAAAAATATCCTTATGTGAGGTTTTTGCCTTTTCTTAACCTTATTTCGCCCTTAAAACCAACTAAAAAATTACTTTATGGGCCTTATTGATCCAATGCTGATGGTGGAGTACCTTCTTTTGATGATTCAATCACCTAGAAGAAAGCTGGAATTGGTCTCTGGATTCTCATACTGCCCAAGTTTCAACTTGATTTTGATGATCATCACAATTTAATGAAACTAGTTTTTCAGACATTTGAGATCCATATAAAGCCTTCTTTTTTAACCATTTATGCATATTAAGGTACCCGAAGTGGCCCCGACTGGGTCATTTAGCTTGGACTCAATCATTTCTCTTAAATGATTTCTTAAAAGAAAATTTTAAAAAATGACACAAGGATATTTTTGTCACTTTTGTTTATTTATTTATGAGTGTGGCTAAATAACACTGGAGATCGATCTCTACACACAGCTACACTCTACACTCACCATGGTTACTCTTTGCACACCCTTTACTTCCCAAAATACCCTAATCTCAACCCTCTTAATTTCTCTATACACTTCCTCTTTCTTCCTCTTTCCCTCTCCCAACCTGCCGTCCATCGCTGCGTGCACCTGCTTTCCCTCTCCTTCTCCTTCTCCTTATCTCTCTTTCTCCCTCTCCCTCTCCCTCCATTTTTTTTTGGTAACCTAGCCAAGGGGACAAAGATCATTCAGGCTACATATAGTGTGATGGCGGATCTCGAAGTGAGGAAAATAAGTGGAGAAAGCCATCCACATAATGATTTTGTGATCCGAAGCCGTTTTCATTATCTTTTATCCTCATCAGAAGACAAAAAGGTAGAGAAAATGAAAGGTAGAAAATTATCCACAACTCAATATTTGACCATGCAAAGGGACGCTCCCCCGCGTCACAACATACAATTACAAAAAGAAAATTTAAGAAATAAAATCTTCATGTATATCAAAATTTATCGAATTCAAGATATGGAATCAAACATTTTACGGTTTAATGTGTCAATATAATATTTGAACGGTTTGAATTAAAAGTTTGGAACCCATAGAAGCAGAGAAAAACAGAAGGCCAATGATGAAGTTGATACCATGGCCCCTACCATGCCAAAATTGTACCTAGCGCCTTTTTAATTAGGAATGGGGGAATCATTTTTTGGTGTGAATATTGTCATATATATCAAAATGTCCTATTTTCCACACTAATTTCACATAACCCATTCGACTTTAAAAATAAGTGCAAACAAACGTGTATTCATAAATCTACACACTTTTAGATGGGTGCAAACAAACTGAAGCCTATGAATCAAGCAGAAAAAGGGTCAACGCACAAGCATAAAAGGACGATGACTAGAAATCCTTAAATTGTATACTTTTGACACGACTCCTTTCGTTATTTGTTTGGAAAATTAGAAATCCTTAAATTGTATACTTATGATATGACTCCTTTCATTATTTGTTTGGAGGCTTTACTTCCACCTCAATTCAATTCACCATCCATCCAAACACGCACGAGGAAAGGAGACAAAGCCAATGATACATGCTAGTAGAACAAGAAAAGGACCAGCACTGTCAGCTTCAAAGATTTCCTTCCATCAATTCAACTCCCTTTCTCGAACACACTCAATATCGCCCGTGCATGAGTAATATCAGAAGTGTCCGTCCGTGTAACGCCATGGCCGGCACCGTTACCACCGTTACAGTTGTTGTTGTCGTTCTTGTTGCTGTTGCCGTTACTTGCAGGTGGCTTGTAATACATGCGAGCTGTCTGAGGGCAATGAGATTGGAAGCGAGCCACTATCCTCAGCCTTGCGTCCAACAGCTCCACGTACTTTCCCATCTCTGTGTTTTCCACGTACGTAATCCTTGGAAAGGGAAAACAAACAGAAGAAAAGGGACTTGGGAGAAAAAAGAACAGAATCAAGATTTCTTGGGGAGGAAGAAGAAATAGCAGTTTCAAGATTGCTGAGAGAGATGTTGAGAATAGAAGGAAGGGATTTGATTGGGGTATTTATAGCCATTTCTCCCTCTTCACCGCTTCAGCTATAAATTTGCATTCCTTTGCCTAACTTGGGCCTACTTCTTTATTAAAATTCTGAGATTTCTAACAAGTATTTAAAATCACCAAATGATATTTTCTTTATAACATTTGCCGTGTTTAAAAGAAAAATATACACAGATTTTTCTCAACAACTAGAAATAACCACCTATGATATGATATTCGTAGCAATGGATTGGTGACGAATTTGGATTAATCTGCACCAGTCCGATCATTGCTAACGAATTACAAGATTTTCAATCCGTCAACTTAACTTTGGGTTCAGTTAAAATCAGTGGATCGGTTCTGTTTTACGGATCGGTGGATTTTTCTTGCACCCCTATGCACATCCCAGCATATTTAGCATAAATATGTATAGACAGTTTGCAAATGGTCTGGACCTTGGTCCATGAGTCCAATCCGAAGTCGGCTTGATGATAGCCCCAGGCCCCAGCTATGCATGAGAATTTATATATTCTAGTCTCAAAAGGTAATTTTGAGAGTCTCCACAGATAGACCCAATCTTTAAAATCTCTGAGATTGCAACTAATTTATGCTTATTTGGATCCTTAAACTTCTAATAGTCTTCCTTCTATTTCAAACTATTACAGGGTGCATTGATTTTGGGGATTCAATCCAAATACGAATACTCATCTCAACCCCTTCAATTGCGGACAATAATTACCAACTTATGCAGTGTAGGCATGTTCGAGAAGTTCTGATTGATTACAAACAGACGCAAGACAAGAATCTTGATTAAAAAGAGGGTTCTCTTAGACATGTTTTTTACATTTGTTAGCTAGAATTTCTGTATTGCTACAATTCTGGGGGCAATTTGAACTGAAATTAGGTGTAGTTCAGTCCCTCCTGAATATTTCTTCAAGTCACACTTTTCACAATTGACAAGCAAAAAATTTTTTTCTTCAATTTAACCTGTCAAGGAATTCTTACTGGTTACTTTCTCCTCTACCAAATTCCCCACCTTGTCATTTCTTTACCAAGCAGGAGATACTGGTGGTGGGTTTTTCATTTTGAGAAAACCTTAATTTGGAATGTCTCCTCTCTTCATGATTAATATCAAAGTAGATACAATTGTCTCTTGAAAAAATGACCTGCATGGAACATCTTACATGCACGGCCAAATATAGAGTACCCAAATTGACTGACTCAACCAACTATTCCTCCTAGAGAGAGTTGCACTGATTGAAAAGGTCATGACCGACTTTCTAGATATTAGGAGGGCCTGTTCAAGTCCAGAGGTGTTGGTATGGTTTGGGTTGACTCAGCAAGTCAGCTCCCAAGTATGGGACTAGGTGAGCTCAGCCCATCCATTCATCAAGTTGGAAATGTTAACCAAAACCCTACTGAAATTAAGGGTGCACCCAAACCCTAAATGCCAAGTCAGTTTCAAGTTTGAGATGTCAATGGACCTCTGTTTACTTAATTACCCGTGGGAGGATATCAACATGAAATATCTGGATACGAATTCCCATTGGATACATATGATAATCTGCCTGCCTTTTTGTACACGCATGATAATTGGGCTTAGGTCTGAACCCAAACACATCTGAATTTATACAAATGATTAACTTAAGCCCTCCTTTTGAACCTTTGGAATCAACTTTGACCCGTATTGATACTTTTGGTAGCCATTCGGATCAAGATGCTGTAGAACTTGCGATGCCTATAAATGTAGAGGAAATTAAATATGATATTAAGATGGCGAGTCTTAATAAAGTCCCAGGACATAATGGGAAAGATGTTTGTGATGCTGTATAGGAATTTTTGTTTCACTTTAGTAAGATGTTGAAATAACTAAAAGCCACGTTATTGTCGTTGTTCCAAAGGGAGAGCCTTTTAATAGCCCTGATGAATTTCGGCCTATCTCACTTACAAATGAGATTTATAAGATCATCAGTCGCTTCTTAATGTAATGTATAGATTGAAGCCTTTACTTTCTAAACTTGTTCATCCCGTGCGGTCGGCAATTATTTCAGGATAAGGTATCTCAGATAATATTTTAGTTACTCAAGATCTATTGCATAACTTCCATTTAAATATGGGAGTTCCTAAAATGTGTCTCAAGTTAGACTTGGCAAAGGCTAATGATAGTGTTTGATGGGACTTTTTTCAAGCTGCTATGATTGCTATGGGTTACCAAATCACTCTATCGGGTTGATTATGGGGTGCATTCAACATCCAAGCTATTCTAGTTTCCTAAATGATGCCTTGGCTAGGTACTTAAAAGGTACAAGGGGACTCCGTTAAGGATGCCCTTTTTATCTCCATTTCTTTTTGCTATTGTGATAGAATTTTTACTCCTATGACGACAAGGTGTTTTTCATCTCAGCTTATTCCTACCCTTTTTTTTCTATCGAAGGGAATGTAGCTATTTCTCATTTGATTTTTGCAAATGATGTCATTATTTTTTGTAAAGGCGCCCCTTATACTGCTTACAATCTTAGGATGTTGGTAGATGATTTTCACTGCTTTTAGGGCTTGGTATTAATTGGAATAAAAGCTCCATTATTTTCTCCTGTTGTAATGAGGAGATTCAGACTATGATTTATGGAATTCTGAATATCAAAGAAGGCTTTCTTTTCTTTTTATTTTTTATTTATTATTATTATTTTTTTTTATTTTTTTATTTATTTTGTATCTGTGTGTCCCAATATCATCTCGAGAATCACCTAGCTGAAACTGAAACTGTATTCCTCTATTGGAGAAATTTCAGGCTAGACTTCCAAGTTGGAAATCTACTCTTCTTTCGTTTGTAGGTCACTTGAAAAGTTGATCAAATCCAAGTTGATTAAGGCATGTAGAATCTTTGCTTGCCGAAGATGCAAATGAAGAGAGGATGGTATTTTGGTGAGGGAACAAGTAGGACCCTTCAATAGAATTGCCATTCTATAACAAGAGTTTTCAAGATGGTCTGTGTGTTCTTAAGCAAATGGGTGCCCCTTATGAACAATCCCCAGCTCCAAATAGGCACAAGCCCAATTCAACGCCTATCAGTGCTTTCCTCCTATGTAACACTTGGGTAAGCAGACACATGGGTAGATATACTAGAGATTCTATTGCATCAAAACAGAGACCTGACTATCTATTCCAAAAAAAAAAAAAAAAAATCCAGAGCCAAAACCCAGATTTTGTCCAGTCAGAACCTCCCAACACCTATGCAGTTGGGGGGTCCATTGACATCCCAGTTAATAGAATATGAAAATAAGGCAAAAGAGGCCCTCTAGAGCCACAACATACATGCACCAAAAGACGATGACAAGAAAACTTTCAACAAATGTACAAGCATGCATACAAAGATGATGACAACAAGAAAACCTTCAAATTCGGGAAAGAATTCTTTCAATGTGGAATTGACTATCCGAGAAACAGAAGAAAATCAAGAAATAATAGAAAGCCAAAGATACATGGTGTTAGCTAGAACAAGAAAAGGGCCAGCACTGTCCGCTTCAAAGATTTCCTTCCATCAATTCATTCAACTCCCTTTCCCCCAACTCACTCAATGCCGCTTGTGTATCAAAATCCACCTTCTTCATGAGTAATATCAATGCTGTCCTCAGTGTACCGCCACGGCCGGTACCGTTGCCACCATTACAGTTGTTGTCGCTCGTGTTGCTGTTACCGTTAGTTGCAGGTGGCTTGTAATACATGCGAGCCGTCTGTGGGCAGTGAGATTGGAAGCGAGCAATTACCCTCATGCCTGCGTCCAACAGCGCCATGTACTTTCCCATCTCTGTGTTTTGCACGTAATCTTGGAGAAGGGAAAAACGAAGAAAGAAAGAGAAAAGGGTCTTGGTTGAAAGAGAAAAGAATCAAGATTGAAATATTAGAAGCCTCGAAGATTACTTAAAGAGAGTGTATGAAGTGGGTTGACAGAGAGAGAGAGAGATGGAAGAAAGAGAGGTTTGATTGGGAAAAAGAAAGGGGCAGGGGGGTCTCTATAGCTAGCTGTTCTCTGTTTTAACCATTTTTTGTGCGGTTAACAAATTGGGGGTCCAGTTCTTATAAAATTTTTGAAACTCCTATGAGAAATGAATTGGACCCACCGTCAAATTGAACACATGATTGTGAATGTGACTCACAAATGAATTTGAAAGACATTGGTACGGCATTGCTGACATAGAGTTAATCACAATTCTATCATGTGCTCAATCGAAAGGTGGGACTCACTTCTATTGAGTTAGAAATGTACAATATATTGGTGGAGGAGATATCATTCATTTTCAACCGTTTGAATTATCATTATGTGGGCTTTATGATGGATTTATGAAGACCTGTTATATAGTTCCCGTGTAATAGTTGCGACAGAGAATCCGGGCTCCAATCATTATTATTATTATTTTGCATTTGGACAATAGTTGTTAATATCGTTTCGGATCTCATTTTGCTCTGGCCTGCAAATGAAAAGTTTCGGCCGATTCGGGATTTCGGCGAAACCTTTTGGAATTACATTTCGAGGAAAATATAACAAAATATATATACATATATAAGTAAAAAAAATAGAAAAAGTAATAAATATAGATTTAATCTATTATAGTAATTTTTTTTAGAATTATATTTTGTGAAAATATTAGAAATACAAAATATATGTGTAAAAAAGTAAAAAAAAAATTAATTTTGTAAAATTTCATTTCGACCGAAAAGTTAAATTTCGGCTGAAATCCTAAACTTCAGTCGAAATTGGCCGAAATCTTGAATTTCAGCTGATATTGACCGAAATTCAAACCGAAAAGTTTTGGCCGAAATTTCGTTTCGGCCACTTAACCGAAACGAAAAAGGCCGAAATAAAACGAAATTAATAACTATGTTTGGAACACTCCAAAAGGATTTGTTTGAGTGTAAATGTGAATAAGGGGTTGCTCAGTTGGTTATTAACTTTGCCTCACTGCTAGTAACGCATGAATCAATCCCTGGGTATGCCACTCTTGTTATGAGTGTTTTGGCATGTCCTTCCCACGTGTTTGTTGTTCTCTTCCCACAATATGGGACTCTTCTTCCACAGTGTGGGCTTCCTTTTTTCATGTGTCTTGAGCTCTTTTGGGTACCAACGTTCTAAGCTGAGGTAAAACAAAATATATAAAAAAAAAAAAGATTTTGTGAATGTGATCACACTCATAATTGAGTTGTGCGGGCACTTAGTCTCACACATAGCCCAATCTCCGAATCCTCAAGTTAAAGTATCACTCCTCCACCAGCAACCAAAATATTTATTTTTTATAACTTTTTCTAGGATAAACTTTAAACCAAAAGGCGACCAACATAAAACCCAATTCTCAAGTAAAAGTATCACTCCTACTAAAGGTGTAATGGTTCGATTAACCGTGTGTTTCAAAAAAATCGTTGACCGAACTGTATTTTACGATTTCAGTTTTTAAAAACCGAAACCATAACCACACCCTAAAAAACCGAACCGCGGCTAACCGTATTAGACGGTTCGATGACGGTTAATTGTCACTTAACATACATATTTTTAGTCAGAATGCAAAATATATCTTCTTCTTCTTCCGTTTTCTCTCTTTCATTTTTTTGTTCCAAAGATTATGGCTCAAAAGTTAAAATGAGTTATTTAAATTATAAAATTACACAATACCATATTTCTTCTCTTTTTTTTTTTTTTTAAATTGGGATGTAACGGTTTGGTTAATCATTTATTTTGGAAAAATGGTTAATCCAATCATATTTTATATTTCTGTTCGGTTAACAGCCGTGAGTCAAGACTGAAAATCGAAACCAAACCGTGAAGCATGATTTTTTTTTTCGATTTTTAATAACCATAATTATAATTGAAACCGTGAAAATACACTTATTAAGTGTCGGTTTAATTCAGTAAATTTGATGGTTTTTCGATTTTTATTAAACCCTCAGCTCCTACACAAGCAGCCAAAATATTTATTTTTTATAACCTTTTCTAAGGTAAGTTTAAAAGCAAAACACGACCAAAATAAATCGGTATGACGATGCAAACATTACAGCGGCCCTCGTAAGGGTTTGTTGAGTTGACCGCTACAGATCTCGAAAACTTCAAAACCGAAATTTCAAACCATTACGGACACGAAGTCGACCGCGTCCGCCGTCAAACCCTAGTCCACGGTGGAATTGGCCGCTGCTACCCGAAGTCCAGACCATGTGGGTTTGGTTTTACACTCTATTGATTTCCTAGTGGATGAGGTTTGCTCAGACCAATAAGGAGTGGGATTCTCGACCCCAGTGAAGCATGACCCGAATTGGTCTAGATATGGGCTGTGTCTTAGCTGTGGGCTGGATCCAGCCTTGATTCCCGGCTCAATTCATAAATAGGAGCAGCCTGGGGTATGTAAGGTTATAAAGACCTGGCCCATCCTCTCATCACAACACCATAACCCACTTCTCTCATACACAAATCACCTTCATCAACCATGACCCACTTTCATCACAACCCCAAACCGTCCCACCAGCCCACCTAGGGTTGATCCTAGTGTTTTGCTTCTTCTTGGATTGACCATGAAATTTATATTTGATTTGGCATAGTCCCCTCCTTCCACTTGGCTCTGGCTCTGGCTCTATTTAAGGGATGAAAGACATTTCAAGTTCGAGGGCTATTTTACTCAAAAAAAAAAAGTTCGATGCCTAAAAAAAAATAGTCTCATGGCTCCAAAAATTTGGTTAGAACATCTGTCCTCTGCAGCCATCATGATTTGACTTGCATCTAAGTGGGTCTTACGAGCCATACCATGATTTGATTCAGAATGGTTCAAAGAAAGCTTTATAGTTCCCTACTGATTGTTTTTTTTTGTAAAAATTCCCGACCCATTGTAGAAATCCGAAAGGATGAATCTTCATTGGCTTAAGTTATTCTCATAATTAATCCCTAGGTTTTACCAATAAGAAAAAAATAACCCCTTGCTTTCGAGAGATTATGGAATTGTTACTAATGAAATTAATATAGACATTAAAATTTGTGTAATGATACAAATGGGGACGGGTTTGGGATGGATCAATGGTGGACTTTGACCTACGGGTGATCAAATGCATGCATTTACACCTGGGTCCAACTTTTAAAACATGTATACCATATTTGGCATTATTATTATTATTATTATTATTCTTCTTCTTCTTCTATAAAGACACAACTGTGGAATTGGGGGTCCATTGACATCCCCACCATTCAAGTTATACTATGTTGTGAATTGTGACAGAAAGTTCCAACATACAGGTTATTGAAAAGTATTTCCGCTACTTATAATAAAGTATATATATGAAGCTTTTGGGGGGAGTGCTGGTAAAGTAAAGCCCTACATCTCATATCGCCTAAGTAATGCCTATCTGGGCCTTCACGTAAGGGGGAGTGTTGGTAAAGTAAGGGGGTATATGATTTGTGACGCCGTCCATAAAATTTGTTGGGCCTGCACGTAAGGGGAAGTGTTGGTAAAGTAAAGCCCCACATCCCATTTGCATATATAAATGGGTGCAAAGAAAAGACCTAAAGGCCAGAGCACCTGGAAACCCTGGAAACTAAGCGGAAGGGAACGATTCCTCCGTAGCCATAACTTACAAACACGGAAAAGACGATGACAAGAAAACTTCCAAAATCGTAAAATAAATCTTTCAATGTGGTATTAATAAGATCCGAGTAGCAGAGAACAATCAAAGAAACAATAGAAAGCCAAAGATACATGGCCCTAGACCAAGAAAAAGGGCCACCACCAGCACTGTCAGCTTCATAGATCTCCTTCTATCATTCAACTCCCTTTCTCTAACTCACTCAATGTCGCTTGTGTATCAATTCTACCTTCTTGAGTAACACCAATGCTGTCCTCAGTGTAACGCCACGGCCGGCACCGTTACCACCGTTATAGTTGTTGTTGTCGTTCTTGTTGCTGTTGCCGTTAGTTGCAGGTGGCTTGTAATACATGCGAGCCGTCTGAGGGCAGTGAGATTGGAACCGACCCATTATCCTCACGCCTGCATCCAACAGCGCTACGTACTTTCCCATCTCTGTTGTTTTCCACGTAATCTTTGGATAGGGAAAACAAACAAACAAACAAGAAAAGGGTCGTGGAAGAAAAAGAAAAGAATCAAGATTTCTTGGGGCGGAGTAAAAATTAGAAGCCTCAAGATTGCAGAGAGAGAGAGAGAGAGAGAGAGAGTTGATGATACTTTATAGCTTCTTCCTCTTGGCGTCTGAGTCTTCGTGCCGTCACCTAATTTACTGGGGCCTCTTTCTTTATGAAGGTTTTGAAATTTCAATGGGAAGTTTCTTTTTCCTTCTAGTAGCTTTTTTCTTCTGGTAGAAATTTTGAGATTCACAAATTCAAGTATGTGGGATTTTCAAATGACTTTTTTCTTTATAATTTTTATGGTATTTAAAACAAAGAAGTACTCATATTTTTCCTTAACAACTAAAAATAACTTCATATTGAATAGCCTCTCATCTCATTTTACAAACAAGTGAATAACCCCTTCGATATGATAATGTCAAATTGTCAATTAACAACTTTGACTACAGTCAAAACCGTTTTTCTTAACTGTAATTATAATTTGTTTGCAATGTACGCGATTACTTTTTAGAGTGGATAATTGCTTTATTGCCACTTTTTCTTATAAAACGAAGAAAAATCAGATTATTTTTTCATGATTCTGCAAAAAATCATTTTTAGGAGTGTTGTCAGGGTGCATGGAGTACTGTTAGAACTGCTTTTTTTTTTTTTTATGAAATTGCACTAAAGAAAACCTATGGTTTATGTTATTCCAGCGTTGGACAAATGTATTCTTAAAGAATTTGACAAAAATGTCAAAATATGAAAGTCTCCTTATACCTATTCTATTTTAATCATTTTAGAAGGCTATGATTGAAACAAAAAAAGTCGACTAATCGAATTTAATGTTCATTGATTTTTATGTCGTGTTCATGACCTAAACTTAATCTTGTGGATATTAGAAATAATGGAATCCCCTACAGTTTTGTGAATGGAGATCTTCGAACTATTGAATTTTTATAATTTTGTGTAGAATAAATTTTAAAGTAAAAGTCAACCAAAACAAACTGGTATGACATTACAAACCTGAGACAGAGAGGCCTTTGTAATGGTCTCTGGGTAGACTGTTTCAGAGACCGAAAAATTCAAAATGGGACTTTTGGAACCGTATACTCTTTTTTTATTGACTACTAGGCATGGAAGGGATCAAACCACATCCTTGGAGGAATTGGTCTTTAGACTCTCTACTGATTTCCGGTAGGTGAATGTTTGCTCTGACCTATCAGGAGTGGGGATGCTCATGGGCTGGAGCGGCACGAGCCCGACTGAAGCATGACCCAAATCGGGCTATATATGGGCTGTGTTTTAGCTGTGGGCTGGATTCAGCTACAGTTCCCGGCTCGATACAAAAATATGATGAGCCCTTGGGCATGTAAGGTTCAAGGCCCATTGCAAGAAATTTAGCATAAATATGTATATACAGTTTGCAAATGGTCGGGAGACCTAGTGTTTCGTTTTTGGGTGTTGGCTAATTCATGAGTTGAACAAAACTCTAGGTTTATTGAGTTGTAATTTTCTATTTCTTTTAGAATGGACTGTAACTTTGTCGTCGAAAGAGATGAATGATGCTGTTTGGAGAAAAGTGTTGATAACTCTCAAACCAACTGTTGGAACGGGCAATTTATATACCATTGGAAAGCTTGTTTCGAGTAGATATCGTAGAGCCTAAGATCGCGTTAATCGAAGCTAAAATGAGAAAGTTATGGCCTCGGGAAGACTTCAGAATAATTAGAAAACTGCCATCTGATCAATCGGGTAAAAGAACCGATCAATCGGATAAAGAATAGGTTTCAGATAATAGGTTGCGCAGAAAATTGTTTCAAATAGAGTGCATGTCCGATCGATCGGGCAGTTCATCCGATCGATCAGATGACAAACGAAAACCCTCCAAACCACGTGAAATCCATTTCCTTTTTCAAGTGGGGTTTCCTATTTGAGTCCAAATCATACCCTAACTCTTAGGCACGACCAAGGGCTTATTTAAAGGGGTTTTCTCTCAACCCTAAGACATATATTTCTCATTGTTCTGAGTTGGAAGACCTAATATTGAGAGAATTCTTCTTTAAAAATTCAGTTGAAGAGTTATACTGTAAGAGTTCATCTAGATAGCAGTTTCTTTTACATCCCTTGTAGAAGATTATCTTCTTTCGTAGAGATATGAGGAGTCAAATGGATTTAAATCTGTTGCAATCAATGGTGTGAAGTCATTGAGGCATGTAGCTACACAAGAGGTAACTGCAGTACTTAGGTAATAATTATCTGGGGAGGGATTGTGAGTGTTTGTAATTATGAGATTCATAGTGCTTGGTTGTTGATTCAGTTCGAATCTGTAGTTTTTCACCCAGTTTGGATTTTTCACGTTATATCTAGTGTCATTGTGGTGTGTGCTTTTGCTATTTTATTTCTGTTGCGTGTTATATTGTTTTTGCACAATTGGGCTATTGAGTTGACTAATCTATGAATCTATGATCATCCAAAAAACCTTCACCTAGGCCTATGAGACTAGTTCAAGATGGGCTCATGACAGCTCCAGCCCCCGGCTATGCATGACAGTTTCTATAATATCTCAAAAGGTAATTTCATGAATCTCCCACAGATGGACCCAATCTGTAAACTCTCTAAAATCTAAACTAATCGATTTTTAAGCTTGTTTGGATCCATAAACATCTAAATATCTTCCCTTCATTTCAAACTATTACAAGGTGCAATATTTTGTTGACTCAATACAAAGATGCATATTCATCTCAACCCCTTCAAATTTGGACAATTGCCAACTTATTCAGGGTAGGCCTGATTTATTACAAAGAGACAGTTCAAAGAATCTTGTGCACCGCCTTTCTCTTAATATGCTGGAAATTGTCTAAATTAGGGAAAAGTTGTGGCCTCTAGGAGTCACAACCAAAAGACCCATGCGAACCAAACAAAAGGCAAAGGCACAAACCACAAAGAGCAATTTAGAAGGAAGGAGCTCTAATTACTCTTATTGTCTTCTTACTTCTTTACACTCAAATATAGAAAGCAAATTCACTCAAATGCTCCTAATTTAAAATGCCTTCCTTCCAGAATTTGTATCTTATAATCATTCCTCAATTAGAACTTCTAAAGCCGATCAACTTCTAGAACCTTACAAACAAGCTTTTCTTCAGTGGCTTTGAGAAAATATCTGCAATGTGAGCTTGGCTTAAGCATACAGAGATCAGAAAATTCTTTGCCAAATCATGTAAAACAATATTTCATTTTAATATATTTACGAACTCGCAAAACATATATCTCGTGACTCGACACCCGACCTACCAGTGATAAGGAAACGGCATAACAATAGTTTTATGGTGAGGGCGAGGGTGAGGGCTCGACTACAATTATGACCGCTCAGGAGCGAGGGTGGATATTGATCTCAATACTATTTCTATGAATTTCAGATGACTTTTTTTGTCAATTCTCTTTTCAAGTTTTTTTTTTTAGTACCCCAACCAAGGGGGCCTGGACCCATGATGGCACCCATGTAAGGAAAGAGTGTACATGAGTTGGAAGAGAGCGCACACAAAAAGGGAGCCCACACAAGTGAGAAATTGAAGCAAACCCCAGAATCAAACTCCAGTAGCTGGATGAGATACGTGGTGGCAAACCAAATGACCAACCCCTGGTTCTCAATTTTATTTTTAAGTTAGGACTTTACATCATGCACTTTCATTCAGAGTAACTTTTCATATCTAACTTGTTAACTTGAATGGAACATCTAGAATGACAGATTTTATTGGCATGGTTCTTCAGCATATTGTGTAAATAATGATACTGTATGTGAATGTTATTGCTTTACCATGTTCAATTAGATTTCTGGATGATAAAAGATGTAAGCCATTGGTTTAAAAAAATGCATAATCTAATGTTTGTATGGACTTCACCTTTAAGCATGATTATATTTCATCTGTTTGCAAGATTAACAAAGTGTAGACACCTTTACCAAAAAAAAATAAAAAAAAGAAAGAAAAGAGTATATACATGTCAAATGGGCTGATGAATGGGCCCAGGCCTGAGCTTGAGCCAGGATGGTGACTAGCTAACGGTCAGCTCAAGTATCCATTTTACTCAAATGGGCAGACTGAAGCATCAGCTTGTCTCTAGTTTGCAAGATTGATTGGGAATACATGAGCCCCAAATGGATTCGAAACAGGCTTATGGAATGCTCGACTCCCAGTTTAACCCAGATATTAATGAGCTATAGCCCATGATGCCTAGGACTTGGCTGTGAACGGATCTTAAGCATAAAAAATGAAGTATTGGATGCAATACGACATGATACGTTGGTCATTTTGAAGTGTATGTACATTACAAGAGCTAACAGGCGGCTTCAACAACTCAGCACTTGACACCTGTTGGGAAAATCTGTCGAGTATATAAGCTCTATATGGGCTAACAAGCAGGCCTATGTGCCCATGTAGTCAAATGGCGCCAAGGTTGAAAAAGCCCATTGGGCTTGAATCCCAGTTCCAGTTATAAATGCTCAGGTCCCATCCTTTCTTGCCACATGAGTCTGGCCCAAGTCCAGTATGTTGTCACTCATTTTCCCTGGGAAAATCCTCAAATGGGCACCATTTCGTGAGCACAATCATAGAGCACCTATTTCTACCATCAAGTAGGAGTGTAGGACCCATCTATGATCAATTGAATCCCGTCACACTTACTAGTAAGTCCCAGTGAATTGGCATGGGCCTAGCTTTGATACTCTTCCATAGTTCACGATTAGAATCCTGGAAAAATGAAAAATGATGCGACCTAAAACCATTGAACTTGAGGGTCATACACCAAAGGGTTAGGATGAACTAATGGGGTTGATATTTTATTACACCCATTGGTATCTCATTTGGATCTCGTGGATTGGCACAGCCCTGAAGGGAGTGCTCAGAGAGGATGGCCCTATTCTAGATCATGTCCTTTTTATTTATTTATTTATTTGTTTATTTATTATTTTTTGTACTTGTGGGCATTGCTTTGTAGATTGAGTGTTTATTATGTTATTTATTTATTTATTTTAATTCTTGAGGTTATAGTTAGAATTTTAGAATTTTTAGATAACTGTGGCTTTCTTTATAAATAATTAACCAAATATGTCAATTGTGAAATTAATAGTCCTTACTATGGTGAATCAATGAAGTTCCATCTCATATGTTCAACTCCTAAGGATCAATAATTTTAACATGGTGCTTACCTGAATGCATCACAGTATGGGAAAGAGGGGAATGGAGAGGGAGGGCTAAACACATGTAATATTATAGGTGCTTTCAATATCAGATCTAGCCCTTTGCTTTTAGCTCCTCAAAGTTTAATGATTGTATATCTTTCAAATTTGTTGTGATAAAAGTTAACGATCACTCATATCTAAATTAGCGACAAACTAAGAACATTGCATGTTAGAAAGCCTTTTTTGTGTGTGTGTGTGTGTGTTAAAATAAGCATAAATTAAAAGCACAAAGGAAACACCACCTGCAACAACACATTACAAGGGGTTAGTCGTTCACAGGGGATTGGATTATTCACAAGTGGATCATATGTGTAAACATACAAAGGGATAATCAGTAGAAGGGATGTTTTTTGTCCAGTATATGTAAATCTTCTTATAATTTGCTAACAATGTACTTATGACCTAGAGTGGTTGAAGTGTTTAATCTTTAAAAATGGAATTTGGAGAGCAGTCAAGCTATGCTGCTCCTTTACAAATATATGCATACATAAGAATTTATTTGTTTATCTTATAGATCTTGGCACATGGTTTAGATGATAACTACTACTACTACATATGATGTTAGGTGGTTGCATTTAATTTAAAACATATGATGTTTTAGTACTTTATTTCCTGCACTTTCCTGTTACTGTCTCAACACGCCAGTCGTAACATTTTCGCTTGGCCAAAAAGGCTGTAAACTCCAGAGTTTTGGACAACATGGGGTTGCTCAATTGGTTGGCAACCCCATTTGTCACCTACCTGTCCAAGGCTCCATTCTTAGGCATGCGACTCTTCTTATCTTGTGCAAGCTTATCTTCCTAATTTGTGAGTTCTACTTGTCACTTGTGATGGTTTTTTTGGGTCTGTTGGGTCCCAGCCAAAAAAAAAAAAAAAAAAGCTTCCTAGAGTTTGTGGGATGCTATGAACCGATCAAATAAGATAGAACTTTAAGTGTTTCTTTTTTTTTTTTTGGGTAAAAAAATAGAATTTTAAGTTATTAGCCGGTTGCCCAATATGAGATAACTTTTAAATCTAGTCATCTAAAAAGAACAGGTCTATGAGACATCACTACTTTTCTAATCTATAACATGAAATAATCAAAATAATAGAACAGAGCACTTCATCTGCCGACCGGCCAGGAAGTGTGTGTAGCATGATCCTAGCTTGAGCTGGATCTATTGGTTATTACTTGACCAAGTTGCACTTCTTGTCTTCACAATGGAGCATCCACTTAGCATGTGTATGCATCTCCACTAACAACTTTTTTCTAGTGATAGCAACTCCAAACCCATACACCAACCCAATCTAATCCAATCCAATCCTGACCCACGACTTCAGGGTTTGTTGACACCTTTTTATTTCAAGTTGTGCTTGAATTCGTGGTTCATGCTTTTATTGGATATTTTGGTTGGACAATGTATCCAATTATTGCTGATATCAGTAAGCACTTTTTTTTTTTTTTCCTTATGTTGTGTTCTCTTTTATGATTATCCCTATAATTCTAAATTTTGCTGCTCATTCTTTGAGTAAGCTTTGTTTTGCTAGAAGTTAGGGTTTAGACAGGAATGCGGCACTGTCATTATTAGTGTTGGGGAGCTGATTGTAGGGGTTTGATTTTTGTTGGGTCTAGCAGTGGAGTCGGGCTGCTGTGTTTGTTTTCTTTCTTGCTTTGTGTTGTTAAATGAAATGCAGTTTACTGAAAAGAAAACAGTTTGAACTGTGTTTGGGTTGACAATTTGCCAATCAACAAATCGATTGTGTTTGGGTTGGGTTCATTCTTGATACTTAAATTATCGAGCCAAGGCATTGCAATATACCTGCCAATCCAACCCGATTCAACCTGTTAATTAAATTTGAGTTGGGATTACTAAGTATTAGCACAATAAATGAATACATCAAGCATAGATAGAGCCCACAAAATGCTCAACCGGACTGACCCATAGCTATCCCTATTTTCTTCCCCTCAGGAGAGTGCTATAAACAAATCCTTTCACTGAGTAATGTGATCAAATTCATTGAGAAAAGTAGCTGAGATGGAAGTTCAAAAGATTCTTAAAAAAATAATAATAAAGATTAAATAAAATATTGAAGAACTCCAAAGACTTGTGTTATTTAAAAGTTGGCACACTTTACACATGCGTAGGACCGCATAATTATACTATGCTCTCTTTTATCCTGAGAGGTTTCTCACCACATTAAGTGGTGTACTTTGGCACATCATATTTCTAACCCATTAGGTTGTGAAAAGCCCTTGATGTGCTCCAAGCTTACTGGACTGCACTTACTGAAAATGGCTTGTGACAAATGGGCAGCACAATTCTTCCTACTCAGTTTCTCTCCACCTTCTCTTCCTCTTAACTTGGATGTGAATGTTCAATGGAACTTCAGGTTATTGAGGATTGAACTTCACCCAAAGAGGAACGACTCGGAGCAAAAAAAAAAAAATGCGTGTCGCCAAAAGTGCGCCGGCCGGGTTCCACCTGAGGGGGAGTATTGAGGATTGAACTCCACCCAAAGAGGAATATTAAAAAGTATTTATGCTGTCTCTACTAAAGCCTCGAGGTTTTGGTAGCAATGACTAGCTAAAGACACTTAAGACAGGTCACCATATTTATTCACTCTTCTTTTTTTTTTTTTAATTTTAAATACTTCTTTAAGTAAAGGGTTATTAGTCTTGCTAGCTGCAGATGGATTAGATACTGATCTAAGGTAGATTCTGCTAACTAATCTCTTACAATGCTTGTCTTGTTGATAGATGAACTAGGGCTAGCTTCCATCTCCATTAAATAAGCAATCTCAATGAGTCACAAATAATGTGGAATTTAACCTCCTAGAATCCCTCGTCACTTGACTAGCTGGGAGTTGGGAGTCCTACCTACACATGAGTTTGATGTCGAACGAAACTCTTCATTAAGAGTTTAATCACCCATCACAAGTCTTAATTAGGAGATCACCAAGGTCTGCAACATTTATATTGATCTGACATGGGACCTATGGCAGTCTAAGTCTCTTACCAAAAAGAAAAAAGAAGGTAAGGGATCTTTAGTCGTATTAATTTTATTTTGGGTGTCCTGAGTTGGTAGTGGCTGGTGGGGTGAAGTTCAATCCATCCAACTTATGCGCTTTTTGTTTTAGAGGATTCGTTTTTTTTTTTTTACCCCAAATAATGTGTGGGTTTCCTATCAATAAAAAGATTAAGATGGATAAGGACCGAAATTGACTCACCAAAAGGATGTACTCCAGTAGATTGACCCTAATAAATGAACAAACATGAAAAAAAATAGATAAATAAAGATGCGAATTTGTTCATGGAAAAATTCAGTGATAGTTAATGGTGGGAGGGAGTAAAACTTAACAGACCTGTGTCCCTCCGTTGTCTCGATGAGAACCAACATTTGTTTTGTAATTTTCATTAGTAACTTGACTTCCACATTGCTACAATGAGCACCTTCCACATTGCCACAAGCTCAAGTCATAAGGGTTAGCTTTAACTGCAGACATCTTCGGACAAACTAACACCAAAACCATTATTATCAGTTACTATATTGGTTTTTCATTGATATTTCAGTTTTTTTTTTCTTTTTTTGGCTTTTTTCCTAAATAAAAAATTACAACTATTAAAAGAAACATGAATCAAAAATCGTGGATCGCTAAATGTTCTTGATTGGTGGAATATGTGTACCAAAAGGGATAATCCCTACCATCAGTTGCTCTCAGGCTCCAACTCTAAGACCCATCTTATTGTCATGTGGTGGGGCAATTTGGAAGGCCAGATCAAAATGAATGTAGTGTTAAGGGAGAAGTTTTAAACCCTATGTGGGCATTGTCCCTCGCTAATAAAAATGGCTCGGATTCCAAAACCATTTCTTAGGGTTGAGTGGAGTAAAGTTTTTTTTGAAGAAATAATAAAATATAAATGGCTTGTAATAGTATTTTGTTTTTAATTATTTGTAATATAATCTTTTTGATTGTTTTATTGAAAAGTGAATTTTTTTGTCTTTTAGCGGACAAATGATTTACTTTTTCTACTTTTTTTTTTTTTGAAAAATATGGTGGGAAATTTGAATTAAAGTGCTTTGGTGGGATTTTTTTTTATAGAAACGGGGATTTTGCCTAACTTGACTCTAAGGATAGAGTTGACAAACAAGCCCTCAAGGCCCTTTTGCTATAAATGAGGCTCATTCTGTGTAGGATGCATTCCTTTGCTAGGCTTGGGCAAATAAGCCGATCACTTTTAAGGGATAATGGTTCCTCCCTCTTCCTGAGCTAGAGGTCTTGGTATCGACCACCGGTTCCCCCCTCTTCAGAAACCGAAGGTTGAGTCCACTTATGCTACCACCTAGGATCACAGGGGTTTTATCTAGCTTCTCTCTGGGCCCGGAGGGAATAGTCCAGCCCAAAGGGTTGGATACCCTCCGTTGACAAAAAAAAAAAAAAATAATAATAATAATAAAAATAAGCCGATCCTTTTTATGGTTCTATATATCTTTAGTTGAGTAGCATTTTAATTCTCTTTCTTTTCGGTCGCCAAGGTAGTTTGTCTCTGTTGAAACCCATAGAATCTTAACTTTTCTTACTCATTTGTCAACCTGGTTGTGAGGATTAAGGGTATTTTAATCTGATGGGGCCCATGAATATGATGTATAGGCTGTCTCATTCTCCTCTTCGAATATTTCAAAATACAGTATGCTATCTTTGAGAGGATCCTATAAATAATTAAGCCATCCTCAAAAGAGGACTGATCACTATTGGCAAATGGCCAGCCCAGATATATTCTTCATCCGAGCCATTCACATAGAAATATGTCTGGGACTCTCTGGTGAATGAGTGGACCAAATTTCAATCCAATTGGAATGATATCCACAATTAAAATTGAGTGATATGTGAAAGATAAAATTCAGTGTTCAATCTAAAATTCCCTACTTTTACAAGATGAAACCAACAATATATGTATATTAGTTCTAATGAAGTGAGATTTGAAGGAGTGCATACTGCGATGGGGGAGAGGTTTTGTGGACTAGTTTGGATCATGTAAAAGGTAGGGCCCATCTTGTTCAAAATAAATTGTCCACGTGAAAGCTCCCATGCGGATGCAGGCAGTTAATCATTTCTGTTCATTTTAATATCGCAAGATTCTTATTTTAATGCGAACTGATTAAAAAACACCCACGTTTAGCGTTGCCATATCATCATCAAATTCAACCTAAACCTGTCAAATCATATGGCCTATGTTTTTGTAATTATTTAGCTGTACCTATGTTTTTGTAATTATTTAGTTGTACTATCTTTTCAGCTCGACTCCACGTGAGCCTTATCTCCTTGACCCGTAAAGATGTGCCTAAATTGGGTTTTTATTTCAACCCATAAGTAACAACCGACACTCCTTACCACTCGAGTAAAGAGTTATTTTTGGACTTAAATTAAATTGATATGTGAATATCACACAATAAAAGTGATTTTCAATGTCAAATAAACATAAATGGATAATTTTCGTAAGCACAGCCATTCAAGTCAATGTTTCACAGCTCAAAGTTATAAGACATATTCCGCCGCATAGATTACTTAGAAATTGAATATATAGAAACTTACAATCAAATGAGCTCCACCTAAACCCGAGGAGTATTAGATTAGGTTGGAACAATATGAGGTAGCTATCTACATGGGACCTTAATTTTCTTGGAATTTGAATTAGTAGGGAGATGGGTGGAGAATTCATTCTCATATTTCCTAATTTCAATTTCTATTAAAAGGGTGGTTATTTAATATCCAATTTTAGATATTCAATGTTGATGTTTCATTTTTAACCACCTTTTTTTATAAACTTTATTTTTAACCACTTAATATATAGTGTTAAATTTTTAGGAGTTCAATTACGTTAAACAATTAAGCCTATGCTAAAATGGTATAGTCAACTATATTTAATTTGGTTGAGTCTATTAACTACAATCTTAATTCCTGGATTTTCTTCTGTTTACATGACATGAAAGTGAGTTCTAGGGACAGCCCAATGGTTGGGAGTCCCCATCTCTCTCCACTGCATAGTAATTATTATTTGAGTCTTGGTCTTTTCTCTCGTGTAATTGGTCCTCTCTTCAATTAAACTCAGAGTTCTCTTTCATGTACAAGTGGTCCTCTCTCCAATTAGACACGGAGTTCTCTCTCTTGTGCAAGTGGTCCTTTCTTCAATTAGGCATGGAGTTCACTCCCGCATAACTCTGGTCTCAAACATCCACCACTCAAATACCTTAGCCACCTCAACCCCACTAATCTTACATTTCTCCCCTCCCCCAGCTGTTTCAGATACTGCGCGTCTCAAGCTCATCACATCAGGAATCAGGGGTAATCTACTCTAAATATAAAAAAAACCATTTACTCTCCGATGAATCTTCCATCAAACACATGATCAGTACATGTTTTTATGTAAACACTTACATTATCAATCTCACAGCGGCCGACATGATTGATTGAGCCTAGGATGCACAAATACTTTAAAGTGGGCAATATATATATATATATATATATATATGGATAATATTCATATACATCCATCCCTCACTATTTTTGATGAGGACACCCCTTTTGGGGAAGGTTTCAAGTACAAAAGTACACTTTGTACCTCACACAAAGTACATTTTTATACTTGAAACTTCCCCAAAACGGATATCCCTCACCAAAAATATTGAGGGATGGATGCATATGAAGATCCATATATATATATATATATATATATATATATATATATATATATAAATTCTTATATCCTATGGCGTGTACCTACCATGTCCTTGTCATAACTGGACGTCATAATTTCAGCAGCTACTTTTTCTTTAAATTAGATCAATATGGTTATGGTACAATGATAATGTGCTATTTGAACACTCACTGATGGATTTACAGAGATGGATTTGCAGCACCGGAATCAGAGAATCTCTGATTCCCACCCATTGATAATCTTAACTTACACAACAGGACCTCGTACCCTGCTGAAATTCATGTAAGGGAAAATGACCCCCCACTACTCCTGTGAAAGTGAAACAGATGCACACACTCCCAATACCACCAAAAGAAAAAAAAAACAGGGATCACATGACCTTGAAACGTCAGTCCAAACCACATGGCCCCTTCTTTTCTGTCTGCTTGAAAAATTGTTTAGCTATGAATTGACTGCACAGTATCCGGATTCTGTCCCAGCAGTCCTCAGAAGAGGGGTGATAAATAGAGCACATATTGACTGGATAATGAAGTCTCAACCACTACTTTTCTGCTCCCCTTGCCAGGTCCACATGTCCAATCTAACCTCTAAGAGGACTGTAATTGAAATAATTGAATCCTCAGTAGCTGGCAAATGATCTCCGGCTACCAAAAAAACACAGTCAATTAATCATGATAACAGCCACCCACTAACCAACCAGTTCAGATCCTCGATGGTAAGACCTCATTATTCCCTGAGCCTCAGCGTCAGCCCTATAAATTCGTCAGTGGGCCACACCTGTGAAACCCACACCACTCTGGAATCTGGATCACTGTCTTTTAAGTCCTATGTAATAAAGCCCAAAGCAAATTTTGTCTGCAGCTGTAGTTGAGCCCACAGTGGTTTTTACTCTCTTTTTTTTTTTCCCTTTTTTTCTTTTTCTTAAATTTTGTGTCTTACACCTAACTAATCTGATAAGCCAACAGTGGTTTTGAACTGCTTGGATTTTAGAGGACCCATAGATTGTCTTGTAGGGTTGGGTCTGGACTCAGAATCAGGAATCCAGATTCAGTGAAATGAGGTAGAAGAAGGCCAGCATATCACTGATATTGAGATACTGTTTAGTATTTACAACAAACAACTCATTTTTTTTTTCCTTTTCTTGGCGTGCAATTGTAGTTCCTGGTACTTATGTCACTGTATCAATCAAACATCTGGTAATCAATTGCCACAAAAGTTTGTTGATTACTTTGGAAGGATTTTCATTCAAAGATTCTGAATCAAGAATAACAACCATCACATAATGATTATGTATAACCTTGAAATTAGGTAATAAAGTATTATACTTTAAACTATAATAATAAAAGAAGGCATGGTGATTCTAATTAGTTCAGGGACATGACTGCAATTTGGTGCTTTAGTTTGGGTTAGAGTAACTCGGGTCAAACACCCAGTTTATTATAAATTAGTAAAGGGAAGTTTTAGCCTTTTATAAGAATTATCTGAATTGTCAGGAAACTTTGACCACATTGTTGTAGTAGCATCGGTTCTTGCAGGTAAAAACCAAAAAAGGTTCATTATCTTGTTAGCATTGGAAAAGATGATGCCTCCACTAATGAAAAAGAAATCACCAGGACCACAGACAGGTCAGTCATATATTTTTCATATTGTGGATTGTAAGTCTCCTTTTGATAAGTTTTGCTTGTATTCCTAAAACTCTAAAATGAGTGCTAAGTTGGGTCAGCTCTAAAATGTTTTGGTGGTTGATGTTCCTTCTGTCTGCCTGGTGGGTCCTCCTTTTGTTTCTCTTGTGCTTTGGGTTTAATGAAGTTTCTTTATCACTAAAAAATAAAATATTAAGAAAAAAACATAAAGATAGAGATGGTTTTTGTGACTTTTCCTTATATATGTATAAGACTTCTTAGCAAGTGTTTTAAAACATGTGTACTACTACTACTTCACATAGACATCTCTTCTTATCCAGAATTTTATGAGGTTGAAACTTAGGGAGTATTTAGAAACTCTAAAAATAAACTCTTCTTTTATCATTTAGAAGTTATTTACCTATTAAAGTGTTTGTTAAACCTCTAGCTTCATTTTTATATTTTTAAAGCTTATTTTCAAATTAGAGTTTTTGCCTCTAAAAAAGATTAGCCAAGGGGATTGCCTTTTTTAGCTAAAGTAGATGGAGGATGACAATGCAAATTTACAAATCTTGAATGAAAACGATATCAGAAAATCTTCAAAATGACAAAATGGAAGGTTTTCCATTGTAATTTTTTTTTAAAAAAGTGGTCCCTAGTTACCACAATTTCTAAAAGTAGGCTCAATTACCTCATAAAATAAGAGCTTTTTTCTAAAATTTTACCAAACATACTTATTGTAAATTAGAATTTAGAAATTAGAGCTTTGGTTTTAAACCTTAATCTTATTAGCTCTTATTAATTGGACTAGAGTTTTCAAACAACCCTTTAGAAGTTGTCCGAGCCCATTGCTATAATCCATCATAGTTTAGGAAGTCGAGTAATGAACTGGAGGTCCTGATTTCCAAAACGTTTGGAGCCTTGCCCAATATACAACATTAGTGGGTGGTGTTGTGTATCCGGTGCTTTACCAATGATCAACCATAAGAGGTTACTCGTAAGTAAAAATAAAAGTAAAAAAATGTGAATGTATGCAGGTGGCAGAACCTGAAATTTGAAAGAACCCCATACTTTTAATGAAGATTTCATCACACACACATTTGATATTTATCTGTAAGCTGTTACATCATCAATCTGACAGAGGCCAACATTGCTGATTGGAGTGAACTTTTTCTTGATATTAGAATAATATGGTACAATGATATTGTGCGATTTGAACACCAAAGGTGATGGATTTACACTAATGTAATCAGAGAATCTCCGAGTCCTTCCCAGTGAGAAATCTGAACTTCTACATCACACTAGCTCCTACGCAGCTGGAATCAAGTGAAGGAACATGACCCCCCTACTATTCTTGTGAAATTGGAACACACACCCCATCTAAAACCACAAGAAGAAAGAAAACAAAAAAAAAAAAAAAAAAAAGAGTTGTTAGATGGCATTCAAACGTGATTTAACCCTCTGCCAGATCTGCTCAAGATGGTGCCCTGTGTCCGGTGGATGTGCCTCCATCCTAGGCCTCTCGGGCACCACCCACCGTCCATCAACGGACCTCACCATCCCCTTGTTGTGATCCTGCCTCCAATTTGGTGGCACCCCAAAGTCATCCTTCAATATGTCACAGCTCTTGTTCACCAATGCAATGTCCCTCTTATTAACCAAGCAGAACCTCCTCCCCTTCCCATGGAACCCATCCAACAAGTGCAGGTGCACCTCCAAATTGTGTAGTGCACCCAAATCATTACCCCCCTTCAAAAAAGGAGAGTGTGTATGGTCCAAGGCCAGCTCCACCCCCACATGAGCATAACTCCAAGGGAACTTGATCAACTCCTCCACATACTTCTGATACTGAAATTTCTCATTTGTGATGATCCCAGGCACCATGGGCACCTTATCATGGACGTTGATCACCCTCAAAACCTTCACATCAAGCTCTTCGCACCGTTCCTTGAACTTGAGATTCCCCACGCGTGGCCCAGAGAAGGAGTAGACCGTGATGGGGATCTTCCTCTCTCCATCCTCACCATCCAAAACGTTCAGTTTCATCTCTGCCAAATCATAAGCGCTGATCAACGCCAACGCGGCGCCGAGGCTGTGGCCTGTGATGGTGATGCTTAACTCCTCACCCTTGTATCTCTCCACCAACCGTTTGATCTCTGCCAAAATCTGTTCCCGAGCAGAGAAAGCACAGTAATTGCACTTGTGCTCCTTCTCAGTGTATAGATCAAAGAACCCAGACTCGATTTTTATGTTGGGGTCTTCTCCAAATGATGCAGGTCGAAGGATGTCTTTGAGGTCATGTATCCATTCCAAGTATGTGACTGTCCCTCTCCATGCTACTACGATATCGCGCCTTCCTAACCGATCTATCTCGTCTGGGTCGGTGGCAACCGCTACATAGCCCATCCAGTTCGCGTGCTGGCTCCAAACATTGCTCATTTTGGACTTTTGGAAGAAGTTTGGCAGGTTGATGTTGGAAGTTGCATACAAGTACCTGTAATAAGAATAGTTAAGAAGAAGTTTTAGCACTAAATCTCATTGAGAATTGTTTGGCTATCTATAGTTTTCGATTAAGAAAGAACTCATCCTCATCATCATAACCTGCTTATTTGGTAACCGCGTTCTTCCATGTCCAACTTTTCGAAGAAGTGGGAGCCCAAGTACTTGCAGGTGCCACAATATTTTGAGAAGGGGTCGAAGTCGAATGCATCATAGCAGGCTTGAGCTAACTCTCCATAGCGAATGATCTCGTTGCGAAGAACAGGGTTCAAGGGGTCTAACAAGCCTTCCCAATTGTTACACCCGTTGATCTCCCTCCAGAATTCTGATAGGAACTTCTCCTCTGTCTGATCATTTGCTATGGTGGGCCTGAAGCTTGTGATAGACGCGCATCGGGGGAGGAAAGACACCCTCTTCTTGCTCTGAAACATGGGTTGTGTTCTAATGAAGAGAGCGTTGGTTGAGCTTGGTTTGCACGAGGGTGATGATGTGGTTCTCACAGAGAGAACATGAAAGAAGGCTAGAGACGATGCCATGGACTCTCAACTGTAATTTCTGGTGTGTGTCAATGGTTTCTGGCAATATTATTGAGTTGGGTCTGTAGCGAGAGTGACAAGGGCCGGTGGTGTTGGGAAATTGGACGGGTCGGATGGTTTATTTAAAAGGGCAAGAGAGACGTATTAACAACTGCGTTTGGATGGTTGTGAACTTTTGTGTGTTGTGAAATGAATGGGTGTGTTTTCCCATGTGTTTTTTTTTTTTTTTTTGGTGGGTGTGCGTGTGGATGAGGAAATATTGAATGAGGTTCCTGTGATTGGTTACAGTTTTTGGGGGTGGGTTTTGGGGAATGGTTTTCCCATGAAGATGACTCTGGTTGATGTGGGTTTACTCATCCACATATGTTGTTAGGGTGTGCCCTACTTTCTGTGGGTCATGGTTAAGAAATTTTGAAAGTGGGAAGATCATGGAGCTACAATTGGTGGTTTTCACTGTTCAAATCTGTTATACAATAGTTGATTATAATTTACTTTTTAAATTTAAATTTATTTTAGTTTTAATGATCTTTTTAATAAAAGCCTTAATGAGATATCAGGGGTGGTGTGATTGGAATTATAGCGCATTTATCAGGTTGGATCAGTTTCATGTCTAAGTTGGCTGGTAAAAAAGTAGTATCATTGATCAGTGGTTTGTAGCATCAGCCCTTGTACCACTTCACCAATATAGGAGAAAAACGGATTTGATGTAATGCATAGTTAAGGGAACAATCAAGCACAGGAAAATAGTAAGCAAGAATATATATATATATATATATATATATATATATATATAAAATACTTTATTTTCTGGACTTTTAAAAACTTGCATCAATCCAAGAAAAGCAAGAAGAGGTTTTTCTCCTTCAAAAATAAATGTTTTCACACACCGCTCCCCCCCCCTAAAAAATTCCTATAACATAAAATATGGGAAACTTCAAATAAGGCCTTAATTTCTTGTCTTATTTCAAAAAAAGACACAAATTTCAAAAACTTTCGAATTAGTCCCTAAGCTTTTCAGTAAGTTTTCAATTAAGGACATTCGGTCATTTAAAGGTATTTTCTAACGACTTTTTTTCTCGATTTTTTTAAAAATGCCCAAATTACCCTTCATTTAAAGCCATGACATGGTTGGTTTCGACAACCATTACATGTAGACGATTGTGTGGGGACGTTGGTTGTCCTTGATCACAGTAAGGACACATGTGAAGAAAATGAGGAGAATATAGAGAAAGTGAATGGGGATTTTATTTTAATGAAGGGTAAGTATTTTTTAAAAATCGAGAGAAAAAGTTTCGAAAAATAGCTTTAAATGGACAGACGTCCTTAATTGAGAACTTATTGAAAAACTAAGGGACTAATTTGAGAAGTTTTGAGACTTGTGTCCTTTTTTAAAATAAGACAAAGAACTAAGGCCTTATTTGAAATTCTCCCTATAAAATATCTCCCACCGCTTGCCCTTCTTGAAGGAGAGTGTGCTAGTTGAGAAGAAGAGCCTTGGTGGTGATAATGGTATGGCTTATGATAATGGTAGTGGTGGTGGTGGTGGTGTTAATGGTGACCATGATGGTGATGGTAACGGTGGTCATGCTGCTGACAAGTCAATGATGGTGATGATGATTATAGCTGCAGTAGTGGATTCAACAATTGAGGTGGTGGCGGCGGCGACGGTGGCGGTGGTAGCGTTTGTGGCAGTGGCAACAGCAATCCGAAGATGAGAATAATGGCACTTTGATGGCATTGTTAAAGGAGTGGTTTTTATGATCATGGTGGCGGCAGTGATGATAATTGTGGTGGTGATGGTGATTGTGATGATAATGATGGCGGTGATGATGATTATATCCCACCTTTTTATATCACTAAGAAGAGTTTTAATCCAATAGATTTATTCCTAATATGAGATTGGTGATTTGTACGCAAGTGATTTGAGTATTTTTCTTATTTCATTAAATATTTTAGATGTGATCAATCTTATGATGGGTAATTGACTAATTAGAGTGAGGTTTTTCTTAAATTAAGCACACATTTTAGGCATGATCAATCTTATGGCAAGGCATAAACTAAATAGAGTAAGATTTCCCTATTGATAGAACAACATGAAAAAGTGGATTAGTAGTTTGGATTTCAAAGGTGAGCCCCATTGATAAATTTGAAGCAATGAGTTATGTAAAAATAAAGTACACAAATTTATTAATTAACTAATAATACACCCTAGGTATTCTGATCATGAACTTTTGAAATGTAATTATGTTCGAACATTTTTGACATATACTATGATCTTCATCAACTGCCGAGCTACTCTTTTCCCCAAAAAAAAAAAACTACCAAGCTAACTCATTTTTAAACCTTGTACCTATCACATCCTAGTTCCGACACACCCTGGCCTAGGGTAATCCCTGAGGTGAGACACACGTACTCCTATGATGTTGTTCCTGTCTCGAACCAAATACAACACACGAATGAAAGAAAAACAACTTTCCACATGTGAGTTGAAACTCACTAGAACATATCAATAGCAATTAATCATAACATAAGCTGTAATTCATTTATGTGAGGGTATCAATTCTCATCTAGTCCAATTAATATTTCAAGTTTAATATAAAAGAATTATACAATTATATACATTATTTTACAAAAGAGAGGGTCTATAAAAAAACCTTATACAAACACTACAAAAAATATAACAAAAGAATAACCACAACTAAGCATGGCCCACACAAAATGGGGCTAGTGACACACTATAAAAGCTCTAAAATAGGGTCGTCACGCACTCCGAGGGAGACAACTAAGCGGTTCCAGGCTCTTACCACTCTTCTAATCCTGAAGGTACCTCATGGGTAACCTTCTCTCCCTCCTTGGCCTCCTTAAGACGGAGAGCTGCACATCGACTGTGACACCAAGAGTAATATCATCAATACGACGATCTAGCAAGTATAGGCAATAATAAAGAAATACATAGTGTATCAAATTGAATTAAAAGACGATTAAGGTTAACAAATGTCAATGAGAAGTATTATCTAGGCAAATTGTGCGTAAATCAAATAATTTATGCTTGTGAATCAAATATGATGAAAATATACTAATTGGCTACTACCTTAAGCTCAACTCTCAAAAGAGAGCAAATCTAGTTGGAATGTCACCAGCGGTCCAGCCTAGCTACCCGGGTCTGGAGTTCCGATGCTCCAGATGACTTACTGCAAAAGTCTCAAATAACTAAACCAAGTTCAATCCCGTCGAGTATCACAGGGTCGAAGCTAAGTAGTGCCGACTCGATCGAATCAAATACTAATCGAATAATGATTGGATTTGAGTAAGTTTGTATTCATTTGTTCGCAATCAAATCAAATAGTAATCATATATCACGAATATTTACTCAATCCCACATTTCCAATAAATGCCGAATCGGATATACAATACTGAAGTTACGAATTGGATGTAAACAATCGGACCTCAAAGAATACTAATAATGCAACAAATCTACTAGCTCGAAATTGATATCAATAATGAAATTGTGCTCTAATATGAAATGCAAGAATTTAAGGGAATCAGGATATTTCTTATGAACCAATACTAGACTACTGTTTTTAGTCCTTCACCGTCCAATATAAGGTAGATTGGGAAGGGAAGGTCAACGTCGTACTACCTTGTTAGGTGTCACTATTTATGAGAAATACGTTGAATTTCTAAACTAACCCTCATGGTATAGTGTTAGACTAATGAATGTCCATTGGACCAATTAATAGAGTTAACAGTTCCATTTTTAAGGTCATAAGATCTCAAAGGTTCCTAAATTCCTATGGAAGTAAGGGTAAGCACCATAATTATCTATTAGAGAGAATTATGGAGGTTTATGATAGATTAAGAGCAATAATTCACCCTAAAAATTGGGTAAGAGATGACCAGGTTTCAACTCCAGGTTCGCTCGTGCATACCCAAATTCGCTCGAACGGACCCATCCAGAGAAGTATTCACTCGGGCAGTCTCTTTTGATCGCTCGAATGAATGCTTCAGATAGAGGTTCGCTCGAGCGAATGCTCCAGTTCCCTCGAGCGAACGCTCCAGAATTCCAGATTTTGGAATTCTCATTGTTTCTTCTTCCCATCCATTTTCAACTTCCTTCCACTTCACATCTGCACAAATGGAGCCTTCTTGCTCCTATTTACATAGCATACAATCTCCTCTATCTAATTTCATCCATTAATCCCATAAGCACGCTAATCCATTCATTTATTAAGAAGTAAAATCATTGAAAAATAACTTCATTGGAGTCAAATGGTAATTAAACAAAATGTAAACCCAAATTTATGCTTATACTTGCCTCAATAAAGAGCTTTCCACTCCTTTCTTCACCACTTGACTCAAAGAAACCCAAAACCCCCAATTTATCAAACCCTAATCACAAAATTATAGAAAAAGGAAATGAATATACATGTATGATTGTCCAAGAGTCTATTGACTCTAATGCAACTCCACAAACACAAAAGAAGATGTTTTGGCTCTTACCTCAACAAAGAATTCCAATGTGGGAAAGGTAGGAGATGGTGGGAATGGTTCTTGCCAACAATGAAGAGAGGAAGATGAAGATGATGAAGGTGAGTTTCCTCCTAGTTCCCAAGGCACTCACCACAAGCCTTCTTGATGATGGAGAAGGAGGGAAGATGGAGAGAGGAGAAGAAGTAGAGTAGAGAGGAAAAGAGAATTGGAAAAGGAATGAAATGAATGGGATAAGGCTATATATATATGGACTAGGGGTATCATTTTTACAATAAGGTCCACTAAGTCAGCATATTTTCATTTTGAGTCAAATGATGGCTCACTCACTTAATAGTTGGTCAAATGAAGTAGGGTCTAATATGAAAATCGACGTGCTCGTCAAAATACACGCGATGATACCGAAATGACATGCAAATGATGCAAAATGTGAAAATCGATAATTACGAAAAAGCCCTTGACTCTACCCAACCGAGTCAAGTCTGCTCCAACTCACCTATTCAAGGTTCAAGACTCCACTAACCCAGTCTATAGGGGTCAATTGACCCTAATTATCATACTCAGTAAATAAACACAATTAATTTAGTTAAGATATATTTAATTAACACAAATCAAGGTTAAATTGGGTCGGGGTTTAACAGTACCATTATTTAGAAACTACGAGGTAAAAAAATATATTATAATATTATCCCATTATTCTATCCTATATAATTTTGTGCTGGCCTAAATTTGTAGATATTTTGACATGCACATATCTAAATGGGCCCCAACCTAATTATTCAGAGTCCAGATCCTTCGTGAGTTAGAAACACACAACATGCACAAAGGAATTGAAGTAACATTCCATGGTAGATCTCATGTATTAAAAATCTAAAACTGTTATAAGATATGGATCTTGGGTGGATGCCCACTTAAGATGAGTTAGGGTTTCTATCTTATGAGACTACTTTGCCTATAAATAGGCACCTCCCTATTGTATTTGGACATATAATGAGATAACAGAAAACTCTCTTTCTTCTCCATCTAATATTCTCTCTTGGTCTCTCTCCTTTTTATAACACGTTATCAGCACGAAAAGCTAAAAAAAGAAACAGTTTCATCGTAGGATGCTCTCACATAAACCGTGAGGAAAGAAGACGAACGAACCCATCTGTGGCAGCAGTTCTCGATTTGTGTGGGTTGCAACCATCTGTGTGCTGTTGATTTCTGTGAGGAAAGAAGACATACGAACCCATCTGTGTGCTGTTGATTTTTTTTTCTTTTCATCATCATCTCTCTCTTTGCAATCATCATCATCATATTTCTTTGCAACCTCGGGACGAACGCCATATTCCTTTTGTGTGCATTGCAAGCAGCAAGTACTGTTCTGAATTTTTTTTTTCTTCCTTCCGCCTCGGGACGTGCGCTAACAGACAACGCCAAGACATAACAGAGAAGTGAAAAACGTTGTTGCTCCAAGTGCGGTCCCGTTTATTCGGTCAATAGAATTTTTGACCCAACGTAATTTCCTCATTTGACTTCTGATCGACGAACGGATTGGTTCTACGGATTCGCGGCGAAAAGCATTACTTAATAGACGCAACGGATCAATATTTCAACGGTCATAAAATTTTCCCTAAACTACGATCAGCTAAGTGGTATCCAAACCATAATTCAAATCCAGTCTATTAGAATGCATAAAATTAGTTTATGATATTTATTTACAATAAGTATAGTGTTTTGGTTACTGTTCATCTTCTTGTATGATTTTTCTTTTATTAATACTATGAATGGAACCAGAAGTTCTAAATTTGAACCTGAAGTTCACTGATCTATGGACCAAAAATCTTAGAAGTTAGAACACTGATATGAACCTGCAGATTCATATCCATAAAATTATAAAGCCATGAAATTAAACCTGAAGTTTTGATAGAACTTGAAGTTCTGATCATTTGTTAGAACCAGAAGTTCTTAAATTAAGCCCGAAGTCTTGACAAAACCTGCAGTTCTGATTCTCAAAGTTATGAACCTGAAGTTCTAAATCAAGCCTGAAGTCCTGACAGAACCAGCAGTTCTGATTCTCAAAGTTATGAACCTGAAGTTCTAAATCAAGCCTGAAGTCCTGACAGAACCAGCAGTTCTGATTCTCAAAGTTGTGAACCTGATGTTCTAACTCTTATTTGGCAAAATTTCTTTTAAATCCGTTCCTTGATTACTTTTAATGTTAGAATTTAAATCAGGTATGGATCATGGAACTGAGGACAATCTATGTTTGGTAGATAGTGCCACAACACACACCATTCTAAAAAAAAAAAAATCAGAAATTTTTCTCAGAATTGATGCTCATTCCACGACAGGTATCCACCATAGCTGGACCTGTAAAGATAATTGAAGGCTCCGGAAGAGCCCATATGATGTTACCTAATGATACCCATCTATTCATTAAAGATGCTTTGTTCTCAAAAAGTTCCCGAAGAAACTTGATTAGTTTCAAAGACATCAGAATGAATGGGTACCACATTGAGACTGTAAGTGAAGGTAACAAGGAATACTTATGCATCCTTACTAGTATTGGAAGCCAGAAGCAAATACTAGAAAAACTAAGTGCACTCTCTTCAGGGTTATATTACACGACAATCTCCAATGTTGAATCCCATTCTGTTATGAGCAAAACAACAAAGTGGAGCCCGAAGCTCAGTGATCCTAAGGCCTTACAGCTTTGGCATGATAGGTTAGGTCACCCTGGGGCTACTATGTTGAGAAAACTCATAGATAACTCTTTTGGGCATTCCTTAGAGAACCATCAATTGACCATACCTAGTGGGTACTTATGTATCCCATGTTCACAAGGTAAATTGATCACCCGACCCTCTCTTACTAAAGTTGCATACGAATCCCCATCCTTTTTACAAAGGATACAGGGTGATATTTGTGGACCCATTAATCCCCCTAGTGGACCTTTTAAGTATTTTATGGTCTTGATCGATGCCTCCACCCGTTGGTCGGATGTTTGCCTACTTTCAACTAGGAACGTAGCATTTGCCCGCCTATTAACTCAAATTATTAAACTGAGGGCTCACTTCCCTAATTATCCCATTAAGTCTATAAAACTTGATAATGCAGGCGAATTTACATCACAGGTTTTTGATGATTTCTGTTCGTCTATAGGAATTGTAGTCGAACATCCTGTCCCCCATGTCCACACCCAGAATGGCTTAGCTGAATCCATGATCAAGCGCATCCAACTTATTTTTAGGACTCTGCTGATGCAGTCCAACTTACCGGTTAGTACTTGGGGACATGCTGTGTTGCATGCAGCAATGTTAATTCGACTTCGGCCCACGGCCTATCATCAATATTCTCCTGCACAACTTATATCAGGACATCAACCCAATATTTTTCACTTGCGCAAGTTTGGTTATGCAGTTCAAGTCCCAATACCACCCCCTAAGTGTACTAAAATGGGACCACAACGTAGATTGGGAATATATGTAGGTTATGACTCTCCTTCGATTATTCGATATTTAGAACCAAGGACAGGAGATGTCTTCACTGCTCGTTTTCCCGATTGTCAATTTGATGAGACAATCTTTCCGCCGTTAGGGGGAGGTAAGATAGTTCCTGAAGAACGTATTGTTCCTGTAGAACAAACCGTTCCTGAAGAACGGCGAGAATTAACATGGAATACTTCCACTTTGTCTCATCTGGATCCTCGAACTTCACAATGTGAGAATGAAGTACGGAGAATTGTGCACTTGTAAGAAATTGCAAACAAATTGCCTGATGCATTTAACGATGCAGCAAAAGTGACGAAGTCACATGTGCCAGCTATGAATGCACCTGCCAGGATTAATGTCCCTGTAGGACAAAGTCAAAATACGGCAGCAAAAGAATCTGCGATACGCCAGAAGCGTGGCAGACCTATAGGTTCAAAGGACTCAGCTCCGCGGAAAAGGAGAAATGAGCAATCATCATCATACCCTCTCGAAGAGGCACGTAACGCTCCTGAAGAGGTTCCTCCCGAAGAGGCACATAATGCTCCTGAAGAGGTTATGGAAAAGTCCGTTCTCTCTAGAATAATGAAAGTCCCTGATGAGACTTTGGAAGCCCTTGAAGAGGCACCGGTACCAGAAAATGAAGAGATCTCTATACTTTACAATTATTCAAGAGAGCGATGGATGAGAAATGAGATTATCATCGATGACGCATTTGCATATGCGGTAGCTACACAAATATCAAAGGAAAATGATGATGATGATTGGGATACAGAACCGCGTTCTATAAATGAATGTCGACAAAGAAAGGATTGGCCACAATGGGAAAATGCCATCAAAATAGAGTTAGAGTCTCTTAACAAACGTGGTGTGTTCGGACCTATAGTACAAACCCCAAAAGATGTTAACCCTGTAGGTTACAAGTGGGTGTTTGTAAGAAAAAGGAATGAGCTGAATGAAATTACTAGATATAAGGCACGATTAGTGGCACAAGATTTCCTGCAGAAACCTGGGATTGATTATGAGGAAACATACTCCCCTGTTATGGATATAACGACATTCAGATATTTGATAAGTTTAGCAGTTTCTTAAAATCTAGAAATGAGACTTATGGATGTTGTAACTGCTTACTTGTATGGGGACTTAGACACAGAAATTCATATGAAAATCCCGGAAGGATTTCCTTTGCCTGAAGCAAAGCCAAGGAGTACGTACTCAATCCAATTAAGGCGATCATTGTACGGCCTGAAGCAATCCAGAAGAATGTGGTACAATCGTCTTAGTGAATACTTGTCTAAAAGGGGGTATGCAAACGATCCCATTTGCCCGTGTCTATTTATAAAGAAATTCTCGAAGGGATTTGCAGTATTAGCAGTTTATGTGGATGACATAAATTTGATAGGGACTCCAGAAGAGCTCGAAGAAACTGCAGATTATTTAAAGAAAGAGTTTGAAATGAAAGACCTTGGAAAAAAGAGATTTTGTCTCGGCTTGCAAATCGAGAGAAATTCTAATGGGATGTTGGTCCATCAATCTAATTATACCGAGAAGGTTTTAAAACGATTTGGTATGGACAAGGCACATCCATTAAGCACCCCTATGGTTGTCCGGTCTCTTGATATAAAGAAAGATCCATACCGTCCCATCGAGGAAAATGAAAAGGTTTTGGGTCCCGAAGTACCATACTTAAGTGCTATTGGAGCCTTGATGTACTTGGTACAATGCACTAGACCAGATATTGCATTTTCTGTGAATCTACTTGCCAGGTATAGCTACGCACCAACTCAAAAGCACTGGATTGGTATAAAACACATCCTACGATATCTGCGTGGAACAACTGATTTGGGAATATTTTATGCTTACGATCATAAAGATTTCAGTTTAATAGGATATGCAGATTCAGGTTATCTCTCTGATCCTCATAAGGGTCGATCACAGACAGGTTATGTGTTTCTAAATTGTAATACCACCATTTCTTGGCGTTCTACTAAACAGACTTTGGTAGCTACTTCCTCCAACCATGCTGAAATTTTGGCTCTTTATGAAGCCAGTAGGGAATGTGTGTGGCTAAAATCTTTGATTCAGCATGTTCGTAGTTCTTGTCAATTACCTTCTATTGCAGGTATCTCGAATATTATCTATGAAGATAATGAAGCATGTATAAGACAGATTCGAGAAGGTTTCATTAAAGGAGATAAGACTAAGCATATAGCACCGAAGTTCTTCTTCACTCATGAACTTCATAAGAACAATGAAATTGAAGTCAAGCAAGTTTGTTCGAGTAACAACCTGGCTGATCTGTTTGCCAAATCTTTGCCCAAATCAGTATTCCAGAAGTTTGTATATGAGATTGGCATGCGTAGAGTTCACCATCAAACTATGTAACTGGTTGCTATCATCAGGGGGAGTGGTTTATTAGGGAGCATCCTGAAGTATGCTACCCATGGACATTTGTGCGCTGTACTCTTTTTCCTTCTCTAGGTTTTATCCCACTGGGTTTTCCTAGTTAAGGTTTTAATGAGGCAGCATTAATGCATGTCCAACACCGGTTCAATGATCTTGAAGAATGTTGTACTCTTTTTCCCTTCGCTTTGGTTTTCTCCCACTGGGTTTTTCCTTAGCAAGGTTTTTAATGAGGCAACTGTCATTGAATGGTGGTCATCCAAGGGGGAGTGTTATAAGATATGGATCTTGGGTGGATGCCCACTTAAGATGAGTTAGGGTTTCTATCTTATGAGACTACTTTGCCTATAAATAGGCACCTCCCTATTGTATTTGGACATATAATGAGATAACAGAAAACTCTCTTTCTTCTCCATCTAATATTCTCTCTTGGTCTCTCTCCTTTTTATAACAAAAACCTCCTAAATAATACTCTCATCTTGTATGGAATATGTGGCCAACCTTCACTCTTGTGACAGTATGTCGCTCCGAAAACTAAGAATCATTATTTGATTATACGCTCAGCCTTGACTTTATAAATCACATGCTCAATTTTATGTTGAGTCGACAAACTATTGGTGGTGTAGGATTTAGCCATTTCTCATGTTGAAAAAAAAAAATTTAAGTGTTTATTGTAGGGCAAAGTTTAGATTTATAATAGATAAGCTCCGAGGAGAGAGGTACACTTACAATTCCTTGTGCATCTAAAGAGCCTCAGCGTCGAAGGGTCTAGGTCCATTCAATAATTTAGCCCGAAATGTCATCTCAAATATCATTTGACAATGAAGAGTCAATCTAAACTTTGAACTAGCTGATTGTGTTTGGGGTACTGTTAACCAAATTTATTACGGTTGATGAGCATGGGTGGAACTTGGTGGCTGATGCTTTTTGCTTTTGTCTTGTGACTTGTCTCTCTGCTTATCTGTCTAGTTTACCAACTATCATATCTTTTGCTGTTCACTACAGATTTAGAGAGAGAGAAATATCTTGTTCCACCGAGATTCTTAGGTCTAGAATCTTCATGACTTTAATAGGGTAAAGTATGAGATCTAAAACAAATGCAGCAAACTTTTTTTAAATTCTCACAGGTGGTTTATATTGAATTCGGATATGGGCAAACTCATCTACTTGGGCCGTGTTCTAGATTAATCCTACGGGCTGTTTTCCAAAAGTTTTATAAATATTTCATTCAATCAGCTTTAACACTTTTTCTATCTTTTTTAGTAAGATAACAAAAAAGTGACTTTTCGAACTAAAAAATAAACATGAATGTATAAAGCAATTAGATACCTTTCCGTGACAAGTACGCCCATAAGTTTTTATAATATGACAAGTTTGTCTCCACTGTTTTTACGTTATAACTATGAGTTTGAGTTTTTTTTAGAATACTTTCTGCTTGTGACAGTTTCTACAAACTGACAAAAAAAAATTTTAATTGGAAGAGATATATCTAATAGTTTATTTGTAAAATGATATATTTAAATCAACTTTATTTCAAATTGGTCTAAATTTAATCATCTCTGTTTCAATCGTATCACAGTTCCCCCAACATCACCTCCTTTTATAATCAATTCGGAATGAGAATGGAAACCAAGTGGTCTGCATCCAATAATCCAAAGGTCTGATGTGATATCCCTGGTGTGGCTTCAACCCTTTTTATTTCCTCTCCTCAAAAGTACTGGATTTAGCATTTAAAAGGCGCACTCCATCTGCATTGTCTGCACTCTACAGTAGCTAGTAGGGTCTTATCAGGGGTGGCAATGGCTTGGGTCATGTTGAGTGCATAAAGGTAACATGTACTGGTAAATTTAAGCCCAACCAATTTTTTGATCATATTTACAATATCAAACCAAACTTACCAGTAAAGATTAAAGATCAATTTCGCCCTTTTGGGATGAATTAGTATGCATGCATTTCATCGTCGTAAGCTTGAATCAAGCTTGAGTAAGGTTGGCTGGTCAATTAACCAAAAAAGACTCCTTCTGAACCCAACTCAATAATCAACTGGTCTGCAACGTCAACCCGACCCCATGTTGAAGAAAGGGTTAACTTAAAGCATATGCAAAATCATCTGGCCGGGTTGAGGGGCTGGGCCAGGTGAGGACACACCAATTTGACACTCAACTATCCCAAAGCTGGTAAGGGATATGAGTGTGTGAGTTAAAGTGCGTGTTTCATATTCTCAATATAGGTGTTAAAAGAAAACACACACACTCGACCGACCATTTTATGGTCTTGAACAAATTAGTGGACTATAGGAAGTAGGAGTTTTAGATCCTCTTATTGCTTCATAGAATCCTTTTAAACCCTGTAAACATCCCTCACTGTGGCTCTATGAAATACAGTAAGAATCATATGCTTACCATCCACCCGCTTAAATTAACCCTGGGGGCATCAGGTGCCTAATGGTTTCTTTTTGGGTCGGTTTCATAAAGCAATATTCATTTTAGTGCGAGACAGATATGTCCCGCAGTGGGAACAAATGCCTCCCAAAGTAACCACCGTAGATATGTGTTGTAGTTAATTAGATGATACAGTAGGCGAATCAGGGTAACCAATCTTTCTTGCACCACCCTTAATTAAAGTAGGTGTAGCAACTGATTTTACAAGACTTCTCCTTTTCGAGTTATGTTTGTGCAACATTGAAATTCCTCTAGTCGATATGATGTTTGATTCATCATACCTTCTTCTACACAGAACACCTTGTAAAGAATTCCTCCTCCTTGATTTTAAGCAGAAAAAATATGATCCGGATTGTGCAAGCCAGGCATGCAGTTCGCAGACTATGCTATTTTCAGACATACCCTAGTTTATTTGTTTGTAGTATTGAGTGAAGTAAAATAAAATTAAGGGTCAAATCAAACAAAAGATAAAGAAGATGGAGTTGAAAGTAAAAGCACTGAAAGATAAAAAAAATTTACTCCTCCCTTTATGTCACTTTAGTATCATTTAAGAGTACCATTTTTGTCATTGGTACCTTTTTAGGGTATTTTTTTTTATTTTGTGCATTTACTTTCAATTTCTTCCTTTAACTTTTTCTCATGATTTGACCATTTAATTTCACTCCTCATGTAAACAAGGCTATGATACTTAGTTAGGCTGATTTCCATGAAGGCTCCCAAACTTTCACAATGCCATGAAAATAACTTTGATTTTGTATATAACACCTTTTTGAACAGAAAAAGCAACTTTAATTTTTATCAAGTCTATGGTGAGGGAATAGCTTTTTAACCTTTTTTTTTAATTAAAAAAGAGGGCCTTTTATTATTAAGTGACATAAAAGAGTAGCTTTTTGATTTTTTTTTCTAAAAGAAAAATAAAAAGTAATGCCTTTTGGAATTTAGTAACATTTTATTTGACCTTCCTTTTTTTTATATATTGAATTAACCATTCACTTCACACCACTATACAAGCATTTTAATTTCCCAAATACGAAGCTTAGATAAAAATGTTTAAATTCAGATTTCAAGCTCTAGAACATAGCTCTATTATTTAGGGGCTTTGCATAACATATGCATGTGGATGAGTAAGTATTTACTCTAAGGAAAACAATATTACAGAAATGAATACTCCTTTTAGTCTTTATTCCCACGCCTCTTTGACACTTCATTTAAAGAACTTATTTCACCGTGAAATCCCATGTCCCTCCCTACCTCTAATTTAAAAGGTCAGTTCTGCCTTGCAAGGATGATAGGCCTCCTGAATTTCTTTAGCTAACCATTCTTATCAAAACCTCGAGGCGTTAGTTCCCCCTCAGGTGGAACTTGGCCAGCGCACTTGTGGCGATGCACATTTTTTTTTTTTTTTTGCACTGAGTTGTTCCTCCTGGGATTCGAATTCACAACTGGTTGGCTCTGATACTATCTTGAATTTCTTTAGCTAACCATTCCTATCAAAACCTCGAGGAGTTAGTAAAGGCAACGGAAATACTTTTCAATATTCAGTATTCCCCTTTGGATGGAGCCCACTCCTCAATAAGGCCCACAAACAAGCAACGCGGGTGGGGCTTCTCCTTGCCACATCAAATGAAGACTAATGCAAAGAATCCAGTCACACACTGACGCAAGTTTGCTCTGCCCTACCCCCGATGCACGAGAAAATCATTCAGACAGGCTTCCATAATCTCTCTAAATGACTAGTGTTTGTTGTTGAGGTACCTGCTACGTGGGGATCAATGGATCACCACCCCTGCGATCAGGGGCAGACCCATGTATATTCACCTGGGTGCACCTGCACCCGGTAAATTTTGAAAATCCAATTAAATGGATATGGGCCATACCCCCCTGCCCCAGTTAAAAATGCTTTTTGCACCCCCATTTAAAGCCCATAGTTAAAATGCACCCCCACATCAAATCGAGAAATTCTCAGTTCCCCCAAATCGATCAAAAACCCTTTGTCTCTCCAACCTTTCTCCCTCTCCACATCGCACCCAGGTCCAGGTTTGTCCAGCAATGGCGACGATGGCGACCATTATGCAGAAAATCGAAGATATTGAAGAAGAGGTATCCTTTCCTTTCCACTTCTCCTCTTTGAAAGTAGCCGGTCTTCTATTTCTTTTGGAAGGGTATTGCAGGGGGTCTCAAATAGAGGATCTTGTTCAGGGTATTGCAGGGGGTCTTTGAAAGGGGGTCTCAAAAAAGGGTATTTGTTCAGGGTATTTGAAAGAGGGTCTCAAATACCGGCTATTTGAAAGAGGGTATTTGAAAGAGGGTCTCAAATACCGGCTATTTGTTCAAGGTATTTGAAAGAAGGTATTTGTTCAGGGTATTTGAGACCTCCTTTCATTTTGTATATTCATGTGTTTTGTATATTCATTTTTCTTCCAAGTTTTCATTTGTAGAAAAGATAAGGTCATAACATATTATCATATGCAATTTGATTGCTATCTTTTTTCTAGATTGATTGATAAGCAAATTTCTCCTGTGAGATATATTTTCTTAAGATTGACACAACAAGATGAGATATTCTTTTGTGCTTTACCAGCAGAGATGTTGTTGTCAGCTTTGTCATTATGGAGAACAATAAATTCCAAAGACTGGAAGTGTTTGCTTCTCAAATAGTTGAATTGAAGTTCAGACTAGACCAAGACTCACAACTAAAGTGGAGAAAAATAATAACAGAAATTTGTAGAGGCTTCAATGAAAACTCATGAATTATCACTGATTTTGAAACCTAAAGATGCAGTTATTGTAGGGAATGATTACTCAACACTCATTACTTGAATTACTATTAAAATGCATCCCACATAATTTGAATTGTGATTTCCATGTTGCCACGGACTGCATGACTCCTTTCAAATCGCAATAGTAGTATAGAAGAGGTTTTGTAACTGTGAATTCTCTTGTGAAAAAACTAGATGATGGAGCAAATTCAATGTTAATATATTTAGGTTTATGGCGTTTGAACTATATCTAACCAGTCAAATTTGAAGGGAGTCCAAGTTACAAAACCCGGACACAACATATATTTGTAGCCTTTTGTTAATATATATCTACAATCATCTAACTCCATATCTAATTTTATTGCAATAGAATCTAATAAAAAAACGTGATTAGAAATCAAATTTTTTTTTATTTACATGGATTTATTTTTTCATTATACACAGGAGAGTTGTCTAGCTATTGATTGGAGGTACATCATCTAACAATTCTACAACTTTGGTGGGCCCTCTCTTTGGCAGCGTAGTGCAGGTATTCTCCCTCTCTCTCGATCTTTTTTAATTTGTATATCATAGTCAAATTAAATAAATTGTAGATTTGATTTAGAGCTTTATGCTTTTAACTCTATACTGGCAATTTGAAGTACAAATATTTATATTTCTATGATGGATGTGGTTTACATATGCGTAGTTATGACTGATTTGTGTCTTAAGTATTTTCGTATGCCCATTTGTTTGTGTCCCAACCTTGCCAACAATCAATTAAGTTAATGTGCTCAAACTAAGTTCTTTTCCAATCAAGTCATGCATTTCTACTAAGTTATATGTTTTTAGGCAAGCGTTGATTTTGATGAAATTTTCTTTATCTTTAAATCAGATATGGAAAATTATTTCAAAAGAAAATCAACTCCTAGCCTACCATGTCCGAATTTAGAGAATGATAACAATGGTCAAGTGTCATCAACTTCGAAGAAAAGTCGTGTAGAAGTTAACTTGGCAGATCTTCCTGTAGATCCTGGGTTACAAAATCCAATCTTGAATTATTATCCTATGGATCGAGACCAAATCCGAAGAGCGTATCTAGAAAAGGGTCCTTGTCAGCCTCGTGATCATAAATTTCCTTTTATGGAGTCTGCACAAGATAAGAGCCGATTTAATCCTGCTTGGTTTAAGGATTATGGTAGTTGGTTGGAATACAGCATAAAAAAAGATGTTGCATTTTGCATATGCTGCTATCTTTTTGGAGAGCATGCACGTCATGATGCCTTTATAACTCAAGGATTCAAAAATTGGAGGAAAAAAGAAAGAATTGGAAACCGTGTGGGAGGCCCGAAGAGTGCTCACAATCAAGCACATGAGAAGTGCCAAAATTTATTAAATCAAAAGCAACACATTGAGACAATTATTGTCAAGCAATCGGATCAAGCTCAGATTGAGTATCGAATATGCTTAAAGGCAACGCTTGATGCCATTCACTCTTGATGCCATTCACTTTCTTCTACGCCAAGGGCTGCCTCTTCGTGATCATGATAAATCTGAGAATTCAAATAATATGGGTAACTTCCTTGAGCTTTTGCAAATAATTGGCAATCAAAATGAAGCTACTAAGAGAGTCATTTTAGAAAATGCTCCTGAAAACTTGAAACTTAGCTCGCCTAAGATTCAGAAAGATATTGTAAATGCGGCTTTATGGAGACCACTCAGGCTATCATTTCTGAACTTGGAGATGCATCATTTGCTCTTTTGGTGGATCAATCTCGTGACATCTCTATGAAAGAGCAAATGGTCGTTGTTTTACGCTATGTGGATGAGCGGGGATGTGTGATTGAGCGTTTTTTGCTAGTAGAACATGTCACAAATACTACTGCTCAATCACTTAAAGCAGCAATCGATGCGATATTTTCCAAATATGGATTGAGCATAACAAGTTTGCGCTGGCAAAGTTATGATGGAGCTAGTAATATGTGGGGTCATCTTAATGGTCTCAAAACACTCATTCAAGATGAGAATCCTACTGCATTTTACGTCCATTGTTTTGCACATCAACTTCAATTGGCACTCATTACTGTCGCAAAAAAACACGTACCTATTGTCATGTTCTTCGAATATGTTTGCTATATATTGAATGTTGTTGGAGACTCTTGCAAACACCATGACATGCTCTAAAATATACAAGCTGTTAAAGTTGTTGCGCTCAATATTGGTGAACTTGAAAGTGGACAAGGTTTTAATCAAAAGACTAGTCTCAAACAGCCAGGAGATACATGATGGGGCTCGCATTATGGTACATTGATTAACTTGATCCACATGTTCACCTATGTGATTGTTGTGCTTGAAATTATTGTAAAAGATTATACAAATGAAAATGTGGGTAGTGCGGCTCACTCATTGCTTCAATTGGAATCTCTTGATTTTACATTTAAAATGCATTTAATGACAAATATTTTGGGGATCACGAATGTCTTATCAAAGGCATTACAGCAAAAAGATCAACATATCGTCAATGCCATGGAAATGGTAAGAATATCAAAACAAAAATTGCAAATTATGAGAGACGATGGGTGGGATTCTCTACTCTCTGAAGTTCATTTATTTTGTGATAAATATGAAATCCCCATTCCGAATAGGGATGATTTGTTTGTTGATCGAAAGCGATCACGACGTAAAGATGAAGTGACAAATCTATATTTTTACCACCTTAAAATATTCTATACTACTATTGACATGCAACTTAAAGAGCTAAACGATCGCTTCAATAAAGTGACCACCGAGTTGCTTCTTTGTGTGACATGCTTCAATCCAAGTGATTCATTCTCTGCCTTCAACAAAGAAAAATTGATCCGCCTTTCTCAATTCTATCCAGATGATTTTTCAGACTCAAATCGATTGATACTTGATAATGAACTGGAGATTTACATTATTGACATGCGGACCAATAGCAAGCTCTTAGAAGTGAAAAGAATTAGTGGCCTTACTCAGAAGATGGTTGAAACAAAAAAGGACATCCTATATCCTTCGGTTTTCTTGCTTTTGAGATTGGCGCTAACTCCACCAATTGCTACTGCTACTGTTGAAAGGGTGTTTTCTGCTATGAAAATTGTGAAGAGTCGACTACGCAATCGAATGGAAGATGAGTGGATGAATGATTGTTTACTTTTATATATCGAAAAGGACATTTTTAATAGCATTATGATGAGACAATCATACAACGCTTTCAAAACATGAAGAACCATCGAGGGCAATTGTAAAAGCTTTGTTGTATAGTTGATATATGACTTTTGATAAGAAAATGCGGTTGATACACTTGAATATTTTGTAATCATTTAAATGTAATACATTTTCTCTTTTGTCTTTATTAATGTGAAGAAAATATCACAAAATAATATTTTTGGACCTTTTCAATTGCCATCGTTTCACACCCCTCAAACGAAAATTCTGGGTCCGCCACTGCCTGCGATTCATCATAGGAAGCCCAATCGTACAAACACCACACATGACTAACCTGAATACTTCGTCCAAAAGAGAGAGAAAGGGAAAATCCCTACCATCTGAGGCTTTTATATTTAATTATAGTGCCCTCCTTACTGGGTACGATAAAAGAGAGACACTTTATAGTTATACCCAGTTATTTTTATTGTCAGCTTTGGAACGATGGAAAGATCGCACAGATCACATTGGTCATGACATGAGCAGATCACTGCTGACAGCATTGATGTTTGGCGCCATTTTTCCTTTTTTTTTTATCAGAGGTATGAGCACAAGCATGAGTACACACTGCAACCTTTAATCATGAGTTATAGTCCCAGCCAACTGCATGTTTGATGCATTTCATTGCCAATGGACACCTTTTCAGGACCATGATGGTTCGAGTGGAGAGAGAGATTGCCAATATCTAATGTAATGTGGTCAGTGGCACCAGTATCAGTGTTCTAGGTTTGATCTCCGGAAAATTGATTTGAGGCAGCCATAGCAGTGAGCTTGTTAGGCGGATGATGCCCTTGAAATGCATAATCCATGCGATGGTAACAGTACAAGGCAGAGTGGCCGATCCGATTGCAGATTTGGCACGGTATACGTACAGGTCCACGAGTAGAATTCTGACCAGTTACATTATTATTTTTATGCGACCAATGAGGTGAATAGAAGTGGGGTGAACCACGCCCCTCACCACGTCCACGTCCACGCCCTTGACGGCCCCCACTATGATTGGAATTCTTTGCTTGTCCAGTTTTAGGTGTGAAGAATGCAGTGGTGGTTTGGTCAGAGGGTGAAACAGAGGATGAGCGATGACGGGCAAGTCGCATTTCCATATTTAGTAGTAGCCCATGAACATAGGCAAGAGAGACATGATCAAATTGATTGGCGGCAGCCACGTTCATGACAACAGGGTCGCACTCTTCAGGGAGCCCATCCAGAATGTGAGTCACTTGATCAGACTTATCCACAAAGTGGCCAACTGCACAAAGCTCATCAACAATTGTTTTATCTTTTAATAAGTAATATGTTATAGAAAGATTACCCTTTTGGAGATTTTGCAATTGACGCTTTAACTCAATGGTGTGGGTGAGAGAAAGAGATGCAAAGTGCTGTTCAACAGCATTCCAAACAGCACGGGAAGTGTGCAGGCCAACTACTTGAGACAGTACATGCTCCGAAAGGGTGGCACGGATCCAGCTTAGCAAATTTTGGTCTTGCTAATTCCATTCAAAAAAGGCTGTAGCTACCACAGATGTCTCCTTCTAATCTTTGTCACATTGGTATTTCTCCGAATAGGTATTTGAGCCATCAACGAAACCCATTAAATCATGGCTAAGAAGTAATGGTTCAAACTGGGATCGCCACAATAAATAATTATGGCGATCAAGTTTGATGGAAACCATATTTGATATATTCGATATGACAAATGATGGAGCAGAAGCAGCAAAAATAACAGATGTACCTGAATCAGCCATTACGAGTATAATGATGATTGCTGTAGCAGAAAAGAAGATGAGAGACAAACGTCGCAGACAAACTTCATGTAGTAGAACTTCAACATGCTAGTTGCTTGTCTAGCACAGATGGCAGGCACATATACCAGCCACAACAAGAAATATGGGTGGGTGGATCTGACGTGAGTCAATAAAGTCTCTGATACCATATAATCTTTATAAACAATTGTCACTCTCTTTTCTATATCTTTTAGAGAGTTGATGTATTGATATATAAGTTACAAAAGGAGGGATAAACCCAATAAGTTTACAAATCCTGAAAGGTAGGAATAATTTGAAAAATCAAATGTTTGAATGGTATCTCAATCTTGGGTCTTTTGAACTCATAGCATGCTTATCACAAGACGTGGCGTCTTTATCCTTTACCATGTCAATAGTGCCAACCTATTCAGCTAAATTAGACCCTAGACAAACCAAGAAAATATCCCTAAAATCCTTAAATCTAATAGTTAAATCAATAGGATGAAAATGGCTTAACTAAGTAGTAGATTGGCTCAATTTTGAAGCAAGGGTATAGATAACCGTAAACGTCCACGGTCAACTCACGTCAGCTTTCCAGTAACTAACCATTTTCATTTTTTGTACTATTCGATTAACTCTCGGTTAGCTCTTAGTTAGCCTCACGGCTAGCCGTTAAGTATGCTATGCCACGTCGTGAAGCTAGCCACAGAACAAATGCTCTGTTTTTTGCCGACATTCAAACTAGTCGTTGGGGCTTGATGGTTAACCATAAAAATGGTGTAGGCTAACCGTGGACTAGCCGTTAGAAGCTCTTTTATTAATACTTGAGCTCATTCCAATGGCCATAAGCACTAAGTAATATAATTTAGAGCCCTCAAAACCCATTACAATCACACTTAGATCATCCATAGGCAAATCATAGAGCTTTCTTGGCTCTATATAACCATTATATGTCAAGACCTCATCTAGGGTTCCTCAAAGTAAATATGCCTAGTTAACATTTCCTCTTAATAGAACACAAAAAAATCTAATTACATAAGAGCATGTTTAGGTGCATAAAAAAGTATAAGAAAATAATATACAAAAAAAATATAATCTATTATTTTCTAAACTTAAATAACTTTCTTGTTTAGAAACCCGAGAAGAAATAAAGAACGAAGATTCTTCTTCTTCTTTTTTCAAAAAAAAAAGGATTAATATCTTCCAATTATTCTGTTGGTTAAAAAAACACCACCTCCAGAGTGCAGTGGTGGTGATCTTGTTGGTGAAAATGACAATGGTGATGATGAAGATGGTGAGATGATGGTAATAATGGATAAAATGCAAGTGGCTCAAAGCTTAGTGACTTTGTTTAGTGAAAATCTCTTGTAATTAAAATGTAATGGTGGATAATGGGAGGATTGGTTTCCAAGCAAGATCAATGCTAAGACGCAGAGGATGCCCTTGTGTGAATGGGCTAAAATGATCTTATGTGGCCTCCCTCCATTTTCTTATGTGCTGAGACTTGAGAGGGCTTTTGTGTTTTGAATGGGGAACCTCTTGTCCTGTTTGGGAATTGACTATTAAAGGAAGAGCAGTGTAAAGCCTTCATATTCCAGATGAGAGTAAAATGAAAAGTAAACATTTTTAAAATTACATACTTCTTCTTCAAACAAAAGCAAATAAGCTTCATTTCTTCACTGCTAGACCAAAAAGCACAAACTTTCGTACAAAAAAGGCAAAAATATTCTCTACCTAACTAAAGATAAAATATTCTTATAATCCATTAATATTTTATTCTCTCTTGATTCCTACAGTGACGTGGGGTGGACCAATCACGGCTGCCCGTAATAATGTTGCGGACTGAGGTTGTTCCAATCATGATCATCATGGGACAAAACCTCACCAGATCCGGGACTCTTGTCTATTTTCCCATTTTTGGTTGATGGAGGAAAGATTCCTGCTTTCATGTCAAATCTTGGATCTACTACCAATTTTGTAAATGATGGAAGACCTTCGGCGTGGGCACTTTATTAAATTGTTCCCTTCCTAGTCGACCCATTAAACAAGAGAGGCCCAGTGGGTCACGTGACATGGACACCACTTTCAAAAGTCTCAAGCGATTTGTCATAAAGCTGACATCAGATGGGTGATGAAGGACTTTCCTCGAAGACTCACACTTTTGCATGATAAAATATCATTGCTTGATTATGTGTAACAAATGTGTCCACACATAAGTTTTTTTGGTTCTTTTTTGTTGGAATGAGAAGATTCCGTGCTTCATGGAGGAATTCTGTGTTCCTGCTCTTTTCATGGAAAATTAAAATTCACTCTACTAACATACTTTTGCCGAAATTTTTGGCAAGAATTTGGTATGTTAGGAATTTTTGAGATTTATAATATGGCTGTCCCTTTAGCATTAAAAAATGTTATGTTTTTTTATTAAAATTCTGAATTTCAACCACTTGGAAATATTACAAATATCTTTTTAAATTTTCTGAATTTTGCCCCTTTTAGCATTTCAAATGCTTCTCTACACACGAAGATTTTTAAATTCCATGTGAGTGACAGCATTTGAAAAATTTGTAAATTCAAGACAGAAATTCTCTAAATCCTTGCAAAATAACATGTCCAAATGAAAATCAGTTCTTTATTTTACTTTTTCAAATGGATAGAGTGTCGCTCCAAACAATCAAAATATAGGTCGGATGAAAGATAAAAACAATCTCTCTCTTTATCTAAGAACCCTCTCGTCCCACAAACATACCCTCAATGTCTAAAGCAATCACACATATTTATTTTATTATTTTCATTTGGTACAAGTTCATCCACATGACTTTTAATATATGACAACTTTGCCTATATTATTTTACTATAGGAAAAGCCTGCTCGTAATTCTTGTTTATTAGAAGTTTGGTTTTATCAATTGAATGTGATATATTATGCATATTACCAAACAGTTTATTTATAAAATAAGAATAAAAATAAATACTCTAATTGGAATAATACTATTTCAAACTGATCATAGTTTTCACAAACAAGCCCTAACTGAAGTGAAGTTTGAGTCATTATCGAACCATGGTTAGCTAACAAACTCCAAACAGTCTCTTGGTCGAGCAACATATGTGAAACTACTTCTGTAGATCTTGAGTTGTGGTGGCTGCTAGGTTACCACTGAATCTTGCTCTAGTTCAAGTCAACTAAATTATATCGCTTTTTACCCCAACTAAGGAGGGTTGGACCCAATCAAGCCCTTGGGTGAGAGAAGAAGACCTGAGTGAGGCGAAAAACCCTTGAGTGAGAAAAGGCGAACCGTCGGTCGTGTAAGAACTGCCGCCCCTTAATTACGCATTCTTGGATCCACTAAATTACAATTGAAAAGGGATCAGCTGTGATATTTCCGAGCCTTTTAATGAGTCTCCCAAAGACTTATCAAGTGGAGATTAATAGGGCCTACTCAGTCACATCATTGTGGGCCTAAAAATAATGGCCGTCAACTGTCAAAGACAAAAGTTGTAACTCAAACAATAAAACCCTTTCATATTCCACAAATTTTCATCTCTGGCAAAAGCCATACAGCCTAACCCAATCTTAATTAGTCCCTGTGAAAAATGAGGGAGAAAAAAGGGCATATTAGGAGGGGAAAAAAAAGCATAACAAATTCATCTAAACTCAAAAAACTTTACCTGTAAAAGATTCTTTTTTTTTTCTTTAAAAAATTTGAACCTTTACCTACAATTCCCACTCCATTAAACTTTCTATAATGTAAAAATATCTTAAGATGGTGAGCTTACAAGAAATTCACCAACTTTTACACTTACTTAAAATGAGTGCTCTGATTAAAATGATAAGAACTTGGTGGTGATAGTCACAGTGGTGGTGGTGATGTCGTGGATAATGACAGTGATAGTGGTGGTAGTAGAGTGTGGTGATGCTAATAATGGCAGTGGTGTAATGTAACAGTGGCCACAGGTGGTATAATGGTGACAGTTTGATTGTGTGGCTAAAGGGTGATGATGGTGGTAGTTGTGATAGTTGTTGTGCCAGTTTGATATTGTGGGCCGGCTAAAGAGGTTATTAATGATAATAATGACCGGGATGTTGATCTCTCCCTTCTCTTTTTTTCGTCAAAGAAAGTTTTACTCAAATCACATTGATGATATGTAAAGCTTGTGGTTTGAACTTTTTCCCTTGTATCAATCACATTTTAAATGCGATCAACCTTCTAATCAGGACCAGAGTGAAGTTTTTTTTAATGATATAGCAGTTTAGACTTTAAAGGTAGCCGTCGCTGATGAATTTAAAGTGATAAATTACATATAAATAACAATCATACATCTGAGTGTCATTACATGTGATGAGAGTTGGTAGTCAAGGAATACAAGAAAACAAGTTCTCTAACTGTGTTTCACTTACTACCACACCCAACTTTTCGGAGAATAATCCTTCAATTAGATCTCCAACATTTGTCCTCACATCTGCTACTTTCATCCCAATATAGTCGCTCAGGTTGTTCACAGTTCCATCTACAGAAACAGATACATGAGTCAGAATAGCATAAGATGATTTAGCAAGAGACCTCTGAAAGGTAAAAACTGAGGATATGCCATTGAAATCAAATATACAAACGATAGAATCTCAATCATGCTAAGGATACAACCATTCGGTGATTAATGACCTACTTAAGGTGATCAATGGCCTACTAAAGAGGAAAGGAAATGATTGTGAAAGGCCCATAATTACTAGGGCTGAATTTGGATGATCCAAGCACTGCCAGCTTGATATGTGGAGACATCAGTGCACAATGGCTGCTATTGCCGTATTATCCAAACCTTTGAGATAACCCCTTTTTTCCTTTTCTTTCTTTTAGTGATAGTAGGGGATGGTTGGGCATACCTTGACCCTATGAAAAGTCTAGGTGTGGAATAAAGTGGTGGCAGAGGATCAAATTTTCAGTGGACATTATGTCAATGTCTGGATTATATATGAAGAAAAAAATTGTCAGATGAGTAGTAAAATGTCAGATTAGATTGACTAGAACTTCCAGACGATCACAAATGCATGGATAAGAATTCTGCGATGATTAAAAAAAAAATTTTGGCACAATAGTTAGGGGAAATAAGCAAGTCCTAGAAAGAATTTCCTGCCAGTCAATCTGCAGCCTCAACCAAGTAACAAAACTATGGTGTTGGGATTCAAAACACCTTTTTTTTTTTTTAGAAAAGTAACAAATTTTATTAAAAGGGACATATAAAGGCAGGGACCCATCAAGATGAGAAGGCCTGCTACACTAGGCATAATAAGACTACATGAGAAAGAATATAGTAGATGACTAGACCATGGACAAGAATGTTACTCTCCCTTGGAACTCCCCCTTTGGCTAATCTCTCTTTCTTCATTCACCTCTCAGGGAGTGAGAATAAAAGGAAGCTTCACCTTTGAGACTTTGGACGGGTATTTTATCTCCCTTATGATTTAGAAAAACAGCCAAGCTGTTATTGCTTGTCCGCTAGTCTAAGCTGTGGCATCCCTTTGCCCTCTACCACCACCAGACCATGAAGGAATGATTTGACAAGGTGCAACTGCAAAGACGCCTTTATAGCCATGATCTCCACACACTCTTTGGATCTTCAATCCCGGCTGGCCCAAAGAAGGACAACACAGTGTAGCCTCATCTTATATCACACCCCCATCCCCAGTGGCCCGGATTTCCTTGAAGCTTCCATCAATATTCATTACATTCACCTCCTGGTGCTTGTTGATTCTTTGGCAGTAGCATGGCTATGATTTTCTGGAGCCCACCTCCAAGTCCAGTGAATGACATAAATAGAGAAACCTTGATGAAATTCACTAGCTTGTGTTACCCATGCCATTAAGCACAATCTAATCTGAGCTAATAGCTGCCCATGAGGATCATTTGCCACTGAATATCACACACACAATCAGTTGTGAATGGAATCATTTTTTCAAATAACTCGTCCCCTCTTGAGAGGGCCAACGTCCTCCCATCCATGAGGCATCGAGGAGAAGGTGATGTGACCCAAACAACTGATAAAAGGTTAGAGAATACAGACCAAATATGTGAAATGAATGGGCAATGGACAGGTGGTCAATGAATTCCTAATTTGCCTAGTACACAGATAAATATTGTGCAATGCAAAGTTGTGGGTTTAAAGTTGTCAATGATCAGTCAGGATTTTATTGGGCATTAGGAAAGGTAAAAGAATTACCAAACTTGTGTAAAAGGGAAGAGCACGGAATTCTATGCTACAGAGATACTTCAAAATGGTCAATGTATCATGTCATATCGTATTTGATACTTCACTTTCTTTGCGTACAATCCATGTTTCTGTCATGTCCATGGCGTGTCCCTATATTGCTCCATAGGCATGGAAGACTTCACTCTAACTTCAATGAAAATGGATTAGCTCAAGAAAATTCCACTTGATTACTCCACCCAAAACTCTCTCTCACATCCCTCTCATGCAACGAGACTGACACTCCATTCACTTCCTTCAAAATGTTAATGTTGACCCAAGCTTGCAGGCCCATTAGGCCCAGCCTTTGTATCATAGGCCCAGCCTTTGTATTTTAGTCAAAGATCTGTACATAATTATTTGCTAGTCTTTAGGATCTTGATTTGATTAGTTGCTGTAATTAGGGATGTGATTAGATACTACTAATTGCTGTAATTAGGGCATGTAATCCCTATATATATGATATACAATCGTCCATCAAAGGACAAGACATTCTGCATACTTAGTTGTTCTTCTCTCAATCTGTCATGGTATCAGAGCAGAGATAATCATCTTGATCATCTCCTAGTCATCTTCCAACGTATTGGAAGCCATTGCATCCCCATCTCAGATCGATAATCATCTTGATCATCTCCTAGTCATCTTCCAACGTATTGGAAGCCATTGCATCCCCATCTCAGATCAGTGTGGCCCACAAGTGATCATCATCAGCTGCTTCTGCTAAGTCATCTTCCGGATCTGGAAGTCTTTCAGAGTTGTTTTTTTTCTTTCTGATTATCCAGACGTGGCTCTGATCATCTCAGATCTAGAAGTGGCCCACCTGTGATCTTAATCATCATATCAGCGGAATCTCCCATATTGGTCGTCTGGTACTCTACTAATTTATGATGATTTTTTCAAGAATTATGGCTCATCAGAGGTAGGCCATCTATCACTTTTTGTGATATTTCTATTATATCAAGAAGATTTCATCTCGGCCGTCCAAAATTGTGGATCTTGATCCATTTGGAGTGAGTCTTCTTCCACCAGTGGCGATTTTTCATTGATCCTCCCCCTCTGATCAGATTTCTGATCATCTTCTGGGGTACACGTTGTCATCCACTCCACTGACGACCAGGACGTGTGGTATTCTTTTATTACTGTGCTGTGTTTTTTTTGCTGCTGTGGTGCTTGTTCTACTTGGTTCTTCTCTGCTACGGTTTTTTTTTTGGACTACTGTTCTGTGTAGCTGTGTTAATGTTACTGTCTGGATCATTTTGCTGGTTCCTCTGCATCATTGTTACAAATGGAGAAATCTGAAATCTCCTTAATCAAGTTTAATGGAAAAAATTATCCCTCCTGGGCTTTTCAATTTGAACTTTATCTAGAGGGTAAAGAGTTATGGGGCCATATCTCTGGCACTGACCCAAAACCAACAGAAGATGAGAAAAAAATTCTGTCATGGAATACAAAGGATGCTAAGGTCAAATCTTGGATTCTCGGTTCCATGGAACCACAATTCTTCATGAATTTGAGACCTTACAAATCTGCCAAAGAGATGTGGGAATATCTTAAAATAGTGTATCATCAAGGCACCTCTGCTCGACAGTATCAGTTAGAATTTGAAATTGCCAATTATATGCAAGGGACGTCATCCATTCAGGACTATTACTCTGGGTTTCAGACTTTGTGGACAGAATTAAATGACATCAAATATGCCAATATTTCTGCACAAGCTCTTACCGAAGTGCAGGCAATTTTAGCATCTAGTCATCGGGATCAATTTCTTATGAAATTAAGGCCTCAGTATGAATCTGTCAGATCTAATCTCATGAGCAGGGTCCCTTCTCCTTCACTGGACGTCTGTCTAAATGAATTATTGCGAGAGGAACAGAGACAATTGACGCAATCTGGTATGATCCATCAAGCTAGTTCGGGTGCTATGGATGTTGCCTATAGTATACCCACTGCCTTTCAATTACCGAACTCGTCAGCAAATGTTGCTTATTCTTCCAAGGGGAAGCAACCGACCAGAGATATGAGTAAAGTGGAGTGTTTCAAGTGTCACACTTTTGGACATTTTGCGAATCAGTGCAAGCAGAGGATCTGCAATTATTGCAAAGCATCTGGACATTCAATCAATGAATGTCGCAAGCGTCCTCAAAACAGAAATCCGAAAGCGTACCAGGCGATTACTGCTACTGGCACTATTGATTCTTCTTCCACATCTTCTTCAGCACCTGCCTCTGCTGCTCCAGTCTCCCCTGAAATGATCCAACAGATGATTCTCCAGGCTTTTTCCACACTTGGTATATCTGGTAAACTTCAATCTCCCTCTCACTGGTATTTTGATTCTGGTGCCTCCAATCATATGACATCCTCCTCCAAACATTTTTCCAAACTTAAACCATATGATGGACAGATTCAAGTCCATGCTGCTAATGGTACCACCATACCAATTACCTCTGTTGGTGATATTGCTCATTCTCTACCTTTACATGATGTGTTTTGTTCCAACAATCTTTCTACCAATTTAATATCTGTTGGTCAATTGGTTGATAATAACTGCAATGTTTCTTTTTCCTCCTCTGGTTGTGTGGTGCAGGATCAGGAGACGGGGAAGGTAATAGTGAAGGGGCCTAAGTGTGGGCGTTTGTTTCCTCTTCACATAGTAACACCAAATCCAGATATGTCATTGTTTGCTTCATCAGTTGTCTCTAGGAAGAATGTGCAGTTGTGGCACAATAGATTAGGTCATCCCAATTCAACTATTTTGTTATCTTTGTTAAATTCTGGTAGCATTAATAAAATGAAGTTTTTATCATCTGATGTGGCTCTTGATTGCACCACTTGTAAGCTAGGAAAGAGTAAAACTTTGCCTTTTCCATTACATGTTTCTTCTGCTACCAAGATTTTTGATTTAATACATAGTGATGTTTGGGGTGTTGCACCAATTATTTCTCATTCACAGTATAAGTATTTCGTCACTTTCATTGATGACTATAGCCGTTTTACATGGATTTATTTTCTACATGCCAAATCTGAAGTCTTTGATGTGTTTCAAAAATTTTTGAATTATGTTCAAAATCAATTTTCCACATGTATTAAGGTTCTTCGAACCGACTCAGGTGGGGAATATGTGTCCAACCAATTTCAGGAATTTTTACAAAACAAAGGGATTATATCCCAACGGACTTGTCCCTATACTCCCCAACAGAATGGTGTTGCAGAACGGAAAAATCGTCATCTTCTAGACATGGTCAGGTGTCTATTATTAGAATCCTCCGTTCCACCTAGATTTTGGCCAGAAGCTTTAACCACTGCTATTCATATCATCAACCGCCTTCCTTCTCCAAAACTTCACAACACATCTCCACATTTTCGTCTTTTCAAAACTGACCCACATTACACAAATTTCCACACTTTTGGTTGTGTTTGTTTTGTTCATCTTCCCACACATGAACGTTCCAAGTTATCCGCACAATCTGTAAAATGTGCTTTCCTTGGTTATGCTTCTCACCAAAAAGGTTTTGTTTGTTATGATCCCACCTCCAAGCGTATTCGTATTTCTCGGAATGTTGTTTTTTTTTAACATCAATATCTTTTTCAATCTTATTCTGATCCTTCTCCAGCATTATCCTTTTCTAAAGTACCATCTTTTGATGATGAATGTCTTCCTTCACCTTTGCGATTTCATCCGGACAAAGTGTATACTCGTCGACAAGGAACAAATGCCACTACTTTACCTCTTTTGCAAGAACCGGTCCCGAATCCTGCTCCAGCATCAAGTTCCCCTCAACTTGCTATTCGCCGTTCTGCTCGTACTTCTCGTCCACCAGATAGATACGGGTTCTCTCATTCTTCATATTTTGCTACTTTATCCTCTGTATCCCTTCCTACTTCTTATTCACAAGCAGCAAAACATGAGTGCTGGAGACAGGCTATGGAAGAAGAACTTAGTGCTCTACAGCAGAACCAAACCTGGGTTACTGTTCCTTGCCCAGCTTCAGTTAAACCTATTGGGAGTAAATGGGTTTACTCTATCAAATTAAAGGCCGATGGTACTTTGGATCGATACAAGGCTAGGCTTGTAGCCCTTGGCAACCGACAGGAATATGGTATTGACTACGAAGAAACTTTTGCGCCTGTTGCAAAGATGACCACTGTTCGCACTATACTTGCCATAGCTGCATCTCAATCCTGGCCTCTTTTTCAATTTGATGTGAAAAACGCCTTTCTTCATGGTGATCTTAAAGAGGAAGTTTACATGCGATTGCCTCAAGGTTTCCCGAAATCATCGGCAGATCAAGTTGCTCTTCTGAAACGATCATTATATGGGCTAAAACAAGCACCACGTGCATGGTTCGACAAATTCAAAGATGCTTTACTCAAGCTACAGTTTCAGCAGAGTCCATATGATCCATCTTTGTTTTGCACCACACATCAAAAGGAATCACTATTCTTCTCGTCTATGTAGACGATATCATCATCACTGGCACAGATACAGCCACGATTCAAGATCTCCAATTTTCTCTACATCAATCTTTTCATCTGAAAGATCTGGGCCCTCTGCAATATTTTTTAGGATTGGAAGTTCATCACTCTGAGAAGGGGTTGATTTTACATCAACATAAGTATACTATGGATTTAATTGAATCGGCGGGTTTGTCTAACTCCACACCAGTGGATACTCCTCTTGAACTGAATCTTAAACTCCATAGTGACAGTGGTGATCTCCTTTCTGATCCAACATATTATCGTCAACTTGTTGGTAGTCTTATATATTTGACTACTACTAGGCCTGACATCAGTTATGCAGTTAACTTGATGAGTCAGTATATGACCAAGCCTCATCATCTTCATTTAGCCGCTGTTCGACGTATTATTCGTTATCTTCTTGGCACTTCTCACAGAGGCTTGTTTTTCCCTGTTGGCTCGCAGATGCAATTGTCGGCCTATTCTGATGCTGATTGGGCAGGTTGTCCTGATACTCGCCGGTCTACTACTGGCTGGTGCATGTTCCTAGGTGATGCTCTTATTTCATGGAAAGTAAAGAAACAGGACAGAGTTTCCAAATCATCCACGGAGGCAGAATACCGGGCTATGTCTGCCGCCTGCTCCGAAATTATATGGCTTCGAGGTCTACTTGAGGAGCTTGGCTTCTCCCAGCAATCTCCCACACCATTACATGCGGATAACACCAGTGCCATTCGGATTACTGAGAATCCAGTATTTCATGAGAGAACTAAACATATTGAAGTGGCTTGTCACTTTATCCGAGATGAATATCTACGCAATGTTATTTCCCTTCCGTTCATCTCCTCCAGCCTCCAGACTGCTGATATTTTTACCAAATCACTTCCTCGACCGCGTCATCAATTCTTGACTGCCAAATTGATGCTTGTTGATTCCTCGGCATCAATTTGAGGGGGGGTGTTAATGTTGACCCAAGCTTGCAGGCCCATTAGGCCCAGCCTTTGTATTTTAGTCAAAGATCTGTACATAATTATTTGCTAGTCTTTAGGATCTTGATTTGATTAGTTGCTGTAATTAGGGATGTGATTAGATACTACTAATTGCTGTAATTAGGGCATGTAATCCCTATATATATGATATACAATCGTCCATCAAAGGACAAGACATTCTGCATACTTAGTTGTTCTTCTCTCAATCTGTCACAAAAGAGGATTCTAATGGTGGCTTTCATGACTCGTGAATGCATCAAGTATACATAAACAAGACTTTTGACATTACTCTTTACCAAGTTGATTTCCACTTAATTTTGCCCCATGACAATATGCCAAAATTTAGAGACAAAGTTTCACAAGGAAGTTAGGCTTTGATGATTTTGCTCATCTTCCACACAACTTTCAAGAAACTCGTTCAGCTTATGGGTGGCAAATTCACATGTTAATCATAAGGTCAAGACTTTAGACCACATTGTGGATGGAGCAAGTCTGAAAACTATATATTGATAGGATGACTGTAACCTCTGAACCTGTGGCTGTCAAAATGGATGGTTAACAAAAGGCTTGTGTTCCAAATTCAACAGGCAAAAAGCATATGTATGTGTTCTGCTCAACATGATTTTCAGGCCAGCCACACAACATCATGCCACCATCTGTCTGGATGGAGTGGGGGATGAGTATTCATAAAGTTGATGGCTGTAAAAGAAGCATATTAGCAAATACATCTAAATCCTGGTTTATTTCAAAGTTGTTGCAGAGAGAACCAAATTGGAAAAAGTTCACCATGACCACTTCATCCCATTGTTAAATATATTCCCTAGTGAGAAGGCAACTACAAAACATTTGGAAGTGGTAGGATCTTCAAATTCCCTCCCACCAAGCATGAATTAGAAGAGATGAAAAAAGAGAGAAGGATTGAATGAAAGTGCTTCTAAATGAGGGGCTTTCCTAGTTATATAAATCTCTATCTTTAATGATTAATTGCAATCCATATAAGATAAAATAATATCTACCAGTTACAATATGATATCAAATCCCCGGATGTTCCTTAAGTGTATTTTTGGTAGTCTTTTCTTTTGGCATGCTACTCATGGTGTCTTTAATCCATCCCTTTCACAGACAGAACAATCCATTGGGCTTGTCAGAGTGAGGTGGAAAACCATAACCATAACATACAGAAATTGTTCATTCACCTCTTCACCAAATCATTATGATTAGGCCTGAGTATAGAAGCATTCTGCCTGCCCCACCTTATTAGCAATATCCAAACACACCCTAAAGAAATTCATCATCTAGCAATTTCACAAATCTCATTGATCATATTCGAATAAGAATTCATAAAAGAAAACAGTCAAAACACAAATTGAAATTACAATTAAAAGTACAGTCAACATAGAATTAGTAATCTCAATATAACTGACCTTGGAGAGAAATATCCAAGCATAACCAAATTAATTTCAAGTAAATTCTTAAATAGCAGAACAAAACTAAACAGTGAACAGGCATGGGAAATATAAGATTCTATTGGTCAAAAAAGGGACAAATTAAAAGAAGCCTCAAGCATTTACCTTCAGCAACAATGGGTTCATATGGAGGCGGCTGAGCAATCCAGTTTCCATCAGGATTCTTCATGTGCCGCCTGTCAGATGCAAAGCAATGGAGCAAAATAGGGACATGTACAACCCGGAAAAGTCTGCATATCACAAGAACAAGTATCTTTCTATATGAAACGTCAAAGGGTTTTCAAGATGCAGAATAGATGTGAAATATCTAATAATCTGTGTCTTGGTGTATGTCATTTGCAGATAATATAGTGTTGGTGGGTGAATCTAGATGAATCTAGAGATGGCGTGAATGCAAAACCTGAGAGATGGCCAGATGCTTTAGAATCCAAGAGCTTTAAAATAAGTCATACAAAGACAGAATATATGGATTGCAACTTCATAGGGATGTATTAAGAGTTGAAACCAGTGTGAGAATTGAAACTTAAGAGATATCACAAAGAGATTCATTTCAATACTTTGTCTCGATAATTAGTAAGGATATTGAGATTGAGGATGATGTTGAACATATGCTAGAAGCAGGATGGTTGAAGTGGAAAATTGTTTTTATAGTGCTTCGTGATCTACACATACCAACAAGATTGAAGAAAATTTTTATAGGACAACGACTAGACTTGCTATGACCCATGGAGCAAAATATTGGCCAATTAAGAAGTAACACATGCACAAAATGAGTATAGCAATGATGAGAACATTGAGGTGGATGTGTGGTAAAAACTGTGAAAGAATTTGAAATGAGCGCTTTCAAGAGTATTTAGGGTGGCATCAATAGGTGATAAAATAAGATAAACTTATTTGAGATGGTTCCATCTATGTCCAACACAAACCAACAGCGGCACTGGTGAGAGATTTTTCTAAGCAGGTTGATGCCCACCAAGAGGAAGGGATAGTCGAAAGAGGGTATAGATGAAAGTAGTGACAATAGATCTGAAGAAAGAAACAAAATTCATGTAGCCAACCCCCGACATACTTGGGGCAAGACTTTGATGATGATGACGACGACGACTCATAATAATATGTTCGATGGAAGCAGAAGCTTTTCTTCGTAACATACTTATTGAAGAATGATTATTTGAAACATATAAACTACTGAAAGAAAACCAAGAAGATTCTTGGCATTGAAAGAATAATGAGTAGAAATGACACAAATGTAATTTCCTTCAGATATGACAGGTCAGAGTACTTACTGAGAAACTTCAGACTGGTACTGACAGAGCAAATCAACCCAAGCCTTAGATGCAGAAACCAATTTCTTCAGTGACATTCAGTCCATCCATTTTGGTTAAATTTTAAGCCAATTATTTGGATCAGAAGTCAGCAACTCCAAATGTGCCAGGCACAGGATCATGATACTTGCTGATATAAAGATGTCTTGAATACAAGAAAATAAGATATCATCGAAAATATATGCACAAGTATAACAATGTGGAGCTGCGTAACGTTCACATTAAAGGGGGAGATGGTGGGATGGGAAGGTCTGTGCACAGATAGGGAGGACCCAATAATCAACCCTGATTACATTACAAAAGGCGTAGATATTAAGGCCTCAAAACCAATGGTGGGAAAGCAATAAGATTATTAGAGATAAATCCAACTGTGGTTATAGTTCGGATGAGTATAAAACTAGCCTGGTGCGGGGGTGGGTGGGCGGGGGGGGGTGGTTGTTTGTTTTGGAGGGGTGCACATGGGCTCAGGGCTGTCACCAATGGATCAATAAAAGTGTGTGTGTGTGAGAGAGAGTTGTAAATCAGTCGAGAATGTGCAAAACTCGTGATTTTCATTTTTTCTTTTTTCCTTTTTTTGAAAGGGACAATTTCAAATTTTAGCAAGTCAAATTGGTGAAAGTCGGCGGACAGTAGCACAAAATATGCTAAATTCAAACACCTTAGATTCTATGGGGCAACATCAAGCATTAGGGAGAACTTCTACAGTCATGAACTCATGATACACTAAGGGCATGTTTGTGGAGCATCCACGAAAGCAGATTTCCTGCACCTTTCCTAACAAACAACCAAACCCCCCACCAAACCCCAACTCCAACATTTTCACAGAAAATCAAGGGAAAATGATGCTTTTCTTCGCGGAAAATGCCCGCACCAAACAATGGAGAAGAAATTTTGTCCATTCCTCTTCTGCAGAAAATGTGTTACACAAACGTGCCCTAAGGTTCTACCATCTCCAAAATATGCAGATCAGTTGGACAAAAATAACAATACCTTTTTTGTTGTTTAGACTAGTTTAGAACACAAAAATGTCAAATTCTAATAAGGCATCCATTGGGCGCAGCAACTCATGATCACACCTAGTTTTGAATCTCGATCACATCTAGTTTTGAGTCTTGAAGGGAGAAAACATTTACATGATAACACATATGGGAAAATTCAAGTGAGTCCAAGATCCTTAAGAATGAACCAGCTCCACTAAAAGGAATGATAACAAAATAACTTAGGACTTATCCATAAGGTTGGACCCAACTGAATACATCTAACATCATAACAATAGGCCTTAGAAAAAAGAAAATGTGGATTTATAATATTAAGCTCCTTTTATAGGATATTAGGTTCTCTCAGAGCAGAATAAAGCATGAAACAGTGTACAATGATCAGACACCAGTGGAAACCTTTTAGTCCACTGCTGCACAAGAACTTAGAAGATTGTTAGCACATAACAACCATAATTTGAAAAATATGTTGAAGTCCCTAAAGCGTTGAGCATTGTGTATGGAGTGACATCTAAGTTCCCAATTGGATTAGGATTGCACAAAGGCTCCACGTTGAGCCTGCTTTTAATAGCCTTAGCTATAAACAAAACAACAGCAAATGTACAAAATAAAGTTCTGGGTACTCATTAGTTAGGTCTTCTAGCAAGTAGAGGAGAAGCTGGAATTTTAGAGATAGGGATCCAAGTCAAAAGGTCTTAAGGATTAGAAAATCTCATGGTGTTCAAGTTTAGTAGATCCAAAAGCAGAAAACTGAGTTGGTCAAAGTTGAATATAAATCAGTACACCACCCTAATTTCTATATCTAGGGTCAATTGTAGATCAAAATGGAGTGTCTGAGGTATTATACATATAGGATTAATGTTGGGCAAGAGAAGCAAGTAGAGTACTATGTGATTGTCAACTGCCACTTTGATTTAAGGGAAATTTTATAAGATGATAGTTAGACTTATGAATTTGATTGTTGACAAATGACGAAATAAGGAAGCAAAACCACATGTGACTGAGATGCACTACTTAGGTGGATGTGTGTAGTTACAAGAATAGAATTAGGAATGATGGTGTAAACCTACAGATAGCTGCAATAGTAGAAAATCAAGGAATATTGCTGAGATTGTTTGGACACCTGCACAAAATCCATGAGAATTAGATCCTATTCAAGTTGTAAACTAGAATAAGGGGAGGAACAAGTAAGACCTTGAATGAAGTACTGTAAAATAACATGTTAGGCAGTGGAGTGGCAGTGGATATAACCTCTGACGGGTAGATGGAGAAGTAGAACTAAGAAAGGCAGCCCTTCAAAAATAGGATTAGGCTACGATTGTTATAAGTTGTAACATCGTTTTCTTGTTCCTCGGGTACTTTCCGCATTTAAGAGCGCATGCCCCCCCCCCCCCCCCCCCCCCTCCCTCTTCTTAATATATAAGAGAGATTATTCTTAGACACAATTGTTAGTAAGATATGACATGATCTCCTTGCGCATCTATGGTTGAAAATAAATGTGCATTTAGCTGACCCTAGATCATTGGGAAAAGCAATGATAAAGATGAGGGTGACGTGACGATGACCTCAACATCCATAGATATTTATTTTAGACATTCATATCTTAAACTACCACTTCAAGCAAGCATAGCATGCATAGGATACTAGTTAAAGCAACAAATAATTGTGTACCTTACAAAATTAGAGTTGAGAGGAAATGATGGTCGGATGGCTTGAGCCACATACTGGTTTAATGGAGAAGGAAAAAGAAGACTTGAATCCAAATCCCACACTCGAAGAACATTGCCTTCTACCTTCCTCTGTAAGTTTAAAAATGAATCTCAAGAAACCACATTCAAGAGATACGTAAATGAAGTAAACCCAACCCTTATAACTTGACTGTTCTAGCTTCATATTTTGAACTGATTTCAGCCTCACCTGAATGCAAATCACATGATAGTCCCATACTGTCAACCCATCGATTCTTTGGCTAGCCTTCTGATGCCATAGTGCTGCCTAGAGTTAGACACAAGAGGTATAATTTCATTACTATGAAGCCTTTTCAACTAGAAAACAGAAATTCTGTGATTGATAGACAACACACAAGGAAAAAATATGTTGGGCAAAACTAAAGCAGTCTGGCGCTGTATGATCACATAAATACAAAATGGCTTAGTATATACATAGATTGCAAGGGCAAATGTGGTTGATCAACTACAAGTTTTGCAAACTAGTCAATCCATCCCTTGCCTTGGTTCAGTATATGAAAATTGAAACCTTTTTTCTTGCTTGATCTGTGGAAGAACTTGTAAAAATTTTGGAAAAGAAGACCCAAATGAAATACTTAGAAGGTGACTGCCGTATAAGACTTCGGAGCCATTTGGAAACTCATAAACTAAAAATCTTAAGTTTTAAGTTCTAATTTACAATGAGTCTATTTGGTAAAATTATAATAATTAAAAAAAAAAAAAAAAAACCTCTTATTTCATAATAGAGTGATTGTGAACACAGGGCCCCGCCTTTAGAAATTGTGATAATTGGGGGCACCCTTTTCGAAATTACAATAAAGAATCTACCATGGGCCACCACAATTCCTCTAATTTCTATGGCCAAATTCCATGATTCTTATGCGACGTCGCACAGAATCACAGATACTTAGCCATTTTCAGATACATGCTTTAGACAGAGAGCAGTTCACTTTTCACAGATCCTTTTCACTGCACCTCAATGGGGCCTGAGGCTGTGCGATATCGCACAAAAAGGGCAGTTTTGGAATTAAGTGATTTTTTTTTTTTAAAACATGGTACAGACACCAAATTTGTATATACTTTTTTGTCAACATCTTGCCAGTAGATTCAGAGTCTCCATTAAGTGATACAGAAACCAAATTTGTATATACTTTTTTGTACCGTAAATGCCCCAAAATTCATTTGCAATTAGATCTCCATTAAGCGATACGAACTTTGGTTCTCTCCTTTAATCTCTCCAAAACGATGATACCCAGATAAAGACACAGATATGCATATAGATTGGGAGAGCTGAGATTCAACACCATTGTGTGAAGTAGCAGGTGCGGACACATATAATTCCTCCAATTATAACTTGCTACATGCATTTAGTTATTAAAACTTCGTTGAAAAGATTTCACCCTATGATATTAAGTATCCAACTGGCCTACAGTTTCTTAAGCATAACAAGCAAATCTGGAGTCTGCATGTAACAAACAGATTGTAGTACTTCATGTTCATTGAAGTTCATGTTTCTCAAGCATAAAGAATCAGTAAATTCGTCACCTCATGCAGGGAGTTTTAACAACAATCGGTTGATTTCAAAATCTAACTGGATACTTAGATTAGTTGAAGAAGAAAAGGAAAGAGAAGAAGAAGATATTACAGAGTGAACATTCTAAAAATAGAAAAATAAACATCACTTGACTCTCAGACCTACTCGACTTTTTATAACGGAAAAAAACACAAGTATGACCCCACCATTATGATACATTATACGGACAACCCAACCACAACAATTTAATAAGATGCATCTTCTAACAAGTTAAACAAGTGCTGCTCTGGTACCTCAATAAATCATTAGACAAATTACACATTGCATGCTAAGATGATATAAAGATTAGTTAAGTCGGTCCCTCACTTCTACTTCGGCATTGCTTCTTATTCTAACATTTTCTAAGAGACCATTTTGGAACTTAACAAATAACAAGTAACTAAAACTACCTGTAAACTGATGAAAAACAAGAAACAACATATAATAAGAACAGATGATAATTGAATTTCAGAAGTTTGTCAGAAAACTACAACACAACCTGTACTTAACTTTGGAAAAGAGAATCATTATGTACTTGCCTGTTTATCCTCATTGGATATGAACACAACAAAAAGATCAATGCCATTTGGATCAGCCACACCAATTTCGCACAGTTTCTTGCAGAGCAAATATACATTCTCCTCACTACCACAAAATACTGAATGTATATCAAAGTTTTAAATTATTTTTTAAAAAGCTGACTGCAAAACATGTAAAAATGCACAAAACAAAACAAATGGAAGATCATATATACAGTTACAGCAAAGCCAAGAATGAGGAAAGGGAAGCAATAATAGCAGAAACTAGTAATGAGCACAATTCCAAATGTCCTTTGTCAATATGTCAACTAGGGCTGCTTCATTTTTTTTATATTTTCTTTATTGGTAATGAGCGAATTCATTAAAAGAAATAACAAAATCAACAATAGTATAAAAAAAAAAGATGAAACGACTATAATATGTGGTTCTTAAACAATGTTTCCCTCTTCTTTGGCTAAACAATCCACAATATTCGTAGCTTCCTTGGAGACGATCGAACTCCACCTTCTTCTTGTTGTTTTTTTTTTTTTTTGGTAGAAAGATGGAACTCCACCTTAATGGCTGGAGACAGATGATTAGTTTCAAACATGATGAAATGGAGCTTCCAAGGATAGTCACATCTTCATGTTAACCCACCCAATAGTATGGTAGGATCTACCTTCTAATTTCAAACATGATGAAAAGGAGCTTCCAAGGATGGCTGCATCATCATGTAATCCACCCAATAGTGTTGTAGAAATCACTTTCCACAATCAACTCACATTCTTATAAAAGGCGAACAGTAGACAAGACAACAAAATAAGGGCTTATTTGGATGTAAGGATTTTTACATGGATAAATTTCAGATACATGTGCAAATCAAAGGACAAGATGTTCAAGAAGAGCACGCAATCCACCTCATTGTAGGAGGGATGTAGATGTCACTGTCCAATCTGCTTTTCAGCTTTCAGCCTCAGCCTACAATGATCTATTTTGGACTTTGTTTACCATGAAGGAAAAAAAAAAAACACAGTTACTTGGTTCCACCAGTTTTGGAATCAAATGATTTACCATGTAGTACAAAAAGAGAATTTAAACACCAGTTTGGATGAGGAGATAGGTGGGGAGGAGAACAATTATTCTCCACAGAAACTTCTTTTCTCCCATGTTGTTTTCTATAAGAGGAAGCACTCCTCTTAATTCACTTTTTGAAATAGAAACAAAAAACTTTTTGTTTTCTACCTCCTCAAAGGGGTGGAGAAAACATCATTTTTTCTATTAAAATTGAAATTTAACCATCAAAACTTCTTTTTTAAATAGAGACTCTGAAAAAAAAATTCCTACATAGATTTCTAAATTCAAAACACAAAAAAATCAATAACAAAGAAAAGTGGAGAATCCTCACAAAAGGATTCTCCATCCGTAGATGTCTAACCATCACTCTACCTAGTGGAAATTCACCTCTTGTTGTTTCCTCCTAATCCAAGCGGACTCTAGGGACGTCCTACTGAGGTGAAAATGGTGGTAAAGAAAATCATTAAACGCCTGTTTGTTTGCATTAGAATACATAGGAACTGATTACATAGGAATTCATGGTCAATTAAGCTCCACCAAAGGATTATTACAGAGTTCAAGTGTGAATGAAATAATGCAAGGGATGAAAAACATAAGGTAGCAATTTGGATGAGACGTTGACTTGAATTACTAGAATGATCGCTGGGTATTCATTTTCCACTTTCCCATGATTCAATTTTCATTAAAAGGGAGATTGTTGAGGTCAACGTCCACCCTCACTCCTACACGGTCATAATTGTGGTCGAGCCCTTGCCCTCACCATAAAACCATTGTTGTGTTGTTTCCTATCACTAATTGGTTTTGGGATAAGTGGTAGCTCAATGGGGTGTAAGATCCCACAAGTGGTATCAGAGCCTGATAGGTCGGGTGTTCGAGTCACGGAATACGCGTTTTGCGAGTTGCGTAGCAGGAGTCGCGGCGGGTGTGCCATTAAGGGAGGGATTGTTGAGGTCAATGTCCACCCTCGCTCCTGAGCGATCATAATCTTCATTTTTAACCATTGATCTCGCATGAATTCGCCCTAAAAGTTCAAATTTTGTCCTGTGGACTATGGATAGTTTTTCTCCACCTGTTTTCCCCACATCCAAACAAACCCAAAGTTTCCAGGATTAGGAAAACAAATCAAGACAGTAAAGCATGCACCTAAAAGATTGGGAATACTTGTTAGATAGAATAATACAAACAGCATGACATGGAAACTTGACAAATCTAAGACACTTGTACACAATGTCCCAAACGTCTATAAAAACCAATTGTCCCCCAACAATCACCGACCCATTATTCATCATCCGATGCTCAACACATGTATGCTACCTACAATCAGAGTCATTTATATGGCCCAGTTACGCCATAAGCTTGTGACCCACCTAATGATTTTGGGTTAGTATCAAAGTTATTGTTTGTGTAGTATGGAATCAGTAGTTACCAGTAGAAAGGGGTATAAGTGAAAGAGGAGGCATCCAAGGCAGATGGTGTCGTACTACTGCTACTGAATGAGGGAATAACGTCTGAATCGGAAATGGGGGCCTCGGCACCTGTTGCGTGCATCGTGTGCTGCTTCTGCTTCTTCTTCCACTCTCTGACTAGAAAGCACATGCTATGATTAAATGAATTGCAGAGCCAACGGAGAGATCTTTCGTGGGGTTGGGTTGGGTTTTTAATACTGCAACCTGGAATCAATATGGGTTGGTTCAGGTCGGGCCATGCACACTTTTATGTGGGGCCCACTTGGAGATGGGGAGATGGTTGTGGCCCATCTATGTACAAAATATGTGGCCCAACTTACCATCTTAACCTATTGATCAATGGCCTAAAATCTTAGCTCCTAAAAAGTGGGTACATCAATCCAACGGTAGAGTTCATTTGACTCAGTGTCAAAACTTGGGATCAGTGTAATTCATGATTCATGTGGGCCCCACTATTAGGTGCATAATGGATATTTCCTTTCGTATAAATATGATATTATATATAGTGATGTTCCCATGGCCCAAAACCACATTCGAATTTTATTTGGGCCCACACAGCGGGCCTAATTAGGACCCAACTAAAAGCTAACGTGAACCAAGTGTTTTTTTTTTTTTTCTTTTGCAATCCATAAGTCTTCTCGTCTCTCCCATCCCTTCCGTTCAACTATCTTTTCCTCTCAATTGCAATCCACAGTCCATTCCATTTACATGCACTCAATTCAATTGCATACCTTACATATTTATTTAGTTGAAAAAAAAATAACAAAGTAGAAAACAAAATGGAAGAAGTTGAAAATGAAAGGGTACCTCTGAGGGAGTTAACGAGCTTCGATTTATATGCCGAAAAAGAGCTGACGACGAAGAAGAGAAGAAGATGAGCTGACGACGAAGATCGGAGGAAATAGTCGGACGAACGGAAATAACAAAGAATTACTCAATGTGTGGGCTGAAATGAAATGTGTGGACTGAAATGAGGAAGTTGGAGAAGGAGAAGAAAAAGGGACAACTTGGTAATTTTCCGGTTGCGGGTTCAGCAAAAACAAGTTGACTTTATAGTTTTTGTGTAGTTAGCTCAGAATTTGGGTCGGCCAAAAGTGTTGTGGGTGTTTTTTGTTTGTGCTCCGTCTTCTACCTTGAACTGACATAGTAACAAAAGAAGAAGGAAGAAGAAAATCTCAACAATGGAAATGGAAGTGAACGGCGGCGGCGGCGGCGGCGGCGGCCTCTACAGCAGCGACGAAGATTCTCAGCACAAAGAGAAGAAGAAGAAGAAGAAGCAGCGAGAGATTTGCTCCTCCGGCTGCGAGCGACCGAAATCCGTCTGCCTCTGCCCCTTCCTCCCACCCTCCCCTCTCCCCACCGCCACCCAAATCCTCATCCTCCTCCACCCCCACGAGCTCCGCCACAAGCTCTCCACCGCCCCCCTCATCCCCAAATGCCTCCTCAACTCCCACACCCTCATCGGCCGACGCCTCCGCCCCGGCTCCTCCCCCCTCCTCGACTCCCTCCTCCTCTCCCCTCCCCACCTCCGCCCCCCAGCCCTCTTCCTCTTCCCCGGCACCTCCTCCCACCCCTCCGTCGACCTCCACCACTGGGCCGCCTCCCACCACGACCACCCACCTCACAATCTCGTCCTCATCGTCTTCGACGGGACGTGGAACCACGCGAGGGAGATGGTGAGCGCGAGCCTCCCGTTCCTGTCCGAGTTCGCGACTCGGGTGTCTCTGAGTTTTGATGAGCGGGTCGAAGGGGCGAGCGTTTTCGACTCGGAGCTGGTTCTGAGGAAGGAGCCGTTTCTGGGGTGCGTGAGCACGATCGAGGCCGTGGCGAGGGCGCTGAGGGTGTTGGAGAGAGATGGGATTGAGATTGAGGAGCGGCTGATTTCGGTTCTTCGGGCAATGGCGAGGTTTCAGGCTTCGAATTTCAAGCCTTTGAAGCCCAGGGTGAAGTTGGGGAAGAAGGAGAAAGAGATGAAGATGGTGTGTGAGGAGTCGTCCCAGTTGTTATAGAGAGCAAGTTTGGCGTTCGATGAAATGCAGCAGAGAAACCATTTTTTGGAGTTTGAAAGAACAGTGTTTGATATTGAGTTTTAACTTACATGTTCATGAATCTGATATATTTGTTTGCCCATGAGAAGTGGGTGTGTCCATTTTTGCAAATGGGGTGCACCCAGTCCTCGTGTTGGTTAGGGTTGTAAACCGGTCGGTTCCGGTTCGGATCCATGTTGGACCCGGAACTGGCACCTTTAAGGAGAAGGTGGAACCGGATCCGAACCCGGAACCGTTTTGGAGCCGGTTTTTTGGCTCCGGAACCGAAACCATATATAGAACGATTCTGGATTCGGGTCCGGATTTAGGTAGAGAATGATATTAAAAAAAACATGGTTTTTAGGAGAGATTTTCGAAAATTGAGGTAATCTGTTGGGTCTTGGGTCTACGGGTTCGAACTAAGGTGGAACCGGATCCGGACCCATTTACTTATTGGTGCCTAAATAAGGATCCAGACCCGGTTTTTAACGGGTTTGAACTTTCGGATAACCAGATAATCAGGTACCCATTTACATCCCTAGTCCTGGTCTTGGTCCTGACTTTCACGCCTGTTATCTAGGCCCAAGATGACCAAATACGATGGGCTTGAACAAGCTTTAGCAGTTGACCCACCACAAATTCCCTTACTTTGGATTGTGCTCAGGTTGATGTTTTCAACCAGATTAAGAAATGGGTCAAATTTAGCTGAGCATTAACATGTTGCCTACAAGTCATCGACCAAATCCAACCCACAGAGACTGAAAATGGAACCAACCTGACCCGACCCGACCGACTGACTCAGATGTTTTGCGGGCTTGTGCAATTAGATGACAGGCTCAAATCCAACCTAAACTAGAATGGATCCTATACGTAACATGGGCGAGTCTAGCCATGTACAGCTCACACAATCAGACTCATTCAAGTTGACTCAGTGATTGAGGGTGAGTCAGAATTGTGTTTTCAACCGTGGCCCATTGGACTTAATTAGACCTTTGTTTTCAGAACAATTAATGTCCATTGAACTGGATAATGGGCTTTAACTCAAAAACGCGGTCCTTTTATTAATTTGGTTGGAAATACCAACTTGATCTCAACCCAGATTAAAAAGAGTCAACCTGAACCCTGAATTATCGAATAAGGTTCGGGATGGTGGGTCAGTTTAATAATTGTCACCCTTAAAACACCACCTTATAAGGAAGAAATTGGGAACGAGGCACTAAACAGGTCGGGTCAAGTTGTGTCCAGTGTAATAGATCTAGATCTGATCGGCAATAAGATCCAATATATACACTCGAACCTAGGTCCAATGGGCTCATTTGGATACTGACTAAAATGATTTACTTAGTTGTTATAATTATATATCATAAAGTTGGGAGTTGCTCCTATGAGAGCATCTCTCACCTAACTATGAGAACCTCCCTATGTAGTTATAAGGAAGTATTTTATCAAAGATAGACCATATTTAGTCTATGAACATGAGTAGACAGGCATATACATAATTTATTTGTATGTTTATACTGTATACAAGACTGATAAGTGTTTAGGTATGCACCTCAGATCTGGACCTGGGTCTGGAACCAATCCTTATTCCAATCCACAAATGTTCATACCTGATTTCTCCGGTTTGGGCTCTTAAGATAATCGGGTAACTGGGGCTCCATTAACAGCCTTAGTTGAGATGAAAGTAGGGCTGCTCCTGGGCCAAGCCAGCCTGAGGCCACCTGACCCCAGATTGCATTGGATTAACCCAGATTGCATTGGAGTGGGTATGGGTTGTGATTTTAGGCCCGTAGCTGGGCCTGAGCGTTATATACTGATGCGATAGTTTAACAAGTCAGATCTGGGCCCATGTATGGTTAAAGGCCTGGCATGTCCCAGTATTTTTAGCACAATGATTCATATTGATTTCAATTTGGATGGGATGGACCTGACTTTCAGGCCTTTAACCTGAATCAATACCTTATTATTACACCCAATAACTAAACAGGCCACTCTTGGACAAGCTTCAACCTGGCTCGAGCCAATTCACAAACAGCCTTAGTCCAAAGCCTTCTTTGACATTTGATGAGTTGGTTTACCTGAACTATTTGAAAAATGAATAAATAAATCCTGATAGGCTTTCAAAAGTATGCCCCTATTTGTGTTGGGCCCACCTGACCTAATCAAATGAGACTGAGGGTTTTTTTTTTTTTTTTTTCAGAAACATCTTGTTGATGTTTTGAATCCAAACCTTTTATCGCCCTCCTTTTGAGTTAGCACTCACAAATTTACCACTAGTCTTTATTTTTTGTAACCCTTTTTTTTTCATACGTTGGGCTACTATTTCAATAGTGATGCTACTAGAGGACCCCAAGCATTGATCTCTGGACAGTTGTGTGAAACAAAAGTGCCAACATCGCTCAACCATGAGTGTGTTAGCTAATCCGAGCTTTGTATATATACCCTTGGAATAATTATGCAAATTTGGTAAAGGAATTGTGCAACTTTGAGGCCATGAAGATTTTTCTCTTTATTTATTTACATTTTTCAAGGCCTTTATTTATTTATATTATCTACAAACAACATAAACCAAGAAACATATTATTAGTATTATTAGATATTTCACATCTATTCTCCATCTCGAAAACCCTTTGCCATTTCATATAGAATGATACTTGTTCTTGTGATATGCAGACTTTTCCGGGTTGTACGTGTCCCCTATTTTACAATTTCACGAAAACCTTTTGAGTTCCTTCAATTTCATGATTGACATTCATCTAGATGAGCTCTACAAAGTCTTGACTCTTGCTTGCTCCATACAGCTATGCCGCCCAAAAAAGGCCCCACGTATCTAATGATAAAAAGATGGAGATCGTATAAAGAAATCTGACTTTAAATCTTGAGAACATAGAGGCCATCTTTTGAGAGCAAGGATGGTATGGTATGATAAGATGAGCAGAATGTTTTTTCTGAATGTGGATGGGATCATGATTGAAAGGATGGGCACAGAAAAGTGGATGAGAGCCTGGGAAGGGGTACCCCACAACACATGAAACGCACACATAGTGGCACGCACGTCCTAGGCATTGTCAATTGTCACTGCTGGCCTGGTCCATCTGCACTCTTAAAGTAGTCTGATCTCTGAGGCCACATAGAATAGGACTTGTACCAAACTCTCTAGAAGCATTGAATAAAGGTTAGAATCAAGCCAAAATTGAGGCCTTGTTAATTATACATTAATATAATTATAGGGTTATGTTCTGCTTACACTAGAGGTGAAGCTCTATGCTCTTTATGAGACCTACTTGGACGCATGCCGATCATGGGATAGTTTAATTGAGAGGTATCTCTCTTTCCATAAATACAATCAGAGATGGTTAGAGACCTTAGACAGCTAATAACCACCTCAATGGTAATTCAAAAACTCACTCATGTGGAAATCACATCTTAAATTTCAAATCACTCCTATGCAACCCACTACTTATCAAACTTATTTCAATTCCTCGAGCGGAGCCCACTCCTCATGCGGCATGTAAATTTTCGTGCCGGCATAAATGCTTTTCAACACTCCTCCTCAGATGGAGCCCACCCCTTAACACTCCCCCTTAGGTGGAACCTAGTTAGTGCGGTTTTGGCGACATGCATATTTTCATGCTGAGTCGCTTTATCTTGGATTTGAACTTGCAACTAGTTGACTTTGATATCATATTAAGTTTCCTTAGCTAAGGAGTCTTAATAAAACCTTGAGACATTAGTAGATATAGCATAAATGCTTTTCAATACTCCCCCTTGGGTGGAGACCACTCATAAACACTACTGACTGAAGTACATGACATTTACGTGGTGACAGAAGCAATATTATTTGGCCATTACAACCACAAAGGGGCAACTTTTCTTTCATGCATTGAATATGAAAATGAGATTTACATATGGGAATCATATTAGAATATTTATTTGTAATCACCATTTTCAATGTGAAAATAATTAGAAAGCGAAAAGAGAAAGAGCAATAAAGGATTTATAGAATTAAGTTTCTACACAATTTAGTGGCTGAAGGACGCAATGTCTTTCTATGGAATAAATATTAGGTCTCAAATATAATGAATGGATTAGAATCATGAATTGGAGCCCCCACAAAAGTGCAAAAAATTGGGAATATGATTTTTTCTTCCTCCCTTCCTTTTTCATCCTCCTCCTCCTCTTCACATGTTTCTCAAGTTCACTAGGATCTAAGATATGAAACTTCATGCATTGGGATTTGTCTCATTTATGAGAATACAAAATGCTTTTGATTTTGGATTGGAGGCCTACAAAGTGTAAATAACCAAAAAGTGAGATTTAGTTGTTTTTGTATTTTTCACATGTTTAACAAAATACATCACAATCAATGTTATGAAACTTCGTACTTTGAGGTTTATCATTTATTTGAGAATATTGAATGGTATCGATAATGAATAAGACCCTGAAACTGCAGAAAAGCTATATATTGGATTAGGTTCTGTTTTTTCTTTTTCTTTTTTTACTTTGTTTATTTTGCCTCTTTTTTTTTTTGCATGGTTGGAAAAAGGATATATGGGTGTCATGAGGAGCCAAAATCTTATCATTCATAGAAACCGTGGGAGGGACCTCTCATGAGAAAGATTGGATATATGCCTACGAATGTGTATATATACAATCATACTTAAGTTTGTAAAGGCTTGTTTGAATGGCGAAGTGTGTTTGGATGTATGGTGAATTGAAGTAACTAAGGTGAAGTATCAAATCATGAGAGAATAAAATACAAGGAGTTATGATGTTATTTTGTGTTTAGTTGTTTGGTATGGAATCTCTTTTACTTTATATATTGCAAAGTAAAGTGTTTTTGTCTTTTAGTGGAAAATGGAGGTTGTTTTTTTTACTTTTTTTGAAAAATTCAAAAGGAATTTTGAAATTGTGTACTTTGGATATGACTCATTTCATTTCTAATCTGGACTCACTTTACTTTAACTTAACTAGTTAATTGCCAAACACGCCCAAAATTATGACTGAAAATGCACTCCGGCCTTTAATATAGTGGTTGGGCTCGACCTTCCGTATTTCTAATTGAGCAGTCTCATACCTAAGAACTGGGTTCTTTGTCAGACCCAGAGTTAGACTTAGATCACTTAATCCTTACAAATTCACAGAATACAGACTCAGGCCCAAGTAGGTTTCGATTGAGTCGGGCCCATTGAAAGCCCCAACCATGCACGGTTTTGGTTGAACCAAAAATAATTTATCAAAGTTCGATGCCTTTAAACCAAGGGTCAAGATGTGAGATGGTTATACGTATTTCCTTTCGGATTGGTAAAGACTCGTAAATGGGAATCAAATAATCTCTCCTTTGGGGTTTGTGGAGATGGAATGCATGGGAATATAATATAGGGCGTATTTATTTGCAATTTTGCATAGAATACATAGAAATTTATGTTATAATAGGTTAAAAAAGAATATCCAAGGTGAATCTACAAAAACCATTAAATGAGAGTGTGGGGAGGGATAGGTGGGAAACAGCATAAGGAGGACCCAAGGGTCATAGATTAGGATAATTTACAATTTTACATGACCAAAAGGAAAGAAAGAAAGACCATCAAGTGACCTCTCTCCAATAATTGAAAGTGAATCGAGTGAAGATTAGAAATAAATAATAAGCTATTACCCTAGCAATTCAAATTATGAAAAAGTCAAAGCCCCATCTACATTGCTACCACGTACCATTCACCTTGCCTAATAATATCGTTCTCACTTTACCCCTTTAATAATCCTTTGATAGAGCTCATATGATTGTGAATCTCCATGTATTCAAATGCAAACAAACATGCCCATAGGAATTGATGCATTAAGTGGTTTAAAATGGAGATTAAAAGTGGATATGAGTATTTAACAACCTTTCCTTTAATGGAAATGGAATCAAGGGAGGATGCGTAACGAATTACTCAGCCATCACCATAGTAATACAAATCTTAAGAAAGTCAATGTCCCATTTATCTCTCTACTTTTTTTTTTTTTTTTTGCTATCGGAGGGTTCCCAACCTTTTGGGCTGGACTAATCTCTCTAAGCCTAGAGGGAAGCCGGTAAACTCCCCTGTAGCCCCAGTGTGGTAGGGCAATTTCGAATCAACAACCTCCGGGTGCAAACCGTGGTCCTAGGCCAACTGAGCTACCCCTTGGGGTTATTTACTTTGCTACCTTTAACCTTCCACCCCAACGTCATATCCTCACCCCCCACTTCTTTAATAATCTTTAAGATCAAAGCTCATTTGACTATGAGTTCTTATGTATTCTTTCAATGCCGGAATCCTTCCAGCCATTAAGCTGGGTATTTTTTTCTCGAGAGTAGGATATGCAACTCAAATTAAAGCAATGAAATTAGTAGCTGGCAAATCGGAAGTCTTCCTATATATTCTATGTAAACAGACATGCCCTTAATGAGTCAGAAAAATAAGCGGAGATGGAAAAATGAACACCTGACAAACACATAATAATTCAAGCTCTAAGAAAATCATGATCTTATCTACATGTCGATCTTATATCCTACACCCTAACCTCTTTAAGAGTCTTTTTGTTGGACCTATATTTTAGCATGAGTCCCTACGAATCCAATTCCAGGATAACTACTCGCCCGTGCTGATTATGAAAATTTTCAGAAAGCAACTAGTACAAAATACTCTTTTTACCTTTTGGACTCAATAAATCATAAAATTCAAAATACTCATTGCAAAATGACATTTGAGAAATTTGTGATGACAATTCTAAAAAAATCAAAACCCCCCCAACACAAATTAATCACTTACTCCTAATCAAACATGTTCAAATTATTTCACCAAACTATATCTTTTCCAAAATAAAGGCATGTCAACCAATTGTCAACTCCATAAAAGGCCCTGGCAATACAAGAAATCTTCATTCCAAGAAATTGCATTTTTGCAATTGAGAAGAGTTAGAGTGGTTCATGTGCCTGCACACCTATCGTTTCACATGTGGGGTGGCATACATGTCTCCACCTTTTATGTTCTTATTACTCTAGGAAACTCCAAGTGGATTCGCTGCAGGCGGGGCCTCACCAAAAAAAAAATTGTATTTGCTGTTACAGAGCTGGACAATTATTTGTAGAACATGATCACTAACTTTTTTTTCTTTTATGTTCTTACTTCTGTAGTACATTTGATTGCCATTGATTAGATGGCTGTATTCTAATGCAAGCATATTCCTCTAGAGTGGGGCCCACCCATGATTTGATAAGTTAAATGTGAAATAATGCTTGTGTTCACTCCCATTTATATCACATTTATTTTTTTAATTTTGTTTCTATCTAATTTTTTTGCTTTACAGCTGTTTTTTATTGCATGGTGTGCCACAAACCTGTATAACCCAAACTCACAGCTTATATGGATTGGATGTGATTAGAAAATCCTGTGAAGCAGATTTGGTCAGGGTTGATTCATCTAGTCAAAATAAAGTGATCAGAATCAGGTTGGGTCTCAATCTGCAGATTTCCCTTCCCATACGGTCTTCTTGCCACTGAAAGAGGTTAAACCTTATTCGACCCATGATTTGGACCACTGATGTGGACTCTATAACCTAACCTGCATCTAAGCCGTGGCTTATTTACGTTAGATGAAAACCAAGGAATTTTGACCTGCAGTCCTGCACATGCAGATCAACTCGAGCTTGACCCACTTAACAAATGGATTAGATTCTAGTTGGGTCTTTTACGCATCCTTCCTCTCCACTAAAACTGTTTATGCCCAAACCAACCCATTTGCCACCCCGACGTAGAAGTCGATAAACAGAAACTCAGTTTTATTGTCTTTTTATATATATGTGCGGGGGGCTCTTTCTCGGGTCCTAGCCCCCTTGGCTGGATTACGGAAAAAAAAAAAAAAACCATTTGCCACCCCGACCTAGAAGTCAATAAGGTCCAACTCATTAGAAAACCGAATCTCTTCTTTGTCTCTTTAATTTAATTTTAGAGCTAATACATAGGATCTTTTATCCTGGTACTAAAAAATTAGAGGGAATATAACCACTCGAAAAGACTATAGGGCATGTTCGTTTCATGTTATTGAAGTCTTTTAGGGCTCCGTATTTCTAGTGGAATTTTCAAAAGTGACCATCAAGTAATCCCAACCATTACAGTAGTAAATCAAGGGAACATGGAAATGAATACCCAACCATCACTCTCATGATTCAAGTCTTAGGAAAGTCAAACACGGCCTACATCACCACCTCATATCATTTCCACTCAACTTTTTTAAAATAATCCTTGGATGGAGCTCATTTGACCATGAGTTTCTGTATATTTAACCCTTATGTATTCTATGCAAGGGCTTATTTGTGTTTATGTACTTAAATACCCAAGTATTGTATATCTAAAGTGATAAAAAAAAAAATAGAGAACCAAAGGTGAATATTTAAAAATGACCATAAAATTGAATCTCCTTTAATTGAAATGGAATCAAGAAAAGATAAAAAATGAATATGTGATGCATATGGGATTGAGATATATTTATTTCATGTGGCATTCGTGCTAAATGGGAGATTGTAGGAAATCATATGGCCCGCGTGCCAATGAATCTCAAATTAGATCCAGCAGACGGGTAGTTGCCGAGAGAGATTAGGACTCCCAAAGGGATCTATATGAAATCAACTTGTCATATCCTTTCTTTGAAAAATCAAAAATAGCTAAAAATCCATTTGAAGTTTTCCCAAGAATTTGTGTAGAGATCATCATCACCATAAATCATATCCAATCTTTTTTCTTTTCTTTTTTTTTTTCTTTTTGTGGGGATGGCTTGGCTTGAGGCATGCCCGAAAGCATGAGAATTAGGATGGTGAGGCTTTAAAAGGTTGTTTTGTGACTTACTTTATGAGAAAAATAAAATAGAAATCTCATTAATGAAATATTATTTTAAATACTTTAAAATCGTCAAACTTGCATTATCAATTAAAGGGCCTACATGACTGGTGAAACCCGCAGGAGAGCTCTAATTTGCAATGGGTTATGAGTGCACTGAGTTTGAATTGATCATATGAGGGGCCAAGTGAAACTCACGGGGCACACACTAGCCATTTAGTCCCCATAAATTGGTCTTTAGGCCCTTTTGTATATAAGAAAAATTGAAGAAATATATTGCTAAAAGTAGCTAAAATTAAAAAATAAAGATGTATATGCATAAAAGGCAAAATTTCAACCTACTCTTCAGACAAGGACGGTGCGAGATTTCGATCCTTACCATCCATTAAAGCGGGACCCTCTATAATCACAACGTACGTCTACTAGAATCTTTTACGGCAACCGTGCGGGATTCCGACAGCAGAAAATTTCATAAATAACTATTAAATAAAAATAACCTCTCCTTTAACGTTAAGTTAATTAAGGAGAGATTACAATTGAATATCCAAACACCACCTAGTAAATCATTTTCCCTCTATCTCGTGAATTCATTTTCCATTCAAAAGAGAATTATTTGATAGCATTTATGCATTTTAGAATTTAATCTTTCAATTTTGGCCACTCTTTCAAATGCTTTTTATTTTTTATTTTCTTGTATTTAAATCCATGAGACAACCCGAAGGGGTAGCTCAGTTGGCTTAGAATCACGATTTGTATTCGGAGGTTGTAGGTTCAAAACCGTACTACCACACTGGAGCAACAGGGGAGTTTACCCGGCTTCCCTCTAAACCCAGAGGGATTAGTCCAGCCCGAAGGGTTGGAAATCCTTCAATAGAAAAAAAAGAAAAGAAAAAAAGAGTCCATGAGACAAAAAAGCCATTATTGTTACTTTGCATCGATCAGGAGGGCGGAGGGCTTGTAACGTAACATGTGATCCTGTGCTCTAAAGAAATTTATCTTTCTCGTGGGTGCATGCAATCTGTTCTTACCCTCATTATAAAAGGGATTCTCATGAAATTAGATAAATACCAACTAGCCACAAAAAAAAAAAAAAGATAAAATAGTTCAATTATTTTTCTTACAAACCAAAATGTTGTGCAGCAAATTCATAGAAGATTTTGTATGTGCAATTAAAAGTATTGCACAAATGGGAAAAATTTCCCCCTAAGCCCTTAACAAATTCAAGCATTCGCCTCTAATTTAGGGGTTTTGCTATTTTCGACGGTTAAGATTAAAAGTATCGGTACTCCCTATATTAATGCAATCTACCTGTTTGTTTGTATTATAATACATAACAATTGAATCAATATAATTTATACAATAAATGGTTAAAAAACGACAATCAATATGAACATAAAAAATGAGCATCAAATAATAGTTTCTTTTAGAAAAACAGAATGAATAAAAGATGGAAAACAAACTATTAAGGGACCACTGATACTTCATTTCTTACCCTTTTTTTTTTAATTTTAATTCAATTTTCCTCTAGCGCCTTATTGTTGGTAGGGTAGAGCATAATGAAATAAAATCGAGTGCCAAATCAAGAGAAAAAAAATAAAACAATACGAAAAATAAAAAAAAGGGCTTTCAGGTGCAAAATGACAACAAGGATCCCCTTAAAATGCATAAAATGACAGAAAAGTTACTCTTATAAAATACAAAAGGACAAAAAAGTTGCTTTTATTATCAACTCCATCCACCTTCTTTTTTCTTTTGATTTAACCATCGAATTTATTGCATTTTACTCCACCCCACAAACCGTCAAACCTTTTAAATCCTTTAAAGAAAATTTTATTTAATACTTAGTTTTTAAAGTGTACGTTTGATATAATTTTTTTTTCGTAACCTAGCGAAGGGGCTAGGGCCCTGAGACTCATAACACAACTCACACATATGAGATGATGGGAACTCACACATGACACATGGCAGGAGGATAGAAACTTGCACATGCAGGTAGACAAAGACATGCGAGGAGAATAAATACAACCCCCACCAGTAAGGTAATAAAATTCACGAACGCAAAGAGAGGTAGGACCACTAAATGGTATGCAATCTATGCACTCACTTCATTAATATGAATCTCAAAATATATCTTTGATATTGCTTGTAACTATTAATGGCATGAATTCTACGGACTCCATAGTGTGCATTGTATATTTAAGCTTTTGGATGCCAAGATCCACACCATTCATCTATTTCAAGGCCAAAGCTAAAGTTCCCCGCGAACCACGCTTACATATCCTCCCGCGGCTTACCTGGCATTTCCCTCCACCTGCCACCTGGTCGGTGCCTCTCTGACCGGATCTTCGCCTCATCTCTCTCCCACCCTTTTCAACACCCCCACCCTCCAATTCCACTCTCTCTCCATCTCATTTCAGCCTTTTTCATCTCTCATCACTCCACTCTACCTCCAACAAATACTACAATCTCCTCCTCCTCCTCCCCCCAAACCAGAAAGTTGAAACCCAAATAAACAAAAGAGAAAGGGGACAGACAACACAGTGAGAGAGAAAAAAAAGAAAGAGAGCAATCATTCCCTTCTACTATATATCCTCTGTTGCCATCTCTCTTTCACATTTCTTCTTCCTAAATTCCATTCCTTTCTCTCTCAGATCTCAGGTACTTTTCTTCTCTCTCTCTCTCTCTCTCTCTCTCTCTCTCTGTGTGTGTGTGTCTTTGATCCAATTCTCTTACTATATCGATGATCGGATCGGCACAGATTCAAGATCCTTTGCATTTGTCGATTTTTGATATGTTGACCTTTGGATTCATACTGATTTTTGAAGATGTCTGATGATTTGTTAGTTCTCGATCTTTCTTTTTGATATGCTTACTGTAAGTGGATCGATCTATCGATCTGATGTGGAATTGTCAGGGGAATCTGAGATGTCAGTCTCGGTTGCTTTATGCTTTTTCAGTGGATCATGCGTGCTGAATTTCATGCGGATGAGTGTGTTTGTTTGCTTGTGAGTGGAATCAAAAGGTGTGCTTTGATTATCTTTGAAAGCGGATTTGTGAGAATTCCTCTCTGTAATCTGTTTATTTGTTTGCGGTCATCTATAGTGGTACTGTGACTTGAGATGATAGTTTGGTAGGTCTTTTTCTTTGAGCTTTTGCTTTGGATTTGCGTTAGGATGCACATTTTGATTACAATCAGTATGGATGTTTGGAAAGATTGTATTTTTATCTGTTCTGATATTCTGAGAATTGGAAGTCATAATAGGTAGGTCTTGATACTGGAATCTTGAGAAGAGAGTGATTTGAGGTTCTGATGGGAGGAAATAGTATCCATAATCTTATGTGTGTGTTTCGATTCTCATGCCATCTCAAAATTGCATCAATGAAATGGATAAGAGATTGGGCTACATCAAATGCACTTTTTACTTAGTGTCTTCTTCCTAATTCTTGAGTTGGGGGTATGTTTCCATATGGAAGTACTCTCATCCTTGCTTCAATTGTAATGAATGTGATTGAAGATCTCAGTATGATAGCCAATATCAAAAACTGTTTGGTAGAAACGTGTCACAGGACATATCCCAGCAATTTGAAGATGCATTGTGTCACTGAGTTGAAAATAAAATATTCAATTGGTATCTGGTCGTACTCATACATATTTTCCCTATGTTTTAAATACACCAAAATCCAACAATTTTCCTATGATATTTTTCAAATACGATCAATCACTTTTAAACGTTCCCAGGGGTTTACATTCAAAGAAATGACTGATTAGCTGATTTACTCAGAGAAGTATTGAACTGTGTGAGGTGAATTGTTATTTTGTGTGATAGAGTAGGTTATATGTGGTTGAGACTTCTGTCTTGACTTTTAACAGATAGTTCGTTTATCATTTCACACTTGATTGTCGAGTTTGTTAGAATTATTCTACCTTTTCGTGTATCAGCCACATCCACTTTCATTTCATGATGCTGGGGACAGACGATATGGCATTTTTGGAATTAAGTTAGCATGGTTTTCTAATTTTTTTGATGATGCACAGTAATTAATAGTTATTTTCTTCAACTTTTTGATGGCTGCCTACACTTACGTAGCTTAAAAAATCCGTTCTTAGTAACAGTTGATGAAAACTTTTTAAACATAATGTTGGCACTGATAAGAAAAAAAGTTTTTCTGTGCTAGATGTTACATCTACGTTAATGATCCATAGCTTTGCCTTCTTGAGATTTTAACCTTGCCCTTTACATCCAATTCTTGAAAGATGGTGAGAGGCTTTAGAATCCAAGGGCTTTAAAATAAATCGCACAAAATGACAAAAAATATGAATTGCAACTTCAGTGGGGATGTGTAGAGAAGCGTAACTCTTGTAGGAATGGAAGCTCAAGAGATAACACAAAGTGAGTCTTTCTAATACCTTGGCTCTATAATCAGTAAGGATGGTGAGATAAAGGAGGATGTCGAACATAAGAGTACAAGTTGGATGGTTAAAGTGGAAACTTACTTTTGGAGTGCTTTGTGATTGGTACACACTACCAACAAGATTATAGGAAGATTTTTATGAGACAATGATTAGACCAGCTATGACCAATGGAGTAGAATGTTGGCCAAATAGGAAATAACATGCTAAACATGAGCATTACACAGATGAGAATGTTGAGATAGAATAAAAAATGAGCATTCGGGAGCATTTAGGGGTAGCATAAATAGATGATAAATTATGAGAGGCTCATTTGAGAATGTTTGGGCATGTCCAACGTTGGCCAACAACGACACTGATGAAGAAAAGTTTCTCTATATAGGTTGATGACCTATCAAGGAGAAGGGGTAGGACGAAGAGGACATAGATGAAAGTAGTAAGGATAGATATAAAGAAGTACAACCTGTCAAAGGATTTGCTCTAGGATAGACTAGAATGACACAACAAAATTCAAGTAGTTGACTCTAATTTTGTTAGGAGAAGGCTTTGATGATTCAATAAGTTGTGATTGGATGGACCAAAATACCTATGTCACGTCAGTAACAAACTGGATTTACTATCCATGCCTATCTCGACAAAACCAAGACTGCCTCATACATTGAATACTATGAATCGGCGAAACAAAACCAATTTTTGTTATCAATGAAAAACAAAACTTTTGTTGATGTGAACCAAACATCATTGAATATTGTTGAAATTAGGGCAAGTATTAAGGCTCATAACCTGCCAGATGGTTATACATGGCATTTATGTTAGAATCCTATTATTCTTATCCCAAATCCTACAGTTCCTATTGAGTCTAAGGAAAACGATTCGTATTGCTACAATGAATCCCATTTACAATCGAATCTTATGATTCAAGCGATTCGTCTTAGCAGTAATAGCCATGGCTGAAAGGTTAATACTATTATTTTTACTTTATTTGTTTTTCTTTTTTGGTAGCAGTTAGTTCTATGCTTACCGAGTTATATAGTGATTAATGAAACCTTTTAAGAACTTTTGTTATTTTGGAGAGGCTTTAGAGATTAATGAGTAACAACATGTGACTAGAGTATTCAACTGTATTAGATTTTGTCAAGCATTTATTTTTAATCTTTTTTTGATTTTTTTCATGAAAGATTTTTTTAATTTAAGTGGACATATTAACCATGTAAGGTTCGTTATTTGAATTTGTTTTTATTTTTTATATAAAGTTTACATCAGTACAACCTGTTTATTTTTCTATTAACATTGATATCTTAAACATATTTAACTATTCACACCTACCAATTATGATATATTTTATATATGATGGTGTTCTTTATCTGATTGTATCTTAATCTTATTTATCATTGTAATTAAGATGCTATGGATGGATTATGAATAACTACTTTTTATTTAAATTTTTTTTTTTTGGGAAAAAATGAAAGATCCTACGATTTAAGGTACGATTCAATTCATCCCCTTAAATGCTTTGTGATTCAATTTTATTTTTTCAGACAAGGCTTTTTAATGCACTGAAAAGGAGCAAAAGAAGCATCTTTTACTGGATAATGGATTTTAGTTTTTATTTTATTTTATTTTATTTTTAAAGGACACAACAACAAAATTTTCCTTGACCTCAAAGTACAAATACTATATAGTATGAGAGGTAAATAGTGTAAATAAAGACAATAACCATAATAGCTTCACAAAAGTGTACGATACCCACTAGTATGCTCCACTACAATGGAAGAGCCTAATGCAATCAAGTCTGAATAATCCACCACTTCGTTGATATTTTTGTACACTTGTAGTTTCAATAACTATAAACACTAGATAGTAGTAGCCACGATGGCCCTGACCAGCAATTGTGTGCGGTCCCAGTTGCAGTAGGAATCCCCATGAAATGGGTTTTCTTAAGAGTCAATCCTCTTACTGAAGAGGGTCCAATGTTGATTTAGCACCTTAAATGCTATGCATTTTTTTTTATTTTTTTCCAATCGTGGGGTGCTATGTTGATGTTATGCTAGTGTCTGATGGGTATTTCTTGAAGGATGACACCCTTTTATTCTTTTAAATAATAAAAGCTTATGACCATTGACAACATAAGAGAACTTATGATATCTTTACCAAGGATTTTACCAGTTTTTGGAGAGCATTGGTTTCATGTGATAGTGGATAACACTCTCTATTACTATTTGAAATTATTCGAAATCTTACTCCAAGATAGTAAGGTGAGGCAGAAATGACAGTCTCCATTAGGTCGCATGAAGGATTTTTTACCTTGGTTTTTAAATTTTAAAAAGTTGTGTCTTGCTATTTCTACACTATTTTAAATGATCGCTTGCCCAGGAAATAACTCTCTCTTGGTGTAATTGTGCAATAGTGTAATTCATGGAAGCTTTAAATATATCAGTTACTAGAAATTATTTGAAACTGTCATTTCTGTTTCATAAAATCAATCCAGATGATGGAAAGCATGATGCTGACACAATATATGGTTCTTTTCTTGGATTACTAGAACCTTTAAATTATTTCATACTTGTTATTTTAGTATGTTATGATACTCTCTCAGTAATAATATAAACTGCTGACGTGGAATTCTTGAATCTAGTTGTGGACGTTGAAAAGCCTTCTGAAGAGCCTTCATTGTGAGGAGACTTAAAGAAGGTAGAGACGCAATGGCCGGTGCTACAAAAAATCTGGATCCCGCATTCCAGGGAGTCGGCCAGAGAGTGTATCCTTCGTGTAAATGTAGAATTGGGATGTATTCATGATCCTTGAGTTAAATTTTCTTAGATGTGCTCATTTTTATGTATTCATGATCCTTTTTTTTTTTTTTTTTTTATAAAAACTAGCCTTGATATATGCACATTTCATTGCATTTATTCTTAACAACATGTAGTGGGACTGAAATTTGGCGGATTGAGAACTTTCAACCTGTTCCTCTGCCCAAGTCTGAATATTGTAAATTCTACATGGGTGACTCTTACATTGTTTTACAGGTAACCTTTATCTTCCATGTTTATCTAATGTTGTTATCTTCTGATCATGTTTTGTACACCCTTGCTTTTATGTTCTCCACAGAATTTTTTTTTGTAAAAAATGAAGCTTTATTTTTTCTGTATATTTTAGCATTATTTTTATACAATTTATACAGTCCTAATGTATCTGTCGGTCTGTCCTTAGAGATACATTTGTTGCAATATACTATTAAAATTTATTCTATGCAATATATTGTTGTATCATATGGATGTATTGGTAACTTGGTATGTTGGGGTTCTTGAAGTTGCTATATTGGACATCCCCACATCCATGTCTAAATCAAATTGCTATTGGCTGCTGATTGTGTTACATTTAAGTTGCTTCAACCAATGCAACAAGTTTTTGTTTTTGGTATAGTTGTTGTCAATTTGTCATTCTTTAGGTCAAAACTTCTTTTGAAAGTGATTCATGAACTGCCCACTGAGATCCCACTCCTCTTGTACACATACACACACCAGAATAAAAGAAGGGCATAAATGAACTATATTTGATGTTCTGGAAGCAACAGATACTCCTTGCTTCTTTATCAGCTCAAAATTTGCTTACCTTTTGCAGACAACTTCTGGAAAAGGGGGTGCTTATCTATATAACATTCACTTCTGGATTGGAAAGGATAGTAGCCAGGTATGCTTCTGTTGCAGTTGTTGAGTAGTTAGTTTGCCGCACCTTTAACTGTCACGAATAAGCCGAAAGAAATATCACTCATAAAACAAGACTGAATAGAATTGTATTCAATGACCTCCTTGAGGATTCACCTTGTATCTTATAGATCAGAAATGCCCAATTTGGGCTACAATTACAATCTATCAAATCTATTATTATGGTACAATGGGCTTTTTGCAGATGGGTCATGGATGGGCCAACTTATATTATAATGGTCCCGTGTTAACATTAACGCCTAGGCATTTTGGGTATATTGGTTAGCAACTTGAGAGCAGTTACTATATAAAATCAATTTTGCTTCAAAGTAGTGTTCTTTTATCATCTTCTTGTGAAATTATGAAGGATGAGGCTGGAACTGCAGCAATTAAGACAATAGAACTTGATGCGGTCCTTGGTGGTCGTGCTGTTCAGCATAGGGAACTTCAAGGTCACGAATCAGACAAGTTTTTGTCTTACTTTAAACCTTGCATTATTCCATTGGAGGGGGGTGTTGCTTCTGGATTCAAGAAATATGAGCAAGAAAAGTTTGAAACACGACTCTATGTTTGCAAAGGGAAACGAGCTGTCAGATTGAAACAGGTATTAAATGTTCTCTATCTGAATTTATGTATCCAATTAAGGTGCATATTTTGATGTTGAAGCTGTTAAATCAAGGGAATGGTGAGTGTGCAAGTTTGGCCATGCAGGTTCCCTTTGCTCGCTCTTCGTTGAATCATGATGATGTATTTATCCTGGACACTGAAAATAAAATTTATCAGTTTAATGGTGCAAACTCTAATATTCAAGAAAGAGCTAAGGCTCTGGAAGTAATTCAACACTTTAAGGACAAGTACCATGGGGGAAAATGCGATGTAGCTATTGTTGGTGAGGGCATATTTCCTTTCTGAATGCCATTTTTATCATGTATTATGATTTCAGTGTGCTCTATTTAATCTCCATCTGTACTTATCTTTCATTTTTGTTTTTATCTATCTCTATATGGATGATGTTCATTATTTCAGATGATGGAAAGCTAGTAGCTGAGTCAGATTCTGGTGAATTCTGGGTCCTCTTTGGTGGTTTTGCGCCAATTGGCAAAAAGGTTGCAAGTGACGATGATGTTACCATGGAGGTGACTCCGGGAAAACTTTATAGGTATTTCATTGTCCTTTTCATTGGAATATAATATTGCATGTCATAGAGATGGCAATATGAACCATATCTGGAAAAAACGAATGCAAGTAATTCAGATTTGTGCTATATAGCATCTTTGTGGTCCCTCTCTGTTTGAAATGCATTTATTTAAACATCTTCACTGCCCTAACCTAAGTTTCTAGGGCTTAGTGGTGACTGGTGAGGTACCTCCCTTCGACACAAAACAACCAGGGATCAATCCCGGGCTATAGCGTTGATGGTGAGGGACTTGGGCTTAAAAAAAATAAAAAACATGAATCCATACTGATGTTCTTTGCTCATGACACATGAATATAATTAATTTTCAATGTCATTTTCTTTAACAATATTATTTTTTCTCAGTTACTACTATTAAATGACTGTGGGTTGTACTGTATGTGTTTTAAGTATGTTTTGAATTATACAATGCTCATGAGCATAATCTCTTAAAGAACTGAACTCATGGGTGTTTCTAGAATACTTCCATGATTGATGACTCATATGATATTGTAAGTCTTAAGTGTCTAACAAACTACACATAGGGCTGTAATAGGTATCAAGTACCCTAAGGTCACCTTTGGCAATCAAATCCTCGAGGATTCATCACCGGGTTTCCCCTAGGTCTTGCAAAATCCATGTTTGGAAATTGTGATTCCTTGAGGATTTGGGCAAGTGGGAATCCTCATTTTTGAGGGTTTTCCAGTCTGACCATGCCCCATAGGATTTAAAAATCCTCGGTTTTGCAAATTTATGCACCAACACCAAATTTTCACAGCTATATGCACTAATATCGATGTGAAATCCTAATGAGGAATCCTCAAATGTATGCCGGAGTTCAAATTTGAGGATTTCTCACAAATTCCTCATCTGTTGTTACCGAATGTGCCCTAAGGATTCTTTATGTTGTCACGGATTCTCAAGATGAAAGTACTAGAACTCAGGATTTTAGCCACTGGATATTAGTAGCAGAAATTTTGATGACTAGTAGGTACAGAGTATTGGTCGATTAACAAGGTGATTATAGGCAAAAAGGTTGTCTTATGTGAGAGGGACTATCTATTATATATGTGTACTTTCAAGGACACACCACTTAACTCACAAGAGCAAGTGTTAAATTGAATTACAAGAGAGTTGGACTATTGTACATAAACACTAAATAGTAACTGATTTCATTCAATAAAGAAAGTTGTAAAATGAGAAACAATATGGTAAGAGAAGTATACTGTAAGCATTAAGGAATTAATAAAAAAGCTCTGCCCTATCTACATTCACTCTAGCTAGAGAATCCGCCAGCACATTGGTCAAACTTTTGGCATGAAAGCATTCAACTTTTAGAAATCCATTGAAAAGCTTAATCTCACTGTCTATGAAAGCTAACCCCCACAGGAATCACGATCGGAATAGATGAAGCAAATATCCACAACAACTCGGTAATGGCCAAAAAAAATCCTTTTTCATATCCCTGGTTCCCCACTGGGGTTTGATTCGGTGGATCACTTACTTCTCAACGGCACTGTGGCTCATAAAATTTGGAATATACTCCTTAACATTTTTCAGTGCAGCTGGGTTCTCCACCATACCATCAATGACCTCTATCAAACTTGGAGCCTCCCTTTTGCCTTACCAAAAGGGAAGATTTTGTGGCGTCTCTCCTTCGCAATTATTTGGACTTTATGGAAAGAGAGAAACCTATTAAGTTTGGAAGGAAATTCCACCTCCTCAGAAGACATCTTCTTCAGGATGAGGATTTGCACCGCTCATTGGGTCTCCAGCTTGCCAGAATTCTGGGGCCTGCAATCCAATATCATTCTTTTCAATTAGAGGGAAGTGGCTTTTTTTTAATTGTTCTCTCCCCAGCTTGCTTAGCTTTTTGTTGTTTAGTTATATATATATATATTTATATAATAGCTTTAGGTTGGGAGCTTTTTGACCTATTTTGGTTGTCGTTTTGTTCTCTCTGTTCTTCCATTTTTGAGTTGTGTTTCTGCTTTGGGTGCTTTTATTGGCCCTTGCTTTTCGGTATACTTCTGTTGTACTGTTAAGCATATTTTAATGCATTTTACCATTCAAAAAAATAAAAATAAAAATAAAACAGTGCCATAGATTTATTAATGTAATTGTTAGGGACTGATTTGATTATGCAGTCTTCGGTCTTCCACAAGGGGTTTTATGTAAATTTCAGAAGTTATCAGGTTGCAAGCAGGTCTAACCTGACCTGAGGGCAACCTAGCCAAGCCCAGTTAACAGTTCCAGAAATTCCAGCAGTATAGCAGATTAGTGGGCCTCATGGGCCCAAACAACCCAACCCCTAGGGTTTCCCAGGGGTGGCCTTGGATCTGGCAGGCCAGACTGAGCAAGTGGCACCCACAGCATCACACCATTTCTGGTTCTGGGCAATACCAGAACCTTATGTTATTTTAGTGCTTTAATTAGGACTTTTTTGACTAAAGGGATATACTTATCTAAGGGATAGATTAATGGGTTTGGTTTATTGTTGGGATAAGTGGGGTTTTATACTTTAAAATGGGGATCATAAACAGAATTTTGCAGCTTTTCTCTGGACGTTTCGGTGTATTGCAGAAATAACAGCTTTTCCTGTTTTATTCATTTGAGGGCCTTAATTTTTATAAGATTGAAGATTGCAAAAAAAAATTTCTCTTGAGTTGTTTTTTCTTCTATTTTCTGCGATTTAGTTTTGGTTTTGCATCGTTTGAAGGCCCATATATATATATATATAGGGTCAGCCATCTACATCATCCTGCCATACTATTGTACATATATAGAGACATTAAAGACAAATAAGAGACCCCTCTTCTATCCTATACCCCACCTACATACCTAATTCTCATGATGGAACATGGATTCCTTTATTTAGCTTGCTGTAGTTGAGTTTTGGAAGATAATTTGTGAGCACACCTTCTATTGTACCCTTTGACTTAGTATGAGGCATGGAAGTAACTCTTGAATTGACCTTGTATAGTCTGAAGTGGCTGTTAACTTTGTTTTTTGCTCTCGTGGAAGATCAAATATGATGTAATATGTGCGAACTGCAGCTTGTGATTATCACAACCCATCTTAACAGTTGAGACAGTTCCAATTATTTCATGAGCTGCTTCAGCCACATATGCTCACATTTTTTAGCCACATAGCATGCTGCTCTTCAGCTTGGTCAATAATGTTTAACTATTTCTTAGTTTTCCACACAACAATGTTTCACTTAATAGATATATAATACCTAGAAGTAGATTTTTCATCATTGGGAGATCTTGCCCTATTTGGTACTGGTGTATTTCATAATATGCAAATTGTCGTGATGAGCAATTCAGCATATGGCACACGAAAGCCAGGTGAGCTTTTGATGTACCATAACACCTAACTTGCATCATCACTTTGAGAAATTTGGGGCGCATGCATTTACTTGCAAACATCTATTGCAACATGCAATAATCAGGCTTCTGAACGTGATGATAATTTTATATGAATTTTCTTATTTTTGTTATTAGACACTGTGAGGTGCATCCATGTATCTGAGACTGATATGAAAATTGATTTCTTTTCCTTTGAAAATGTTTCTTTGTTATGAAAGACTCTGAAAGAATGCTCTCCTTTCCATCATTTATTTTATTTAAGCTGGATCCTGTTCTAAGTTGTCATCATTGTTGCTTTAGTATTACTGATGATCAGGTGAAGATACTAGCTGAGGATGTACTTTCTAAAGCGATGCTGGAAAACAACAAGTGCTATTTGCTGGACTGTGGGGCTGAGGTATTTGTTTGGGTTGGCCGCGTGACACAACTGGATGATAGAAAAGATGCAAGCCAAGCTGCTGAGGTAAAGGATTAATGTGCATTTCCTTGTATTGATGATTCAGGACTGCTTAACTCATTGCTTTTTTCTCTTCAGGAATTTATCAATAATCAAAATAGACCGAAGTCAACACGCATAACACGAATGATTCAAGGGTTTGAAACACTTTCATTTAAGTACAACTTTGAGTCATGGCCAGTTGGCACAGGGACTTCCGGTGCAGAGGAAGGGAGAGGAAAAGTAGCAGGTACCCATGTTGTCATTAGTTGACCTGAACTGCAAAATTTTAGAATATTTGAAGGACTAACCTGTTTGGGTTCTATCAGCATTGCTGAAGCAGCAAGGTGTTGGCGCCAAGGGAAACATGAAGAGCAATCCTGTGAATGAGGAAATTCCCCCTTTGCTTGAAGGGGGTGGAAAAATTGAGGTTAAAATAGTACCCTTCTATAAATTTCCTTTCCTGTGTAATATTAGTAATTTCCATTTGTTGTCATCCTCTTAATACAATGACTGTTGCTTAAGGTATGGCGGATCAATGGTAGTTCCAAGACTCTAGTTCCCAAGGAGGATGTGGGTAAATTCTACAATGGCGATTGCTATATTGTTCTTTATACATACCATTCTGGTGATAAGAAAGAGGATTACTACTTATGCTGTTGGATGGGGAAAGACAGCGTTCAAGTAAGTAAAACTCTTTGCAGCATAGTTCTAAAAATTGGTATGGAAATCCTTTTCATCGTGGGAGCAGAATACACTCGTATTGCATTGAGGAATTGGTCAATGCTCTGACTGTAAAGTTACAGTTTACTTTTGTTTCTGTTTTGTGTTAAGTGGCACTTACTTTTCAGCCATATAAGCTATATTGATTTTTTTTTATAACAGTAAATTTTATTCAAAAAAAAAAAAAAAAAAAAAACAACGAGCAGGAATAAAACTAACACAAACAAAAGCTAAATATCAAACGAAATGTGAAGTCGAAAAACTCCTTCCCCAGCAAGACCATCTGCCAAAGAATTAGCTTCACGAGGAATATGAAGAAAAGAAGCTCCTAGGTGAGATGAAATATCTTGCACCTCCTCCACCATATAAGCTAAACATCAGACTCCACCATGTAAAGCTATATTGATGTCATGACCCCTACCATAAAAGGAAAAACAAACACCATCCGCATTCAATATACTGTTGGAGTCATGGTCCTTCAGAGCACCACATCTGATGGAGCACCATAAGTTGGAGTAATTCAATATCATTGGGGACCATAAATTTTTTTTTTTTTTTTTTGGGTGTGTGTATTGGGGGGGGGTGTTTCTTAATCTCTTATGACTTCAATGTCATCAGAAGATTTTTGTAAGTTGTGTTCTTAATCTCTTATGACTTCAATGTGATCAGAAGATTTTTGTAATTTTGTAAACCGTCCACTATAAAAAAAAAGAGAGGTCTGCCTCAATGGTCGACTATCTTTCATATTCTCCCATTCTTCTTCTTTCTTTCTTCTTTTCCTTCTTTCATCATAACAAACATTTGTCACTTAATCTTGATAGGACCACAAAAGATCCTTGGACTTTAAGATTCTTTCCGGATGTTGTATTTGCTGTTTCTTACAATCTTCTTTTGCTTATATTGCCTTTTCATATGCTTAAGAAGGATAACATGATTATGATAATGTATTCTAGGATGATCAAAAGACTGCTACCCGGTTAGCAAACACAATGTTCAATTCCTTAAAAGGGAGACCTGTTCAGGTAATGTTATTTAATCTTCTGATAAATCAGGCAATATATATTTCTGTTACCTTTTTCAAATAAATAAATAAATCAGGCAATTGTGAAAATTTTAAGGTATGGTTTATAATGACAATCGCAGCATGTAGAAGAGATTTGGAATTTGAATCTGTATTTTCGTTGTCTTTCATTGGAGATTTTCTCCCATTATATAGAGTACAGAACTGCAGATACCTTATCAAAGGCTACAAATCAGCTAATCTAATTACAATCTAATTAATGAAAGAATATTAGACCTAATCTAATTACAATCTAATTAAAGAAGGAAGAAAGCTGTACAAATGTTTTGACCAAATCCACCGAGATTGGATACCACCATATTGGGCCTGGGCCTGAGCCAACTTGTATTTGACACGCCCCCTCAAATTGATGCCGGGGAATCCACAAGCATCAATTTGCTAACCAAAAACTGATGGCAAGGTCGCGGAAGCCCCTTTGTGAGGATATCAGCATTTTGAAGATCAGAAGAGATGTGAGGAAGGCTAATCACATCACGCTTGTATTCGTCGCGTATAAAATGGTAATCAATCTCTATGTGTTTAGTGCGTTCGTGGAAAACTGGATTGGCAGTAATACGAATTGCACTAGTATTGTCTGCATAGAGTGGTGTGACACTATCAGCAAGAAATCCGAGATCTGAAAGCAACCCACGAAGCCAAAGAATTTCTGAACAAGCGGCAGACATGGCACGATACTCAGCTTCGGTGGAAGATTTGGAGACTTTATCTTGTTTCTTACATTTCCACGAAATCAAGCTATGACCCAGATACATGCACCATCCTGTGGTAGAGCGCCGAGTGTCCGGACAACCAGCCCAATCAGCATCTGAGTATGCTTTGAGTGTAAGGGAGTTATTGGCCGGATAAAATAATCCACGGGTTGGTGTCCGAATTAGATATTTAATAATACGTCGGACTGCAGCCAAATGAAGATGTTTAGGATCAGTCATGAATTGACTGACTAAATTGACTACATAAGAAATATCAGGACGAGTTATCGTCAAGTAGATCAAGCTGCCGACGAGGCGACGATAGAGGGTAGGATCAGAGAGAGGATCCCCACTGTCTTGCTGAAGTTTAACATTGACTTCTACAGGAGTATCGACGGGAGCAGAACCTTGAAGTCCAGCCATTTCAATTAATTCAAGAGCATATTTATGTTGATGGAGTACGATGCCTTTTTCAGATTGATGAACTTCAAGACCTAAAAAATAGTTTAGAGGGCCAAGATTTTTCATGTGGAAAGATTCATGAAGAGAGGCCTGAAGGTGTTGAATCTTATCTGCATCGGTACCTGTAATGATGATGTCATCCACATAAACAAGAAGAATAGTAATCCCCATAGAAGCATGATGAAGGAACATGGATGGATCCTATGGACTAGGATGGAACCCCAAGTGGCTAAGAGCTTGTTGGAACTTTTCAAATCATGCACGGGGGGCTTGTTTGAGGCCATAAAGAGAACGTCGTAGTTTGGCAACAGCACCCGTGATGATAGATGAAACTCCCTGAGGGAGGCGCATATAGACATCTTCTTTGAGATCACCATGAAGAAATGCATTCTTGACATCCATCTGGTATAGAGGCTAGGATGGGGATGCTGCAATGGCAAGAATAGTCCTAACAGTTGTCATTTTTGCTACAGGAGCAAAAGTCTCTTCATAATCAATACCATATTCCTGCCGATTACCCAAAGCGACAAGACGTGCTTTATACCTAGCCAGAGTCCCATCAGGTTTGAGCTTGATAGAATAGATCCACTTGCAACCAATTGGCTTAACAGAAGGAGGACACGGAACCACATCCCATTTATGATTTTGCGCAAGAGCATCCAATTCATCCTGCATAGCGTTATTCCAACACTCATGCTGCACAGCCTGAGAATATGAGTTCGGAATAAAAGTAGAAGACATGGTGGTCATCAAGGAAGTGTGGGTAAATCCATAACGAGTTGGAGGTACGGAAATCCGAGATGAACGGTGTAAGGGAGGGTCTCCAGTTGGACCAGATGCAGTTGGGAGATCGTTAGGGGAACTATGTGTGGTCGCAGCTTTACTCCGCCTTTGATAAACAAAATTAGGATCAAATTTAAGAAATGGGGTTTTTTCCGAAAAACCAGGGAAGGAAACAACGGATGAGGACTCTACAAAATCAAGATGTTGGAAAAAATATTGATTTTCGAAAAAGACAACATTACGGGAGGTACGAATGCGCCGTGTGTGAGGATCATAACAAAGAAACCCCTTTTGATGACTAGCATATCCTAGAAATGCGCATTTAGCAGATTGGGCAGTAAGTTTGTTACGCTCAGAAGGAGGTAAATGTACAAAACACATCGATCCAAAAACATGCAGATCATCATAAGATGGTGTAGTTTTGTATAATCGATAAAAAGGACCCTCATTTTCTAAAGAAAAAGAGGATAATCGATTTATAAGGTGGACAACAGTGCTAAGAGCTTCTGTCCAAAAACGTGTAGGAACAGAGGATTCAATAAGAAGGGATCGAGTAATATCAAGGAGATGTCTACTTTTCCTTTCAGTGACCCCATTTTGTTGAGGGGTATAAGGACAAGATTTTTGAGAAATTATTCATTTTTGTTGTAAAAAAGATTGAAACTCTGTAGACACATATTCACCTCCCGAATCAGAACGTAAAATTTTAATGCAAGTGGAAAATTGATTCTCAACATATGCTAAAAATATCTTGAAAACATTGAAGACATCAGCTTTAGAATGCAGAAAATAGACCCATGTAAATCTACTATAATCATCAATGAATGTCACAAAATATTTATAATGAGCATGAGACAAATGAGGAGCAATACCCCAAACATCACTATGAACTAAATCAAAACACTGAATGCTATTGGAAGTAGAGACAGAAAAAGGAAGAGTCTTACTTTTTCCCATCTTACATATAGCACAATCAAAAGAAATAAACTTAGAAAAGCCTATTGAGTTTAACAATCCAGAATTAACCATGTGAGACATGGTTTTAAGATTAGGATGTCCAAGCCTACTATGCCACAACTGACAATTATTTTGAGTAGAAAAACAAAAATCATTGGCTGAATTATTCCTAATTGGAGTAGATAGATCAAGAGAAAATAAGTGTCCATGTTTAGGCCCCCTCGCGATCTCCCTCCCTGTCATCTGGTCCTGCACAACACAACCAGAGGAAGAAAATGAAACATTACAGTTGTTTTCAACGAGTTGTCCAACTGAAAGAAGGTTTGAAATTAAATTGGGACAGTGATAAACATTCTTTAAGGGCAAGATACTGGAAATATCTCCAATTGCAGTGATAGGAAGGTGTCCGCCATCGGCGGTTTGAACATGAGTATTGCCAGTATATTTTGTCAAGCTAGAGAGTTGTGCACTGGAATGAGTCAGATGATTTGATGCTCCGGAATCAAGATACCAAATGGAAGAAGGGGTTTTAGATTTACCTGTGATGCCAAGTGCAGAAAATGCATTGACTATCATTTGTTGAACTAATTCGGGAGTGAGAGCAGGGGAAAATGAACCAGGCTGTGAAGGCACAGATGTGGACGCAGCATCAGCAGTAGAATAGTCTATCTTGGCAGCATAGGCATTGGGAGGCCGAGTTTGTGGACGGCGGCGACATTCAGTAATGATGTGTCCCTTCTTCTTGCAGTAATTACAGAATTTCTGGTTGCTTGCAAGGTGTCCATATTTTTTGCAAGAGTAGCATTGGACTTTGCTCATATCCCGAGTCTGAGGAGTCGGAGAAGACTGTGAGATCTGAAGAAACTGAGTGTTCCCTTTAGCAGAGTAAGCAACAGGATAAGTCGCAGTGTGCTGTTGTTCCAGATGGGCTTTTGTGCGAATACGTTGTTCTTCTCGCAGAAGCTCATTCAAACAAACATCCAAAGATGGTAATGGGCTCCGGCTCAGCAGAGACGATGTTACAGTCTCATATTCAGGACGCAATTTCATCAAAAACTGGTCCTTGTGACTTGAGGCTTGAAGGTCTTGTATAGTTTTAAGAACATTGTTCGGAACAGAAGCATATTTAATCCCATCGTATTCACTCCACAAGTTGCGGAAACCGGAATAGTAGTCCTGAATGGACAAGGTGCCTTGACTGTATTCTGCAATTTCACACTCAAGTTGAAATTGTCGTGCAGAATTATCTTGATGATAAACTGTCTGCAAGTAACCCCACATCTCCTTGGAGGTCGTGTAGGGTTTGAGGTTCAGAATCAGATGAGGTTCCACAGCCCCAAGAATCCATATTTTAATTTTTGCATCTTTTGTATTCCAAGTAGAAATCTTTTTATCATCTTCTGTAGGTTTTGGATCTGAACTAGAAACAAATCCCCATAATTCCTTGGCCTCAAGATATAATTGAAATTGAAAAGCCCATGCTGGATAGTTTTTCCCATCAAATCGAATCAATTTAACTTCAGACTTCTCCATTTAGAACCAAACAAAGAGAAGTTTGTGAAAACAGATAGGCCAGAAGCTATGTGCAAGAATCCAGAACCAACAGACAGCAGTCTGTGAAAAAATATCACAGAATCACAAAAAAAAAGGTCCAGGCGACCTTAAAATTAGCTCTTGATTCCCTACGTGGGCCCCACTGTTTGATCAAATGGAGAATCAGACCAACGAGGTGGAAGCAGTATCAAAATATCTTTCCGGTAATACAAGTTTTACTAAAATCCATCCACAATCCAAGATTTTGTATGGCTGTGATCAAAATGATCTGATGAAACTGGAAAATCACAAGTGGGGTCAAAAAGCCTACCTCTGATCCCGGAAAAATGTTAAAAAAATCACCAAAATTATCAGTAGAGATGGTCGACCAAGATGGTATGGTCTGCTGATGCTGCTGTGTTGATCCGAGGTGGGCCCGTGATGAGTTGCTCTAAACGCCTGACGAGATTGGTTCCCAGATTCCAAAATAATACTCAGAGTTCTCTGCTGAGTTAATACAGAGGTCCAAAAGTCTCTGATTGACTGTCGATCAGGATGGAATGATGTTCTTGATGAACTTGGACTGATCGGAGGTGGGCCACCAGTGATCAGGCGTCAAGATGTTGATGAAGCACTATGCTAACATGCACGAACAGTCACAAGCAGAGTGCTATGACTGTTATATCACCAAAATTCGACAACCAGGTCGAAGAAGAAAGGTAGAAGAAGACCTAGCTCTGATACCATGACAATCGCAGCATGTAGAAGAGATTTGGAATTTGAATCTGTATTTTCGTTGTCTTTCATTGGAGATTTTCTCCCATTATATAGAGTACAGATACCTTATCAAAGGCTACAAATCAGGTCTACAAATCAGCTAATCTAATTACAATCTAATTAATGAAAGAATATTAGACCTAATCTAATTACAATCTAATTAAAGAAGGAAGAAAGCTGTACAAATGTTTTGACCAAATCCACCGAGATTGGATACCACCATATTGGGCCTGGGCCTGAGCCAACTTGTATTTGACATATAATGGCTTCCTGCAGGGTTATATTGTTCAAGGAAAAGAACCGCCACAATTTATTGCACTCTTTCAGCCCATGGTTGTTTTGAAGGTATTTTCCTTTGAGCCTGTATGCATCTGTTCTTCGAGGTTGATCAATAAGCTTGTCAACAAATTGGAGTTCTATTCCAAGACTTTTTACCTTGAAACTAACTATTTTAATTTTGGTAGCTGTTTTTCAAAATAAACTTTGTTTTATATACTTTTATGCAGGGTGGTCTTAGCTCTGGTTACAAAAAGTTAATAGAAGAGAAGGGCTTAAATGATGAAACTTACACTGTTGATGGTGTTGCCTTGATTCAAATTTCTGGTGTCCCAGTGCATAATAACAAAGCTGTCCAAGTTGATGCAGTATGTTCAATTCTTTTACCTTTTCTCTATTGCATTATGTCCAAAATCTCACCAAACATAAATCATTTTTTATGCATTGATTTTCTTATTTTTGTATTCATTTTTCTCAGAATCGCTAGGGGCCTATTGTAGTCTCCTTTACCTGTGTGATTAATTGTTCTTAATTTTTTCATTCATAGAAGGAATACATTACTGCATTTAATAGGGATGTAAATGGGTAGGGTTCAGGTCAGGCTCCCGACCATACCTTAACCCAGACACCATTTTGTCTACACCAAGAAAAACTAAGATAAAACATAATAATGATAAGTTCCATAGAGATGATGAATCAACATGTTGAAATATCAAATACCTGCTCCAATGATGCCAACAAACTCACACATACATACAAAACAAGAATCAAAATGCCAAGAATCATAGATTCAATGCCAAAAATCATAAATTTCCTCGGGTAACAATTTATTAAATCTCCTCCGTAGAAATGGTTAGCCGAGGAAATTTAATATGGTACCAAAGCCAACCGGTCGCGAGCTCGAATTCCACGAGGAACGACTCGGCGCTAAAATGTGCATGTCGTCAAAATTGCGTTGACCAGGTTCCACATCAGGTGGAGTGTTGAGAAGTGGGTTTCACTCGAGGGGGAGTATTGAAAAGTATCTATGCTGCCTCTACTAATACCTCAAGGTTTTGGTAGGAATGGTTAGCCGAGGAAATTTAATACTTCTATCCATTTCAGCTTTAAGAATTAATTTTATGGTTGTAAAATTGTTTCTGGTTTTGTTACACTGTTTTCTTTTGTTCTTTTATTATACAGGTAGCAACATCCTTAAGCTCCACCGATTGTTTTTTGTTGCAATCTGGGTCTTCAGTCTTCTGTTGGCAAGGAAATTCGAGTACCTTTGAGCAACAGCAATTGGTTGCAAAGATTGCAGAATTTCTGAAGGTATGCTGTTTGTCAAAAAATATTTAGTCATCTGTCATTCTTTTCTGGCTGTTAAATCTTGAATGGCATGGCATTGTTGCACCTTTGTGAACTCTTCTTTTTTTTTTTTTTTTTTTTTTTCTTTTGTATTATGGATGGCTCCAACCTATTTGTTTTTTCCTTGTCATGTGTTCTTTTCTTCTATAACTAAATTCCATATATTATTTCTTATATAAGTAGAGTACACAACCAATAATTTATTGTATAGTCCCTGCCTTTTGGCCTAATTACTTAGATGCCCCTATAGTATTGGTGATTATTCTTTAGTCCCTAACTTCTACAATTTATCATGGGAGCTTCTATTGGCACACAAGAAATCACTCCACACGGAGAAAAACAATATATATATATATATTTGCCTAAATTACCCCTCCTCCTTCCTCCCTCTTCCCCTTCCCCCTCCCCCTCCACCTCCTCCCTCTCTCCCCTTCCCCCCCTCCCAGCCGCCGGCTGGGACAGATACAGGCCGGCAGGCAGCCCTGCCAGCCTCCCTCCCCACTCTTCCTTTTCCTCTTTTCTTCTTCTTCTTCTTCCTCCCTCCCCCTCTCCCGCCCTCTATTCCCTCCCTCCCTCTCTATTCTCTCCCTCGGCCCTCTTTTTCTCTCCATCCCTCCCTCTTCCTCTCCCTCCCACAACAACGTTTGGGCCAGCCCAATTGGTCGTCATTGAGGGAGGGGGAGGGAGGGAGAAATTGGGGGGGGGGGGATGGGTGGGGGGGATTGGGGGGGGGGGGGGGGTGGGTGGGGGGGAATAGAGAGGGAGGGAGGAAGACAGAGGAGGGAGAGGGGAAGAGGAAGGATGAGGAGGGAGGCTGGCCGGGGATGCTTGCCTGCCTGCTGGTGACCCGGGGGGGTGGAAGGATGAAGGGTAATTTAGGATTTTTTTTTTTCATTTTTTTGTTGTGTGTGGAGTGATTTCTGGTGAAGAACGTCCCTTTATCATAGTCCTTTTAGTAAAACTACATTTGACAAATGACATAAATGCCCTTCCATGATAAATAGAGTTTGGTCCTTCTGATCCTTTTACTTTTAAAGTAATGATTTTTTTTTTTTTTATCATGGGCGTCATGTAATGGTTGGGTGGGCCTATTAGAGATTGCAATTCTTGCTCCAACCCACCTTCCCATCCCTAACTGAACCCAGTAAATCATGGTTTAGTTGACCCTTCTTATTTTAGGGCAGTCCAGGCTAACATTTCTTACCCGATTAAGATAGATTGGGTTGAGGTAACATTTCTACCCACCCAACTATTTGCACTATGACCCATCAACCCAACCCATACTTGACTTGTTGATTAAGGGTTACAGCTAACATTTTAAGTTCTAGGTTGACGTTTTTTATCCAATTAATAAATATGTTGGGTCCAGATTGAGTCCATACATCTTGGGTTGGGTTGGAAGGTTGAATAATAAGAATGGCCTCAACACCTAACCCCACTCATTTTAATTGGGTTAAAAATTTCAATCCATACTCAACCCAAAATAAAAAGTTCAACCCAAACCATAAATTATTGGTTGGGTGGGGGTTGGGTTGGCAGGTTAGGTCACGAATTGTTGCCCCTAATTGTCCACCAATGTGTTACATAACTTTATGATTAGAAACCATGATTTTAAAAGTTAAAGGATATTGAAAAAAACTGAATTTTTTAACCAAGCAACGGTAATTGTGTCAAGTATTAATTAGTTTGACCAAAAGAACTATGGTAAATTGTAAAGGTTAGGGAATAAAGAATAATTATTGATACTGTAGGCAATTGTAAATAATTAGGCCAAAACGCAAAGATCATGGAATAAATTTCCCATATACAAAAATCAAACCCCCTTTAGATTTTTTATGCTTCCTTTAAAAAAATGAAAAAAAGGTAAGTTGAGTCTAGTTGGCAACATTGTAGTTTCAACAAGCACCTTTCAAATGTTCTATTGGCTTTTGCTCATGCGTCCCAATGATAAAGCAAAGAGTCTGCTACTCATAAGAATCTCAGATTCTCAAATATGGCAATTAGTGGATGTACAAATTTCCATTTGGCGTTTTGGATTGCTCTTCTTTCTCAGCTTATTTTTCCCCTTCTACAATAGAAGCAGAAAAAAGTATAGAAATAATACCTTCTTGAGATTATATGCATTTCAATGACAAAGTTCCACTTACAGGATTTTTACTTTGTGAAATGAGGAAGTTGATGGACTAGTTTCAGTAATTTAGTGTATTGTGATGGATTGCATCTTTTTGGCAGCTGATTTTTCTCTCCTTATGTGAGCTACCTTGAGTGTTTTTTAACTTGTATCTTGATATTTCAGCCTGGGGTAACTTTAAAACATGCAAAGGAGGGAACAGAGAGCTCTGCATTCTGGTTTGCATTAGGGGGGAAGCAAAGTTACACAAGCAAAAAGGCTTCTCAAGAGACAGTTAGAGATGCTCATTTGTACGCTTACTCGTTCAATAAAGGTTGGTGCTTGTTCTTACTAGTTCTGCCTATGCCAGTATTTGAAGTTCTGAATGAAGCTGATTTCTTTTTCTTTTTTCTTTTTTTTTTTGGTTTAATTCTTTGTTCCTGTTCTCATGTTTGGTACCACAGGAAAGTTTCAGGTGCATTTCATCATCACCTTTATCCAAGCAGAATTTTCTTTTGTTTTTGTTTTGTTTGTGTCAAATGCTTAAATTTTATCTGTTCCTTTTTCATTGGAGGCAGGTATCTGAGATTTACAACTTCACTCAAGATGATCTGTTGACTGAGGATATCTTGATACTTGATACACATGCTGAGATCTTTGTTTGGGTTGGTTATTCCGTGGAATCCAAAGAAAAGCAAACAGCTTTTGAGATTGGACAGGTTAATTTTTATAAGAATGCCTCTTCTGTAAGTAGTGAAGGTTGATTTTCTTATACAAAGTGGATTCCTTGTGTGTCTCATGCATTAAAGAATTTTTACAGAAATACATAGAGCTCGCGACAACTTTGGAAGGTCTTTCTCCAGATGTACCACTGTACAAAGTCACAGAAGGGAATGAACCATGTTTCTTCACTACATATTTTTCATGGGATTCGACTAAAGCTACTGTATGTATTGCTGCTTGATCTTTTTGTCACTCTCACTCCATCTGTAACATTCTGTTTCTTTTTGTTTTCTGAAAGTGTAGTTTTTTAGTAGGTCTCCGAATAATACTGAATTGATACTAAAAAATGTAATTCTGAAGCTTTGTCTGAAAATATGGTTGTCAATTCCGTTTTTGTGGTCCTTTTGCTTTATGTATATTGGAATCTAATTTTTCGGTGCTTTGGCATTGTGTTTGAGAAGTCACATCATCATTGTCACAGCCTTATCCTATCTAATGTCTGATTTGTGAGTTCTACTTGTTTAACTCTTATAGAAAAAGAGCTTCTTGGAGAATCCAAAAGGAAAAAGAGCTATGCACAAAAAAGTCTTCTTCTAAAAATGATTTGGGCCAAGATATCAACCCTTAGTTGAATTTTACTTAACACTATATTCATGTATGTGGTCAAAATTTTCTAGAGGGAACCAGTTTCTTATTTTAAAATGAGGTTTTTAATGGGTCCATCTATCATGAGTCCAAAACCCTCACCCCTCTGTCCTCTTCCATTGGCACTCATTGACTTTGGAACTCCTAATATTCAACATTGGATAAAGCACAAAATAAAAACTGCATTTTATTTAAGGCTAAAACTCTGTGGCCCATAAATCAAGGTTAGGATAATTTGATTGGCATGTATCCAAGTAGGCCTCAAAATAAATTTTCTATTTTTGAAATAACTGGTTCCCTCCTGTTACCTTTCAAAAAGAAAAAGAAGGTTCCCTCAAGAATATTCCTCTCTATTATGTGTGCATGTGCGTGGTGCATACAGTTATTTATTTAGTCCCTAGTTGCATCTGATGTTTTCTGTATACCTTTATCATGTTTAACTATTGGTTTGCCATGAAACCACAGGCTCAGGGAAACTCATTTCAAAAGAAGCTCTTATTTCTCTTTGGGACAGCTGTGGAGGTAAATGTTTGATTAGATCAATTTTCCCATTATCAGCTGTGCTTACTGCTCACAGAGTATTGATTAAGGGAATCTATCAACTCTTTGGATGTTAGTCTCCATACCCAGCCAGTTCGAACTTTCTTGGCAATTAAGGCCCAAGTAAAATAAACAAAATGTCCTATATCTTTAGGTTTTCCTCTTTTCCATTTTTATAGTATGACCTTTAAATCAGTGACTATTGATAATTTCTTCAGGAACAGGCAATTAGGACTGTATTAGTCGTTTATTTTGGTATTTACATTTTTCGTTGAATTTTTTTGGTCTCTAAAAAATTGTTTCAAAAACTGGTTAAGGCAAGAGACTTAAGCCAATACAATCTTCACATACTTCATCCTGGAACCTGTTGACTAGGAGTTGCCTAACCAAGGCCATTCCTCTGCAATTGGTGGTTTTATATTGATTAGAAATTACTTCTCTAAACTAATAATTAACTTCTATGAATGCCCGGATACGGACACGGGTACGGATACGGGACACGGGAACGAGCGTCCGATACGTCAACTTCAAAATTTTAGGATACGGATACGGGTACGGCATTCCTAGAAATATATAAATATAAGTATTTGGTTAGGGATTTATTTTGGGTGGAATGTTTATTTTATCTCAATTTAGAGCTCAAATATTACAAGGCCCACTGTTTGTTTCAAATTTTCAATGAGGTGGGTCTCCTCCTCCTCCTCCTCTTTCTTCTTTTTTGTTTTCCCTTTGGATCAAACTAAGAGAGAGACAAAAATTGGCCGAAATGGAAAATCTGCTGAAATATTGGGCGAAAAATAACACAAGCCGTATCCTGAAATTGGCCCCCCGTATCCCAGCCGTATCCCGTAACGGTATCCGTATCGGTACGGGTACCACTAGTAATTTGCAGTATCCGGGTATCATAGATTAACTTTGTTGCATGCGTATGCTTCGCATGTTAGAATCTGCAAATGGTATGAGATTAACGAAAATTTATTTAAAAATGGAATATTTTGAATCTAAGAGTACTATTTGGTTCAAGGGGTTATTTCTCGAATTCTCTCAATTGTTTCTTCCCCCAAATCATTAACCTATAAATTGATTTGGGTGAGTAGTTGTTGTGATTGAAAATTATGTAATTTGTCATTGCAATTTGCTTGTGAGGTTATTGCAGAGTCATGATAAATCCAATGGTGCAAGTCATGATGGGCCAACTCAAAGGGCTTCGGCTTTAGCAGCTTTAACCTCTGCATTCAATCCATCTTCTGGAGGCAGGGGTGCATCTCCGAAGCCAGCTGCTGGAAGCACGGGATCACAGAGAGCAGCTGCTGTAGCTGCTTTGTCCTCAGTTCTTACAGCTGAACAAAGGAAGGCACAAGCAGAATCATCTCCTGCACGCCCCAGCAGTCGCCTTTCCTCTCCCACTAATATGAAAGTTTCTGGTAGGGGAAAAGCGGTGGCTTTATTTGTTCCTTGGTGGGATGGTTTTTCATAAGTGGAACATTGTGCTTTCATTTTTTTCTTCATTAACATGCATTATTATTTATTACTCATAAAAAAATCTTATTCTTTTCAAATGTCAGTGGCATTTCTTAATAATGTCATCCATTGTTTTCTGAAGACTGAAAAAGAGAAATCTGACAAAAGTTTTGTTGTAACACTCATGCAAACTTGTTAGCACAAATTATTTAAACACATAAATTTTCCTCCAACTTAATGCAACAGTATGGACACTTTGTGGTAGTATGTTGCATCAAACACAGTGATGGCAGTTGATATGCGCAGAGGCTCTTCATTTTTGTTGTGATTACAAGTGGGACTAAATGTGGCCAGCTATTTTGGTCTTGTCTTGAAATTTGAGACAAACAAATCTGTTCCACAAAGTGATTTGGAATTGGAATGGAAATTTATACCCCACTCCAAAGTGTTAGTTCAAAACCAACATGAGCAGTTGTTTGATCTAATTGTTTGATACCTGCACTTCGGAGCACCCAAAGGAAAGACAATGTTTCTAAGTTCTGCCTGGATTTTTGTTTCAGCATTTGTTCCTTTGGTGCAGTTCTTTTTCTTTTTCTTTTTCCTTTTCTTTTATTATTATTTTGGCCTGATTGGCGTTTTAGGTGCTTTTGACTCTGTGACAACCTACCATCTTTGATTATATCGCACAATTTGTTTGTGTCTAATTATTCTGAGTAGACAATCAAATCAACTTCAACGGAATATTTATTTTATACCAGAGAAATGTAGTGGTTGAATATCTTAGGGAAATCTAGCTACTCTATAATATTTTCTATGCAATTTTTCTACCTTTCTACCAGAAAAAAAAAAAAAAGAATTTTTTTCTTTTTAATGTAGAAGGGAGATTCCTTGATTTTCATGTCACTGTCCATACTAATTACAGAGTCACCAAAGAATGAGAATGCAACACCAAAGGCAGAGGTTCTGCAAGACGATACAGAAGCCAAGGAAACTATAGAGGGAGGTGGATCCGTATCAAAAACCAACGGAGGAGATTCCACAGCAAAAGATGATTCGCAGTTGGATGAGAATGGAGGTGAAACTATTTTCAGTTATGAGCGTCTGAAAGCCAAATCTACAAATCCAGCCACTGGAATTGATTACATGCAAAGAGAGGTTTGTACTTTGCTTTATATATTTATATACGTCATTCCATCTAATGAATGGTAGGCTACTAGGCTATGACCAAGAACATCCTTTGGCTCTCCTTTAGGCTGACGGAATGGGAGACTGCATTTGACGGGATAAACTTGTGCATTATGTGTGTGCTCTATCAGCTAGGGTGGACCCCATGTCATTTGCATGAGATTTCGGTCATGTTCTCAAGGATTCCTCACCGGTTCTCCTTGAGGATTTGGAGAATCCATGGTTGAAAATTATAAATCTTTGAGGATTGGGGCCAGCAAAATCTTTTCATAGGATTTGGAAATTCTCACCCATTTGGATTTATGCACCTTACCAATTTTAGTTGGCCAATATCTATGTGAAATCTTCAGCTGTACAAGTTCTCACCTTGGTGAGGAACTTTCAAATCTGCAACAGTGGGGAATCCTTAAATCTGCAGATTCTTCACGGATTTTTCACGTGTTACCAAATGTATCCTTTAATTTTTAGATGGCCAAACCTTCTCTTTTTCCCACTTATTGGGAAAAATTGCTAGTCTTTGAATGAGTGAAAAAATAAAAAAGACTAATGCTAACTAAAGCCAGTTCTTTTGGCAAAAGCGCAAAATGTGTGCTCATGGGCATTTTTGTTCTTATTTGTTTCTCAGGCATACCTGTCCGATGTGGAGTTTGAAAGTGTACTGGGGATGACAAAGGAAGCATTCTATAAACAGCCAAAATGGAAGAGAGACATGCAGAAAAAGAAGGTTGATCTCTTCTGACGAGGTTTGGTGTTCAAGCAAAGGAATGACTATTGATACCATTCGTTTCGTATCTTATTCGGTGGTGGATTTTTGTTGAGAGATGTTATCTATGCTTGCGTTGTGGGTAATTTTTCTGGCTTCTGAGGACAAACTGTTGCTTGTAAGCTGGTGCCTGTATTGCTATTTTTTTGTGACAGCAATAGGCCATTCTTTTATTTGTATGTGATCATATAGCGGTCGGTTGCCATACTGCCTTGCTTAGCATGTCCTACTAGGGAGAGGCCCGCTTGCTTCATGGGGCTGTTTTTAAGACGCAGTCATCTGATTGTCACAAAGAGGTGTGTATATGTATTATCTATGACAATCATTGTAGGGAACGGATTGAATCATTGTAGGGAACGGATTGCCTTTCTTTCTTGCTGTTTGTCAACCTTCTTATTTTGGTAAAGCTGTTTGTCATGTTTTGGCCTTTGTTCCTTTCAGCTTTTTTTTCGTCTTTGTATATTGTATGGTACATACAAGAAAACGTCAGGCTGGATTTGTCCACGAAATCTTTGAACTTATTACATCAAATCCGGCTTGAACTCTATGAGCCCATGACCCTTAATTGTATTATTATTACTATGTTGCAACGAAGTGAAGAGCCTCTCTCTCTCTCTCTCTCTCTCTCTCTCTCTCTCTCTCTCTATATATATATATATATATATATATCTGACAACCAAATTAATATGATGCAAAATTATTTGTGGTATAGGTTTTTTTTTTTTCCTGAAAGTTCATCTGTCTTTCGTTTCGATCTGTTAGTCTTTTTATTGTGCATTAAGCAGTTAATATATATTGTGCAACTTTTTTTTTCTTATCTTGCAATTTTTTTTCTTTATTGTGTGTTTGCAGTTTAGACTTAAATAGAGCTTCAATTTATCATGCGAGTGCAATAGAAATTCCTTTTTAACGCGGGGGGGGGGGGGGGGTGGGGGGGTGGGTTTTACTTATTTGACAAATCTCACCCTTCATTATAATATATTAAAGTCAAGGGTTATGGATTCAATTTTGACCGATTCCTTTCAATTTTGACTTTTTAATGGAGCTTTGATTTCAAATATGTATAGGTTGCGAGATTTAAACTTATGACCTTTTGCATTTTTAAATAATTAATCTAACCACTACACCACTGTATAGTACTAATATGTTATATGGAGGGGACCCTAGTTATGTGGGTCTTGTCCGTGCTAGTATAGCATTGTACCCCTCGTTTCAACCTGACTCTAATCTTCGAGGAAGGAGAAGTATACAATTATATTTTCCCTTGACAATCCAGTCCTTTGCAAGTAAGTCCCCAATTTAAATTGTATCCATTGAGTTACACACTATTCCATTACTTGCACGTATGAGTTCATGATGAGCTTTTGGTGACCTCTCATATAAGTGAGTCGAAAGTTTCATCCACTTTTAGATTGCAATAAAAAAAAAATTGCACAATAGCCAAAACCACTAAATGCACATTAAAAAAAATGTGAAGATCGAAATGGTAGACAAATGGACTCACAGAAGCAAGAGATCTGTAACAGAAAAAAAAAACTCATGTTGAATTGTTTGATTCGGGAGTCAAATCCCTTTATGAAATTTGGGATCTTGATTGCCAAGCAATTTTTCTTTTATAAATATATAAATATATATATATATATATAGAGAGAGAGATTTACACCTATGGGTACGGCCCACCTGGAGTGTAACTCCCCGAATCTCGGAGCTCATCAAGACCCGGGGCCTTATTATAAAGAAATTATAATCACCACATAAATCAAGTAATGCCAAGGAACCGAGCAATGCATTTAATTTCAATTTATTTAAAAGATCAATTAAACAGAAGTGAAGTAATAACAAGTTCAACATCATTAAAGAGTAAACAATCACTAAATTCTAAGTATTATTCTTCTATCACAATTACACGCTCTCCCATCAGCCACGCATATTAAAGTCCAATGGCTGATTCCCATCGTTGCCAAGCTCCCCCAAATATTGCACACCTGAAGTGGGGCAAACCACTCATCAGATAACTGGTGAATAATATTCCAAATACACAGGTCATTACTAATATAATGCATTAACAGAAGCGCAGAAGAATTCACGAGGTGACAGATTTCATATAGAGTTTTCTTATTATTTAAGGAGGTTTCATATTCAGCCCTTAATTTTGATAAGTTCGGTAATCCCAGTTACGGGTTCTTATCATACAATGGAACTCTACCATAAGAGTTTTCAGAGTTTCAAACCCTTCCCAAAAGGAAGTCCTTTCTATATAATTCATTCAAACTCTCCAAAGGAGATTAATTTCAAAAACAGTCTTTCAGTCCCTATCCAACCTTATTCCTCCTGCCCCACAAGGGGTTCACTAATCAATCCAATATCCCAAAAGTAGGGATCCTTGCTGACATTTCATATGATGTTCATATCAGAGTACTCTCATTACAAAGTTGTTTTGTCCTTTATATCCATTATGCATTTAGTAGCACTATAATAGAAGTATATACACTAATTACATTGTTATAAGACTAGTTCCACATATTCGGGTTTACATACGCCCCACTTAAATTCAACATTTGATACCCATCTCTGTGATACTACTCTTACAACATTGGGTCCTATGGTTTCCCTATAGGTCCCATCATATATATATATATATATATATATATATATATATATGAGTTATGTAATACAGCCAGGCCTTACACTAAGATTTAAGTCCATAATAAATCAGCAAAGACACTAATTAGTTTATATCTTCTAGCATAATATATGATTCAGGTAACATTTCAATACATAATCAATTCAAATGAAGCCTCTGGAAGATCCAAGAAGAAACTGTTTCATATCAACAGTGGTCGTTCGTGTAGTTTATAATACAAAGAACAGTCCATCATCATCTCTAAAACATGGGTCGCACGCCCAATACTTTGGATGACAGGAGATTATGGGTCCCTAGTGGTTTAAACGACATGGATCCAAACCATCTTGGTCTCCAAACAGGAACCAAGATGATGGCTGGTTCTGATCCTTGATTAGATCAACAGGTTACAGTATACTTTATGTAGTACATGTATTGTTTATACTTAAACATAATGATATAAAATCCAGTGGGTCCCACTAATCTGGTCTAAGATCAGCCCTAACACACAAGGTCGCCTAGGGCTAAGTTGTCATACTAGTGGTTTGGATTCGCCGTCAAACATTCTTATTGGGTCCCACAGTCTCAATAAAATTCATGTATAACCTTTATGGTTAACAAAATTAAAGCTTCTGGATAACTAGGCAAATGTGGCCTAGGTCTCATGAGACCACCACCATCCAGACTGTCCCTGGGCCCTCTTCAAAATGTGGGGTCTCAATCTGTGATTGACTTAGTTAGTGGGCCCCACTGCAGTTGTCGACTAACTACTCTGTTTCCCAAATATAACGTATCTGTGGTAAATAATTAAATAGATGGGGCCAGATGGGACCCACCTCCAATTGGGTCCTCCTACACTGGGGTCGCCCAGGGGTCTGTTATTAGATCCCTGGGTCAGATCCTTGATCAAGTGGTCCACTTGATCTCACTGCCCAATCCATCGATGGAACCCAAATGACGCTGCAGTGACAAATTGGACTCAGACGGGGCCTAATGGGGTCCAGTTTCAAAAAAAGGCTAACTACACCTTGGTCGCCCAAGGGTGGGCTCTCTGATCCTTGGGAGTGATCCCTGATCAGATGGGCCATGTGATCATACAACTCAAATCGACAGATCTTGTATCTGTCGATTTGGTTTGGAACTGGCTTCATCTGATTCTTCTTCTACAGTTAAAATATATATATGAAGAAAAGAGATCTAATTATAATATCCAACAGATAAAAATGATTATAATCTAATACCATTTTGATGAGGGGATCATGATAACCAGATCTTCATTGATCCCCTTTTTGGGTTATGATCAACGGAAAACAGAAACCCAAACATCCATAATTATAATTCTCTGTATACTTGAGAATATCACTCACCTCCTAGTGTAGCAAATCGTGGCGCGGTTGATGTGGGATCTCGAGTACTGCATCCACTGGGTCCTCGGGCTTCTTCCTCCCTGATATCCTTCTCTGCTCCTTCTGTACTTTGTCTTCTCTTCTCCTCTTTAACCCAAAATGGAATGGAAAACAATGAAAAAGGTAACGAGAGTTCTTAAATTGTTTTTGGGGATAAGATTCGATCTCTAATGCTCCCTGAGTATCAGAACAGAAACCTCCTCTCCAGAAGATATCGTTCAAACAGTCTAACCATAACAAAGGGCTTTAATGAGTTGGGAGCAGGTTAAGAAAATCAATTAATACAACCCAACCCAACCCAACCTAGTACTTTATGGGCCAGGCTAATCTGGGCCTAATCTGGCCCAGGTTATCACATACTCCCCCCCTTAGGAAATTTGGTCCTCAAAATTTAGTACATACCTGGTGGGAATAGGTGGGGATACTTATTCCGGACTTCCTCTTCTGGCTCCCAAGTAGATTCAAGCTGTTTATGATGTTCCCACAGAACCTTGACTAGTTTCACTGTCCTACTCCGCATAGTTCTCTCCTCAGTTTCTAGAATTTGCACTGGCCGTTCCTCGTAAGACAAATCTGGTTGTAACTGAATCGACTCATAGTTTAACACATGAGAAGGATCGGGCTGATATTTCTTGAGCATGGACACGTGAAACACATTATGTACTCCAGGTAGTTGGGGCGGCAGTCCAAGGGCATAAGCATTACCATCGCTGACACGCCCAATGATTTCAAATGGTCTAACATAACGAGGGCTCAGTTTTCCCTTCTTGCAAAACCGCATAACTCCCTTAGTCGGGGAAACCTTAAGAAAGACATAATCACCCACAGCAAATTCCAATTCCCTCCGACGATTGTCCGCATAGCTTTTCTGTCGACTTTGAGTAGCTCTCATTCTGTCTCTGATCTTCTTGATATCGACGGTAGATGTTTGAACCCAATCAGGACCGAGTATTCTTCCATCACCGACCTCTTCCCAACAAATTGGAGATCGACAGTTTCGACCATAAAGTGCTTCGAACGGTGCCATTTTGATACTGGAATGATAGCTGTTGTTATAAGCAAACTCAATAAGTGATAACTATTCATCCCAACTATCTTTAAAGTCTAAAGCACAAGCCCTCAACATATCTTCAAGGGTTGGATTTGTCCTTTCTGTTTTCCCATCTGTTTGCGGATGATACGCTGTACTAAATCTTAACCTTGTACCCATCGTAGTTTGCAGTTTCTTCCAAAAACTCGATACGAATCTCGTATCCTTGTCCAAGACGATAGATACAGGTACACCATGTAATCTCACAATCTCTTTTACATATCTATGTGCCAAGTACTCCATAGTTGTTTTGTTTCTAATGGGAAGAAAGTGTGCCGATTTTGTCAACCGGTCAACAATTACCCAAATAACTTCATTGTTTCGAACAGTCCTTGGAAAGCCTGACACAAAGTCCATTGAGATATGTTCCCATTTCCATTCCGGTATCGGTAACGGCTGAAGCAGCCCCCCAGGCTTCCTGTGATCCGCCTTAACTTGCTGACATGTAAAACACCTACCCACGAATTCAGCAACGTCATTTTTCATGCCGACCCACCAAAACCGTATCTTAAAATTTTGGTTCATTTTTGTGCTCCTTGGATGGACGGTGTAACGTGTGCAATGTGCCTCCTTCATAATTTCATCTTTGATTTCTGGAATGTTTGGAACACAGAGCCTACTCCTGAAGTACAATGTACCATTGATGATAGAAAAATATGGCTTGTTGTCCATCTTATTGAATATCTCCATTAATGCAGGATCATCTCTCTGGCGATCTTTGACCCTTTGGATCAACTCAGGCTGGACACTGAAACTCCCCAACCATACCTTAGTGTCGATCGACTTTGGGTTTACATTTAAATAGCCCACTTCTTCCATTGATCTCTTCTCAGCTGATAACGAAGCCATCTGTGCAAATTTCCTGCTTAAAGCATCAGCAACAACATTTGCTTTACCCGGATGGTAAAATATAGAAAAATCATAATCTTTCAAGAATTCCATCCACCGCCTTTGTCGGAGATTCAAGTCCTTTTGAGAGAAAGCATATTTCAAGCTCTTATGATCTGTATACACCTCAAATTTTTCTCCATACAAATAGTGCCGCCAGATCTTGAGTGCATAGACTACTGCAACCAATTCTAGATCATGAGTGGCATAATTCTGCTCATGAGACTTCAATTGTCTAGATGCATAGGCAATCACTTTGCCATGTTGCATAAGCACGCACCCTAAACCATGTAGTGATGTATCACAGAATATCACAAAACCCTCGCTGCCAGAGGGGAGGACTAAAACTGGAGCTGTAGTTAGTTTATCCTTTAGCATCTGAAAGCTTGCTTCACACTTATCATCCCAAATGAACGGTACGTCCTTCCGAGTAAGTCTGGTTAATGGACTTGCTATGGAAGAAAAACCTTGCACAAATCTTCTGTAGTAACCTGCTAACCCCAGGAAACTACGGATGTCAGATATAGTCACCGGTCTCTTCCAATTGGTAATAGCTTCGATCTTGCTGGAATCCACAGACAACCCTTCACCTGAGATGATGTGGCCCAAAAAGCCGACTCGTTCTAGCCAAAAGTCACACTTACTCAGCTTAGCGAAAAGCTGGTTTTCTCTCAGTAGACTAAGAGAAGTGCGTAAATGATCCCCATGATCTTCTTTTGACTTGGAGTAGATGAGTATATCATCTATGAATACTAAGACAAATTGATCCAGGAAGGGTTTAAAAATCTGATTCATTAGCGCCATGAACACCGCTGGCGCATTGGTTAGCCCAAAAGACATTACCAAAAACTCATAATGTCCATATCTAGTCCGAAAGGCTGTTTTAGGTATATCTTCTTCCTTTACCCTTAGCTGATGATATCCCGACCGAAGGTCGATCTTTGAGAAATATTTTGCACCCTGCAGCTGATCAAACAACTCATCGATGCGTGGAAGTGGGTACTTATTCTTGATGGTAATCTGATTCAACTGGCGATAGTCAATACACATTCGTAAGGACCCATCCTTCTTCTTAACAAATAAAACTGGCACCCCTATGGGGAGACACTGGGTCTAATAAACCCCTTTTCCAGTAATTCTTGCAATTGTTCTTTGAGTTCTTTTAACTCGGTAGGTGCCATACGATATAGAGCTTTGGAGATTGGTGCAGTCCCCGGTACCAATTATATGGCAAAGTCTACTTCTCTAACCGGTGGCAAACCGAGCAGGTCATCCTGAAACACATCGGGAAGTTCTCTAACTATGGGGATTTCTTCCAATTCAGGCTTCTGCTTCTCTTCTGTAACAAAAGCTAGATACACTTTACATCCACTCTGCAATAGTTTACAAGCTTTGACTGCTGAGATGACCGCCGTGTGTACCGACCTTCTCTTTCCTATGACACACACGTCCTCGAACCCTTCTAGATTAAAGCGAACCAGTTTGTTAAAACAATCAAGTACTGCTCTATACTTTGCTAGCCAATCCATTCCCAGGATGATGTCAAAATCATTCATAGGTAGCATTATTAGGTCAACCGGCATGTTAGCTTCCCCGATGATAAGTGGACATTCATAAAATATAGTGCAAGTGTTCAAGTGTCCTCCAGTGGGAGTTGATACTATAAATGTTTGATCTAATGTAGAGGGTAACTTATTCATATTGGAAGCAAAGACATATGATACAAAGGAGTGTGTAGAGCCAGAATCAAATAGAGTATAAGCTTTAACATCGGAAATTAGAATCATACCCTCCACCACAATATTGGCGGCCTGAGCTTCTTGATAAGTAATAGCAAAGACTCTGGCCTCGGGTTGCTCTCTCCTTTGATGCCCGCCATGATTGGGTCGACCACGATTGAAGTTCTGTCCTTGAGGCTGGTTTGGCGGTCCCCTTGGCTGATTGTACTGGTTCTGAGCATTGTACTGATTTCTTACTGGTGGGTTCTGCGAATTTGTCGGGCGGGGATTGCCTTGGTACCCTTGCTGCTGATTCTGCCGTGGTGGCTGATCTCGCTGTTGCTGTCTATTCTTATCTTGTTTCTTTGGACAATCTTTGATAAGGTGGCCAACCTGGCCGCATGCAAAACACGCACCTGTAGACCAGTAGCATTTTTTGGTGTTATGGTTTGGCGCACAGTTACCCTGGTGGTCCGTCTTGGTCCCTATCACCTTAGCCAAGACTGTCCCGTTCATTTCAGCCGTCGTTTCCTCCGATATAAAGGCTCTTTTCAAAGCAGCTGCAAAGGTAGCAGGTTCACCCAGTTTCACATCCTTCTTAATATCTGGCCCTAGCCCTTCAATGAATCTGTTCCGCTTCATCTCATCAGTGGCTATTAATTCTTCCGCAAAGTGGGACAATTCTATAAATTTGTTAAAGTACTTTACTACGGTCATATCCCCTTGCACCAAGTTCTAGAATTCCCTCTTCTTTCTTTCTCTGATATGCTCCGAAATAAATTTCAGAATGAACTCTTTCTTAAAAAATGCCCATGTGATTTTATTTTCCGGACCATTGAAGGTTTTCTTAGCAGCTTTCCACCACTCCTTTGCATCTCCTTCAAGTTTGAAGGCAGCCAAGATTGTTTTCTGTCGGTCCGTGCACCCCATTACTTCGAATATTCCCTCCATGTGTTCCACCCATTTGTTAGCATCCCAAGGATTGGTCGTTTCTTCGAAATTCTTGGGTCGGAATTCATTGAACCGTTTGTATAAGGTGTCTCTTTCTCTATCTCTGCCTCCCTCACTACTTGTGCCTATTCGGACCTCATTGTTCCCTCCCTGACGTGCTACCAAGGTCGCGATCTGCTCCTGTACTTGATTGTAAGCCATCATGAATGATGCGAACATTTGTCGAGCATACTCTGGCAGTTCAGCTTGTCCTCCAACAAGGTTCGGGTTTATGCCCTGATTGCCATTTCAGTTCGCATTCTCATTCTGTCCATCATTGACGTTCTGAGAATTCTCTTGGTTGTTCATATTCCTTCTCCTACAAAAAGATTCACAATTTAGCACACCATCACAAACAATGAACTTCTATCTTACTAATCCCCCCTTGTAACGTCCTCACTACGTATCCTAAGAGTTGCTAAGTCTTTTAAATTGCTCAAGACCATGCTCTGATACCACTTTGTAACACCCCGAATCTCGGAGCTCATCAAGACCCGGGGCCTTACTATAAGGAAATTATAATCACCACATAAATCAAGTAATGCCAACGAACCGAGCAATGCATTTAATTTCAATTTATTTAAAAGATCAATTAAACAGAAGTGAAGTAATAACAAGTTCAACATCATTAAAGAGTAAACAGTCACTAAATTCTAAGTATTATTCTTCTATCACAATCATACGCTTTCCCATCAGCCACGCATATTGAAGTCCAATGGCTGATTCCCATCGTTGCCAAGCTCCCCCAAACATTGCACACCTGAAGTGGGGCAAAGTCAAACCACTCATCAGATAATTGGTGAATAATATTCCAAATACACTGGTCATTACTAATATAATGCATTAACAGAAGTGCAGAAGAATTCACGAGGTGACAGATTTCATATAGAGTTTTCTTATTATTTAAGGAGGTTTCATATTCAGCCCTTAATTTTGATAAGTTCGGTAATCCCAGTTACGGGTTCTTATCATACAATGGAACTCTACCATAAGAGTTTTCAGAGTTTCAAACCCTTCCTAAAAGGAAGTCCTTTCTATATAATTCATTCAAACTCTCCAAAGGAGATTAATTTCAAAAACAGTCTTTCAGTCCCTGTCCAACTTTATTCCTCCTGCCCCACAAGGGGTTCACTAATCAATCCAATATCCCAAAAGTAGGGATCCTTGCTGACATTTCATATGATGTTCATATCAAAGTACTCTCATTACAAAGTTGTTTTGTCCTTTATATCCATTATGCATTTAGTAGCACTATAATAGAAGTATATACACTAATTACATTGTTATAAGACTAGTTCCACATATTCGGGTTTACATACGCCCCACTTAAATTCAACATTTGGTACCCATCTCTGTGATACTACTCTTACAACATTGGGTCCCATGGTCTCCCTATAGGTCCCATTATATATATATATATATATATATATATATATATATATATGAGTTATATAATACAGCCAGGCCTTACACTAAGATTTAAGTCCATAATAAATCAGTAAAGACACTAATTAGTTTATATCTTCTAGCATATTATATGATTCAGGTAACATTTCAATACATAATCAATTCAAATGAAGCCTCTGGAAGATCCAAGAAGAAACTGTTTCATATCAACAGTGGTCGTCCGTGTAGTTTATAATACAAAGAACAGTCCATCATCATCTCTAAAACATGGGTCGCATGCCCAATACTTTGGATGACAGGAGATTGTGGGTCCCTAGTGGTTTAAACGACATGGATCCAAACCATCTTGGTCTCCAAACAGGGACCAAGATGATGGCTGGTTCTGATCCTTGATCAGATCAACAGGTTACAGTATACTTTATGTAGTACATGTATTGTTTATACTTAAACATAATGATATAAAATCCAGTGGGTCCCACTAATCTGGTCTAAGATCAGCCCTAACACACAAGGTCGCCTAGGGCTAAGTTGTCATACTAGTGGTTTGGATTCGCCGTCAAACATTCTTATTGGGTCCCACAGTCTCAATAAAATTCATGTATAACCTTTATGATTAACAAAATTGAAGCTTCTGGATAACTAGGCAAATGTGGCCCAGGTCTCATGGGACCACCACCATCCAGACTGTCCCTGGGCCCTCTTCAAAATGTGGGGTCTCAATCTGTGATTGGCTTAGTTAGTGGGCCCCACTGCAGTTGTCGACTAACTACTCTATTTCGCAAATATAACGTATTTGTAGTAAATAATTAAATAGATGGGGCCAAATGGGACCCACCTCCAATTGGGTCCCCCTACACTGGGGTCGCCCAGGGGTTTGTTATCAAATCCCTGGGTCAGATCCTTGATCAAGTGGTCCGCTTGATCTCACTGCCCAATCCATCGATGGAACCCAAATGACGCTGCAGTGACAAATTGGACTCAGATGGGGCCTGATGGGGCCCAGTTTCAAGAAAAGGCCAACTACACCTTGGTCACCCAAGGGTGGGCTCTCTAATCCCTGGGAGTGATCCCTGATCAGATGGGTCATGAGATCATACAACTCAAATCGACAGATCTTGTATTTGTCGATTTGGTTTGGAACTGGCTTCATCTGATTCTTCTTCTACAGTTAAGATATATATATATATATATATATATATATATATATATATGAAGAAAAGAGATCTAATTATAATATCCAACAGATAAAAATGATTATAATCTAATACTATTTTGATGAGGGGATCACAGATAACCAGATCTGTCGATAACCAAATCTTTATAGATCCCCGTTTTGGGTTATGATCAACGGAAAACAGAAATCCAAACATCCATAATTATAATTCTCTGTATACTTGAGAATATCACTCACCTCCTAATATAGCAAATCGTGGCGCGGTTGATGTGGGATTTCGAGTACTGCATTTCCTCCCTGATATCCTTCTCTGCTCCTTCTGTACTTTGTCTTCTCCTCTCCTCTTTAACCCAAAATGGAATGGAAAACAATGAAAAAGGTAACGAGAGTTCTTAAATTATTTTTGGGGATAAGATTCGATCTCTACTGCTCCCTGGCTATCAGAACAGAAACTTCCTCTCTAGGAGATATCGTTCAAACAGTCTAACCATAACAAAGGGCTTTAATGGTTGGGAGCAGGTTAAGAAAATCAATTAATACAACCCAGCCCAACCCAACCTAGTACTTTATAGGCCAGGCTAATCTGGGCCTAATCTGGCCCAGGTTATCACATGGAGCCCTGTCAATTATGAGAAGGGAGGGATGGAAAAATCTCAATGACCTAGATGTTGTGCAAAATATTAACTCTATCCTAAAGCTTTGATGTTTGACCCTTGTGCTTAATGGTTTAGAAATCTTTTTTAATATCTATTGGACGATGATCAAGCAAGATGTGCGTCGCGGACACGAGTGCAGTTAAACGTTTCTAAATCTAAAACCCTGGGTCAAGCCTGACTCACGTGTGCGCATAAGGCTAGTGATAAATGCTTAAAACACCTTAAAGTGTAAAGACCATGTAAATGCTTATAAATTCCACTAGAGTTTTGAACTTTACCAATGTAGGATCCTATGCACATACATCAAGCCATCACTTCCCCTTTTATAAAGTAAGTGACAAAATATCTTTCGAAAAAGAAAAGAAAATTTGAGTTTTCTGAAACACACAAAAAACCAACAATACATACCTCCACCTTCTCCTCCCCCACCACCTTTACCGAAGGAGGCATAAATAATTTTGAATAGTCCCCCTCAGGTGGAGCCCACTCCCTCGACACTCCTCTCATGAGGAAACCGGTTGGTGCATTTTTGGATAGATGCATTTTTTTTTTCTTTTTCAGTGCTTAGTTGTTCCTTCTGAGATTTAAACTCGCGACTGATTGAATTTAATACCATATTAAAATTTATACCAAAACAAACAGAGGATAGCCCCTCGGAGAGCACGGTCAAGAATGCTGCACCTGTGACTCTACAACGCAACATGTTTTAGTTCACAGAACCACAAACAACCCGTAAAATAGAAGAAGAAGAAGAGGTGGTGGTGATGTTTGACAGAGAGATAAGAGTGTATGGGAGAGAGCTTAAATGATGTGGAGAATGGTTTGATGCAACAAAAGGTACATGTAGATAGAGAATTATGGGAGGGATGCCTTGTACATATTCACCTGCAATGCATTCTCAACATATTTGTGCCTGCATTCTCTTCTCTATTTGGATGAAACAGTATCTCCGGTTTCAATGATACAGAGGATCCGGACTCCTCATGTGAACAGTTCCACCTTTCCTGCTGGGCCCATCTAAAGAAGTGTGACACATGACAATCATGGAGGATGGAGGTAGGGGATTGAAAGGTTTAGGAACTGGGGTCCCACAAAAAAGCATGATAATTAAATAGGTTTGTTAGTCATCACCCTATGAGTTTTTGGATTAGAGAATTGCTGAGCTGGATGGATGGGATTCTACAATGGGGGCCCACCTTTTGAAAATTTAAGCCTTATCAAAACGGGGGCATTGATTGTGTATGGTATTGGGATGTCCTAAAATTTCATTACAGTAGGAGCTGGTCCTATTGTACCTTTGACCATATGATGAATAATGTGTTTTAATATTATGGTAATTTTACAGTCGCACCAACTCCTATTGAAGTAAAACTTATTGACATCCCATATAAGGTGGGAGGTTCACTTGAGCAGCTAGAATCTTAAATAGATGTTCGCCTCCATCTAATTACACTCCTTCAACTCCAGAATTCTTACACACAAAAGGATATCTACTCATGAGCTAGTAGTCTGAAAAGTCTTCCAAGATTGAAACTTGCTCAAATCTTAACCCCTAGATAGCAATGAATTTTGATCAAATTTTGCATGTACCCGAATAATGTCCAAGATTTAAGTTACTATCAAATTTGGGCAGGTGGCAACTCAAATAGGCTGTGCGGTCCCATTCTTTGCAAGGGAAAGCCCGCACCTTCCTCTGAAATTTCTTTTCAATATATCTAAAAGGTGATGAACATTATAGAGTCCGGATGCCCTGGATGCCTCTTGTACACCTTATTGTGGGGCCCACCAATAAAAAAAGGGGGATATAATGATATAGATGAGCACTTCCTCTATGTAAAACTTCAGGGTCTATCAAATAATCCTAACCCCTTAATCCATTGCCCATAAGGTTAACTGTTTCATACCAGAAAAAAAGTTTGGCAATTGATCTAACGATCAATACCATTTAGATCAGCATTGAGAAAAAAATGGAATCGATGACATTCAAGGGATAGTTGTGTGTGACCAATTTGGATTTGTGATCAAATGGGTCTCACTAGGTGGTGTGCATTTTAAGATACATGATCATTTGTGCAACATTATAACATACCTGACCCAACCAATTATAGTAATTAGTATATATACATTAGCATCTTACACCCCATTGAGCTACCACTTATTACAAAACCAATTGGTGATAGGAAATTGCACGACAATAGTTTTATGGCAAGGGCAAGAGCTCGACCACAATTATGACCGCTTAGGAGCAAGGGTGGGCGTTTACCTCAATATATACGGACATGTTTGTGTGAATCCGGGATGCTTTCTCCTACGGTGACCATGAGTGGACCAATCACGGTCTGGCACATTACCCCCTACAAGACATAGGATAGCAGCCCCGCATATATGAGAGGCTGCCCGCACTGACGTAGTGGACCATGATAGGTTAACTCATAGCCACCAGGGGAAAAGCCTCACAGGATATTGACTCTGTTTGTGCTCATTGATGGCATTCATTCCTTGAATCATCATGATATAATGGACTCTGTTTTTGCTCATTATTGGTGGCATTCATTCCTTGAATCATCATAATATACACAATATAAAATATATGGTGTCAGGTTGCAACCAATTTCCAATCTCCTTTTTTTTTTTTTTTTTTTTGGTATGTGGTGTTTGTTGATCTTGAAAGATGGGTTTTGTGGTGTTTGTTGGATTTCAAAAGCTGAGTGGGTTTGTGGTGCTTGCATTATATATTTTATCGAACCATGCCCACAACCACAATGAATTGCTACCAAATTCAAATTCGGCAACATACGTGCTCCCTTGTTCACACCATTTCCATTTTTTAGGACTTCCAGTTCTGTCCATAGTGACAATCTTATCACGTGGCTTCCCAAAACACCATACTAGCTACTGACTGCTGATCTTGTCTGCTTGGAATTTCCAACAGTAAGCCAGTAAAAGGGGCCATGTGGCATGAAAGGAAGGCCAGTGGGCCTCACCATGCAGGAGAGCCCCATTCAGTGCAAGACAATCAAAACTGATAGTTAGCATATGATCTAACGAAAAGTCAGTTTAACCATCCATTTCTATCATTTTAGATGGGATTGTTTTTACAGATGCCTTTCATCTAACTGTTCCTTTGTGGGGTCGATGGGACCAACATTCATGCTTTGTAGCCGCTCGTTAGTTTTTTTTTTTTGGTTATCGGAGTGTTTCCAACCCTTTGAGTTGGACTAATCCCTCCAGGTTCAGAGGGAAGCCAGATAAATACCTCTTGGCCCCAAGGTGGTAGCACTAGTGGACTCAATTTTTGATTTTTTAAGAAGGGGGAACCAGCGGTCGATACCTAAACCTTTAGCTTCAAAAGAGAGAGGAACCGTGGTCCTAATTAAGGAGTTGGCTGCTCATTAGTTGACTGTAGAAGACCAAACCCTTTAAAAGGAAGTTTAGGTTGGCTCTGTAAATGTTATATATACTTGAGTCCTTTGAAGAGGTTCCCATTATCAGGTGATTTAGGCCATGCATCTGATGACCCCTCTTTGAATAGTGTACTGAGTTACAACATCTCTGCCACCCAATCTCTCTTTGTGGCAGGTGCTTGGCCTATCTAAGGTGATGAACTTGTCACATAATATATATGTATCTGGATTCCTTGAGCTTAAAAAATTCTCTTATTCCGGCTTTTGAAAAATCCATCTAATTTGAAATCCAAACCGTACAAAAATCAAAGTCTGTGAACTGTTATGTCAATCGATAACTAGATCTCTCTCCAACTAGAGTTGGGTTTACAGTCATATAATTTATTACATGTAAAACATATGATTTCACTCTTGCTTTTTATACGTTTTTCGCAAGCTTAATCATATATCGTTTACTTGTAATTAAGTGGGGCAACTTTGAATAAGTGACGTCCAAATCAGACTTGGTGTTAAAACATAGACATTAAAATGGGGGCCTAAGAAAGGAGCTCCTCCCTTTACTTAAAGAATGTCCTTATTGTTGATAAAGATTAGACGACTACGAATGTTCGATCAAATTTGATTTTCAGTAGATGCCTAATTTACATTCCCCATAGGACCCACATAAACATACCACACATGTATGTATTTGCATTAACGCTGGAGAGACTTTTAGAGAGCATCTCATGCAAAGACCAGAAAGAATGGAGGCCCAGAAAAATAGATGCCTGCGTCAATTCTATGTTGACATTGTAGAAATTGCGAAAGTGGGTGGAGCACAATCTAAATCCAACCCATGATAGAGAGATCTATTTTTTAATTAGACATCATTGAGTGTTTGATCTAAAATCCATGAAATGGACTCTTCTTTTTTCAAAAAAATAAAAATTATATCTCGAATAACTAGAGACTTAAAGCAACAGCTTAAAGAAACGAATTTTTGTGGACTTGCATTCCCAATGACAGAGACTTGAGCCAGTGAGCCACTCCCACATTGATAGCAGGGCTGGGTGTCCTATAATCATCTTGTTGATTTTTGCAGCTCCCTTCAATAAGTGCTTTTGAGAAAACTCAGATTTCAGTCATTTTATATAGGTTGAGGGGGGGACCATGGTTTTTTTTTTTTTTTTTTCAATGCCTGGCTGAATTTATGATATATTACTGGTGGATGCTGATGCCTATTCCTTGGGAATTCCGGAATTCTCATATTGTCCTGGTGAAATTTCAAGATTGTCATGGCCTATCCAACATTTTGACATGCTAAAGGGGTTGAAATTCTGAGAATTCTAAAAGCCATTTGTGACTTTCAGATGAGTTGGAATTCTTGTGACTTTCAGATGAGTTGGAATTCAGAATTCCAACTATAAAATATAGTGTTTTGAATGTTGAAGGGATATCATCTCAATGGCATAAGTTCCCAACGTGAGAAATTTCTCTAGAAAATAAAAATACCTCTAAATAAACAGGCACTAATATTTTGATACCCATACCCATACCATCACTTGCACCAAATAAGAAAACACCATCCACAATGGGATTGGGTTAGCATCAAGGCCTCAACTTGTGCTATTGGGTTAAGCTCCTACAGACCCACATCCCTATTACCATCCTGTGTGATTTGTATCTGTTTTTAGAACTAGTAGAATCATGACAACAGCAATACTGGCTCTAGCTATAGCAATAAATCAATACACAGTAAAGAGGAATGATGAACATGTCCCCGTTGCTAAAAGGGAGAAAAAAAAAAACACACACACACACATCGACCCCAGCGCACTGTGAAATAACATTATCAAATGGATGGCCAATGGCTCACCATTCACATCATGAGGAAGAGCACAATGATCAGATGATCCTAACCATATTTCCTACGTTAAACATGTCTCCATTTAGACACCAATCGAAAGTCACCAGATAAATGGGGAAGACCATCTACTCAGTACTCCACATTTTAGAATATCTTTCAGTGGGCAAATCATACTACAATATCTTATTCTCCAAGAAATCCATATTGGCACTCAATACTAATAATGTACATTGATTCTTCTAGAGTACAAGTTTATCTTATCCTACTTACAAGTCCATTATTTCACATCGTTCTTTTAGTTTTTTTAATTTAAACATAAAATTGTTAGAGAAGATCATCATTGATAATTTCATTAAATTCAAATTCTACTTTAAAGAAATTGGGACGCTCGTATCTGTATTCATGTCCTACATTTTTTAAGATCAAGAGTCAATTATGTGGACGTACATGTCCATGTCCGAACCTGTATCCATATATGGACATCATAAGTCTCTATCTTTACTCCATATGAAAGTCACCAGATGGATGGCAAAGATCATCTATTCACTCTATATGCAGTAGGCCAATCATGGATCTGAGTATTCTCCCTGCCACATGTAGGGATGGATTGTCATTGCGTCTTTTCTCAGGAAATGTTACCAACTATCTCTTGGAAGCACATAAATAAATGAAAGAAGATGAGTAAGAACCTCACCAACATCATCTTTATCATAGCCAAATTAGTGAGTGCACGAGAGCATGATTGAAAACGTTGTCATTTGGCTCCGACCTGGACAACCCACTGAGCTAGCTGTGTCCCACTTTAAAATGGAGGAGGAATTGCTGGAATGCAATACGCTCCAGGAGGCTGGAAGAAAGCCATCGACTAGCCTGCTAATCTCACACGCAATATGAGAGATAGGATAAGATATTGACTTGTACTTCAGTGGGTGGATGTGATGTTGACCCATTGACATTTTGGTGCTATTATCATTTTTGTCTTTTTTAAATTAATTTCAATATTAGAATTCAGATAATATCACAAAAGTCGATTGATTCTAATCAACAATTTTTATTATTACTTTTTTTCCTCAGATTTCATTATATCAGGTGAACATTAATATATGTCGCACAGAAACTAATAAATCACATGATATCATGGGATTGTTCCATGATGTCATGGATCGTAAGCAGCATGTTAGGAAAAAAAGCTTTTGGAATGAAAGAATTTGAGAAATGGTACGTAGTCAGGTCAGGTGTGTATTTACTTTTCACAAATTGTTGTTTTTCGTGTTGTGTGAAAAAACGAACTCTCTTGTTGGTTGTAGAAAGTGTATAATACCGAAATTGATAAATCCATGGTACCATGGGGCCATCCCATTATACATAGGATAGGGCACAAAGAAATTTAAAAAAAAAATGTTGACAAGCATCTAAGTTTCTATCGTGAAATTCGGGAACCAGGTTTAAGAAAGACTTATATGTCCAAATCCCTTATTATTGTTGTTGTTTGATTTTTTCCATACATGGCCACATGTATTTTTACCAATTACAAATAGTCACATGTTTCTTTTATTCTTAAAATGACCACTTTAATCAATTTGAAAATCTCACTTGACAACCTTAACCAAAAGTTTAAAGGCCAATTTTCAACTGGTTGATCAGATTAGTTGTATTTAATTTCCCCCTTTTTTGGACAGAAGTTCTTTTACATCTTACTTGTTTAATTATACGCCCAAATGCCCTAAATTGTTGACATTTGAGCCATGGCCTCACATGTGGCAACAAAAATGCCTTGCCCATTCTTTTGACTCGGTCAACATAAATATCTGTAAATGGCCCCACGATTTTGCACAATTTCATGCATATTGGGAAGCAAGGCGAGGTGAGGGAGAAAGTGGGGTGAAATTTTGGAAAACCTCCCTATGTTATGAGAACTCCATGCTTTTCTGCGTTAGCCTCTTAAAAAAAAAATTTAACACAGTGATCCTTGAGTCCGTTTGGCAGTTTACTATTACAGTAAAAGTAATGTAAAGCAACAAATCAAGAGAGAATTAAATATAAGGAGGTTATGATGTGTTTTATCTTTAGTGGATTGGTTGGGAATGCTTTTGACTTATTATGTAAAAAGTGAGTAGCTTTTTGTCTTTTAGTGGAGAAAGTATGTTGCTTTCTTATTTTATTTTTTGAGGAAATTTTGAAAATATGTAATTTTAATGTGACCCTTGTTTGAAAAAATGGAACCTTTACATTATTTTTACTAACCTAGTAAATTGCCAAACGGGCCAAGAAAAATTTTCTAGTTCTTCATTGTTGGAAAGCCTTTTATCCCTACAAGTAATAATAAAACGAATTCCCTATATATATTTGAAAACAACAATAAGAGAGATTTGCCAAAAAAAAAAAAAAAAGGAGTAATAGTTTAAAAAAATTAATGCTCTCCAATCACATGCACATCTAGGACTTCAATTAATTTAGCTCAAAATAAGTTAGATATAAAAAAATCCTCACTATTGTACCACAAAAATTCCACCAATTTTGTCAATAGGTCACATTAGACTGCCTGTTAATGTAGTTAATCAAAATTCTAATATTAGCAGATGTGGTTATTTGTTATTTACAACTTAAAAATAAAGGCATCAATGGGTATGTATCCACAGTTCTCTATTAATATTCATTAGACCTTTGACAGCAAAAGAAAGGGGCATGTGACTGATGAAACACGTTGTACCGCGTAGTAGTGCAGTGATAAACAAAACAAGACGCAAGTGAATGGAAGCAAAATCATGCAGAAGCTACCACGTCGAGACTCGTTCGAGTCAAAAAGAAAGAAGCGCACATTTTGATAGTAACAGAACCTACTCCAACAAACAAAGGCCTCTTGCAATGCCCAATCTCACATCTATATATACCTCTCCTTCCCTCCTCTCTCCTTCCATCTTTCTCATAGAGAGTCTCACCATCTCTAATCAATTGCTCCCTCTCAAGTTAATAAGACCCATTAACTACTACTTCATCACCTTCTTCTTGTTCTTAGGCCTTTTTTGCACCAAAATATGGCTCACCCAAGAGTTGTGGGTGTTGTTTTCTTGATCTTGCTATATGTGGGGCTCTCCTCAGCCGCTAGAGGTATAACCCAAGCTAAGGTGAAAGATGTTGGTGGTGGTGGTGGTGGTGGAGGAGGTCAAGGAGGAGGTGGTGATGGGGGTATAGGTGGAGGCTATGGTTCTGGTTATGGCTCCGGGAGCGGCTCGGGATATGGTGGAGGAGGATATGGAAGTGGTGGAGGCGGCGGTGGTGGTAGTGGCGGAGGTGGTGGCTCCAGTCATGGGTCCGGGAGTGGTAGTGGGTCTGGCTTTGGCTCGGGCTTTGGCTCGGGAAGTGGCTCCGGAGGAGGTGGAGGTGGAGGTGGTGGAGGTGGTGGCGGCTCGGGGAGCGGTGGCGGTTCTGGTTCCGGATATGGATCAGGGTACGGTTCGGGCTCGGGATATGGGTCTGGTGGAGCTGGAGGTGGTGGTGGTGGCAGCGGAGGCGGCGGCGGCGGCGGCGGCGGTTCTGGGTCGGGTTCGGGCTCGGGCTCTGGATATGGGTCCGGGTATGGATCCGGAGGTGGACATGGGAAATCCTCATTGCCATGAGATCAGAATCCCACCAAAATGATATCCTTCTTCTTCTATCTCCTAAATTAGATGCTTTGTACACTCTAATAATTTCAGCATGAGTGCTTCCTTTATATATACATACATATGTATAGATATGTAGATGGTTTAAAAGATAAAAATAAAAGGTGAGGTTTGAGAGGTAAGCAGTTAATGGGTCCACAGGATCAGGGTTTTCATTTTTATTACAGTTGATCCAGATTGTCCATTCTCACCATTGATTGATCATCATGATAGTCTGGTCTGAGTGGATTCTGAGAGAGACTGGCAATCTAAATGAGATACCAGTGATGATGGTGGGCTGTTTATATGCTAGGAAAATTGTATTTTGCAATCAATGTGGAATGTCCATCTTGTTTCATGACAGATCAATATAAGCAAATCACCAAGAGTGATTATCAAATGTCTCACTTTGCTTGTTCAATTTGGGGTTTTGCCATTATCTTTATTCTGGAGAAATAGAAAAGTTTTTTTTTTTTTTTTTTGTCTGCCTGCCCATTGGAGTGCTATTACAAGAAATTGAGAAAGTAAGGGGGATTTGTAAACATATATTGGGGCTTTAATCTTTTTCCTGAATGTGTGGAATTCTTATTTTCAAGAGAAGGGGGATGATTAATCTCCACAGCACAAGAGAGAACACCACAAATGAGAAGAGATCTAGTAGTTAAATAACTTTTTCTGGGGCTCACTGGACAGTGGAAACTCATTGAAATGGAATGTGTAGAAAACATTATAAAAGCATGATTTGAAAGAAATTTAAAAAGACAAGGTCAATAGTTTATGTAAGACAAAATTTAAATTGCTGCCTTTAGATGATTCAGTTGTACTTCAACCACCTCAACTCCATGTAGCCCCCAGAAGTACTACTCAACCATAAATTGTTAATGGCCAACTCCCAAGTGAGTCCCATATATTACCTAGACAATCATTTTACCAGTGTAACCATGAATGGTGTTCGACCTGGAGTGAGTGATCTGATGAAGTTTTACCCTACGGTGATCGTGAGTAGACCAATCGTGATCCGCAGTATCAGCGCAGGCAGCCTGCCGTCCACGCCGGCACTGGACAGGCTGCTCAATCACAGTGATACGGCGGACTGTTATCAGTCCACTCGCTGTCACTGTGGGTAAAATCCCTCGGAGAATTCCGATTACCTATTGGTATTTCTTGCTCCCAATCCGGAAATGGAATAACCTTTTGGAAATACCTTGGATTTTCGGTGATCACCGGCCTCATGGCAAATCTCTCCGTTTTGCTAAAAATCCATCCTCAAAGGGAAGAAATAAGTAAAAGAAATAGCAATTATGATCTATCAATCTCGGATAATTTTGTTGTGATAATCAGCAGTGGGATGGATGATGTGCATACTTTGGGTCACCAAGATTCAACAGAGCCCTATGCATATGGTCGAACTACGTGAGACCATATTCCTACACAATTCATTCACCATTGCTCTAAACTTGACATCGCACTCGACTTTATTTTAAGTCCAATTGAGTTTCTAGCCAAACTCACTCAACCTGCGAGTTAAGTCATATTGGTTGGGTTTCTTTTTCTTTTTTGGTAAAAGATATTGGTTGGGTTTGAAACAACATTTGACAAACCAATTTGTGCCAGAAAAGAAAATGGTCGATCCTCTATTTCTATCAAGTGATTAGAATCATTTGATTGCTTTTACTCATAGATTAAAAAATCGGCTGAGTTGACTCGGGCTCAGCCCTAAACGCGTCGGGACCTATTGAGACTCAGACTCGAATTATGGGAATCGTCCAAGTCCTATCTGACGTGGCCACGTGACTCGACCAACTATTTTTATTTTAATTTCGGACTCTACCTGACTCGTCTGAGTCGACTCATACTAGGCCTTTATAGAGTCGGGTATCAAGTCCGATTTTTTTTTCCCTTTATTTTATTATCAGTCCATACCATCCACAGCAGGACAGCAATTAGGCTAACCTGGACTAGGGTGCACAGGCCTCCCTTTGGGGATGGGAAAGAAGGCCCATTGAACATTGTGCCATGGGTCATCAAAAGGTGACCCACTGTTTAGTTGGTCCAGATCTAGGTCTGCCCTAGAGGAAAACATCCACATGGAACTCCAATCTCCAATACACAGAAACCAGTCATTGAATCAATTTAGTGTAAAGTGAATTATTTTCTAGTTCTTGGCCCATACAAAGTGAGGCCCAACATATAGGACAGAACCATCAAAGACCATGCCCTCTTCATTGTGTACCAACTACCCACCTTGAAAACTCAGGCTCGACTTGGGGATGTCATTGAGCTGAGCAAACTTGATTGAATCTGCCAAGTACTTGGTCCCGGCCAAATGGTTTTGACTTGGGCTAAACCTACCAAGCCAATTTAACTGGGCCTATCCTCAGTAGAACCAATTTTTAAACCATGCTATCATCATGGAATTGGGATCCTGTCAGGCCAAGAATTCTCTTATAACCAATGCTCAAATAATTAATCGTATTAAAATCAACCCACATATATGCTTAAATAAATTCACATACATATAAATAAGAAAAATAAGAGGGACGGGTTGGATGGACCTAATATTGTCCAAGAATCCGGCATGAAATTGGTCGATCTAACCTCATGATAGAAGACTACATTAATGTTCGAAGATAAGTTCTGCATCGCCTAAAAAAATGAAACTGAGATTTCCATGACTTCATCTTGTATTGAGACACCCATGAGATCGCATCTAAAGAACCAATTTTTACAATTAAGAGCTCTTAGATATATGCCTGAAAACAACCGAAGGGATTCAAAACTGGTGAACACCTCTGCTTCATTAGAATTGTGCATTCCTACTGGACGACAAAAGCAACACCTTATCCTTGCTATTATGAAGAATACCTCCGGCTGCCACCGGCTGCGAGAACCTCAATTGAAAGGGGAGACCAAGGTGCTGATTTCGTTTCTTTAAATGGATCATACCCAATGCAAGCTTCCCAATTGAAATAATATCATTTAAATTAACGTTAATGAACTCCTTTCTTAGCAAAGTCCATTTCACGATCAGCAGTACACTCTTGAAGTCCACTCCTTCATAGAAAAAAAAAAGAGTTTTATAAAGATCCTATTCTCTCTCCTTCCAAATAGACCACAATATAGCAAATGAAATCATCCTCCAAAGAATGCAACCACGCCTTATGAAAGATCTCCCCAACTAAGACTCTCCCATGTTATTGGAATCCAAATCAGCTAAGTGTCCCATCTCAAGCTTCAAGAGTGTGAAACTCCACAGTCTAGTCTAGCATTGAAAATCCTTACTGCTAGAAATAAATGCCCTTTTCTAATATTGGAAGTACTCAAATAAAAGCCTTTTTAGGCATGTTTGTTTAGCCACCAATAAAGTAAATGTAAGCTGAATGGTCAAATCTTCTCCCTTTGTTTTACCAATACTTTATCACAAATTACTTTTTCATTATCTCCTAAAAGGAAGGTCAAGTATGATAAAGTAAAATCAATGCAAAAATCAACTACTTTACCACTCTCTCTCCCACTTTACTTCACCATATATTTTATCTTATTATTACTCATCCTCACCTTTACTTTGATATTACTTCATTTTTACCACATATGTAAATAAGCATGATTGAGCGGGAAGCCTGAGTGGGGCAATTTAAACCATCCGAACTCTGCTGCCCAAATGGTGGCTGAGCTGAATCTTCTTTCATCACCCAAACACTTTTTTACCAACAATCTCTCACCAAATTCCAAATTCCAAATTCCGTGGAATATTTCAGTTTCCACTTTCCAATGTAGAATCTTAAACGAGAAAGCGAGCGGACTTGCCGTAGACTTTTCAATCTCTTGTACCTTTCCGGGCAAAGCTGCGATACAGCAGCGCACTGTATCTTAATATGATGCGGCGCTTAACATATGCAAGTGGGTGGGGCCCACCTTTAAGAAATCAAATCCGTCCATCATCTTTTACATACATTATGTTCTTTACATATATAACTTTAAAGTGTATTTCGTGGGACCTACCGTTAGATTGATCTGTTAATTTTAAATATATGCCTAACTTTTATTTTCATTTAAGGAAAGAGAGGGAAAGTTCATAAAGTTGAATCATGTATTCAAGATTTAGTTAATCCAACGGTATGCGCATTGTTGATTTGAATGATATTTTATATATATATCTCATAGTAGGTGTTAGAACCAATAGATGGAGTGGATTTCTTAAGAGCGGCCCCTGCCCACTTGCATATGCTAGGCACTGCATCATACTAAGATGCGCTGCTGCACGGCAGCTTTGCCAATAACTTTCTATACACTTGACTTTCCACTCACCTATCTTTTTTGGCCCTTCCTCCCATTGATTCTCAACCGTTGATTCACTTCACTTATCCCAAATGCATTTCTTGTGGGCCATCAAATCAAAGGTTGAGATCACAAGATTGAAAAACTCAGCACAGTACAGATCTCACACACCAACCTAACCCAAATACCAACCAACCAAACTTCCCTTCCCTCTCTACCCCTCTTTTTTTCAATTTAAAAGCCTTCACACCAACATCCGCAACAGGCAAGAAGAGAGAGAAAGAGTCCAAACATGGCATCATCTGCCACTTCCCATCTCTTCTCCACCCGCCATCTGGAATTCCCATCGCTCAATCACAGCCGTCCATCTCACCATCACCTCCCATTCATCATCCTCCATTCCCACTGCCCTGCATCTCCAATCTCCCCTCTCTCATGGTCTCTCAATCACAGACACAAGTCTCCGTTCGCCGTCCGTTCCGTCGGGAGCTCCGGCGGCGGCGGGGGGAGCTTCGGCGGCGGCGGCGGCGGCGGCGGGGATGATGATGATGAAGAGGAAGAGGAAGGGAGGGACCGGAACCTGAATCGGGTGGCGGCCATGCGGGCGCTGGTGGAGGTTGGGCGGAATCTGGACAGCATTCCGGTGGATCTGGCGATGGCGATCCAGAACGGGAGGGTTCCGGGATCGATCGTGCATCGGTTCGTGGAGCTGGAGAGATCTCCGATCCTGCGGTGGTTGATGCAGTTGGGAGGGTTTAAGGAGCGGCTGCTGGCGGATGATCTTTTCTTGGCGAAGGTGGCGATTGAGTGTGGGGTTGGAGTCTTTACCAAGGTTTCGCTCTTCTCCTCTTCACTTGCTTTGACTTGAATTGCTTCTTTTCTATTGTTGTTAGATGTGATGTTGATGTTGATGTCTCAAGCTAAGTTTTGAGTTTTCATTGTTTTTATTAGTCAAACTGAAGTAATTGGTTGAATAGGCTCGTTAGTTTGCTATTGTATTGAATTTCTAGGAATTTCAAGCTATAGGTTCCCATCAAAGGATCTACTAACATTGAAGAAGCAGAGGGGAAGGTCTTCAAATGACCATCAAATGGTCCACTTTCGTAGGAAATGATCTCCTAGGAGGGTCTTATCTGTATGTCCACATTATCTCCTTCAAGTGTTCACATCTTTGATATTCTTTTCTTCCACCTGTGCATGTGATAGGATAGAGTGAAGGATCATCTTGAAGGGTCTAGAAGTTTCTTTTCCCTTGGATGAGTAACAAGTTCTTTGATCTTGGCCATTGATTGTATTGTGTAGAACCATAATGGGTCTTTACATTCATTTATAAGCAAGCAAGCTTTAGGAATCAATAGAAGGAAGCATTGGAAGTGCTATCTCTTCTTCACGTGTGAGTGTCCAAGCTTTGGTGTGATTTTTGGTCTTGGACCAATGTGGGATGGCTAATTCACTAGCAGGCACACTGGATTGCAGCATGGGTTGGACGACTCCTTTAGGGTGATTGTGACACATATGGGAATACAAAGCTCTACCAATGAGTACAACGAGGAAAAATGGATAGTCTAGCAATAAGAAGCTTCACGAAATTCATTTCTATAAGAATGGAAATAACTTCAGCATGTAATCATAATGTAATATTTACCTCAATATATACGGAATGAAAACACTCAAATCAACGAGTGGGTGGCCAATTTCTCTTCATACATTTTTATGAGCACATACGGTAGCCTACTACCATGCTTGAATCTGCCTAATCCAACTTTTGAATTTTGACAATTGCTAAAATCCATTTATAATAGTTTATTATATGCATTCTTTATAGGGTATTTTTACATCAAGTGTTTATTTTATCTTCTTATAATGTCAAACCAATATTTTCTAACTAATACAGTACTAGTTTTTTCCCAAAAACACTTTACATTAGTCTCACATGTCTTCTTTACATCATTTTGCAATTTTGGATTTAATATTATATGTGGAGATACTATAACCATCTTCATATATTTGGACATAATATTTTGATGTGCATTTCTCAGACTGCTGCAGAATGGGAGCGTCGTAGAGAAAATTTTTTCAAAGAGCTAGATTTTGTTTTTGCAGATGTGGTATGTCTCTTTCTTTGTTGGAAGTGTAATGGATATTTTTCCTATGTTGTTTTGTTTATTTTAACTTAAATGTTGGCTATTGCACCAACCAGGTGCACTTTTTCGTACTTTTCTAGATTTTATATGGTATTAACTGGAGCACTATATAATGAAATTATATGGATGGTCCATCAAAGTAGTTGGCTTTTCATGATAAGTTATTGAAGACAAGGATTCAAGCAATATTTTACATAAACTGTTGATTTTTTTTTTCCTCCTTTTTTAAAATTTGAAGTTCAAATATGATTATCCTGAACTGATTTTAAAAAATAACCAAACATTTCTATTCTCTTCCAATAAGAGAGAACCCATATGGTCCATCCTAGTTAGCATTACAACTTCTTGGCATAGTAGAGGCAGCATAAATACTTTTAACTCCACTCCTCAGTACTCCCCCTCATGTGGAACCCGGTCAACGCACTTTTGACGACACGCATTATTTTTTCAGCGCCAAGTCATTCCTCATAGGATTCGAACTAGCGATTGATTGGCTCTGATACAATATTAAGTTTCTTCAGCTAACCATTCCTACCAAAACCTCAAGGTGCTAGTAGAGGCACCATAAATACTTTTTAATAATTCCCTTAGGGTAAAGTCCACGCCTCAATACGTCACACTTGTCACTCATGTTAAGAAGAGCCAGCCTGTCTTCCATCCTTCTTTGTAAAATCATTTTACTCTCACTAAAATCAATGGAAGTATGAGCAAAGTTGCACCCTGTTTAGAAATTGCAAGTAAGCTCCTTCTACATAGCACACATCATTTTCCATCCCACGGAGATTTGCGTGTATTGGAAGTCATTTCTACTCATAGCTACTATATATATATATATATATATTTATGGGCAAGGCTCTCCTAAGCTCAAGCTTAGGATGAAATTCCATAAGCTCATGCTTGTGGGGCCCACCCTAGGTCTATCCAAATGGACCAAACACATGAACCCCTTGAATTGCACATGTCCACCAACTTTCGGTCAGATCCAAATTTTCTAGACCGTTTGATCGACTGTGTACCGATCCAAATGGACTATTGACCATTAAACTTTTGGGGCCTAGATAGAGATGATAGAAATCACGGTTGGGCTATTTTTTTTTAGAGAGGGGGGTCCTAAGGAGTCCTTGAAATCCCTCTCATCCCCATCCCCAAGTGGGCCCCACCACACACTTGAGCTTACCTTATCCTAAGCTTGAGGAAAGCGGCCCCCCGCGTGCGCGCCGCGCGCGCGCGTTTGTGTGTGTATATATATATATGGACTAGCTCTCCTAAGCTGCAGCTTAGCTTATCCTAAGCTGGAATATGGCTGGTCCCACAAATTAAACTTGATTATATCTGTTTTTTGCATAATGGAACTGAAAAATCCAATTCTTATTGGATTTATCTTGATTTTTGAGATGATCATCATTCAAAAAATAGCATAATCAACTTTGATTATGTGGGACCAGTCCTGTTTCAGCTTAGGATAAGCGAAGCTGCAGCTTAGGAGAGCTGGTCCCACATATATATATATAAGGGGACTGCTCTCCTACACTATAGTGGAGCTTAAAATCAGCTGGGTTCATGTGGTTTTCCGGATCGTATAAACCAACTCAACTTAAAATGCATTCAGATCACGTTTTGGATGAAAAATCTACACTGGTTTTAGGTCTTCTACAAATCTACACTGATTTTAAGTTGAGTTGGTTCACACGATCCGGAAACCATATGAACCCAGCTGATTTTAAGCTCCACTGCAGTGTAGGAGAGCAGTCCCCTATATATAAAGCATAGCCACTATATTTTAAAAGACTCAAATTCAATCACTCATTGTCTTGTTCCCATCGTATTGCTAGCTATTAGTTATCCAATCAGTCTTCCATAGGGCTGTAAAAACCTAACCTAACCCCGACCCCTCCGTATTTAACCTGCCAAACCCAACCCACATAAAATATGGGTTAATCACAGGTCAAGATTTTCTAACCCGCAAAAAAAAGGGGCCGGGTTAGGGTTAACTTGCCTATCCCACATGACCTCACTTAAGTTTTTATTTGTTTCTAAAACATAAATATTAGAGATAATAGCATCTACTAATCTTTCAATCTTTTTTTTTTTTTTTTTTTTTTTTGTGCGATTCCATGGTTTGAATCGTGTGATAAAATTTCGTATTATTTAGATTCGAGTTTTTCCTTTTCAGTTCCTCCCTCTACTTTTGGGTTTCTGCAATTTTATGAGATGGAGGATGAAGAAGAAGAAAGGAGAAAATCTCTTTGCATGCAACATCAATTGACACGTGTCAGCCTTAGCCTTTTGTTGCCTTTGTTGTCAAGCTCATTTCTGCAACAACACTAGGACGTTGCCCCTTACTTAGGGTTTGGATCCTCTAAAGCTTTGACTTGCATAAATTGTGAGTTAAAAGGAGTGGAACCCCATAGTGGGGCACAACCAGCCCAACCATTGAAATCTGAACCGTTCAAAATAAACTTCCTTAAATTATAATGTGTAACTCCAAATTTTATCTTCATCAGATTTTGTCCCACTGTAAAGACATATCCAGTAGTGGACTTTCAAGTGTCTCGACAATTTGAATAATCAACATCCACAAAACCAAAAACTTCCAATGGCAAGCCTCCAAAACACAACCTTACAGCTCGCGTCTCCTTCAAACATCAAAGAATCCACTTTACCGCTTGCCATTGTTTCCATTATGGACTGGTCATATATTGTGAAACAACTCCCAGCACATGTGCAATATCTTTGCTAAATAAAAACTAAATATTGAAATTACATTCATACAAAATGTATGTAGATATTTTTTGACAAAATATGTATTTTTAGATTTTTACAACTTTTATTCATTTTAGTTAGTGTAAATTTATATTTATAATAAAAATATTTGATAGTCAATCTATTAGCCTGCCTGGTTGAATTTTTGAGTTTCCTGGTCAATTGGAATCCATATGCCCCTTGGGATGCAAAGTACGCTGTAGCAGTATCTCTTGCTGAAGATTGAGAAGAGAGATGCTGCTTATAGGTCTCTTCTATGTCCTTTTGTAGCTTACTAAATGTTTTTTGCTTCCTTATGAAGAGAATGGTCAAATCAAGAGAGAATAAAAGTAGAGGGGTCAAATCAAAATGTGCTAAATGGCCTTTTGTCATTTAGTGGATTAACAATGTTCTTTTTTTCTTTTAATTTCTTATGGCTTTTTATTTTTTATTTTTGTCAATTAGTGGCTTGAGAATGTATCTTTTTTTCTCTTTTCCTTTTTCTTTTTATAAAAAGTAGAGGGCTTTTTGTCATTTAGTAAAACGAGAGAATTGATTTTTGATTTTTTTTTTTTTTAAGAAGGGGTGATTTTTGAAATTTGGTACTTTTTGATATGACCCTTCGTGTTTTCATGTCTCTTAAATTGAGCATTCACTTCAATTCACTCTACAAGTGAATTACCCAAACAGGCCCTTAGTTAACAATACTATCCTTTTTCTTTTTCTTTTCTTTTTTTTTTTTTTTTTTGAAATTGGTAATGGTTAAGAAGGAAATTATTTTTAACATGCAAAAGAAATCTTCCAAAGGGGGAACATTGGTATAAGACCCTAATACCAAAATGCTAACCAAAAATTAAAAAATAGAAGCAATCACATACATAGTACTAGATTATAATACTGCTTTCCATGCTAATACTACCAATGTAAAATGTAAGGCGTTTCAAAAAATGGACTGCCCCTAGATTATACATAATATTTTTCAAGTTCTAACATGTAGTTTCTGCAACTTCACATCCACTAATAGAAATTGTGGGTTCCTTAATTCAGTTCATTTCGCATATAATCAATGTTTTAAAACCCAGACTATATTTCAAACAGATGAGTGGTCGTTTGGTCCAGCATGGTTTGCTTGTCCGATTTAACACAACTCGACCATGATGTGAAAAAAAAAAGATGTAAAAATGTATTTTGAAATAATTAATGGTACCATTTTTACCAATTTTTTACCAGAATCCCGATTTTTTTTCTGATCGGATAGGTGAAGTTACATGTTCTGGTCGAACCCAGTTTAACCAGCTGGTCCAATATGGTTTTAAGAACACTACTTGTAGTTTATTCACACAGAGTGAACAACCCTTAGATTATATATGATAATCTTTCAATACATACTTTGTGCTGCTTAACATCCACTAATTTAAGTTATGCCCAATTTTCCTTGTTTTATTATGTTTCACTCATACCGTTTTCACTTCTCAGGTTATGGCCATAATTGCAGATTTTATGCTTGTTTGGCTTCCGGCTCCAACAGTTTCTCTTCGTCCACCAGTTGCAATTGGTGCTGGACGTATTTCCAAGTTTTTCTACGGCTGTCCTGATAATGCATTTCAGGTGACTAATTGTTCACCTAGTAGTTATGATGAGTCATTATATTTCAGAAATGTTTCCATACAAATAAATCCTTATTTGGTTTCTTAGAATCCTTTTTGCAGGTCGCTTTGTCTGGAACATCCTACTCATTTTTACAGAGAATAGGTGCTATAATGGTAAAGCAATGGTCTTTTTTTTAGTATTTATCTTGATGGGATAGGCTTCAATGATGACGCAATTTTTAAATTTTTTAAAAAAGTTGTTGTTACAAACTGCTCCAACTGATTATTTCTTGATCTGCTCTGCAGCGCAATGGTGCAAAGCTTTTTGCAGTTGGAACTGGTTCATCTTTGGTATGCTAATATTTTCATTTAATGGAAGGTTGTGTTATTTATATCAAGCCTTTCGTATAGCCCTTGTCTGTCAGAAGTTGTTTGCCTCTGGATATTACTTATTTCCATCATGACATTATTCTTCAAGTAGTTGATATCCTTTTAATATACTTTCATTGCTTAATAGAGGTGATTCCTATTGTTGTCTTCATGATTATAGATTTTTAATGAAAGCATCTGCTTCTTTCATTTTGTTTTAATGATTAATATGGTGAAAAGTTATTGTCTTGTATCCAATTTAATGTTTCCTATACGAACTATGTGGAGCACTTGATGGACATTATTTTCTTCCAGGTTGGTACAGGTATAACAAATGCACTGATAAATGCTAGAAAGGCAGTTGACAAATCTTTTGCGGGTGAAGCTGAAGATGTCCCTATCCTATCAACCAGTGTTGCCTACGGTGTCTACATGGCGGTGTCTAGCAACCTTAGGTATGATGTTCCATATGTCATCGCCACAATCATCATCATCATCAACAAGGTCTACTCCCAACCATGTTGGGGTTGGCTACATGAATTTTGTTTCTCCATTCTGATCTATCCTAAGCTAAATCTTAAGATAAGTTGCATGTCTTCAGATCCGTTTTTACTAACTCCATTCACGTCCTCTTCGGTCTAGTCTACCTTTCCCCTTGTGGGCCATGAACCTGTGTAGTCAAACTTTTCCTTATTGATGCCGTTGCCGGCCTGCATTGGACATGCCCACACATGATGTTCCATGTGTGCACTTTCTCAAATCTCTACTACTGATGAGTTACACTCTATTCTTAATGTCTTATTTTCTGTAGTTATAATTTTGAATCAATTATGATAATTTACCTAATCTATTGATTTTACAATGGAGGTTCCTGTTGTGTCTGTTTTGCCTGTTAGGTTCATCATTTTGTTGATGCAAGGATTATTTGATGTAGGAAAATACAATGTCTGGTATTTAGGAAGATGCAGACAAGGAATTTGTTATTGTTTAAAACTAGATATAACATATATTACAGAAGATGTACATGGCAATCATCTCCCAAAACAAAAATGAAGGGAAAAGGAAAAAAAGGAGAAATGTCGGTATGAAAATCTGGGTTGGATAGTTGGCAAATAATTCCTTTCTTGCAGCAAGGTCATGGTTTGAATAAGCAACCCATCATACTGGATGGCGACCTTCCCCACTACAATAAACAGAAGTGATCTGGGCGCCGCGGGGGGGGGGTGGGGTGGTGAAAGCCCACCACTTGTCTGTGCTTAAAACCAACTGAACCTCTCATTTTCCATTAGTTTTGGTCTCTATTTATTTCCCATGTAAGAGTCAGGAGAATCAATTTTGGCTATTTTCACTTTGATTTGGCATCTAATTGAAATTGGGAGCTTGTATTGAATGAGATATGCTCTGGATTTTCAATTTTGTTCACGATGGATGAAAAGACTCACATGCAAACTAATTTGTGGGGATTTATTTAGTTTCAAACTGAAATCATGACCCATTCGAAATCATGCCAAATCTCAGTAAGATTTTCTTGATTTTGCATGGTTGATTATTTCAGTTAGAGTTCTTTAAATGGCACAAAATCCACATGATTCGTGAAAAAAATTATATATATATATAGAGAGAGAGAGAGAGGAGGGAGGGGAAGCGAGGAGGGCAAAAGAAGCAAGGGAATAGATTTTTAGATAAAATATACGGGAAACTGCACGTTAGGGCTGGACCACCAGAAAGCCCTTGCTTTTAAGAACTACAAAAGACCCGTCATCTTTCTAAGATTTACAATAAGTTCTTGAATTTGTAAAATCACAAAACAAGTCACTGCCTGTGTCTCATGTATCTCACAGCTATGTATCATTTTATCAATGCATTGTATTTTATTTGAAAATGGTTCGTATCTATGCATTAGAGGAGCATGTTTGGTGGTTTTGACTTTTGAGGCTATTTTTACTCTCTTTTTTTTCATTTTTTTTTTTTCATAAAAAGGATACTTTTTATGATTTAAATCTCACTTTCACAAACTATTTGATAATTTTCATTAGATCTATGCATTTGAAGCATGCTTGGTATTGTTGGGATATTTCTCTCAATTTTTTATATTTGTCCCCAATCATTTCAAGTTCCTTTTGTATTATTTAGAAAATGTTTTGTTTTGGAGAGACTGACTTGATCTATTATTTTTCTATATAAATAATATCAATGCATTTAGAGCATGAATCTGACTAGGAAGCCCAAATCAGATCTGAATTAAATATGAATCTGAAACTTCCAATCCTTTACGCTTATGCAGGCAATTGGCAATCAGCCAGGGCCTTCATAATTCCAGCACTTGAAATCATCAAACCAACTCCAATCTTATCCAGATATCAATCCATACCATTCATATATCATCCATCCCATTAATTCAAAAAATTGGAAAAAAAGGAAAAAAAGGATTGGGGATCCGCACCCAGTTATTTTTCTTCCTTTTGCTCTGTATTTGTTCTAAAAACTTCATCACATCTGGATCTTCCACATCTGGTGAAAAGAAAGTTTTGAAATGAAGCTAACCAATCATAAATAGATGGAAGATGCTATGACATTATAGTGCCTATATTTTCATACAAGCAATGATGTTTTTTATTGCCTGTATCTGTGCATTTATTACTGCAGGGGAGACAAAACTATGAAACCTTTATGGACCAATGACGGGGAAAATGCATAACCTTGTATTATATTTTCTGTTGTCATTGTCACTTGCTTCTTAGCACTGAAAGACAATTCTGTGGCTTGCACTTTGGCCTCTAGGGCTATCTCCTTAGTGCATACTGATAGGTGCAAACAGATTTTCTTCCAGAGTTACACTAGCATACTTGCGTGGTTTTGACGTGGTGGGATGTTTTGACACGCCAACACTTACATGGATTTAAGAAAAAAATAGATCGTTTTTTTTATTTTTTGCTCTTCTTTTAGCAAGACTTACATGCTATTGATATTGTTCTCTCTCTCAACAAAAATAATAATAATAATAATAATCATAATATGATTTATTTTTGTCAACACATTTATATCTGATGCATTACATAGTAAATATAAGTAGTAAAAAACGAAAGAAGAGAAAAATGTTAACACTTTTCAAAATATCACTGTATCTTTGTATGATCGATGTGGATCTATTAGCGTGTTGGGGTTCTAAGGTTCTTCAGGTTTAATATCATGGCTGTGTTGCCATTCAAAAAAAAAAAAAAACATGGGTGTGTCAAAGTTGCATGTTTGATCTTTTGTTATATGTGACAGGTACCAAATACTAGCAGGTGTGGTGGAACAGAGAATTTTGGAACCATTACTGCACCAACACAAGCTTATGCTGAGTGCATTGTGCTTTGCTGTTAGAACAGGCAACACTTTCTTAGGATCATTAATGTGAGTTTCACAATGTTCATTTTGGAAACTCCATTACAAAGAATGCTTGGAAACAGTAACAATTATCGATATAAATGTTTGAACAGGTGGGTGGACTATGTTCGCTGGTTAGGAATACAAAAGATTCGAGAGTAGAGCATGGGGTGGCTGATGGTTTGCCATTCTCAATTCTATGTTATCATCCTAAATTTGATGAAATAACAGTTGCTGCTGTTGGTTTTCATTTTCACCGTTCTATGTCATGACAGGTTATGATATCGAGCTTAATGTGGAGATACAAGATGCAGCACATCTCATCCTTGCAAATTGCACCTGAGATCTTGTACTGAACCCAAGGTCCATTTGTCGACTTTATTGTACTTTTAGAAATTCCTCACTGTTCACTCAAGTATTTGTATTGTTTGTTTTAGGTGTAGTAGATGGATTGGTTGAATATTTCTGCAAAAAATGATTGTTGGAAGTGTGGCCAAAATAAGATTGTAGTATATGAAGTCGTGGACCGGTTGCATCTTCCTCTCAATGATGGTTTTACGTGTGCTCAGAATCAAGTTGTAGTTTTATTTTGGAAAGAAATGGGTCGAAGACATGGCGTCAATCTATTGGTGGTCCACAATCTTGAAATTTTGCTTTACATTTATAGCTTCAGGAAACTTGAAAAAAACTCCATTCATGTTATTCCCCATTGCGTTCTCCTTGCTTGGCAATGGAATGACTCCAATCATTATTCAATCTTTTAGAAATTTTCATAGCCCTTCCATGACTTCTCTCATGGGAGAATGGTTATTTTCAGGCTCGCCTATGGGGAAGTCGGGCTCCATCATGCACTACGGTTCAAAATATCGCTTGCTGTATCAGGTATCATTTATGACTGAATTTGTCATTATCAAAGCCTATGGTCAACTTAAAGGGGTTTTATTCTAAACTCAAAGAGAGATGGGGGGCCTGGAAAAAATAAAGTGAGACCACACAGCCTACCTACAACAGCAAATGCAAACAAGTAGGCAAGCTCTGACTTGTGATGGATGCATCTACTCATTTTCCAACATTGCAAAATTCCATCTTCTTTGGTTCACTTTGTGATCGACTCAACACTAAATATCATGCCACAAGATAACATCTCGTTCCTACTTGCTGCACCCAAGCCCAAGGTCTTGAATGGCATCTGGTTTCTCCTAGTACCTTCCACAGGCTACCTTTCAATTCATCTCATTGGTACTGCTTTTGTCCTACTGAAGTGCTCAAATCATTTAAAATGATATTTTTGGTTTTTGTCCCACCCCCTTATTCAAATTTTTTTTAGGTGCTCATTTCTAAATCTATCATTTTTTTCACATTGAGTGATTGGGCTGTCTATGCATACTTATTCGTGGCCCCTCCAATGATTCATGGGCTCCCTATCCAGTGGAAATCTATGATTCAGTGACTGATTGATATAAATACCACAAGAATTTTCAAAATTCTTTGAAGGAAAATCCAGTCTTTCCTACTTTAGCATTCAACAAAAGCAATTTTCAATAGTGGCATGATTGATGAAATCTTAGCCATCAATGAGCTAACTTCGCAGAAAGAGTTAAAAAATGGGTGGAAGAGCATAAAGGAAAGGGAAGAAAAGAAAGAAATAAGAAGAGAGAGCTCTTTGTATTTAGAGAACAAGGGTCAAGCCAATTAGATCGATCGATCTTCTGTATTTTGCCTTAACTTCCCTAGCATCTGGTAAGAACTGCAATCCATACCCCGTTTTAACTTTTGTTCTATATGTTTACAACTTGAAAATCTAATCGATCAGTCCATCACTGTGACTGTCCATCAGCAGAACCCATACTTTAGATCTAAACCATTTGAATTTACTATTTTTGCATTCTATCATCAAATAAAATTTTACTCTAATCGGAGTTATGCTTACCATCTCTAAAAGAAAAGAGTGGCCTTTTTTTCTTATATTAAACATGTGTTTTCAATGCAATTAACAGTAAGAATAACTCCAATTGGCGCGTAATTTTTCAAGATGATAGTACATATTGAGATAGTGTTTTTGGAAAGTTAGATTTTTAAAAAGGCCCTAGTTGTTGTTTTTCTTTCTTTTTTTTTTTTTTCTTTTTTTGCTAACGAGTTGTCCAAGCCTCTTTGATCACCTGGCTACTCCTCGGGGCTCTGGTTTCCCTCTGTCCCACTCACCGGGTGCATGTTGGTTGCTGTTTCCAGCTCCTGGGTCCCAACAGAGTGGATAGCCGAACCTAGGACCACGGGGGGCAAATCCGTACCTTGGGCCAAGTGACATGGGATGTTGAAATGATGATGAACTTAGGCCATAACCCAGTCCATATCAAATAATAAGGCTATATTCGAGTTAAATTGCAAGTCATGAAAAGCCCAACTCAAGCTCAGCTCATCTATAAAAATAAACTATTCCAAGTACAAATTATAAAATGGGCAAATTGTTTAAGTGGTTTTTCGTGCGGATTGGACCTAAACCAACACATTTAAATGGGTGGGGTTTAATCAGGTTGATCCTAGCCAGACCCTTTTCACTGCAGGTCATGTATATATATGACCAACCTGTATATATTGCGGGTCAGGTTGGCAGGTCTGTTCTGATTTTGCCACTACTAAATTCATGTTGCCAATTTAATTTTCCCAATGCACTATCGTACCCTGTCAAAGTAATCCTGGAGCTGAGAATGCAAATTTTACTGGGGTCAAAATGTTGGGGCCATAGTCAGTTCAATCAAAGGTGTAAAACATGTGATTGAATGTATTTTAGCCAGCTCCATTACAAGAAAGACAATCTTGGGTGATATTGATCTGATAGCTGGGCCCCACTTGTAAAGTCTGTGTGACCTTAGAATATTGTAGGATCCGGGACCTCAGAAGCTGGTTTTTAATGGGGTTGTTCGGATCGGGCACATGGTGGGCCCGGACCCTGAGTGGACTCCAATTAATGGACCAAGCTATGGATGTCAATGGACCTCTAATTACCTGGTTACAACCCAAAAAATCTAGGTATGGACCTGGATTGATAATCAGGTATAGATCCTGTCGCACTATACCTGAATACCCCATGTATTCAGGTGATACGTATAAGATTTTGTGTACATATATAAAATACATACTTGTAAATAGCATATGATTCACATTGTATACAAAATTAAAGACCAGACAGGCTTGCAGCACCGCTGGTAGCAACTCTTATTTGATTCCTGCTCAAGAACCTTGGCCTCTATTCATTTGTACTATGTGTTGTTTTGACCCAATTGGATTTGGATCTATATCAAATTAGAATACAAAGAAATATAATATACCTTACATTGTATTTTTTTATATATAGAGGATTTTATGAAGAAATATTTTTAGATTCAGTAAGGACGATAAAGGCTCTAAAATCTTGATATTGACGACAAACGTCCTTCTGCCTCATTTGTTTTCTTTTTTCTTTTGACGTTTCAGTTATGAATAACAAGGCACTAAAATCAGGTTTAGAAAGAAGATCCATACTCAAATTTATTGGATAAAAACCTTTGTGCAATAGTATGTGATCCATTGTCATCCCCATGTGATAGGGACATTTAAAGTAGGGATAGCAGTGGGTCATTTGGATTGGGAATTATGCCTAATATGAACAAGATCAATTTCGGTCATATCCATTTATTTATCGGGTTGAAAATGTTGATCCGAATCCAGAAGGTCAACCTAAACCCGTAACTAGCAGGCAGGAATTGGGTTGTGCCAGTGGATAATGATGCAATTAGTTGGGTTGGGCCAAGTGGCTGATAGAATAACAACAGTGAAATCAATCCAAACCTAAACCGTTTCTTAAAAGAGTCAGCAACCCAAACTGAATTTTGAAAACCCCTCCACCCCCCAAAATCTCTATAGAGTAAAGAATGACAACAGTGAAATCAATCCAAACCTGAACCATTTCTTAATAGGGTTAGCAACCCAAACTGAATTAAAAAATAATAATAAGACCACCCCAACACCCCAATCTCTATAGAGTATAGATGTCCTTTTCCCTTTTTTTAGTAGCTCCAAGTCTCTTTTACCAAAAAAACAGAGCATCTAAAGTTCTCCATCTCATGCACGCAATAACACTACTCCACTAGTTTAGTCTTCAAGGCCAAGTGGGTCAAGATAGAAGAACTATTAAGAAGTGATAGCCGGGAGTGTGATGTGCATTGCAATGCTTACACTCCCCACAAGCCCTTTTTATCATTTTTGCCTTTTGGCTCTGTCTGTGTCCTTACAATGGAATCGTCTCCTTCCTTCCTCGAACCTTCCTATTCTTCCATCTCTTCTTAAAAACAATAATGCATCAGAGAGACTTAATCTCTCTCCGTGTCCTCCGTGAGCTGCAGAAGCTTCTACCCATTTTTGTCTTTGCCTTCCTTCTCTCTCTTTTGTAATCCCCCACCCATCAAACGTGTCGTATATTCACTTGTACCTCTCCCTCTGTGGCTGGTCCCCATAGGTCTCCTGATTGTTCATACCATGCACGAGTCCTTTCAATGGCCCACATTCATCAAACCTTGATTGGACTCAAATAGAGACACTTGGAGCATGAATGGTGTCGGTAGAGAGTCACAAGTGAGGTGTCTGCATGACCCACCTATTCATAATTGATAATATGAGCGGCTCAGTAATATGCACTTAAATTTTACTTTAACAGTAAGATTTGAGACTATTTTACCATAGGAACATAGTTATTGATTTCATACCGTTTCGGCTGAAATGGTCAAAAAAAAATTTATTTCAATGAAGTGGCTAAAACGAAATTTAGCATATTGGCCGGACTTTTGGATTTCGGCTTTCAGCCCAAATGATATTTTACATAATTAATTATTTTTCTAATTTTTATACATATTGTTCTTCGTATTTCTTATGTTTTTTTTCAAACTGTAATTCCATAAAGTTTTATTAGAATTGATTAAATCCATTTTTTTTGTTTTATTTTTTTCATTTTTCCATATATATATCATTTTTTGTTTCTTCAAAATGTAATTTTTAAAAGTTCCACCAAGATTCTGAATCGGCCAAAACTATTCATTTTGAAGGCAGACCAAAATAAGATCCAAAATGATATGGAAAACTATGCATACGACCCATTATGATTGAAATAAAATTTTAAATTAGGACCATTGGCGGACCATAATTAATTCACTCAAGCATCGAAGGATTCCCACTCTAAAATTTTAGGGCACATCCCACTTTATGGCAAGTGCGTGGGAGGCACCATCCGGACTCGTCGGTGGCTCGGTATCTCTTGCACTTGGTGCAATTCCAAGCTGACAGCAACCACTACTGTGACCTTTTGCTCTATTATTACTTTGATACTTCAGTGGTCCGCGGGACTCCTAGTGCTATCCCCACTGGCACAGACATGCCAGCGCAAATTGTGGGGTCCAGTGCTTTTGGCCTATTGGATCTAACCGTATCTTCATTTTATTTAATGTTTCCTTACTACATCAGATTCTTCTCGTGAAAGGACAATGAGGACACCAATAACGTCACTGTTGGGGGTTGGCCTACCCTATCACAATTTATAAAGACGTTAATTAGGGTTTAGATATGATCAAGTATGATTTTGAGGGCTACAATTGATTAAACTTCTCTTTCTGGGCCCACTTTATCTATTCTCTAATGTCATGTCATGTCATGTTTGAATGAATCTTTCCTTATCGAACCAAACGGTACGCTAATGCAAGGTAGTTTGAGTGCTACTTCTATTGAATTTTGGAGATATATGTTTTCTTTTCTGTGTTCATGAATGGCACAAGGCTAATGATAACAAATGGTAAAGGAATTATCGGAGCTAAAAGACTAGTTTATGATTGGAAAATGGGATATATTGAGATTATGTCATTTATAACTTACCATCTTCATGGATATAGGGGCCTGTTTCTTTCTCAAAATTTCAAGAATTCATGTTCGGAAAAATTTCAAATTCTCCAAAAGTTGTCCTCTTTGGTGGAAATCTAAATCCATCTCTTTTATAAAGGATTTAAAGTTCCAATAAATGGTACAGAAAGTGGAATTCCAAGAATTCCAAAGGTGGTGTCCCCACCGATTTGTTGAACTTCATAATATCTTGATGAAGTTCATGGCACAGTTCAAAACGTCGTCAGCAAAATGCCAAAATCAGACGAAGCTGAGTTGACTTGATTCTATTTAAATCAGTCTAAATATTTTGTTTGGGGCCACTTTTTTTATATTTGAAGGTAACCATCAAATCCTTTTTCGAGATCTACCAAAGAAAAGTATTTTAGAGTTCGACAATAGATTTCCAATTTAGGTCTCAGTGACTTGTATTGGAAGCTTTGAGTCCATAGAAATGGTACGTTTGTGTATACGCCACAAAAAATAGGTTCGTGGGAATTTTTTTTCTTCCACAGAAAAAAAAATATTTCCAGTTACGGAAAACTTAACTCGCAGAAAAGCGGCAATATCAAACATGAATTTTACTATAATGTAAAATTTAATGGAGAATATTCAAGTGCATCAATCCCTCACCATTTGTGGTGAGGGACATCCCTTTTGGGGAAGTTTCAAGTACAAAAGAGAGGTCTACTTCTCTTTTGTACCTCTCTTTTGTACTTGAAACTTCCCCAAAAGGGGTGTCCCTCACCACAAATGATGAGAGATGGATGCACTTGAATATCCCCCAAATTTAATTTCTGCAATCCACACTTTTTCCCTGGAAAACTGGTTATACAAAAGTGCCCTAGGGGTACAAATGTGCAAAGTGTTTTCAATGAGAGTGGAAGTCTTGTTTATGCAAAATGTTAATTCTTGGTTGTTTGGTACAGCAAGATCCTCCCTAGAAAGTTCCTATTTTTGTGATACTCTTATACCTACTAGAGAAAACCCATATGTGACTCTCCCTGCTCGAGCTCTCACCCGTATTTCCTCTTCCACGGCATTACAAAAATGACCCCTAAACCCAATTGAGAAATCCGAGTCAAGTTTATGTCCAATAGAGAACCAAGAACCCTGACCTAACTTTGCTTTCATTTAATTTTTAAGTCAACTAAGAATTTAAGAGCTGAAACACATTTATCAATAAGCAACATCCCAATCACTAAGATTTCTGCTATCCAAGCAGGGCAACAGTGTAGATTAGTGACCTGGGGCCCATTTTTTATGGATTGCTATTTACATATCACACCAGAAGTACAGTGAAGCTGGTGATTAACAACTAGTCTTGCTTTCTCCGTACTGATGTCTTAGGATCTTTAGAAAACTATATAGACTCTCTTGATTGAGTTTGTTTATGTATAGTGTTAGGTTCCTAATACAACGCTCGTGTGCACTCGTGGTAGAGTGATGCTCAAATGCCTTTCTAACACAACCTACAGACTATAAAACCATTGTTGTGTCGTTTCCATTCACCAATTGGTTTTGGGATAACTGAGATCCTACAAGTGGTATATTATCAGATTCTGGTAAGGTTGGGGAGAGAGGTACACAACTAACAGACTATAAAACTATTGTTGTGTCGTTATCCATCACCAATTAATTTTGAGATAAATGCTAGCTCAATGGGGTCTAAGATGAATTGTTATGATTCTCGAGAGTTGTGATTTTAAACGGTGGTATTGAAAATGTAGGTTCTTGACAAGGAACTAAAGTTGTCTCTTCAAGATCACAACTTGTCAAACTTTCTTTTTCTATTAATCAAGATATTGTATGGAAGAGGGCTGCTTTTAACTAGGATGGGGTTAATTTTATTCCGTGTTATTTTTTCCTTTTCTTGGTTTTATTATTAGCTTAAAAAAATAGATATCAATGAGTTGTTGGGGAAATGTTAGATTCAAGATCCCAAAAAACTATACATATAATTGCCATCAAATACAATACAGACATAGAAATTTCTTTTTTTTTTTTTTTTTTGCTAACGGAGGGTTTCCAACCCTTTGGGCTGAACTATTCCTTCCGGGCTTAGAGAGAAGCCAAGTAAAACCCCTATGGCCCCTAGGTGGTAGTACAAGTGGACTCAACCTTCGGTTCCTAAAGACGGGAACCGGGGGTCGACACCAAGACTTTTAGCTCCAGAAGAGGGATGAACCATGGTCCTGATCACTCGGCTAACCCCTTGAGGTTAGACAGACATAGACATTTCCGAGATGCCTTGGAAAGGGCCTCTAAGCAAGTGTTGCCCCTGCCCATGTCTATGATTTCCATCACCAAAATCTGATCCACCTGAAAGAATCTATCCACCTTTCCTCTCTCAACAAGACAGCCTTTAAAAGTCCACGTTTTTCAAAAGAGGAAAAAGAATTAAAAGGATGAGAGCGTGGAGAATCTTGAGTCTCAAGATAGCAAAAAAGAACACTCTTTTATAAAGGGAGGAAATACAGGGCCATGTGCCTCAGCAAATGTACCTATCCTATCATTTGGAAAGATCATGGCCTTATATTCCATCCAAAGGGCTAAGCTCAAAAGCTTAGAAAATGGGAAGTCACAAAAAACAAGTGGAGAAAGCTATCAATGTTACAATTTGAAGCTACCAGACACTTTCTCTGCCTCTATTTTCTCACTATTTTAATATGTTTATGAGCACATTTTTCACATATTTATTATGCCCCTTTGTTTCATTGGCAGTGATCACATAATCTTTCAGTTTTTTTTTTTTTAACTTCTTTTCCTTTTTGAACAAGACCTTAATGCATTCCTAAAATTAAAGGTAACAACCCCAATGAAATGAAAGGCTAGTGATGCCTCCTTGGGGACTATTGAGATTCTCCCTATTAACTTTTACCATTTTATTTGAAGCCGCAACATGGTTTACTCACTATATGTATAATAAGCAAAATACAAATCTTACTTTCCGCCACATGGTTTACTCACTATATGTATAATAAGCAAAATACAAATCTTACTTTCTATCAATTTTTTAACTGTTATATTTCTTAATTTTATAGAAGCACAAAAACAAAAGCCCAATAAAAAATTAAAAAAAAAAAGAGACGAAATATCAATTCCAATATGCAGAGGATTGAAACAGCTCTTAAAACAAAAATAAGTAAGAATATGAGGTTGTTGTTCAGTTGGTCGGTAATCTTGGTTTTTTTTTCTCCCCACTTTTCGAGATTCGTCTTTCAACGTTTGTCGCTCTTCCCACGTGTGGGAGCCCTCCTTCCACATGTATGGGGTGGCTCTCTTTGCTCCCCGCAAATACTAAAAAGACACCATAAAAAAGAAACGCAACATGCTACCATTGGAATGAAAATGCAGCAACTTAAGCTTGATCTACCCTCTTTTCTACAATCAACCTCACTAATTTTGTATTACTCCCTAAACTTTGGGATGGTTTTTTTTGTATCAAAATTTATTTCGAATCCACCAATCCACGTATAGCACAAGTGAGGTATCACCAAATACAGTAAAAAATTATTCTCCTACAAGTAGATCTACTGGTTATATAGACAAGTTGGATTGCCTACTTGAGCCCTGCCTTTGATCCATGTGGCCTTTTTTTAATACTCTTGACATCCCATGATTGAACTTCTACTCATGCTGAACCAAAAAAATATATCCTATGATGAAGATGTCATCAAAAAAACCTCTGTGGATTCATGTGAAGTCTAAGTGCAGGATCGTGATTAGAGCACGTGGGCCCGCTCCTCGATGCTACGGAAATCGTGGTATTCCTGATCCCATCATTCCGTGTTTGGCATTAATTAAGGGCGTACACCTCCGTCTGATGTTGGCCGTTGGCAATAACAAAGCCAAAGTCTCCTCAGTAGAATAACCTCGGCTCCACCCAACGCTCCGTACACCCTAACTTTATATACAAAAACATACGATGCAACGGAACCTACTGTGGATTTGATGTTAGTGTCAAGCATCCCAATTCGACAGGCAAGCTTAACATCATCAAATAAAACTGGTATCTAGTATCATAACTCTGATGATCTAAGGAAAATAAGTATATTCATATTTTAATTATACTGTCCATCTTCTAAAAATCTTTTTTTTTTAATTTCGATTTTGAAGTAGGAGTCCAAATCCACTATTATACTTGGTACATGCTCATTGTGAGTGAACCAATTGTAGTATGTTATGTTGACCCCTTGTGAGTCCAAATCCGCTCTCATTTCTTGAAAACCACTACCAAATCTGCCCTTTATGCCGTTGGGGTGCACAAAAAACCCATCAATCTGTAAAACTGATCAAATCCACGGACTTTTAACTGAATCAAAGGTAAATAGATTGGTGACAGATTGAGAATCTTGTAATTTGTGAGCAATAAATCAGTGACGGATTTCACCTTCAATTCGATCCGATCCGTTGACATTAAATATAAATAAAAAAAATTTAAGGGGTCTAAATATAAATTAAGAGGTTTAAATATAAAAGAAGAAAAACTTCAGGGGTCAAAATGTAATTCACTTATATATATATATATATATATATATATATATATATATATATATATATATATATAAGTTTAACAAATGAAACCCTAGTCCAAATTTCAACATAGCATTGAGAGCATGCTCTTCAAATTTTTCTTTAACATTATATTCAACGGATTGAACGGATTAATCCGATCCGATCCGATCCGATCCTCCATGGATCAGATCAGATTGGTTTTTAACTGCCACATATTGGTGACGGATTTTAAACCCATCAAATCCGTACGTAACAGATTGGTGACGGATGATTTGGCCTAATCCGTACCAATTCAATCCATGTACACCCTTCCTTGATAGGAGCAGGGCAGAGCGATCCAGTTATACCCAACCCACTGCCATCCCTACTTTTAAAGTAGGTGCTGACTGATTATGCTCATACATATGGATTTTAAAACAAATCTAGTGTCAGCAAAGAACCAAAGTAGGGGGTGTATAGAAGAGAGTAGGGATGAATCAACTATGCACGTGAAAAAAATCACATGCTCTAACTGAATGCGAACAAAGTCGGTGGTGCTCGTTTTATTGATGACCATTTCTCCTTTTTCAACGGTATTCCGCCGAACAGAGCCGAGTTGAGTTTTTACGCGTCCCATATTATTACTCTCATGACTCGGACGAGTTGACCAGGTCGGATGGAACTGTCATTTTTCAATAAGGAAAGCCCTTCGATCCTGTCCGTTGGTACTTTGTCGTGTGTCTATGGTTACAAACTTGGATTAGTCTTCATAGATTTAGATGTTGAATCGACACGAAACCTATGTGTTCTAGGCATCTGCATCAATTTGACAGGACGGATCTAAATCTAAACGTAAATTCAAAATAAGATATAGAGTGCATTACTGTGATTGGATAAAAGATCTCCAAAATAAATCATTTACGTATAGAGGATTATAATCAAAGCCGAGTAAACTCTCAAATATGGATATAGTTCAAGCTATTTAGACTCTTACAATTTATTTATTTTTTAATTTGTCAGTGTAATTGTCATAGCTTCCAATCATCAATTAGGAACGTAAGAAAAATCAGGTTCCAAAAGTAGGTATCATACTCAGTTTATTTAAAACAAAAAATTTGAGATACTCGGACAACTGGATACACATTTGCAACCCTAATATTGAGACTAAATATATGGGTGAATGCCATTTCAATACGGTTGGTATATAAAAAAAAGAATTGAATTGATCATAGTTGGGTTGGGAAAAAAAAAGGAAGAGCTAAAAAGGGGAGTGTAGGTGAGAATCTACCTATATTGAATGGCTTGAAATTCCAAGGCACTTTCTCCTTCTATCATTGACCATGATGAGTACGCTCGAATATTTTGTGAATCAAGTTACAAATAAACCAAACAAAAAGATAAACAGTTGATTCTTATCTGAACAAACAAAAAAAAAAAAAAAAAACCCCTAACTGTATCATCCATGTAACAAGTAATGCCCTTGTTTTGAATATTCAACAAAATCATTGTTGAGCTATTTGTGTAGAATAGTTGTTTTTCCAATAAATTTGAGATACCTTAAAAATACACGACAAATGAGAATTCATGAAAATCTTGCTATTAAATGTAATAAAAGACTTATTCAATAACAATAATTTCCCTATTGGAGTAAACTTCATTATCTGACCCCTTAAGTTGATGGAATAAAGCTAATGGCATAAGTATCTCATCAAATTAATGGTGTATATCAGTCATTAATATTGTTAAATTGGAAGGATAGGATTAACAAAAGGAGGTCCCTAATGCAATTAGACATGCCATTATTTTCCAAGGATGCAGATACTGCTTCTAGTCTTCAATGACCACAAAGGTTTTTGGGTGTTACTATTTTTGAAGCAGACACCCAAATCTGATGCAACATTAATACATTGCAAGTACAAATCTGACAGTACTCTTTCTTCTCTTCTAGCCCAAACTAACTAGTAACTATCCATTGCAAGGAAATGTAATGCTATTTTCTTATATTTGACTAAAACGATAGTTGTCATGACATGTATAACCATTGACATTTATTTGTTGAGCTATTGGAAAATCTTCTCCTGCACTGTGCTAACCCGAAGGATTCATTTAGGCTGTTTCATATATAGGTGGAAACCTCTTGAGTTTTAGACACTCGCCCGTGTTAATTAGCATCAATCTGAATGGACTGCAAAGCACAAGAGCGGTAGGAAAAATTGTACATATTAATTGAAAAACATAATTGAGAGGACTGATAGGTAATATTCGATCCTAATCTGTAGGGTTTTGCATGTACACCTATTTGGGCATTATTAGGAGATTTTTGGTTGTAGGGCCTCTTATAATGTGATGAGATGGGCAACCTTTCTTCCATCCCAAACTATTCACCCCACTCAAAGTCCTTGTGAATCCACTTTTAGGCTATCATATCAGTAGATTAATAATTCACCTATATAAAAAACATATGATTAATTCTGAAAAAAAGAACTGAAAGTGGTCTAATCTTGTTGTATTGAAAGGAGTCAAAAGGTTTCATGGGGGGTTGGGTTTAGTGGGTTGAATGGGTTGGACAGATGAAAGGTGGGTCTTAATCATCATACAATGGGAGACCCTATCAGGAAACTTATAGTGATGAACAACCAGGAGATTCCCCTCAATCTTTACCTGGTTCATCCAGAGATGGATGGGCACAGAATTTTCATGCAACTTCTAAAATGTTCATGATATGTTCATGGTTCCAAAGTTGGGGTCACAGCCAATCAAATAATGAGTTGGTACTTAATTTTCTAATTTTAGGTGCATAAACCACTAGATCAATGGTCTAGTCCATCAGATCATGCAAATTCCATGGGATTTGTGACATAGGAGGGGAGGGGCTCTTAGATGGTCCATTCGAATTGATCACATAGGATCTCACATGGTTAGATTGTGCAGTCATGTGCATAGGAATACTTGCTTTTATCCTTTTTTCTTGACCGCAAGTGTATTGAAGTTGTTGACCCAACACCACTATTCTCCTAAATCCATACAAATGCACACCGAATAAATCTACGGTAGGTTTCGAACACAATTTAGGAAGGAGACCCACACCCTATACCTTTAAATGCCCTATGCCTTTAAATATAAAAGAATTGCATTTTTAGTGGAAGAGAAAAAAAAAAGAAATTTTTTTCTTTTTTGTTTTGTATTCATGAATAAGAATTATCTAACCCAAACAAGAAACATTGATTGCAATATAGTGATATGTTTGGCCCAGCAATCTAAACCATAGATCTGCCCAGATACACCAACCACCACGTGTTGATTTGGACCTGACCCATATATTCCCAAAGAACCATGTCTCAAAACCATGGTCCAAAACATAGAGAATTGCAGAAATCCCAATCTGGCACGACTCCATCTGCAATGGGCCCCACTGGTTAAATCACATGAATCCTTGCCACGTGTAGGGTGGATACTGGCACCGTATTGAGTACCCACTCACGGGGAAACTGCAAATAACTACTAATTGCAAGTTGCCTGCATCTTCCACCCCCACCTCACTCAGTGAGTTAACACGACTCGCCGAGTCACAACTGCTGATGAATGCATCGACTCAGTTCCATTCATAGGAAATGCTCAAACAAACTACAATCCAAGGAAATCATCCAAAACTATAATCTCTTTGTACTTCTATAATTCTCTTTCAACAATCTCTATACACAAACGAATCCACAGAAGAAGAAGAAGAAGAAGAAGAACAGATATCTCTAACAAGAAGTGCCGTGAGATTTCCATCAAAATCGCCACGACGAGCAATGAAATCTCTTTCAGATGAAAACCCAAATGCATTATTCCCAGGAAGAATCGGATTCGGATTAGGAAGCGACTGCAATGCGATTTTTACCTTCTTAGCAAGCGATGTGTTCCAAAGAAGGTGAGTGAGAATCGCCGAGTCGGAAATCCGAGTCTTGCTTTTCCGCTGAGTCGCGACTCGGACTATCTCCATCAACGCTGCATTGGACAGCCTCCGAACCGATCGAATTCCACCCATTACAATTGCAGCAGTTGCAGAGAGCTTAGAGTCCTTAAAGTTTCTATCTTTATTAGATTTCTCGTTTGTCTCTATCCATAGATGCATTGTTTCAGAGCTCCGAGTTCTAACTCGTGAGAAAACGTCTCCAACAACCCAGATATTGTTGACATCCACCAACAGAACTTGCTTGAAATTCCGACGGAGTCTTCCAAGAAGCATCTGATAGCAAGCCCATCTTCTCAGCTGCATTGGCGCTCGGTCTAGGAACCCGGCCAGAGAGTCTTCTGGGTCGAGTTCAGAAGCTTCAAATCCCACAACAGAGCCCCAACTCAGCCCACCCAACTCGTCCTTTTCCCCATTGGCGCTGTTGCTGTGATTTCTGTAGCCCCACAACGGTTCTCCACTGCGGTTGTTCTTGAAAAGGGAAGGATTGAAATGGGTCATTGATGGAGAAGGCGTAGAAGGCTTGGTGGTGTTGTTTTTGGTGTGATAGAGGAGTAATTTGTTGAAGGAATCGTCTTCTTGCTGAATTATGGAGGAGAAATGGAAGGAAGAGGAAGTGGGTGAGGAAGGGAAGATGAAGACGACGTCGGCTCGTGCAGTGAGACCCGATCGATGGAGAGTTCTGAGAAACAAACGAAAATCATCCTCTGTAGTGTTCTCAGTGAGATGGGCGACGACCAATTCGGTCATTGCTCTGTTTCCTCTGCGAAACAGAGCACCCATTCCTTGCAGAGCAAAGGAGACATTTTTATTGATGTGGGTGTTGTGGGTGATGAGCTTCCACTTGTTCTTCTTTTTTTTTAAGAGCCAGGAAGAGGATCTGTTGTTGTTGTTGTTTTTGTGGGTGTTTTGGAAGTGAGGTTTGGGGTTTTGGCCAAGCCATCTTCTTGGGAAGGAGATTTCGAGGTGGGAGGGAGAGAGGGAGTTGGGGTCTGAGGTTGAGAGGGTGAAGAGGAGGATTGTGAAGATGACAATGAGAGCACAAATGGACATGGTGGATTGTGCTCTGGTGATGAGGCTTGGGGTCTTCTTCTTCTTGCTGTTGAAGGATTTGTCGTCGTCAAGGAAGAGGACGAGCAGGCCAAGTCCCCATTTCTCACTGCTTCCTCCCTTTGCATTCACCATCTCTCCTCTCTCTCTCTCTCTCTCTCTCTCTCTCTCTCTGGAATTGAAAAGGAGAAGGGAAGGAGAGGCCTTTAACCGACCCACCTTGTGTCTTGTATTGTTTTTTTTAGGTAATTGCAAATATGTGATTTGAGAGAGAGAGAGAGAGAGAGAGAGTGAGTGGGGTCGAGATTGGGTTTTGAGTGTTCAGGGAGTACGAGGAGCCTAAGAGGAAAGAGGTAGGGGACGTGTGGGGGCCAGTGAAACTGCTGATGGGTCTATTGTTTCATGGACTATAACCTGATATGATCCTGGCCTCAGCTAATTTAGATTGTGGTAATTAATGGTTTTAACCATGTGTTTATATCAATGGTTTGATTAAGAGCTCTAAGAGTCATGATGGCTTTGGCACTGTCAACTTGGCTTTATTGGGGGTGTCAAGGGGAAAGTAAATTGACTGGTAAAAAGCTAGGAGTCACCCGGAGACTTCAGCAAGGTGCCTAGGTTGAGGTTCCTGATTTCTCAAGTTACTATAAAACAGTAAAGCCTTCTATTTTGCACTTTGTTAAAAACTTATACCACAACATGGAAAGTGATGTATGGATTAAATTCTAGGGAAGGAAAAACCAATTTCAATTTATGGGGTGTGCATTTGGCATTATTCTAGAAATGTTTCATTCTAAGAAATATGAAGATGGATTTATTTGGCAAGCATTTTTCTCTTCGCTTCGCACAGCTATAAAACTTCTACCTCTATAGATATCTCCCTCTTCACTCTATCTCTCTAGATTTTCTCTCACAAAATATCTATCAAATAAGTTCTTCTTCGTTCATTTTTAGCATGAAACATTCTAATAATGATGCCAAACACGTTAAGATGCCTGTTTTATGGATATTTTAAAAAAATGTATATATAAAAATCTAAAATTATTGATTTATGATAAATGTTTAAACTTGTGCCAAAGAATTCTCTACAAAAAGAAAAATAAGAGTTTTGAAGGATGAGATTTACCCACTATTTTTTTTCATATAAAATTAGCTCAATCCCTTTTTATGTGTAGTTAGGGATTTCAATCGGTAATTATTTTCATTTTTAATTTTTTTAGGCTAGGTTTGGGTTGATATATTTTACTTTATCCAAATAATAAATTGGTCAGAATTGGGTTGAATCTATAACTGCAGCTCAACAGGCCAATACAACCCAAGTTATTGCACCTGGACCTGCTAAACCGACCACAACCTGTGGCCTATTATACAAATACTTGAGTTGCTAGTGGTACCACATCAATTATTGGGTCACAATATAGAAGTAAAAACTGGACGTAAAATAATGAAAAAATAAAAGAAAAGTTAAAAATAAGGGGGAAGAGAAGAGAGAAATTACCATGGTAGAAAAAAAAAAGACTTTAACTGAGTAGCAGAGAAATGGAGAGGGAAAAGGAAGGGTAGATGAAGTTAAAAGGATTGACATAAGTTGCCAAATTTCAACCTATGGGTAATTTTATCATTTTACAATCCCCTTTAACCACTGACACCCCTCTTTGTGAAAGTTTAAATTATCACACTAAAGTAACTAAATGCAAATTAATGTATTCCTACACATCTTTTTTGGTAAAATCTCACTAAATAATATAAATATTGAGATAACTCAAACCCTCTTTTCTGGGTCTAATGAATCCTGCATAATTTTTGCCTTATGAGTTAGACCTAGCAAAGTACTTGTGTGGGGGTTATTGAGGAGTGGGCTCCACCCGAGGGGGAATATTGAATAGTATTTTCACTGCCTCTACTTAAGCCTCGAGGCTTTAATAGGAATGGTTAGCTAAAGAAATTCAAGAGCCAACTGGTCGTGAGTTCGAATCCTGAGAGAAACAACTCGGCGTAAAAAAAAAATGCATGTCGCCAAAAGTGTGCCGGCCGTGTTCTACCTAAGGGGGAGTATTGAGGAGTTGGCTCCACCCGAGGGGGAATATTGAATAGTATTTCCGCTGCCTCTATTAAAACCTCGAGATTTTGGTAGGAATTGTTAGCTAAAGAAATTCAAGAGGGGCGTGTGAATACTTACCTTAAAAGCACTAAAATTGTGTCCATTAGAACATTCAGGAGATGGATGATCAAAATAAAGTGTCCATAAGAAAGCAAGAATTTGAGGAATCTTTTTTTTTTTCTAGAGAATTTTAAATACCTTAAGATTTTGTAGAAATCCTATCATTCGAATTTCTCAAATGACAAAAATCTGAAAAGCATATCAAAATCAGAAAATTTAAACAATTTAAAAGGCTATTTTAGTCATTTCACTCTAGCTGCTTTTAAAATTTCTCCCTATCAAATATAGATTTCCATAAGACTGACTAGTATTTGGAATTTGGAATCCCAAGTGATTGGGAATATCAATCATCAATTTTATTCATCAAGCATTTCATGGTCATATACCACAGGACAAGGATGAATTTGTAGAGTCTCCTTTATTTGGTGGAATTTTTGAGGAATTCATGTTTAGATGATTTCAAATACTTTCAAACTCTTGCAAGCAGGCTTTACCATGGAAGTTTCTCAAGTGCTAATCTCTAGAAGCATTTGAAATTCCTTAGTTTAGAAGTTGGGATTTCAAAGGACAAAATTAGGAAAATGAGGAGTTTCTAATAAGCCAAAAATCTCACTTGTCAAACCAATTCTAAATAAGCCTCAGAGAATCCTAGATGACCTAAATTTGGTATAAGCAGAGAGATTATACTTTGTTAAAAGGAGAGGATCCCGGGCAAGTTGTTGTTACTAAGTTATTGAATTAGTTTATTATAAGAATTAAAATATTGTGCTCATACATTCCTTTTACTATCACTTTCTTTTTGTTTCATACTTATAAGCCTTCTATGGTCAATCCAATCCCTCACAAACCACTACAATCATTTATATCTGCAATTGTCCTACTTTGACACTCATCTGAGTATTAGTAACAGGTGGATCTTATCATGATAAATTCGTACAATATAAAGCTACCAAACTTTGAGGAGTTAAAATCGAGGGCTGAAATTATTTGATAGGATTGCGATTGAAATCTCCCCTCTTTCCCTAAATTGTTGTGCATGAGGTGGTCCACAAGAAAGTGAAAAATACATGCACCACATTTTCAAAGGTTTTACATATGAGATCCAAAATTTTCAGAAAACTTAGCCGTTGGGTGTTTCCTTTTAAAACCTCATCTGTCACTTTCTAATACCTACTTTGTTGATTTACCAAATTATTAAGGACTGATGTAGTAAGGCACTTATACTCTCACAATACAGTCAATTGATCTCCAAAATTACAAATTCTAGGCTCTTTTATTTTCTTGGATTTTCAGACTTGTTTTTTTAAATTTTTAAGAAATCCCCCTGTTACAGTTACAGTTGCAGCCCATGCTAAAAATAAATATCACTGATTGGGGTCATAGGTATATGGGTTCCCATACCCCCTGTTAAAATCTCTACTGAAAACCCATTTTGGTTTTAATGATCCTGATCATCCAATCGCCACCGCTCATTCGTATGCCTCACCCAATCAATGGCTATGATCTCATCAATTTGGACATTATCATATGATGGTGGGTCCCACTTATAGTAATGGAAGTTTTAATCTCATCCTTTACTGCCCTTGAATAAACAAAGCCAGGGCCCAGATGTACAACCTGAAGAACTCTGGAAGTAAAATGCAGACACACACACTGTGCTGGTGAGAGCATTATATGTTTTCCTGCTTGCTGCAGGTGAGAATGGCAAACAATAATGTGATGAGGCAGAGTTTGTAGCTCTGATGTGTGGCCAACCTAATGAATACATTTACTATTTGTGGGACAGGCAATCTGCCTGGTGGGGCTCACCTCTTCCATGCTTTTGATATTATACGCGTCTGCCACACTGACAGGCATCTGCTGGGGTGACTGTGAGTGGTGATAAACTGTCTCTTAGCTGCTTACAACTTGGTGCCAGAGTATCTACCATTCACAGGAGAAGTCATATGTACACTGATCTGGACCGTCCAAATCAATCTTTCTGTTTGAGTGATCATAGCCTTGTGTTCCTGGTAGGAGCAATCCTAACCATTAAAGTAGTGGGTGCCAATGGATATTAGAAAGAAACTATTTAGTTGTACAAATTCAATGCAGAGAGTTTGATGGCTGGGGTATTCTGATCAGCATGGTGTTTGGGTGTTATTTTCTATCTATCATGGAACCCACTATTTGAACGGTGAGATCACATGCAAATTCTCCACCATGCCTCTTTCTTGGAACCCTTTTTCTTGTTTGCATACATGGAACCCATGTATAGTCAGCCAATTCCTTGGTGCACCTTATCTCCTTGAATTGGCTGCAATCATCCCTATTTAACACTTATATATTAAACTTTGAAGACCAACTTGGGGCTAGTATCATTTAATTGACTTGATATTTTGCATATTTAGTCTAAAATTATTCGATCTTCTCTCTCTGGATTGTCATGCATTCAGGTAGACTTAAAAGGTGGTACGTATTTCCTAGAAAAGAAAAACTGCATGCCCTGTAGCATCGGTTTTCATCACACCATGGATTCTATCACAATAAAGAGGGTGGCACACCAATGATTTATAATATCTCACTTTTTATTCATCATTGGATTGAAAATCTTAGAGATTGATATATTTATGATTAATAAACTTAGGGGGCTATAACTGAACAGATTAGGATGATTTCATGAAGCTGATGTTTTGTGAAACCCAACAGAGATTACTGTACCTTTAATACACTTGCATGTGGATGGACCCACAACTCGTTGAGCACCTAGCTAGCTTACTGTATGAGAATGTAAGGTGCACAGTGCTCTGTGTGTGTGTGTGTGTGAGAGAGAGAGAGAGAGAGAGAGAGAGAGAGAGAGAGTACATGAATGTTTACCTACCACCGTTCATCCCCTGAACTCCATTTTTGATTAGAAATGGTGAAAAAGCAGGCTTAACATTGGCCGGCAAAGATGGCTTTCTTGCATGATCCAAAACGTACAATCAAGAAAACTTTCACCGCCCATGAAAGTGACCATTAGTAACATTCTAGGAATGAGATGCCCACATCCTCCAATCATCCTATTTTTGGCATATGCCCCATACACAGTGGTTCAGATTTTTAGGCTTAGACAATGAACTATGGAACCAATGGTTCAGATCTAATCTACCTAGGATGCAAATATGTGCATTGGGCCCCAACAAGGCCCGTACCATCAGAGAACAGTGGGTGGACCATCCACTGATATTCCAACTCGAGTTGTTCACTACTTCTGTATGCAGCGGCGGATCCAAGATTTTTATATGAGGGGTGCGGATCCTAATAGCTAGCTCGGTTTTGAGGGCAAACCAAAGATCTTCGTGTAGATTTTGAGGGTGGACTCACAATTTATATTGGATTTTTTTAGGTGGAACTAGAGTTTTCATATTGATTTTGGAAGTTCACCTCGATTTTACGGATAGCACCGCACCCACATGCCTGTACGTGAAGTCTGCACCTATTTGTTTGGTAGCCGTCAGGCACCTTGACTCTTGATTAGCTGGGCTTTGTGTTTCTTCAACATCTTACAAACTGAAAGGTCATTTAAGATGGCATGGGAACTGGGCTCCAGGGAGTGTCGGCAATAACCAGGTGAGATTAATGCAAGGTCACATTTATATCAGCTTTGTAAAAAAATCTTAGGCCCTGTTTGGATCTTTAGAACTCAATTGTCCTGTAATTCTTGCTTTCTATTGCTCTGTTTAACTGAATCTCAAGTGTAATTCAGGTTATCGAATCTCATAGATAGAGCTGTTCATGGGCTATTGGGCGGGGATTGGGCCTTACTTTACAAGCCTGTTGGCTGGACCCAGGGACAAATATTGGTCATGATAGCAATAAATCAATCAAGCTCTCCATGGTTTTTCATATTCTATTATCAGCTTACAGGTCCACCTTCTGATGATAACTGAAGCCATGCATCTGGTCACACCCATTGTGGTTATACAAACAATGCTCCAAGTCCCACCCCTAAACTGTTGAACCTTCTCACCCAAAAAAAAATATAGCTGTTAGTATCGTCTAGATAAAAGGAAAGATGGGTCACACCCAACAGATTGCCGTCCATATTTTCGAGATTTTGTTACAAGTTTGTTGTTGAAAAGGGATTTAAAAAAGGTACACATTCCAGCCAGGAATCATAACCAATCACCCTTTTCAGCATTCAAGATGCTCTTCTAACATCAGTAGCACTTTCTAAGTTGTAAACAATTTAGGCAGTAGTGTCTCCTATTATTTAGTGAGAGATGAGATGAATTCTCACTTCCACTCCCCACTCCACAATCAAATGGAAGATGAACAGAATTCCCCCATATTCTAAAATTGCATTATTGTGCAGATGGTAACAAATGCAGTGGCCCTTCTTCTTCTGATTAAGACTACTAGAACACAAATGGGAAGACTTGTGGAGGGCATGTGTTTGGAATTGGGGCCTTAGAAGAGGGTGTACATGGCCCTTGACAGCTTAGCTGATGGCTCCTTTGCCCTTTTACCTTTGAGACTGGTGCAGAAGGGGGTAAGAGGACCTTCTACCATTGTTGTTCCAATCACAAACATGCTATTTTTTATAGTGTTAGAATTAAATTTTCAGACTTTTCCTGGTAACATTCTCTGATCAAAAGGGATAAGATTGTAAGGAAAGGTGGAGATGTGCAAGGCATTATCATGATATTTACCTTTGACTAGAAATGACTGCCCCACAGTTCATCTTTTTAAATTAAATCCCAAAAAGTTGATACTCTTCAGGGGAAAGCCTCTTTTCTATCAATTCCTAGGAATAGAATGCCAATTACACAAAAGATGTGGAAAAGAGCCTAGTATACTTGGGGGAAATTTTCAAAAAAGATTCTACAGATTTTGCCAATTTTTAAAAAGGGGTCTCATGAATTAATTGTTTCAAAAAAGGTTTATAAGTTTTCTAGTCATCTTTCAAATAGGTCCTCTACAGAGCTCACCTCCTGTCTTTTCTCCCATACTTTCTCATAATGACTAAAACGCCCATCGCGGGCCTGTTTGAATGTATGGTGAAGTCAATTATGGTGAGGTCACGCATCAAATCAAGAGAGAATAAAACATAAAGTATTAGATGATGTTTTATTTTTAGTTGTTTGGTATGAAATCTTTTTGACTTATTATATAGACTAGTGGAGTTTTTTTGTCTTTTAGTGGAAAAATGAGGTTGCTTTTTTGACTTTTTTTAATTTTTGAAATGAATTTTGAAATTGTATACTTTTGATATGATCTCTTGTCATTTCTTATCTGAATTTACTTTACTTTATCTTAACTAGTTAATTGCCAAACACGCCCCCATCATGTCTTCCTTCACCAATCCACGCGTACTTGTTGGTCTTGTTGGACAAGAGGGGAAAATATAAAGAAAATGAGGTAACAAAGAAGGGCAACTCAGTCATTATGAAAAAGTGGTTGTTGGTGCTTCCTGGTTCCTACTAGTTGCTGGTGGTGGCATGTGACTATGAGGGGGAAGAGGGAGGTTAGTGTTGTTGGTTGGAGGAGGAAGATACAAGGAAAAATGAGTTAGTAAACAAGGGAATTCAGACATTATGAAACAAAAAATGGGAAAAAGACTCACTGACCACAGAAAACTTTTGAACCCTTCTGAAATAACTGATTCATGAGACCCAATTTTATTTTATTTTATTTTTGGAATCTGATGAAAACTTTCCCATATACTTGCCACTCAACCAACTAATATTCTTTTATGTTTTTTACCATGTGAAAATCACCTAATTTAACAATAAAGAGGATAAATGACTACACCATCATCACCATCATCATAATCTAATGTTTTAAAATATAATTTATTACCTTATAAGGTTTATTCAATAGTATTTTAGTAATTAAATCATTATTTTAAACTCTTTATAATTCTTTTAGTTTTTTTATAATATAAATATACAATTAGGTGACTCCAATCACCACCTTTTGACTTACCAAGTCAAATTAAAGTCGAGAGTCAGCAACCTATGGTAAAAACATTACAATTACTAATTACACCTCTACATCAATATAAGCAAATAGCTTTTAAATTTTTTATAGTATGTTTTTCTGGTAGTCCTCTTTTTTACCTCCCTCGTTATCCAAAAAATATATATATACACATTATTTTGCTAGTTTTTAATTTGAAATGTATTTCTTATTATAACATTATCTTCCCCAAAGAACACAACATTTGAAAATATCTTGATACGTTCTCATGATGATATTACCTTGATATTAATATTTGCAGCACTAATATTATTTTGTTAGACAAACGGCCTGTTATTGTTCCAGCAAATTTATCTTAGGATATATGATTACCATTTTATCCAGGACTCCGCGTTATTTAATATCTCTTTTTTGTTTTCATCAATTAACTCTATCTATGATTAATTCAATTCCTTCAAGCACAGCTCCACGCCCATCTATGACCAATTCCATCTCTTTTATAGATTGTGCAGGACAGGTATAACCCCAACAGCATTTATGGGGCGGGGCGGCTAGGGTTTTACCCCTAGTTGCTTCCCATCCAAGCCTACAACCTGTGGGTTATGAAATGGCACTAATCTAATCATTTTCTCATGTGTAAAGACAAGCTTATGAAAGTGATGCAAGCTTCATAGTGCGGCATTACATGGGGATACATTCCAGTAGATGCATATGAATATTACCCTATAAATATATATATATATATATATGCATTTTGGCAGGTTTAATGTATTTTATGGATACATTTCTGAAGTTGTTTTCTTTAGAAGTCTACACCTTTTCTTTTGATTGGTAACATGAGCCCACAACCTCAAATATATATATATATATATATATATATATATATATATATGAGAAGTGCTCCTATGAGAGACACTCTCACCAACTTTAGGAGAGATTGGTTGAGGCCCTTACATTTAAGTTGTTGGCATTGGATATGGATGTGAGGGCCCCCACCTTATCTCTCATTTCATAGTATTATGGTGCGGATCACCTATTGGGGCCCACAGTGAGACCCCACTAATCATGGGATAAGGGGGACTGAAAGATCCAAGTGGGGCCAACTTACATATCAAATTTGAAATCAATCTAATACTTCTAACCCTTTCATCCATGGTCCACAAGTTTAATAGCATTCTATCAAAGAAAAAAAATTGACCCTCAATCCAACAGTCTAGTTCATCCAAATCCAAGCAAATTCATGGGATTCAGTGCCTATAAGGAGGTTATAAATGAGTGGTCAATTTGGATGGGTTATAAGATAGGCCCCAGTGAGAGTTCCAAACGATATAGACCGCAAGGACGGTCCTTACAGGACCGAAACAGGAATTAGTACCTAAAATTTTCACTAGGTCGTGTTTGGCAATCAAATTTTCAGTGAAACATTTATGCTTTCTACAGAGCCAAGGAAAACCAACATTTGCTTATAAATCCCTAATTTGGACCAATGAGAATTTTTGAGGATTTTCAAATCTAAACTCCCCCAAGAGGATTTAAAAGTCCTCTTTTATGCGGATTTGTGCACCGAACTAATTTTTGTCAGCTACATGCATCGATACTGATATCAATGTGAAATCCTCAGCTATACATATCTTCAATGAGGCATCCTTGTTCCATGGACAATAATGCAAATTTCTCATCTACTATCAAACATCCTCAAAATGCGTATGCTTCCAGAACACTTTGGTGTGGCACATGTTCTTAATCAATACAGGCCCTTTCACACTCTTATCCCCACATGATCTGGCACCAAGTCCAATTTCACACTCATCAAACCTTTATCCACCGTTGGATTGAATTTCAAAGAAATCTATGGTCAAAGACCATTAAACTTTAAGGCTATGAAATCCTAGCCCTGGGATGATCTCATGAGTCTCTTTTTTTTTTTTTTTTTTTTTATTTATCCTTTATGCATGAAGGAGACCTTTCCATGTACCCCACCCCCCCACTAAAAAGAAAACATCTAATATAGAGCTGTCAATCGCGTTATGTTAACAAATTTGGATTACTGTTTAACGAATTCATGTTCAAATCACCTTAACCCATATACGACTCGATAACTTAATGGGTCAAAAAATCCAACCCAAATATGACCCGTTAATTTAACAGGATACACGACCCAACCCGTTAACCCGTTAAGTAATTAAGTCATTTCGAAAATTAAAAAAAACCATACAAAAAAATATAAGCCACACGAAACTGTAAGTAAGGATCTCGAGATGAACCCATCTAAAACCCCACTATAAAATAATGATTTTTAATTTCTTCTTTATGAGTATAAATTAATTCTAGCTATACTTCGGGACTAAAAAAGTTTTAATGGATTAAGCATGTTGTTAACGGGTTACTGGTTTAATTCGTACACGACTCGTTAACTTAATGTCTTAACGGGTTTGACCCGTTAACGGCCCATTATGAGCCCACCCTAACCCGTTAATATCGTGTGGGTTCGTGTCATGTTAACGGATCGTGTGGCATTTTCACAACTCTAATCATATATATATATATATATATTAAACTGCATATGAGCATATAAAAAATATGCAGTTTGCTCGTAGGAGAACTTTACCCTTGTAATCCAAGCCTCAAACAGATAGACCACTCATACATCAGTATTAGAAATAATATGATATTGCTTTTATCAAAAGCAAACTGGGGCCTGGCTTTCTTCTTCACTGAGAAAATCTCCTCTGATTTTCTACAACCATAATACAAAAGGTAAATACAAGGTGTTAAGCTAAATCGAAAAAATGATAATACAAAGCCTTTACTTCAACTGTGAGATACATGTATTTTTCTTATGTGCTCTACAAATTACTAGGTTTCTTGGGTGTAGGATGAGATTAAACCTGTGAAACTTGCATTGCTACTCCATGAATATTTATAGTTCTACTCTTCAAAGAAAACAAGAACTATTTGGAGCTTATGCTAGATCTTCTGTCAAATTAATTAATCTTCCTCGCCTGCTTGACAAACTCTTGACATTGACGATCTTCAACTTACACCATTTTATATTGCCCCCATGATAGTGACAGCATATGGAGGCAGACTCGGGAACATAGCATCAACAGTTATCTGGAAGCGTCGTATAGCTCCAGTCATGTAAATAATGTCTGCTGATTATATAGGATGGACTGTTGCAAATCATCACTAGTAGAAGCAGGAGAAAAATTATAAATCTCGAGGACCATCAAATGACTGGGTCTTCCTCAAATTCCAGTGGAGACCCTCATGGATGCTGTGGAGGAAATCGCTGGTTGAATCCACGTGGCATGCCGTTGGCACGGGCCAAGGTGCCATGCTACAGATCAGAGCATCGCCAGCTGCCAACTGTTTTCTGTCTTTGCCATCGAAAGATGCCCATGCATCCCCCCTGCTGTTGAATGGTACTTGCACCCGCAGCGTCACATACTCTGGTAATATCAGGGGCCTAAATGATAAAGAATGAGGGCAGATTGGTGTGAACAGAATCGCAGGAACCTGCTATTACAAGAAACAAATAAATATGCACGTTAGTTGGCAGAAATCAGTTAAGAGGCAAGGTAAATTATTGTGATTGAAAACGCAGAAGTTCGGACATTACTAATATTATGTGTGGAGCTTAAATATTGATATGGTTTTTCCTGAACTTGAACATCTTGAATGGTCAAATTACATATATAAAAGACTCTTTCAAGTTGATGCATGATAGGAGGGCCATTTACATTATGATTTTGCCAATACCCATTTTAACTTCTGTAAAAAGTAAACAACAATAAATGAATTGCTTGAATGGCCCTCTTGGAAATAAACTAATAATAAGACTTCTGACACTACTAGGAATCAATAAAATACATAAGAAAGTACAATTCAATCAAAGGGGTTTTGGATGATGTGAAAGAACCCTTATGATAGTTCAAATTGCATGTACAACCCTTTGTTGGATGCAGGACCCCCTTCCCACTTCCCCCGCCCCCGCCCCCACCTCTGTTTTTTTGTGCTAACTTCAGTCTATCAAATATACATCATCCTTCTCAGCTAGAACTTGTGCTCAAGTTGCACTCAGTCCAGCTGGATCAAAGATGCCCTCATCATCACGTGATCAACTATACATGATGCTGTCTATTCCTCCAACGACAAGATGGAGGTGTAGGCTCAAGGGGCGGCTACATTTTTCTATGGCTCCATTGGACTGTCAGCTCAATATACAGCTTCCAAGTTCCATTTGATCATATATCTGACATTTGGTTGCTCTTCTTGATTGTTAAAGCTTAAATCAAAGCATAACCATGATATGAGATAATTGGTTAGATATCAATTGTCGGAACTAACTGTATCCCATTTAATCTGAATCAGAGTAATCTGTCCAAACCCATGTGGGGATGGAATTTCTTTGCTATGATCCTCTAGAGAATGGTTTTCCCATTTCTCCATTGCAACTAAAATTTTAAGTTCTGGCCAGGATTCGCCTTTATGGGATTCTCCATTGCTAAGAAGAAGAAGAACAATCAATCTAACTAGTACTTGCTCGTCATCACCATCAACAATAAAGCATTATCCAATCTATCCTAAGCTCAACAACTCTCACGAGCACCCACTACTAAACAATGAAGATAAAGATAAGTCCCCTCAATAGTCAATGTTATGTTGTTATCATAACTGGTTCTCACTTATCATCAACATGGAAGCATTATTCCATCTATCTAAGGTCAACAATTCTCACAAGCACTTACTACTAAGCAATGAAGATAAAAGATAAGCCCCTCGAAAATAAAACTTCAGTTGTTATTAGTCTAACTCGTACTTGTTTATCAATCATTATGAAGCATAATTCATCTTATTCTCATGAGCACTCACTAAAAAAAAAAAGACAATAAAAATAAGTCCCCTTAATAGTCAATAGTGAGACACCTTCTGTGGCACTAACACACTGCATCTAATCAAAACTCTTTCATCAAGTGTGCTTAGGAGAGAGCCGTACTAGGATGGGTGACCTCCTCAAAAGTCTCATGTTCACCCCTTTGTCTCACTAACAGACTGTGATGGGGATATCAACCCTAATTGCCCCAATTCTTTCAAGTTCTACCAGTGACGGAGGCATAGGATTGCAGATCAAGCAAATCTGTAGATGAATGATGCGTATATATTGAAAACCCACCGTTAGATTACCATTCTGAAAACATCAAACGGTTGGATATCTCCAGATAAAGCATTTGATGAACTGCTGGCCCCATGGCCCCATGTGTACAATAGCGTTGAAGGCCCCACATTGGGAGGTGTCACATGTGAATAATTAAAAGAGTTAAAGAAGACTCGAGAGGGGTCTAAAGAAATAAAAGAAAAAAATTGAAGATATAAGAAGAGGGCCCAAGTGAGCACCTAGGGAGTTGTGTGTGCAACCACCATTGCACAAGACTTCTTTTTGTGACCTTTTCCTTCTTTTATTTTATTTAGTTATTGATGATGTCATCACTTAGGACTTTATGTTAAAAAGAGATGTTGGTATTATTTCTCTTCTTTATGCTATCTTTTGAATAAAAACCTTAGTTTTCAAGTTCTCCATGAGCCTCCATTGATGTGCTCTTTAGATCTTCAATTTCCCTTCTTGTCTTTTCTCACAAGAGCTTTAGATCTACATCACCTTTCCCATCAGCCAATCATAAACTCTTAGATCTAGTAGTTTATTGCTTCCCAAACCAAGATCCAACCATTAGATCTTTAGATTTGAACCACCAGTCCTTAGATCTCATCCAACCATCAGATCTTCAGATCTTAGCCTCTACAACAACCACCAGCCTAATAACCACCCAAATACCAAGATCCACTTCAGCCGACCATCATCCCATCAAATCCAACCATCCAATCCATTCACAACCCAACCAGCCATAGCTGATCGACACTTCAGACCTAATCGGCCCTGTCTATACCATCCTTTATCCCCATCCAGCCCAGCCGAACCAGCCAACCACTCCCAATCCATTAGTCGACCCTGATCCATCATCTGTTTGACAAATTTTCCATTGTTTCACCATCACAAACCTTAATTTATTTCAATTCCATAAACCTGAAATTATTTTGAGCCTTGAGCATGCTTTGGGAACATTATTTTCAAATCTGAATTCTAATAATTAGTCCCATATTATACATTTTTCGGATTGCACCCAAGTTGAACCAAGCCTTTACTTCAAATCCTCAAAAGGGGAGTGATTAATCTACTTGAATCGGCGCATCCCTAAGCATGTGGAAGTTCTACCTTCCATTAGATTCATCCCTTCTTACTTGAGGGGTTGTTACTACAGGACTTGTGATAAAGCCCTGAACTAGTACACAATTTCCCTAAAATTCTCAATATTACATGGTGTGTAATTGGCTGATATATAGAAAAATACAATTATTAATTCTCTACTGATCTCACAACTACATGTTAGGTTAGATTTCATAATTGTCCTACATCAAAATGGAACAATTCACAAATATATATTTAGTGTGTACGCAATAAACTTACACCTCTTCAAACAAATGAAAAGAGGAGAATAAGCACTAAAAACATAAATAACAAGAAAGTAGAGGCCAGGTCACATGGGATTGGCCAGCTCATGCATGAACTGACTTAAAGAGTCTGTATAGGCTCAATTTCAAACTATATCTATCAAATAAACTGTCTTTTATAGCTAATTTGCAGATGACAACTTTTATTAATTAGTATTTCAAATATATATATATATATATATATAAGTTAGTGTATATGGCAGACATGATCCAAACTCAAGGTGAATGAGTTGCAATGATCATTGGTTTAATGCAAATATTGAATTTATCCTAAAGTTTCAAACTTCTCGTCTCACAACATATAAATGAAATAAAAGGGTCGTAGAGTCAAAACATGCCTGTGGATGGACCATTGATCCTCCAGCTGCCAGTGAATATGCGGTGCTTCCTGATGTTGTTGACAAAATCAACCCATCCCCTTGTACACACGTCACAAAGGAGTTGTCGCAATAGCATTCCAGATTAGTAAGATAGGAAGATATCCCGCGGTCAATTGTGACCTCATTTAATACTAGGATAGGTTCCTCAGTCTCTAGTTCATCTTTGGCAGCATCTCGAACAACGTGGCATTGCAGCCGGTGGCGTAATGTGATACTAATTGGGCCCCTAAGAACTGCATTGAGGTATTCCCTATAATGTTCACTATCTGAAAAATGCTAAAGATAACTTGAGGGGAAATACCACAAAGATAAGCTGCAAGATAAGCTACAATGCATGCATACATAGTGTTGTGCGTGTGTGTGTGTAAACACTAGTGATATGGAATGTAGCTCACTCTTATTGTGAGGCTTTATGAGACCCACTTAGGTGCATGACAATCATCTGCATTAGGGGGGATGAAATGCTCTATGCTTGGATAAGGAGTGGCCAAAAAAAAAAAAACCCTAGTTGGCCATCATATGCCGTAGACATTAAGGCCCCGAGTTCAAGAGTGAAAAAATGATAACTAAAAAAAAATAATTATAAAATCACAGTGGATATAGATAGAATCAATGTCAAATCAGATTTGGATAAGGAGCAGAGTAGCAGACAGAAAAATAAGTTTGATTGGCCAACATATGATCATAGGTATTGAGCCCAAGACTAAGGGTGGAAAAATAAATAAATAAATAAATAAATAAGTAAATAAAAAAACATAAAATCCATCGGTTGATATAGTTTGGGTGAAAGTGGGTATCAGGAGGGAGATGGGACCACGGGTGGGCCCCACAAAATTGAATCAAATAGTTTGCACTTAAATGATAAATGAAACATCCAGGATTCAAGCAGTGAAACATATGCAGCTGTGCAGTAAAAGAAGCATATAAGCAGAAGGTATTTATTACAGAAAGTTGATAACAAAAATAGTACAATTAACATTTATCTAGGAAAATATAAATGCCTCTATAAATAATTTCAGAAATGCAGTTATTTTGCATCAAGAAAAGATAGCTGACATAAAGATGGTTAAGGATACGGTATGGGGTCATGAAGCCCAAAGACCCTAAGGAAAAAGAGACGACAGGAGGAACAGGTCCCTTGAACATGGATGCTGCCTGTATATAGAAATCAATCCAAAGTATTAATCAGGCCTTGAGTACAAACATATGGCATAATTAAAAAATATGACCATTTATGCAAATTGATAATAGTCATGGTGACATCCTGACATTAGAGGTGAGCAACAGCTTATCACAGATTCACAACAATCATGATGATAGGACCTTTTCTCATTTCTCGCCTTAAAAAGTTGGAAAACCAAGCTTATCTAAATTTTTTTGACCAGAAGAGAAATTTCTATAGTATGAAGCTGGATTAGGGTGAATTTAAGAATACAAGCACAAGGACTAACAATTTCTGATTGATTACTCCAAATTCCAAAAGCAATGAGACTTTGTAGTTGATTTTCTCCCATTGAATAATGAGATTATATTGGCTTTGTGACAACCAGGGATTATATGGTTTTATATGTTCATATTGTTTTAATAATCAGACTCAGCCACAACTTGGCAGGAGTTGGGTTGAGTTGAGTCCAACTCGGTCAGCAGAGGCAGTGGGACTAAAATTATTGATAGTACACAATGACATAAAAGTCTTCCTCTTTTGTTGGTATGAAACGCCAACATTGCATCACAGAAGCTAATGACATAAAGCATTGCCCTTCTTTCTGAAAACATACAGCTTACAGAAATCCTTTGGGTCCCAAACTTTAGGGGTCATTTGTTTGCAGTCATTTACATATATGTAAATGATTTACACGTGTAATGGATACACATCATCATATTTGTTTGCGCTAATTAATGTATAAAAAAAGGTCATTACCCAGTGTAGGTCCCCTGAAGCAGGGTCCTGGGAGTGTCTAGATTGGCAAAAGACCTAACCTTTGGCAATTTTGCCCAAAGTGGCTCCTCGCAGGTCTTGAACCTGCGTTATCACACATGGCACCCGAGACTTTTACCATTGCTCACTAATTAATGCATGTGATGCGTAAATGAGGTGTGAAAATTGCCACAACATTTTCACATGAAAAACTACACACCTCATGAGGTGGAAAAATGGTTACAATTGTCACTGCAGCAAGGTAGGAGTACAGTCTGGGATGCTCAGACAGGTTATGGGTTCAAAGTTTGGACCCCATTAATGACATTTTTTCCATTTGTGGGCCCCAAATTCATGATCTGAGCCATCCCTCTTCTTTATAGGGCTAAGAAACCCTAACACATTTACTTTCCTATCTTAAATTTTCATGGATTTTGAAAACATTGTGAAAAGATCCAAAAAAAATCCCAACAGATATATCTAATTTTCTTCACTTACGTGGACCCCGATTCATGATCCCGAACCATTCAATATTCTTGTATTAATTGCACACATCAAGACGTCACTGTAACAAGGCAAGAGTACAATCTGGCACATGGGTTCGAAGTTTGAAACCCATTAACAACACTTTTTTTTTCTAATTTTATGGACGCCACATTCATGATCTGAGCCATTCGCCTTCTTTATAGGGCTAAGAAAACCAAAGACATTTCGTTTCCTATACTAAATGTTCATGGATTTTGAGAAATTTGTGAAAAATGTCAAAAAAAATTCCCAACAAATAGATCTAATTTTCTGCACTTATGTGGACCCCCAATTCATGATCCGAACCATTCAATATTCTTGTATTAATGGTACACATCAAGACGTTTAGTTTCATAAATTAGTTCTTAATGGATTTTAAGAAAGTTGTGAAAAAATCTAAACACACCTAAAACCATTTAATGTACTCATTTACTCATGTGAAAATGGTGATTTTAACAAACATAGCAATGTGTTTCACATGCAAAACATTTGCATATGTAACATTTACATATGTAAAACCCATTTTCCTATCCCATGTGTAAAAGGCAAAATGACCACTAAGAGAAATCGTGAGTTGAAGAAGTGAACTCTAGAGTGGGGCACACCTATTTGTTAGTAACATTATTCATCTTATGGTCAATCTAATAGTGGGCCAATTCTTATTGGATTAAAAACTTTAGGACATCCCATACACAATGAGTGTGTTCAATCTAAGCAGCTTAAATTTTCAATTAGTAGGCTCCACTATGGAGATCCACATCTTCAACTAAGGATTTCTTTAAGTCAAAGACTCAGAGGATACAGACTCAATGACATAAAGTAGGGCCCCTCATTCTGAAAACATGTAATGACATGTCTGGCCTAAACAGCCTCTATACGTCGGTGCTTGACTCAATCCGGCAATGGCCAAGTCAAAGTCAACTCGAACTCAATCGAGTTTTAAAATGTCGTGTTTACCAGTTGTTGGTACATCTTAAAACTGGGAACTAGGAAGGGCATCTTTATGGCAATTATTGAATAGCATTATTAACCATGTAGAGAATCCAAAAGGATTCTTTTTTTTTTTTTCAAAAAAAAAAAAAAAACAAAAACGATTTAATTCCAATCATTTAAGGAAATCTATATGAAAAAAAAAAAAACCTGGTGTCTTGATCATAAAAATGGCAACAGAAGTCTAAGGTTGAATTGTATTAGGGATCACTTCACACCTCAAATTAAGCACAAGCCTGTAAGAGAACAAAAGGAGACAACTGACCCAGATCTGGTTCACCAACTTCATGTAAATAAATCAATTTTCTATCGGGAAGCTGCTCCAATATAAGGTAAGAATATCCCTTTACTTCTAAGAACAACATACTATTACATTGTTCTGAGGAACTCTTACATTTAGAGATTAAAATTTGCATCAAGCTTGAGGGGAAAAAAAAAAGAACATACCCATAGCACAGTTCCATCACCACCAAGAGTTACAACAAGATCAACTTTTGTGTGCAGTAGTATGATTTCCTTATCTACAATATCATGTATAAAGGTCAGTAGATGATCATGAAAACCAGTAAGTAGAAGTTATCCAAAATAAGACAGCATGTGATACTTAAAGCATCTAAATGAAAAAAAAAAAAAAATTAATTTCAATTCCAACCATGACAGACGATGAAAGGTGAGTTAAATCCCTTCACTCAGGATGTCACAAACAAGACCATCACTAGAACCCTCATCTAGAGGTCGATAAGTCCAAGGAAAACTAATGTACTTCAACAAAACTCTATCTGATTTGGGACTGAGATAACAGGTTTGTAACTTGCATTGAGTCCAACAACATACCAATGCAATTTTGTGAAATTTCTAACCAGAACATATTGAAGTTTAGGTTGCATTAGAGAGAGAGAGAGAGAGAGAGAGAGAGAGAACTTCTTAAACAATAAACTTCTTTCTATACCATCACATACCTATCTGTAAGGTTACAATGAATTTACATGATAATTACAATGTTACAGCAACGAAGTGTTCCCTTTCCATGAGTTGTCTTCTGTATCTTTAGAGGGTAAACATTATTACTTTTTCTTGGCAAACTGGTAAGTTTTGCACTTTTACTCTGTTACATTAACTGATAAATCTAAAGAAGGAAAAAGACTCCTCATACTATGATAGGGTAAATGTCCCAGATGATGGCGCCACAACATTGTATCATTGTACTTATCCTTGTACATTCATCGTATTACTCCACTATTAGATGCCACAAGGTGTACTTTACTTCTCAAAGTATGTATTAGCTATTATAATATCAAAAGCCTTACCAAAGCCAAGTGTTGTGTATTAAAAAAATAAAAAGAAACAGTTAGAAAATTGATGGCACCATTGCAGTGCTTTATCATTTTGAAAACTAAGTGCTGAACATGTTATAGTGGTGAATCAGTTTATTTAATCAAACTACTTCGGCTAATCTGGTGGAATTCTTGCAGAGTTACAAGGTTCCAAATCCCATTCAAGATCTGCATAGCCTCTAAAATAACATTACCGGGAATTATATGATTTAATTAAAAAGAAAACAATTCCAAGAGATCTTCCAAAAATCCAAACCAGTATGTATCAAAATATTAAGATCAGTGTATAGATACAAGTGGAGATCACTAGAAGAGCATGTTAAACTTTTGTAATCTTAGTTTAAGCATATGATAGTATAATTGTATAAATACTGTCTTCTACTATGAAGTATGAATACAATACAATCCGTTTCTTGTGTCCAGAATCAAGCCAAGTACTCGTCAAGGTTCAGAAGTAATGAAGTCAATGTGAGATATAACAAAACAGTACAATCAAATCATTGAACTGAGTGCCCTTTGAAGTCAAATGAGTGAAACACACCTTTTTTTTTTAATGATAACTTATATTAATAAAAAAAAAATCTGACAAGTCAGTCAAAAGATAATGCTTTGCTTACTACATTAGTCTTAAAACTCACCATCTTCCCAAGTCTGTACAAAGTTGAAGTAAGAACTCTCTGTAAGAAGTTCAGTTTTTACCCGTGGTTCCACAAAAATATTGATCTTCTTATGATCTTTCAACCACCTGCAGGGATAAGATATACATTAAAGATTAAGGCTATTATGGATAAGATGGAATCAAACATTGGTATCGCTTTGAAAAAGACGGGAGAGGTAATTAAAAAAAAAGGAAAAGGAGAATGATAATAATAAGTAGGCAACAAATGCTGATAAAAAAGCGATTAACTCTTATTTTCTTAATATATTCTAATGCTAACTTGCTAAAATAAATCTGTTTCCTCGATTATTCAGCTCCTAAATTGGGAGTAATATGAGAGAGAGTAGGGGGGAGGGGGTGTCCAACTGCGGAAAGGATATATCAAAACTAGGTCAACTTGTAAAGTAGGCAATTTATTGACTACAAATTCAATGTTTTATTGGGTGATGGGAGTCGCTTCTGCTTTAGCGAGGATGTGTTAATTAATGATCAGGCTTTATCTTATTTAGTGGAAAAAGGGTGCATATGGGATGAGACTTCAAAAAAGTTCAGAACAATTTCAAAGATTGTTTCGTGGAAAAAGGGTGCGCATTGGATGGGACTTAAAAAATTTTAGAACTTATAGTTGCACGAGAGCTGAAATCATTTAAAGTTCAAATCTGTGATAGTCTTTGGAGATTGTCAAAGGGGTGCTTCTTCCATTGGAGGAGGAAAAATAGAAAGATATGGAGAACCGAATCTCTTGAGGTCTTTTGAGTAAGAGCCTTCTGTTTAGAGTATTAGATTATTTGCTTAAGTGCTTCATTGTGAATACATTAGACAGTGACAGCAAGGAGGATATTTTGAAATTGCATCAATTAGGAAGGAATAAGGATGTTCTCTGTAATTATGGAATATACATCATTAATAAATACATCACACACGACCCTATTAGGGTATCTCTTCTCTTGCCCTCTTTTTTCTCTCACATGGTATCAAAGTAGGATTACTCTCCCCCTATCTTTCCCACTTCTATCTCCTTTTCCCTGAATAATAGAGAAATAAATGCTGATATTTTTGTCACTAAAGTTAGATCGCAGTCCTTTGAATGAACTTCCGACCATGACGAAGAGGTCAAGGCCCGTAGAGGGACTTCTGATGCAGGCCCTAACCCTAGGGCTTGCATGGAAAAGTGCCGAAGCACGATAAATTGTCTCCTCATAGACGATAACATGAGGACACCCCTCAAAAGGGATAAAACCCACAAACTCTGTTAATCATCAACTCTGAGAATTCCATCTCTACAATGTCATATAAATAAGAATATAAAAACTTAGGGGCAAAGTCACCTAATTAAACTAAGAAAGTTAAGCAAATTAGATTATATACTAAATACAACTCATTAAACGAAATTAGAAAGCCACTAACAATTTGTTAGGGAAACAATAAAAAGTCCTATACCGTCTTGGGCCCATTTGTGGGCTCGCAGGTCTATCCTGCATCAACTTCCAACCACAACAAACTTTGCAACACCCTTCCAACCAAAGCAGTGCTTCCGCACAAAGTAGAGAAACTATCACACACTTGAGGATCGCATGCCCTTTTGGTCTTTGTTAAAGCTCCAGACCTCTCTGCAAGCCCTTGTGGACCTTCAGTCAACAACAGAAACCATTGTAGGGCCCTTCAGTCAACATACCAACCTCCGTGGGTTACTGTAGGGCCCTTGCAATCATTGTGAACTTCTGTTAGGCTTTTCTGCCAAGATGGGAGACTCATATCACCCAATGAAAGCTGATGTCAGTGTCTCCCCTTGTTAATAGCATGGGGGTTAGATGCTTTGCACATAGATTCATTCAGTATAGTGCAGTTTTTTCAACCCAGTTGCTCAATTTTGGTAATCATGATGGGTGGCTCCCCAGTTACATGTGTCTGAGTTCATCTAAGGAGAAATCTGGATTTTTTGTTCAAGAAAGTTGTCAATATTGGTTTGGAAATGTATTTCATCAACAGATTTGAAAGGCACATCATTTGGTGGATCAAGTTTGAATTGTTACAAAGTAACAATGGTGGAGTCATCATCTGTTATATCCGTTAGTGGCTCCAGGAACGATGCCAACGTGGTGATTAATTCTGTTAAGCCCGTGGGCACAAATTTCTACAAAATGGTCTTGGGCTGTGAGGATGTTTCCTGGAGGATGATACAAATTGGAATATAATAATGGGAAAGCAGAAGAGCCCCAATTGAGGATCCCAATATTCAAACTGGGAAGCCAATAATATGCTTGTAAAATAGTTGCTGAATACTGAATAGTACACAAAATCAAGAAGCTACCAGCAAGAGTTAGTCACTTAGTCCATCTTAATAGTGAAAATTTCATTGCCAGAAGGATGCAGAATCCCAGAAAAAGAAGATTTGTAAACAACAAAATATTTGAGTCATTAGCTGGTTTAAATCCAAAATTTTAACCACAGATTCTGGGATGCCATTTCAACTTATCCAACATGAGTTGTCAAGAAAAACATACAAATGGCTTTAGTTTCACATTCCAAACAAGCCCTAATTTATTGCAGTCCGCACTACAATGTTACATTCATTGAATTATACAAGTCTTTGTCATCATCGACATCATCAGAGCCTTATCCTATTTGGGATCAGCTTTAAGAGCTCTACTTCACTCATCTCTATTAACACCATTACTAGTATCATACCTCTATTTTACCAATGCCTAGGAATTTAAAAGCATCAGGATGTTCAATTTTTTTAAAATCCATTCAAAGAAATAGATTTTCGTCAAAGAAAATCAATAGAATGTTTCTTATATATTATCGGACTTTCAGAACTTTACAGAAAACTGTTTTCACTTGGTGCATAAAAGAGAAGTTTCACATAATGGCATCATTTTTCCTTAAGAGAACCATTTTTCTATATTATAAATTCCATCATTAACAAGGGAGGAGAATGTAATTACCCACTTCTGTTAAAGGCCACAGTTAATGGTTTATATCATTCATATACATGCATAATGGAACACAATGGCAGATGTGCATTAAAATTCTTTTAAAAGTAATAGAATAGCTACCTTCAAACCTTCTTAAATCTATCTCTAGCATGGAAACAAAGTACTAAGAAAAAAAAAAATGCTTTATGAAAAAGTAATGGGCAGTGTATTGCTACTTTAACGAGCACACCTGACCATTTCTGAGCATAGGGCACGAACCGAAGTTGAATTTGGTTTTGTCATAATAAGAATGGTCTGCGGAGATGATTCCCATGTTAAAGATATCTGAAATAAAAAAGGATTTTCCAATTAGACAAGACATTGAAGTAACATAAGCATTGGCAACAGATGGTAAAACAGTCATCATTAATTCATTATCAATCTGTGGTTGGCTTTAAGTGTTCTACTATAAAACAATAGAAAACTATAACACATGGCAAAACATTTTAAAAATAAATAGACACCTTAGATGATTAGTGTAGCATAGATACTTCACAAACAAGCAACAAAAAATATCGTGGCATATACTATAAGGAAAAGAACCCATAGGCAGTATTACCTGCTTACTGCTGCGTGCTGCAGTAGTTATATTCCCCCTTTCAAAAGAGACGATGTCATGTTTGTGCTGGCCATTTTTTTCACCATTGCATCCCCATGAGAGTTTAAAAGACGCCTGCCTCAAGAGAAATAGTTTCATGATTCAATCTGAGAAACTGTATTAGTGCTAACAAGTAAATATAGACAAGGCTGGAACTTGGAATTCAAAAGCAATGATTGCTTTTAGTTAGCTTCTTGACAATTATTGTGCATATGTAGGCAATTATATGATGAATAATAGTACAGAAACAAGAGTTCTAAATCGCATAGATCTCTCTCAGTTGAGGCTAATTTTGAAATATAGTTTTGATAATTAATCCATTTCATGCTTGCCTAAGTATGCATGAAATTCTTCACTGCACTGCACTGCACTCTCCATGTGCGCCAGTTCTCCTTCCTAGCTGTGTGAACATTCTTGGTGTGTCCTGGCTCTCTAGTGGACTCGGTAGAAGCTTGGGGTTGGGCACTTGTCATGTTGTGGTTTGTTGATGTGGAGCAGTATCCCATATGTGGTCCTTTGGTCTATTTGGAAAGAGAGAAAGGACAGGATTTTTAGGGATTCATCTTCTCCAGTTGAAGATAATTGTTCTACGGTAATTCAAAGAGAGGCAAGGTGGCTTTCGGTTAGGAAGTAGTTCACAGGTTTTCATCTGGATGACTCCATCTGGGATACGGATGCTTGTATACGGATATACGGATGTTTGTGGTCCATCCAAAATGAGGAAGCTTGTAACCTGGATTTCTACACCTCGCAGTTCAAGTTCAAAGTGGATGGTGCAGCTAGGGGCCAGATGGGCCCAACAAGTATAGGAAGCATGCTTCCCAATTATAGAGGGGAGTTTTATTTATGTTTTCCAAGAATGTTGGAATTAGAAATTTAAATGAAGTGGAGGTTTTAGCAATCTTGAGGAGCTAGTTTTGGAGATTGGTTAGCTTAATGTTATTTCTTGGGGGAACTCAATTACTTCGAGCACTTAGAAATTCCATTTCTTCTTCAACGAGATCAAGTCTTTGGCATCGCCTTGTATGCTGCTTTTTCATCATGGCATAGCTGGTCCATGCACACCTCAGCTATACAGGGGACTGATAGGACTATAGAATTTAAGGCTTCTCTTATGTAGGTGTTGTTGCGTTGGGTATAATGCTCTTATATCTACTCTTCCTTTGCTTTGTCCTTTTGGTCATGTAGGATGTTTGATCACTTCCCTTCATAAAATTTTACTGTTACTGTTCAGAAAAATTAAAGCCTTTCTTAATTTCCTCTTTCATTGGAGCCAATTGTCCTCATGCTATATCTTACTATCCCTTTCGTTACTTGGGACATGCAACGTTTAAAGAAATTCGACGTATCAATCTCAGCATCAGCATCCCAACAACGTCTACTTAAAGGTTTCCTCACTTCTTCATGGTTCACTATTCAGCACAAAAACAATATTGAAGCTGAATGGATCTAGATTTTCTAGTCTAATCATAAGACAAAAACAAGTTTTTACATAAAACAACCCTCGACATGCTTTTGAAGAAGAAAGAAAAAGGTAGATAAATTAATAAAATGGAAGAATGGAGCCTAAAACCAAACACGAGTTTATCCTTCTATTGATTATCAAGGTTATACAGAGCCAAAAGTATTGTTCCCTACAATTCTTTGGAAATGGAAAAATCTTGCCAATTTTTATGTTAATGATGAAGGACCTGTAAAATTCTATCTCAAACTTTAAAGTTAATGAGGACAGGAGTTACTGTTGAAAACCAATTGGGTTTCATTTGTAATTTTTAAGTTAATAAGTTTATTTGTAATCTTGAGAGCAAGTTTCCTAAATTAGGACTAAATTAAATTTGAGTTATTTTAGGCTAGAGTTATAACATGATTAGGATTTTCTATTATGATGTAACTAGGTTTCATAGTATGATGATGCAGAATCTTTTTCTTTTCTTTTCTTTTTTTTATCGCTAGTTTCAATTGGCCAAAGCCTACAGGGAGCAAATGGAGCATTGTAAGGACTGAAAGGGTTCAATCAAGTTTAGATCGAGATTTGGGGCCCAAATAGTCCCAAACATTCACTAAAACTCAAGCGCTGTTTTGGTAACATAGGAGACTGCAGGGACTTATCTGAAAATTCAGGAAAATTTTCAGAACTTAAGAAGCCACAGTGTGCAAGTACTTTAAGGAGAGATTTGATGGGTCAAAACCAACCCAATCCAGTTGAAATCTAGACAACCAAGGTCTCCCAAAGATATAGAGCCAGATGTAAATGGCATTGTTTACACACCGCATGCATAAATACATGCAAACAAATGTGATGGTGTGTAACCATTATGCATGGGAATCATTTACATATGTTAATGACGGCAAACAAATGACCCCCAAGTAAAAATTGCCAATACGCCAAGTATCAACCCACATTTTAACCAAAATCACAATTAAGATTTAAGTATGATGCATTTGACTAAAGTTGCATAAATAGCAACTAGAAAACAAATAAATGCAAGTTATGGTAACAGTAAACAGATCAAGGAACCAAATTTCCAGACATTTCTTGACATCAAGTGGACTATGAAAAGTGATAAGGATGATAAATATGACAGTCATTAAAAAGAATTAACACTCATATATACAAAATCTTTACCTTTCCCAAAACCATGTTGCTCACTCCTTTGGTAATAGAGTCCGTTGCTTCATCCCGAAGAACCTCATCTGAGCAAATCCCATGCTTCCCACAACACCTTTCAGTTTGCTCATGCAACGTGGATTGATTGGCTTTGTACATCAACCTTTCTCCTTTGGAATCGCAATGAGTTCCTTCAGATAACAGTTCTGCCATCCAAGTCAACTCATCAGTTGGTCAAAAAGACACCATTGTTTTATATTTTCTTTTTCTATCTTCTCTTTTGACAACATTGAATAGAGATAATATATTATTGCTAGAAAAAGGGCACAGATAAACCTTACAAAAGCTATGTAAGATACTTGAATATATTACTATCTTCTCTGACAATGACGACTCCTTTTACATATTTGTGAGTAACATTGGGGTTCTCAATCTTCTAAACCTCAATAACAATGGTGACATTTAGTTACTGATACAAATCAATATAAAAACATCAATTGTTGCACAAGTAAGCTCAATAATGGATGGAAGTTGGAACACCACCAATACATGGTTAACATGGCCAGACAGACTTCTCACATTTCCTCGAAAATTCTGCACAGAGTTGCTTAGAAAGAAACAAGTGAGAATTGTATTTTTCCCCTTTCTAAATCTTCCTTGGAAATCAGATTCACTGTCCCAATTAGAGCTGGGTGACCAGACTACATAGTCTATATTATTAATTCATTGAGTTCTTTAAACCCCGATAGTTTCTTTAAATTACATAAAGAGGAATTCTCAAAAACTCCCCTTTTTGCTCCCCTATGTTTTTAGGGTGTGGAACACACCTTAAGCCAATCCAATCATTTCACACATACTACCCCCCATGAATTGGTATAAAACCCAAATTTGACACTCATCCAACTTTTCCACACCGTTGGATTGAAATCACAAGAAAGTAATGTCTCTCAAACCATTAAACTTTGGGTCCATGGATCAACGTGTTAAGATAATCTAATGGAGTTAAAACTTAAAAGTTTTCACATAGGTAGATCTCATCTAGATTATTCCATCCAGTGGTATTCCATAGTTATCATACACCATAGTGGGCCCAACTTGGGAGGGGTGTTTTCTGAAGCAAAAAAAAAAAAAAAAAAAAAAAAAAAAACCCCGGAGTTTCCTAGCGCTCCCCTAACATGAATTGTCTCAAAAATACAAAGCAGTCCCTGAGTGACTTCCTATAGTTACATATACAATTTATAACACAAAATCTCTTACGCATATGATATTTTGCCAATTTTCTAAAATACTTGTGCACATTAATCAGCATTTGTCGCCTGTCATCGAGTGAGACGACCACATGCATGTCCAAGTTACATAGGATCCATTAATTTGGGGTTTGCACCTAACAAAGATTTTCTCATTTTTTGTATTATTCAAAGAGAAAACCAAAACCAGTGACAAAATTATGTCCATAAAAGAAAGTATAAACTGAACTGCACAATAAATTATATAAAACTGCTGGTAGACCAGAGAAGTATATAGGCTGCACAAAGAAAAAGGGTAATGAGGAACACAACATCAAATCATTAGCTGACCATTGCGCTTCAGTTGTAGGTTGCGTGCTCTCTCTAGTTCATATTTACGTTTCCATTCACATGCCTCTGCTTGAGCAGCTGCCTTTTCCTCAGCAACCCGCCGCAATGCCTTCGCAACAGCTAATAAACAGTGCAAAGTAAACATATTACATTTAGAATTTGGGTTCAAATGATAAACAAAACAAACTTACCATGAACATTAAAACCAATTAATAAATAAATAAATAAAAAGAGGGTTAAATAGTTGTGTTATTGCATTTAAATGTCAAAAGCCTACTCCCAATAAAAATGATGGAGATAATAGAATACTTTAGACCGTCTCTAAATATATTGCACAACAGCTCAAAACATTTAGCTTGGTTCTAATAAAAGCAAATGGCAACAACCAAACCCCAGTGCCACCGTTAGGGCTGTCGACAGGTCAGTGCATCAGTCTTGTTTTGGTTCAGAAATGAAATTTGTAGTAGTCAGGCTGGTCATATAGATTTTTTTTTTTTTTTTCCTCAGCCGAGCCTGGCACATTGACAACCCTCATCATCAAAGTTGGACTCCCCGGCATAATTTGATGTACCACAATTTCATGTTTACAAAGTATTGTATTCCTTGTTTTCTTTCTCTTTTCTTTTCTTTTCTTTTCTTTTATTTCTTTTTTATTTTTTTTTAATGGTCAAATTACTGTATGTATAGCCAAGCCTTTGCCTAGTGCAGATGACCTCAAGTGAAAAACAGAGGTCAAGGGAACAAATTTCACCCTTACCTATAAAATGGATTGTTACATTTCTTTCCAATGGAACTTTAAAATATATTTTCACACGAGGCCTACCATAATTTGTAGGGTTTGTTATAGAAACATAGGAGCTCTAAGAGAAGTTTTATTATATTCCGGGGATAACAGTAATCAGTGGGTGACATAAAGAGAAAGTGATTCCCTATGAATGAAAAAAAAAAAAATTATAGCGCAGGGTTCCCAGCCCTTTGGGCCAGAATAATTCCTACGGGCCCAAGAGAGAAAGCCGGGTAAAATTTCCCTATGGCCCTAATGTGGTAGTGCAGTTTCGAACCCACAACCTCCGGGTGCAAACCGTGGTTCTAGGCCAACTGAGCTACCCCTTAAGGTTCCTTATAAATGAAAATATTGTAATGCATACTATCTAACAGTAACAGCTGCAGACATTTTTGACGCCTTATTCCACATGAAGGATCTTGGACATATATGAACCATTTTATAGGCCTTGACATGCACAGGAACAACAATATTAGTGCTTCAGCATAGCTCCATAGTGATAAAAAGAAGCAAAATTTTCCGTAGCCCCTCGTGTATCTTGTGTGACCAGTATCCAGTAGATAGCTGTAGGTAGCTCCATATCTTTTTTATGTTTCTTAAAATAAATTGGATTGGCTACAATAAATATTACTGGAGTAATGTTAGGCCTTAAATATGATGATTGTCCCTTGCAATCTCAAGGGAAATTTATTAATGGAAATCCTTTTTTGTCTCCTTGTTAGAACTTCCACTTCTCTGTCTCAAATATTAGAGCCACGATACCTTTTCTGCTAGTTATCTGTTCGTCATTTATGAAGACCTTCATTTTAGAACTTGTAAACATCACATGAGATACAAGAGTAGAACATCAGGAAATTTTTCTAAAGGATTTCTGAATTATTTCCAAGTACAGGAGCCATCGTGATCGTATGAATCTGCCCAAAGTATAACCATGTGTCTGGGGGGCCCACCGTCACCTGCATCAGTTCACTATGAGCAGGGTTGCGTCACATAGAACCTTTTATTCTGACTATTTTGGAGATTTTTTCTGGAACTTTTTTTAGCACCAGAAGGAGAGTCATCTTCTAGATCTCCATTATCTTCATTTTCTGGACCCAGAAATCATTGTCACTACTCACAATTTATCTTTTCGCATCGGTGACCTGATTTCTGTGAAGAAGGAAAGCTGTGGCATTTGGGCGGTCATCATCCAGTATCATCAGATTTTGTTTTCACACTCAAATGTTAAGGTTTTGGTGTTCTGCTGATGCACCAGTCAGAAGACCAGCCCCTTTTTTGGGTTTTCAAACTGGTGCCCTTTCTTTGATCAGTTTCAACAGATACAGACCATTAAAATAAGTCTACATTTACTGAAGTATTATCACAGTAAAGATTCAGAGAGGTTTTCTTCTGCATTTTGTGCTCTTCTATGTCTCAAGAGCTTATATTGACATCATTAGAGACTTGTATGGGGGAGTGGTAGTATGAGAGCTAAATGTAGAAAGACTAGAGAGTTTCCAATGACCACAGGTTTGCATCAGGGATCGCTTTAAGCCTTTTTCTCTTTACATTGATTATGAACGAGTTAACTACTAGTATTCAAGAGGTGCCTTGGTGTATGTAGTTTGCAGATGATATAGTGTCAGCCTATGGAGCAAAATGTAGGCCAATTAAAAAGTAACACATGGATAAAATGAGTGTAGCAAAGACGAGAACATTGAGATAGATATATGGAAAAACTAGGAAAGATAAAATAAATTAAAAAAATGAGGGCTTTCGGGGGCATTTGGGGGTAGCATCAATAGGGGATAATTAAGAAAGATTCATTCGAGGTGGTTCAAGCATGTCCAACGCAGGCCACTAACAGCACTGTTGAGGAAGAGTTTGTTTTCATGCAGGTTCGAAACCATTATTCCCCGTGATATGATGTCTGATTTCCATCATATCACATAGACAGACAATTAAAGTTTATTACCGCAAACAGCTCAGAATCCAAAGCTGCAGTTACATCAAAACTAATTAATAAATGGTTAATCATAATGATATTGCGAGATAGTTATTGGACCTCAAAACAAATTTTCAAGCTGTAAATTCTGAAAAGCATAATAATTAATAAAACCCCAAACCATCATGAAATAACTCATTCAAATGTCAAAGTTAAGCAGAGCAACCCAAGTCGTTCAATAATACAAGGAATTGTGACAAACTATTTACTCAAGAGTATGTTGTAGGTCAAAAGAGTTTACACTTAAAACTGCTATACTGACCCAATATTTAAGACAAATTACAAATTTGCTTCGCCATTCATTATAAGTGAAATAGGACTTTAACAGAAATAAAACAGAAGGATTTGTACACTATCGTCTTACTTCTTAAAGCCTCTGAGAACTCAACAAGATGGTCATCAATTGCCCTGATAGGGGGCTGTAGAAGATATTCCTGAACTACATTTTCTGAATTCAACATATGGAACGAGTCTGCATCTGCAAAACCATTCTCCTCTGACTGCGAGCAAGTTTCACTGGAATTTCCCTTTGCAGCAGATTCCTGTTCCATAAACCCCTCCGTAAGAGGTGACAACTCTTAATCTGTTATGACAGATGCTAATACCAGCTAAAAATCAACCAACCACATGATATGAGGGATAGAATCTATAAAAAATACCAGCACTCTAGCATATTCGCACGTGTTACAAAGGTTAGGAATCTAAGTGCAATACCAAATCTGTTCAAAGTCAGTTCCATATAATAAATCTGCTCAATGCAAAAGTAAGTGTGATCTAGACTATTGATCAACTTGGGGCCCACCAAGGTAGTAGATGCCCCAAAAATATAGCAATTTGGAAGATCCTCTCTTTTAAATCTTAGAAAGGTTAGGTCCTCTAAAAAAGCAAGGGCACCACCATTAGGAAAAGGAAGGCTTAAAAGGCAAAGCTTAAAAAGTTAAAAATTCCAATATGGAAGATATTTGGAACATTCCCACTCCACTTAAGCCTATCAGATCAACAATCTGCATGACAAATCTAGCACCCCAAGTGCCAGAATTCAGAACCTTAACAAACTTGACATCTGCCAAGGCTCAGAATTACCATAGTTCAAATAACTTCTTCCCCATTTTCAACAAATTAAAAAGTCACATTCTTTCACAAACCCCAGCAAACCTCAATCACAAAAAGTTAAGGGAGAAAACCAAATTCTTCACACTAGGGAACAGAAAAAAATTGAAACAACACCACCACCACCAATAATTCAGTTCATCAAATATCATTTGTAAAGCTTATCCATTCAAAACTCTACTCTTCCAAACACATCCAGCGCGACCTACAGCAGCTAAAATCACTACTTCCTCCACAATCTTCCACGCAGACAATTCCAATTCCAAGAACAACAAACACATCACAAGCAATTCCGAACCAAATCATGCTAAAAAAAAAGTTTAATCAGAGGAGTAATCCCGAGTTCGATGCTAGAAACCTAATTTCCAGATAGAAATGATGCAGAAGAAAGATCCAAGAGAGGAGGATTACTTACACGTGAAATCTGCTGTAGAGGAGACATGGCAGAGGGAAGAGAAGATGAGAGAGAAAACCCTCAAAAGTCAAAGCAGCAGTAGAAGAAGGAGAAGAGATTGCAGAGAAGAAGAATGAATGTGTGTATATTTAAAGAAAGTAGGGGTTGGAATCGGACGTTGGAACAGGTTTGAGAATTGGGAATTTGGGATTGAAGGAATCGTGAATGCAAGATGATGTTGGTGGGTCCCACATTCGGCACTGTCGTATTGGGATTCTCTCCTCCACGTCTGCATGTATTTTATTTATATACGTGGGGAGCGGTCAACGGACGATACGCGGGAATGAAAGTCTTTTTTACGGGGGCCGGTGGTGAGTGGGGTTCGTGGCCGTTGATTTTGATGGGTCCCACACGGAGAGAGATGGTTTTGACTTTCCGATGTTGTCTGGAATTTGCTGGCCAGCAAATTTTGTATTTTGGCCTGTGTGATTGCAAATAAGACGCTTGAAAAAGGCCAAGGTGTCTTGTCTTAAAAAAGAATTACTCCTTTGCTAATGATATCCAAGGAGGGAAGTGGATAGATAGGCCTGCTTTTTTGTCTTTTTCTTTTTCTTTTTTTGAATGGGGCATATTTATCAATTTAATAGAAAGTTTTGGTCGTTTCCATAAAATTAAAAAAAAAAGAAATTTGAAATGCATGACATAACTTTTCAGTATGACTTTTAATCCATTTATGCTAAATACATGGATTTCGGTATAAATTATTTCATATGATCGAAATATCCAAGATTTTCGAAGTGACCAAAATGTTTTGGGAAATGTTTCCAAACTTCAACTTTAAATGTTGTTAATTTTTTATGGTTATGAAAATTGTGTTTAGACATTATTATTGTAAGGACAGCGCTTAAATTTTAAACTTGTATGTTATAATGTTGTCTTATCATAATGAATTAAATGCATAAATTATATTATATATTTTATTATTTCTTTTTCTAGCATGTGTATATTTTTATTTTATTTATTTTTCCAAAACCTAAATTTGGAGTGTTTCATTGAAATCCCAATTCTGCCAAAACATTTCATGTTGGAGGCCTCATCGAAACCGGGTTTGGAACGAAATTGACAACCATGCATGGGCTACTACTTTGGGCTTCCATTAAGGAATGGTGCTTTTAACTTATTAATTTGAAGGCCTATTTCATCCAATCCACAATCGCCAAACGTGTAAAATTTCTTCCTTGATTTTTTCATTCCAAGAAAGCAACTGAAATGGTGCATTATTTGGCATAAATCTTCACACATTGTGATTGTGGATCGAATTGGATGAAGCAATATCTTCTTGTTTTTAAGGAATAGGGATCCGAACTCATAATATATATATGGAAGATGCTCCTATAAGAGATATCCCTTACCTTATATGAGAGATAAGAGTGGGGTGGGCTCATATTTAAATTATTAAAATTGAATATGGATGTGAGGGCTCCCACCTTATCTTTCATATGAGCATCTTCGTGTATATATACAGTTATATAAATTCAACATTAATTTGCAAGTCCTTTGATATGTACTTAAACATTACTAGTAGGGAGTTAAAGTTTATACTTGATGAACAAAGGATCAATTTCTTACTAGTAAGGAGTTAGTTTTTACTTGATGACCGAAGGATCAATTTCTTGGCATGCATGCAAAACTAAAGTCCTGCGCCACTCAACTATGAGTGTGTTGGCTATACAATTTTATTATAAGAAAATGTTGATTCGGGAAAACAAAGTGTGTGTGTAAAGAATGGAATCCACTATAAATAAGCTTAATATAAAAACCAAAGGAGGACAGTGATAGAAGGTGCTTTTTGGAGAATTTGCAGTAATATTCCATTAAGAACAAAAAAAAAAAAAAAAAAAACCACTAAAAAGAGTATATTATGATTTGTAAGCTTTCATAGAGAATCTTGCAAAACGAATCAATCGTGAAACCATGAGTTCCACATCTTTAGAGTACGGAGCACTAGTTTTCACATTGGAGCTTTCATGTTAGCTTGCTCATGTCCTTTCCAGCATCTTCTCTTCTTGTGTGAATCATGTGAGCAGCTTTTTTAATTCACTCCACCGACGAAATAATTTACTTAGATCTTTCTCTTTTTTGGTTACATACACGTAGATGTTATTGACATGAATCCAGCTTTTTTTTTTTTTTCTTTTTTTCTTCTGTATTCTTTGATTTTTTTTAAAGAAACAAGCATTTGTGAATCTACATGAATGATAGCATTTGGAATTCTTCTATATCCCCAAACAATAACGACGCCTTTGCATCAGTGGGTCCTGGTAAATTATGCCACATGTCTTCCCGTGTTTTTTAGGGCACTTTTGGTAAAGAGAGATGAATCATTTACTTAGAGGATTTCCCCATCTCTTGGAACCAAGGTATCATCCCAGAGAATTTTTTAGGAGAGTGTCAGGTATCAAAATTCATGAAAAAACGAAGGACTTTAGGTTTCATCCTCTCACTATTTTTGGTCGTCTAGAGATTTTGAACGGTTCTGATTGGATGTAAATGTTTTTTCCAATATAGCTCGAAATCCTAGCAATGCACAAAAAAATCAATAAACTACTAAATCGATCCGAACCAGGGGGTTTGGTCACGGTTCGGATTTCCTTCAAACCATTCGGTTTGGTTCGATTGTCGGTTTGAAGGTGTGGTTAAACCGCCCAAATCGAACAAAACCGAACCAAATATATATTATAAAATATATAAAGGAATATGAAAAATTACTTGAAGAATACTTGAATCTTCACTCCGTTACTTGAAGTCCAACACCTCTCATCAATTGAATTGCCATTTTTTGTTGAAAAAAAAATAAAAACAAAAAAACCATAACCAAACCGAACCGAACTTATTCATTTCAGTTTGGGAAAATAGAAAACTGATGGGTTCGGTTTGGTTGATGGTTTTTCCCTTTAAACCGATTCGAACCATGTCCACCCCTAGAAAATCTAAAAAGGATCAATGGTTAAAATTTGGCTTCCGGTAGTGTTTGGACTTCTAAACATGATGCATGGTTCGAATCCTTATTTTGGGGCCCACGGAAGCAAAAAAATTGAAAAAATAAAAAAAGGTTGTGATAAAATCACTTTTTTTACGAGTTGTGTAAGATCAACAGTCTATAATTTTTTTCTTAAATTTCTCACAATCCATGACAAATCATGCTTCTAGATTTGACTGCATAGCCATTTTAGGCCATGTAGATATACTAAACGGTGGGATTTTGCAATGGGGCCCCATGGAAATCAGAAATTGTAATCCAACAGTTTGGTCTTTTTCACAGATATGTCAAAATATGTGAGGAGTCAATGGCTGATATTTGGTCATATAGCCGTTTCTTGGCCTTTTAAATATGATTGATGGTTCAAATCTTAATTGCGGGACCCAAAAACTAAGTTTTTGGAGACAACAACACTATCCTTTTTTATACCATTCAAGTCACGATAGTTCTGCAAATCCGATCATGCATGGATTTAGTAAGTTCGACGGGAGAGTTCTGACCCACTAAAAATTCACAGACAAAGACTTTCTTTTTCATCACCGCGGTTTTTCTCTTCCAACCAAATGCGGATTTTCCCCGCAATCATGGAAAGCGGCAATAAAATTTTTCCCCCAAATGTTGTAAAAAATGCCTTAAATGTTCTTCTAGTAAAGACTGCATGTTTCCCACTTACTTCACCTCGTGGAGCCGACTTAGATATCTTAGGGGGGGTGAGGTACATGAAAAGGTCTCTGGTTGGACTAAGGTAAAAGACAAAAAATAAATTTAAATAGCTACATCCACTCATCATATAGCTTAAGACACGTAAACCCGAACCGGACCCGCCCCATAGCCATCCCTCATAGAGCTTACACAGTGCAACTCATGAGTCCACCTAAATGCATGTTTTCAAATTAGAAATTCCACCTAAATGCAAGTTTTCAAAATCAGAAATGGTCGAAAGGTCCTGCTGCATATAGCTTACACATAGTGCAACTCGTGGGTCCACCTAAATGCATGTTTTCAAATTAGATATTCCACAATCAGAAAATAGAAATGGTCAAGAGGTCCCGTGGGCATCTGACATTCGAAAAATCATTCTTACTATATTATCATATTCCTTGATTTAATCGTATTTAAAATTTATTGAGTAGATTTCTTGGAGACATTGAGAGAAGGTATGCCCCATGCCCATCATGCCATGCCATGAAATATATATACCATTAAAAGGGGTTGCACTGATGAAAGATGGGCCGGCCCCAAGTGGGCCCACAATGCTGGACTGCACTCGGTGGAGAACAAACATATTTCTCACTCACATAATATCTTCTTGTTATCCCTCCAAAAAAATTCATTCCCAGAACGCGCACTGCATGCATCTGCTTCAATGGCGACGGCAGCCCTTCCCACTCCCTTAAACCCTCGAAACGACCAAAAACCCTACACTTCTCCCGCCAGGAAGAGTAAAAGCAGCATCGGCCGCAGAAGAACCCTAATCTCCTGCAGCAAGAGAGAGCGACACGACGTATGGAAGAAGAAGAAAGTGGGACTCGTCGACTACGACGAGGGAACCCACCGAGTCGCAACTCAGGTGAGTGGACTCAGGAGAGACGACCTCCCGAAGCGCTTCCGTCTCCGAGTCGATGACGACCGCTTTCAGAGGGACTGGAAGATTTCCGAGGTCGTCGATCAGATTCTCAAGCTGAAGCACTGGGAGGATGTTGAAGGCGTGCTCAATCGATGGGCGGGCCGTTTCGCGCGGAAGAACTTCCCTGTTCTTATTCGGGTATGAGGAATCCTACTGAGTCTACTCGGCCATGTCTCATACTGGGTGGCTGAGTCAGCTTATCAACTCGTTTAGATTGAGTTTTGGGTGTCACCCATTTCGCCCACCTCCTCGAGTTGACTCGGTTGCTGGCCTCTGTTGGACATGTCCACACCATCTTAAACGAGGGTCTCTTAGTTTATCATCTATTCGTCCCTTGAATGCATTCATTTCTCATTTTATCTTTCCATCTCAATAATCTCATCTCTTTTACACTCATTTTTTTGAATGTATTGTTTCCTAACTGGCCAATATTTTAATGAAATATGCAAATGGTGCAGCCCATCGACTGAAGAACAGGCCAACAATTATATGGATTAGGAATCTCCAATCTTGTATATTGACCATTCTTGGTGGAACCCATAAGTCAAAAATTTGGGTTACCTCCAAGTAAACCTGCAATGGTTGGATCCATTTCCATGAGATAGAGTCCCCTTTTGCAAAAGATGACCAAACAACTAGAGAAAAAAAAAATGATACTCAATTGAATGCATTTCATGACTTGTCAGAGTCCGTTGAACACATGAAAATGAAAATGTGCCACCCTACTTGAATAAGATCCTCAAACCCTGTAAAAGTATTGATATTGTGGACACAACTTACTTTCTAGGCCAAGAATACAACAAATGAAGGCATTGCAACCTAACCGTCCATGATGGTTGTCAATATCGATTGCATCTTGGAATTGTTTCATGAGGGTTTGAGGGGAGCCTTTCTTCTTTTTTATGATATCGAACTCAAGTGTTTGGGTCCTTTGAGCACACCCTTCAGTTATCATGGATTATTAAATAGAACAAGCGAACAAGCGCACTAGCTTGTTGGTGACCATTTGTTATTTATTGCGACAAAACATCCATCTAAAGTGGCACTTTTGGCACTTAGATGGAATAACGCAACACAGCTTGCGTTAGAGCTGCCTGCTTGAATTTGCCAGCAAGTGGAACCAACTGCTATGGAGAAGAAAACACATAGCTTTCATTGATCTACTGTTTAGTACCCATATTTCAGTTATCAAGCTCATTCTCATGGCAGGTCCCATCACTGATATACGATGAGAAAAAAGAGCTACTGAATTTTTGGTAGGCGGATAAACTTTTTTAGGCATGAAGAGGGAAATGTAGGCAATTGTTCATTTTTAGCAACAAAGAAAGCATAAGTTGAAGGGAAATTCTATATGCACCCACCTATTTTGTTGAGCCCACCCACATTCCTAAAAATACCCAAAATACCCTCCTCTCCTCTCCTCTCCCTTCCCTCTCTCTTCCTCTCCCTCTCACCCACTACTGGCCCTCACCTGCCGCCCGCCGCTGTAGCCCCCGCCTGCCCTCTCCCTCTTTCTCCCTTTCTCCCTCTGTCTCCCTCTCCCCGTCTCCTCTCGCCTGCTGCCCACCCTCTCCCTCTGCCTCCCTCTCCCCCCATCTCCCCGCCCGCCTTCTCCCTCTTTCTCCCTTTCTCCTTCTGCCGCCCTCTCCCTCTTTCTCCCTTTCTCCTTCTGCCACCCTCTCCCTGCCCAGTCTCCCTCTCCCCATCTTTCCCTCCCGCTCTCTACCTCTCGCCTGCCGCCTGTCGACGCAGACCCCACCCGCCCTCTCCCTCTTTCTCCCTTACTCCACCCCCTCCTGACTCTCCCTCCCTCCCTCCCTCCCTCCCTTTCTCTCTGTTGCTCCCTCCCCTTGGGCAGCACCGAGGGGATGGCGGGTGGAGGTTGCCGGAGCAGGGAGGGAGAGAGAAGGAAGGAGAAGGAGAGGGAGAGGGGTATTTTTGTCATGTGTAATTTTCTTTTAAAAAGGTGGGTGTGCTCAGCAAACCATGTGGGTGAGTTTAGAATTTCCCTAAGTTGAATGATCGGAATTGTCGATGATTTTTTTTACTCTATTACATATGGTGGGGTTATCAGCTGAAGGATCCAGATGTCTGAAATTATGGGCTTCAGCTGCATATTGTACTTGGCCAAACACTTGCAGATTCTTGCGAGCACTGTGTAACATCGCTTCTGGAAATCTTAATTCTTGTGCTGCAATTTTGCTACTAGAACGTGGGAAAATTATCTCATGCGTTCTGTGCACATTCACATGGCTCTTCCGGCGTGTCAGGATGGTAGGACCCAACATGCACACACGGCCAGGAGATGCTGTGCACATGTGCGCAGAGCGTGGGTGAATATTTTCCCTAGAATGTATGCATAATTCTTTTTACGAAAGTAATAAGTTGCACTTCTGTTAGTCCGTGATCTCTTTTACCATTGCAATAATTTGCACTTCTTTTAGTTTATGTGGGTTGCATGTCCTAGAAATGACGGTGATAATTAATTTTCAAAGAAAAATACTATCAAGGTGTTGTCTGCAAACTAGAGAATCTTCTCATTCTATTGGTGTTTCTTGTAGGAGATAACCAAAGCTGGTTCCCTTGAACACAGCGTTCAAGTTTTCAATTGGATGAAAAACCAAAAGAACTATTGTGCTCGAAATGATATCTACAATATGATGATTAGATTGCATGCTAGGCATAACAGAACAGATCAAGCACGTGGTTTGTTTTTTGAGATGCAAGAGTGGAGGTATGGCTTATGATTCTTGTGTTGCAGATTTGAGATACATTTGTTAGATGGGTTATTCTATTGTCATTGTCAAAAATGTTGCCACATTTGAAAATCTTTTTAATTTTTTGGGAAATTATGGGATGAGATAATTATATTAGTATCACTAAATCTGTTAAAATATATAAAAGAAGTGAGAGTCTTGTGATATATTCGGGGCGATTTTAATTAAATGTTTTTCTTTTAGCAATTTTAAGCATCTTTTAATTCATTTTCTATTATTTATTATTTTATTTTTGATAAAATTTTCCCAGTTATATCTTGAGAAACCCAATAAATATGAAATTTTCTTGATGTTTCCATGGGCCAAAAGCATCCTTGAGGACTTATCAAGGAAGCTCCGAGGCGGCCACCATAGGCTCAATCAGCTACAAGGTCCAAAGCTCAAGTATTGAATTGGGCATTTTCTGAGTAAGGGTATAGTGGTAGTTATACTCCCAATTTAGTGCAGCCATTGTATTTTCGAAAGCTTAGTCCCAGAGAAACCATTTGATTGTGATATGTTTTGAATTCAGCAAGTCTTGTTGGCAAAAAATCTCATGGGATCATTATTAGAAGGTTTATAATTATTTTCTAATTAGGAGCCAGGATGATTGGCTATTACTACATACAAAGCTTGTTAAATGTTCTCCAGTGGAGGCAATGGAATTACTTCTCTCCGTGCGTTGAGGTAGTGAAAGTCCTTTCTTAGCCTTAAGTGAAAACTCCTTGGCATTTTGAATGCGTAAAGACTCTATTGACATGGCTTCGAGACGTGTGTGAAGGCTCCACATTGGTCCATCATTAGTTTTGGTGTTCTTCCAGAGATGAGAAATGGTGAAAATGAGATTTGTGATTATGCCTTTTTGAATAGATTAACTCTTAAAAATGGTGGTGGTCGTTGTCATCATCATGATGAAAGCCTTGTTCAAACTATGTTGGGGTCATCTACATGAGTTTTGTTTCGAAATTCTAGTCTATCCTGGGCCTAATTACCCCCAGTCATCCATATTTGGTGCAAAAACCTTTGCTTGCTTTCCACTGCAACCGGGTGCCAGGGAATGCCCTAGCAAAATTTTTATATGCTAGTATCTTAGAATTCACGTTGTAATTGTGATAAAAGTTTTATGCTGGCTGTCAGCCAACCTGCTGCAACCTTCCTCATTTATCCATGTTTGGGACCTGCAATTACGATAAACCGGCTGAGTTAACTTTAAAAAGTGGTAGTGTTTGCAAATTACAATCTACAACCATGCACGTCCATCTCAGTAATTTCTATCCAGTCTTTTTTTGTTGTGGAGGGGAAAACTTCTCCGTTTCTTTTTTAATTTCTGTAAAGGAATGGGAATATATATTTTTCAGTATTAATGCAGTTTTTTTTTTTTTTTTGAATGGTAACTAAATTCTAAGAAAACCACCACCAACAAATAGTCTGGAAAAACTAAGCACGAGGCAAAATGGATCCATCCTGATCAATCAGCAGATTCTAATGATAGATTCCTTCCTCCTATCATATCCGCCACCACTTTTTCAGTATTAATGTACTGAATGCTGGTTTTTATCATCTTTGCATGCTATTTTTTCATTGGCCTAATGGACTGAATATGTTGTATATAACTTTGAGTTTTTAAGCGGCTATCCAGACACTAATGTGCAGCCCCTGCATTCTGACTATTTTGTGCATACCTTTTCTCCTTTGCTCAGTGTTCTCATATAATTCTATCTTGTGTACTGCTAGATGTAAGCCTGATGCTGAAACTTACAATGCTCTAATTAATGTACATGGGCGAGCTCATCAGTGGCGCTGGGCAATGAATATCATGGAAGACATGCTTCGTGCAGCTGTGGGTATTTGCTTTCTCCCTTACCTCATTGGACTTACTGTCTGTGACTTGATATGACTTACGAGCATATCTTCCTTTGAAATTATCTACTTCTATTTTAATTGCAGCAGTGCAGGAATTAGTTGTCTGCATCTTTCGTAATACTAAGCTTTTATTACCTCTATTTTCCACTTTTTGTTCACCTGTAGTCTTTAATTTTCTGTTTTGTTTTTCAGCTTGATCCATAGTGTATATAGTCCTATTACCTCTTCGTCCTATAATACTTCTTTGTTCTCTATAAACCCAAAAAAAATAAAATCAAAATCCTCAATGCTAGTTGGGTAGGATGTGCCACTCGAGGTTAACAAAGTGATTTATGTGAAAAAAATAATTTTTTTTTATTAAAGTGTAGCCCCTACCTATAGTTGAATCCTACAATCACATTCCTACACACATCTTTTTTCTCTTTAAAATCTGAATCCCACAAATTATTAGCTTAAGAGGTTTCCTTGAGATTTGAGATCACTTGATATCCTCTTAAAAGTATAAACATAAAAAAAAAGAAAAAGTGGGAAACTAATAATAGCCATTTGGTTGTTGCTATTTTAAATTAGTGATTTAATCATGTTTTTCTTCAATCCAATAATCAATATTGCTTCTTTTAGAGAAAAGCGCAATCATTTACAGGTGAACAGGGTGGGCCCATGAAGTGAATGATTTCCTTGGAAGAAGGTGGACTCCACTTGTATCATTTAATTTGGCCTTACTTACCACACCAGTGTATATTTAATTTGACCTTACTTTACCACTTCATGTGGTCAACCTTCTATAATTCTGCAATATGTGTGCGCGTGTGTCAAAGATAGGACATATTGATAAACTTGAATTGCTCTTTAAATCATGGACCTAATTTTCAAATGGGATGGGATGAAAAAAGATGCATATCATGTTTTGGTCTCCTGGGGATTTTCTTGGCTGGCATTTATTGTGTTTGTTACAATGTGCTGTAGGAATCTAATGGTCCTATTATTTTTATATTAGCCTGTCAAAGTGTGACCTTAAGACGTGGTTGCAGATTCCTCCAAGTCGGTCTACATACAACAATCTGATCAATGCTTGCGGATCTAGTGGGAACTGGAAAGAGGCACTAAAAGTTTGCAAGAAAATGACGGACAATGGAGTTGGTCCTGATTTGGTGACTCATAATATTGTTTTATCTGCTTTCAAAAGTGGCAGGAAATTTTTGAAAGCTTTGTCATATTTTGAACTAATGAAAGGAACTCATATCCGGCCTGACACAATCACTCTTAATATAGTCATACACTGCCTGGTAAAGTTGGGACGGTATGGGGAAGCTGTTGATGTTTTCAACTCAATGAGGGACAAAAGAGCGGAATGTAAACCTGATGTTGTAACATTCACTAGTATTATTCATGCATATTCTGTTTGCGGACAAATTGAAAACTGCAAAGCAACATTTGATATGATGCTTGCTGAAGGATTAAAACCCAATATTGTTTCATATAATGCACTCATAGGTGCCTATGCATCACATGGAATGCATGAGGAGGCTCTGGAGGTTTTCAATTTGCTTAAACACACTGGTTTCCGACCTGATGTTGTATCATATACTTCTTTGCTCAATGCTTATGGTAGATCAGGGCAGCCTGAAAAGGCTAGGGATGTCTTTGACATGATAAAGCGAAACTCGTGGAAGCCAAATCTGGTCAGTTACAATGCACTGATTGATGCATATGGATCTCAAGGATTATTGGCTGAAGCTGTTGAAGTTTTGCGTGAAATGGAAAGAGATGGGGTTCAGCCAAACATTGTCACCATATGTACTCTTTTGGCTGCCTGCGGTCGCTGTGGTCAAATGGTGAAAATTGATACCATACTTTTGGCAGCTGAGTCTAGAGAAATTAAATTGAACACAGTTGCGTACAACTCAGCTATTGGAAGCTATTTGAGTGTAGGGGAGTATGACAAAGCTCTAAATTTATACAGATCTATGAGAGGGAAAGGTTGTAAACCTGATTCTGTCACTTTCAATATATTGATAAGTGGTACTTGCAAGATGGGAAAATATGGTGAATCCCTTAAATTTCTGAATGAGATGATGGATTTGCAAATTCCTTTATCTAAGGAGGTGTTCTCATCTGCTATCTCTGCATACAGCAAACAGGCAAGTTTTGATGTATAAATTCTCTAAATAGGATCAACTGTTAGATGCATCAATTCAAGTTTGTTGTCAAGCACTCTAGTTCTGCACCTGTGGCAATGTATACGCGGATGGCATTCAATACTCATAATCTTCTGCGTGCTACTGTGCATGGACAATATACCCACAAATACTATAATCAAATGACCCTCATTCATCAACTGGAGAAGTTTGGTACTTAATAGTTAATAATGGATTCAGTAAGAAGCAAATCAAATTCATGATTGAAATTTTAATGGTGAGAAAAGTCTCCAATCGGTGCCTAGGGTCATTAGATTAATTTGATTTTTGGGAATGGCCTTTCCCCTGTTCAGTCACACAAATTAATGGTCTGGGGTCTTGTACATCTATCCTATGTTTGGTTGTAGAGAGCTTGATAACTTGGACACAATCTGCAGCTGAAAATCCTTTCCCCAGATTCAGCAATGCCATAACTGTCTGGCACTTCTTTTATGAGACTTGTCATTTCTGATGCATTACTCATATCCTCAGGGTCAACTACCAGAAGCAGAATCAATGTTCAATATGATGAAGATTGATGGTTGTTGTCCTGATGTGGTAACATATACCACCATGATACATGCATATAGCACTGCAGGTATTACTGTCTATTATCCAATGAAACTATCAAATTAAACTGAGAAAAAGAGATTTGAAACTAAATCTTATGTTGTATTTGTTGTAATTAGAAAACTGGGAGAAAGCATTATCACTATTTGAAGAAATGGAAATGAATGATATTCAACCAGATTCTATTGCATGCTCATCTCTTATGAAAGCTTTCAACAGAGGATGCCAGCCAGCAAGGGTTCTTCTTCTTGCAGAGTTGATGAAAGAAAAAGGGATTGCGTTAAATGAAACTAGTATATTTGAAATTATCTCAGCCTGCAGCATGTATAGTGCTTTCTTTTCTGCATTAATTTTATGATATTTGCAATTAAAGAATTCTTCATACAAATTGCATTGTATTTCATTAATTTTCCATTATTATCTTCTCATTTGTTCATTATTTATTTATTTATTTATTTTTGCTTGAATGTTCATTATGTATTTTATTCTTGACTGAATACAATGATAGGCACTTGCAGACTCTTCCCCTTTTGGCCACATCTGAGAAAGTATAATTGGTTACACAGATCTAAGTAACAAATAATTGCTGACATGATTGTAACATATGAAGTCATCAATGTCAAATGTAATTGTCAATCATACTCATAGTCGAAAGCCATTATTTTATCCTAGAATGATTCTCTTTATTGGATAAGTCTTTCCATCTCTTTCTTTATACAGACTGCCAGAAAACAGGTGAATATTTATTTTTTAGTTCCTTATTTTTAATCTTTCTTTTGGAAAAAATTATGTTTTGATCCTCTTCAAATGTGTAGGTGATCATCAGATAAGCAGGCACCTCTCTGTGAAGCCATGTTCGCCTCTATGAGATTCATGCCCAGGGGTGTACCCAGGAAATCTTCCATGGGGGGCCCACTATGCATGAAAAAAAATCTTGTGGGGGGGGGCATATGTATAAAATGCATGGAATTTTCAATAACTTAAATTTTTGGATGGTCTGTATTTAAAACATATATAAAGTTTCCTAATGCTAGCGCAACCCACCCCGCTTTCCCCTTCGGTGGTGTTGGTGTTGAGGATTGTTTATTTATTTATTTTTATTATATATATTTTTTCGGGGGGTGTTTTGAGGGGGTTGGGGTTTGAGGAGGAATGGGAGTAATCAGTGTGAGGAGGAGGAGGGGGGGGGGGGGGGGGGGGGGGGGAGGGTGGATAGATCAGTTTTGGGCTATTTTGGCCAAAAAGGGTGGTCCTTAAGGTAAGCACCAACCTGTAGCATGTAAATAACAATACTTGATGTCTCGATGTAGTACCAAGGACATGTTTTGGGTAGGAGAATGCTATTTGAACAGTGATCTGGAGTGCTCTTTTTATATGTCAGAGGTAATTGTCATAGTATAGTTCTCATATTCTGAGGGCAAAAAGCTGACAAGCTTATATTGGATTCCATAAGAAGAGAATTCAGCAGGCACAATTTTGAGTTAGCTTTCTGTTCTTATTGTGGGTCACTATGCTGATAATAAAAATTTTCTTTCAAAAAGAAAAATTTTGTGCTATTGGAATCTTAAGACTTCTTGGTCTATTGCTTTTCAACTGCTTAGATTTTGATTGCAGTACTTAAGACTCCTACTCATATCCTTGCAGAAGCACTATGAAGTGTCAGAATTCATGCTTTACATTTTGTTAAGAGAAGAGCTGGACCTATCGTAAGTCTGGAAAATATGGATTGTGTTGTAAATATAGGAAAAGCGAGAGGGTTTTTTGTATCAGAAATGTAATAAAGTATATATAGGTGTAGTCGATAAGGATTTGAAAGAAAAGGTTGTGGGCGATGGGCTGTTAGCAACTAAACTATTGTTAGAGGAAGATATCATTAAATATCATTAGCGCCTATATACACCAAGCAAGATCACATGTAAGTGTTAAGAGACAATTTTGGAAGGAGATGGAGGGTTTAATATGAGAAATTCCAACTACTGAAATAATTTCTTAGGAGGGGACTTTAATGGGCTTTTTGGAAAGGATAGTAGAGGGTATGACTGTGTGCATAGGAGACAATGATTTGGAGAAGGGAATAAGCTAGGACTTAGGAGACACTATCATGGAATTTGCTTTGGCATTTGACCTTCTAATAGCAAACACCTACTTTAAAAAGAGAGAAGAACATTTAATTACCTCTCTTAATGAGAGTTAGCTGGACTTTTTTCTACTCATAAAACATATGACCGACTAGCTTCTATAGACATTTTCTGTCTTTGACCTTTATAAAGGCAATATTGTAACTCACTTCGGTTTTGATTTTAATAATTAGTTGAGAAGAGTTGTGCGCCCTAAGCACTGCGCACAAATCCCCATGTATTTTGCCACAAGCCTCTTCTTCTTCTTCTTCCGGAAAAACCCTAGATCCCCTATTATTTTCTTCTCTATTTCTATTCACTTTACTTCTCTTTCTTTTTGCCCTATCTCGTTAAATCAGATTTGCAAGCAATGTATAATTGTCCTGTATGTCATGTAAAGAATAAATATTCATTGTTTTGTTGTCGTCATCATCTTCATCACACCTATTTTTGGTTAGCTTTGTGATCTTTTCATCCCTATTTAGAACTCAATTCTGTTACTACGTAACCAGAGATGTTACTTGCACTATATTGTTAGTTTTTATAAGTATTTCCCTTCTCCTTGCTCCTTGTGCTTGTAACACTTCACAAAGGGATCTTTTTTTTTTTTTTTTTTTTCAGTCTTCTATGCGCACATTGGGGTTTAGATTATATTCTCAGCATGAATTTAACTTCTGAAATTTTCTATTGAAGGTTACGTGACTGGAGAACAGCTATCGACTTAATTGAAAAGATGGATCCTTCATTTTTTGTATACTCAGTTGGACTTCAAAATCAGCTTCTCCATTTTCTTGGTAAAAGCGGGAAGATTGAGATTATGATGAAGGTACCCACCTTTGAAATCCAAACTACTCAAATTTATTTTCCCACCTTGTTTTATCATTGACTAAAATTTCACTCAAACTAGTCTTATGCCTCACCATAAGATTGATAGCCATCAAACACAATAAGAATAAAGCTCAAACCACATACTTTTCATGTCTTTAATCTGATGGGAAATAACTTTAGTTGGAGTGAAACTTTCCTTGATGATATAATAAGGTGGGACATCATTATCATCAGAAGGATTATCATCAGTTCATCACCTTCATAATCATCACCATCATTACCACCACCATTGTCATCAGGCCATCATCATGACCACCACCACCAGATCATCATCATCATCATCATCATCATTTCACCACAACCACCGGTCCACCACCACCACCACACTATCATCACCACCACCATCTTCGTCTTCATTATCTTGATCACCACCCATCATTGTTATGAGACTGAGTAGGACTTATTTTCATTTGTAAATAAATATATCTCAAGGGCTTGCATAAAATTTGTGAAATCTTAGATTTTTTCTTGGAAAGATATAAAAAACTGTGTATGGTTGTGGTCATCCAACCTTAGTGAACATAGCCATTCAAAATAGCGGCAGTTATGCTACGTATTATCGGCCGTAGCGGTTGAAGGCGCTACGCTATTTTGAAAATAGCGGTGCTACGGTTTAAAACCTTATAGAGCCAAACAGTTTTAACTTTAAACATTGTTTTTTCTAATTTTTTTTTCTCCTCAATAACCTTTCCAAAAGTTGTCTATACCCTTATATGGTTCTAAATCACGAAAATAACACAAGATTTGCTGCTACACGAGATTCAAATTTTTTTTTACCACTTAAAAAACTCACGCCACTATGCTGCCACGTATCGCTGCAACCGGTACGTATTGCCTGGTATGTAGCATTTTGGCCACTAACCGCGACGCCCGCCGCAACTGCTATTTATGATCGTATTAGCAGTATACTTCTCTCTCAATTTTTCCTCTTTCTCACTATTTTTTCCTTACCCTCATCCTAGGGTTTCTTAGACCTTTGATAAAGAAACCCTAGATTTCCATTAACCAAGTCATGCAACTGATATGAGATAGAGTAGGACTTTTTGTAAATAAATAAGTCTCAGGGACTTGCATGTAAGTTGGGAAATCTTAGGGTTTAAAAAAAAACCTCACATGCATAAGGTTGAAAGACAATTATTGGATGTGTAATGTAACATTGATGATAAAGACAAGTCAACTAGTCAAGTAGCACATAGATGGATCATTCCCCAGCTATTTGTGTGAAGTTGCCTGACGCAGCGATCGGGTTGATAGGGGTCGGGCTGCATCAGTACACCATTAGTAATTTTGATACTCCCATGAGTGGATGGGGTATAGGATTGACACTGGGAAAGCATACCAGCCCGTGATTTGTGACACCTAAGTAGCAATTTTGGCACTCCCATGAGTGGATGGGGTATAGGATTGAAACTGGGAGAACATATCTACCACATGATTTGTGACACATGATTAGCAATTTTAACACTCCATTGAGTGGATGGGTTATAGGATTGAAACTGGGAGCATATTGTCATATGCATGGTTCAAAAATGCGGCGTCGGTTGCAGTATCAATCGGGCTGAAAAATCGATACGGTATCGGTATCGGTCTGTCGCGGTTGTTGTGGTGTGAATATGTTTTTTAGTCCAATTTTTTTTTTTGTAAAAATATCCAAAATATTATAAAATGCTGGAAAACAATGTTTTTTTCCCATTAGTAACAACAATAAATCAAGATATCTGTCCCCCTAAGTCATGACATCCAGCATCGCTGTCTAATCTGGAATTGTATAAATTATTATATCTAGATTACCAAATACCAATCAATAGATCTATCATATACACACCATTAATAATCCATAAGCATCTTAAACACACTACCAATAATTATTTTGAAAAAAAAAGGTAGAAGATTTCAACAAAAAAACTCATTTCTAAAATCCACAATATATAGATCTAGCATCAAAAAGTGTAGATCTAAGAGAATAAAACAACCCACAACAAAAAATAACTTGCAATCATCATTTGATTCATTTCGAAGCTCTTTCTAAAAAAATCTAAAAAAACACAAATTTGCAAGTATGGTGGAGTTGTTTGTGATTTTTTCTTACCATTTTCGTAATTAAAATGTGTTTTTGATTGCTTGAGAGGTTGTTGGTGTATGGTGTATGGAGGAGATGGGTTGAAATAGGAAGACGAAGAAAAAAGGGGAAAAAATGGGGTTTAGGGTTGTCGGACGATATTTTCAAATTATTGGCTGATATATCGGTTCACGCCGATAATTTGAAAATATTGGCCGAGAGGCGTTACTGAGACCGGTAACCCCCATATTATTGGACCTGTATCAGCTGATATTTTCAACCATGGTCATGTGATCTGTGGCACTTAAATCAATGACCTAGGTGGAAGTAGATGAGGAAGAGGCCATTACAGCTGGATTATGAGAAGAAGAAACCATACCAACCGTGGATGACTGATTTCCCCCCTCTAGTGCAACAAGTCTCTATCGAAGAACCATAACTTCATCTTTCCAATTTTGCGGCTCATCTTTGTTGATACATTTCTCTTGATCACTTATGTTGCTCAATTCTTCTGATTCAGCTGGACATGCAAATTTATAACCACCACCACTCATTATCATTACCATAATCATCACCACCACTCATAGTCGCATTTTGAAGGATTTTTATATTGGAGAGCTTTTTAGAGGAAGGAGCTACGGAAAAAAAAAATATTGTACTTTTTAAAGAAAGAATCTTTTCTTCTTTCTTTTCTTATGCTGCCAAACACGCAAAATTTTGAACTTTGAGATTATATTTTCTTATTTTTTTGTGCATCCGAACAGGCCCTAAGAGATAAAAAAGATCCATGCAGAGAGAGACCAACACCCACAAAAATCTATATAGTGGGCATAAGAGCATTATACCCAAAATAAAGATTACATAGTAGTAGCTGCCAGAGGAGCATACTTGTCTGCCCCCAATTTTGCTAAAGCGTCCACTAAGCTGTTGGCGAAACCTCATGACAAATGACTGCATGAATATGAGAAGACGACAGTTTTATATCATTGAAGAAAAAACTCAACATCCTAAGGCCTAGACTTATTACGAGATATCCAAAATATCGTGTTAGAAAAATTGCTCTCCGCTATTAAACTTTCCTGTAATTTTTTTTTGAATGGTTATTAAACTTTCCTGTAATGCTCCCAAATAAATCTGAAGAGCCTCCAGAATCACAGCAACTCAACAGTATTAGAATCTCGAACTCTCACATGCTTAGAAAACATAAACAAGACTTTGCCTTGTATTGCATAGCAGCCTCGTATATCTGCAGGACCCAGATTTCCTGTGACTACTAAATCTACTTTGAAATTTAGCATCTAGGGTGGTGAAGGAGACGATGCCACCTTTTTTCTCTACCTTCACAGCTTGGACATCATACAAGTATCCCAATTATACAAAATATCATCATACTTGAGAGTGGGAAACTCCTTTCTAACCAAAATCCATTTTGCTGTCCTTAAAGTCACTATTGAAAGAGCAGCCTCAAGAGATGCCAAAGTCTCCCTAAATATCCTATTGTACCTCTCCATCCAGATGGACCAAAGGATTGCAGAAGGAACCATTCTCCAAAGAAATAACCCACATCTGTGAAATGGCCCCATCCTCCAAGCCTCTATGAACTCTGACAACTCACTTGGGAGACATTAAGCTAGCCCACATCTATTAATAAATCGACGAGAAGCAATCACAATAGATGAACAAGAGGTTAATCATCTCCTGCTCCTTTCTGCATGCACTTAAGTATCAGAAATTTTGTCAGCCGCTGTACCTCTCCTCCTTAACAAATCAGTTGTGGTCACTTTTCTAGCTACTGCCAACCATCAAAATGCCTCCACTCTACGAGGAGCTAAACCCAACCACTCGAGCAGACAAGAAGATCTTGGTTGAGGTTGTCCCTTCAAAGTTAAGCTCGACTTGACTGAGAACTCCCATGAAATGGCCGGCTTCCACATGTGAGTATCATAACTTTCCCCTTAGACAAGAGGAAGGCAGACTTATCAACTCCTCATACTGAACCTCCTCTAACTTATGGAGAACTCGGACTGACATTTCTACTTGATACTGAACCTCCTCTAACTTGTGGAGAACTCTCAATTGACATATCTCAAGACACTGTTTCCCCTAAACTCATAATGCAGAACTCACCAACTCCTCATACTGGACCTCCTCTAACTTACGGAGAACTCTCTTGACTGAAATATCTCAAGACACACTGTTTCCCCTAAACTAATATTGCACCTCCCTCTTCTCCCGTACTTTGAATCCCACCTCTTTATGAACACCTTCAACCGCACCTTGTACTTGTCCTTGACACTAGCAATTTTTTTTTAAATGGCAAAGTAGCAATTCAACCCCACAAACCCAACAAATCATATCCAGGGACAACCTTAGCATCCAACCTGACCTGTCCACCCTATGTTTATTCACAATTGTCTTTCTCCATAGCACCTCTTTCTCTTCTCTAAATCTCCGCCGTCATGTAGCTAACAAAGCCCAGTTCTTATAGCAAATATTCTCTAACCCCAAGCTCCCTGTATTTACGGATAAATATCTGCAAACATTACTTATGCATAATTTCAGAGGCTGTGTTTCTTAATCCTCTACATCTAAATGCGTCAAAGTCATGATACAAATGGTGTCCTAGAAACACCTTAGCTATTTCCCAGTAATGCATATGCAGCACTTCCTAGAGTGTCTCAGTTCAAACCATTTACTGCACGTCCACTTTTGGGTGCAACTGTTAAGGCTTTCCTTTCTTTGTTATGCAATTGCACATATTTGTGTACTTCTTCTAACAAAGCACTGTTTTCCTTTCGAGTTCTGCAGCTTTTTTTCAAGATAGTGTCTTCAGGTACAGAGATCAATCTTACAACTTACTCGATTTTGTTGAAGAATCTTTTGGCTGCTGGGAAATTGAGGAGATGTATTGAGGTATTTTTGTTTAAGATTGTGAACCAATGCGTTAGATAGCATGTGGTTTTATTGATTCTAGCTGATTCTTCAATGTATTTGATCCTTGCTATCTGGATGTGTCAGTGTTCCCTAATATTAAAAAATAAAACATGAATGGATGCCGTATGGCCCATATCCATTTTAACTATTTGAACTCTGTTTAAGTTGCATTGGGCTCCTTGCCCATTCTGGTAGTGGAGGAAATTTTATTCTAATTTTTTGGGATTTTAAGAAGATAAAAATAGGAAAAAAAAAACTCTGAAATGAAAAGGTCAATGAAATATTGATTTTTTTTAGACAATGCGTTTCTCCAAAGTTCTATCATTCTTTGCTGTGACTGAACCATAGGCAAGATGTATGAAGTTCTAGCATAAATTTGCATTGAGAAAGGATTAAGGAATCAGTACACATTTCTCAAAATACAATGATGGAGGATATGAATTTTTAGGTAGTGACTTGCTGATGGTTGTTGTCCGTTCCCAGAAACTTTGGGTTGAGATAAGAGGGTTTTTTTTTTTCCTGGTCTGCTAATTTAAGTATCACAATATGAACTGGGAATGCTAAAAATAAGAAATAGAAAAAATGATTTACAATAATATGAAGTTGTATAGGTTAATAAACTCAAAACATTGTAGAGTCACCTACTAGAGGCAAGAGAGTACTCATAGAAACTATTAAGAGGTTTTGCAAAGACACCGGTACCTGTGAGGAGCATTCCCCTATAATGCTTAAAGGTTGAATTTCATATCATGAAATTAGGTCCTGTCCTCTGTCACTTAATGTAAAAGTTTTAGTGAAAAGGTCAAAGATATTGAAACTTGAAACATGTTTTCAAAACAAAGACATTGAAACTTGAAATGTTGGTTTAAACTATTGGTATCAGAAAGTCCGAATCAACATGTTTGGAAAATGATATGTATCAAGCAATATGTATTTGTAGTCTACGATACGTATGTATTGATTATCGAAGCAAATATTTTTTTTGGTAAAAAATTTATCTAAAAATGCTCAATAGATTCTAAGCATTAGAAAATGTTAGATTTTGATGTTTAATTATTATTGGTGTTTATTAGCATTCTCAGTCTGATTCTATGGGAACAGTTATTGATCTAATAAGATTCAGTCATATCATTCAATCCAATTGGTTGAAGCATATATAGATAGAAGTCAAATGCATGTGAATTGTATGTCAATAGTCTCATAGCTTGGTTGATTAGAGTGTCGGTTTCACAAGCTGAAAGTTGCGTGTTTGAGTTGTGCTTGGTTAATCTATTGGCTTCACTTAATTTACTCAGTGTTGAATATGAAAGAATAAATTACAAACTTTGATGTCTAGATATGTATATGAACATGAACACTGCCATACAGGGAAAAGGATCAAAGATCACTGCACTTTCTAAAGCCTAGGATATGGATTCAAATATCCTTTCCTTAACATCACATTTAATATTTCATATTAAGATTGCTATATAAGGTATTGAACACTTTTAAAGTAACAAAACTTGTCACTATTAAACATTTCTTTCTAACATTTCTATGTTGATAGTTATTAAAACCAATGGAACTTTATAACATAATGGACTAAGTATATTGGATCCCTGGAAATTGCAATTTGCAAATATTTGTGTAGCATCCAACCCCTATACCAGTATTTTATCTCGTCAATATGGATGTGCCTAAAAATTTTACTAGATAATATGATGGCTAGGTGAAAAGTGGACTAATTGAGTTGTTATATCACGTAGATAAATGGAGTTATTATAAACCAAACTCACATAGAAAATAAATAAATAGATAAGCAAATAAATAAATAAATGAAAAGCTAAAGTTTCAGTGGATACGAACCCTGTCAGCCAATACAATGATACATGCAATTTACCGAATTGGCCTTGGCTAATACCCGATGAGGGTCAGCTGATTATATGTATTGTCTGGCATTTTGAACCCTTACTGATTGTATCCCAGATGATGAGGTATGGCAATTTAGTGGGCTTGAGGAAAGCATTTCTCAGAATTTTCTCTGTAGGTCATCTTTTTTTTGCTTTCCTAGATATTTTAGTTAGCTAAAGTTTCTTGTTTATTACCACAATGAGCGTCATTATGTCACATAACAGTTTCACAACTCCTGAAGCCTTTTCTGTTAGAAATCTGCTTAATTGATCAGTTGATTTACAAGCCAGAGAGACCATAAGTCTCTTATGTACAACAAGGTACTGTGGTCCTGAGGTTTTAACTGATAGTTGTCTTTCCAGCCGTTTAAAAGTCGAATTGAGTGCTGTTTTCATATACCCTACATTAAATGCTTTCACCCTTGAAGATTCATGCAAGAGTTGTCTACAGGTGTTGAATTGGATGGAAGATGCAGGAATTCAACCATCACTTGAAATGTATAGTAATGTTCTTTCGTATGCTTGTAAAGACAATAGTACAAAGTATACTGCTTTCATCCGAGAAAAGATAGGTACGTGATATTGTTTTCCCTAATACGGCAGTAACACTGATATATGGTCCAGAGTCCAGCAAAACACTTTCTTGGCCATAGATGTTATTACTGGTTGGCCATAACCTAAAGAGAAATCCTCATGCGTTTGACCATGCTCATCATTTCATTCGATCCACCTGGGTTGTACCTTTTTTAAATCAATGTGTCCAAATATCACATTCCTTTCATGGATAGGCACTGATCTAAATTTAACTACTATCAGAGTGTTGCACACTGTTTGATCAATCTATATAACAAGTGAATTGATCAATATGATGGTGAGCCTATGTAGCATAGTGGAGGTGCTCATGGTCACGACCACAGGGTTGCAGGTTCGTCACATTTCCTATAAAAAAAGGATCAATCCAACAGTTCATATCCCCTTTGATTGGAGTACAGCTTGGACCAGTGCCTATATATAAAGGGGCCTGTGATGTGAATAGATTAGATCAAGCAAAGGTGGGAAATGATTTATATTAAGTCCTGAGCATTGCAACGCTTGTGTGGTCAGCTGCACAGGATAATTTTTCAACACTAGTTATGCCAATGTAGGTTCCTATCATTTTCTCAACACTTGTATGGAACTTACCCATTTGTACTTCAGAAGCCGTTCATGGTTCTCACTGTTTGGTGCTTGTTGATCCGATGGACCCTTATCTGGATGCAATGTTGCGGTCATTTATATTTTAAATTGTGATTTTTTCTTGAAATATCTTATCATGATACTATCACGGTAAATTGAATTTATCATAAATTTTGTTTTTCTCTTGGCATGTTGCAGCTTATGATGATATGGTGATATAATCATCATCATCAAAGCCTCATCCTAACTATGTTGGGGTCAGCGATATGGTGATATAAGAGGCACAAAAAATGATTCAAAGACCTGCCATGAATGAGGTTTGAACGTAGGACGTGGAGGGAATATAACACTACCATTACCACTCAACCAGGAAATAATGTATGTTATAAATTGAACAATATAATGAAGGAATGAAAATAACCTCATTAAGTGGAGGATTGACATCATTGTCATCCTCATGCTAAAGTGTTAAAATCTAATTTCATTACTTCAGAGACTTAATTAAAAACTATTTTAGTGTATTATATCGTCACTTTAACCTTTTGATTTTTTTTTAATATTTTATAATTTAAATGTGAATCCTAAGTTGCCAAGTTGACTTCACTCCTTGGCTTGCCGAGGAGTCAGCAAACTTTGGTGAATACACCCTACTCACTCTTACACATCTGCATTAGTGTATATATGACTACATTTTTTTAGTGGACTTTCATCTTCCGGTCCTTTATTTTCTTCTTTCTTCGCCCTCAATATTCAAATAATTTTTTATGATACTTGGATACTTGTTAATGCCTGGTGTATCTGTGTTGGACCAATATGACATTTGTGTTGTCCAATGGCTATAATCATTTTGCACGCTCCTGATTCAATGTTTATAATCATTGAACTAAGCTGAAATTTAGGCCATGTGTAATTGACATGCATTCTTTCTCCCAATTTCCACCATACATATAGGCAGCTGAAGGAGGATGCCAGGATCTACAAGCCTGTTGGACTTGATCATTTCTGTTAATTCTTTTTGCCATTTTAGATGTCAGGATAGGAATGGCTGTTAAACTGCGTTTTATACACAACTTTTCATACAACACTAAAATTTCATTGTGGTTTTCAAACCGCTGGTTCCAACTCCAAGTCTCCCACTGGGAGCTTCTCTAGTACTTTTGAAAGATGAATCTGATTTCATCTCATTTGTAGGTCAAATTATTTGTAAGAGATCTTACCCTCAGTTGTTAGGAGTTAGGACTTGGGACCATAGGTAGACATTCATTCACAAGGAATGATTAGTAAAGATGTGATGAGTTGTGCATGAAAAATTTTGGGTTTTGAATAAAACTAGATGTGGTTTGACCACTGTTCTTGTTAGTTGAAGGGGCCTCATTGAGCCCCCTTTTGTATTAACGTCCTCAGTCAACAACACCAGACATGTGGTTACCTGTATCCTGCATGAGCCTTCAAGTTCAATGTGTATCCCTAAATTCTCAATGGTATTGTATATTTGCAGATATGCTGAAAAGAAAGATTTCATTAAGACACCAAGCGGCTGTAAGTGTGTATCCTAATAGTTGACAAAGCAGAGAGTGCAAAGGCAAAAGTGGTTCTGTCGTACTCCAGGTCATCATGGAATGATTTTCAGGCCGTGTAATTTTGGAAGAGATGTTGGACGGAGGAGCTTAGTACAAAGTCATCAAGGAATGATTTTCATGCCCTGTGTAGCTTCGGCAGAGTTGTTGGACGGAGGAGCCTAGAAAACCAGGCAGGCACGCCGGTATGTCCATGCTCGTGCAGATACGACTGATGTTGATAGATTATTATTTCTTTATAATTTTTTTTTGTTCTCATGTGCTTCATATTAGCAAAAAATGCATTCTATTAGTAGATCACAGGCTATATTTGTAGTGTACAAATTTTGTAAAATAATGTCTGTTTCCCATTAAAATCAATGTAGAAGTCTTCTTTTCGTTTACTTTTTTGAGTTTGAATGTGGAGTTATCCTCTTAAATTTCTCATGTAATATTTATGATTATACTTGGAATTTATGTAGCCGACCCAACATAGTTGGGACAAGGCTTTGGACAACCTGGAAAATTATAATATCTACAATGACTTGGGCCACTGTAAAATTAGCTACAATGTATCATCTACTCAAGGAATTAGTCCATCCTATGGGAAGCTGTTGGGGAGATCCAACGGGATGGCCCCTTTCCATGCATTGTTCTGTTGAGTTGCTATGTATCCTTTGCATATGAGATCCTACATCATTTTAAATTCTGATTCAGTGCTTTGATCTTCCCATCTCTCTGTTTCGACCTCTCATCAATCATTCTTGGAATACTTATATCGGCTTTCAGTTCACTGTTTTGGAATCATTTTGATGTATTGCATAGTTCTAGATCTTGTATGCCATACAATATTAAATTTTGGACCAGTCCACTTTGCTGTAGTGTGAGGCTTAAACTTTCAAGTACAAGCAATTGTAGGGTGGGATTGTAAGCTCTTTAAATGGATTAAGGGTCAATTGGATCATAAGTTTGTTAGATTATAATTTACAAACTTAGAAATATAATAAACTCATTTTTTCATATTATTTACTGTATCGTTGATTCATTTTTAAAAGACTTCTTTTTTTTTTTTTTTTCATTTAAATGAAATTATGACTCAAGGTAGTTTGTTCCTTGAGAGAGGTCATGGGTTCAAAGCAGTTGAGGCTGCATACTGCTTAAATGTGGTCCAGCTTGTAGGGCCAAGATGCCTACTTTTCAGTGGGGGTAGGGAACATGGGAAGGTCTCCTCGTGGATAACGTACAATAAAAAAAAATCAGCCTTGTCATATCATCCTAGTCCATGATCTAATAGCCTTAACCAGATATTTCTTTGTAATTCAATCCAACGGTTGGAAAAGGTTTGATGGGAGTCAAAATGGGCAGGGTGCCCGATCACGGGGGATGAGAGTGTGGAAGGGCCTGAACTAATCAAAGGTAGGCCCATGTAGGCCCGATAGAGCTGGATTGCATATGTTGCTCGGAGGTGAACATTCCTCAATTTAGTTTTTTATTTTTTTGTTGGTAAAATTATCACAATTTAGTTAGTTGATGCACTGGTTCAATTCAAACCATTATAATGCAGAACTGTTCCATAGCAGTTTACTTATTGAGGAGACCCATCCCAACCTGACTTAATCAGGGCTGTGCAGATGCTGGTTAAGGTCATGGATTGGTATGGCGTCACATAAGAAGATGGGAAATAGGATTAAAAAGAAGATGGCTGCTCTTTTGATTCCTTTTACCCTTTTTGTTGCTCATTTTTTAAATATTTCACTTTTGATCTTTACTTCTAACCGCTTATGGTATGAATTCTATTTATTCCATTATGATGTATTATAATGCAAACAAATAAGTCCTGAGTGATATCAAGTGTCTTAGGTGATGTTTATTTTCATATAGTAAACTAAAATGTGTAATAAAGTAATCTCAGTCCTTAGAGATTTTACCCCCACCCATATGTGTAATAAAGAAGCCCACTTGGACCAACCATGTCAAACGAACATGGCTCATCTGACCACTATATTTTTTCATCATGCATCATGATCAACATGGGTTCCACTGTGGCCCACCTCTAAAAGTCCAAAACGGCCCAGATCACTCTTGATCAAAATAGGTGGGCCCCACTCAACCTCTTGGCGCGCTTATGTATCTCATGCTTCCCTCCCTGAATTTTCCACTTCCGAGCATCCAAACAGAGCAGCTGAAGAACTAGAGATTTTCCCCCTTTTTCCCTCCAATTCCATCCCCAAACACTCCCGATGGAAAGCCTCAGAGCCACCTACAGAGACGAAGAAGACGATTCCAGCGAACCCAACGACTCTCGATCCAAACCGCACCAAAACCTCAACCCAATTCCTACCCCCAACGGCGAAAACGGCCCCAGACAGGAAGAATTCGATGAAGCTGAAGAAAACGGCAACAACGAAGACGAAGAAGACGAAGCAGACGACACAGGCGAAGAAGAAGACGAACCCAAATCTCAGAAACCCCCAAATCTCCCCAACCAACCCTCATCGGACGAGACCGACGACGACGAAGACGACGACGTCTCCGCCCCTCCCAGAAAGAAGCAGAAAGCCCTCTCCTCCTTCAACTCCCCCTCCCCCTCCCCCGCCACCGCAGCATCCGCCGCCGCAGAACCCCCATCCGGCGCCCCGGCGGCGCCGGCATTGAAGAAGCCGAAGAAGAAGACCAAAGCCGTCAATGTGTGGACAAAATCGACGTCGCGAAAGGGTAAGAAGAAGGCGAAAACAGCATCCGCCCCCAAACAGGACCCCTCGGCTTTGATAACGCCGGCACCCCGGTTCCCCGATAAGTCGGATGACACGCCGGACATGAAGATCTGCCTGTCCAAGGTGCACAAGGCGGAGAAGGTGGAGCTCGGCGAGGACCGTCTCTCCGCGGGGAGCACCAAGGGGTACCGTATGGTGCGGGCAACGAGAGGGATTCTTGAGGGGGCCTGGTATTTTGAGATAAAGGTGGTGAATTTGGGGGAGACGGGGCACACGCGGCTCGGGTGGTCGACGGAGAAGGGGGATTTGCAGGCGCCGGTGGGGTCGGACGCGAATAGCTTTGGGTATAGGGATGTGGATGGGAGTAAGGTGCACCGGGCGATGAGGGAGAAGTATGGGGAGGTGGGGTACTTTGAGGGGGATGTGGTGGGCTGCTACATTAATCTTCCAGATGGGGCCGCGTATACGCCCAAGAGGCAGCATTTTGGTCTGCATAAGGAGCAGAAGTATTCTTATCCTGGGGATAAGAAGGAGGATCCGCCCAAAGTAGTACCAGGTGAGTAAGAAGTTTGTTGGAATTCATTGGTACTGTTGTTCTTGCTGCTGCTGCTGAATTAATGCTTTTGGGTGTTTTTCCCCCCTTCTAATCTTGTTTTGATCATTAATGCAATAGAGACTAAATTTACTTGATAAAAAAAAAAAGAACATTGATGCATAGACACTAAACACGGACTAAACAATGATAATTGGGTGTTTTCTTTTTTCTTGCCTTGATTGACTGTGATGAGAGTAATTGTAATGGTTTGTGTGTTTTTATGTTTTACAAAAGTGTTCAGCATTGGAGCCTGATACCATCTTTGAGGGTCTGGCTGTGTTAGAATTGCGAATCTCCAATGGCTTCCTTTATGAAGGGTGTTAGTGCTGTAGTTGTTGCTGTTGTTTCATCGAGATAATGTTATCTCATTTTTTTTCTAGGATTGAATTTGTTAAGGTTTTTTTTTTTTTTTTGCTAGCTTCCATGTTGATTCAAGGAGTTAATGAAGAATTTAGTTGTTTCTTTGGCGTTAAAATATGTTGATGATGATGATGATTTTTTTTGTTGGATTTTTTTCGTATGGATTTGTATGTCTTCATCTGTTTTCTCTTTTGTAGTCAAGGCATTTAACCTAGGTGCCCAGCAGCCAGTTCTACTTTTCTTGAGTTGAGTGTCGACTATTCTGTTTTAATAGGTCTAGTACTATCTGGAAGAATTGCAATTATAGTTCTTGGTTTCCATTTGTATTTATTGCAATTAGTTTTCTCTCCTTTGAGAAAGAGGAACTCCATGTTAAATAACAATCATTGGATGCTTATGATTTTACAATTGGTGTAACTTATATATTCTGCTCTATTACCGTTTATGGATCTGAAATCAAATTTCAACCATTCTCTCTCTCTCTCTCTCTCTCTCTCTCTCTCTCTCAACCCCTCTCCCAAAACCAAAACCCCAAAAAAAAATTAAAAACAGAGAAAAGAAGAAGAAAACCCCAGCACACAAAAGAAAAATCATCATTGTCGTTGTCATCATCATCAAAGCGTTATCCCATTTGTGCCAACTTCATGTTCTACTTTTTGCTTGACCCTATCTGAAGTCACGATCAATTTAAACACCACATCCCACCATATGTCTTTTCTCACTTCATTAAATGTCTTCATTGGTCTCCCGCTTCTCTTAGTTCCTTAAACTTGTAATCCATCCTTCATTCAGTCTTTATGGGTCTCCCCCCTTCTCCTAGTTTCTTTAACTTGTAAATCTTAAGTACATTTTATGGTGCTGTTTGTTTTTTTTTTTTTAAATCTTCTCTTGTAAGTGTCCTGTGCCTATACCATCTTAGTCAACATTCCTTGATTTTCTCCTCTTTTGGAACTACTCGTAGTTTTCTCATGTCTTTATTCCTAATTCTATCCTTTCATGGTACTCCACACATCATCACTAGAGAGTAGAGACTTATCCTATGTATATGGTTTTGGCTTGCGAGTTATGCATTTCATCTAATCACTTTACAATCTCCTGTCAGATCATATCTGGGCATTATAATATTTATCCATTTTCTCCCTTAAAGTTTCTTGTCCCTATAAATTTCGGTTCAACTTTATTGTATTTGACTTAAGAGTCATTGAATTGAATATGATTGGGTTGAGTAGAGCTGATCTACCTATAAAATTCCTGAAAATAGTTCAGCAATTAAAGAAAAAGGTGTTAAAAATGCTATGATGCCCGGATATGGCACGGGCACACCATAGACATGCTAGGGACACGGATTTTACATGTAAAGAGTCAAGTATCAGATGCGATACGTTGCCCATTTTGAAGTATCCATGCATCATTTGTTCAATGAATGTTGCCTAATCTATTTGCCTCACATTTCACTAGACTCATCTGAAAGTCAATATTGTCTTGTTCTTGGTAATATTTAATTACTAACTACTACTATTATGACAAGTAATGAATGATAAAAATAGCTTCTATTTAAATGCATTATGTAGCTGTAATACAATGAGTTCTGCAATCCTGTATAACGTCAGAAAACTACTAACGACACTGTCTTCGTTGGTCTCCCGCTTCTCTTAGTTCCTTATACTTGTAATCCATCCTTCATTCAGTCTTTATGGGTCTCCCCCCTTCTCCTAGTTTCTTTAACTTGTAAATCTTAAGTACATTGTATAGTGCTTTTTAAAAAAAAAAAAAACTTCTCTTGTAAGTGCCCTGTGCCTATCTTAGTCAACATTCCTTGATTTTCTCCTCTTTCGGAACTCCTCGTAGTTTTCTCATGTGTTTATTCCTAATTCTATCCTTTCATGTTACTCCACACATCATCACTAGAGAGTAGAGACTAATCCTATCTATATGGTTTTGGCTTGTGAGTTATGCATTTCATCTAATCACTTTACAATCTCCTGTCAGATCATATCAGGGCATTAATATATTTATCCATTTTCTCCCTTAGGTACCGTTTGGGAAGGGGGTAAAATGGGGGGAAAGTGGAGGGAAAATGACAATGGAGGGTGTTTGGGGAGAAGGGTGGGGGGTTGGGGGGGGGGTGATTTTGGGGGGAAAATTCATGTGGGGCCCACCTTAAAACTTTCCCCTAAAAAATGGGGGGAAAGTATGAGGGAAAGAGGGGAAAATGTGTCATTTTACTAAACCGCCCTTTTCACTTTTTCACAAAATAAGGATAAATTGGTAATTTTCTCTCTACCTCACAAACAAACAAAACCCTACTTTTTCACTTTTCTTTCCCCTACTTTTTGACTATTCAAACAAGAGGAGGTAAAATTAATTTTCCCTCCTCTCCCCTCCCCCGTTCCCAAACATAGCATTAAAGTTTGTTGTCCCTGTAAATTTCATTTCAACTTTATTGTATTTGACTTAAGAGTCATTGAATTGAATATGATCGGGTTGAGTAGAGCTGATCTACCTGTAAAATTTCTGAAAATAGTCCAGCAATTAAAGAAAAAGGTGTTAAATGCTATGATGCCCGGATATGGCACGTGCACACCAAAGACATGGCAGGGACACGGATTTTACATGTAGAAAGTCAAGTATCAAATACGATACGACACAATACGTTGCCCATTTTGAAGTATCCGTGCATCATTTGTTAAATGAATGTTGCCTAATCTATTTGCCTCACATTTCACTAGACTCATCTGAAAGTCAATATTGTCTTGTTCTTGGTAATATTTAATTACTAACTACTACTATTATTACAAGTAATGAATGATAAAAATAGCTTCTATTTAAATGCATTATGTAGCTGTAATACAATGACTTCTGCAATCCTGTATAACATCAGAAAACTACTAACTACACAGTGAAATGCTTTGAGAAAGTCAGTAAGCCTCACATTTGCCATGGGGAACTTCGTATAGTTGCTCCCATCTTAACTGGTAAGGCCAGATGACCTTTCATGCTATTAGTATCAACATAGAATGCTCATGTGCTTCACCATTGTGTCTCAAATTGAAGTTCTTGATAAACCACTCTAAATTCATCTCTTAGTATGCATGTTTAGTCATTCCAATATTAACCTGCCAGTCAATCATATTGCCCACCAAGTTTACCTCCAACACAACCGCTATGAAGTTATCCACCTTTCTTTAAAAATGTTGGCTCGTATCTTGTTGACCTTTTGGCTGCAGCATTCTCAGATTATTGTCCTCTCTTCCATATACAAAACAACTCAATCCTCTCTCTTCCCATATTCAAAACAACTCACATCCTTCCTCTTTCTAATTTACTTACTTGGTGTGGGGTTCTTGTTGTGGTTTTTAAGTCTAATTATACTAGGGGTCAAGAATATTGTTTTTTCATATGCTTTTGGTCACTTTTATCCTCATCTAATTTCCATTAGAGAGGTTCTCTAGGTTTGAATTAAGGCTTTGAAGGTGTGGAAGGATATTATGAAGTCAGGAGTAGAGGGCATTAAGGTAGGAATTATTTTGGCTGAAAATTCAACATTGTTATGAGGGGAGGGAAGCTGTATTTAATTTTGGAAGAATGCATGGATAGGAGTTGCTATTGGCTTCAAGATTCAAAGATTATACACGATCTTCTGTGGTAAAAGAGCATTATCTAAGGAGTGCACCCTGGAACAAAGGGGTTGGAAGGGTTGGAAATTTAACTTTAGAAAGAGTTGAGGTGCATTTAATGGGGCAGCTTTTCTATTGAAAAAGGAACATAAAAGCTCACTTAGTCTTCTTGCCTTTATATCCAGTCCATTTTTCCCTCATTGAATGGTTTGTAATTCCTCGGTCCCCCCATTAGTAAATTCATTTGTTCAGATATCTGTGTCTAACAAATCACTGAACTTGGATAATCTTGAACAAAAAAACTTCACTTTTCCCGATATTCATTGACTCTGTTCGTCTTAGTGAAATCTGTTGATTATCGCTTTGTTCATCGTGTCTATACTAATTTGGAGCTTCCTCTTATCCTTGTTTGACTGCTCACATCCATTTTCTTGGCTTCTTCATTTAGGGATGTAATTAGAGGTTGGTCTGGTAGGGATTTTTTTCCTTCCCCCAAAAGAGGCCTAGTACTGTGCAAAATGTTACCAACACTAGTTATTTGGTGGATATTGTAGGATAAGGAAGAGTATAGCACTCCCAGGGAGGATTTTTAATTTCAAAAAAGAGCAATCTTAAATAAAAACTCGAAACTAAATTTTCCATGCAATTACATCTCTATTTAAAGTATGGGTGGTTCTCACTGAATAATCTTCCTATATAATATATATAGTTTTATTCTGGGCACATAGTACGATGCAAACTCTTTCGTGGGGCCTGCCCAAGGCCGTGTGGGTGTGGGATGGAAATATCTGAATGGGTGCTTAGGGGTTTGCAAAATGTCAACTCCACAACATCATCCTAACCCTTTGATCTATGGTCCTTGAGTTTAATAGTTTTGTAAGGCATCATTTTTTAAAAAAATTTCAATCTGACAGTAATGGTTGGACGAGTGAGTGTCAAATTTGGGCTTGTAGTGGCTGTGAGGGGTAACTTGGTCAGAAGTGGTCTAGGTGGCGTAGAAAATAAGCTGGACTGCACACAATAATCAATCAGATGGTTCTCACTTGAATATTGTGTATTAATATGACTTGAACTTAACAACCTCAAAGTTGCAATAATGAGCACATTCCAACTTTGCCATGAGCTCTCGTCGATAATTTTTTCTATGCATTATTCGCCTCTCTTCCTACATGTTGAGCTGTGAATTGCAATCTAGGTCCCTACGAGCATACCATTATAGTTTGCATAGAATATATAGGATTTCATAGTCAAATGAGCTGCACCGAAGGATTATTAAAGAGGCAAGGGGTGAACCAACACACTCATGGTTGAGTGGTATTGGCACCTTGGCATCACACGCATGCCCAAGGATTGATCCTTGGGGTTGATAGGATCACTCATGGCCAGTATGCCAACGTAGTCAAGGCAAAAAAAAAAAAAAGGAGGTGAGGGGTGAAGGAGATGAGGTGAGGCTGAGGGATATGAGGTAGCGATGGATTTTAATTACTAGGGTGATGACTGGGTATTCATTTCCCGTCGTCCCTTAATTCAAAAGGGGAGGTTATTTGTTTTATGTTTTTGGATATTCACCTTTTATCCTTCATTTTTAATCCCTTACAGAAATAAAGAGTCTTAGAATTCCTAGGAACTCAATTACATTAAACAAAAAGGCACTAAGTTTTTTCTTTTTTCTTTTTTAAATTTATTGAGGCCACTTTTGGTCTCAAAGAATTTTCCAACCACCAACTTTAGCTGCATTCCATGATTTTGTCTTTTTATTGAAGCACTAGTATTTTCACTAAATGAAAATGAATTCTTTTTCATCTAGGGTATACACTGTCAGCACAAAATAAGATTCATTGAGTACACACAAGACATCCAAAGTTGGTCTGAGCATGAACAACTTGGCTCCAACTGGCACAGCAATCAAGCTTCATGAGCTGAACATATTTTCAGATCCCTGGATCCCTCAAACCCCTTATGAGTGCAGGTTGAGGATTTGTGTCATATGGATAAGCCATGCACAATAGGTATGGTGAAATAAATAAGCCTGCCATTGGTAGCCATACCTGGAAAGCCTAGTTGAAATCTGTAAGATGTTACCATATTCTCTCCTGCTCGTATACCCAGCCTTGAGACAATACTAGAGGAACATCTCATCGTCTCTTCTCAGTTTTTTGCTTAAAAATTGACATTGTGGACTGTGCTATTAGTATATCATGAATAAGTTCCTCAATTGCTTGTTCTTGTCAAAAAGGAATTGTAAAGTTTTTCTGAACATCATCTGCCATTATATCTGTCATAACTTCTATAAAATAGCAGTTAGACCAATAGATAATTAGAGCTCAGATATAAGCCATCATGTGCTACATCTAACTGTTTATAATGTGTACTGTTCCAGTGGTGCCTAGCACCCATCTTCCATTTATTAATACTCCTATTTGTAACAATGCAGGAAGTGAGATATCTTTTTTCAAGAATGGAGTGTGTCAAGGTGTCGCTTTCAGAGACATCTGTGGTGGGCGCTACTATCCTGCTGCTTCCATGTACACACTCCCTGACCAGCCCAACTGCGTTGTGAAGTTTAATTTTGGACCAGATTTTGAGGTCTTTCCTGAAGACTTTGATGGCCGTCCAATTCCCAAACCCATGATTGAAGTTCCTTATCATGGATATGACGGTATAGTTGAAAGATACATGCGAACTGGTCTAACTGCAGAAAAGGAACATTAGTGGAGGGAGCCCTTTAGAACTCTGTAATGTCATCATTTCTTCTTTTTTCTTTCTCGTTTAATGACAATGGGACTAACATTACGAGAAAATGAGAATGTATGTTATAGACATTGAGATAATGGAGAACAAGAGTTTTGTTAAATTATGATTCTTTGGATGAAAGAGTGTGACTTGAGGTTGCATTTGATGTGTTGCTCTTTACCTTGCAATTTTTTTTTTTTTTGAATGGTCTTTACCTTGCATCTCCGATTCAACATTTAGTAGGGATTTAACCACAATTCAGGCCATGAATGCAACCATTGGTGCAACACACATCTGAAAGAGGTGAGAGCACTGGTGAATCATTCATCCGCGGACCTCACCATATGGGTCTGAATATGATCCTAACTGCTGAAATTTCCTTCTTGATTTTGATAGTCTAGCTATTTCTTGATTCTGGGACTCTGTTTAGAAGTTACTCCAAACTATAGATATTTTTTTGAAATTTTCTCAATTATAGATTATGAATGATAAATTGATAAGTGAAATTTCTGACTGGAAACTTATGTCCGGGAATTTTGGAATGCTGGTCAGATATTGCTTGAATTCTCCGTTTTTCTTTTTTATATAAAGCCGAGTTTAAAGAATGCCTTCTAGAATGCTGTGTGTTCTGAAATCTCAAATGCTTGTTAGAGACTGGCATTTGAAGAATTCTAGTGGCTGAGTCTCTGAACAGAATTTGAGGGTTCTTGAAATTCTCCACCCAAGAATTCCCCTCAAATAGTCGTAAACATGAGTCATCAATGTGCATTAAGTATTTTTTTTTAATGATTACTGCTTAGATTTATTTTAATGGTTGTTTATAGATCACCACCCTTACCTGCATGCTTTATTATTCTGTTGTGGATACCAAAACTTCTCCCCCTCCTGGCTTTGAAAATATTTTATCCAACCCAGGTGGGGCCCATTTTAGATGACTGAAATGCCAGTGCTTCTACAACCCGAGCCCATTGTGTGGTGTTGAGGGGTGTACTGGACCTACCTGAGCCCAGGTGGAAGGATATGCATATTGAAGATAATGTGCCTGTTTTGGCCTCATTTGCAGACTGGGAACAGTCAGGACAGGATGTAAGGTTACATGAATGGTGGAGGAGAACCAGAGATCTGCTCTCATGTTGAACCTCATTCTTTGAAAGAGAAGGGCACACCTCCAACCTTTCTTGTCCTGGATTGGCTGGGTCGTGTTGGAACAGAAGTTTCAGATTGATTCAGGCACCCGCCTCCTTCACAACATTCAAGCTACGGAGGGCAATGCAGAGGATGGGGGAGGCTGCAATCTGAATGCTGTCGATAGGAATCCCATGATCCAACAGACTGCAGTCAGGTAAGCTCCTTACATAATATGAATCTTTTGCATAAAATTAATAATGTGTTTACCTATGTTCAGCTGAATAAGAATTCAATGAAGAAATTGGCTCGGATAGTAAATGGAATTGTTTGGTACGAAAGAGGGGGTTCCTTTGGAGGTGAAAAATGGACCTTTGGGATTTATGGGCAATTTCAACGAGGTTATTGATAAAAAAGATTGACTTGAGTTCAGTGAGACCCTCATTCACTTGGACTAATAGGAGGAAAGGGTTGGCTCATGTTAAGGATAGGTTAAATAATGTTGTAGGTAATATATAATGGAGATTAAGATTTTTGAATGTGAATTGGCTTTTATTTATAGCTGATCCTGGAGAACCCAACTTACCTTGGGTCCATTGGATTTTATAGCATGTGATTTTGGGGATGAGAGTGTGAATATAATTAAAGACAGGTGAAAGTTTTATTCTGGAATTAATGGGGATAAAATTAATAATATGCTTCATTTAATTTGGAAATATTTAATTAAGTGGAATACAAATTAAAATGTGGGAAATTAAAAAAGATTCTATTAAAAGAATTAGAGTAGAAATTGACGAAATTAAGGATGGCATATATTTTATGACCATGTTGCTCGTGAGATCCTTCATTCTTTTAGGTAAAAAAGAAAGAAAAAGATTATAGTGGCTCGAAGCTTGATATGTCTAAAGACTTATGATACCAGGATATGTGTATGAGCCCAATGTATCCATATTGAACCGATGTGATATTTGTATTGGTACCCGATACTACACCAATACTTCTAAGGTATAAGTTTAACATAACCTACCTAACAAGTCCATTATTTCATATAGTTTTTTAAATTTTCTTATTTCTCAATATTAAAAATGTTAGAAAGGAACATAAACAATGATAATTTCATTAATTCAAAAGTGATTTAAAGGAAAAAATTAATATACACGTATCCGCATCTATGTCCCAGATTTCCATAAGTGCATAGTCAGGGGCAGACCCAAAAAATGGAACAAGGGGGGCCAAATGAAAATAATTAAAATAAAGTTCTAACATTTTAGGGGGAAAATAAAAAATTATAAAAAAAAATTTAGTGGTAAAAAATAACATTTTGAAAAATTAATGCCTACATGTAGGTTCGCCCCTGTGTATAGTCGTATCCCTGTTCTCCGTATTTGTGTTCGTGCCAGTATCCATATTTGGGCATCATAGCTAAAGACTGATAAAATGGAGAGATTTACTAAGGAAACCTCGATGCTTTTGGTTTTCATGAGAACTTTATTTGAATCATATGAGAGTGCATTGCATCTATTTCTAATTCTATTCTTGTAAATGGCTCTCTCTTCAGATATTTTTTGCCATCCTGCTGGCCTAGATAGGGGACTCTTAATCTCCTCTTCGTCATTGGGGCTGTAAGTTCTGTTCTAGATGTTTGTTAAAGCTGAAAATGATAAAAATCTCCAAGGGATTAAGGTTGCAAGGGGTGCTCCCAATATTTTCCATTTATATTTTATGGATGATAGCTTTATTTTTGTAAAGGCCAATATGATTGAAGTGAGGGATGTTTAGGATCACTTGGATGATTACTCTGAATTCTCTGGTCAACTTGTGAATTTAATAAATTGGCTGTCTTATTTACTAAAGTTGCATGTAGGAAAAATGTGTACTACAGCTAAAAATTTGGGGTCATATTTATGGAGATTAATGAAAGGTATTTAGGTAGCCTGTTTGGTGGTTAATAGATGTAGGACTTGCAGCTTTGAACTCTTCTTAATAAAGTTAGAAATAGAATCCATGGCAGATTTCACTCCTTTCTCAGGCAAGGAGTTTACTTGTTAAATCAAATGCTATTCCTCTTTGTAACATGTCTGGTTTACTTTTGCCAGCAAGAATAAGAACAACTTTCCTTCAATGAGTTGGTCCTAATTCTTTTGTTCATTGTACTTTCTGTTTGGAAATATTACTTTTCTTTCTTGTAGGCATATCTCTCAAAGCTTGCTTGGGTACAACTTTTTTACCTCCATATTGGACCCAGGATCAATCCATCCACTCCACATTCATTGACCCTCCAAAGACCCCCAATTGATTGGCACTCATCTTAATTTAGAACTTATTTAAGATATGCTAACCATTTATTTGAATTTTTAAAAAATATAACTTAAGGCTTCGTTAAAGTTTAAGGCTCCTGTATTAATATTGATGATCTAATTCAGATGATGTATGCTTTTTTCCAAATCATATCCACAATGAGACCTTTTCACCACACTATTCCCCATAATTGTCATGCTTCTATGCAGCCTCTTCAAGAAGATTAAAATTTTACTTCTCATGCAATCTGTTGTGAGGGACAGGTCCCTCTCAGCACAATGCAACCCGTTATAATATTTGATGTTTTTAAATAATTGGGCATGGATCCAACTAATTCCAAACAAGATTATCAACAACCATCATTTATATGTACCATCACTTACATGTTTACCATCACTTATATGTTTGGATGGTAGATGCTCTTCATTGCAACTTGGAGGTGTCCACTTCGAATCCTGATAGAGGCTCCAAGTGACGACGGTGCTGTTTAGGTGCAGCTACGGTGCTGTCTAGGTGCAGCTGTGGTGGTGGATTTTCCTCGTTAGCGATCAACCCCAATGGGGACTTAACTTGCAAAAAAAATTAAAAAAAAACTAGGGCAAAGGAGGCATTAATTTGGATGGCCGGGTAATCCATTGACACAGTAATAGTAAGTGGCTAAAATGAAATTATTAATTTCTTTTATGCTCAACCTTCTTGTATCCTAGCCGAGCCCTCCCTTTCCATTTTCCAAACAAATGCTATGTTACAAGTGGGGCCCAAAACCAAGGGACCCACACTATATAAAATACTATAGCCTAAAGTTATTGAATCCCGGCCCACGCGCGTCCATGGCCGGGGGCCAGATTTAGCCCAACCAAGCCGGCTCCGTATTGGGCTAGGTTTAGGCCCAATGTTTGTATATACACTATACAGGCCTAAAGATACTACATTCCAGCCCAAGTATGTCCATGGATGGGGCCAGATGGGGCCAGATAGAGCCAGATCCATATCGGGCTCTGTTTTCGCCCGTTTTTGTACATATACATATATACTATATATGCCTAAATTTCTCATTTAGGGATGACAATGGGTCTAGTTTAAATGGGGACCCGCCCAGACCTCCTATTAGAGGCAGGATTGGCAGTGGTTTTCTTGGTCTGGAACGAATTTAGGTTTTGTTGTTATACCCCAATCACCCCGTATAACTTAAGTAAGTGACAAATATATTATCACTAAAGTTATAAACAAAATTCATGTGATATAGGTGTCGTTGGGCAATAACTTATTAAATCTTTACCACACTCATTCCCAAGCATTTATATATTTTAAATCTTTTAAGGTTTAATTCAACTGGACCCCAACCCAACACATGGCGGCTTGGTATCATACACCAGTGACCTCTTACGAGGCGGATCGAGTTTGGGTTTACCCAACTCATATCAAACCCGCACCATTGCCATCCTTATTCTCATCCAATAGCTATATGTGGCAGGCCTATCTTTGTACATTTGAGGCTGGCCCGGCCCGATTAATATCATGCCCGATTAATAAAAGGAAAAACCTTTGTTGAGCACCAGAGTAGGCCCACCTTATGACCCATTCAAAGTAGACTATAAAACAGGAAACTCCCTTCGCAATCACCGAGCTTAAGTTTGACAACCATTTGAATGGACTAGACCGGTAGATCGAATGTGCACTTTTTTGAATGGTGAAAGCTGCACACAGTTGATCAAATGGTTAGGATGATGCTCCAAACCTTTGTGAACCATACGCACGGGCGGGGTCCTCTAGTCCCATTTCCAGGTGGGGCTTTAGGTGGGCCCCACGTGCTCAGCAGAGGGAGACCCATTAATAAATGGTCCAAGTGTGGACTAAACTTGGATCTACACCGTCCATCTTTCTCCTTTATTAACTCCACCTCCTCACCAATTTTCCCGCCATTTTCAACTTCTCTGTTCTCTGTTATCTGTTCTCTCTCCGAATAGGAAGACTAGAGAAGATGTTGTGGGTAGACAAATACCGTCCAAAAGCCCTAGACAAGATGATGATTGTTCACCAAGATATCGCTTTGAACCTCCAGAAACTTGTATCATTCTTTCTAGGGTTTTGATTTTTCCCATACAAGTTTTTTCTTCTGTTGTTGCTGCACTTTTCGCCTTCAAAAGGGTTTATTGCTGTTGTTGATGTTGATGATGTTATGGTGGTTCAGGTGTCTGAGCATGACTGCTCTCATCTGCTCTTCTATGGCCCAGCGGGCGCTGGCAAGAAAACCCTAATCATGGCCCTTCTCAAACAGATGTTCTGCCCTTCTGCAGAAAAGGTCTTGATTTTCTATTGAAATCTTAGAAAAGTTTTAGTTTTTCTGGATTTCATTTCTTATCTGATCTTTTGGTGGTTGCAGGTGAAGATCGAGAATAAGATATGGAAGATTGATGTAAGTTTTTTGTTTCGAAATTTGTAGCTTTTTTTTATTGGATTGGCTACTGATTTGTTTTTTGAAATTGGGTAGTTGGGGTAGTTGGGGGATTGTTTTAGTGCACTAGACTACAAGCATTGCTTGTGGGCGGGTGGGTTGGTTTGGATTGTATTGTTTCCTCCCCCAAATCATCTACAACCTGTTTGTTTGCATTCGAATACATAGGAGTTGAATGTTGAATGCATAGGGCAGTTAAAAATGAAGATTAAAGGCGAATTTTAAGAGAGGAATTTCGAATAACATTTTATTTTAGGAAAATAGAATCAAAAGAAGATGCTATTTGATGGACATTTTTGAAAATTCACCTTTGATCTTCATTGTGCCTCTATGGGGGCGAGGATGTAACCATTGGTTTGGGTAGGATGGATTGTATTGTATTGTTTCCTTCCCCTAAATCATCTAGGGATTGCTGCAGCTGGCTTTTTCCTTCACAAGAATCCTAAAGAAATAAATATAAAGTACATATTTAAAAACAGAAAAAAGGGTCCAATGACCAGTCCCTAAGGCTTGCGTGGTGCACTTGGTGGAACCTAGGTGCACCTTATTATGGGACCTCAACTGATCCCCAGGCAAGCGGCAAGGGGCATGGAGCAGTCACCTTTGACTACACTGCCTATTATTATTGGGACTGTAACAAGTGATGGTATTTTCTTTTCAAATTTGTATACATTATGCAGGCCGTAACTAGAACACTTGATTTGGAGTTGACCACGTTGTCTAGTACCCACCATTTGGAATTGAACCCCAGTGATGCAGGCTTTCAGGATAGGTATATTGTTCAAGAGATTATTAAAGAAATGGCAAAGAGCAGACCAATTGACACAAAAGGGAAGAAAGGGTTTAAAGGTAATTCCCTAAAAAATAATAGTAATGATTTTTTTTTTGGCACATAATCTGTGGTTTGATAGAGGAATTGCCATAATTGATTTTCTTCATTTTGATTTTGTGTTTATCATTTGTTAAAAAAGGTCATCATCTCTCAAAAAAGTTATTTGTTACTAATTGTCCATTTGGATCTCTCTGTTGTGATGAAGCTGGATGAGAACAGTTCCTTTCTGGCCAAAATAATATCCATCAATATTTCAGGTTTATGGACCTGAGATGTTCATGATGTTGCTTTGCAGAAGAAAAAGCAGATAGAAAATATCTATCAGAATTGGTTTCTAGTTTCTGTTACTGCCAAGAGCACAGAAAAACTTTTTTTTTTCTTCAAATGCTAATCACTTGTGATTACTGATTAGGAATATCTCCACTGGCCAAATTGTCAAATGCCAGTAACTACTGTTTTTATTTTATTTTATTTTATTTATGTATCGAGTGGAAAACTTTTACTTTTGAAAATAGTGTATTTCATATTTTGAAACTGAGGATTTAATATAGATATGCATATAGACAAGTACCTAATGGAGAAACAACATTTATGTAGCCAACCCCAACACAGCCGACCCCAAGATGATTTAAGTGTGAAGTATGGGAAAGTTTCAAATTCATGCTGCAATTGAGGAAAAACAGTATCTATTTGTAGTTGCAGTCTCACAGAATATGATGTAAAGAACTCGGCTACAAAGCAGTCTGGAACTGTTGATTGTTCTTCTACCATTCCTCAGTTTCTTTTGTTTCTCTCATATATTTTAAAGTAGAGATCGCTACCATTGACTGAGAAGAGGTTAGTGGCAGATACGTCAGATTTGAGGTTTCATCCTGGGCCTTTGTCTTGAATCCTTTTTTGGGAGTACAGATCATGACCAGAGGTTACTAATTTTGCCAGAGCTGTACAGGGTTCTTAGCCAAGGTGCTTCCCTCCGCCTGTTGGTTCGTTCAAACTCAACTTTAATTGCAATGCCTTGAGAAACTAAGATGTAGCATGGGTGGGCTGGCTAATTCAGGAAGTGACTTCTCCATAATCTCAGACTTCTTAGGCGTAGCAGCCGCCAAATGGTTAGCGCAACGAAGTTGATGGCTATCTAGAACGGGATTTGGTAGGCTAAAGGCATTTGCATCCACCAAATTACTGTGGAAGTTGACACTCTGTGATTCAGTGGGCTTCAAGGAGTGGCAAAACTCCCTGGCAGCTGGCAGAATTGGTAGAGGAGGTGATGGATCTTGGTTGTGAGATGTAGGTGTCTTTTCTGCATGGGCATCCATTGGTGAGTGAGGAATCAGATGCACTGGCAAAGCAAGGTGCAAGATGGATTGAAGTGGCTATTGGCCATGTAGTTCCCCTCTCTCCTCGACTAACCTCCGTCCATGGTCTAGGGGTTTTCTTGTATATTCTGGGCCTGTCATTTTTGGTCTGGGTGTTCTTTGGTTTTGTCAATTCCCACCCCTTGGCTTCAGTACAGTGCTCTAATACTGTACATTTTATGTTAATAATAAAATTGTTAATTTTCAATAAGAATTTGATATCTCTCATACAATGTAAAATTATATTTATGAGATATAAGTTAACATGTGAAAATAGTTTGATTTGTTTTTAATGAATGTTTATTAAAGGGTTGTTCTCTAGTTTATCTACACTGTATTTTGCTTAGATGCATGCATGTCTTTTACTTCTGACTTTACCTGACACTTTGGCTTGGATGCACTTAATCGATGGATGTTTGTATGTAATACAGTGTTGGTTCTCAATGAGGTTGACAAGCTCTCCAGAGAAGCTCAACATTCTCTCCAAAGAACAATGGAGAAATATAGTTCATCCTGCCGGTTGATCTTATGCTGCAACAGCTCCTCAAAAGTAACTGAAGCAGTCCGATCCTGCTGTTTGAATGTGCGAGTTCATGCACCGACAGAAGAACAGGTATGCTGTAGTTCAATCTCATGTTTAAAGTGTTTCTCAGATTCTATGGGTTCCTGATTTCCCAATGTATAGTATATTGCAGCATTCTAGGTACAAAATTTTTGTGTTCTTTCTACAGATAGTATTTCTTATTTGGTTTATTTATTTTGCTAGCTGTGATTCTCTATCCTCATGTTTACATTAGATTGATCTTTTCCTTAAATTCTTACAATTCCTGATACCTGGTTTCTCTTTCTGGGGTATTTTTTTAATAAAATGAAATGGCTTCTTGCGAACATATGATGTATCACTGGTTATTCTAATTCATGTTTATATTTCTTTTTCGTGTTTTTTTAATCAGTCATCCTTGGACACCTTGATATCAGTAAACCCTATCAAATGTTGCCATCCAAGCTGCCAGAAAGTTAAAATAATCCTGTGTGTATTTTAAGTAAAGGCCCTTCTTCCTTGACTAAATTATGATACTAGGTTATTAACTTATTACGGAGATGATTTTGAGTTCTTTATTAGGTTCTCCGATTTGCATCAGTTTAATTATCTTAATTAGCTAAACAAAACTGAATATATTTATTTAACTTCAGCTCATTGAATTTCTGAATGCCACATATTGTCCCACCAGCTGGAACCCGAGAGCTCTTTTAAAAGTTCTTTATAGATTCTGATATTTCTTTCATGCCAGATTATTAGAGTGCTGGAATTCATTGGCAAGAAGGAAGGGCTGTCACTTCCAGCTGGAATGGCATCTCGTATAGCTGCTCAGTCAAACAGGAGTTTAAGAAGGGCAATATTATCTTTTGAGACATGCCGGGTGCAGTAGTTAACTTCATACCAAATGAATGTCCACAATGTTGTGTGTGTTCATACATATATGGTGTGAATGGAGTGACCAATGTTTTCAGTTCTACAGTTGACTGCCATTTATTTTCTGACAGATGTATCCTTATTCTGGCGATAGGTATCCGTTTACGGAGAATCAAGTGGTTCCTCCCACGGACTGGGAGCAATATGTTTCTGAAATAGCAACTTATATTGTGCAGGGGCAGAGTCCTAAAAGGTTTTACGCTTGCTTCTTGGCAGCCTTCATACTTGTCTTTTGCTGGAGATTCCCATGTGGACTCTTATATGGCTAACATAATTCGTAACTATGAATTGTTGAAACATTTATCATATCATTTTTTTTCCCTTTCTTCACAAATCAAAAAAATGTGTCACCTTCTTGATTCTATATTGACATTTTTTTTTTTATCATGAAAACTTTGCTGATTTGTTAGGCAACAGGTGACTGACGGCCAACTATATTAATGTAATTGTTCTGAATATGTTTTTTATAGTGCGTGTTCCTTATTTGAATTTCATTCTTCATTCCTCTAAGAGAGAGAGAGAGAGAGAGAGAGAGAGAGAGAGAGAGAGACCTTAGCTGACTATCCCCTTTAATTTGGGCCTAAATAATTGATGAATTATTGGGTACAGACAGGTGTCATAATATGAAAACATGGCACAGTTATCACTTATCATACCTCTCTGATCTTTTATTCTGAAAGTACAGAAATGCACAAAAAGAAGTTTTTTCATTTTATTTCCAAATAAGGGAACGTATCCTAAATCTTAATATTAAGTCGTAGCAAAGTCAGAGAAAGCTTACTATTCAAAAAAAAAAAAAAAGAAAAAGAAAAGAAACTCAGAGAAAGCTTTGCTGTTATACTTTGGCAGACTTGAGGTTAGTCAGTTAGTATCAGATCTGACAAAATTAATGCACAGCTTGAAGGCAGCCAAATTCCCTTTGGTTCTACTCAATACTTGCAGCAATATATGTATGGTATGTGTGTACTGTTTATGTTCTGTGGGCGCTTATCCCCCTTGTGGAAGCACCTTTCAAAATTGTTGGTTTAAGCTAAAGCCAATTGGCTGGATAGTACGAGTTAGGACTGAACAAGTTGGTCATTATTTGGCCTCACTCCTGCATGTTGATTGTATTAGAAAATCTTTATACTTCCATGAAGTTGAACAATGCCGTCTTTTAATCTGTTGTGAGAGAAAAAAAATTATGAAAATACTATTCAAGTTTTTTTTTTTCTTATAGGAAGCTTCTATTATGAGAAAGAAAATTCATCATAATCATAATCATAATCATCATCATCATCATCATCAAAACCTTGTCCCAACTATGTTGGGGTCAGCTACATAAATTCTATTTCTACATGGAAGAAATTTTATAACCATTTTAATTAATTCCAATGTTGGAAATAAATGATCTCCATTTGAATGCAAACAAATGAGAATATGGTAGTTAAGGGAAAACAGAAATGATCAATGGATAAAATCTCACCACGAGTGACTAATAGGCACATTCACTGATAATATTTGCACCTTTTATTTTTTGATCCTTTCACATTTTCTTTTTGGTACTACACATGTTTCAGTTCGACAAGGACGAATACATAGATGATCATGGTCCTTTTGTGGTTCATTTTCATTTACAAGGCCTAAATCCATCTAGCTCACTAATTTGGTTTTTCACAGGCTATATTTTTAGTTCGAGGAAAGTTATATGAGCTACTTGTAAATTGCATTCCACCTGAAATCATTTTGAAGGTAAAATGACTTTTCTTTTCTCCTTCTTCATTTTTGTTTTTGGTGTGTTAAGAATCTTCTAGAAAATGGGTTATCAGGAAAGAAGAAAAAATCTTCTAGACAATGATATTTTTTCCTGAAAATGTGTTCTTTTATCCCATTTTGCAGAAGCTGCTATGTGAGTTACTGAAAAAGTTGGATTCAGAGTTAAAACATGAGGTTTGCCATTGGGCTGCATATTATGTGAGTAACCTGTCATTTGTTAAGCCCCTGAAATTTGCTATTTCTTCTTTTCCTTAACTTTTTGACCTTAAGAAGAGGATCATGGTATCAGGACTACATTCTGAATGTTCATCCTCCACAAAGCGAGACTTTGGGGCAACACATCCAAGACTCAGGATGCACATGGTACACATGCATGCTGATTTAGATTCCAGAGAGGCCAAAATATGGGCCCCATTGTGGATGCAGTATGTCCTAAAAATCACACTGATTAGACAAACCTAACCATCAAATTAGTGGCCATCAAATGGATTATTAAGAATTCAGCCAAAGAGCCAATGGTTCAAAGATTTACATGCACAACCTGATTATTTATATTAGTAGTATATTGAAAAAAAAAAAAAAAAAGCACAACCTGATTATTTAAATTAGTAGCATATTGCAAAATTTCTTGTACACATTTTCTAACAATGTTAAATACTTCCTTTCTGGGGTTTTCAGGGAGTCAATTCAGGTTAATTGAGAGTTTACTGCAACTTTCTTTTTTTAAAGGTAAAAACTAAATTACATGTGAATGTTACCATCCCTAATAAACTAAAGCTTATGTCGATATCTACCAACATCATTCGTGTCATTTTTCAGGAACACAGGATGCGCATGGGGCAGAAAGCCATATTTCACATTGAAGGTACTCAGATAACTTCTGTGACTGATATTCAAGGATTTAATAGCAGTTTTAACTCTTTTTCTTCCACCCTAAACCATCACGTTGCAATGACTTAAAGATGGATCTATTAGGTGAGTAGTATTTTACCATGAAGACTCTTACTCTGTGGTTCAGCTTTCGCCCATTTTGTATGGTATCCAAAGTGAAAGGCTTAACTCCAATCAAAAGTTAATAAAACATAACCATTGTTACAAATACCACTGATATATTGAGCTATCTATTGACAAGAAATATTGGACAAAAATGCTGCTGACATAATTGTTAGATGTTCAAAATATTGTAACGTGAAAGGCTCATGATATTTTACCAGATTTTGCCTACACTTCAGGAAATTTTCTACATCTTAATTTATGTTTCAAGTTTTTTATAAAAAAAATATCTTATTTTTTGTCAATCTTTTCCTAATTGTATCCCATGAAAATCTCCAAATTTTGAAACTGCGCTGTTTTGTCCAAGACCTGATATCACTAAGAATGAGAATTATGACAATGATGGCAATTCCAACAAGCATTGCATAATGCATAATAGATTTATAATAGAACACTATATAAGAAGGAAAGACACTTTTAGGGTTTTTTTTTTTTGGACACATAAAATGACTTCTTGCTTCACTCTAAATTCATTCTTAACAATAGCTTTTAGGTTTATCACGTAGTATGTTATGTTGTATATATGAGGTAATTTACATGTTGTCCCAATAAATAAAATAAAATAAGGAATGCCTCATCCAAAGATAGAAACAGCCCTTGCATGTAAAAAGTACTTGTGTTACAAGTCGAGCAATGTGGAGGGTGAGACCAATAATGACTTGGAATGAGGTAGTGTGAGACAGCGTGGTGGTTGTGGAGTCACATGGAACATGACTTCAATGATATTGATTAGTGTTGTATTTGTAATCTCTGATGGATGTTGTATCTTTAAGATTTATTTGTGTATAAATATTTGGAAGGTTCAGATGCGATCAACTGTGATATTTGTGCATGTGGCATTAAGAGTTAAGATATATTCATCTACTGGTCTACCATGTATGGCCTGTACAGTGTGCTCAACCATTTGCCTCAGTCAGATGATCCTTATGCTCCAATTAGATGACTTGTGCACATTCAATATTTAATGTTGGTTTTCCTCGTCAGTTTTTTTGGTCTGAAAATCCTCAAGTCTCTGGTTATCATCATCCGATTGGCGTTTGCATTGGGCACTCCCTTCACTGTAGGGCATGCATTTGAATGGAACATATCTAATAGATGTGTTATTACCAGGAATTCTGGTCTTCCACGTTATTAGATGAACTGCCTAAAGAAATTTTCAGTACAAACCTTCCTAATGGATTCTTTTATTATCATATAGCTCGCAGCATTGCTGGGAAGTGGGAAGTGCTTTGAAAAATCATCTTACCAAAGCTATCACATCCTAGTTTTGAACCCGCTTCGCTTGCTACCTCAGTTTCTAACGGTCTCTTCATCAACACTTTGATTGCAGCATTTGTGGCCAAGTTCATGAGCATCTACAAGCAGTTCCTCGTCGAAACATTTGGCTGAAGACCTCAAATGGAGTGCGCTGCTTCCACTAGCAGATAAAAATCTGCTGCTACATGATGAGGCATTGCCTGATTCTGAATCAGCGACCGATCTTGGAAGTGCTGGACAAAGCTCACTTGTCCCTGTTAAAAGATGTGTTATTAGAGAAGTGTTGTTTGGAGCTGACATGCATTTTTTTTATGATGGTTTTGAAGCACTGCTATTGTTTTAATTTGGTCCTAAAGGGTGTGGAAGATATTGTTTTATCATTTTCACCTCATCTGTGGAGATTGATTAGGCATATGGTGGGGAGGGGAAGCTGAATCAATCTTGCGTCTGGTTCCTTTTTCATGAGTGAAGGACTAGTATTTCTCACTTACCAGTGACCTTCATTCAATGTCCTGCTATATAGACAACTAAGATCATTTATTTTTTCCAGGAAAAAAAGAGAGGATGAAATCCAGTTTGAATAACTGAATCAACGTGGTCTAAGGCCCACTTTGATTACTTGCGGCCCTTGAGAACTGCTTCAAAAATTTATGTACTATGTATGGGCAGAGGAGTACGGCCAACAATGAAGGCTCAATTTTTTCCACATGATGTGGGATTTACTTTCAGAAATCTTTTTCTTTATTATTATTATTATTATTATTATTATTGTTTCTTTTTTAACTACAATTCTTATGTAAGGATGAGGCAATAAACCATCATCATTATTAAAGTATTAAAGCATTGTCTACATGAATTTTTGTTTCCCCATTGCCAACTTCTGCCGGATCTAATCTTTTTCTTGGCAAAAGGGTGGAGATAATCTGGCGCCTGTGCTTTTTTTATTTTCTTCGGTATAGCGATGATTCTGTAGCTTCGAGTTATTTGGAGCCTCGTAGGGCTGTTATTTTTTACTCTAGGGAGGACCTGGAATTCTCACCTCCCTTGTTCGAAAAGCAAGTGCCGCGGAAGAGGATACATGATGTTGCTGGTGAACATAGGCACCCTTAGGTGCCATAGGTTAAAAACTAATTCTAAGTCCCTTAATAGCCAATTCCTGGCCAACGCAAGAACCTAAAGCGAGCTTGATTAATTAAGGGTTTGATTTGACCCTTTATTTTATTTGCAAATTAAGTTGGGGTTGCACATTCTGACTTTTAATTAACAATTGAATTGTGACTGAGTTTATTCTTTGAGGTGAGTCTGGCGACCAAATCTTCGGAAAAAAGACTTTTGCTTGCCACAAGCTTTTGAAAAAATCATGTTTGCAATTGTAAATCCGAGTGTATGGATCTATAAAAACCCTTCATATCCAACCTACCCCCGCAGGATTTAAAAATCCACACTTTTATAAATTTATACATTTAAACCATCATCGATATTAATGTAAAATCCTCATCTATATAAATTTTCAACAAAGAATCCCTATTTCAAGCGCAGTGAAGAATCCTCATATATGCAATTAGTAACCACGCCATGGACTCCCCTCTAATTTTCCTCAGGGCATGTTTGGGTAATGTCATCAGAGATGAATCCTCTATGATTTTCTTTGATTCCGAAGAAAACTCAAGTTTGGATGGAGAGAGGAAAAGTGAGGGGATTTTTTCAAATCCTTTGCATTCCTTTATCCGCACTGATGATTTTGAAAATCCTCACAAGAGGGGATTTCTCCATAACCCACCCTCCCTTGGGAAAGGGTTTATCGTCGATTAAAGTAAAACAAGGGGCAGTATAAAATCAGCTCTCTCCTGATAAGGAAAATCCATCGTGCCCTAGCAGCAGCTCCCTTCTCCAACGTCCTCTGCTCCTTCTCAAACGCAGGTCCCTCTCTTTCTCTCTCTGCTTGTGTGTTTCCTTGTGTATGTGTTTCCTTAAATCTGCTTTCATTAAGATGAAATGGCTTGTCTCATCCAGGTACCCCATCCCGGCATGATTTTAAATGGATGCATCACGACCTCTCCAATCATGGCCATGAAACCTGCCTTGTGTAATAAACCCACAACACATAACTCAGCATTTACATTCTTTTCTAGCCCTCCAGCAGGGCTTGGAGTTGTAAGTGCTGACAGGTTTTCATGGGGAGTTTATAAAGCACGAACACTACAATCATCAGGAAAAGCCTCCATCGCAGCTGGCTTTCATGGTATGTGTTATGATCTCTAAACTATTGTAATGATTTGGACTTTGGAGAGGTTTTCTGATCCTACACTCATCCGGATCCATTGGCTTATCCTTAGGAAGAAGGCTTTTATACTGAACTTTCTCAGCTCTTCTCTGTAGAACTGAAACCAACTAATTGTAGTGCTTGTATCCTTTTGTTTCACATGAATTGTTGTTGGAATGTGTACCTATCATGTTTAATGGTTATGTAATTCAAGTGGTCCTAACACTTGGCTTGGTGGATTAGAAGAAAAAGAGGATGCCTTGAGGGGATTTCCCATGTTAACATAATGACATTGCCTAAATGATTGGTTGAATGATCTTAGTTGGAGAAACCATGGGGATCTGATGCTATCCGATCCCTATCCAAGACAGGGACCCGCAAGCATTGATGGACCCAGTTGATGGGGTCCACATGTGCCTCACGTTTCCTGATTTCCTAGATTAGTTAAATTCCTTAGTTTGCTTGCTTTTTAATTCTAGATTAGTAATTGTTAAATAGGATTAGTAGCTTTCCGTTTTAGCAAACAGTGTGCTCTATATATACAGAAGAACCCTATTGTTATTTTTCATGCTTATTTTCAATCAACTAATTTCTCTGAGTTTGCTCATGTGAGTTTATGGATTTTCTTATGGTTTTGTTTGTGCCCTAGTGGCTGGAATCCTCTTGGATTCGATCAATCCTTTGGGAGATTGATCTATCAACCCGATCGCGGATCTTTGGCAACGTCAAGTATCAGAGCCGAAGATCGGTCGCCGGGCAGATCCCAGATTTTCTCTCGTCACCTCCGTTCATCATCTCTCTTCCACCCACCATTGTCGACATCCACCATCCCAGATCCTCTACTCCCGATCCCACTAAACCTTCCCACATTCCAGAATACCAACACCCACCCAACCGAAAACCCCAAACCTAACACTACGCGCGATAGCCACTGCCAAATATCCGAAATCCAATTCCCACCTGACCCTCTATTCCTAAGCCCCCTCCAATCACAAAACTTTCCCACAACTCCCCATCTCCCTTCGTCACCACCACCAAAACCCCAACCCTAGAGGACATGACCCACCGCCACACCCAAACCCCAGCTGCCCCTTCATCCCTCCCGCCTTGTCCAAACCCCCAGTCGAACACAACCCTTCGTCCCTCCAGCCTCGTCAAAACCCCACCCAATAGAAGATAAAAAAAAAAGAAGAAGAGAGAAGCAGTAGCAAAACAGAAGAAGATAGATAGAAACAGAAAGAGATCTGAGTTCGGAGATGTACTTGGCACCGGCGAGGATTTTTCCAGCGCAACACCTTCATCGCCAACCGCCCACTGCATTGTCAGCCCGAAGCCACCCTCAACCAATCGATCTTCATCAACCACATCCAGCAGTGCCTTCCAGCAGGCCTCATCTTCCTTCATCACCATCGCAAGCACCTTCCAAATCGCCAACAATCCTCATCTTCTCACCATTGCCAGCGCCAGCGCCCTCCACCCCCAACTCCATTTTTTTTGTTCTCTGAGTCGAAACAGGTAAGAGGTTACCTGAGTCGAACCCTTTATTTTTTTCCCTGCACGATTTCCCTAACAGCAGAAGATTTTCTCCTACAACACGTGCCTGCTTTTCTACTGGGCCTGACTTGAGTCCGAGCCCAACCTTAGCCCAAACCTGGCCCACTAGCAGTTACCCAAAAAAAAAAAGAAAAAAGAACAACCCTCGTCCATGGCTACTCGTACTGGGCAAATTTTTTGTGGTAGACTCACTAACATTCAGCGCGATGATTGTATAAGGGATTTATACGAACGGGTCGACGCCTTAGAACTCACAGTCGATGAACTTGCTAAGGCCCCTTCAAACTCTCATGGAGAATCTTCTAGCACCTCTGGCTCACACTCACTAATTGGATAATCTTCCCCGAGAATCAATTGAAGAATTCTTTCAACGTCTCTTTGTAGACAGGGTTGCTGACAATATACTGCCCAGCCTGCGCCAAAATTATCTCTCGTGGAAAATCAAATTAGAGGTTGCTGATTTTTCTGGTCAAGGTGATGCTTGCGCTTCTTGATTGGCTGCCTTCAATTGAGGATTATTTCACTTGGTATCACATTGATGATCCTCAACGAATCGCTTTTGTCAAGATGAAGTTAAAGGGTCTTGCTCGAATTTGGTGGAAAAGTATTAATGACCACAATGTGCAAATGGGTCGCCCTCCTATCACCCATTGGGAAGTTATGAAAGAGAGACTGGAAGATAAGTTCTTGCCTTCTGACTACATTGATTCATTTAATAGTGAGTTTATCAATCTTCAGCAAGGCTCTATGACCATAGATGAATACACTCATAAGTTCCATGAGCTTTGTATTCGATGCAAGACTAATGAAGATGATCACCTGATGGTCACCCGTTATCGGGAAAAATTGTGCCCAGATATACAGGATAAATTGGCAGTATTTGACTTCGCCACTGTTGATGCAATCTCTAGCAAGGTGCAACGCGTTGAACAAACGCCGTGTCAGCACACTGGGCGATGTTTCGTTAACCAAGCTGGGGAGTCCTACAAAAAGGGTCTAGATTCTACTTTCACTCGGGCCCCACAGCAAGGGTTCCGACCACCTCCAAGCCAACTACAGAACCAAATCCAAAAGCAGCAACAAGCTCCACCACAGGGTCAACAGCATCCTCAGCTAATCAGAAGTGGCCAACAAATCAGAATAATGCTATAAGCACTGGAATAGCCGCTAAGCATGACATTGTCTGTCATTCTTGCAAAAACCGAGGTCATTATGCTAGAGAATGTCCTCACAGGAATATGCATTGTGAAGGTGAACCTTATGATGAAGAACGGTATGATGAGGAAATCGAAATGGAGAAACCTCATGAACAACTTCCACTCAAACCAGAGTCCGCCCTTGAGGTATTCACAGCTGATGATGACAGCCCATTGCTTTTCCTTCACCGCCGCTTATTGGTTGCATATGGTATTGAGGAAGATGATAAAAACCAAGCTCCAATTTTTAGAACAAGAGTCACTTGTAAAGGAAGAGCTTGCAATGCTATCATTGATGGAGAGCTATGAGTGTCATCTCCAAAGAGGCAGTTGATAAACTTTAGTTGCCAACTATAAAGCATCCGAGGCCTTACAGAGTTGCATGGGTAAATGATTATTCGATTCCCATCAATAGCCGATGCATTGTTCCCTTGAAGATGGGCTCGTATGAAGATAATGTCCTGTGTGATGTTATTCCGATGAATGTTGCCCACATCTTATTTGGCAGACGTTGGCTAAAACGCTTAAAGGTTATCACTAATCACGCGGATAACACCTAAACCTTTAAATGGAATGGACGCTGAGCTTCCAAATGAATTGCTGCCAATGCAAGACATCCACCATGCAATAGATTTAACTCCTGGAGCATCTCTCCCTAATTTTCGTGCTTATCAGATGAGCCCTTCTGAATATGCTGAATTCAAGAAACAAGTTGATGATATGTTGCAACGGAGATATATTCGGGAAAGCCTAAGTCCATGTGCCGTACTTGCTCTCCTCACACCAAAGAAGGATGGAAGCTCGCATATGTGCTTGGATAGTCGTGCCATCAATAAAATCACGGTAAAGTATTGCTTCCCTATCCCTAGACTTGATGATATGCTTGATCTTATGACTAGTGCTTCTGTGTTTTTTCTAAGATTGATCTTCGCAGTGGTTATCATCAAATCAAAATTAGGCCATGTGATGAATGGAAGACGGCCTTTAAAACTAAAGATGGTCTTTCTGAATGGCTGGTTATGCCTTTTGGTCTTTCTAATGCTCCTAGTACATTCATGTGTGTTATGAATTAATTGCTGAAACCATTCATTGGAAGGTTTGTTGTTGTCTACTTCGATGATATCTTGATTTACAGCAAATCCAAACAGGAGCATCTTGATCACTTGAAGAGCATATTTGAGCTTCTTTGCCGGGAACGCTTCTATGCTAATCTGAAGAAGTGTACTTTTATGAGTAATTTTGTGATTTTCCTTGGCTTTGTTGTCTCTTCTAACGGTATTGCAATGGACCCATCCAAGATTCTAAGCTATCCTCGATTGGCCTATTCCGCAAACTCTCACTGAAGTTCATAGTTTTCACGGACTTGCCACTTTCTATAAAAGGTTCATTTGAAATTTCAGTGGTATTATGGCTCCAATCACTAATTATATGAAACAGGGTGAATTTAAATAGACAAATGTAGCAACTAGAGCATTTGGAGAAATCAAGCGCAAGATCACGGAAGCCCCTGTCCTACGACTTTGAGATTTTAACGAAGTCTTTAAAGTTGCTTGTGATGCTTCTCAGATCGGCATTGGAGGAGTTCTTAGCCAAGAAGGTCACCCGATTGCATTTTTCAGCGGAAAGCTCTCCGATGCCAAATGCAGATATTCAATTTATAATCTAGAATTCTATGCTGTTGTGCAAGCATTGCGACATTGGCGTCATTACTTGGTTGGAAACGACTTTGTCTTATATTCCGATCACGAGGCATTGAAGCATATACAGTCACGGCAACATGTCAGTGATCGTCGCATTAAATGGAGCTCTTACCTTCAACAAATCACATTCAGTCTCCACCATAAAGCTAGCAAAGAAAATCTGGTAGCTGATGCTTTAAGTCTTCGGAAACATTTCCTCACTACTATGGCGGTTACTGCCACAGGTTTTGAGCAAATAAAGTAGGAGTACACAAATGACAAGGATTTGGCACAATCTACGCGGATTTTCTTAACGGCAACATGGACAAGCACCCTCAATACAACATACATGATAGATTCTTATTCCGAGGTAACAAACTTTGCCTCCCTACTACTTCCATTCGAGAACATGTTCGTACATTGCATTCTGGAGGTTATAGTGGTCATTTGGGACACGACAAGACACTCGTTCTCGTGGATGATCGTTTCTATTGGCTGCGCATGAGAGTTAATGTTATCCGCATATGTGAAAGATGTCGCACCTGTCAATTGGCTAAAGGTAACAAGAAGAGTACAGATTTCTATTAGCCTTTGCCTATTTCTCATGTCCCATGGGAAAATATCAGCATGGATCTTGTGTTAGGACTTCCAAAGACTGCATGGAATGTTGATTCCATCTTTGTTGTTGTTGATCGTTTTCTAAAATGGCACATTTCATTCCATGCAACACCACATCAGATGCTTATAAGGTAGCTCAATTATTCTTCAAAGAAGTTGTTCATCTTCATGGCATCCCTAAGACAATTGTTTCAGATCGTGATACCAAATTTATGAGTTACTTTTGGAAGACATTGTGGATGACAGCCAAGACAAAGTTTCACTTCTCTACTGCTTACCATCCGCAAACTGATGACCAAACTGAAGTTGTTAATAGAAGCCTTGGACAACTGTTACGATGCTTTGTACGTGATCATATCACAACATGGGATCGGATTCTACTTATGGCTGAATTTGCTTACAACAATTCAGTTAATCGATTCACTAGCATCTTACCCTTTGAAGCAGTCACAGGTGTTCGACCACGCTTGCCTATTGATCTTGTCCATTTGCCTCTTGAAACATGTCCTTGTGCAGGAGCCTATGATACCCGGATACTGCAAATTACTAGTGGTATCCGTATGGATACGGTCTGATACGGATACCGGTACGGGATACGGCAAGATACGGCTGGGATACGGGGGTCCAATTTCAGGATACGGCTTGTGTTATTTTTCGCCCAATATTTTTGCAGATTTTCCATTTTGGCCAATTTCTGTCTCTCTCTTAGTTTGATCAAAAGGGAAAACAAAAAAGAAGAAAGAGGAGGAGGAGACCCACCTCATTGAAAATTTAAAACAAACAATGGGCCTCGTAATATTTGAGCTCTAAATTGAGATAAAATAAGCATTCCACCCAAAATAAATCCCTAACCAAATACTTATATTTATATATTTCTAGGAATGCCGTACCCGTATCCGTATCCTAAAATTTTGAAGTTGACGTATCGGTCGCTTGTTCCCGTGTCCCGTATCCGTACCCGTGTCCGTATCCGGGCATCATAGGCAGGAGCCAATAATTTCATCAAACACATGCGACAAATACATGATGACGTTCGATGACATATTGCAGCTAGCAATGACAGTTACAAAGCTCATGCTAACAAACGTCGTCGTTTTCTACAGGTTTTTGAAGAAGACATGGTTATGGTCCGTATTCATCCGGATAGGTTACCACTAGGCGCAAGCAAGAAGTTACATCCAAGCAATACAGGTCCATTCAAAGTGTTAAAGAAGCTCAGTTTAAATGCAGATACATTTGAGTTGCCTTCTGATATTGGTATCAGCCCCACATTCAATGTTGCTGATCTCACTCTCTATCGTGGGCATGATAATGAGGACAATTTTGATGAGCAAATCATTGCGTTAGCAGCTGTTCCGCCACCGCCTGATAAAATCATTGATGTTCTTGATGATCAAATTATTTCTACTTGTCGCGGAGGATTTCAGAAGTTCCTTATTCGTTGGCAAAATCGGTCAGTCTCCGATGCTACTTGGGTTACTGCTACCGACTTCTAGCGTCTGAATCCAGATCTTTATGAGTGCTATCAAGCAATTAACTTGCCGGAGTCGAGTTCTTTCAAGCCGGGGAGAGTTGATGCGGTTCGATCCCTATCCAAGACAGGGACCCGCAAGCATTGATGGACCCAGTTGATGGGTCCACATGTGCCTCACGTTTCCTGATTTCCTAGATTAGTTATATTCCTTAGTTTGCTTGCTTTCTAATTCTAGATTAGTAATTGTTAAATAGGATTAGTAGCTTTCCTTTTTAGCAAACAGTGTGCTTTATATATACAGAAGAGCCCTATTGTTATTTTTCATGCTTATTTTCAATTAACTAATTTCTCTGAGTTTGCTCACTTGAGTTTATGGATTTTCTTATGGTTTTGTTTGTGCCCTAGTGGTTGGAATCCTCTCGGATTCGATCAATCCTTTGGGAGATTGATCTATCAACCTGATCGCGGATCTTTGGCTGTGTCAGGATCCCTATGTTTGAAATCTCCTTTGGATTCCTCTCATGAAATGGAAATCTATGTCATTTACAAGATGGGCTGAATCAGGGACGTGATACCAAAACAGTATCTGAGGCTGTATGATGGTGCTTTCAGGGATGGATTGTCCTAAAAAATGACCTAGATCGACAACACTAACCCTCTGATTTGTGTAACCTGCCGCAAGATGATTGAGAAAAGAACTTAAACAACCTGTTGCAGTCAGCCAAAAGGCCACATTGAATGGCAGCATAAAGTTAAAGTTACTAAAAAGTGGGCCCTACTTCTATGAACTTGGAGCATAGAATTTGCCCGAGGGATCATGTGATGCATACAATGTTAGGCCCTAGACGAACTGATTTAAGTGATTGAACTGAATATCATTAGTGGGATAATGCATAAAATTTATGGGAGAGGATAGAAAACTAGGTCCTTTTTTCTTCCCTTTTTAGTTTTTAATTAGGCATTATGCTTGCATGCTTTATAATCATCATTTTTTTGGTCATGTTTTAATGGTTCATATAGTGTGGGTCTCATGTTTTATTTGAGGTCTTCAATAACTCCCTTGAGGGTAATCCTAACTGACAGTGGCGGACCCAGGATTTTCATTTGGGTGGGGAGGACGATGGTTAATTGAAAAAGTCAAAATCAACGACAACTACCTATAATCTCCACTTATTGCATGGTTTAAATGCATGATTTTTTTTTTTTGGCAAATAAACTATAAAGAACTCATATCCAATTACTAACACTCAATTCTTATATAATTTTTTTTAAATACAACAGCTTTTTTCTCAAGAAATTAGTCTTTTATTCGAATCACATTACAACAATAATAAAAAACTATAGAGAACTCCAAAGAAGTAAAAATCATTATCATACGAAAATAATACCTCTCTGATTGTTTCCTCAACCTCCTTAGAGTTCCTCTATCATACAAATCCAAATGTGACCGGCATAATCATAAACATCATATCGTGATTGAAGAAAAAAATAAATTCAAGAAAGTCTAATAAGAAAGTAGCTGAAATTCAAGACCTAGCACATAAATAAATAAAAACCAAGGCAGGATGTTTTGGGGGAAAATGGGAGTATTGGGTCATTGTAATTGAGAAAAAAAAAAAAAAAAACAGCAAAATAAAAATTATGAAAAATCAAAGAAGCCAAAATCCAAAAAAACAAAAACTGTATCAATCATAAATCAAGCCCCATTAACATAAATATCATATTAGCAAAAACTAAAAGAAGAAAAAAGGCAATTAACATTATACAAACCAAATGCCGCAATAGCAAGAATGAGCTACATATCCAAAACGCAACCAACTACCAGAACTACTTACATGTGAATGGTTTCAATGCATGTCGTGTAAGTTTGTAGAAGACAACAGCTTTGTTTGTGTGTAGAAAGAGTGACATACATTTTCAAGAAGGAAAATACAAGTAAGAGATTCAATTCATTGAATGCATTTGCAAGAAGGCATTTTGCCCATATCTATTGGATTCAAAGGTAGAAATATCTCATCACTCTCTCTTATTTGTATATAAAGAGAGTAGTGTTGTTGGTGAATCCAAGTGAGGAGGAAGAAAGAGGAGATAATCATAAAAGAAAAGGAGATTGAGAGAGAGAGGGCAAGCTTTTGTTCCGTGCTATTGTGTATGAGTTGGACTGCTTGAGCCTGAAGTGGAAGAAGGAGAACAATTGTGTGGAGGGTTGTGAGGTTTTTCGTTTGGAAGATCTTTGAGACCTAGAGCAAAAAAACTATTGATTTTTTAGAATTAGGGTGGGGAGACAACTTTATTAGAACAAGGCACGGGCCTAGGTGGGGTGATGACTTTACTTGAATGGGGCATGGGCAGATAGCCCAAGCAACCTTTAGACAGTTTCTGGATCGCCCCAGGTCCGTATAGCTTAGGTCCGGCCCTGCTAACTGAAACTGCCAAACTGGGCTCTGTTAACAGTGGCTGTGGTTCTCCACAACTGTCGGTGAGCAATGATCATCCAAGGCATTGGTATGGGAATGGTACTTCCGTGACGGAGCAAGCCAGATCTATGACTTACATATTTTATAACCCAAAGGGATATCTAGTCCTATCTCTGTCTCATATAAAGAGGGGTGTTATTCTGTCAGTTATCATATAAACTAAGTCTTCTGAGAGGCTTTTTTTCGTTCAGTTATCATATAAACTATGTTTTCAACTGCCTGCATCTTTCAGCTGCTTCAGCCCCACTGGTAAATGGGAAGCTTGGCAACCTTGGATGGAAAATCCCATCACTGCCTAGGCGTCATGCAGCAGGTCCCAGATCACCATTGGTTCCCCGAGCATCCAAGGATGTCCCATACAGCTGGCGCCATCCGCCAATGACCAAAAAGCCAAGGTGGTGGTGGAGGACCCTAGCCTGCCTCCCTTATCTGATGCCTCTACATGAGACGTGGATGTATGCAGAGACAGCGTACCATCTCCATCCCTTTCTTGAAGAGCTCGAGTTCCTCACCTACCCTTTCCTTGGTACCATTGCAATGCTGCCAAGCTGGTTCTTGATGGCCTACTTCTTTGCAGCATACCTTGGGATCGTGAGGAGGAAAGAGTGGCCTCACTTCTTTCGGTTCCATGTTGTAATGGGCATGCTTCTTGAGATTGTCCTCCAGGTAATTGGGACTGTGAGCCGCTGGATGCCCCTTGCTGTGTATTGGGGCAAGATAGGGATGCATTTTTGGACAGCCGTTTCCTTCGCATATCTTTTCACAGTGCTTGAATGCATGAGGTGCGCACTTGGGGGAATGTATGCTGACATTCCATTTGTGTGTGATGCTGCGTACATTCAGATTCCGTATGATTAAACAATGGTAAGAAATGAGAGTGGAAAGGTGGGAGTTCTATTTATATTTGTGTGGATTTTGCTAAACCATCCCCCTCTTGAGGGTTATATTAGTTCTAATACCACCCTAAACTCTTAACCAGGAAACTATTTTTAGAACACCCTAACTGATGTTTCTTTTTCTTTTTCTTTCATTTTTTTAAAAAACTCTGCCACTGTTTTCTCCTCCTACTTTTAACCCAAAAAATAGAGAATAAAACACGCATTTGGCTTACCTAGTGGACAAAATTGGTCTACCGTTTTGACATCTGCCCCATTCAGTTTCTTAATGAATGACTTGGATCTCCTCAAGTTATACTGAGATGTACGATGCAGATGGGATCTCAATCTTGTTCACAGGAGGGACATTTTAAAACAAAATCCTTGTTTCTCTTATATTTTGTCTTCCGTTTCTCATGTTTCTTTGTTGCTTTCTCAGAGCCAAGAACAACCCACTTGGAGTAGTGATGCTTGAAGGGTACTTCAACCCTATAAGATTTACCCTGGTGGAAAGAATAGTGGTCAAAAGATGATAGTGTTTGATTCTCCTGAGGAGCAAGCAATGTGAGATGTCAGAAAGATGAGTGATTAAAACCGCAACACGTCCTCATTCCTTCTTTGTTTGAATTATTGATCACTTGGATGATTGTTATGTCTCATGGATCAATCAATCCGAATTGTTTTTTTCAAATGGACTTCAATCTTCTCTGTCATTCTGTTAATGCTTCTGTTTTTTTTTTTTTTAAATGAAAACTAGTTGCTATGCCAATCGACTCTCTTTGCAGTTTGGGGAGGAAGGTGGAAAAACAAAATCCTGCCTAATCTTGTGTGGCAAGAAAAATGTTTTACGACAGGGCCAGAGAAGATGCATTGTCAAAGATGTGATAAATTTGATGAGCAAGATGGATGAGTAGCACTATTGTTTCTGTCTAGTTTGATGACTGAGGGAAAACCTCTCAATTACCAATGATGCAGATCCGCAGCAGGATAACATCCATGAACCAGAATTTAATACTCCACACCTACTTAGTTCTTCAAACCGCAGCCCATTGAGAACTTCATACTCTTACAATAAACACAGGTAAAACCCATAATCAGATTCTGATGCAATATCATGGCCATCAAACATGGCAAGTTAATCTCTATTTATTGCCTAGTGCTTCAAACTCTTCTCTCATTTGAGCCCAGCAGCCATTACAAACTGTAAGGGTATTTTCAATCAAGGGACCCTGTGTTGCTCATATTGTTGTTCTTGGGAAAACACATAATACCACACCACTCCCTCACCACCCAGAATAAAACTAAGACGGAACAGCAACTAAAACACAAAATCCCACACCACCAAGACTACAACTAAAACAGATCAGAAACCATCCTGAGAGTAGAGTTGAGGCTTTAGAGTAAGCCACTTCCAAACAAACAACATGGAAAACACATAATTCCACACCACTCAGAATAAAACTAAAATGGAACACAAACCATCCTGCAATTAAAGTTGAGGCTTAAGAGCAAGCCATTTCCTTCCAGTTCTGCTTAATTCGGTCGAGTAGGGTTTAAAATTGTTGATCAATCAATACCCAAGAAGCAACTTTGAGCTTGATTCTTCCCAGCAAAAAGCACCTTTCTGTCGGAGTTTAGGCCTTAACACCATTCTTCCTTCCAGAACGGTCCAAAGCACCCTGAGTTTCTTTCCTTCCAAATGGTTCAAAAGATTGCAAATGGGAAGAATCATGGGGGCAAGTGGGATTTGTAAAGAACCTCATGGGCAAATGGTGATGACATTTCATATTCCAATCACTAGGAAGCTGCTAAAATAAGTTAGCTCTTTGACCCAACAGGACTAAACAACCCCGACTGAGTTAACAACACCGACACAGTTCATCAAACAATAAATCTAATGATTGAATAAACTTGGATTAATGCAAAATTTGAGGATACCCCCATACATTTAGAGCACATTTATTTTGAATAGATTGGATTTCAATATGTGAGCCCCACTGTGGAGTTACGCTTCTTTAACTAAAGACTTCTTCTTTAACCCGACCCATTGCCATCCCTAGGATTGAGTTTTCCACCAAAATCATTCTATGTTGAGTTCGGTTGGGTCATCACCTTATTCAGGCTGTATGATCTGGAGCTCAAAATGACTCATCTGACCAGTATGAGTCACAATCCCAGATTCACTGCAATAAAAAGGGGGAAATATTCTCCTTCTGGTAGTGGGATGCAGGAGCTCCTATCCTGACCGTACATAAGGTAGGACACTTTTTGGTTGCAAGCATTTTAAGATTTCTTGTGTAGTGCATTTTTAGATCTCCAAATGCCCCCCATGTGGAACTCCAAAATCCACTGGGCTATTGTCATTTGAAATGTTGGATTTCTGAGAATTTCGTATGGCAAAAGTATCATTTTAAAATGCTGCTTCAATGAATTCTTCTGAATCAAATAGGGAATTTGAAACTCTAGTGAAACAGGACTTGTAGCAGTTGATATACAGTAAATAAAAGGGCAAGTAATGTAAAGTTTGGTTTTCCCACTTGAAACAAATGGACATAAATTAACATTATTTAAGAATGGATAGTGGGTACTTTTATTCGCTTCAATAAGAACAGTTTAAAATCAAAGTCCTGACAGACTCATGTAAGCAACAGTCATCTACATTGCATTAGCTCGCATGGGGATGAGTTGTCCTTGTCTAGTTGTCTGTATGTTTGTGGCAATGGGTCAGACCTGGACAAGCTTGGGTCTAGCCCTACCCATGAACAATGCTAAACCCAGGTTCAAGCCTATTGAACAGCCACACTCAGTTGGATTGAATAAAGATAACTTTTCCACATTTTTGGAAAAGTCTCTTTTCAAAACTATTTTTTTTATGTTATTTAATATATTGCAAAAAAATGCATGTAGGCCCCCTTTATGAAAAGCCCTTGTCCCTTTCTCATTCTCATTATGTGATTTTCTACAACTTTATTAAATAAAAAGCTCTAAGTTCCAATTATTTCCTTACTTTATAGTATTTATTTGCTTTACTCAGCTTCTTTTCTTTTTTAACAAAGGCTTTTGCTTTTGAACTTTGTTGCTGTCTTTATCAGAGAGATGATCATATACTGACATTTGCATGAGAGGTTTTTTTTTTTTTTTTTATTTCAAACAAATTAATCTGACTTGAGTGAGCCCAACTTTACTTGATCCAAGTCATTCCCCTAAACATGAAGGCACCCGAATTTCACTCCATTTGGTGAGATATATGCCATTGGATCAACCTGTAATTGAAGACTTGAGTCTTCGATCAAAGACTTCATCTCATTTTATGTGGATAATATTTCCAGCAGAGTAGGGGTTGTTGTATAATATGGATCGGCATGTTTGGTAACAGATGAGGGAATATGTGAGGAACCTACAGATTTGAGAATTCTTCACTATCGTAAATTTGAGGATTCCTCAATAAGGTTTTGCATGGTAGAGGACTTCATATCAATATTAGTTTATATATATGAGAAAGAAATAGTATTCATGTATAAATCTCTTAAAGCCGAAGATTCTCAGATCCTACAAGAGGTGGTCAGACCTGTTCATCTGTCCACATCATCCAGAAGTTACAGTTCTCAAATATGAAAATTTTCCAATCCTTTGAAAATTGGTGAGAAATCTCCCAAGACTTGGCTGCTCAGAGATTTGATTTAAAAAGTTCTCTCATCCCAATGTCAGGGTAGCACCAGTCCTGATCTTAAAATCCAAAATAACACTTCCTGGTCTCATTGGTGTAGCTAATCGCATCAACCTTAACCCTAGCAGAGATTAATGTACTTCTTATTATTTCTAGGAGAATCTTCCGTTAGCAAAAAAAATTAATAATAATAATGGGAGAAAAATTATAGAAAACTATAAATATAACCACCTATGTAAATTTAGAAATCAAAGTCAACCACCTTGAGAGACAATGAAGTTTGGTCAACAGCTTATGAATTTTTAACTTATCTTGTCATAAATGGGTGAGCACTCTCTTACATGTTACATTACAAGGGCATTCAATATTCATATTTAAATTTCCTCAGGTCTGTTGGAATTCTTGCATGAAATCATTAACACTGTTTGATTTAAACCAGGCTAGATTTTAATCCAAGAAAACTCTCAGCCTAACTGTTGGGCAAGCTGCTTGATTGAGATCTTCAGATTAGCAGTGGTGGGTGGTTTATTTGTGAATAAAAATTCAGCAAATCTGTGGTGAGTGGTGCCCCAGATCCTTCCTGTTCCATTGGGGCCCCTGATTTATGATTTTGAGAACAGTAGGCATCTGCCACATTGGATGTCAGAAGTCCCTCATCAAAACAATAAATGTTTCAGATGGGTGATTTTCGAGAAATGGCCCACTGATAGCTATGGTTATCCAAACCCTGATTGGTCTAGTCCAGATATTATTTGCTGTGTAAGGAAAAGTAAATCTGACCCAAAGTAGGTCCCACTAGATGAAAGGTCCTGTTACTGGGTGTGGGTTCCATCCAGATTAAGTCCCACGGACTACATAATGGGGTGGTCCATCTACAACTATAAAGGGCTTATTCATTCATTAGGAAAATATTTAAAGAAGTATGAACTTTTGGCTCATGTTTTAGAGAAGTATATGGGGATTTAAATATTTCAAAGAAGAGTTTTTGTATATTTCTTTCAATCAAATCCTCTCCATAAAAAAGAAAATTAAAAAATAACAAAGATACCCTCATGACAAAAAAATCAATAATTTGGAATCCATATAAACCCTTCTTTTTTAAACCATCTATGCATGAAGGTAGATGAAGTGGGTTCTGCTGGGTAGTTTGAGTTGGACTTGATTAGAGTATGTATTTGGTGATGTAAAAACCCACGGTGGCCGTGAGTGGACCATTCATAGTCCGCCACATCACCAAGGGCAGCCTGCTATGCATCCGGACAAAAGCTGCTCGTGGTAACGTGGCAGACTTTGAGTGTTCACTCAATGTCACCATACATTGACCTGCTCATAGGATCCCGATTCTTTGATTATTTCTCTTAAATAAATTACTTATTAAAGAAAAAAATCTTAAAAAATGATATAAGGGTATTTTTATGTTTTTTTAAATCTTTTCATTAAAAGGATTTGATTGAAAGAAAAATAAGGTTTTCTATATTTCTTTTGAACTATTCAAATTCTCATGTACCTTTTCCTAAAATGAGCCAAAATTTTTAGGGCACATTTGTGTACACACCCTTTTCGCGGAAAGAGGAAATTGCCACGTCAGCAAATTAATTCAATAGAAATGAAAACTTCAGAAAAAGATTTCCATAGATTTAAGAAATTCATGTTGGTGTAAAAAGAGTTTCCTGATTGAATTGGTGCTGATGTTGTTTGGTACGGATGTGAATTCCTTATAGAAAATCAAAATCTCTTATTTGGTGATATAATTTTTTGAAAAAAATAATATATGTATATTATTTATTCAATATTAAATAATAATTTATATAAAGAAATAAAAACATGAAAGAGTTGTAGGATTTTTGGGTTGAAATGGACGACAAGAGAGGAAAAGAGGGAGAAGTTTTCCGAGAAAAATCATTTCCCATATCCTTTATAGGAAACTCATTTCCAATATTATCAAGAAAAATATTGACGAGACAGAAAAATATTTGCGCAAAATTATTCCACACCAAAAGCCAAAAAATGAATTTTCCATGAAAAATCGTTAACTTTTCTGCCAAAAAATGTTACACAAACGTGCCCTTATCCTTGTTTGGAAAATTCCCTGTTGATTGTCGTAGCAGTATATTTTTGACGGTGGACGGAACTTGCCACATTGATTAAAAGTCTTGAAACAGAGAGGACAATTCATCATACCAGGACAAAGAGGTGGGGCCCAGTTGACGTGGCTCCACGTCATTACGTCACCGTGATAAATGTGGGTTCCTTCAAAAACGGAAAAGGAGCCACGAATGAGAATGTGGAAACCCAAAAAGGCACACATTGACTCCTGTGGGCCCACGTGAGATGATAATGAATGAGATGCAGGGTTCCACTGGGACCCACGACAGAGATAGAGAAATATGAGAACAACTGCTGCCCGGCAGTTTTCACCCAATTCCCGCATCCCAAGTCGAGTCCGTATTGCGAGCGACTTTTGACTTTTAGGAATCCATACTCATGGGACGTGGGGTTTACGGTGGATTCCATTTATTAAAAATCTATATATATTTAAAATAAAATTTTTATTTATATACAAAAAAAATTTAAAATTTATTCCCGCATGAGTTGTTTCCACCGTGAAATTTGAGTGGTTATTAAAGAAACATGATCAATACAATCTTACCAGTTTGATTAAAATTAAAGTACAATTTGGTGATATCTCATGCATGGAAAAGAGTTTTACCTTTATTGGCTCGTATTTTCTAGGGTAAATTAGCCAAAAGTCCTTGAGCACGGTCTTCTAAGGCATCAAGGACAACTACTTTTTCTCTAATGTCTATAGTCCAGACAGCTGGAGATACTTTAGTGAGAGGTCCCTAATATGCCACGTCATGTATTTTCATGACTACTTTGCCCCATTCAACTGTGCCAGAAAACTCCTTCCTTCTTCTTCTCTCATTTTCCATTTTCCATTCCTTTCTATAGTTGCAGAATATCGTTGCAGAGCACCTTCCATCGCCACCATGACTTCCGATTCTCTCTCTTTCATTTCTTCAAAGATAGACACAGTTTTACTTTATCTTGCTCTTTCATTTGAAGTCTCTTCCAAATCTCTCTTTCTCTCTACAACTGATTTCAAAGAGAGCATTTTGCATTTTTTCTTATTTCCTCCCTCTCTTTTCTCGATTGGATTGTGGTTATCAAGTGTTTTTTTTTTGTGGATTTCGATTTTTATTAGAATCTGATTTTCCGTATTCTAACTTTTGGTGTCGCCGAGCTCAGATAAATTTCCCTAGAATCTCTGATAAACTGGACAGAAACTCAGATAAATTTTGTCGAAGTTCTGCTAGAAACTCAGATAAATTTATCTGAGTTTCTGACAGAACTCAGATAAATTTGTCAAATTTATCTGAGTTTTGGCAAATTTATCTGAGTTTCTGGCACAACTCAGATAAATTTATCTGAGTTTCTGGCAGAACTCAGACAAATTTATCTGAATTTTGAAGAACTTTTCTGAGTTTCAAACAAATAGTTATGTGAAGTGGTGCCATCTGACGACCCACATCCATCTTTCCTTTCTTATTGCAGTGGTTGTGATTTATGATTCGCGTTTTCTTTCTCTACCAACAGACAGAAGGAGAAGGAGTAGGAGCAGGGAACTATGGGAGAAACCAAACATGTTCTGGTTGTTGTATTCACAAGGTATCCTGTGTCCTGATTTCAAGAAAGCCCAAGTCAGTCAATTTGTAAGTGGTTTTAACGTGTGAAATGATGGTCCAGGACCACAGTCCACAGGCTACATATCTGATCATAACCATGGTTTAAACAGTGAAAAAACTGCCTTAGAAGACTGATAAATTTATCTGAGTTTTATCTGAGTTTTGAAAACTCAGATAAATTTGTTTGAGTTTTGCTTTTGCTGACATGTACAAGGGCGTTTTTGTCCTTTTCAGTTACAAGAGGACTGTTGTCAGTATGATAAAGTATTGTGGACCGCTTGCAATAAAAATCACAGTTGAGGGACCTCCGCCCAAATGCCCCTATTTTCTATAGGTGGATTCCATTTATGGAGTTTCACTCCTTCAACTTAGGATTTCTCCTAGTCAAAACACGAATAGATTCCTCATGTATGAAAGCGTGGAGGTATTGAAAATGCCTTTTGGCTTTTTTGTATGAGAACCGAGATTGTAGATTATTCATCCACTATGCTCTATTTTTTTTTTGGGGCTGAAAAGAGAGTTTGGTATTAAAAGAGTGGGAGAAGCGAGAAAAGCCTATAGGAATTGATAGAAGTTCGAATCGAACCCCCAATGGCATGTTTGGTTAATGGCGTTTCTAATAAGGAATTGGATTTTTTGGAAATTCCCGATGTAATGTGGCATTTTGTCCCTTGGGCATTTCAAATAGTGTTTTGATATAAGGATTTAGAATTCCAGACCACATAAAAAGTCCCTTTTAACCTTATGATTTTCCAAAACTCTAGCATTCCAATCTTACTTAATGTTGAGAACCTCTAAAATTAAAGTTCATAAAGTCAATTTTAATTTATATTAAAAAAATTAAAAGAAAATCAGAAGTGGCATGTGGCCCCTTGGGCGGTACGGGCCAGCACAGCACGACCTAAGCTGTGCCGTGGGCCGTGCTGGGCCAACCCCAGTCGACCCGGGCATGGGACAGCACAGCCAATGAATCTTCATGGGGCACGACTGGGCTAGCTTGCCGGCACAGCCTACTTTACACCCCTAGTTCTGCCGCCTCTCCCAAAACCCTTGCATTCTTTATTAAAAAGCTCCAAAACCCTAAACCATGGCGTTGCACTGAAACCTTGGTCCACCCATTTAATTTTAGGTGCTCCTCTTTTGTTGATAGCATGGATCAAGAATTGCACACCATTCACATGCTGAACTCTCCTAGGTAGAAAACCAATTTGTACTATATTTTGAGTTTGAAACTATATTTTATAACAACAATATGTAAAATGTTTTTTTACCTTATTATAATCTAAATGCAAATTAAGGTACCATAAAATAATTTTTTTTTTTCCATTTTCCATGAAGATTCATCTGCACTAACATAGATAAAATAAAATAACAAAATCAACTTTTTGAAAGACTAATAAAATCGAAAGGTTGTTTTCTTTTTGGTGTGGTGAAAGCTTCCAACATTTTTTCTTTCTATGTCTCAACAAGTAATATATTTCTCAGTACCCACTATTCATTTGTTGATTTATTTTAAGTTATCCATTTCTTCTCATAGAGATTACTTCTCATTTCTCTAGAAACTAAAGATTAGATAATTGTTATACTTTTAGTGGAACATATTGGCAACTACAACTTGTGACAATGACTGGTCATAAGACTTGTATCCATCCAATAATTTAAATACAAGAGAAAGTTTAGTTAAAAAATGGACTTAGCTCCAAGTGGGACCAAAAAGTCACAAGGGCACTTCAGTTCAGTTTGTCCAGCTTGATCCACTTTATTAGGCAGGGATGGCAATAGCTGAGGTGAAAAGGGGAGCCTGCTATTGTTAAGAGGGGAGCTGGAGCCTATTTGGTTTGGATTTAGTAGTGGGTTTATCGGATTGAAGTAAATATGAGTTTTCATATTTTGATTTGATTGCAATAGGCCAGCCTGCGCCCTGGTCCTGCTTATGAAAAACTTACATAGTACTTAAATGAGTTAAATACATATGATTTGTATGGCAAAGTTGGCGTCTTGACCTAGACACATCAAGGGGCAGATTTGACATTAGAAGTAATAAACCCATGACATAATCCATAGATCATAAGATGGTTTAGATATTAGAAATTACGTACTCATCACAAGTGGAATCAGTTATGCTTAGGACGTGCTTGGATGGATAGTGAAATGAATTAAAGTAAGATAAAGCCTCCATTATCAAGACAAGAAAAGATCGGGGGTCATATAAAAAGTACACAAATCCGAAATTCCCTCATTTTTAAATTTTTTTTTTAAAAAAACAGCAACTCATTTCTCCACTAAATGACAAAAAAAATTCTCTTTTTACACAAAAAATAAAAAAGATTTTCGATAAAGCAGTTAAAAATAAAAGACCATCATAACCCATTTATAATGCAGGCTTTACCTCACTTTACTTCATTTCATCACCCATCAAAATATGCTGATATGGATCTGGGCATTTTTAGTCGGGGCGAGTCTGGGTTTCGCCAACCATATCAAACCTAACTTGTTGCTAGGGGTAGACCTCCGTATATGCTTTTTGGGGCAATCGCCCCTATATGGACCGGGTCTGCTCCCAAAATCCACATGAGAATTCTTGGTCCGCCTCCAAAAGCCAAATGAAAATCCTGAATTTGCCCCCAAAACCTAATTACTAGTTTAGGTCCGCCCTCTTAAACGAAAATCCTGGATCTGCCCCTGCCATCCATATTACTAGGACTGTCCATAAATCAAGCTACCACATGAGAAATCTCACATGGCTCGATTAAGTTTAAGCTCAAACTTGGCACATTGTCTAGTGAGTGAAGCTCAAAATAGGTTTAGCTTATGCAGCTCGGTTTGAGCACGATTTAAGATCACCGATTAGGGTAAACTAAATCTCAGTTTATTGAACGGCCCAACAAACTATGTTTGTTTAGTACAGTATATGTTTGATACTAAATATAGATGTTTTGGTGAGCAATACACAAATTCTTTAATTTATTTCTTTTCTAAATATTTAGTTCAATTGAGGAATACTATTAAATATATCGAAAACATACTAGTTAGGGTGGTCTACCTATTTAACCCAACCCATTGCCGTTCCTACCGATGAGTTTTCCGAGTCAAACCAAAGTTTGAGTTGGGTCCTAGCTCTCACAAAATTCAGCCTATATGACCTCGAAGGGCAGTTTAGTTGGCCCAGAACAACGGTTTTTATCCGAAGATTGAGAGTTCGAAACTATACTAGTACAAGGGGATTTACCTACCTCCCCTAGGGCCCATAGGGTTTATCCTGCCCGAAAGAGCTGGGACAACTTTTGTTAAAAAGTTAAAGAAACAAAAAAAGAAAGACGTACCATCCAAAAAACCTAGAAATAGTCACAATCCCAAATTCACAGCAATCAAAAGAGGAAAATCTCTTCTACTAGCAGCGGGATGCGTGATCTCACATCCCGACTGTCCATAAGATGGACCCCTCCTAAATTACACAAACAGGACTATGACAAAGGGCTCCCATCTGTTGCATCCTCCATCATAAAGACCCTTATTGATTAGATAATGAATTTCTATGAACTTCCACTGAACAATTCCCATCTCGTAGCAGTAGATACTGTAAAAAGTGGTCAAGGATTGTGAACTGTAATCTTTCCCACATGAAACTAAAATGGACATAAATTAGTATTAGTTGAGAATGGATAGTGGGCACTTTTTTTACTTAGAAAAGAACAGTTTAAAATCAGAGTCCTGACAAATTCGTGTAAGCAACAGTCATGTGCATCACATTAGCTCGCATGGGGGATGAGTTGTCCTCGTTTGTATGTTTGTTTATTGCCTTGAATCTTTCCACAGTGGTCGTCTGTACTATTTTGTTTAATATTGATAACAAGCATGGTGTCTATGGTATTATTTTACTTGTGCCTACTCTAAATAGTAGGCACTTCAACAGATGCATATTAGTTGTCATTTGGTCACATGGAGATTGAGATTTTATTCTACTTGTCTGTTGCTTTTCATGCATGTATAAAAAAACTCAATTGTTGGGAGATTGTTTGTGTGCTGTTAATGGTTGTTTTGTATTTAAATTTTAGAATTGTGTCCTATTCTCCAGACTTTTTTTTCGATCAAGTTGATTTATGGAATAGATTATGGACCTGTACCAACTTGGATTCCAGTCAAGACCCAATTTTAGGTCCGGAGACTTTGAGTTATTTTATGATTATTTGTGTAGTACCCCTACCTTTTCACTTATGTGCAATAAATTAAATAAATCATTATACATATGGGCTGAAGCAGTTTCCGAGACAATGGTACAAGCGCTTCGACTCCTACCTGTCGCATTGGTAGGTTTATATCTTGTATTTCGGTTTGACCAGATTGGTTCATTGGGTTTGTTAATGGCCGCGTTCGGGGTTAAGGGTATTTTGGTCATTGTAGTGAGGCTTTTTTGGGAACCAAGAAAGCAAATATTATATATTGATGTAATTGGTAACTCTAGATTAAAAATGAGAGAGGTGAGAGCTCTCTCTCCCTTGGTTCCGAACCACCGGGGGAAGAGCAGATGTAAGAGCAAGATTGAGACCTATAGGAAAATAGTAGGCTAAGTGTTAGAGGGTTTGGAATCCTTGTAACGAGTTGCCCAGTTCTTATCTTGTGGATGTAAGCAATTGCCAAACCACATAAATCTGTGTCTAGTTTGTTACTTGTGGTTGATTCATCGTCCAAGTTTTCCCTAGTTAGTTAATTAATCCCCAACAAAAACCTCTTGCCCTCTCATTTTATATAAGTTATTATTCCACAATATTTGGACATGTTGGGTACTAGAGAGGAATCAACAGTTAGAGGATTCCTTGCACCTCTAGAACCATTCTTAGCAATGCAAATGGAAATTAGATTCTCCGATTACTTGAAGGTTCTTCCCTATAAAAATCGAGTTAGAAACCGGCCTCTTTTGAGTTTTGATTCATAAACGGGTTTGAGCCTGGAAATAAAATTAGATTATGATTGCTAAATGAATTCAGCTCCGAATCCATATAGGTCTCGACTCATGGGCTCGGGACCCAACTCAGGGGTGCGTGTTTTTAGACATGATTCTTGGCTTTGTGCATGCTAATGTCAAAAACTTCACATAACAACCTATATTTGTTATGAAGATATTGAAATTTATTGGCTGTGGAAGGTATTGATGCATTGTTATTGGATTGAATAATATCCCCTTTTAGATTTTGGGTTAAATGATATATCTCTTTTAGGAAGATAGTAAAAGAAAAGGAAGGAGTCGAAACCAGCTTCAGCATTAAACTTGATACTTTTATTTGAACCAGGTCTAAAACCACAAAAACAGGTTTCGAGTTGGAACCAGATTCAGAACGGTTTTTCCAATATGGTTTTGGCCCGAAATCGATTCGTTTGCATTCTAATTAGGCTATCCTCACCATGAACTTTTTAGGGTAGGAATCATTACATTCCACAGTTGGATCACACCATGGAATTACATTATTTACACTACATTATATTCAATGATCCATTATCTTTAGCAATTTTCTCGAAACCCCCATTCAGAAGCAAGACATGAAATAATAACAACGTGCCCGTTTAATAAATGACTTACTTCGTTAGAAATATCTCAAACAAACAAGCACTTGAGAACTCTCAGCCGCTGATTGATTCTACTCACTACATTTGAGCGCTTGACCCCATGATGCTTGGTGATTACAACCAGAGAGACATGTAAAAAAGTTAATTGCAAAGTTTCTGTGTTTAGAAACTATAATTAAAAACACGTCTAGTATGCTCTTAATTAGTTTTTAGTCAGTTTGATTATTTTTTTCACCGGCTAATGTAAATAACACAAATAGTTTTCATTGTAGAAAGTTAGTCATTTTGTTTACTGTCACTTTTAAAAATGATATAGGATTTAGGTTTTCTTTGGTTGAACTTTTTAAAAATACTTTTAGGACACTTGGCTTTTGAAAATAATTGATAGTGATAGTTAGTTGCCAACTTCTCAACTCAACCGAAGGTCCGAAACTCAATCCAACAAATTCAAAGTTTTGATTGATCTTTTTTTAGTAGTAAATCGATAGGGTTCTAGTTGAGTTTGATCTTACTACTCAACGAGTTAGTTCAAATATGATGAGTTAGTTCAAATATGACTTGTTAATAAAGTGTTCCACTAGAAGTTATCAAATTATAATTTAGTTTCCTTGTCCGATTAGGAGATGCATGTATGAATGTGGTTGGCATATATGTCTATCAACTCTATTGATGGTACATTCATTATGTTTCTTCTTTTTTTTTTTTAGTATATTTAAGCATTTTATTTTAATGACATTTCTCATATTATTTTGATAAAAAAAAAACAGCATTTTAAGGATATTGATCTACATTCTCAAAGTTTGCGAGATGCTCTTCGATAAATCTCACAACTCTTGTTTTCATTATCATAACATTCTTTTATTATATTTTTCCTTTGCGTTTATCTCCATGTTCACTTCGGCCCGTTTGGCAAATCTTATTTGTATGAAACAGATTTGTGGATAATATTGATGTGAAAAATAGATCTATATAGAATATACATTTTACTTCTAGAATGTTTGATAAGACCAATTTTTAGTTTGAATTTTGAAATAGACATTTTAAAATCCTGTCCGTCTTATTTTTTTTTTTTTTTTTGGTTTTTTGGAGATTCATGAGGAATCAAGGACTGAAATTTGGCCCCACTATAGTGCTTAGGCTTATGAAGACGAACAACAATTCAGAATTTTGATATAGGGCCCCACAAATTTAAAAAAATTAGATCTAAAAGTTCATGCTTTTTCCAAATATCTTGAGATTCATGAAGAATCAATGGCTCAAATTTGATACTGTGGCTGTATTAGTGCTTTTGAAGAGATCATACGGTTCGGAGTTAGATTAAGGAGCCCACAACTTAAAAAAATAGAAGAAATTGGATTGGATTTTCTAAAGTGAAAATCCAGTCATTTTGTACATAAAATAATCAACGGTTCAACATTTTTCGATATCCAAGAAAACTGATACTATAGTAATTATATTTCTAAAGAAGATCAAAATTCAAATATGTAGATCTAAGGTTTAAGTTTATTCATAAATTTCTTGATATCCAACAATTCAGATAAAAAGAAATGAAGAAGTCTGTTTCAATTCCACATGGTTTAGTACTACCAAATCCAAATCCTCTAAATGTGATTTTAAACGGAATTAAGAAAGCTAAGGATTGGAAAGAACATCTCCTTGAATATTGGTTGCCCACGAGGCTACATGGTAACAAGATTGATTCAAACCCATGTAGCACTTTTCATCTTTGATATTGACCAAAACTCACTAATGACTTGCACGCTCAGGACTTAAGTGAAGGCTGAGAAAAATGAGAGCTCCTTCATAATTTGCTATTATCAAAATGAATATAAAGATCCTATTCATACTTTTATCGTGTACAATCAATGGACAAGATTAAGCTGCACGTAACTTGTTTATAACAGAAACTTGGTGATCACCTAAGAATTTCCTTGTTCTAAAGGATGAGAAGATTCCAAAACCTACTCTAGAAAGTTCAACACTATCCTACCCTAAAACTATATTTATCATTGGCAATATCCTAGAACACTCCACATAAGCCTCCATATTCAATTTACAAGAAAGCCGTAGATGAATTTGCATACTTTCGTAATCACTCGTAGACTTCTAGACTTTTCTCCTTGACGATCTCCGACCATCAAATCATTTGAGAGGCAGGTCTTCATGATGTACATTTTCTCGGAAAGCTTCGAACCCTGCCGTGTTTTAAGCCCCGGCCGTGTGACTTACGTCGTGTTGTCTGAAGTGCCAAATGTAGGCTGCTTGAAGCTTCCACTTCTCTGATTCTAGAGATTCTTCTTCTTTCTATTTCTATTTCTATGCTAACTAGAGATGGAGTTATATGATCATCTCTTTCATGATGACTTTGTGTGTTCCACGTAGTCTTGCGAAGAGTACTATTATGCGAGCTCAATATATCTAATATTTCATTTAGAATAGCCAATGGATTGCAAAGTCCTAACCTTCATATTTTGCTGACATCTCTATAATATTTTATTTAGAATAGTCAGTTAAGTTAATTGTATAGTGTTGAACTCTCCATTTTGCTGAATTATCTATAACAGTTTGATCAAGGTAGCCAAGGGTTATTTATATACTACAATATCAAATATCCTAATCACTTCATAGCATTAATATTTTCTAAACCTAATCTAACATGATAATATCCTTATTAAAATAAATATTCTACCGCAAATACATGGTCTTTTTAAGAAAGGAGCACGTGATTATTCACAATATATATGGGGAGTGCTACATTGTGCCCATGCATTTTATTAAGAGAAAACGCCCTCTTAGTTGGGCTGATTGCGATGCATGATGATCATAAAAGTCCATTGAATGGAAAGATCCATATGAGGCCTACCAATATGCAAAATCGATTATCTTAATCTTTTGATCAATGACCCTAAAATTTAATGATTTAGATGCATCATTTTGTTATGATTTCAATCCAATGGTAAGGAAAAATTGGATGAGTGTCAAATTTAGACTCGTGACTATTCATTTGAGAGAGGAAGGTAGTGTATGTGAGAAGAGTAGATTGAATTAACATGGGCCTCAAGTCAAGAAAGAAAAAGAGGGGTGTAGAAGTGGGCATTTTTAAAGTGGCACGTATTTTATATACATGTAGGACTTAAGCAGGTGAAGATATCGCCAATCTCTGCATCATCTTTGCCAATGTTATTCTCTATTTGTAAAATCCATCACTATTACATCCCACGCGTTCTAAATTTGCTAGAGCTGGCGGTCAACTGACTCAGATCTATCGCGATCTCTTTCAAAAGCACATGAGTCATACAAATTGAGGAAAAAGACGAGATTACGCTTATTAAATGAGTGTTTGGATTATCATAAATAGATTTTTTTTTTGGGGGGGGGGGGTGGGGTGGGGTGGAAAAGTGGTGCATTTTTAAAGTGGTGCATTTTTTAGAGTTTTCTATGCATTTTTAAAGTGACACGTATTTTATATACATGTAGGCCTTAAGCAGGTGAAGATATCGCCAATCTCTGCATCATCTTTGCCAATGTTATTCTCTTTATGTAAAGTCCATCACTATTACATCCCACGCTTTCTAAATTTGCTAGAGCTGGCGGTCAATTGACTCAGATCTATCGCGTTTTCTTTCAAAAGCACATGAGTCATACAAATTGAGGAAAAAGACGAGATTACGCTTATTAAATGAGTGTTTGGATTATCATAAATAGATTTTTTTTTCACCATGGGATTGTTCATTAAAATCCCAAACTTTGGTACACTATGGCTTTTAAGAATGAAAAACAATCCTATAAGTCTAATAAAGGCCCAACTTGTTGCTCCTCTTCTCTACTTAAGAGAAACCAACCACTTAAACAACTTTGTAAGTCAAGGATAACCTCTCAACAATTCCATACACCTTTATTGCACCGTTGATTTAGATGAATACTTCATGCAAAAGATGCAACAAATAGTTTTGAAGTTTTACAAAACACTTACTCCAACAAGGGTTGTTTCTCTTGATCCACAAATAATAATTAAAAAAAGCTTGATAGCTATGCTTAAGCATAAGCAACAACTAACTTGGGTTTTGGCCGAAGTGTCTAGAAGCATCACATGTAGGCTGTTTCAATAAGGGGACAACAACTAGAAATATTAGAAAGCAAATTTTCTACATTCCCTAATTTTCTGCACACAAGCGTTGCACACTTGCACTACTCAAATAGTCACTATATATGGTCTGACTACAAAATGGTAATGTTAGTTCTTAAAAACCTTGAGAATTTGCCAAAAAGAGAAATAGTAGAAAAGGAAGAGAAATCATTCCTAATCTGAGCTTTGAAGATTTTCTATATTTTTCAAGTTTAAATTAGGATTGATGCTGGGAGGTTTATAAAAGTGTAAATTTAATAGAAAAGCCAAAAAAAAAATCATATTGTAATGTGCTGGACATGTTTGTACTTATTTTTTATTTTTTTTTTTTTATAATGAGTTTTAGGGACTAGTATAGATGAATTTCTAGAGGGCGATGAGATTGAAGGAAAATTGAAAAAAAGGAAGAACTTAAGACTATTCTTAAATCTAAACCTAAGCTTTGATGCCACATTGAAATTTATAAATTGTATATTGAATAGCTTTGAATTGATTCATTAAGAATAGTGACTACGTACTTATATAGTGTACAACAGAAGATATTGACTCAAATTAAAAAATTTATTCACATTTCTAGCATAAAACCTAGACAATCATAATATAACACTAATCTAGTATAACCCAAGTTCAATCTAATCTCAATTTAATCTAAAGCAAACTTATTCAATGCTTTCAGTAATTATAAAATAAAAAATGTTTCTCACCAAAGTTTCTCATGATTACAACTTTAACCATAATTACTGAAAATTTACGAAAAAAAAAGACAACACCTATTGATCTTTCAACAAATCCTTTAGACTTTAGAGTTTGATACTTATTTACATGGAATGAAATATATAAAAATTCATGATCAAATGAGTGATTACTCGGGATTATTAAAAAGGTGATGCTTAAAAGACATAATGTGAAAATGTAGAGGGGCCTTAGCTTTCCTACTATTTGAATTCCTCACGTTATGATTGGATATTTATTCCTCTTCTTCCCTTTATTTCTTTTTAATACATGGAGATTCTTTGATTGTCTTTTATTTGGGATATTCACCTCTTTTTTAACTTCAAATTCACCACTTTTGGATTACAGGAATAAGTACAAGTTATTACAAGTGTAATAACTTCAAATTCAAGAATAAGTACAAGTGTAAGAAGAAATGAATTACAGGAATCAAAGGTTCCCTTTTGGACTGTACAGTCAAGATCCCTTAAACAATATACTTGGCTCGGTCTCATAGGCAATAGAATCCTGGTCAGATTAGATTGAATAGTGAACCCGACCCATTTAATAGTCACTGCAGGTACGGAGTACCACCAAACATTTTCAGAGGCACTGAATCTGAATGTGCAGGAGCAGACATGCAGTAGTGCCTTCCACGTCACGAGAGAGAGAGAGAGAGAATACACCGCACGATTTCCTGCAATTCTACTGTTTTATGTACACCTTAAAGCACCACAACTCTTTACATTGACCGATCTCAGCCGTTGATCGATTCTAGTCACTTGTTGATCGGTGACTTCAGCTGGACACGTGTATGGTAGATTATCATATAGTATGGGAAAAGAATAACTGCATAGATCATAACTTAGTGGCTAATTATTCAAAAGCACTCAAGTATAGGACATCCACTATAAAAATCCTCTTAAACAGAGTAACTACCAAACATGGTAACTATAATTAAGGACTATAAACTTTTATAATGACAGCCAAAATTCTCCTGCCCAAATCATTTCTATTTTTTCTGTTTTGCCCACTCTTTGTTGATGTCAATATAACCATATTCCCTATTCATGTTATAAAAAAAAAAAAAACCCCTCATATTCCCTAAACCCACGAATCAATCTCTTCATCCAAATTGCCAAAAAACTAGAGTCTCATATTTTGTTATGAGTAATATTTGTTGACATCAATATAAACTTTTGTCGACGTCAACAAAAACGTCCAGTTAGTACAATCAAGTAACCATTGTACAAGTTAAGCATTTATACATAGAATTTGTTGACATCAACGTAAACTTTTGTCCACGTCGACAAAAACGCCTAGTTAGCACAATCAGGTGACCCATGTGCACAGTACAAGTTAAACATTTATACATTGAATTTGTTGATGTCAACTGAAGAATTGTCGACATCAAATTAAAAAAAACCTTAACCTGTGATTAAGGTTATGTTGATATAAACAAAGAAATGGCAAAACGGGAAGAAAAAGAGATGGCTTGGGCTAAAGGTCCTTGGCCGTTATTATAAAAGTCTAGGGTTTTCAACTGTGGTTATCCTATTTAAGGGGATTTTCTCAGTAAATGTCCCTCTTGTATTTTCTTAATTATTTTCTACTGATTTAAAAAAAAATCATTTTTAGCCTGCCTATTGACATAATTAATACAAATAGTGTTCACTCATTAACACACAAACATGCTTAGGGATTGATCCGATGACTCTAAATGGTTAGTATCACTCTTATCAGCGAGCCTACCTTGCCAAAAAAAAAAAAAAAAGATTTGTCTGCAGGAAATTTAGTGATTTTGCTTTTTGACTTTTTTAAAGGTTATTAAGAACGATTTAGGGTTTTTGTAATTGGACTTTTCAAAAATATTTTTACGGCTGTTGGATTTTGGAAAAAAAAAAGAATTAATAGTAATAATCACTTGCCAACTTTTCAACCCAACCCAAACACAATCCAACATATTCAAGGTTTAATTGAGTTTCATCTTACTACTCAATGCATTACCTTGAACAAAGACTTGTTCATAAAAGGTTCCACTAGAAGTTGTCAAATGCTAATTTCAAGGTTTAATTGAGTTTCATCTTAATGCTCAATGCATTACCTTGAATAAAGACTTGTTCATAAAAGGTTCCACTAGAAGTTGTCAAATGCTAATTTCGGTTCCTTTCAATCACTAAATACGGCAATTAAAGGAATCCTAGCCGTTTAAGAGATGTATGCAAGAATGTGGCTGGCATCTATGTCCATTCAACACTATTTAGTTCCTTCTTTATTTTCTGTTTTCTTAACTTATGTAAGGGTTCCTTTCCATCTCACTCCGAGCAGTGTGAGGTACACAATATGCATTTATGCCCACCAAATTATTAAATTTGAAGTCATTTTGAAACTCCAAATCCCTGGTCCTTGGTCCATGCTTTTAATATGAAAGATTTTCTTGACACTCAATCCAACAGTCTAATTTCAATGGATCAGTACAGGCCCATTGGATTTATGAGATATAGAGGGAGACTTTGCATGGGCCATTTGGATTAATAATCAGCTCCACATGCTACCTATGTACAAACTACAGAGTGAATGCTAAGGAGCATTGTGCTCCTTTTTTTTTTTTTTTTTTTTATGGGTATTCCTAAGGTCTTTGACCAAGCGTGACTATTTCTCTAGGTGGTGCTCTTCATTATGCTTATTTAAGAAGGGGGATATTCAAGTGCATCCATCCCTCACCATTGTTGGGAGGGACACCCCCTTTTTTAGAAGTTTCAAGTACAAAAGAGAAGTGTACGAATATTCTCCATTTAAGTATATTATGTGCATTTGTATAATTCACATAATAATGCATTATTTTTATTTTACACTTTAATGATATTTTCATATTTTTTTGAGAAAAAATATATATTTTACTATATTTTTGTATATTATCTAACATCCGTGGTACTCTTGCATCTATCTTGCGGAGCAAATTTTGTTTTTATTATCATCCTTGTGTGAGATAGCTCTGGAAAATGTATCTCCTCTTTATTCAATATTTATTTGTTATGTCTACTTTTATTCCAACAAGAGTTATAAAAAGGGAAATAGATTTCAAATAAGACCTTAATTTTTTTCTTATTTAGAAAAATGACACAAGTTTCAAAACTTTTAAAATTAGTCCTTAGATTTTTCATTAAATTTTCGATTAAGGACTTCCGGCCATTTAAAGGTGTTTTTCTGGCGACTTTTTTACTCAATTTTTTAAATATGTAGATTACCCTTCATTTAAATTCATGAATAATTCCGATAGCCACTACACGCAACTAACCGTAGTGGGGACGTTGGTTATCCTCGATCATCGTAAAGATGCCGGTGAAGGAAATGAGGATAATATAGAGGAAGTGAAGGAGGATTTTATTTCACCAAAGGGTAATTTGGGTATTTAAAAAAATCAAAGGGAGAAAGCTGCTAAAAATAGTTTGAAATTGATAACTGTCCTTAATTGGCAACTTTCTAGAAACGTAGGAACTAATTTGAAAAATTCTGAATCTTGTGTCCTTTTTTGATAAGAATTTATTTGAAATATTTTCCAAAAAAGATAAAGTTAAAGCTTTTATTTTCACAAGCCTAAATTGTGCCCGTTTGTTTGTATGGTGGAGTGAAATAATATAGAATGAAGCTTCGAATGAAAAAGAGAAAAAAGTGGAGGGAGTTGGCAATAAAATCATTATTTTTGTCATTTTGTGCTTTTTAGGAGTATATATATATTTTTTATCATTTTATTCCCTTTTCGAACATCTTTTTTTTTTTTTTTTTTTATCAATTTGTGCAACTAAAAGTATTTTTTTTTCCATTCATTTATACTCTCACATCCAACCCACCCTACTATCTTTTTATTTCTTGATTTGACTCTCTATTTCATCTTATTTACCCTCCAAACAAATCTGCCCTAATAAAGGAAGTAGATAGCAGAATCAAATGCAAAATACACTCATTTTTCAAACCTCTGCGCTTTAGGAATTTAAGCAAACACATGTCAGAAATAGAAAGAAAGAGATGTCAAACATGTGCTTAGTGATGGAGATAGCAGAAGCTCTTATGTGGCCAGAGCTGTGGCCCCCACCAGATAAGTGGTTACAATGGTATGGCCCATCGTAGATAACAATGAAAGAGAGAGATGGAAAAACGACCAGCTGAGCAGCCCCTGACAAGGCACAGGGGCTCTCATCACACCATGTACGAAACCCAGTAAATGAGCAAGAGAGCCAGTAAATCAAACAAATTAGATAAGAGAGAGAGAGAGAGAAACAGAAGCAAAATATGCTACCAACAACACCGTTTCCAAAGCCCCTGGTACCAACGCCTCCACCACCCAACCGCAGACCGGTCTCCGCCGCCGCCGTCGACTTCCACGCATTCCCAGATTCTTCTTCTGACCAGCCAATCGCCCCATCACACCCATCTTCCAAATGGGCGTCTCAGAAAATCCCGTAAATCTCTCTCTCTCTCTCTCTCTCTAAATATTTGTAGAAAGATGCAGACTTTTCTTCTGTTCTTGTAACGATTTCTTAGCAATCAAAGAAGGAAAAGATGAAGTGGGTGTGGTCTTGTTTTTGTGATATGTGATATAAAGTCTTGTTTTTTGTGTGTTTGTATTTGTTTTGTTTTGATCAATAGGAAATGGAGAGGGGAGGACAAGAAGCAGATGTTGCAGATGGAAGAGGAGGAGAAGAAAAAGAGAACATTGACGCTAATGGAAGAGAAGAGGAGGAGAAAGACGAAAAGGGTGTCATCGAGGAAGAGAAGAAAGTAGAGAACGAGATGAATATGTCGAGATTAAGAACTTCAAATCCAGTCCCTACAATCCAAATCCAAACACCTTCTCCTGCCCAAACTCGCAGCCTCCATATCGATACCCAAAACACCCCTAGCTCACAAGTAATCAATCAAAAAGATCCCTCTTTTCTCCTCTTTCTCTAGATTTCTTCGATGGGTGTTTTTTTTTTTTTGGTTCTGTTTCTCATTTATTGGGTTGTCTTGTTTGGTTTTTTGATTTGTTGTTGCAGCAGCAGATGACTCCTTCATGGGCTTCAATGAATTCAAGAAATTATACAAACCGCATCTCACTCTTCCTCTTCCTATTCCACGTCCTTGTTGCAGTTACAGCAGTTGGGTTTCTGATTTACAGAGCAGTGGAAGGACTTCTCCAAAATGGGAAATTGAAGAGGAAGGAGAAGCAATTGCTTGAATTCTGGCTACCCCAGGTCGAGGGCTCTGCTATAATCAGCATCTTTCTGGCCTGTGCGTGGCAGAGAGCCTTCCGTCGATGGCCTGCTTTCATGGTGCGATTCATACTCTGGAGCAGCTTTATCCTCTCCCTTACTGCCGGAGTCCTCCTCCTCTGCTTCTCCATGGCTTCCACTGACGGCGTCGGCATCGCACTGATTGGCTTCGCTGTCGGAAACGGCCTGTACACCTGCTGGGTCACTCCTCGAATCGGATTCGCGGCCAAGGTTATCGAGAAATCGCTCGAACCCGCAGCCAAGTTCCCCGATCTGAATCGACCCACCTACTGGCTTCTCGCCATCGGGTTCATTTGGATGTCTCTGTGTAGTTTTGCAGTGATTGGAGCCTTGAATTTCTACTGTCCGCCTTTGCTTATCATTGGCTTGATGCTGAGCTTGGCGTGGACGACAGAGGTGTTGAGGAATGTGGTGAACTTGACTGTTTGCAGGGCAGTTTCTCTGTATTATCTGAGAGGGATGCAGTGCACGACGGAGTTCTGCTTGCAGAGAGCCATGTCTAGGAACCTTGGGAGTGCTTGTTTGGGGTCTCTCTTTGTGCCCACCATTGAAGCTCTGAGAATTGTTGCAAGAGTTCTTAATCTTCTCAAAGGAGAAGATGAATTCATGTTCTCCTGCGCTCATTGCTGCCTCAAAATGATGGAAGCCATCTTTCGCTGTGGCAATGGCTGGGCCTACGTCCATGTAATTGAAAATCCCTCCTTTAAATTGAAAACCCAGTTCAAGTTTTCAACCATTCTTTTCTTAACCCATGTTTGGATGAACTAGTTTTAATTGAACTGCAAATGGGAAAGAGCATCCAAACATGGGCATTTCATTTTTTCCACCATTCCTTCATTATTGGATGGGATATTGAAGTATTGAACCGAATTGCAATCGATAACTTCATTCAAAATGCAAGCAATTAGCTGACAAATATGGTTCATTTGCAGTCAGCAGGAAAGACCCACTTCATCTTTCTATCATTTGTTCATTATCTAGCATACGGATACGTTATTAGACTGATTTGCAATTGGAAAGTGCATTCAAACAAGGGGAATTTGCTTCTGCAACTGATTCAAGCAAATGGGTAATTGAATTGGAGGTGTTTGTGTTGGATTATATGCAGATAGCAGCATATGGGAGGAGTTTCGTGACGGCATCTAGGACCACATGGGCGCTATTTGAGGGTACTGGAATGGAAATTATAGTGGATTCGGACATTACAAGTGCCATATGCTTTCTCACGGGCGTTACAAGCGGCTCTGTTTGCCTTATTGTTACAGCTTCTTGGACTCATGCAGAGCACAAGGGCTTTACTGCAACTGTTTCCATGCTTTCCTTCTTCATTGGGTATCTCATGGTATGTTTCTTTCTCTGCAATTTCCATGGCTGCTTCTTCTTCTTCTTTTGCTGCTGCTGTTTGTGCTGTGTGCTTGTGTGGGGGAGGAAGACTGATATGGTCAGACGCGTCTGGCGGAAAGAAACTAGATCCATTTGTCTTGTTTTTTTTATAAAAATTTTCCATCGGACGAGTCTGAGCGTACGATTGTGAAGTGAACGTTTCAAAAACGGAGTTGACCGTTGCGAAATGGGAGCGGGCGGACTAAGTTTTTCAGTGGTAGTGAGGACCAGTGGATAATTGTGTATTATCCACCTTGCCAAACTTTTTTGCTGTCTGACGAATATTCATGGAATCATGGTCCTATTGGCTAATTGGAGGGACCCACTTCATCGGATTCTTTTTCCATGGAGAATACTACTTTCCCTTGTTTTAGTTGTGGTATTCCATGGAAAATAACTTCTCTGAACCTACCCCGTCATTCAAGGAATATTGTGCCGGTTTCTTTTCTAGAATTTAAGGAGTTTCTATATGGAGAATTTCTAAATTCTCATAATTCCGGAATGTAATTGAGCATCCAGGAATTCTACCAAAATATGAAGAGTATGGAATTCTTGAATTTTGTAATGTCATTTGGGACCTTTCATGTGGCTAAAATTCATCGATGCCGGGCAACATCATGTCCCAAAAACCTCAACCCAACAAGACATGAATTTTAGTATAGAAACAGAAGTTTCCTTCGGATATAAATACCCCCTAACATTCTTAGGATTTAGAAATAGACTCCTGGGGCTTCAGTATATAGCAATATCTCTCTCTTTTATCATTTTTAATACCTTTTATATTCCAGAATAGTGGAGTTGGTGGTAGTCCCCTATGGACTGACCCCAGTTACAGTCTGTTTGGGAAGGGGGGAAGGAAAAGAAGGGAAACTGTTTGGGAAGGGGGGAAGGAAAAGAAGGGAAAGTCGGGGGGGGGGGGGCGGCGGCGGGGGTGGAATTTTTTTGGGGGGTGTTTGGGGGGGGGGGGGGGAGGAAAGTAGGGGGAAAGTTTTTGTCCTCTTGTGGCAAAAATTTTTCCCCCAAAAATGGGGGGAAAATGAAGGGGAAAGAGGGGGAAAGTATCATTTTGCCCATTTTGTCCTTTTGAATTTTTTTCAAAAGGAAGGGTAAAATAGTCTATCTCTCTACTTTTTCATTTTCCTTCCCCCTACTTTTTGACTTCCCAAACAAGAGGAGGGAAAATTAATTTTTCCGCCCCTCCCCTTCATTTTCCTTCCTCCTCAAATTTTCCCTCCCCTCCTCCCTTCCCAATCACAGCGTTAGGGTTAGATTGACTTTTTTAATAATTAAGAACAACTTTACTTTTACCTTCATTAGGCAAAATGAGTAAATTATTATCTACACTTGACAAAAAAATTATCATTAGTTTATTTGGGGTTTCTCCGATAATCAACCATAAGGGGTCGGTGGGTTCCTTGTCATAAAATATATATATAATATATCATTAGTTTATTTAAAAAAAGGCCCCGTGGTCTCTCTTGTGCACATGAATCATAATCTGTGGCTTTTCAAGAGTTTTTGGTGATCACATCTTTGAAATTACGAAAGTGATATAGAGACAGACAAAAGTGTCATTAAGCTCTAAGTCCAACGTCATCGAAGTTACTAATTTTGAAATACGAAAGGTTTTAAAATGATAAAACAATAATATATTACTGAAATACTATTACCGACATTGGTCTATTTATAAATCCTAGAAACAGTAGGGGATGTATGAAAGGGAAAAGCTCATATTCATATGATAATATATTGAAAGTTTGAAAGCTGTGCGTTTGGATGTTTCAATCGAATTCTTCCGTGAGTATTTTGTCTTTTACAAAGCTTATACATGCCTTGAGGTTTTATCAAGGTTTCTATCAGTTTTCTCATCCACCCATTTGGGTTTCTGTTTGATTATGTGACAGACGAGGATCGGCATGGCTATGCCACACGCATGTGTGAGCTGTTACTACGTGTGCTACGCTGAGAACCCTGGCTTCAGGCTCTTTGATAACACCATCAAGTCACGCATCGAGTCGATCCGAGCCGGTCATGACGTGGTCGTGCCCACCCCTCGCATCCCACGTCGGCCTATCATATAGGGTGCATTTGTACAGCAAGAGGATTCAGCTCTCCGTGTAATTTCATTTTCACAAGAGAAAAGAATTCTCAACTCTAATTCTTATTCACATGTAAAAACGAAATCATCTTCTCCAATGAGAAAAACTAGTAATTCATCTTTTAACCTTCATGTCACCCAAAAGATAAAAGGAAGAGGCTTCTCCTCTGCTATGCGCCAATTCCTTTGTAAAAAGGAACTCAATTATTCATGCCGAAAGAGAAAAGAAGGAAGCTACGATCAATCTGCCGGACTACTTAAGTTGTATGGCCCTCATACCTTCATTGGAAAGGGACCCACAATCAGGACACATGGATGTGCACATCACCCTACTTTTGGGGTGCGTCATTGGTCCCATGCTCAATTATTTGTGGGTGACGATGGCTGGGACACTGGTTTCGAATATGGATTTATTGGCTCATCAAAAGATGAACCCATGATTCTATGGTGGCCCCTGGTGATGGAAAGGGATGGAGAGAGAGAGGGAGAGGGGAGCTGTGCAGAGAGGTGTAGTGGTGGTAGTGATGATGACTATGCTAATGTTGATGTTTCTTGGTTATATTATATCTTTGAAGATTCCCTCTCGAGCTATGTAACAAAAATTTTTTTGTCTCTCTGTTCGTATTATTGTCATATGTTTCATCCTTTTTTGATGGACTTTCTACCACCACAACTAAGTGGGCCACTTGTGCTCTCTCGTTCTCATCCACATTTTGAATTTTATCTTAGCCCATAGCTCTTCTCAAAATAGTAAGGGGGTTCTATTAACACCACAAAAGTGTCTTTCCACACTGCAAAGAAAGAAAAAAAAAAAAAAATCATTTTCTAAACTATTCCTCCTCCCTTTCCTTCTTCCTCTCCCTCCACCCTTTTCCTCTCCCCCACCCCACCCTCAGGTGGAGAGGGATCCCCGGCCGGCGGCCCCACCCCACCCTTCGGTGGAGAGGGATCCCCCCCCCCCCCCCCCCCCCCCCCCCCCCGGGGCAAAGAAAGAAAAAAAAAATCATTTTCTAAACTATTCCTCCTCCCTTTCCTTCTTCCTCTCCCTCCACCCTTTTCCTCTCCCCCACCCCACCCTCAGGTGGAGAGGGATCCCCGGCCGGCGGCCCCACCCCACCCTTTGGTGGAGAGGGATCTCACCCCCCCCCCCCCCCCCCCCCCGTTTTCTCTCCCTCTCTCCCTTCCTCCTCTTCTCTCTCGGGGGAGGGAGGGGGGGGGGGGGGGGGGGGGAGGCCGCAGATCCCTCTCGGCTGGAGGGTGGGGTGGGGGAGAGGAAGAGGAAAAGGGAGGAGGGGTAGTTTAGAAAATAAAAATTCTTTTTTCTTTACGGTGTGGAGAGACATTTGTACGGTGCCAATAGAACTCCCCAAATAGTGATGGTTGTCAATCTTACACTAAGGGCTGATTACACTTTTTAAGTGTAATTTGAGTGGGTCACGGTAGATATCTTATTGGATGGCTGTCATTTCAGTTGAATTCAATGGAAGTGGCTGATGGGATGATTTTGTTGAATATGTATGGGTCTATGGCCTATGGTCTTCTACCAATGACAGCTCGTTTCTTTGCTGGTGTCTGGTGTGTTCACTAGTGTTTCTTTTTGAACGCATTCACTTGTGCTATATAAAAATGGGTAATGCAGACAGCAGACCCAATTTTGAGATAACGTAGAGAATGTGTCATCTATACAAATATATTGTTGCTATCAATCATCAGTAGAATGGGGTGAGTTTTCCATCCAAAACAGCTCTAAAATCTAGAGATCTCAAAGTTTTAACTCCACAGGTTTAAGAAAGGTTTGTGTGAGATAGGTTTACATCCCCAATGTAAAACCCTAGTCACAATAAAAAAAAAAAAAAGAAATTCTAAAATATTTAGCATTTCCGATTTGCCACGTAACTGCCTCCACCCACCTTATCCTCTGATCATCTTAAAGTAGATAAAAAAGATGGGAGGGTCCAAACATTTCATAATAAATGTGAAAGGCCCCTTGCCACTTTTTATATATCATTTTTTTACAAAATATGCCCCCATTCCATCTTATAATTTAATAATATCTTGGAATGTTGGATTATTCAGTGCAATCATTTTTCTCAAATTTAAAGGGTATCTTATTATTATTATTATTATTTTTTTTGTAAAAGTGCCAATTCTCTTTTATCAGGTTTGTGTAAATCAATTGTGAAAACCTACTCCACCCATGGAAAACCTGCAAAAGCATGTTTTAAACCTTTTATGGTATCAGTTTTATAGTCCTCAGTGGCTCCAGAGCTCTCTTCTTTTGATGGTGACCCTCTGCCTGATCCAACAGAGTATCAAAGGGGCCCTCCAGTATTTAACATTCACACAGCTTATCATTGCTGTTGCAGTCTATCAGGCATGCCAATTTCTGCAAAGCTCCAAATTTGACATTCATTATGGGCTACATTTTACACCTGGTCCATTCATCCTCATATCCCACTCAAATGCTGACTGGATTGGAAGCCCTGATGATCGATGGTTCACGAGTGGCTACTATGCCCATCCTGGGGCCAATTCAATCTCCTGGAGCCCAAAGAAACAACCCACCGTTTCGCGCTCAAGCATAGATTCTGAGTACGACTCATTGGTTCACACTTCTACCAAGTTATCTTGGAACCCAACTTTTTGAAAAGAAAAAGAAAAAAAGAAAAAGAAGAATCACATGGCCAGTAATTGAGAACCCAACTTTTTCCATAATTAAAACTTCTTTAGACTTGAATTTTTTTGTACATTTCATACTTTTTAAATCAAATAAAAACTGATGAGTCTAGCTGACTCACCGAGTTAGCGAGTTGACACCACTCCTGGGCATGCTGACTCGACTCCCAGTACTTAAGTTGTCCCACAAGCAATGAAGCAACTGTCCCACAGGCAGAGAAGCAAAACTATATCATAATAGTGCATGCTTTAGGATAATCATATGTAGTTAGTTGTAGAGTGGTTCACGCAACTATCCCATCCTCCCTTTGTCCAGTTGGAATTGGACCAATCCTTGAATGTTGTCGAAATTTCATTGAGAGAGAGAGAGAGAGGGAGGAGCTGCTTCCATCGTCAAGTTGGACTAGCATACAACAAGATGTTAAAAAAAAATGATTTAGATTCCTTAATCGTTGTTCGGCCGCATCCATATAATTGAGTCATAATAGTAACTGATCTGTGGTAATTGATGTGGATATTGACACGCAAGTTTCGTCCATGGCGATGAAGGGAAACAAAGACTATTATCTAACCATTTCATTGGAGCATCAGATGGAAAGGTCTCGGATAATGATGGCATAAACGGTTGGAAGTTGGAATGCCCTTTCTTTTTCATTACATCACATGATTTTGTTCCTTTCTCTGAATCGTCTCTTTTTATTTGAGTGTGTTGGGCTCTTCTCAGACATAAATTGCAGTGGTCCTCCATACTCTCATTTTGATGACCAAGTTTGATTGCAATCTGGCGATGTAGGTACCTGTCACCTTGAGCACAAATAAAGAACGGTTACATAGAACTGACAGTCTTAAAAACTCACCAAACCATTACTCCGAAAAGCCTTGCAACATGAACTGGGTAGCACTCAGAAAGCCAACCCCAGGGGAGATTAGATAGGGCCGTGGTGATGATGGTGATGATAGATGTACGATGAAGGCCACAAGATACCAATTTATCTAACTATAGTGGTTACCTGAGGATTTGGATTAGGATAGATCGGCATTGATAAAGAGAATTCATGTAGCCAACCCCAACAGCCTTGGGACAAGGCTTTGATGATGATGATGAATGGTTGCCTGCAATGTAATTGACCCACATAGCAGGATTTCAACCATCCCGATATTTCCAAGCTGATGTAATACAAGGATGTGAACAAGGATGGAAGAGTCAAGACTCCAGACTAGAAATCTATAATTCTACAACTCACTTCTAGGGCTTCTCAATTTCTATTTCATGACGTTGATGAATTCATGTTTGGGATAATATTCTCTTGTAGTGTTCTTTCTGCCACTTTTCACGATTTTGCAGCCGCTTTTCAAGATTTTGGAGCCCTAAGGACAAGGACTCTCTTTTCTTCGGAAGGAAAATACAACTATGGAATGAGGACTGACCCATTTGGTTGAGTTAAGCAATCTCAACCTGTTCATATTATGGGCCCACTCTGGGTGGTCCATGCATGCACCAATGATCCCCTAATGGACTTTTCATGGTTGGCCCACTTTGACTACCTATTTACTTTGGTGAATGGTTGGAAAACATAGGCTTTGTATAGATAGTAGATGGTAAATGTTGCTCTTGTTTGTTGAACACAATCACCTCATGAAGGGGTTTGCAAAATAGATGAATGAAACATTTGACGTAACCATTCATTTTCCATGCTCCTGATTCAATGGATATGATAATCAAATCAAAATCAAAATTTGACTTGATCAGATCACATGTAATCTACATTGTGTTATTCCAAATTGACCATCCAACATGCATGTAGGGGCTGCAGTGGGACACATACAGCATTGTAGTCCAATCAGTAGGAATTTGATAATAATATGACAACCATTCAGTAGAGTAAAAGACCATAAATTATAGCAACAGTTCAGGTCCTCAAAAATAAGGAAATGAATAGAAAAATGAAACAAAGGTTGGAAGGCTAGGATCTTTAGTCTAGGATTTCCCTTTGGACTTTTTGGGCACAGGAGGATTCTGCTGAGAATTTCTATTTTCACAGGAGAGAAGATTCCTGCATTCCTACCCCTTAGATGGGAAGTCGAAATTCTTTCTATCGAAAAAATTCAGTTAATTCTCTCCCACTGGGGCAATGTGGAACAGTGGGCTACACGAAAAATCAAGACAATTTTTCTCAATCATGGAATCCCCTTGTCACACAAAAGCACCCTTATAGTGGGGTCATTCATGCGAGCAATTTTGGGTAACTAAACCAAGGTTGCGGAGGACTTGCACTCAAGACATTCTTGTATTGTGCAATGTAGAATTCTAAGTTAAAACAAATCAGATCTTTCACTTGCCAGTTTGTACACAATTTGGCTAGGGAAGTCTCCATATAGGCCATGTTTAGCAACCAAATTCTTGGAGAAAGATCTCCACTTTTCACAAAGTCATGGAAAATCCATGTTTGGCAATTGTAAATTCCCGATGATTTGGACCAATTGTAATCCTCATTTTTGAGGATTTTTGGGTCTGACCTTCCCCTATAGCATTTGAAAATCAAATCCTCACTTTTTGAGGTTTGTACAACAAAACCAAAATTTCGAATCCATATGCATCGACATTCGGCACACATCGATATCGATGTGAAATCCTTAGTGAGGAATCCCTGGGTTGGGAGCAGTGTGGAAACCCTCGTTTGCGGATTCCTCATGGATTACGACATTTCATTAGAGCATGTTTGTGTTGCTTCAGCGGAAATGAAAATATGTGGACTTCTGCTTTTCCACGGATTTTTTTTATAACCATATCGAAATGCTTTTCATGGAATCATAGATTTCATCGCAGAAAAGCATTTGCGTTTTGCACCAAACGAAAGAAAACCTTTTTTGCAGAAAGACGTCCAGCTTTTCAGTGGCATTTCCCTGAAAGGCATTACACAAATGTGCCCTAAATAACTAGAAAGGAGGCTTTTATCTGGTTTGAAGTCTAAAGATGGAGACCGAAAGAGGCCCACATTTTCTTTGATTTGTAGTTTGCTACATAATATTCATATTCTCTCGTATGCTTGAATTAGTTTTGGTGGCACGGAAGGTAAAATTCTATAAGAAAATTTACCACCCGCTTGCATGCTCTCTCTCTCTCTCTCTCTCATCCCCTTCAAGAAATGTCCCCTTCCTAGCATTCCTTTCTCTTCCCTAGTGAACTCTTTGAAACTCATACGAGGTTCCAAGGGGTGTTATTGAAGGAGTATTAAAGTGTTGATAACCAAAAACACCAAAAGCTCGAGGTGTTAATAAACAGCACAAGGTATATCAATACTCCCCCTCGAATGGGAAGCTGTTCGAATTCGAAACCCAACATATAGACGGAACGGAACATACCAGACAGATAGAGGTAACAAAACTCCCAGGGGTTTGCCTTTGGCTCTGATACCGTGTTTATAACCAGAAACACCAAAAGCTCAAGCTATTGGTGTTTTTGGTTATTAACATTAAAGAGGTGAGAGTGTAGGATTTTCCAATGAAGATGTAAATGAAATGAGATGATGACTTTCCTAGGAATTAATTTAATAGGGTAATGGTTGAGTAACCATTTCCAACCAAAGATTTTTCCTCTTTTTTTTTTTTTTTTGGTCTGTGTTAATACAAGGGAGGTAACTTTGACAGCCATTTGGGGATCTTCACCCTTAATCCTTCACTATTGCGAGGGGATTCGGTACACCAATTAAGAAGATGAGCCCAGGAAAATGTAAAGGACAAATTTTCCTAGTGAAATTAATATTCAAGTTCTTACGATTGGCTTCTCCTAGATCTCAACCCCTCCCCAAATAGTATTTCCATTTGTAGGAAAAATGCCAACTAAAAGTATCCTATTTTCTCAAGTATGGAGTATGGACTGCAAAGGTGAGAGAAAATGCATTTCCTATTTAGGAATATTTGCAATCCAAAGAATTCTTCTTACACGAGCATTGCCTAGAATTGATTTTGGAATTGGAAAATTGGAAAATCTTTTTTTTATTTTATTTGTTCAGAGTTTTGACCAGATTAAACTTAATTCAACCTTTGTTAACTCATCAAAAGACTTTAAACAGCCAAACTGCTATTTTTTTATATTGATATATTCTTCTTAGATATAATTATTTATTTATTAAAAAGGCGGCTCAATAGCCCTATGTGCTTTGAGGCTTACGATTGGCATTTGCAACACCATGCCTTATGCCTCAGCATTTGAAAACATTGAATAGTATGAGTTTGCAAGATCCAAGCCATGCTCAATGTGGTCCAGTATAATGACTGCTCTAGTCCAATAATCAAGCTAAGCTATTCATCAGTTAGCCCATAATGTAAACACAACTTCGCTAATGGTACTCATTAAATGGGAAAATGTTCTCCTGAGAGCAGACTGCATGTGCAGTGCAGCTCTATGGGACTCACTTGGGCCCACCTTTGATCAGCAGCAGCCCCATCAATAATCATGTCATCCCATGATTTGGCATCAGAGCTAATTTTAGTCTCACAGAACCTTCAATCACCATTGGATCGAATCTTAAAAAGTAAATGGTTAAGATGCCATAATCTGGTGGGGCTAATGCTCCCCCTTGTCCATAAGGAGACATTTCCATCTACCCTTGTCCCATTGATAGACATGCATCTAATGGGCCCCATGAGCTGGACTGCATATAAGCAATATGCAGTCTCCTTGTAGGAGAATATTCTCCCAATAAATGTACCACCATAGGTACATGTGAAGGCTATTGAAGAGGGGTAATTTGATTTTCAAAGCATCCACATCATGTGTCCTACCTGATGCACCTCTTGAATCTAGTGAACATGAGGGTTTGGAAATAGCAGAATGTAATATTGGCAAACACCTTTACAGAGGATTCTGGAATTTGACTATTTTTAACATCTTATTGTATCATCTCAGTTATAATATTGGATAGGGCACTACATCCGTTCTATGGTCCACCTAGCAATCACAGAATCAATGCCATAGAGTAAGCATTGGCTGTATTATCTAGTCAGCTGGATTGAGAAAGAAACATAGAAATTCACTAACAAAGAGTGAAGAAAAAAGCATAGACATTTATCTAAAAGTCAGAATTCAGATACCAATATGAAAAACACACTACCAAGAAGCATATGTTCTACTCAAAATTTGGAGCTACAAATTCTTAGATACATGATAAACTCAAAATCAGTTTCGCTAGACTTACAATCTCATACATTATCTTCGGTATATCTGCAGTCTCCTATTTTATTTCTTTGCAGTGCTTGTAGATGATTCTGGTGCTGTCTTTACGATACTAAGCTGACCCCCTTCCTTGTTAGCAGCAGTGGCAGCTTTGATCTCATTGCAGTGGTTTATAAACTTGCTCAGTTCCTGTTCACCACAATACGACCAAATTCATCAAATTCAACTTCGAGAAACTATGGTGTTGAATCATTCTTTTCTTCTTTCCCCTTTCAAGGATTCTATTTTTATAAATTACGACAGCAGAACCTATCATTTCCTTAAGTCTTCAGATATTTCTCAGTATGGACACGGGAGAGACATGACATGGATTCAGCTCGCACACAGATTACACACAAACAAAAGAAGCACTGTATCAATTTGCTATTTTGAAGAATAGGGGTGTAATGGCTTGGCAGGCCATACGACAGATGAGTGCAGCTCACAAATCGCAGTCATCAGGCGTGCAAATCATTTAAAATGCAAGTCTTATTGGGCTAAATGCAGGAATTTAGATGAAAGAAAATGAATGATTAAGATTACCAAGCCTAATTACATAGATCATCCACTCCATTTCCTCCCCCCACCCTCTTAAAATACGCTGAGTTCAATTGCTAGTATTTGTAGCATGTGCCCATGTAGACACGCCACCCTTGATTGAAATGGCATGACATGTACATTGGACCTTGTTCAGCTTGGAACAGTCCGCTGAACAGTCCTACCCTCTTATCCAAATTTCCATTTTCCCAACATCCCTAATGGCTACGTCTCCACAGATGTGTGACATATCCATCGGTAGAATTTAGCAAAACCAAAAATGGTTAGAGGATGGTGCAAAATGGTGCATCATTGGACCATTATTATACTAACATAGCCAAAACTACAGCACTTCTTTGAACACAAATTTTGTCTCTGTTTTTTTTTTTTCTCTTATACAGGTGGGCCTATCTGGAATGACAACAAAATCTCAATAGATGTTGAAATGCCCATTATAGATCTCTAATGGTTGTTGCAACTTAAGTTTATTCCCAATTACTATATTTTTTTTTATCTTCAATCTGTCCAATTTTCTTGAATCATCCCTCACAATGTTAATTTGGAAGACCCCATTACTTCAGATTGCATCAATTCCCTAGTGCATACAAACAGTGCCCCCACCTTGCCCTACAAACCTTCAAATTCTAACATCATAAATCATCTATCTGCAAACTACCATTCAAGGGCTCATGATTGACCCATCAAAAAAAATTTCAGGGGGGGTGTCTACAGTTCAAATAAGATGGGGCCCATCATAACAAGAGTGACAATCACAAAACCATGGCCCCCCAAGTTGTAGCATAATATGAACCTTCCTACTGGTTCCAGAATTTTGATTACCCAGTTGAAACTAAGAGATTGAATTAACTCTCAGCTATAAATCATCTTCTTTCATTATGTTGATGTCTTATCAAAGAAACCAACCCTATGGATTTGTGTTTATCCTCAAAGAATCAAGAAAATTGAAGTGAGCATGACAAGAATCCATCTCAAAGAGAGAAGAAGATAGGAAAGGGAAGGCAGGGCTTACACGATCAGTATCCATCTCCTTTGAAATCTTCAAGGGCTTCACGAACTTCTTTCCTGCACGCATTTACAAATCAAATGGATATGAAAACAAGAAGAAGAAGAAGAAGAAGAAGAAGAAAGAAGAAAGAAGAGACCTTTGCGAGTAGAAGGGGCTTTTCCATGGCGATTGGGAGGAATGGACTTCTTCTTCTGCTGCCCTTTGAAGAGATTCGCTTTCTGCGTCATCTTCTCTCTGCTTCAACGCCAAAAACCCTAGCTCTTTTGGGATGGAAGCCTAAAACCCTAGCTCTTTTGGGATGGAAGCCTAAAACCCTAGCTTGAATCTGCTGCTGCTGCTTGTGAAACTCTTCCTAGGGTTTTCAGGTTAACTCGGCTCGCGGAAAGGTATGGACCGTTCAATTGCGTTGCCATGGTTTGTTAACCCGGCCCATTAACCTGGCCCATATGAAAATGGGTTAAGCCTGCACGCACCGACAGGACCATGTAAATTCATAAATCTTAACTATGCCCACAGTTGGGGACCTATAAATGTCAGGAAGATTCTTGTTCATGTGGTGGGGCCCATCTATCACCAATCCAAACCGATCACCAAAATCAAGAACCCCCTATAGTCACCAATCCCGAGACTTGGCACTGATCTAAACGGACTGAAAAGTTGGATGGAGGGGTTAGGTGCATGGGATTGGAATTGGAATCAAACCTAATACATGGGGTGGCCTCACTTGGATTTTTCCATTCCCCTAGCTCTATCATGATGGAATCCATAGTGGGTCTGGTTCGCATGAGCCGTTTGCATGGGAGCGCACAAGAAAATTTCCCATAAATGTCAAAGGAAAGAAAGATCAGCTGGCCTTGAGTTCATCTTGTGTGATAATTAATTTTGTCATGGCCTCCACTTAGAGTCAATCTGGAACCTACATGGGAGGCGCACTTTTTGGCGATACTCATTTTTTTTGTACAAAGTGGCTGCTCTTGCGATTTGAACTCGCGGCCGGTTGGCTCTCATAACTTATTAAATTTTTTTAGCTAATAATTCTTAACAAAATATCGAGACATTAGTAGAGGCAATATAAATACTTTTTAATATATTCCTTTGGGTGGAGCCCACTCCTCAATAATTTTCATTCACTCTATCAAATTCGGATGGAAGGGTATAGGCTTGGTCTAGGAGCTTTATGATACATTGAGGAGCCCTATATTTGGCCTAGCTTGGTCCGGTCTCTATTTAAGTTGGGTTGGTTGGGGCTAACTCTCGGCTTGTAAGTTCGAATCGTGGTTACTCTCGAGATAGGCCGATGATACACATTGATGACTCCATCATGATATGTCCCTTTTTACCCAAAAAAAAAAGAAAATTTTCATGATGTCCCTTGTGCCCCCCTTTGCTCTGCAATTGCTCAAAATTCGAAAGACTATTGAGTGTCTTTTAACGGAGGAAAAGTTAGATGAATGTCAAATTTAGAGCTGTGACTATTCACTATTCAGGGTTCGAGAGTAATGTGTGTGAAAAGACTATATTGAATTAAAGTGGGCGAAAAAAGGGGCATTTTCTAAGTGGGTGCGTTTTAGAGAATTTCTCCTTTTTAATAGGAAATCATATTAGTTGCATTCATATTTGTGGTCTATTTGGCTTGGAGGACAGCCATTATACGCTTCTTTCGCTGGGCCTAAAATTGGGTGTAAGCCAATACTTATAGCATTGAGAAAATTATATGGTTGAAGTTTTAACTCATCCTTGTCTTTAGTTGGCTTAATGGCTCAATCAGTTGATTATGCCAACAAAACACTATAGAGGCCTCATATGATGTGGGCCTTTCCAAAGAATCAAATAAAGCAGAAAATGGGCCTCATAGCTTTAAAACTAAATGGGTTAGTGGGCCTTTTTACTAGGCATTAGTCAAAGTTTGTCCTTGTATTAACCAAAAATAAGCCTTGGTTGATCCAAAATGGACCCAACTAATCTAAACCCCTATTTAATCACATTTGAACACTAGTCTTCAAAATTGGCTCATGCTTAATAATATGGGCCAAAGAAATGTGCCTACTAGTTGCTTTGAGCCCTCATAATAAGCCTAGAAATGCTTCTCATGGTAATAGCTAATAGGTGCTATCTTAACGAGCCCTCTAAATGGGTTGAACTCAATCTTAGATCTTATGGGTTAAATCTGTGCAAATTGTATAATAAATTCAAATCAACATCAGAATTAATTATTAAGTGATAAGAAAAATAGATGATTTAAAAGAATGATTAAGCCATCTATGTAATCACCATAATATAAATTTATATTATAAAATAATTAATTCAAATGAAACTCATATACAATGCTTCAATAATATGTGAAGAAATATCTATAAATTAATTTGTGATTTTTCTAACTTAAATGATTTGTGGATTTTTGGTTATATTTGTTTGAACTTTTTTAATTGAATGTTCACTTTAGTCTACTTGTATAAGAAAATGACTCCTCAATTATCAAAATGTCCTTTGACTGAAAATCAAATCAAAATTTAAAGTGGGCTCACGTGAATAACATAATCATTGTAGAGTCATGTAGATAGTGTAATGATAGTTGGGTCTCTTAAGTGATAGCGGGGGCCCACATGATACCCACCATATCCAACTAATATATACACTTATGGGACCCATAAGTGAAACTTGTGAACAATGGATTCTATGAAAGGGTGGATGGGTTGGAAGTGATGGGTCCCAAGCATATGTAAGGAGATAAATTAATGATGGATTGGATAAAGTGGGTTGCTTATTATAGATCCCACTTAGGTAAAATTAAAATGTGCTTGATATTTATTTCGTAGGTCCAAATGTAAGTTGAGGTGAACAATAACAACTCTTAAAAAGAGAAAGTTGATCTTTTTATTAAAGAAATACTGCTTTAAAAAAGAGAGTTGATGACAATGCCTCCAACAATATAATCATTTCTGGATGTCAAAATCCCCCACAATAAAACATGAACCAATTTTTGACCAATTAGTGAAATATCACTCAACCTATGAGTTCTATGGAAGGGTGCATGGGTTGATGTGATGGATCCCATATATATAAAGACAGAGGATGGGCTGGCTAAGTGGATCGTTTATGATCTCACTTCAGTAAAGGTAAGACGTGCATAGGTAGGGTTGCAAACGGGACGGTTTTGGATAGGAACCTTACGGGACCCAGACCCGGACTCGTTTTTAAATAACGGTTCCGATTTCGGATTTGGTTTTGAATTGGAATTTGTTTTGTTGGTTCCAGATCCGATTTCGATAAGAAAACCAAAATCCGGTTCCGGAACTGGGTCCGCCTAGAGGACTCGAATTTAGTTACAAAATTGGTTCTATTTTCTTTCCATTCTTCATTTTTTCTTAAAATAAGCATATCATTCAACTTATAACAGTGCATCAAGTCTATAACATCTAGTATTAATTATACATAAGAATGCCCTAAAAGAGTTGGTTTTAAAGTACAAATTGTAATATCAAAGACTCATATACTGGGTCCCAGGTCCACAGGTCGGAACCTATATAGACCCGGAACCGGACCAGTTTATCAATCAGAACCTAAATTAGGTTCCAGACTGGGTCCGCCTAGAGGACTCGAATTTAGTTACAAAATTGATTCTATTTTCTTTCCATTCTTCATTTTTTCTTAAAATAAGCATATCATTCAACTTATAACAGTACATCAAGTCTATAACATCTTGTATTAATTATACATAAGAATGCCCCAAAAGAGTTGGTTTTTAAGTACAAATTGTAATATTAAAGACTCATATGCTGGGTCCCAGGTCCACGGTCGGAACCTATATAGACCCGGAACCGGACCCGTTTATCAATCAGAACCTAAATTAGGTTCCAGACCTAGACATGTTTATGAATCGGAACCTGAATTAGGTTTCAGACTCGATTTTTTGCTGGTCGGAACTTCCGGGTAATCAGAGAATTGGATACCCGTTTGCAACCCTATGCATAGGGCTATCAATCAGGCCCTCCTATGAGGTCACCCGCCCCGGCTTGATCCTTAAAAAGCCTATAAAATGAGAGCTTTTGCTTTTCTTGAAAAGCCAAGCTTGGACAAAATTTATGCAAGTCCACTAGTTTAAGGTTGAGCTTGGACAATATTGGCCTGTCCCAGACCTTTTATTTTTGTCATTTATATATGTAGATTTATTTAATCATATATATGGATTTATTTTAGTATGATTCTTTTATAAGGGTTATTATATGATTCTTATATTAATCTTTATATGATTTTTTATTTTTATGAAAATAAGCTACATGATTCTTTTATATATATATATATATATATATATATATATACATATGAAAATATTCATGTGCATCTATCCATCACCATATTATGGTGAGGGCAACCTAGTGGGGCCATTTTTATGATTTATCTGAACCAACCACATACATGTGAACTGATTAAATACACTGGATTCATTAAGTTTTCACTAATCCGAATCGATTGGACTGTTGGATTGAGGATTGAGTTTTTTCTTTAATATAAAGTCATTAAATTTGGGAGCCACGAATGAAGTGGTTTGAAGAATGAGAATGACTGATATATATATGTACATTACAATCGCTTATCTACATACAATTGTTGCATACATGGGTCCTTAATAGCATGAGATCACTTCTCTTCGGTAATTGGCTCTAATGTTTAGCCTCATATGCAAATTAACTCCAAGGACCTACCATTGCATCCTGGAAAAAGAAGATTCTTTAAAATTCCAGCGGCATGCTATGGAGAAAATTATGAGAAAATTTCTTTTATTCTTATAACGAATCCATTTGTTTGTTCAGTATATAATTCATTAAAAATTTAATTCAAAGCATTCTATCAAGGACATACAATTGATGAGCTAAAAGATGAGATTCACCAATATCATCAAATAGCCTTCTCTTGGATGATAATTGATTGTGTAGCCATCACCTGCTAAATCGTATTGTAGTAAATTGAGGTTTTCATCTATTGCCATGCATATTTCTTGTTGTATTGATCCCAAGCTCTATATAAAAAAAAAAAAAGCGTTAATGTTAGGTGTTAGGTTTACACTTGAATACTTGATGCCTCGTGCGGTGTAAAAAGACTAAAAACTAATTTTATTCTCTTTAGGCCCTAAGCCTAGCGAGCCTAGGTAGTGCAAGCTCTGAGCATGTTTTCAGAGCGTCTTAGGGAGTTGTAATGTGGCACGCTTCCACCCAACAATCCCCTCTCACGATTGCGCTCTTGTCATTCTAACTTGTGACATGGAGCTCTGATATCACTTGTAAGATCTTATGCACTCACTGAGCTACCAAAATCAATTAGTGACGGAAGAGTCAAACTCAATATTTTATACGGCATTCGACATCGCGTCCGTAAACCTGGTTTTAGAGCGATTGAAGAGAGTGATATTGTGGCACGCGTGTAACCGACAGCGACTCCAACCCCGGTCCGCATATGTTGAGGGTTATGGCTTAGACAATCCTGCGGCCCTCTGTGCAGGATATTCGTTTAGTAGGTTCCACAGATTCTTAAGTTGAGATGATGAATCATAACATATAAAATGATTAGAGGCTTAAAGAAGAAGGGAGAGTAGGACTTTTTTCACCAACAGACACAACTCATAGATAAAAGAATACATACACCTATCACAATTTAATATCTAGTGGGACCCACAAAAAGCAAGGTTGAAATGGAAGCGTTGAAAAACAAGAGCCACTTGCGATTATCCTTTCATAACTCTCTAACAAATACAAGATAAGGGGGCTATGGCAATGCCACTATATTTTTGCATCTTAGTAATCCAATCCCATGAATATATATATCTCTAATCACTACATTTATTATAAATTATCATCATCATCATCATGATCACTTGCATGATTGGGACAACAAACTACGAATATTCTCACTAAACTCATCTTTTCTTTTCTTCTCTTGGGGTGGCTCCAACCTCACCCCAAACAGCTTGGGCCTCTGATCCTCCACCACACTCTCAGAATTGCTGTAAAGGGCAACCAGATCAAAAAGCTCCTTGCACCTTTTCTTCGCACTAGCCAATTCCACGCACAGAACACCATTTTCTCTCTTCAGCTTCTTGTTCTCATCACAGAGATTACTATAACCACTCGACGACGATGTCGACGAAGAGCCGTGATCTTCATCGGATTCAGGCGAGTGGGTCTTTGAGGGAGCTGTAGAAAGCTTACTAGACCATGCTTTCCTCCTGTGAATCTCGCATAGTAGCCCTGTTTCGCCTCGCCGGAACATGTCGTTGTGGAATTCCCATCGGCCCGATGCAGCTTTCCTGAATCCCTGAAAACCAAGAACATGATTCAAAAAAATGGTTTAAGCCTAAGTAGACTATGGCATGGGTTTGGATAAAATTCCCTCCTTTTCGATTTCTTTGGATATGTGTGTATCTATTTATAGAGTTTGAAAGTATGTTGATAACAAGAACGAAAAAGAGAACAATTCTCTCAACCAAAGTTACAAGGAGATTTTGGATTTGATCCACTAAATAACTCAGTTATCTAAACAAAATCATGAATTGTTATTCTCATTATCATCATAATAACCTTAGGATGAAAGGAAATTTTTTTTAAAAAAATTAAAAATATAAAAGACTTTGATGGAGAAGATGCAAAAAAAGTACATAAGTGTTGAGCTGTCGAACGAAGCTGGAGAAATTGCTATGCTTGAAGAGAGTAGGGAGGAGATCTCTTGCAAACTCCGCCGGGCGCCAGACGACGAAGGCGGTCCCTTGATCATTCCAAGAGATTATGTGGTCAGTCCCCGGATCTTCGACAAGCATGTGTGTTTTCAACAGGAAAGGTGGTGGAGAGGCTCTCTTGAGAAGATCCTTAGGACCCTTCAAACATGGATGTTCCATGCAACTAGTCTCTTGGGACATCACCCTTAAACGACTCTCTACCTGAAAAAAAAAAAAAAAAAAAAAAAACAGTCCTAGAAAAAAAAAATAGAATAGGAAGAAGAAGGAGGAGGAGGAGGAGGAGAGAATGGGGTGGTGATGATGCTCAGGTGGAGAAGAGAAGAAGGGCGGTTAAGAACTCCCAACCCCAGCAGTAGAAGCCCAACACGACTCCACAGTTCATGAGAAATGCAAGGGAGAGAACTTGGTTGCTGCCACTCCTCTTGTTCTACTACTTCTTCTCACAAATGGTTTCGACTTGTTATGGCCTTTTATTTTCAAAAGGGATTTGGTTTGGTTTGGTATGTCTGAAGAAACAAACGTATGGAAAGCTGCTGCTTTTAATATTCCTCTTGACCTTGGGATGGTTTTTCCATCTTCCTGTTTTTTTCATGGGGGGTAGAGAGCTTCTCTAACTTGTCACGCATCTGTCCTTGTCGTATGTGTGCATTCTTCTTTTTTGATTTCTTCATCCGCATACCATTTTCGTTTTCCTTCTAGACAGAGGGAGAAAGATGACTTTTTAATATTGTGTTTACACTATGATTTTGAAATTGAAACATGTTTTGTGCGTTGGGATTGTTTCGGGTAAAACCGAAACCTTTTGGTATCGGCCTAGGTATCGGACAATGCAATGATATATATCTCCATTTGTTTTTACCCTTATTTATTACAATAAAAAGAATTTAAATTAACAAAAAAAAAATATTTCCAGTGTGCTTTAAATTTAAATAAAAGGGATTCGCTCATAGGAGAATTTAGGTTGTTTGGGGGCTTTACTAATGGAGTTGAGTGAAGTAAATATTATTTTGAAGAAAGAATAAAAATATAAGTGAGTTATGATGGTATTTTATTTTTAGTTGTTTATTATAGAATCTTTTTGACCTTTTGTATTGATTGTGGAGTGTTTTTGTCTTTTAGTGGAGAAATGGGGTTATTTTTTTATTTTTGAAAAATATAGTGAGAAATTTGAATTAAAGTGCTTTTGATGGAATTGTTTTTTTTAGAAATGGGGGCTTTCCCTTACTTGACTCCATTAGTAAAGTTGCCAAACAAGGGGGTCATATGAAAAGTATAAAAACTCAAAAACCTCTTTCTTTTCTTTTTTCTTCTTTTTTCAAAAAAGTCAAAAAGTAATATTCTTAATGACAAAAACCATAAAAAACACTCCATATCAAGTTACTAAAGACAAAAGACCATAACATTATTGTTAGATCCCCTCATATTTTATTCTCTTTTGAGTTGAGGTTTCACCTCATTTCACTCTACAAGTGAAGTTACCAAACAGGGGTATATAAAAAATTATGGGGTCTTGGCCACTCTCACCCACTAGTTCTGCACCCGAGCGGGCCCACCTTATGATTTATCCAAACCTTTCACACATTGGACCCTTATCATAGTCATTGAACATTGAGGTTTGCATCCACTGAATGGAATGGGCTGTTGAATTGAGGGTAATTTTTTTTAATATAAAATTATTAAACTTATGGGTGATGGATCAAGAGGTTAGGGGCATCGGATTAATCCCAAATTTGATATCTAGGCCTACGGAATCTTTCCATTCTCATGATCCTGTGATCAGTGGGGCTCCAAGTGAGCCCCTCCAACTATCAGACTTGAGAGATTCTCACAGGAGTAGGAGCAATGCCCTAATTAAAATAAGAATAGAATATAAAAGTAACTATTATATAGTTTTGGACAAGATATATAAAAAGGTGTATTGGTGATGGTTGAGGTCTGTAGGTATATGATGTGATATCTAATTCTTTTTCCTGAAGCCGTTTCTCTTCTTGAAATTTGTGCATCAGTAGGTGGTTCTATACGAAAATGAAGTCCATGGTGGGCCCTTTAGGCAGGTTGTGTTGATTCTGATTGCAGGCAGTTTAATCAATCAGGCTTTCATTTTCTTTCTTTTTTACTTTTCTGAACCAGAATAGATAACACACATGTCATTTTCTTGGTAAAAGAAAGTGGTCGGCATTTCCAGTTTTGTCCATTTCTTCCCAAGGAAAAGGAAGCCATGGGTAATCTGTAGCATCATCTTCCCCTCCACAATCCACCCATGTTGACGATTATGGATATGAAATCTCTGACTTATGGTGCTAAGGAGCTTAAGCACTGCTCATAAAGATAAGAAGAAAGAAAGTAAATGACGTATAGTCCAATATCGGGCACAAATAATCTAATCGATATTTGAGTAGGTTTAGAATGCTTCTCAAAGCATCTCAGACCCTTCTAAATGATATCCTTCAAGATTTTCAATATTGAATGATATATATATATATATATATATATATTTTAGCTATCGGAGGGTTCCCAATCCTTTGGGTTGTACTAATCCCCTCGAGTCCATAGAAAAGTCGGGTAAATTCTCCTTTAGCCCCAGTATGGTAGTGCAGTTTCGAACCTACAACCTTCGGATACAAACCGTGGTCCTAGGCCCACTGAGCTATCCCTTGAGAATATTGAACGATTAAAATCCAAATGTCTATTCACTCACATGCAGTCCCATTATTTGAACAGTCATGATGCATAAGTGACTTTAGAAAGTGACTTTAGAAGAAGAAGAAAAAAAAAAAAAGAATCCTTCACCCTCTTTCATCCCGACATCTATTTCCATCCTAGGCTTAGCTCTTTAGGTGTGGAAGACATTAAGGTTCCTATGCCTATTACATAAACAACTGGAACACACATGACAAACCATTAGCATATTTTCAAACCCCTTCATTTTCACATGAGTAGGATAGGATTAAAACTTCATGTGGAGGGGCTAATTTTGAGAAATTTGGTGATTGGTATCTACACACACCTTTGATCTCTAGCTGTGTTTCCGTGCCCTATCCATGGTGTGGTCCACTGCTAGGACGGTCCAGACCCATTTCCAAGGACACACAAATGATGCATTTGGTAGGTTATCATAGTAACAAGTACCACATTTATACTAATTGGGCACTACACTAGTGTACTTACATACATCCTTTCAGACAATTGGGCCATCTGACCGATGACCACAAATCACTCTTTCTCTCAAGGTGGGTGGCCCACTTCCCCCATATTAGGAAAGAAGTAAAATTTTAGGGATTGCTGACTAATGAAGCATTTGAATTGGGTGGGCCATGAGGAGGTTGAATCAGGCGACTGATTCAAGGTATGTAGACGAGAGCATTGGAAATTTCTTTTTGTGAAGGTGGGCTGGTTTCTTTCCTGGCAGCCAGAGCTTCTTTTCTTGACTTCTTCATCTTCTTCTTCTTCTTCTTCTCTCTCTTCTCCTTTTTCTTCCAACAACCTCCCTTCCAATACACAACAAGGTCCCGTGATCTCAGGATGCAGTGAAAATGGCCCAGCAACAACATCCCAACATGAAAGATACTCACAAAGGATCATTGCTTTTGTATTTATCTATGCTGATGTTTGACCCCACTCTAGTGGCAATGGCGTAGGCCGGATTGACCACTTTAGTTAACATAACATGTATAGGCCTAACACCAACCCTTATAAAATGTTTATACGGTAATATTCAGGTGAGAACTAGTTCTCACATGTTATATAAGAACTTTTTTGTGGGGCCCAATTGTGGACCCCATTTGGGGATGGGACCAGGGGGGATGGAAAGATCTATATGAGACCACCCCTAGTATCACGTTTGAACCCAAACCCATGCCCCTAACCCCTTCATTCGTGGCCCACAAGTTTAATTGCTTCATATTAAAAAAATATTCAACCCTCGATCCAACGGTTCAGTCCATTCAGATATGCGCGCATCCTTGGAATTAGTGACTATGAAGAGGTTCCCTATTGGTTGCTAGGTTTGGATGGGTTGCTAGGTGAGCCCTGCAAAAAAGTTCTCATATAATAGACTAGAACTAGCTTTCACTTGAATATTTCTCATGTTTATAAATGCCAACCCAAACCCAACTAGAGTTTTATTTTATTTTATTTTTTATTTTTTTAATGGTCAACTCAAAAGTCAGAAACTTAGAATTGTCATTCCTAACCCTTGATTAGTTTGGGTAAAGCATAGAGCAAGTCTGAAACCAGTCCATAGGTTCAAATGTCAACATAAACTAACCCAAAAGTAATAGGGTCAAACCAAACCTTGCACTGAGGTTTGGACTCCGTTTTGGTTGGTGGGGTTTGGCTTAAGAATTGCCAGGCACAAGTGCATGTATTTTCAAGCCTTATGCTTGCTCGATACGAGTGATATGAAGGGTTCCAATGTAAATACATGGTGAAGATTGTTTGACCCGGCCATGATAAATGGGCTAAAGATAGATGGAGAAGAAGGAAATATTATATTATCTTGTGTCAAAGCAAGAAACCTGCGATCGGCAATCAACCACAAGAGAAAAACATACGAAAGGAAATTACATGATTTGACAGTGTGTTTACGTCCACGGCCAAAGAGAAGTCTTCTTTTTGTAGCTCTTGAATTTATGATTTTCTTAACGTTCTCTTTCTCATCAAACCCAAGAAAAGCCGGCAATTACCAAGGTGCTTGGACTTACAACCTTATTGTTAGGTTGTATGGCTCAATCCAAGTAATAAATTTGGTAAATCGGGCCCTTGGATTGTCCATGTTCTACTGTGATTAGAAATAAGTCTATTGTTGTAGGTCTGCTATGATTAGAAGTAGTTTTTTGGTATAACATGGTTTTTGGGCTGATATTATAAATAGAAGTTAAGAGTCTTTGTGATGTACTCCCTCTTTTAATTGAATAATGAATTCTCTTGTAGTTTTCATTGATTATCAATGTAGGATAAGTCAAAGTGGAGAGAGAAGTAATAATAGTCTCTAGTGTTGAGGGCCCCACCAACTGTTCTTGTTGAATCCCACGCGCCATCCAATAAAAATCTTAGAAAAAGGATCCACTATCTACTACAGTACTACTACATGAGTTCTTGGGAGTTGGGATCACTTTCATATTCACAAGTGGAGTATACGTTGCATGTTTTTGACCCATTATCAAGTGGCTCCAGTCAACATTTCAAAACTTTAACGTAAAGACTGTGCAATGCTTTCTATGAGGTGGGCTCCATACCCTTCGTAATGCCATGCTGCAATTAATCGCCTACGTGGCCCCACCTTCGGCAAGATTAGACAATAATATAGATTACGTTCCATGTACAGTGATATACACTATTAAATTAATCATTAGTGTGTGTATTATTGTGAGAAATACTCTTCTTGTATTTCACTTGCCTTCTAAAGTTACAAGGATGAATCTAAGGCCCTCTCTAGTGGAACAGCTTATTATTACAAATTCTCCATGTATGAATTCCCTCGAAGAAACGGGCCCCACCTGGTGCAGTTTATTACATGCATGTAGGGAGAGATCAAAAGGCCTGTTACCCAAAAAAAGCATCATTCAAGTACAAATACAAAGGTCACATGTATTCATTGGGTCGGATATTCGAAGACCGCCGCAGGTACAAGTCATGTTAAAGAAAACGTGCAGATACAAGGGTCAAGGATGAAAGCTCATAATCGCCCACAGTAAGACCAAACAACCCACCAAGAAACCAACCCTAAGAAAACAACGTGTTTGGAGTTGGAGGGTTTGCATCTGCATTGCAGTAAAAACTAAAAACAGCCGTCTCCTACCCAGTGACATAATTTACAAAAGAGTGCTGCAAAATGCACACCGGCTTTTGCTCTCTGCAAACTGGTGCTCTCTACACTCCCCTTACTTACTCCCTGTACACCCATGTTGCCCAAAATGCTCTAACCTGTGCTCTCTACACACCCCTTCTTCCATCTTCCAGCCATTTGCCCACCGTCCCCCTCTCTCCTCTTTCTCACTCAATCTCAACCCAAAGCTCTCCTAAGGTAAATCACTCTCCCTCATTCTCCGCATTTTATTCTTTCTTGTTTATTTGTAAGGAAATGGATGTTTGTTGGCCCCAACATTGGTTGTTGGGCTCTCCCTTTCGCCCAATCTCACCCTCCTCCTCTCCTCCCTTTTTTTTTTTCTTCATGCAGCCAAACAAATGGGATCAGTTCGGCCAATCATGGCCGAACGGCCCAAAGAAAAAAAAATGAACAAGAAGAATGAGTGGGAAGAAATCAGGGCCGGCTCAACCCTTAGGCCAACAAGGCAATTGCCTAAAGCCCCCAAAAATATCAACCTCAAAATCTGTTTCCTAAAAATTCAAATTTCAAGGCCTCGATTCCTATAAAAATATCAATAAAAGTACATCTTTTCTCTCCAAAAGGAGCATACCCATCCCAAGTTCCCAAATATCAATCATGGCCGAAAGGTCCGGAGAGAAAAAAAAAAAAAAAAAATGAACAAGTATGAGTGGGAAGAAAAATGGGGGATTAGTGGGAAGAAGAGTAGGAGATGAGTGTGGGAAGAATGGGAAGAGTTGGAGAGGTTGAGATGGGAGGGAAAATGTGAGAGAGGCAAATGAATTAGAAGAAGGGTGGGTGTGTAAAGAGCAACGGAAAAATGCAATGATTTTGAAATCTATCCTTTTTCGTCATTTCACTTATGGGTATAATGATCAATCAAATATTAAGTATGCAGAGAGCAAAAACCAATGTGCGTTTAGCCATTCCATTTAGAAAAAATCACACTTGGAGAGGCCTCTATGTCGAGCAAATCTCCTAGTAGGAGAGTCACACGGGGGTGTGCTTACATAAGCAGACTCCGGAATTAAAGGCTCCCATCAAATTTTGTAAACAACATCCCATGCATTCTCTAGGTAAAGAAAATCGCTCATGTGTCGATAGGCTTTTACGCCAAAGAAAAATAGGAATGTATTTCCAGATGATCAGGCACACACAAAAAAGATCAGAAAGAGACCAACAGAGACCTTAGATCAATAAAAGATAAAACTCATGGTCAATTGTGAAGATCTTGCAAACATAGCTTTAAACTTCATTGTTAATGATGATTTTGAAAATACTGTGATGATGAGATGAGGCTTCGATGATGATGGCGGCGGCAGCAGCAATAATAATTTTGGAAGATACCATATACAAAATTGCGTCCATGACAAAGGCAACAAAGGCAACTGCTAAGAAGCTTTACTGAAGGACCATAAAATTAATAAACATGTTACATGTACCTACATTCTCAACATGAGATTCGGTTATCTCCTGTGTGGAAATTCTTAGGCCAATTCACTGGTGGTTTAGACGGTGAGGCACCTCCTTTACACAGAAACAGCTAGGGACCAAACCCCCACGGTAGTGCTTATGGTGAGGGCCTTGGGTGAATGAGTGTGTGGGTTTGTGGATGCTTGCCTTCAAAAAAAAAAAATTCTTAGGAGAAAAGGAGTACTGTGTATTTACTCAGTTCATGGTATAACAAATTAGAATTTAAAGAGAAAAGGTAGGATTCAACTTTTCTCAGCAACAGTAAATAGGAAATTGGTCCAAGTCACACCCTCCTGTTATGATTCGTACCGCTAAATTTGTAATCGCATTTAGACTCAAATTACAGTTACATCTATATTTTAACATGAAATCTGAAATTGAATATAAAACCACATTCATTAATGATGCATTTCCAAATCCAAATGTACAACATTGAACTTTGTCAAAAACTGTCATTTCTCATTATAGAAATACAACAAGGGTGTTATTTATCATGCCCGAATGGAGGGAAGAAAATAAAATCTGATTATGAATGAGAAAACCATAAATAAACGCCGTTACATCCTACTCATTTGTTTGTAAGGATGAATTCTCGGTATTCACTTTTCATTTTCACGCCTGATACAGTCCTGCATACATGACCGCCGAGAAAATTAGGGGAAAGAAAACAATGTCCATAGGACTCTAAAATTTACATTCGAGCAAGAAATAATCATTTTAATTCTCCATTTTGTATGGGGTTCACTACAGGGTGCAACTATCTTTTCCCTAGCTTGATCTTATCAATCTTAGCTGTTCTCCCTTTCTTCGTATGCTGTGTAAAATTATCAGCATGCAAAAGGTAATTATTGAAATTTTATCACCAACCCTAAAAGGCTGCATAATATGAAGTGAGATTTCAAATGAAAAAATTTGAAACTCGCCAAATTCTAGCAACTATAAGAGTTTTAGCCTTGGAATACCAGTGTAATTAGGATAGTTCTTAGCATATGCATCAATAAATTTATGATGATGATTGGAACCTGAATAGTTGCATATAGAGAAAAATGCAGAACCTTGAGGGATTCATCATGTTTCATGAGTCCACAAGATAACCATGCATTTTTATATCTCGTTTGAATGTGGAAGAAGTGTGAGTAAAATGGCTGATTTCCTAGAGCTGAGAAGGGAATGCTAAGATCATTATTAACATGAGAACCCAAAATACACTATACTGAGGTAGACTAATAGTTCTTTTCATGCAAAGTTCAGCCTTAAAAAGATCAAAATGACAAAAACAATTGGTGGAAGAAACATGCATTCTAACCCTACGCAAAGCATATTACCAGAACAAAAGGTTGAATCTTTTGAGTTCTGGAGAGGAATTGAAAAATATAAACAAGAATAATTGTAGGTAAGGATAACTATTGAAATCAAACCAGTAACACAGATTTCAGTGTTGCTAACCTGAGCATTTCCTTATTTTTGAAAAACTGCACACATGGTGTGCCCATGATCCCTGCAGCCTCGGCAACTTCGGGATCTTCCTCAATGTCAATTTCAACAAAATGCACATTCTCATCAAACTCATCTATTACCTGTCATAAAAAAAAAAAATCTCTATTAGTGATAAAATATAAAATAAAATAAAATTCCTTATTCACCATTTTTGACGAGTTAGGAGTTCTAACCATATAAAAAGGAAATCTTAAAATATGATCATATTTGCATATGGACAACTGAGAACCTTTGTTATCTTGCACTTGTTCATGCTAATTGCCATGTAACAACTAAAGGTGGTAAGAATCTTTATACAGCCTTCATATAAAATTTAAGATTGCCTAAATATAAAGAGGAACCCATTTTGAACCTGAGAGACATACCTCAAGAGAAACAATTTTTCTGAACTTTGATGCCCAGATAGGCATCGATACAGCAAGGACAAGCCATGGATATGGCAGTGACATAGATTTAACTTATAAACTTAAGGTATCAAACATCTACAATACATTACAGATTTGTTGTCCATTTTGAAGTATCCCAAAATCGTAGTCTTTTACACTACATGGACAAGGTTTTGATGATAATGATGGACCCAAAAAATGTCAAATAGGACAGTTGGAGCAAAACCTCTAAAGTTCTATACAGTAGGTAACAGGTCTAAAGGTGAAAACAGGTTTCACTCTGAAAGGGCACTAGAAAACAAATATTTCATAGAAATTAGAATCAATGGATTTATAGGAGAAGACAAAATTGGTTCTTTTAATGAAGAATAAAGTACTGCACTTCTTGATCATACATTTCTAACATTTAAAAAAACACTTGAGTGCTAAACTTTGACAGAGATGCAAGAATAACATGGTAACTGTGCACTTACAAATAAAATGTCACAAGCCATTCCTTTCATCCCATGTAACACAAATCCGAGGGAACTATGCAAAATAAGACTAGACAATCCAATGTTTTACTGACTATGCAAAATAAAACTAGACAATCCAATGCTTTACCAACCATACAAAATAAAACTAGACAATCCAATGTTTTACTGATTGTATCAAATACAGTTTAACCAAAAAAATGTCATAGCAGACTGGAAAACGTTCAACAAACATAATTAGGAGGGTAGCAGTGGGTCCAATCAGGTCTAGTTGATCTCTAGGTTAGCATGTACAGGCCTAACCTGATTCTGACCCGTTTATTAATTGGGGAGGAGATGTCAAACTGTACCCAACCAGGAAGTCAAAAAGGTCATCTCAAATACTGGAGTATTAGGTTAGTTTTGGGTTGGGTTGGTGGTTGAAGGCGAGAATAACAAGTATAAGGACCCGACCCCAAATAAAAAGTGGTAAACAAAAAACTGAATTATTGAATTGAGCTCAGTTGGATTGGCAGGTCACATAGAGAATTCAAACCCCGCCTAATAATTAGGGAAGCACATTATTCAAACCAGTGTTTCTAGAAGCATTTAGGGTGTAATCTTCGAGGTGACGTCAGAACCATGGTTCAAAATAGCACATAGCGGCCGCATTATTGATCGTATTGGTTGAGGCCGCTACGCTCTTTTGAAAATAGAGGCGCTATAATCTAAAACCTATTAGAGCTAATCAATTTTAATTTAAAACCATTGCTTTTCCTAATAATTAAAAGAAAAATAAAAAAAAGTAAATATTCATAACCATCCATTTTCCCATTTATAGTAGTGTAAATATAATAACAAGTTTAAAGTATCAATATATATATTTTTTATTATCTTTAAATAAAAATATAAAACATAAAATAAAATCCAAACTATCAATCTTACATAGTAGAATATCTCTTAAAGTTAAGAAAGTGTTCATGAAGTAAAAAAAAAACCAAAATAGATTAAAAAAAGAAGATATAGACAAGCACCATACATTCAGTCAAATGCTTTAGTTAAATGCATGTTCTTTATTCATCTTTAAAACCTTATCAAAGCCGCAAAAAATTCTTAAGGGGCTTCGTTAACTACTAAATAACCTTTTAAAAATACAAGCGATAAAAGAAAGAGATAATAAAGAAGGAAAAAAGGTAAAAGAATATTAATATTAACTTATTGGTTGTAGCCATTCTTTTTTAGCCGAATCACTTGAATTGTAAGATTTGATGAAATGAGTATGGAATCGTAGGATTCACACATGAATCCTAAGATTCATTTATAAATGGGATTCATTACATAGATACGAATCGTTTTCCTTAAGACTTGGGATACGAATATTAACTTATTGGTTGTAGCCATTCTTTTTTAGCCGAATCACTTGAATCGTAAGATTTGATGAAACGAGTATGGAATCGTAGGATTCACACATGAATCCTAAGATTCATTTATAAATGGGATTCATTACATAGATACGAATCGTTTTCCTTAAGACTTGGGATACGAATCGGGATTCGGTATAGAATTGTAGGATTCTGATAACTATACTAAATAGTTTACTAAAAGGCTTAATAAAGAAAAAGAAAAGCTTCTATCATTTTCTGTTTCCTCGACATTTTTCATATAATTATTTATTTATTATAAAGGTGTGATTGTGAGGTTCACACCCCACTCTTTGGGCAATTGGAACAGCTCGCATCATGCCTCGATGTTTAAAAACATTGGTTTAAACTAAAGAAGGAAAATTGTAAAAACCCATGCACGCGCAAAAGAAAAAAGAATCCATGCTCATGGGTGGCTCTCTTAGGTGGGATTTTGATAATGGATAATCATAGGAAGCGCAAGTTTGGTGGTTGTTAATGCTTGCCCTATGTGCTTGGCAGATGAAGAGTTAATGGGCCACCGTTTCCTTAATTGTCAATTAGCTCAATACATTTCTCAGTATAAAGGGTTCGGCTGCTCTCGGCCCTTTCCTTCTACTGTCACAAATCCCCTCAAAAGAAAGAGAGAGTATTCTCCTAGCCACCAGTGCTTCCTTCAAGACCCTATTGGACTCCAACAAGTTCACCTGCTCTTCTTCGTGGGAAGAAAAGAAAAAAAAAATCCACTATCCCTCTTTCCTTTGTCCCATGCTATCTTTTTTTCTTTCTAAGGGATTAGGTTTGGGGCGTGTAATAATTAATAACCTATTTCTTGAGGATTTCTATGCTGGCAGCATATGCGGCATTACCAATTCTTTTATCAGCTTGAGCAGGGACCATGCGTTTGTTTGTTTGCTGGCAGCGTGTCCTTAAAGCTTTCAGATCAATGTCTACAGAACAAGTCCAGGCTCTGTAGTCAAAGTAATTACACTGGCCGGGGCGAATTTTGAAGGCAGTGTCATTGGCCAGACAGAAGCAATTGGTATGGCAGGTATATGACACAGTGCTAATGAGGCCTTGCAACGAGACTCCGGTCCACATGTGGGACTCAAGAAAATTAAAAGATTTTCTAATTTTATTTCTTTAAATTAATTGTTAATACCTTCTAGTTCTATGAGTTGCAATTAGTAGTGTCCAATTTGTTTAGTTTCCTAGTTTGAGTAGGAATCTTAGCCCCTAAGGTTTCTTTCCTTATTTATATGCATTGTAGAGATTTAAATCTCAGTCTTCAAAATTTAAATAATATTGTGGTGGGTTTTCTTCCCTTTGAGATGCATTCTCCTGCGAGCCACTTATTGTGCTTCCGCATTTTTCACGTGAACCCTAACCCTAGGGTCCTGCGTCACTATGCCATGCGCCTTATCTCATCCTCTGATTCGGAGGGGTTTACACCATCAATAATGCAAATTTCTGGCCCTTCAGATTGGTCTCAGGGAATTACACAAATGAAGGAAAGTTGCCTACCATTACAACTGTTGATAATAACTGCATGAATTTATTAAAGAGCAGAGAATTAAGAAAAGTAGCAGTTAAACCATGAACTACAGAGGAAAATGCATTAATTAATTAAAGACCATTTAAAATTCATGGCCATGGTCCAATTGTTTGTAGTTTTCCATTACAAATATGAATGAGGAACAAGATTCAAAAATAGATGTGCACCGAAAAATGATAAGCTCCATATTAACAAATGAGAGTGAGATTTCCTTCAACTCGAGGCCTAGTTTTTTCTTGAATTGGGAACAGAAGTTTCCAAGAGTGTGTTTTATATGAAAAAGAGAGCAAATAGGAATTTCTGAGATTTCTCTTAAAACAAAAGGACTCAAATTGAGGGGCACCACAAGTAGAACTACTAATTTACATGAATTTAGAAATATCCTACTCTTTTATTTTTAATGTCATGTCCAATAGGCGTGGTTCTTTATATTATATCTTCATTTTTTTATAGTAGATATTATATCATCACTGTCATCATCATTATAAAAACTATTATTATTTTAAACCATCTTGTAGATCCGTTCCTAATCTTTGCTTCATTTATTCATAAGATGAAAATGAATGGAAAGCCAAAATTTGAGAATATTCTAGAACATTATTTATAATGCTGCATCTAAAATTGTAAAGTAGAATTAGAGTCAAATCAAATTCAAAAGAATTTATGCAGGCTATGATAAATGGTATTATAAATACATGTAACATAAGCTACCATAAAGATATTTACTTAGTAAGGGTTGCAACTTCTATACCTTGCCTAAAATGGGCTTCAAAGTCCTACATGGTCCACATGTTGGTGATGTATATAGCACACATATAAGTCTTGGGCTTTCATGGTACAACTTCCGTAGAGCATACTGTAAGAAACCATGACAAACTCAGAACTAATGAGAAGAACCACCACAGAAAGGAGAAATACTTAATATGATGAGAATTATATAATATAGCAAACCACAATAACTAGGTAAATAAGAATATAATTATTACCTGACCCCTGTGCTTGGTAAGACTAATATCAAAACCCATCTGTACATCCTTTTCTGAGATATCCTTCTTTGGTTCTTCGGTTTTGGGCTGTTGAAAGCACACATGAATAAGAGAATGTACAACTCAAAAAATGCAGAAATGCGTTATGTTGGTTTTGCAGTGGAACAGAAGGCCCCTGATTGTAGATTGTTCAAAGCCACCCTCAATGGATGATGATGGTGGGCATCAGATTAGGGCGTGCAAAATGATGTTAGAACGACATGCTCCACCTGCCCTTGTATGCCCTTGAATTGAAAATGTATGCAGTATATAACACGGTAATCATCCTAATTCCTAACAAGTAAACAAAAATAAAAGCATAATGGAAAGAGTAGCATTGGATATGAATAATGTACCTGGTGAAACTCAATAAGAAGATTGTTACCCGCAAGATATCTCTCTACAGACAAAGCAGCTACACATCCTGATCCAGCTGCAGTTACGGCTTGCCTCCATTCATGATCCTATGGACAAATGAAGTACAAGTATGTTGAGAAAAACAAAGCAAGCTTATTTACTGAAACAAGCTACAACAATTGTCAGAAACAGATTATAAAAAAGCTCGCAGTGAGTAACATGATATGCATATTCTCCAAGATACTTTCATAGCGAGATAATAACTCAGTCAACCGATTGATGAAAATAAAAAGCGAGAGAAACATCATTTTTTTTATTAGTAACAGGAAAATATTAATTAAGAGAGAAAAAAGGGTCCACACAAAATACAACGAACACCAAAAGAGAAAACAAATGGGTATAAGAGCATTATACCCATAACCCAACATGAAAGGCAATTACACAATAGAGGCAACCAAAAGAGAAACCCTAACCACTCACTGTTTGGTAAACATTAAAAATAATTGCAGGCATCCATAAGTCTGAATGAATGAATGACTGGAGAACAACGAAACACTTGATAAATGAAGGCAGGTTGTTTTAAATATTTCCCTGCGGATGTTCTGATTTTGTTTTCTTTAACAAAATTTGGGTTATACACAAGAAGCAATGCTAATAATAATGAGAAGATCACGGATTTGGACATTTGCAAATGCAGTCCTGAATAAAATTTAATATTACGTTAGAGCATTTCCTCATTGAATTGAATAACAGTAAAAATAATAATGAAAACAACAAAATAATCATGCTTGAAGTTGGTCAAACTGTAGCCAGAGATAAGTTGATCTGGAGTTGAATATTAAAAACATGAATTGACAAAAAAAAATAAAATGAAATGAAAAGAAGCGAACCTAAAGACGAGAAAACATGTGGCAGTCAAGATGTATTAATTAAATATAAAAAATCATTTTAAAAGAACACTGCAAATGGAGAAACAGAATTCATATAGCCAACCCTAACATAGTTGGGACAAGGCTTTGATGATGATGATAAAAGAACACTACATTACAAATCTAATGATTTGTCCATTGAAATAAGATGACAAAACATGGAACTGTACAAAGATCAACATTGCAGAGCGTGATACAAACACAACTCTATCAGTCTCTGCATATATACAGGATGGAAGGAATAAATCTGACATCATACCTGCACATCTCCGGCTGCGAAGACACCTTCAACAGATGTTTTTGCAGAACCTTCCTTGACTGACACATAGCCGGAACTATCAAGTTCAATCTGGCCTTCTAACAAATGGCTGTTTGGACTATGGCCTATACCATAAAATAGGCCTTTCACCTCCATGACGGATTCCTCCCCTGTATCAATCTTTTTCAATAAAATGCCAGACATCTGGCCTTTGGTATTGCTAACAACGTCCAACGCTTCTGTATTGAAGTGCACGGTGATATTTGGATTGTTGTAAACTCTGAAACATTCGCCATAATCAACCTGTTAAACAAACATTCAGGAGTTGAAAATTTACCTTCCAAATTATTCATTAGAAGTTGATTCACTTCAATAGATAAATACTTTCCAATATGACCTTAATTTGCACTAGCAAAAGCAAACTGATCACGTCCTAACCGTGTCCATACTTGTTTTAAATGAAGGATGGTGCTGTGACTTGTGAGTCATACAAATCATGCAACAACATGAGAAATTCACACAATTAAAATTTTGATGATGGCGTCATGCTTTATGATGAGTCATACTCATATTGAACAATGCAAAACATAGTTCAATTGAAGAAAGCAGAAAATGTCTTGGGCTTTTCTGAATAAATTAAAAGGCATAAGTTTGGCAAAAGAAGGAAGTAAAACTTTTCTGCATAAATTAAAAGGCATAAGTTAGGTAAAAGAAGGAAGAAAACTAAAAAATCACAAGAAGTTCAATAATGCTAATTGGCCACATAAAAAATCACAAGAACCTTATTAATGCTAATAGATAGGCTATAGAAGGCATAACAAGGATTCTTTATAATGGTTACAGTTGTCAGAAATTCCAGTAACAATACATAAAATAACCACAGATGTCAATTCATTACAAGTTGCTATCACCATGCTCCCAAGAGACAAATTAGATGAGAAGAATATAGCTCAACTCACCTGTCTTGCATTGCTTTAGATGCCCGTAGATGGTCCCTACGGACCAGTAAGTGCACATGACGAGCATACTTAGTCAGATACAATGCTTCTTCTGTAGCTGTATCACCTCCTCCCACAACTGCAAGAACTTGCCCCTTGAACAGTGGTGATGCTCCATCACAGATTGCACATGCACTTATTCCTCGACTCCAGAATTCTTCTTCACGAGGTAAATTGAGTCTTCTGGCAGTAGCTCCAGTGGCTACAATAAGACTATGGCACTTCACCTGTATTTAAAACATATAACTTGAGAATTTTATATGTGGAACACTATTTGATGCTTAATCCAAGTAACTAATTTCTAAAGAAATAAAAAATAGTAATAAAACAACAAGGTTACAAAATATCAAGGACAGAATTCCAAACCATGGTCTAAAAAAATAGTTCTGGTCACCGTCTGAATGACCGGAGTCTTTTTCAAATAGGCTGAGACACACCAAGACTCGGTTGAAAACCATGAGAGTTGGCAGTGTCCAAGTGACCCAGTAGGTATTGAATGGAATACAACTCAGCTAAGTTGACTCGGACTCAGTCTCTTTTAAACCCTGTTTCAAACCCACATTTAAACATCTTGACTCTATAAAGGAAGGGATAATCAGCCCTCTGCTGCTTGCCATTGGTCAGTGATTCTCCAAGAGATAACCTCATGGCATTTACAAAGACTTAACCTCTTCTTGATCTAAATTATGGGTCCCACCCTTTTTTACTTTAAAAACTGGATCACTGAATGGAATATTCAATTATCTTTCCAGTGAGCCCAAGTTGAGAGAATTCTGAATTTTATTGAAATTCTTATGCCTCATTTTTTTATAGGGTTTAGACTAGTGACAGATTCATGGTATTTCAGTCAATTTTCTCTTTTATAATGTCTAGAAGGCTAGGAATAAAACATAGCTATGTTGATTCAGTCATTTTCTCTTTTATAAGATTACCATTGAGGAGATTCTAAGATGGGTTTAACAAAACATGGGGGTTTGCTTTTATTTTGAGGGAGAAAGCAGAGTTAGCATCATCATTGACAACATTTCTTTCTCATGTCTATCGAGAGGCAAATGAAGAGGCAGACAACTTGGCAAAGCAGGGAGTTGAATTGGACTAGATGAATATATTTTAGATTTATAGGGTAGTACAATGTGTTTGGAAGTGTGATCATCATCATCATCATTATCAAAGCCTAGCCACAAATATGTTGGGGGTGGGCTACATGATTTGTGTTTCTCCATTCTGATCTACATGATTCATGGAATGTTGTTATCTCAGAATTCATATTTGGATTGTGATAAAATTTTGTGCTGGCTATCAACCTACCAAACGCAACCCTCCATTATCCGGGCTTGGGGTCCGGCAATAAAAACTAATGGAGTTGTGTTTGGGAAGTGTGGTTGTAGTATGATTTACAAGCAGCATATCCCTCCCAAACTGTTTTTGCTACGCTTTCTTGTAACTTCTACATCTACATGAATAGACTCTGGTACCCACCCCCACCCCCACCCCCACCCCTTCTCTCTCTCTCTCTCTCTCTCTCTCTCTCTCTCTCTTCCAACACCAAAAATGGAAATACAACAAACAAATAAAAAAAGCTATTACCTCACGTTCACTGCTCCGAATGGTAAAAGGCCTGCTCTTGAGATCAACAAATTCCACATCTTCTTGGAAAAGCTCTGCACCCCAATGCTCGGCCTGCCGTCGCATCCTGCTCAACAAAATCGTAGCAAGTAATATTTATAATTTATGATCAGTTCAAATTTTAACAGTAGTTATAAAGTCGGTTTGACACCAACAACTTCCGAAATGAGAGTTCAAAAATACAAACAAAGCGCTCACATAATTTATTTACCTGTCCATTAGATCAGGGCCAGTTATTCCATCAGGAAAACCAGGGAAATTCTCAACTTCGGTGGTAGTCATCAACTGCCCTCCTGGAACACCACCTACTTGATAACCTTCAAATACTAAAGGCTTCAGATTTGCACGAGCTGCATAAATTGCTGCTGTGTATCCAGCAGGGCCAGAACCTATAATCACCAAATTCTCGATACCTGCACCAGAAACTGCAAGACAAATATTGAATAAATAGTTAGAACTGCAGACTAGTAAATAACTGCAAAGTGGTTATCATATTTTTTTTACACTAAAATCTTAAATCATGAGCTATAGAAGTAGTGCAAGGTACATCTAATTCATCATCATCATTTCGGATGCAAGTATGGATTTTTGCCAAGCTTTTGTCTGGGGCTGCCACCATGCTTCCAAGAGTTTGTGGTTCTCAGTGATAGAGAGTGGGGAAGCCAAGAAGTTGTCTCCGGAAATCTAAGTACTTATCTTGGTGGCAAAATAACTATAATTCAAGCAGCACTATTGAATCTTCTGGTCTTTCGTATTCCTCCCTTGAAACGTCCCGTTGGAGTTATTCATAGGATGGGAAGCTTCAAACAGAATTCCTTTGGTAAGATATGGAAGAAATAAAAAAATAAAATAAAATCACCTTCTTGGCTAGGATCAATCGTGCAGCTGAAGAATCAAAGGGGTGTAGGGTAAAGTCCTTTGAAGGAATGGATGGGGACATAAGGGAATTTGTTGCTCGTCACTCTGGTATTTGGAGAGGAATAATGACCTATCATGAGCAGTTAACTCATCATGTTCATTGTGAAGTTAGTTTCTAAATACACTTAGAAATGTAGATAAAGCCAACAAGAGGGGAGGTGTTTGTATGTGTTTGTGGTTGTCTATCAATGAACCCCATCTATAATCAACACCTAGATGCATGAAAGTCAAGGGAGGCATGACAATGGAAAGGTTTGGACATGGATCAGGGAAATGCAAAATATCATCAAATGATCCTAAGACTTGGTGTAGGACCTCAAACTTTAATGGCCATGCATGATGCAAGCCTATTGTGATAAAATCCATTAATGAATACTGCCAAGAAAGGTGTGAAAGTAGGATAATATGCCCTTACAAAACCATTGAACTTTAATATGCTCAATTCAATGGTTAAGATGATCTAATTAGACTGATATTCAACCAAACCCCAATTCAGAGCACACCTCACCTGACTTGGGACTGCATACATCCAGTTGGGTCTCATAAAAACAAACCCATGTTGCTTTTCCACCATTCCCCCATTCAATCTCCTCACTTTTGACTTGCCCACATCAATCCAAAACAACAGTGCTGCTAAAGTAAGAACAATTAATCATAAACTACTCACTTTTACAGTGTCATAAGCTGTACTCAACCAAAACTCCATTCAATTCGGCTTCTATTTTCAATTTTTTCAATCCTATCTCTCAATTAACAAAAGTAGGGCTAGTTTTAGGACATGGGTTTTTCATGCGGTCATCAAAAAAGGAAAAGGAAAAAAACCCACCTGAAGGATTGGTGGCGGGGGCCTCCTCTGCTGAGACTGGGAGGGAGAAGGAGCGAATGGGAGGCCGGATTCGATGCGAGGGAGAACGGACGGTGGGGATGCGCCGTGGAGATTGGGCATTCCGGAGGAGGATAAGATGGTGATTGTTGTGGTGGTGGTGATTGTTTGGAAGAAGGGGTTTGGAGAAGGTGGAAGAAGCAGTGGCCATGGCCGTTGATATCCCTATCCAAATGGCCATTTTGCTTCTTTTAACTCTCTCTCTCTCTCTCTCTCTCTCTCTCTCCGACAATATCTAGCCTCTTGCCTCGTTCACTACAAATTATCTAATGGCCTTTTTGTGTTTTTGTTGTGGAATGAGGACCAGCTTAGGCCTTTGGTAGGCAGCAGGACTATTGAAGTAGGGTTTATTCCTTCTTACTCCTTGGCCTGCATAAATGGGCCATGGGCCAGAAGTGTAAACGAGCCGAGCCTGGATCCCCGGCCATGTCTCTTACACGCTTCCCACGAGTGGGGTATAAGGAACTCCACTGTGGGGTCCACTTAACGACAATTTGGAAAGTTCAAGATGAATGCCATTGCTATCCCTTCCTATCACTTTCTCGAATTTCACTTTAACAAGAGTTGGTCTCGTAAAAAGATTGGGTACATCGCTGGTTGTGTGGCTAGCACAATCTCATGGATTATTAATCTATGCCTTGATCCCATGCAATGTGCAAGTTGAGCTCATACAAAGTAGATAATGAATTAAAATTAATACCCAAAGCCATGAGCCAAAGACAAGCAAGCAAACGCTTAATTAAATCCAAGACATTGAGCATGAAACACAGTCTTAATAATTCCATAATAAAATGAAAATAAAATTATATCATATAATTTAAAACTCATAAGAAAATGAAGGGCAAACTCAAAGTAGATCTACGGACATTTGATATGAGGGCGAATAATGGCTTGATAGTAAATCTAATGGTGGATGAATGATCTGACAATTGTTAATTAGGACTAACATTTTTTAACTATAGATCTAATGGTGGATATAATGCCTCGACAGTGGATTAATGGTGGACAAAATAGCTAATCCCTGTCAATATTGGGACTAACATTTTTTAAGGGTGGATAATAACCCGATGCTAGATCTAATGGTTGATAATGACCTGACATAAATTAGGACTAATCGTATTCATAGTGGAAAGGTGTGAGTATGAAGATATAGAATTGAGAATAAAGGTGTGCATCAGTTACAAATTCATAATAATAACGTTAAGGAGACGAGCTTTTAGCTTCTTTTGTTTTTTCTTTTCAAGCTTACATATAGCTTCAAAGTCCTCAATTGTATGATTGTTAACTGTTAAAGCTATATTTATCTAGATATGGCCACCAAATCATGCACCAGACCTTTTTTTTTTTTTCACGTATCTTGCTTTGAGTGTGACTGTGTGAGAGCCATGATTAGTGCAGGTTAGCCATATCTAGATGTCACATAAAAAATGGCCCTGGTCTCTTCTGTTTGGTGGGGCAAGTGGGGTCTCTAAATCTGTCACATATCTTGCTTTTAGTAAAAAATCACATGCATGCTAAAACATTCCTCCTTCCAGTTACAAGAAATAAAGAAGAGAGGATGTTGGTTCATTATATATATCCATGTATACAAGTGCATGTGTTTGATTAACTCCATATGCATATGCATGTATCCATTTGGCTACTAGTGTAAATACTTGGTCCAAATGTCTTGTAAACCAGACATGACCAACAATGAGACCAGTCTTACTAAGACCCACCACAAGAACTTTTCATTTTCATTTATAGAACCATTTGTTTGAGCATGTACAACATTTATGACTTGGTTTATACAAACTCCAGACACATCAACATTAGAAGAAAAAATGGAAATTTGCTAAGTAAGAGGAGAGGAGGTGAGAGGCTGTTCAGAAGGAGAAGATGTAGGAAGGGAAGAATGGCGCCCGGGGGTGTAGGAGAAGGAAGGTTTCATCCTGAATGAAGGCTTTCTCTTGAGATGGCGAAGAGTTTGCTTGGCATAAAATGCGCGAAACAAAGGAGAAGCTCTCTCATTGAACTTGAGTATGAGGAAGAAGAGAAGTCTGTAGGAGAAGAGTATGGCAATAACTGCTGCTAAATCCCACCATTTAGAATGACCCAAATTAATGCCGAAAATATTCTTGATCACCTCTTCTCCCTTCAGTTTGGGTCCTCCTGGTATCAAAGGATCGAACTCTACACCGATCATGTCATTCTTGTATAGTCCCTGCATGAACATGTTCAAGCTGGAATGTATCATATTACCATAGAGTAAGGTAGTAATGCTGTTTGTGCAGATAGTATGGATGAAAACTGGTGGGTGGATATGTGAATACCAAGACTCAAATTTAAAAAAACCAGGTATGGATCCAATATTTGGAGCTAAATAAAATTTGGGTCAGGTTTGGGTCTGTGAATTTCATCCCTGAGGACAAATTCTGATGCCAGTACTATATATATGATGCCATGAGAGTATTTCATAATGGATATGCATGTTGTATAGGTTATATTTTGGGTCTCAATTTGGGCACCAGATACTGCCCCTTGTTATGATTCAGGTCTGGGATCAGTCCATCAATTAAAGATCAGGCATGATCATGCAACCTGGACCCGAGTTGGGTATATATCCTTACCTGGACCCAACCCAGATATGGTTTAGCAAAGTGGTGAAAGTTAACATACTATAAAATGAAAACCATAATTTAAATCACAATATAAGTGATTTTTTTTCATTTAGAAAATAAACATGCTTTCTTATTTTACATATTTTACTTTTCAAGTATCATAAAAGTTTATATTTATGAATTAAAAATATAAAAATCAATTGACTAGTTCTGCTGATCTTTCTGATCAACCAAGAGACTTCTTTGATCAACTCAGCCTAGTAAGTAAGTGACCGAGTGATGCAGGACAGGCCCATGGACCACGTGTGGGACCCAAGGGAGTTTGGAAATGTTGTTCTTCTTATTTTAGTTGTCATTATGATTATGCTTTCTAATTTTATTTAATGAGTTAAAATTAGGATAGTTTCTGATTTGCTCTGTTCTTAGTTTTTTATTTTTTTCTAATTTATATGGAATTGTGGAGATTGAATTTCAAAGTCCTGAAGATTAATGAAATTTGTGGTGGAACTTGTTTCCTTGAAGTGCCTCCTCGTATGATGGTCTTTGTGAAGACTTATTTCAGCGCTTTTCACGCAAACCATAACCCTAGGGTCTACATCACCAAGGCTAATTGACCCATTGTATCACTGAAGATAATGAAGCCTGGGTTTTCTCTCAATTAGTCTGCCCTATTCGGCACATGGAAGTGGCTGAGAAATAAAATTGTGCTGCTTCAAGCTCTATATGTAATGGCTAACAAGAGATGCAAATATGATACCATCCTCCCATATGGAAGCACCATACCTGACCCTACCACTGCCATAAATAGACTCAGTGTTTGCCCCACATTCAGTCACCATCTGTTCTTTGACTAGATGGTAATAGTGATTCATAGGCTATCATAGTAAAAAATGTAAAAAAGGAAAAGGGTTACCTGCAAGGACCATGATCCATAGCTGATATATGACATAGGGTAGCGCCAAAATGGCTTGGGAAGATCGGGTAGCCGTCGAAAGAATCCAGAGGTCAGCATGATAATACCCTGTAGAATCTTCCATTAGAGAAGATAACATGTTAAAAAAATGATGTTTACACTAGTTCAATAGAAGCAGCATTACCACTATTCCAGCTCCTGTTACGATGCCCATCAAGAAGTTAGGAACCAGTGATGCAACTATCATCATGAGGCTCTCTATCACTGCAATGCTGCTGAGGAGATTAAGAACAGCATAAGCGTAGTGTGAAAAATCTGAGTGAAATTTCACCATGAAGTATGTTATCGTCCCTGATGTGCCAGCCACTGCAACCAAGAAAGGGAACGACGAGAGGAAGTTGGATAGGATGAACACGGCGACACCATAATGCCCGTTGAGCCTCTCATAGTAAAACACCTGTTACAAAAACAAAGTCACCATTCACATAGCATTGCCTATGGAATTTCAGTAGTTTGAGATGAGATTTGTCAATCTTAACCTTGTCACTTCAATCTTGGATCAGCTTAAAGTGTTCTACTCAGGAGATAAAATAAGATTAAGCTTAACATGGTTACTGTATGAAATTAAGCACAGAATTTGATTTTAGTTAACCACCTTCATTTCTTCAATGAATGATGGGAAGCCTCCAATGGACATAAAGGTCATGAAGCCACCAATAAATGCACCACAGGATACTCTGGCCAAGATAGCTGAGTAGCTTGTCCCTGCGTGGAAATAGAGGGTCCCTACACAGAGGGATACCATGATATAGATTATGATCCTCACCCAGTAGTAGCCCAAGTCTCTAGACATGTTCACAAAAGACCTCCTAGTCAATGTGAAGAGCTGCATCCACCAGCTGGCCTGACTCCCCTTGCTCCATTCAATATCTAGCCCTTCCTGCATTTGTTTTGAATCGATTTCATGCTCTAAGCTAGACAAAGTTCTAAAACACACGCTGTTGGTTTTAAAGTTTGAGATTGGTACAATGAGTGAGATTTCACGTATCCGTCTTGTAGCCTTTGCAGCATATTCCGAGGATTTGTATTTCTCAACTAGCACTGCTCTAATCTTGGAAGTACCCATTCTAGACAGAGGATCTGTTGATGCTTCCCTTTCCTGTTAGAAACAAACAAAACAAGCACATAGATATAAAGGGCCATATGACAATTTAAGTAAAATGAACATTTCTCTTGAGAGATTTGGAATGAGGACTATGGAATTATGGTATAAAAGAACAAGAAAAGCCACCCGTGAACGAATTCTCAGAGATCCACTAAGAGTAGCATTGACGCAATCGAAATCTGAGTTAGTGCATCGAAGGAAGTGATCTGAAGGGTTGCGTCTGCTGGGGCAGGGAAACCCAGCTTCAGCAAAGAACTGTCCAAGCAACAAATTACGAATTCAGATACTCATCCAATTCAAAATTTATGAAAGAACAGATGATATCTTTTATATTTTTCTTATTCATGTCTGTATGGCTAACTAGTGAGACGCTCATCCAGTTCAAAATTAAGAAATTAAATATGATGTCTGTAGCATGTTCTCTCTTTCATACCTCCGTAGCTAACTTGGCATCTCCAAAATAGATAGTTTCCCCATTCGAAAGGAGAACGAGGTCATCGAAAAGTGCAAATACTTCACTGCTTGGCTGGTGGATTGAAAATATAATTGTCCTTCCACCCTGGGCCATGTTTCTTAGCATCTGAGTCACGAAGAATGCTGATGCGGTATCGAGTCCACTCGTTGGCTCGTCAAGGAACAAGAGATGGGGATGGGTAAGGATCTCAATAGCAATGCAAAGTCTCTTCTTCTCACCACTACTTATGCCTCTTAGATGCCAATTCCCTATAGCTTTGTCAGAGCATTCTTGAAGACCCATCTCCGCAAGTGTGCTCTCCACTGCCTCCCTTATCTGATCTCTTCGCATGCTAGCAGGAAGCCGCAATTGAGCAGAGTATGTGATAGTTTCTCTAACAGTGAGTGTCCCCAACAACACGCTTTCTTGGGTCACATAGGCCTAAAGTAACAGACCAGTTTCACAAGCAAGAGTTAAAATCAAATCACAAGCAGTTTGAATATTTTGGTAGAACAGAGAGTTATCAAATATCTATTCTATTAGGCCATATGGGATGGGAGAAAATTTTGAAACCACATTAGGTGTGATCCTATTCCACTGTCCTTTTCATGCCAAAAAGTTCTATCATTGCCAATCCATGATAATAGATAGGAGCAGAGGAGTCAGAGAAATAGTATATCCCACATAATCGGATAATAAATTCGAGAACTGAACGAACAGCCATCCCTTATGCTTACAATACAACCCTACAGAGAACAAATTTCAGAACAAGCGATGAATGCCTCCATTACCACAACTCCAAAATCTAGCCTTCTCTTCTTCCCATTAAGGAGGATATTGCCCGTCATAATAACATTTCCAGCCAGTCTTCCTGTTGGACTTTGAAAATTAGAAAAACAATAAGTGTATTTTAAATACAAGCAGGAGCAGAACCTGAATTGTATTTTCTTTAATTTCATTCCTTAATCCAGTCAACCTCAATTCTAATAATGCAAGAGGATAATATTAAGTACAGACTGTTATAGATCAATAAAACGTTGATAAAATCAAAAGTTTGGTTTTCTTTAATGACAAAAGATGGCATATGAATGAGCAGTTGGTCACCAAAACATGAAAACAATTTCTCATCCTAAGCTGAGAGAATCTAGTACAACAGAATTTTGGGGTTCATTTTGATATGGCCAGATCAATGTTTATTGGATATTTTGGAGTATAGAAGACTATCAATTCTACTTTTCAAATCGTAGTGACATGGGCATCACCAAAAATATTTGCCATTGCTAATAATTTGTGGCAAAGGAGGCAGAGAAGTTGTATCCACCTTATTTGTTTGTTTCCAATTTTTGTGACAAACCAATTGCTATCATAATAATAAGATATAAATAAAAGAGTATAACTCTTTTTGTACATCCAAATGTTCTGATAAAGAACAAAATGAACTTTTAGATGGATTTGGATCTTTGCAAAATGAGTGCAGGCAACTTGGTTAACACATAAATCAGGGCTCTTGTAAAAGTATTTGGATAAACTGAATTACATGTTAAGTGACAATTGTTTTGTTCTTTCACATGAACAACTACAGGTAATTAGAGTAAAATGAAATTAGATTTACAGATAAACCGAGTGCAGAGCAACTGAGTTCCAAGGATCCAAACTGGGCCTTTAGCTAGCAAAAAAGAGTGAATTCATAACAAACAAGTACCAGCAGTATTAGCCAACACTCATGATTGAGTAGTGTTAGCACCTTAGTATCATACATATACTCATGGACCAATCCTTGGGTATTTCGGTTGCAAGTATCACTCTTGACCAGTAGCCCAACTTAGCAAAAAAAAAAAAAAAAAGCAGTATTACAAACTACAAAATCCTATGGAACTCTACTTTCTTCTCTCTTTTACTTTCATCCAATTGAGTTCATTAAGAAGCAAAAAAGATTCAATTGATTACAAGTTACCAGCTAGAGAATCCAAGAGGATCGACTTCCCAGAACCAGAAGGACCCATGATGGCCATGATCCGACCCGGTTCGCAGTACCCGCTAAGACCTTGGATCAATCTTCTAGTGGGGCCTTTTCCATAGTTAGGCAATACCACCGTTAGATCCTCCCACCCCAGGTAGACCGAGTTAGGAAACTGTAACTCACTGCAATGATCCAACGGTGGCGCATGTCGAGATGCGCTTGCACCAACGGTGCTCAATGATTCAAACTCATCTCTTCTAGCTGCCATTGTACTACAGCTATAGATAAAGAGAATGACTAGAAGATGAAAACCCAGATGAGGAATAAAAACAAAAAAAAACTATGTACTGAGCCAGATGCACCACTAAACTACTATATAAAGAGAACAACAAGAAGGTGATGACCCACAAAATTCCAACTAGCTAGTACTTGGACCCAGATGAACCACTGCAACTACTATATATAAAGAGAAAACAAGAAGAAGAGGACCACCCAGATGGCACTGTATATAAATTTAGCATGACATATAGGAGAGAAGAGCCATTCACTGGCATTGAAAGGAGAGAACTTTTTGGCATTTTGGGTACATGTGATAACGGTAATACCCTTTGCTACTGCCATGCTGCTTTCACTTTCAAACTGAAAAAAATTAGTATGAATATTTTCTTTTTAGAAGGATGCAGTATGAACAAAATCAGGTTTTGAATTTGAATGAAAGATTTTCACTTTTTATTTGAAAATCAGACTTAATTAAGAGAATTAAGAAATTAGATTTGTGTCCAATAGTTACACGCGCTTTAATCTGAGCTATGTAATCTTACATAAAAATCAAGCTTGCATTTAAATGTGATTTTGTTTGAATGTTGAACTTGAATATCAGGTTAGGCTAGCTCGATGAGCTAAATTGGACAATATCACAAGTGAAAATATCTGTATTTCATTGAAAATGTGAAAAGCAGGGTTTTTTTTTTTTTAATAGCGCCTTAAGCCCCGCCGCACCAATCCTACACTTTGGATTGAAATGGATCATCTCATCTGCATTTTTGAGAAATTGGGCCCTTATTTATTTTTTTTATATTTTATTCATGTGTTTTTGGTAACGTTAAATCAAATGATGGGGCCAACTCATAATAGAGTATAATTTGGACATATCTCTCGATCATTTCAGTGATTCAGATTCTCAATCAGGCATGTAGTGGAGTTCCACTTATCTAACTTTGATTCATTAGAAAAGAGAGAAAAATGAATTTTTTTTTAAAAGAAATAGATTTGGGCCTCTCTGGATAGGCGAAAAAATAGATCAAAGTGAAGTTAAATGGGCCCGTTTAAAGTGACAACCCGACCTTATTTGGATGAGTTTGGACCCACAGATGAAATATTGTATATTTCAATCTTATATACTCTTTTCATCTTTTAACTAGGATTTTACTTCAAACCTTAACTTTACACACCAAATATATAGAGAGCAAAGTAGTCTCCTGAACTTCGCTCTACGTATACAATCTACTCTACTTTACTCCACTCCTTGTTTAGCCAAACACCAGATTCTCTTCAACGCTGACTTGTAAAACGAAAGCAACCAGACGTCCGATGCAATTACTTCATTCTATCTTTCCAGAACTAGTCTTTGTAGTTTGCACTCCCACGTGACGCTACTTGTCAATTTGTTTAGCACCACATTTCAAGTTGTGTAGCACTCCTACGCTACTTCATAAATGCTTCCATGAATGGGTTCTGGAAGGAGTTGGATTTGGCAACAGCAACAGCCTTCGTTGCCAACACAAGAGAACAGACAGCATCCTCTCTGTCAGTATGGGTGATGATGATGAAGTGATGATAGAGATGAGAAGATATGAGCCGGTTCGGTCAACCAGACACATCTTCCAATGCATAAGAAGGGGCCCATGTGGCCCACACAGTGTCTTTTTATCCTCCCCTGGAGCCCTGATTGTGATGGCCCACTACTCATCAGGTGGAGTTTGCACTCTTGCACCCACCCCTATCTAGAATCTTCTGCCAAGGACCATCGCGAGGGGCGGAACCAGAAAATTTGCCTTGGGACCATTATATAAATAACTATTCTTCGGGGGGCCAATATAGAAAAAAAAAATACAAAATTTCCATAACATAGGGTTTTTTTTTATTTTCTTTATTTTTAGGAGGCCAATATTAGACCACTGAAAATTAACATAATATTAGTGTGTGTGGTTGGGACTGTGGCATGTAACTGCGGATGGCTTTACATTGCCTTGCACCTTTCACTTGTAACAAACGGTTTACGAAGGCCATTAACCTCTTCATACATTTCATCTAAGGACATAGAATGAATGGTAAATGAAGTTCCTTATTTGATTCATTTAAGGGTCTTTGATAAGATAGCATGAATTATCTGTTGAAGCTAATTCATTTTAAGCCTCTTATATGTTTTAGCCACTCTACTAACTTTACACTTGTATTATTTAAATAAGTAGTCTATTAAGGAAATCAGTTTCCTTATTTCTCAAGCAAGAGGCTATATGATTCAATGAGTTGGACCATTCATTTATTGGGATGTAGTCCTTTCCACCAAGTTTCAATGGCCCTAAATTTTTGTTCCATATAATGGGGGGCCACTCGGGCTCAACCCAAGTGCATGTCTTCTCATTGATTCCTTACTGGTAAATATGAAGATTTGTGGTCAGACATTTATAGTAGGTCAGATTTATGAAATGTTGTTGGCTATCAAATCTAAATCCACGAAAATCTTAGATAGAGAAGAATTTTGATATATTGTTAAATCCTCAAAATCTCCTGGTATTCAGTGAAATCGATGGGCACCATAAATATAGCACATGGTCTCTTTTTGAATTAGTTGGTGAGAACTATCTCCAATGAAGGCTATGTTGGAATTTCTGAATGTGGCCCAATGACCACATGAACCAATAGTGTAATCCTTCTTACACACCTAATCCCTGCAAAGCCATTAAAAAAAAAAAAAAATAGAATGCAAAGTAATTGTAACAGTGTAGTTAATATTGGACATTTATATGAGTTCAACTACTAAGTTTGTAAGTTGTGGAGTGGGACAAGCATTAGTCTCAGCAGGTTTGATTATGAGTGACCAATATCAAACTCAGCCCTTGGTAAACCATTGAATCTCCTGTGCTTAAGTCCATTGACAAAACAAAATTATTGATCCTGTCAAGTTGCTCATCTCTTCAAGCCTTGGACCATAAATGTAAACATTAGCAGCAACGGAGGAATGGCGAGGCACGACACAGTAACATGAGCAGAAAAAATGGATATTTGCTAAGTGGAGAGGAGGTGAGGGGGCTGTTGAGAAGGAGAAGATGCGGGAAGGGAGGAATGGCGCCTGGAAGTGTAGGAGAAGGAAGGCTTGCTCTTGAATGAAGGCCTTCTCTTGAGATGGCGGAGATTTCGCTTAGCGTAAAGCGTGTGAAACAAAGGAGAAGCTCTCTCATTGAACTTGAGTATGGGAAGAAGCGAAGTCCGTAGGAGAAGTGTATAGCAAAAACTGCTGCTAAATCCCACCATTTAGAGTGACCCAAATTGATGCCGAAAATCTTCTGGATCACCTCTTCTCCCTTCACTTTGGGTCCTCCTGGTATCAGTGGATCAAACTCTACACCAATCATGTCGTTCTTGTATAGTCCCTACGTGAAAATGTTCGAGCTAGCATGTATCATATTATCATAAAGGGGAAGTGCTCCTATGAGAGACACTCTCACCAACTTTATGAGAGATGGGTGGGGACCCTCACTTCCATATCCACTCTCACCAACTTAAATGTAAGGACCCCCAACTTAAATGTGAGGGCCCCCACTCATCTCTCACCAAGTTGGTGAGAGTGTCTCTCATAGGAGCACTTCCCATCATAAAGCCGGGTAGTAATGTTGTTTGTGCAAATAGTATGGATGAAAACTGCTGGGTGGATATGTGGATACCCAAAAGACTCAAATTTCAAAGATCTGGTATGGATCCAATATGTTGAGCTTAATAAAATTTGGGTGAGGCTCGGGTCTCTGAATTTCATCCCTGAAGACCGAATTCTGATGCCGGTCCAGTATAGGAGGCCAAGACAGTATTTTATACTTATATGGATTTATATGGATATGTATGTTGTGAACATTATGTTTTGGGTCTCAACTTTGGCCCAGATATAGACCCTTTATTCTGATTCAAGTCTGGAATCAGGCCTTCATCAATTAAAGAACAGGTATGGTTGCATGTCATGCAACCTGGACCTGAGTGGGGTATAGATCCCTATTAGTTTACCTGGACAAAACCCAGAACTGTCAACAGTATGATTGAATTTCAAAGGAATTATGCCATAATTTACTTTAAAAGCTTCCCATAAGTGAAGTTTAGCTGTATATGAACCCTGCCAGCTATTAGTCTTTGTAAGGAAGGTTGCTTTGGATCCCTTCTTTTTCCATCATAGTCCCTTTTTTTTCAATTGATGATAAAATTACCATAATAGAACGTGTCATCAGTGTGGATTATACTTTAGAAGATGCACTTCTCTGCTAACCCCAGATGATATGATAAGGCTTCTTCAAAGGTTTTTGACCCCGTGGATTGTTAGGAATCTGGCTGAGTCAACTCAATCCTTTCACATGGTGAGCGACTGGATCGAGTTGATCTTGGTCTAGAAGAGTTTTGATTGAAATCCAATTTAAACACATGGTAACTTGTGATGCGACTTGACTCGTCTTAATTTGATTGAGGCAGCCTGCTCTTCATAAGGCAATTCAATAAATAAACAAGCATAAACTGTATATAAATTTTTTAGTTCAGCAAAGCGGTGAAAGTTAACATACCATAAAAAAAACAAGAATTGAAATTACAATTTAAGTGAAATTTGTGTTTTTTTTACTATTTGAAAAAGAAACTTATTTTCTTACTTCTATATATTTTACTTTTCAAGCATCACAAATGTTGATATTTATGAATTCAAAATATAAAAAAAAATTGACTGGCTTTACTGACAAGTCTGGTCAACCGACTGAGTTATTTCATCGACTCAACCCAGCAAGCGACCGAGTCTAGTTGACCCATTACATCGCTTATGATGATGAAGACAGGGTCTTCTCTCAATTAGTCAGCCTGTTCAGCACATGGAGGTGGTTTTCGTAGAAATGGTTAAGTAAGGGAACTTAGCCCATGTTTGGCATCTCTATTTCATGCCCCTATTTTTCTAAATGTCTAAATTGGACAGAGGTTTAAAATTAGAGCGCTTGGCACAAGATTCTAGACTCTGTCCGCTTTAGACATTTAGAAGCAAATCCTCTAAAATCCAAATGCTCCAAAAATGGGTAGACGAGAAATAGAGTTTTTGGGTCTTAAAATATAGAGGCGAGGTATTTAAAATAGATTTGTGCGTTATCAAATGCGTTTTTTTATTATTCTAGCATCTTTTTTTTATGGCTCTTTTTTTAATGGCTCTATTTTAGATGGATCTATAAAAAAAAAAAAAAAAAGAGTAGAGATGCCAAACTAGCCCTTAGTTACATTCAACAGCCAGATCAAAGCTTCTTGGATATTTTGGCAACAGGATGACCATAAATTCCATTGCTCAGTCGTTGCGGGTTGGCATCACCAAAAATAGTTGCCATTGCTAATAATTTGTGGCAAAGGAGGCAGAGAAGCAGTATCGACCTTATTCGTTTGTTACCAATTTCTGTTACAAACCAATCTCATCATCATGAAATGGAGTATAACTCATTTTGTTGTACATCCAAACCTTCTGATAACAAAATTAACTTTTGGATGGATTTGGATCTTTGCAAAATGAGTGCAGGCAACTTAGTCAACACAATTCAGGGTTCTTGCATTTGGATAACCTTAATTACCTGTAACTGTAAGTGACAATTGTTAATCTGTTCTTTCACGTGAACAATTACAGGTAATCAAAGTTGTATGAAATTAGATTTGAAGATAAACTGAGTGCAGGATAACTGAGTTCCAAGGATCAAAACTAGGCCTTTGTTCTGTTCACTAGCAAGCAAAGGAATCAATTCATAACAAAGAAAGGCCAACAACAGTATGACCAACTACAAAATCATATCCTTGTAACTCTTTTTTTCTCCTCATCCAATTGGATTGATGAAGAAAAAAAGAAGATAGGATTCAATTGATACAATGTTACCTGCTAGAGAATCCAAGAGGGTCGACTTCCCAGCACCAGGAGGACCCATGATGGCCGTAATCCGACCCGGTTCACAGTATTTTTTTATTTTTTATTTTTTTGATAGACAACGAAGAAAATATATTAAGAAAGGAAAGGGTGTTACAAAGAGGCCCGACCAAAGGGCACTATGGTATAAAAGCATTATACCACAAAACAAGTTACATAGTGGAAGCTAGTAAGTTAGAAGACCTATTAACCCCTTGCTTAGCTAAAGAGTCCACAAAGCCATTTACTGTCCTCCCAACACGAATAAAGCTCATTTGAATAGAAGACAATAGAGCTTTAATCTCTTAGTGGGGCCTTTTCCATAGTTTGGCAGCACCACTGTTATATCCTCCCACACCAAGTAGGCCAAGTTAGGAAACTGCCACTCGCCACATTGATCCAACGGTGAAGCATGTTGTGATGTGGTTGCACCAATTGCGCTCATTGATTCGGTCTCCATTTCTGCCAATTCCCACTACCTCTGCAACTTCTACAACTTTAGATAGAGAGAATGACTTGCCCATGATGACCCAGATGAACCAAGTACTGAGTCAGATGCACCAACTAAAATACTATGCTACTAGATAAAGAGAATAACAAGAAGATGAACCACAAAAATCTAAGTAGCTAGACCCAGTTGCACCACTGCAACTACTATATAAAGAGAGTAACAAGAAGAAGATGACCCAAATAAAGAGGAATTAAATTCAAGGACTGAGACCAAGATGGAACTGAGAGGATAAATGTGGCACTGTTAGGAGAGAAGCCCAATATAACTGGCGTTGAAACTAGAGCTTTTTGGCTCTCACTTTCAAATTGAAAAATAAAGGTATGAAAGTTTCTTTTTAAGGGCAACCCAACTCATAATTGAGTATAATTTGGCCATGTAACACATGCATTTTGGGGACTCAAATTTTAACCTCGGCTTCATTTATGTAGCTTTGATTTCTTTTTTTTTTTTTTTCTGATAAAAGGCGAAAGAATAGTTCGCTATCTGCTCACCACGCGGGTGCGTATATAGCTTTGATTTATTAGAAAAGAGAGTAAACAATATTTTAAACATAAAAAGAAGAAGAGGACAATTTTAGAAAGAATTCCTTCCTAGTTGCTGAAAAAATCTGTCCAATCCTTTGGCGTTTGTTGGAAAAAAAAAAATCAACCACACTGCCAGTGCAGTACCATCATTGCTGGGTTTCCAGCACTACTCTTTGTACTGCCATGCTACTTCATAAAGGCTGCCATGAATGGGTTCAGTAGGGGAGTTGGCTTTGACATCCGGCTCTCTGTCCTGTATGATAAGATGACAAAAATGAAAAGAAGATACTAGCTGGTTTGGTATAAGCCAGGGCCCAGAAACATATTCCCACCCATCAGGAGGGACCCATGTAGACCACAAAGTGGACTTGTCCCTGGATCCCGGATCATGGCAATGGTCCACTACTCATCAGGTGGAGTCCTAACCCACCCTTATGCAGAACCTTTTGCAAGGATTATGGGCCTGTGGCACATAGTTAGGGACGACTTTCCATGGCGAAATCCCCAAAAATATATGAGGAATTAACGGTTGCAATTTGACCCCATGCTCGTTTTGGGCCTTTTGGAGAAGATTAACGGTTCAGATCATTAATCGGTGGCTCAAATGAACCAAAAGTTGCAAAAAAAATCAGACAGCACTTTGATTTCGGTTTTGCATTGTGGCAAATCAACGTTTAGTAGTTTTTTTTTTTTTTTTTTTTTTTAAATTTATCTTTTTCTCATGATCCATGACTAATCAGGCTACCAAATTTGGCCTCAGCCGTTTTAGGCCTTCTGAAAAGAAAGAAGTGTTCAGATTTCAAGTGGGGTCCAAAGAAATCCAAAAATCATGTTATAATGGCATAGACTTTTTTGTAAATATCTCAAAATTATGAGGAATCAACGGACCTACTTGCTGTTTTGGACCTTCAAAACATAATTAACGGCTCAAATTGTGATTTTAGGACACATAAGATTGGGTTCCGAAGCAAAAACTGTAACCTCTGTTCATTCGCAAATTTCACCATGTGGATTTCCGAAATTATGAACTCCACTCACCTCTCTTTCTATTTCTCACCCTTCTTCACTGGAACCTGTTGCACCCATCAACTTCTCTGTTTCCATGTAAGGAATTATTATCTTCATTAGTTTGAAAACAAAGAAGTAAAATATGTAGATGTATGATGATAAGAACAGACCTTTCAAAAAAAGATGGTAAGAACAGTGTCTTAAAACATCTATTAGAGACTATTTTTATAAAGTTCACGTCCAGTTTTGCCTTCCTTAAACCATCTTTTCTTGAATGGTCTGTTCTTACACAAAGGATATATAGAGGAAGGAAATATAGTCAGATCTTCTCTAATATAGTCAGATCTTCTCTCAGCCCTTTTAAATTTCTAGTTGTATTCTACCAAAATTTTATTTTCTAGTTGTAGTGCCATGTGTTCTTTACGTGACACGGGGTGATGCCAGTTGAGCACACCCTATTCCACTGTGCTTTCGTGTGAGCGAGCTATGTGGTTTGGCTGGTGCTTTGGACTGTCCACTCATAATTTAATACCTGCCAACACTTGCCAACACTGGTGAATGGTGTCTCAATTGGGCTGACTGTCAACCAATTCATCCTTCTTTTAAAAATCCCTAGTTCGAGAATGTATCTTAGCTAAGTCCCAGGGGCAGCTCAGTTGGCCTACAACTATTATTTGCATCCAAAGGTTGTGGATTCAAAACTGTACTACTACACTGTGGCCACAGGGAAATTTTATCCGGCTTTTTCTTCTGGAACCGTACGAATTATTATAGCCCAAAGGGCCGGGAACTTGCGTTATAAAAAAAAAAGTATGTATTTTGGCTCTTTGTGGGCTAGCTGGAGTGGCATAAATGATTACTTGCGAGGGGTGATTGGTCGACCCATTCTAACTAAAAGGGTCAACACTCGATTGCAAGGGTTGGGACTTGACTGCAAGGGTGAACATGGTTCTGCTCTACTATATTTGTTTTCTAATGATATTTTCTTCTTTCACCAAATTTTTTAATTTAATTAAGACATTTTTGAATCATTTGATCAGTTTGATATTGCGCAGATCTTTAATGGATTCGAATGCAATCGAGCACCATTGCTCTCATGATTGTCACGCAATGGCCATTGCATTACATGACTCATAAATCCGGGTCATTCATTTGCTTGTTGTAGGTTGTAGATGGGGTTGGTAAAACCTAGCCCGACTCACAAACCTGATGCGCATCTGAGTTGTGTTAAACTAACCCACATTGAAACTGCAGGCTTCAACTTATATGGGTAAGATATGGATTGAAAAACCTTGACTTGTACCTAAGCAGGTTGGGAAGGGCTTGACACATCTAATAAACGGGTCAAATATGGGTCGAGTCTCAATCTGAGTACTTTTCCGCCCAACCGACCCTTCTACTTCTACCACTGAAAGCTGGATGTCTATGTTGACATAGTCAAAACAGACTAGCATATCCCACTACTTACAAGGGCTGGATGAAAATTTTGGAAACCCTAACATGCATTTATGCAGGTCAAGTCAAATTTGAGCCCTTTAATAAAAGGGTGGTATTAGGATTTTAGTAATGTTGGATAATTCATGAGTTGGACGAAACTCTGGGTCCATTCGAGTTACAATCTTCTATATATTTTATAATGGACTGTAGTTGAGCCGCCGGAAGAACTGAAGCAGTTCACTATAGGGAACTTACATTTCGCTAGAGCGAAGTTGCATCCGAGCCAAACGGCAAAGACAAAGCTCGCTATAGCGAGCGTGGCGGATGAAACTAGTTGGATCTGAACTCTATAATAGAGTTTGAGAAGAACTTTTATTCTGATTGTATTATTCTTAGGAGTCTTATGCACGGATTTGGGGCTATATATTGGGTGATTCTCTCAACTCAAGGGTATCAATCACCTCTCTCATAATTCTGAGCAAGAGAAATCTTAGAGAGAATTATTCTCTAAAGCCATTGAGAGATTGTTCTAAAAGGCTATTTTAGAAGGTTTGAAGCTTCTACTTCTTTGTAGAAGATTGTGCATCTTGGTCTCAAGGTGTTGAAGGAGGATCGGGTACAGGGAGTGGTGCGCAGTGAGTAGTCGTGGCAACGAGGAGTTGTGCAATAACAATTACAGTCCTTAAGTCGACGTACTGACTGGGATAAAGGAGCTATGAGTATATCTTGTAATCTTTCAATAGTGATTGGTTTTCTAATCGTGGTTTTTTTTCTTGAATAAGGGTTTCCATGTAAAAGATTGCGTCTTCTTGTGATGATTGCATGGTAGATAGTTTTGCTAGTTCTATTTGATTTGGTTTATTACTTCTGATGTGCATTGGTTATTAGACTAGCTTACTTATTCCATTCTAGGAATTTTTAGATGGTAGGATACACGTTGGGTCTCATCTTACAGTCCCACTCAACTTGACCCTACCCATTTGCTACCCCTAGTTTATCAAAAGTGAAGTAGCCAAATAGAAATAATTGGAGTCCGGATCTGGTGAGGCTTTACCTCATGGTGACATAGCAGACCGTGATTGGTCCACCCATAGTTACCGTAGGTTAAATGCCTTGGAGGATCCCGATTCAAATAAGTGAGGAAGGACATGAGACCAAAGGGGTTTGATATTTGTTGACACACACCAAAAATATCATTTTGGCCTCTTGAGAATATGAGAATGTTAACAAGGAACAACCAAATTATCCCAATACTCTGGTCAAAGCCTTGACTTCAGACAATCAAGCCATTCTCCAGTTTACTTTGTGGTTCAAATTCAATGAAATGTTGGATAGCAGTCAGTTCAATGACAGTTCATGAGATTAAGAAATAATCATACCGGGATGAGATTAAGAAATAATCATACTGGGGCCCATTGTCAATAAAAGCAGGTCTACAAGACTTTAGTTCTTGTAAGCGCACAAAAACTCACAGATCCGGGGGGAGTGATTTTGCGGCCCACTGGAGGAGGCTGGAGATTGCAGCTCCTTGGTTGTGATTGAAGAACCGTTGCCTCGAGCCTGAAAGGGGAAAAAGAAGAAGGTCAGAGGACCCTGGCTTGGGCAGCGCAGGGCTCTCCGATGCCTAAGTTAGTTGCAGGACTAAACAAAGGTTGGAGATGTAGTTGGAGAAGAAATGGCATACCAGTGAGTGTGGTGTTCGTTGACCATCTTGTTCTGGAGCTGTTGCTGTGTTCATATAGAGGAAGAGAGGAGACAAGAGGGAGGCTCTGTCAGAGCCTGATCCCATCACAGTCCAATCTCCTTTAACTGCAGTCCCATCGGGCCTGACCTCTGGGCCCAATCCCATCAGGCCATCTTGAGCCATGCACTTGGCAGGAGGTGGACTACGGGGGAGGAAATATCCCCACACAAAGCCCCCCAGCTTTTAACTTCTTAGAGTGCTCCCAACTCTTGGAAGTTGAAAGCAAAATAGCCTGACGGTCTATCCGAGCTTGATTTTTTCGAAGCTGGTGCCATCATCGAGCGCGATTCTTTCGAAAGTGGAACATAACTGGCTGGTACTTTTACTGGAGCCAGTGTATTCTTGTGTTAGCGATGTGGCACAGGACCGAGATGCTTTATGCCGAGATGAGGGGCGTGACTGGCTGGTACTGTTACCGGAGCCAGTGTAGTCTGTGGCTAGCGATCTGATACTACTACCGAGATGCGCGTACGCCGAGGTGAGGGACGTGACCTGCTGGCTCGTCACCAGAGGTGTGGTCCTCTGCCGCGTAGGCGGAATCCGGCGGGTAGCCGAAATGAGGGACGTAACTGGCTGGTACTGTTACCGGAGCCAATGTAGTCTGTGGCCAGCGATCTGGTACTATTACCGAGATGCGTGTATGCTGAGGTGAGGGACGTGACCTGCTGGCTCGTCACCAGAGGTGTGGTCCTCCGCCGCGTAGGCGGAATCCAGCGGGTAGCCGAAATGAGGGACGTAACTGGCTGGTACTGTTACCGGAGCCAGTGTAGTCTGTGGCCAGCGATCTGGTACTATTACCGAGATGCGTGTATGCCGAGGTGAGGGACGTAACTGGCTGGTACTGTTACCGAAGCCAGTGTAGTCTTTTTCTTGAGGCTGGGGCTCTATTTTTTCGAAGCTGGTGCCACCACCGAGCTTGAGTTTTCCGATGCTGGTGCCATCACCGAGCGTGATTTTTTCGAAGCTGATGCTATCACCGAGCTTGAGTTTTCCGACGCTGGTGCCATCACCGAGCGTGATTTTTTCGAAGTTGGTGCTATCACCGGGCTTGAGTTTTCCAACGCTGGTGCCATCACCGAGGGTGATTTTTTCGAAGCTGGTGCAATCACCGAGCTTGAGTTTTCTGACGCTGGTGCCATCACCGAGCGTGATTTTTTCGAAGCTGGTGCTATCACCGAGCTTAAGCTTTTCGACGCTGGTGCCATCACCGAGCGTGATTTTTTCGAAGCTGGTGCTATCACCGAGCTTGAGTTTTCCGACGCTGGTGCCATCACCGAGCGTGATTTTTTCGAAGCTGGTGGCCTCGATGCACTGCTGCTGAACTGGAGAATTTACTTCTACCGAGCTGGAGCGTAGCATTGCAGCTGAGCTAGTGTATGATCGAAATACATATAAAATTATGCGTACATGACATTGTCTAAATTAGTACATGATAGCTCATTCTTTTTGATATATGTGCATGACATCTCTCATATCCCCATGACACCTTACATATACGTTTGGTATAAGGTTGTGGCCGATGTGGATTTTTTTGGGTGCATGTGTGACAAGTGTAAAACATTGGAACTCCCCATTTCAAGGAAATTTGGATAGTTTTGTAGTCAGGGGGGTGGATAGTAGGATCACCAATTTTGGTGGTCAGTAGGATTACCAAACCCATGATGTGATGTTAGAAAACCCATGAACCAAATCTCAACGCCCCCTATGCACCAATCTCCTTCTTGTATCCACATCCAAGGTCCCTTCATCAGCTTCCTTTCAAAATGAGAATGGAGTTGATGTTTTCTTGCAGGAGCTTCGTCAGAACTCAGATTGTTAGAGGAGATAATGGAGAAATTGTTGCTCTCTTGAAGGCCTTATCACCCCACGACCCAGTGACCACATAATTGACAGGATCGCCGGGGTTGCAGAGGTCTAAAGGGACCGAGGCGAATCGGGTGGTGCCGCCGCTCTGAAAGAAGAGGACCTCACAATCGTCGGGAATTTTGAGAAGTTCCCGAAGACCCGATTCAGCCTTTTGTATTACAGAGAGGAACTCCTTACCTCGGTGGCTCATCTCCATGATGTTCATGCCGGATCCACGCCAGTTGAAGAGCTCCGACTGGGCCTTGAGGAGCACGGTCTCCGGCAACGTGGCCGGTCCGGCGGCGAAGTTGAGGAGGCGATCTTGGTGGGGTTTGGCGACAAGGGGATGAGATGGTGAAGAGAGGGCCATGCAGGAGATGGAGAGGGTTTTTTCTTTTTTTTTTTTTGTACAGATCATGTGAAGATCGTAAGAAAAACCCAGGGAAAGAGGAGGACATGAGGTCTTCTTTAATTTTTCCCTCTGCCGAGCTGGCTGTAGCTGCCGAGATGAACCTGCTGCGCTGATGGTGCCGAAATGACGGACCTGCCGAGCTGAGACGAGATGCAGACGAGATGGGGCTTTGGCCGAGATGGGATGCTGCTGAGATCGTCCTGCTGAGCTGGGACCGAGACCATCGTGCTGAGCTGGAGATCGAGCAGGGATGCCTGCTGCATTGGGGTGCTGCTAAGAGGGGCAAGCTGAGCTGGGATCGAGACCATCGTGCTGAGTTGGAGATTGAGCAGGGATGCTGCCGAGATCGTCGTGCTGAGCTGGGAGCCTGCAGAAATGGTGACCTGCCGAGCTGGAGTCTGCCGAGATGCAGAGTTGTCAGCTGGGAGCCTGGACCGAGCAGGCCGAGATGGGGTGCTGCTGAGATCGTCCTGCTAAGCTGGGACCGAGACCATTGTGCTGAGCTGGAGATCGAGCAGGGATGCCTGCTGCGATCGTCGTGCTGAGCTGGGAGCCTGCAGAAATGGTGACTTGCCGAGCTGGAGTCTGCCGAGATGCAGAGTTGTCAGCTGGGAGCCTGGACCGAGCAGGCCGAGATGGGGTGCTGCTGAGATCGTCCTGCTGAGCTAGGTGTGGTGCTGAACTGGGAGTGTACATAAAAATCCAATATATTGTGTTCCTTACCAGTATATCTGCACGTGAAGGGAGGTCAAGCCCGACTTTTGAGTTCGTCAGAACGCTTACAGAATACTCGAATTTTCGTCTCCACGCAGTTGGCACGTATAACCTGCCGAGTTGGAATACGTGTTGAACCGGAGAGATCAGCCAGCTGGAAGACTGGTCGTTTCTGCCGAACTGGAGACGTCAGCAAGATGAAGATCTCTGCCGAGCTGGCTGGAGCTTGTCGAAATGGGATATCAGGACGAACTCATTGTTTGAATTGCTCCCGTCCGCGCTCTGGATCACGGAGCCCTCGGTCACCGTCGAGATCGAGGACTCCACAGCTGCTCCAGAGATTTCCACGTCGACCGTCTTTGAAAATGGCAGCTCCAGCACCTTAACAGAAAACCCAAATTCAAACCAACTCGTCCCTCTCAAGCTCTCCGAGGCATGGTGTTTTGGGAAGATGGCTTTTTGATTGCCATTCCCACAGACGGCGCCAATTGTAAGCGCACAAAAACTCACAAACCGGGGGGGAGTGTTTTTGCGGCCCACTGGAGGAGGCTGGAGATTGCAGCTCCTTGGTTGTGATTGAAGAACCATTGCCTCGAGCCAGTGAGTGTGGTGTTCGTTGGCCATCCTGTTCTGGAGCTGTTGCTGTGTTCATATAGAGGAAGAGAGGAGACAAGAGGGAGGCTCTGTCAGAGCCTGATCCCATCACAGTCCAATCTCCTTTAACTGCAGTCCCATCGGGCCTGACCTCTGGGCCCAATCCCATCAGGCCATCTTGAGCCATGCACTTGGCAGGAGGTGGACTATGGGGGAGGAAATATCCCCACACAGTTCTACACTACAGGATTGCATTAAAGGGATGAGTTTTTGATAAATTCCATCTTTTCATTGGTCGATGTTAGGAACAAGGAAGAGTGGAAATAAGAAGAAACATGAAAAGAAAGAATTGCATCAGAGGGATGAGTTTTCGATGAATTCCATCTTTTCATTGGTCGATGTTAGGAACTAGGGAGAGTGGAAATAAAAAGACACATGAAAAGGTGCTGGCATGGCAGTGGCCAAGTTGGGCAAAGCTTGCATAAGCCCTACCTAGTTGGTTCCCAAGCCTAGGTCTGAATCCAGCCTCCAGGCCTTAAATTCCCCAATAACAGAGCAAACCCCATTTACAAAATAAAATTATTGATCCCATCAGGTTGGCAATATCTTCAGGCTTTCAACCATAAATGGGCTGGGATCAGCCCAAGGGTAAAAAAAAAAACCAAATACATTATTTTTTATTCTTATCCAAACTTGCAAAGATACCTAGAGCAGCTTCATACCTTTCAATGCATGTTGTCTCAATGCAATATTAGAACTTGCAGATTGAAAATTAATAGAAACCATTTATTATGTTGATTCAAAGTAGAGATAAGTTGAGGCTTTCATTTTAATGGGTTTGTGAGAAGCTTATATAATGTGTGTAAAGTATTTTACATTTTATAATGTGTGTGGATAATATATATTGGAAAAATCTGAAAAATAGATTAATTTTAAATGATTAAAATAAAATAATAAATGTAAAATATTATCGGCTGACCATTGGTGGCCTTTCCAATAAGAAAATCTTAGCTTTGCCACTGCAATGGATCTGGATTATCTGGATCTTTGGCAACTCTCTGTTAGTTTTTGAAAATGAATATATGGCCGAGTTCATTAGCCTCACCAATTCTACCACATAGAAAAGAACTTTTGGGATCAAACCATATGAAATATATAAATATATAGAAAATTCTCAAAAACGCCCTTATCTATCTATCTATCTATCTATATATATATATATATATATATATATTTAGAATTATTAGATGCGGTCCGTTATTTGATCGAAGCCAATGCAATAATAAAAGTTGACAAATAAAGGATAAAGTTACTATTTTGAACAATCATTTCATGGCTTTAGGTTGGGTTGGTCAGTTAACAACATTTAACCTATGTTGATTGCTTGATGCTCATCAAGAAAGTCCCGTGCATTTGGTGGGGCTAGTGGATGTTTTCATGTGTCCTATTTATGGAAATATCACATGCATACTATATACACTCCTCCTTTCAAGGGATAAAATAAAAATAAAAAAGAGTAGAGAGAGAGAGAGAGAGAGAGAGAGAGAGAGAGAGAGAGAGAGAGAGAGAGAGAGAGATGTTGATCCATATCCATGTATACAAGTGCATCATGTGTTTGTGTTGACTCCATATGCATATGCATCTCTTAATTTGTCTTCTTATACACCAGACAGGACCAACAATGATACCTTATTAAGACCCACCATTCATTTTCAACTAATAGTAGTACCATTCCTTTGAGCTTTTACAACTTAAATTCTGATTACTGTGTATACACTAACTACAGACACAGTAACATTAGAAGCAAAATGGATATCTGCTAAGTAAGTGGAGAGAAGGTGAGGGGTTGTTGAGAAGGAGATGATGAAGGAAGGGAAGAATGGCGCCTGGAAGGGTAGGAGGAGGGCGGCTTGCTCTTGAATGAAGGCCTTCTCTTGAGATGGCGAATTGCTCGCTTGGCATAAAGAGTGCGAAACAAAGGAGAAGCTCTCTCATTGAACTTGAGTATGAGGAAGAAGAGAAGTCTGTAGGAGAAGAGTATGGCAAAAACTGCTGCTAAATCCCACCATTTCGAGCGATTCAACTCGATGCCAAAAACAGTCTGGATCACCATTTCTCCCTTCAGTTTGGGTCCTCCTGGTATCATTGGATCGAACTCTAGGCCGATCATATCATTCTTATATTGACCCTACATGAACATGTTCAAGCTGGCATATATCAGATTATCATATAGATATAGTCAGGGAGTAATGCTGTTAGTGCAAATAGCATGGATGATAACTAGTGTATATGTGAACATCCATAGGACTGAATTGTAAAAATCGGGTATGGATTGAATATCTAGATCCAAATAGAATTTGGATCGGTTTCAGGTTTGGGCCCGGATACAGACACTTTGTTCTGATTCAGGTCTGGGATCAGGCCTTCAATTAAAGAACAGGTATGGGTACAAGTCATGCAACCTGGACCTTAGTCAGGTATAGATCCCTATCAGTTCACCTGGGCCCAACCCAGATCTGTCAACCGTAAGATTAAATTTCAAAGGCAACCATTTGAGTTTAAAACTTCACATTAGTGAAATTAAGCTGTATATGAATCCTATCAACTAGTCTTTGTGAGGCAGGGTGCTTTGGATCAGCTCACTTTCCATCATTGACCTCTTTTTGTGTCAATTGATGATATAATTCCCACAATAGAACTTACCATTGGTGGATTACACTTTAGAAAATGCACTTATGATTAGGCTTTGATGATTGTAGGTTTTTGTCTCGGTGGATTGGTTAGGAATCTGGCCGAGTCAGCTCAATCCTTTCAAATTCAGTATGACTGGGTCAAGTTGATCTAGCTCTAGATGAGTTTTGATTGAAATCCATTCTTTTTTCCCACATGGCAACTTGCTGCTCAATTTTTCCTAGCCTGATTGAACCAGCCCGCTCTTCATAAGGCAATTCAATAAATGAACAAGCACAAATTATATATATATATATATATTACTAAAATGAAGACTAGAATTGAAATTACAATTTAAGTGAACTTTGTGCAGTTTTTTTCTTTTTGGGAAACATTTTTTTTTTTATTTTTTTTCTTTTATACATATTTTGCTTTATTCTAAGTATCATAAATGTTTATATTTATGAATATAAATAAAATAAAAACCAATTGACTTGCCTACTGATCTGCTTGCTGAACCTACTGAGTGTTTTTTTAATCTATTCAACCTAGTAATGGACAAATCTAGTCAACCCATTACATGCTGATGATGATGAAGATAGGGTCTTCTCTTAATTAGTCAGCCTGTTGAGCACATGGAGGTGGTTGAGAATTAAAATTGTACTACCCCAAGCTCTATCTGAATTGGCTGCCAAGAGATGCAAATAAATATGGGAGATGGAAGTACCATACTTGACCCTACCATAGGTCCACAGCCATAAATAAATAAACGCATATGTAACAGACATTCAGTCACCATCTGATCTTTGACTAGATGATAATGGTGTTTCATGGCCTACCATGGTAAAAGATGTTAGAAAGGAAAAAGGTTACCTGCAAGGACCATGATCCATAGCTGATATATGAAATGGGGTAGCGCCAAAATGGCTTGGGAAGATCAGGTAAGAGTCGAAAGAATCCGGCGGTCATCATCATAATCCCCTGTGATATCAGCAATTAGAGAAGATAACATGTTAAAAATGATGTTTGTACGAGTTAATTAGAGAAGCTATTTACCATAATTCCAGCTCCTGTTATTATGCCCATCAAGAAGTTAGGCACCAGTGACGCAACGATCATCATTAGACTCTCTATCACTGCAATGCAGCTGAAGAGATTAAGAAGATAGTAAGCATAGTGTGAAAACCCCGAATGAAATTTCACCATGAAGTATGTTATTGTTCCTGATGTGCCAGCCACTGCAACCAAGTAAGGGAATGATGAAAGGAAGTTGGAGATGATGAACACAGCGACACCATAATGCCCGTTAAGCCTCTCACTGTAAAAGACCTGTCACAAAGACACAAGTCATCACTCACATAATGTGTAGCCTATGGAATTTGAGTAGATCCAAACGAAATTTATCATTATAGCATTATCGCATCAATTTGGGATCGCCTAAATGCATTCTACTAAGGAGCAGAGCTAAGATAACAAGAACCTATAGGCTTGTTTGGCATCATTCTGGGAGTGTTTGACAATGAATGAAAAACTTGTTTGGAAAGCATTTTCTCTTGCTTTCTGCTCTTCTATAAAATCTCTCCCTCTCTATCTCCCTCCTCTCTCCATCTCTCTAGTTTCTCTCTCACAAAATGCCCGTCAAACAAGTTTTTCTTCATTCATTTTCAGAATGAAACATTCCCAAAATGATACCAAACGAGCCCATGTTTCTCACATAGTTGCACAAGATGTGTGTGAAGTGAATGCAAAAAGAAAAGAGAGAAGTACATGAGCTCAAGATGGTGACCATATGAAATTAAACACAAAATTTGATTTCAGCTAAACACCTTCATTTCTTCAATGAAGGATGGGAAGCCTCCAATGGACATAAAGGTCATGAAGCCAGAAACAAATGCACCGCAGGATACTCTGGCCAAGATTGCTGTGTAGCTTGTCCCGACATCAAAATAGATGGTCCCAACACAGATGGCTACCGTGATATAGATTATGATCCTCATCCAGTAGTAACCCATGTCTCTAGACATGTTCACAAAAGACCTCCTAGTCAATGTGAAGAGTTGCATCCACCAGCTGGCCTGACTCCCCTTGCTCCATTCAAAATCTAGCCCTTCCTGCATGTGTTTTTGATCAATTTCACACTCTCGGCAAAACAAAGCTCCAAAATACTAGATGTTGGTTCTTAAGTTGAGATTAGTACAATGAATGAGATTTCGCGTATCTGTCTTCTAGCCTTTGCTGCATACTCTGAGGATCTGTAATTCTCAACAAGCACTGCTCTGATCTCTGCAGTACCCATTCTAGATAGAGGATCTGTGGATTCTTCACTTTCCTTGAATAATATAAAAAAACAAAACAAGCACACTATTATGAACTGATATACAGGAGGTCAAATTGGAAAATTAAGTAAAATGAACAATTCTTTTGAGAGGTGAGGAATGAGGATGATTGAATTGTAGAATTAAAAAAAAAACCCACAAAAAGCTACCCGTGAACGAATTCGCAAAGATCCTTTAAGAGTAGCATTCACACGATCGAAATCTGAGTTAATGCAGCGAAGGAAGTGATCTGAAGGGTTACGTCGGCTGGGGCAAGGAAACCCGACTTCAGCGAAGAACTGCACAAGAAGAAAACAACACATTCAGGTGCTCATCCAATTCAAAATTTATGGAAGAAGAGATGATGTCTGTTACATTTTTCTCATTCATACCTATGTGGCTAACTTGTGAGAGACTCATCCAATTCAAAATTAAGAAATTAAAGATGATGTATGTGGCATGTTCTCTCTTTCATACCTCTGTAGCTAACTTGGCATCTCCAAAATAGACAGTTTCTCCACTCGAGAGGAGAAAGAGGTCGTCGAAAAGTGCAAATACTTCACTGCTTGGCTGGTGGATTGAAGATATTACTGTCCTTCCATCATGGGCCATTTTCCTTAGCATCTGAATCACAAAGAATGCTGATGCACTATCGAGTCCACTTGTTGGCTCATCAAGAAACAAGAGACGGGGACGGGTGAGGATCTCAATAGCAATACTAAGTCTCTTCTTCTCTCCTCCACTTATGCCTCTTAGATGCCAATTCCCAATACTTCTTTCAGCACAGTCTTGGAGACCCATCTCCGCGAGTGTTATCTCCACTGCCTCCCTTATCTGATCTTTTCTCATGCTAGCAGGAAGCCGCAATTGAGCAGAGTATGTGACAGTTTCTCTAACAGTGAGAGTCCCCAACAGCACATTTTCTTGGGTCACATATGCCTAAAATAACAGAAAAGTTTCACCAGCAAGAGATAAAATCAAATTGCAAGCAGTTTGATTATTTTAGCAGAAGAGGTAGTTATCCGATATTTATTCTATTAGGCCGTATGGAATATTAGCACAGAAATTTGAAACCACATTAGGTGTCATCCTTTTTCAGTGTTCTTTTCATGCCAAAAAGTTTTTTATCATTGCCAATCCATGATAGAAGTGGGACAAATAGTATCCCACCTAATTGGATAACCAGTTGGAATACTGAACAGATCGCCATTTCTTATGCTTACTTAAGACACCCTAGAGAGAGAAACTTTTAGAGAAACAGATGGATGAATTCATTACCGCAACTCCATAATCCAGCCTTCTCTTCTTCCCATTAAGGAGGATATCCCCCGTCATAATAACATTTCCAGCCAATCTTCCTGTTTGAATTTGAAAATAAGAAAGAAAAAAACAAAGAATAGAAAGAAATGAGATGGTTTTGCTGTTTCAGATACAAATGGCATCAGAACCTGAATCACAATTTCTTTAATTTGGTTCTCTAATCATTAGAACTCGATTCTATTGAGGCAATAGGATAATTTAAGTTCAGACTGTTACAGATCAATAAAAAATGTTGATAATATCAAAAGTCTGATTTCCTTTAATGACAAAAGACGGCAAATAAATGAGCAGTTTATTGTCAAAACATGAAAATAGTTTCTGAGCCTAAGCAGAGAGAATAAACTACAATAGAATTTTGGGGCTCATTTTGATGTAGCCAGATTCAAACTTCATTGGATATTTTGATGGACAGATTAAACATTCCATTGTGTATTCCTAGCGACATGGGCATCACCAGGGATACTTATTTCTCCAGTTTCTCTGCTGAAATAAACATACCCAATTGCCACTGCTAATGATTTGTGGCAAAGGAAGCATAGAAACTGTATCCACCTCATATGTTTATTTCCAATTTCTGTCACAAACCAATCACATCATAATAAAATCAAGTATAACTAGTTTTGTTGTACATCCAAACGCTTGGATAGAGTACAAAATGAACTTTTGGATGCATTTGGCTCTTTGTGAACTGAGTGCATTCAACTTGGCTAACAACTAAATCATGGTTCTTGCTTTCGGATAATCTGAATGACCTATTAGTGACAATTACAAGTAAACACAGTTATTCATAGTTAAGTTTACAGATAAACTGAGTGCAGGGCAACCAAGTTATGAGGATCCAAATTCCAAACTAGGCCTATGTTCTGCTCACTCATAATAACAAAGGTCAACAGTTTAATTAACTACAAAATCACACCCTAATAACTCTCTTTTCCTCTCATCCAATTGAATTGATGAAGGAAAAAATTAAAAAGAAGAAAAATAAAGTTCCATTGATAGGAAGTTACCAGCTAGAGAATCCAAGAGGGTCGACTTCCCAGAACCAGAAGGACCCATGATGGCCATGATCCGACCCGGTACACAGTACCCGCTTAGCCCTTGGATCAATCTCCTAGTGGGGCCTTTTCCATAGTTGGGCAGTACCACCGTTAGATCCTCCCACACCAGGTAGGCCGAGTTAGGAAACTGCAACTCACTACAGTGACCCAATGGTGGTGCATATGCGCTTGCAGTGCCCCTTGTTGATTCGATCTCCATCTCTTCCAGTTCCCACTACTACTGCAGCTACTACAACTACAGATATAGAGAATGAATAGAAGATGATGACCCAGATGAGTAGGAGAGGAAAAAAAGAATGGAAAAACTATGTCCTGAGCCAGAAAGAAGCACCAATAAGCTACTAGATAAAGAGCATGACAAAAGAAGATGACCCAGAAAAATCTAAGTAGTTGGACCCAGATACACCACTGCAGCTACTAGATAAAGAGAGAACAAGAAAGATGACACAGATGGAAGAAGAAGAAAAAACCAAGGTACTGAGACCCAGATGGAAGGGAGAGTGATAGGAGAGGAACCATTTACTGGCACTGAAAAGAGAAAGAGAGAGCTCTTTTAAATTTGGGGTACATGTGATAACGGTAATACCATTTTCTACTACCACGCTGCTTCATAAATGCTGCCATGAATGGGCACTGGAGGGAGTTGGAGTCGACAACCGCTTTCATTACCCACCTAAAAGAGAATGGACAGCAGCCTGTGTGTCCTGTGTGAATGATGATCGATGACAGAAATAACTAGATATTAGCTGGTTTGGTAGGGCCAGACACATCTATCCACCCATCAGGTGGGGCCCCGGTGGCCCACACATTGGATTTTTCCTCTGACCTGATCAAGATGGCCCACTTCTCATCAGGTGGGGTCGCCCCCTACTCATTAGGTGGGGTCCTCAGTCCTCACACACCCTTATTTAGAATCTTTAGGTACCGTTGGGGAAGGGGGTACAATGAGGGAAGAAAAAAAAAAGAGGAGAAAATGGATGGAAAGTGAGAATTGAGGGTGTTTCGGGGGGGGGGGGGGGGGGTGAAAATGAGGGGCAAAGTGAAGAAATTACTAAATTACCATTTTGTCCTATTGAAACTTTTTGCAAAAGCAATGATAAAATGGTAATTATCTCTTTACCTCACAAAAAAATAAAATTATATTTTTTCACTTTTCTTTCCCCACTTTTTGACTATCTAAACAAGAGGAGGTAAAATTAATTTTTCCTCCCCTCCCCTTCCCTTCATTTTCCTTCCCCCTCAAATTCCCCGTCCCAATGAAAGTGTAAATATTACCTTACAACCGTTAAATACAATAATGGTGCGATATCCAACGGTCTTAAAATATTGCAAAGGGTGGTATATATGTATTATATCATATGGCACTAGATATCGGACAATCCGATCAATCCGATATGTGCGCTGTTGCATGATCCTAGAAAAATCATAATAACTGCTATGTGAAAAATACTTAAATTTTAATTACTCATAAGGAAAAGAGGATTTTACCGGTAAAATCCCGAAATACACCCATATATCCCAATGGGTCCTCGCCACATTTGCAGCACCAATGTGGTCTTCCCGCCACTTTTTTATTTTTTTTTTTCATTTTCTATTTCGAGTGACGATAGCGTCACTCAAAGTAATACTGAGTGACGCTATCGTCACCATGCGCGCCCTTTATAACTACCCATCATCACTTTTGCTATTAGCGACGTGCCGCTTGGTCTGTTGTGTAGACAGTAGAATCGGATCTTCACAGGAAGGAAAAAAACAAACAAAATCAATCTCACATTCTATTTGTTTTACAATTTAAGAAAGGATTAGGTGGAACTAATCTTGAGATTAGAGAGTGATCGATGAGTAAATGATGATTAATTCTGAGATTTAGAGAGAGATGATTTTTTTTTTTTGTTGGAAAGAAAGCATACCATGCCGAGAGTGTAACAGGCTTCAATGTTGCCTGCATCCACACAGAGCTTGACGAAACGATGAGCAGATTCTCACCAGCTCTTGGCTTTCACCATGTAGCATTTGGGAGACGTCTTGGACAACACCATAGGATGCACACCCAACTCTTTCAACCTCCTGCTTCTGCATAAAAGGAGGAGACATCCGTCGAATCGAATCAAAACAAAGGAAGACGATTTCATGATTTTAAGACATTGATATGTAAAGCAACTGAACAAATAACAATCCATCTCTCTTTTCAATGCCCACAATAGCAAAAAGACAAATGAGGAATCTCCAAAAAAATTTAAAAAAATGCAAAGCTCTTAGAGATCAATGGATGGATGGAGAAATTACGTCATCAGGACATTGGCCAAATCGGAGCGAGATTCAGCGCTGGAGCTGAGCTTAGAGAGGATGAAGACGACGAGGTCATCTGGTAATGTGAGGCGCGCACGGTAACGATAGCGTCACTCAGTATTACTTTGAGTGACGCTATCGTCACTCGAAATAAAAAATGAAAAAAAAATAAAAAAGTGGCAGGAAGACCACATCGGTGCTGCAAATGTGGCGAAGACCCATCGGGATATATAAGTGTATTTTGAGATTTTACCGGTAAAATCCCCTAAGGAAAATATCAATTATAAGGACAATCGTATAGACAATATGGCTTGAATCTTTTGCATGGACTGTGGGCCTGTAGGATGTGGCACGCACCTAGGGACTGCTTTTGATGGGCCATATCTCGGAAAATGAAATGAGTGGGGCACATTTATCAGCGTCTTCTTCTCATCTTCATCATCACGAGGCCCTTTCACCATTGGGTTGTCACAAAGGGTTTTTGAGCCCGAGGTCAACCCTCTCTAGAAAATGAATGGTATATGAAGTTTCTAGTTCGATTCATTTAATGATCTTCGATGTCTTTGATCAGGTAGCTGGCCGATGGCCGAATTATTCAATGGAGCTAAAAGAAATATTACTTTAAGACGTCAAGTTCTAAAACCCTCATTATTTATGGTGAAGGACACCCCTTTTGGAAAAATTTCAAGTATAAAAGAAAAATATACTTCCTTTTTATATCTTTCTTTTGTACTTGAAACCCTCACCACAAATGGTGAGTAATGGATGCACTTGAATATCTCCCCATAAGAAGATGGTGATTTTTTTTTTCTTTACAAGGAGGTTGAGACCTAAAGAGAGCACACGCACGCGAAAAGAAAATCGCATCCACCGGAAAATACTGTTAACTCATTTGAATAAAAAGCCATTCTTGATGCCTCTATTATTATTATTACTTTTTTGGTAAAAGACATGTCCCTTGTTAATACAAAAGAGAATCAGTTGTGTTAAATCAAATGCATCCAGCTGCATACCCTAATATATGGTTATGGGGGCAGTCGCCAATGTCAAACTTGGGCCCGCCTCCAAAAACGATATGAGAGTTTTGGATCCACCCCTTAAACACATATCAAAATCTTGGATTTGCCTAGAAGATGCAGTTAACTGTTTGAGTCAAACCCTTCAAACGAAAATCATGCATCCGCCACTGACTGAGTGGATCAAATTTCACCATGGCTAAAATTCTTTAACAGCCGTAATAAGTTCATGTTTGTCTTATTTAAATTAGCATTTACTTATACAAGACATCTAGTTTCCTTATTGCTCAAGTTGTCCCTTCTTGAGGAAGCATCATTGATGAGCCTGGTTCGACAAAAGATGCAATATAAAGGTTACTATCTCATGTCTCGCCTCATAAGATGCGGGTGGTTGATTATTTGTCTACTCAAATTTCTTTTTACTTCCCATCTGCATTGGACTCAGATGTGATGCAACAGCCTATCTGATTGAAAAAGTTATGTCACTCATTTATAGATGTATGGCCCATTCCACCAAGTTTCACCGGACTTTATTTTTTGACTTGTGAATTGTATTTAAGACTACGTGGTGGTGCCAATGAATCTTATCTTTTTAACCAATCGATTTCATGCCCTCGAAAGAATGCATTACGCAGAATACCTGTGAATTAAATGCCAAACAAACAAATGAATCCCATGTAGAAAAGAAAAATAATGTCTCATAATTTCTTCTATGTCATTGGGGTTTTGTAGCACTTTTGATTTTTAAGCTATGGCATTCGAGGAGGAGGGACATTAGAGCTGAATCTGAAAATAAGGCTGAGACATTAGATCGAGAAGTGATCCAGTGCTATTAAGAATTGCATGCTCAAAGAAATCTATATATACAACAGTTTTTGATAACCAATCTCAAAAAATCATATAAGAATCACATCCATATTTACATAAAAATTGCATACGAGCCATGTGAGAATCACATAAGAATCATATAAAAAATCACATAAGAATCACATAGTGACCCACAAAAGAATCACACAAGGATAATGCTCAAATAAATTGACATGCATGCTCAAATAAATTCATATATATGAAACTGAAAAGAAGATGGTCGGGCTAGGCAAGGCCTGGCACTGTCCAGACTTGGCCCTCAAATTGATGGGCTTGCAAAAATTTCGTCCTAGCTCTACTCTTAAGCATTTTTCAAAGTATTGTTTTGTAGAGGGCCACGCACCGTAAGAGCCCTTTTGGCAATTTATTAGGTCAGTAAAAGTAATATAACGCCTTCATTTTTCAGACAACGGGTCATATAAGGAAGTATACATCTTCAAAATTCTCTCATTTCTTAAAAAACCCAAGAAAAGAAAAAAAACAACCTCCTTTCTCCACTAAATGACAAAAAAATCACCCATTTTTTACATTGAATAAGGTCAAAAAGACTCTCCACCAATCCACTAAAGATAAAATACAATCATAACTCCCTTATATTTTATTCTTTCTTAATTTGATGTTTTACATCACTTTTATTTTAATAGTAAATTGTTGAACTGCCCTAAGAGGGCCTAATTGACAACCCTAAGAAAAGCTTAAATCCTAACACAAGGTAACGGAAATGGATCCCCTGTTTGGACCAATCAGGGGGTGCCACATGGGAAAGAATTTTTTTTATTTTTTATGGAGGAGATGGGATGTCATTGATTTGACATCCTCTCCCATGTGGCACCCCCTGATCGGTCAAAACAGGGTTTAAATAAGGGATCCGGATCCAAGGAGACCTTTATTTTGCATAGCCCTCATCCTTTTAGTGTTGTTTACATAGACCCCTCTCATTTTAGATTTATCATTTATGAATGAAGATTCAGTAATACCCACCCAATTTTAGTACTCATTGACCAACCACAAATTTGAATGAGGTACAAGCATTCTAGTTCTAGATAAAGAGATTAGTTGTGCAACTCGGACAGACCAAATTAAATTGTGGACCTACTAAAATCAAGATTCTAGAATATCTAATATAAACACATTTCTATTGATGCAACCCGGCCAAAAGACATACATTATGATGTTTGTAAATCTTCCTTGAGAATTCTACATATGATCAAGTTATATAGTAGGCCAAATCGCTATTGGAGTAAAATTTTACCATACTCATATTGAAGCGCATGTAATGATGCTTGTATTTTTTTTTATCCAAGCCTAAACTGTTGTTAGAAAATCATACAAGTATAGATAATTATTAGGACCTTTTTGTATAATGCTATGTAAAAGGAAATCCACATTCCTCTTCCGTAGAAACCAAAATTTGAAGAGATATGTCAACTCTTATTTCTACATGTTGCAAATTGTACCTAAAAAAATACAAACCATTTTCAACAAACGTATGCACTCCACTGAACAACGACTAATGATTAGGCGAGAAAACAAACGTTACACTTCAGCGGAAAGTTGTTGCACAAACATGCCTTTAGTTTGAATAGTTTAGAAGTTAATACATGGGCCCCACTAAGGAAATGAACTTGTATCAACATACCATCGTGTAGGTTGGTCATTTAATGTTGGACATTAACAATTATCAGCTTACATTATTTTCTAAAAGAAAGGGCTTAAAATCCAATTGGCTTTGAGGCTAGTTTGGTAACCATATCTTTCGGAAAAGATGTTCCATTAATTAAGGTGGTCCTCAATAATGACCATAGGTTAGTGGACTTCCATTTATGCTAAGACAAGTGCATGTTGCATGAAAGATGAAGTTCACACATTAATTAGCAAACGTAGCATGGAAGGACTACATGAAAGCGATGCAGATAAATTGAGAATGTTTGGACCACACAGGGACACTTTAGTGCATTATCTTTATATGGAACTCACTGCTAAGTCTTACCATGGAAAATGACACAAATGCATTTTGCACTTTGTGGCTTTTTGGGGGTGAATATCGGGTCGGGTTCCGGGTTATCGGACCGGGTCTGATCCGACTCGGTATTTTTTAAGAGCCTTGGACCCGGTCCGATAACCCTATTAATGAATACCGGGTTACCGGGTCACCGGGTTCTGGGTAACCCGATAACCAGGTTACAAAAGCCCAAATGTTAGCTCTAACTTGACCAGAATGGTACTGTTAAAAGAGCCAAATATCATCTCAAAATAGGCTTTTAATTTAAGCCCATGGGGACTGTAAAATGGGTATAGAACGGAGCCCAATGGTACGTGCCATAAGCCTATAAAATAACACAATGACTGCTTGTAAATAAGCTCATAACATAGCCCAATGATGGCTGTCAATGGGCCTAAATGATAATTCAAACTGAGGCTATAATTGGACTTGGAAATGACTACCAAACAGTCCATACTGGGCTCTAGAATGGGTCCAAACAACATATGAACCCATTTCAGGAAGTCAACCCATCCCCTTAAACCCATTCAAAAAACAATATCAGTAAATGGATCTGAATCCCAAACAGTACATTTATGGGTTGTAAAATGGGTCTGAACAACGTATGAACCCATTTCAGAAAATGAACCATGTCTGGACCCACCAGTTTAATAAACAATACCGGCCAATGGGCCATATTGCCAAACAGTTCGTATATATGGGCTGTAAAATGGGCCCATGTCTGAATCTATTTTAGGAAATGAACCCATGTCTGAAACCATTTAAGGAAATAATATTAATAAATAGATTGAGAATGTCTGCCGAACATTCCATATATAGGTTGTCGATAGGCCCAAAAATTTATTTATTTGTTATCGGGTTATCAGGTCAATAAACAATGAAACAAAGACCCGAAGATCGAGTTAAATATAGGTGAAATTCGAGTCATGTCATTTTGTTAATTTGTATGCATTTTGAACTATTATATAATTAAGTAGATTTGTTTTTGAACAATTGATTTTTATTTTTAAGTAATTAATGTTTGAGATTTGGAGTTATTGATTTAAAAATGATTGATTGAAATGTAATTTGAGCCTTATATTTGATATTTGGACTTAAAATTATTTAATTTGAAAGATTTTTCCCCCTTTTTTTTTTTCTTATTTTAGTATTTGTCTTGCATTTATAAATTTACTAATTCGAGTTTATTATTATTACATATATATATTTATAAATATTTGATCTATTTTATTTAAAAAAAAAACCATGACTCTCTCCGAGTTAATTTTTAGAGCTAGATGAATCAAGTCTAAATCACGAGTTTTCCAACCTTCCTCTATGATGGCTCACCAATTCAAAATCAAAAGCTTCAAGATGCACATAGTCTGTCATTTGACATGTCATCGAATCTCACTTAAATCAATATTGTTTTATGCATTATTAATCATATACAATAATTCTATTACTAATCAGAATTCAATCTTATAGTGACTAGTGAGCCCAACTTTTATTAAAGTAAAATTCGGGGACACTTCATATAAGGAGATTGCATTCATTTTGAGCATTTTGGATTTTCATTAGGCGGACTCAGTTGTGGACTCTTGCATTTAATTGGTGGGATTGTTTGACTCATATAATGGTTTGACCTAGATGAACAATTGAGTGTTTGACCTACAAGTATTATTGATTATGTATAAGAGTTTACAATGAAGTTCACCTATTAAAAATCTGAACCATTTGGTATAATCCTCTTGTATGAAATGTCCCTGACCGAAAAATTAAGCATGGGATTAACAATCATATTATTAATCATGTACTCAATCTTTTGGTGGGACCGATTTCAATTGAAGTAAAATTTAGAGTTCGTTTGCTTTTTATGTATGGGATAAGAAAATAAGTTTTACATATGTAAATGATCACATGTAACATTTTCTTATCTAAATATCACATATGTGAAACACATAACCATGTTTGTCAATATATAATTTTTATGAGTAAATGAGTACATCCAATAGTTTTAGATGTATTTGGATATCTTAGTCGTTTTTGCAAATCTCTCGCTTAATATATTTATATATGGGAGCTGCTCCCCTACACTGCAGCTGAGTTTATTTTCAGCTGGAAACGTGTGTAGGGGAGCAGCGTGTGAAATTTCAAGTTCCCCTTATTGTTTGTGATTTCGCTGGCCCGCCATCAAATGTTCAAGTTCCCCCTAATTTGACCTACCCGCCCCTCTCTCCTCTCTCTCTCAACGATGAAAACTCTCAAGAACAGGGATCGTCTGCTCTCAGCTCTCAGCTTCTCGTCTCTCGATCTCTCTCGCTCATTTCTCGATCTCTCTCTCTCTCAGCTCTCGTCTCTCGATCTCTCTTGTTGAGTTCTCGATCTCTCACTCTCAGCTGTCGTCTCTCTCTGCTGTCGTCTCTCGATCTCTCTCCCATCCTGCTGCCGGACGATCTCTCTCGACTCTCGATCTTGCTGCCAGACGATCTGAAACCCATCCTGCTGCCAGACGATCTGAAACTCATCCTTGAAACCCATCCTGCTGCTGCCAGACGAGAGACGATTATTTTACACTGGGCAATTGAAATGGATGGATTTTCTAATCATGACACCAGAGTAAAGAGACACAAATGATACTTAGACTGGAGCCAGTCTGGTTTTCACACTCTGGTTTCATGATTTTCACACTCTGGTTTGAGTGTAAAAACCAGACTGGTTCCAGTCTAAGTATCATTTGTGTCTCTTTACTCTGGTGTCATGATTAGAAAATCCATCCATTTCAATTGCCCAGTGTAAAATAATCGTCTCTCGTCCGGCAGCAGCAGGATGGGTTTCAAGGATGGGTTTCAGATCGTCTGGCAGTAGGATGGGTTTCAGATCGTCTGGCAGCAAGATCGATAGTCGAGAGAGATCGTCCGGCAGCAGGATGGGAGAGAGATCGAGAGACGATAGCCGAGAGAGACGACAGCTGAGAGTGAGAGATCGAGAACTCAGCAAGAGAGATCGAGAGTAGAGAGCCGAGAGAGACGAGAGCTGAGAGAGAGAGAGATCGAGAAATGAGTGAGAGAGATCGAGAGACGAGAAGCTGAGAGCTGAGAGCAGACGATCCCTGTTCTTAAGAGTTTTCATCGTTGAGAGAGAGAGGAGAGAGGGGCGGGTAGGTCAAATTAGGGGGAACTTGAACATTTGATGGCGGGCCAGCGAAATCACAAACAATAAGGGGAACTTGAAATTTCACACGCTACTCCCCTACACACGTTTCTAGCTGAAAATCAACTCAGCTGCAGTGTAGGGGAGCAGCTCCCTTTATATATATATATATATATATATATATAAGTAAGGTAGTCTTTAAGAAACCATTTAAATTTCAAATCTAAGCCCAAGAGATGATTTTTTATCGATTAACTCTTAGAATTCTAACTTGACCACCTGTATTTAAAGCATGAGCATGTATATACAAAAATTAAATAGATAAAAGCTTCCATAGCTATTGAAGTTTTGGCAAGTAAACTTGTTAATCTGTTATAAGCTTTATCACATAATATATCAATTTATAATAACATGACTGGATTTTAATTGTGCCGTATAATGTTTTCCAAAAATAAGATTTGTCATAAAGATGCTTGTTCAAAATCTAATCTTCTTGTTCACTCAGTACTTGCTGCCTTGGAGCGTTGTATAAAAGATTTCTCTCGGAATGCTTGGTCTAATGAGAGGTATTTTCATCCTATAGCTTTGGAAGCAATTTATGCTTCGTCTAATGTGCGTTGTATAAAAGATTTCTTTTGGAATGCTTGGTCTAAATCAACAAGTAGGGGTTATCATGGGAATGCTTGGTCTAATGAGAAATAGGCATTGCTTCCTATAGCATCGGAAGGAATAGCGAGCATAAATTGCATCCAAGAAACCTTTTCTCCTTCTCTTGCAGATCAGAGGTATTTTCATCCTATATCAAATTTATTTGCAGTTTATCGAAGGTGGCTTTAATGAGATAGGTATGGAACATCATTTTTAAAGCTTCTGCTTGTTGGAATATGTGGATAAGAGCTTGGTATCTTACACAAAATTTTTTTTGGAGCATTCCAATTCCTAGTAAGGCATCATGGGGGTGGAAATGCATTTTAAAAATGAGAGATAAAGTGCCGCCTCTTATCCGTAACCTTATTGATAATGTGGGATCTACGTCATTTCGGAATGATCTATGGTTGCGTAATGGTAGGTTATTTGTTTTGTATGGAGAATGGGCGATCCATAATCTTGGGTTGGGTTCTCAAGTTATAGTTAGTAATTTCTTGGCTAATGGTACTTGGAATCTCCCTCCAATCACTTCGGCTGATCTCCTCTTGGCATGGCCGAAAACTCATGCTGAAGTTGTGCTAGTAATGATGTTTTTGGATGTAGTAGTTTGGATTGCTGATCATAATGGAAATTCTTCCTTAAAATCTGTTGGGACAACAGAGAAGAAGCTCGATATAACGAGCTTGGACGGGAAGCCATGCGCGGGTTTAGACTTCTAATCCGAGTCTGCCTGCTATTCTGATTAAGATATGATTAAAAATCTCCTGCACGATTTTAGGGCTATTTAAAGGGAGATTCTCTCAACTCTAAGTAAGACAAGAAGTTGCTCTCTTGTTCTAAGGTGAGAAGACCCTAAGAGAGGTTCATTGTTCTCTAGAGCCATCATTGAGATATTGGGCTGAAGATCTACTTTAGGAGGTTTGCTGCTTCTACTTCTTTATAAAAGATCTAAGCATCTTGATTCTCGAGGTGTTATTGGAGGATCAAGCACGGGGAGCAATGTGCAGCGAGTAGTCGTGGTAGCGAGGAGTTGTGCCAGAACAACTATAGTCCTTAGGTGATGTATTAACTTGGAAAGAAAGCTGCAGGTATTTCTTGTAACTGTTCAATAGTGATTGATTATTCTGATCGTGGTTTTTCTCCCTGATATGATTCTCACGTTAAAATTGTGTCTGCCTTCTTGTGGTGTGTGGTAGGTAAATTTGCTAGATTGCTTTGATTTTATTCCGCTGCACTAATTTTTGGAACTAGCATCCATTAATCTAGTAAACGTTCTTTCAAAATCAGCATATAATGTTGTTCATCAACATCACTTATATGAGTTGCCAAATTAGGTTGAATGGATTTGGCTCAAGGGCTACATAAAAAAGTCTTCTGTATGTGTACGGATGGTTTTTAAAGGCTGTTTTAAAACTAAGGAATTTCTTTTGAATTGGAATGTAGATCGTGATTCTTGATGCAAGTTATGTGAGAGTACATGGGAATCAGCTAAACATATATTTGCCAGGTGTCCATATTCAAAAGCTGTATGGGATGGTCTCCTCCAAAAACCATTCTTACTTGTGATTCTCCCTTTGAAATGATCATTTCCATCCATAATCGGTCAGATCCTAATCATAGGGATCTCCAGACGTTGATATTTCTATCTTATTTATGGCATATATGGAGAGAATGGAATGCAAGAGTATTTCAAAGGGAGCAGGCCTCTTGAGCCCAAGGCTTTACCAGCTAAAAACGTCAATGGTATTTATTTGATTGCCAACACCATGATTTGCACATGTAGACACCTACCATGAAGAGAGCAGATCCTTCCTATCAGTTGGAATATAGTCGTCTCATGATTTTAGCTTGAAACTTCATATTCTTTTTACTTGTATAAATTGTTTTAAAATCACGAAAAATTTGCAACTGTTTAGTGGCTAATAAAGGGTGTCAATTTGAATGGATAATTTAATTATAAACTTATAAACAGGTTATGTTATTTTTTTGTGAAAAATTGTTGTACTAAACAGGGAAATTTGATTTTCAGTAAGGAAACCACACTCGCACCAAACAACATTAGCACTAATTTAGCGATGGAAATTTTTTTTGTACCAAACATGAATTTTTCCACTAAGATCCTTCTCTGAGGTTTCTATTTCTTTGGAATTTACTAACGTGGCAATTTGCCTTTTCCGCGGAAAGAGTGTATACACAAACATGCCCTAAAAGGTCTTAAAATGCCTAAATTCAGCCCCACCGGACTCTCATAGCCTTTTTAACATGCTTAAAGTTTAATGACGCCTTTTCTGTAGATTTTTTTGAGACGACAAGAATATCAAATGGGTCGCATTGATCAAATGTGGGCTCAAATGGGCCTCATAGAGCAGTCCACTTATACCAAAGCATTTTCTCCTTTTGAAGACCTCTGGATTTCCCCATCCTTTTACCATTGACTGGTAAAAAGTTTGCAAGATATTTTGCGATCTGAGCCAGACATGGGACATGTATACAGGAGCTGGTCCAGCTGTCCTAATTCACACTCATCTGGCCCATACTTCAGAGTCCAGACTAACAATACAAGTAGTTACCCTCACCCTCAAGTCCCCAATCTTACCAAAAAAAAAACAAAAACCTCAAAGTCCACAAAGAACACTAGTGCAAATTGATCAGCTAAGATAATTGCACATTTGCATTGTGAGACTAGAGTCCAGATCCCGAGTGGTTTGGTACATGATCCCATGAGTGGGATGCGTGTAACTCACCTTGGGGCCAGCCTACTTATGATCCTAACCATTAAGAAAATTAAATCCCATCCCCTCTAATTGCTTATCCTCAAATCTTACTCCAAAAGGATTTGATCCCACTGTAACATCAAACACATAATTGATATCATGATTAGCACAATATTATACATTATTAATCCCATACATTAATTGAATTTTACCTAGAGAGGATTTGGACCACCTACAAGATTGGACATGATTGATATTACAATTAATTTGTAGCGTTAATAATGTATAATATTGCTCTCTCTTTTTTTTTTTTCGCTATTGGAGGGTTCCCGACCTGGACTAATCCTTCTTGACCTAGAGGGAGGCCGAGTAAGCTCCCCGTAGCCACACTATGGTAGTGTAGTTTCGAACCTACAACCTTCAAATGTAAACCATGGTCCTGGCTAATCGGGCTACCCCTTGGGATTATAATATTGCTCTGATCACGTTATCAATCATGTGTTTGATGTTCTAGTGCGCGGTCAAATCTTATTGAAGTAAGATTTGATGACATCCAACTTAGAGGGATTGCATTTAATTTGTTAACGGTTCAGATCATTAGTTGGTGGGCCCCACAAGAGTCACATTACACGATATTATTAGGTGAAAACTTTGAAAATATTTTGACTAATTGAATTCAGATCATTATTATTTGAGCCACAGCGTGAAGCGCGAGTGAGAGACTGAGAGGATCCGGTCTCGTCTAGCAGGGCATTCTCCGTATCTGATCGAAAACAAGTGCGCCTCCAACGGACCCCACATTTTCGCGCGAATATCTTCTGCGGCAGTGCTTCAGGCATTCGATCAACCAAAACACACAGAAGAAGGCGGAAAAGCCCCAAAACCCTAAAACCCTAAACCCTAATCAGTCCTTATTCATGTCTTCTTCCACCTGCAATCATCTTTCCTTCTTCAATCTTCCATCGCCATTCGATTCTCACGTAACTCTCCTTCTTCTTCTTCTTCTTCTCTTTGATATCCTCTTCATTTCTGCTCAACAATCACTAATCATCTTTCTCTACATTTTCTAGGGTTTAAGGAATCCTCGATCTCTGATCCGATCATCGCTTCTTCAACCATCGGATGCTCGTTCTATAACGCTTTCTGCGAGATTCGATTTGCGCTGCGTGGGAGGGGAACGAGAGAGGGATATGAGCGTCTCGGCCTTGTGTGATGTTGATGTCGCTGATTGCTTGGATGGATCGGATTCTGCTGGGAAAGGTTGGTTCTTTTTGTTGATTGTTGGATTTTTATGCGGTAGTGTGTAAGGTTTTATGGATTTTGTTGTTTGGGATTGCAGAATTGGAGGGGAAGGAGCCGAGCGTGTCGACGGTTTTGATGAATTTTGGGAGTTCTTTGGATCCGTATGAGGCTGTTTGTCCTCCTTTGTACCAAACAGCTACATTTAAGCAGGTTTTGTATGTTTTGTATGGGTGGGAGTATGTAGTTTTGTTCTTTTGTTGGTTTTTGAATTTGGGTTTTGCTTGTTTAATTCATTTATGTTGGTGCTGCTTTGATTGCTCTGTTTAGCAATTTAATAACCTTCTAATTCAACAATATCTGGGGCTTGATTTAATAAAAAAAAGAGAAAAATTTGGCCAGGGGGAGTTTCATTGAGCTGAAAAACGAAAGACGAACAAAGAAATCTCCTTGATACCATTTAAAATGTAATCTCCATGAAACTTCACAATGGCATGATACCCAGTTGATGACATCAGCTGAATCTTGTAACATCCTGAATGCTTTCCTGATGGCCTATATCTCTGCCTAGCTAGCATCTTTTGGCGCAATAAAACCTTAGGGCTTGTTTGGATAAATGAGCAGTAGAGTAAAATGAAGTGGATTTCACATGTGGAGTGGAGTGAAGAGAAGTAGGTTGAAGTTAAAGTAGAGTAATTTACTTCACTCCATTTGGATGCTTATTTTGAAGTAAAATTCACTTTTACTCAAGGGAATGAAAGTATTTAGAGTTGAAGTGAAATAGAGTACATGTGGCTTACAACATTACTTCATCTATCAGGCTAGACTCATCCAAACGGGTAGAGTTGAAGTTTTAGACTGTTAGACTCTACTCTATCTTTTAGATATCCAAACAGACCCTTAAGAGTTTGACCAAAATGTTGCATGTGGGGCCATGTGGGACTTGATCTTTTGCATGTGGGACCCCATGGCTTGAAACTGTCAATTTGATGGCCCTTTCAGTTAGTAGAAAGGAAGCTAAATGAGAGAAAAAGTTGAGTCATGAAGAGTGGGATTTAGTGAAGTTCTATGTTGGCCAACAAAAAAAAAAGCGGGAGTGACTGGATGGATCTTCCAATTTAAGGTGAATTTTGGTGTATGATCTATTATCAGCTGGGCCCATCAGGTTGATGGCATGGACCACTAAACCTTGGTCCCTACATCTGCAATCACAAATCTCAACGGCGGTGTATTCTTCACATCGCCTGGTTGATGATCCTACAAGAATTGATGCTGGCATGTATTTCCATTTGCATACTTGATGTGATGACTGATGAGCACAGGTTACTAGGAGAAATACAATTCCAAGTAATTTACATGAGTTAGAAAGGGGGTTGTGTTGTTGGTTACGTATGTGGTTCATTCTCAACTTGCATATGTAGAGAAAATTACTGTCTATATGGATCAATTAAAGGACAGTTAGTGTCTTTTATTTCTCATTTCTTAAGTTATGGGTTTCCAAGAAATCACTATCTCTCTCTCTCTCTCTCTATATATATATATATATATATATATTTTTAGTTTTTAGTTTTTATGTTCTATTTAGTTTTGTTCAGTTGTTCATCAACACTAGATTTGGTACAATGAGATAAGCTAATCCTATTAATGAATCTGGATTATTGTGTCAGTTCACCATGATACTGTGCAATTTATGTACCATATTCATGTCAAACAATGAGCATATGACGTGAAACTCAGTCTGCAAGCCCCAACACAAATGCATTTAACTTTAGTTGCTTAAAACTCCCACTTAAAAGCTCATTTCTTTCTTTACCCTCACATATCGCAGCCTTCGGCAACAGAGAATGGACCTTATGACTATACAAGAAGTGGCAACCCTAACCGAGATTTGTTGGAAAGGTGGGAATAATAGATTCCCTGCAGGCATATGTATGTTTATGAATTTTTGTTGATAAGTACAGACATCTTGTCCTTATTTACGAAGTGCTGGCCTGAGAAGTGTCATCTTTAACTTTACAATCTGTTATCAACACTTGTATGGTCGTTGCTTGAAATACTATTATACTAGTCGACTTTTTTTTTTTTGCATAGAGCAGACTCCTAGCCAAACTCGATAAAGCAGACCGTGCATTTTGCTTCACCAGTGGAATGGCAGCTTTGACAACCATTGCAAATCTTGTACCAATCGGTGGTTAACCATCCTTTTATTTGTTTAAATTGCCAGTACTTGGTACTTCCTTGAAATTGCCTCTACTGATTAGTAAAATTTGTTGATTTAAGGCCAGGAAATCGTTGCTGGAGATGACATATATGGTGGTTCTGATAGGCTGCTTTCGAAAGTAATTTCAAAGAAAGGAATTGTTGTGAAGTAACTCTCTCTCTCTCTCTCTCTCTCTCTCTCTCTCTTGTTGTAAGCATGAGTTTGTTTTGATTTCAGCTTGAGTTTGTGCTGATAAAAACAAATTTACATGTATCAGACGAGTTAATACCAGCGATTTCAGTGAGGTGGCATCTGCAATTGGCCCATCCACCAAGCTAGTGTGGTTGGAGAGTCCAACAAACCCTCGCCTGCAAATTTCTGACATAAGGGTAAATATTTCATTTTGATTGTAATCTCTGTAGCTGCTGGCAGAATCTTTTGATTGTAGAAATAAGTGGGCTTCGTACAGGGGCGGATCCAGGAAATTGATCTTGTGGGGGCTTGATGTAAAAGAAATATTGGGGGAAGGGGCAAATGTAAAAAAAAAAAAAATAATAATTTCTAGAATTTGCAGGGCGGTTTTTAAAGTTTTGAAGTTCTTTTCAGGAATGGCCCCCAGCTCCTTATACCTGAGTCCGCCCCTGGCTTTGTATATGAAGAATTCGGAAGATCTCAGGAATTGACTCACTTGGTCTCTTTTTATGAAGGATTTGAGCTTTTATCCATTAGACATAGAGGGAAAATCCTAAAGCGAAGAAGCCTATGCCCAAAACCAAAATTTTAGGAATTATCTCATATAGTTGCTCCACTATGTTTCTTCATTTGTTGTATCCATTTTTAATACCTTTTTCTGTAGATTTACGATGCACTCTTGTTTCTACAAATCATCGAACGCATACTTCTTTTCCACACTTTTCATGTATTTCTTTGTTTATTTCTACATATTTCTTTATCTTAATAGCCTGATTAGATGCTGTCAAGTCAAACCTATTTCTTTCCAGGGTGCAGTTTGGAACTCTACGTGCCCATGCCAAATACAAATAAAAGCTAGTTATCAAAAAAAAAATGAAAAAAAAAAAAAGAAAAAGCTATGTTTAGATTGTTTTCCATTATATTATACGTTAACTATATGGTGTATTATGGTTCAAAATACTGGTATTAGAGGCCACATTTGTCAGGCACCCACCCCCAACCCCACTAGACCCGCCAGTGTGTATCAACTAGGCCCAGAGCTGATGCCCATTGGCTGATATTTGAAATCGTTGTATGAAGTAGCTTATTTCAAACCAATAAAAAAATGTACCTTATTCTAGTGGAATTTGATTTTCCTATTCCCGAGTATACCACAGATGACTCATGCACATTGTGCTCTTTAGGATTTATGAAGTACCTTATTTCTAATGCTATTTGTGTTTCCTTCCTTTTCCAGAAAATAGCAGAGATGGCTCATGCACATGGTGCTCTTGTTATGGTTGATAACAGCATTATGTCTCCCGTTCTGTCCTGTCCAATAGAGTTTGGAGCAGGTATGTGGGTGTGTATAGATGATTCGGTTGTACTATTCTAGAAGTATGTTTGGCAGAACTGGAAGTGTTTCTTCTTCAATAGTAAGAAGTTAAGATGATCATATCTCTTCTGTTTTCCAGATATTGTTATGCACTCTGCTACCAAATTTATAGCTGGTCATAGTGCTCTAATGGCAGGTGTAATTGCTGTTAAGGGAGACAGGTTGGTAATGTTTTGGCTGTACATATGCCTTTTAAGTCATACAAATCTCTCTAGGTTTTTTTCCCCTCTTAAGTGGGTACCATGGTTTTTCTTCCATATACATGTTAACTAGACTAGCACATAGAATGATAGGCGGTCGTTCTTCGCCGTAGGATCCCAATGGAAAGATTTATGGATAGGTTGTCATTCTTTTTCACTCAACTGGATGAACAGTACATCCGATCTTTGAATGCTTAGCTCTTCCACAAAATGTGGTTGTAATCTTCTAAGGTCAGTGTAAAGGATTTCAAAAGGCCTCCCAAAGCTTCTTCCAACAGGAAAAAAAAAGGAAGGGAGAAAATGGTATGTTTAATTCTACACTGTTTCTATAGGAATTGACCAAAAATTGTAGCAGAATATTTCCACAGAATCTTGACTGACTCAACTTTGTAAGAGCTTCTCTCCATATTTTTTAAAGGTAGAGGAAACCTATTGGGAGCAGGAGTCTCTAATCATTCGTATCTAAACACTATAACCCCTTCATCTCAGCCATTGATTTTTTATACCTGAAATGAATACAGCCCAATTCACCTATTAGGTATCAATGGATGGGTTGGTTTTTTTCCCAACCTTATCCTACAGTGAGATCTTTCCATCCTCTGACCTCCATGATTGTCATGCATGCTGGTTGGCTCCCCATGGTCATCATTTTCATCTCACCATCACACAGAAGCATTTTATGATAGATATAGATAATACATACATACATAAATTTTTTCCCAACCTTATCCTACAGTGAGATCTTTCCATCCTCTGACTTCTATGATTGTTATGCATGCTGGTTGGCTCCCTACAGTCATCATTTTCATCTCACCATCACACAGAAGCATTTTATGATAGATATAGATAATTAATACATACATACATACATACATAAATTTACATGTACATACATATAGAATAATTATCAGGTGCAGTGGAGCTTTTTGGGGCCCACCTAGTCCAATGCTGAGTAGTGTGTAGGATATCACATAGGGGGTTGGTCGAGTTTCACCCCGCCCAAACATAGTAGGCGTGTGATGTAGGCCATGCAAAAATTAATGGGTTTTAGAAGTCAAATCTTTTAGTGCCTAAGTCACAGCTCTAGGAAGACCAGGCCTATCTGTGATCGGCTGCATATTGCACCTACCCTCATGAAAGATAATGAAATTTTAATGATGGAGTGCACATTATGTTCATGAGTTATTCTAATTCCACTGAGATGGCAGAAAGAAATCAAACATGAAGGTAGGTTTAGAAGAGTTGCCTACCACTGGATGTTGCCTTCCATTATTGATTTAAAACTAAACCGAACTTGACTACATTTGGCTGGGTGGGCTCGACAAGCTGTCGAGTCAAATGACCCAGGTGAGGTATTCAATTCAGCAGCATTTTTCTTGAATTTGAGTGTGTTCTAAAACAATCCTTAAACCTAACCTTGACAAGTGAGCCACCCTCCAATTAGCTTCTGCATAAACAAAAAATATCTCTAGCCAAAATAAGCGACCTAGCATAAGAAATGAGTACAAATGCACAGCATACTCATTGATTGATCCTCTACCCAGTCATGCATTATCGGAAATTTCTTCAATGATGAGCGGCCCAAAGAACGTACTTTTGAAGAGTTTAAGCCCTTCCCTTAGGGCTGTCATCTCCCTTATTGTCTCTACCTAATTCTTCTTATAGTGGTTATCAACTTCATTCTCTGTAGCTGGTGTTTCAAGTACTTTGTATTTTGTTCAACAGTTTGGCACAAGAGATAGCGTTCCTGCAAAATGCCCAAGGAAGTGGGTTGGCTCCATTTGACTGCTGGCTTTGCTTGCAAGGTATAAAGACTATGGCCTTGCGTGTTGAGAAACAACAGGTACAATATCTTCCGTGCTTTCTTTTTTTTTTTTTACTGTTTTCTCTGCTATGAATTTCTATATTTTGCTGCTTAGTTATTTTTATAGCTGTTCTTATTAATTATCTCAATTTGTTCATTGTTGACTGCAGCGTGTTGAATTAGTAAATCGTCAACTTGACAAAAATATATTGTATTTGATAAGAACAAGGAATTGAAGAATAATTAGATGGAGTGGCAATTATTGAGGAAGGAAAATCGTAGCGTTTTCCCTTATATAAGCATGACCCTTCATCTCTTATCTCCATGAGGATAATTACAATCTCAACATGCAAGCTCTAGATCAAATTTTCTTGGGTAATGAAGCTAAAAGAAGGAAATATGGGGAGCTATTAGTGGGGGCCACACAATCACGTGTGGGTGGGGATAGATAGGTCTGCTTGCGCTTAATATGTGGGCCAAGAATCAGCCTGCCAAAGATTTGTGGCCTTTGATTTGTGAGGTTCATATTGAAATGTTGCTCACACTTAGATAAAAGTAAAACAGTTTTTTTAATAATATAAATCAAATGGTGAATCAGTCAAATGTATACCATATTCCTGGGTATAAAGTTTTTGTTGGAGACGTAGGTTTTTAATGGTTTGGATTGAGTATATAGTACCATAACTTGTGGATACTTGATTTTGTACACCAGTGCCACACATGTAATTGATATCACACATATTTTATTTGATAATACAGTTTTTAATGATAAATCAATTGGTGAATCAGTCAAATGTGTACCATGTTGGGTTGTATAAAAATTTATGGGGATGTTGATTTTTTGAAGGTTTGGATTGTTGGGTTGTATAAAAATTTATGGGGATGTTGATTTTTTGAAGGTTTGGATTGATCACCATATTCTTCCTCCTTTAAATTGGAATACGGTTGGTAAGCCATGGATAGAAATGAGTGCAAATTGATCCTGCCTCCAGCCATGTCAGCATATGGGACCGAACCTCCTACCTCTTAAATTTGAATTTTGAAAACAACCGTCTCATTTGAGAGTCTCGTTTCTCCCTCTTCATCAAGACTACACACAATCACACATTGAAACGCCTCAATAACGCCTCTCCCATCTTCGTGAAACGGTATTCCCTTTGATGAAATGGTAGTAAGGTACCCTCCACTCATAAATTTCAAAAACCCCTTCAGCAATTACCCAACAATCTCTCTATTATCTCATCTGGTTGCACCCCAGAATGCCTCTCTCTTTGTCCGATCCCAATACAGGAAGGTTTCTCCCACTCTTCATCGCAATAGCAGGTAATGCTTATATCTCTTACATTCCTGTTCTTTAACTCATACATATCCTTCTCGTGTCTCTCCCTATAAATCTCTTGAATCCACCTTCTCCCCAATCTTTGCAAATTCCGATCTCCACATTTATGTACTCTCTTTATCTTTTTGTGTAAATCAGGTTGTGGATCTCGAAATCAGAAGTTAATAGATAGAGGTCTTAAATTTGGGTATTCGGGTATGTTGCAGACGATTCTGGAAAATGAATTGTTTATTGCAGACAAGGTGCTTGATGATTTTTTTTTTTTTTTGTTTTTCAAGTTCGTGTTGGCTTTGAGTTCAAACTTCAGATTGATGTAGATTTGTGAAAAGAAAAAGTCTTTCAGAACAACCCCCTTTCTCCATTTAATAATACAATTGAAAAATTAACAAAGCAATTTCTTATGCACGTCTATGGACATTGTTTGACTTTCGATCCGCAAACATATGCATTATAAAGTTCTTGCTTATGTTGGTTTAGGCAAACCGGGCTGAGGTAAAGTAATGTCGAACCTGTTTTAAATTCGGGCTTCAATTTTAGATCCATGTTGCCGTTTTGGGCCTCAAAGTCATGACCAAAATCCGACCTTGTAATAAGTGGTATGAAATTTTGACAATGTTTTCTTTCTTTCTTTATATGGAAATAGTATAATCGATTTTTTTTTCCTTGAAAAAAAGGAATTCCATTAAGCAACAATCAGAATAACAAGAATAGAAGCAACATAAATAGAAAATAAAACACAAGCACAACGCATCACAATTGTGATTATGAACATAGGTGTTAAGTTATCATTAATTAATTATCAATAGATGCTAGGCAGAATACCAAGTAGTACCCCCTGATTGCATGGTTCTTCTCATATGACATCTTTTGGATTGAGATTTAAATAACTCTTATGCATCAGATTTAACCCGTGCATCGCAAGGGCTTTAATGCTAGTTATAGTTTGTGGCTTCTTGGTTTCATACATGTGTGGCATGCACTGATGTAATGTAATATCAATTATATATGTACATACACAAGTGGCCACAAGTTCTGATATGGTACTCAAGGGAGTACTGTCATGTAATACTACAACAGTATTCAAGAGTCCTATATGAAACAATTGGTGTAAAGATGTTTCGTAGTAATCAGCAGATATTACTATATTTTCAGTTGGTAATTTTTTTTTAATTTTAATTAAACTAAATGTGCACTTGTGGCTTATTGGTAAAAGCTAAACCCTGTATTTTCGGTGTACTTGTTTTTTTTCGGAGGAAACTGCAGTCTGTATGTGAATTGGTTAGATCATTGAACTTTTTGTTAGTCTAACTAAAATACCAGTGTAAATGCTGGTTTGGGCATCATCAGATGTCAGACAATTGGAATGAAAAAGAATTAGAGATGCTGATGACATGTCCATATTGTTACATCTTTTTTGATGAAATTACGTCATAATATTATTGTTAGTCAAGGAAGCATAAAGTGTAGAAAATCATACACATACATTATTTTCATTTCAGTAGTATAAAAACTATTATAAGGTACAGTTTGGATTTTTGTTTTCTTTTTTGCTAGGTTGGCTTAATGGCCAAGAGTGACACTTCCAACTTGAAGGCCCAGGGATTCATCCCTGGGCATATGTGTGATACCAAGGTGATATTAGGCTAGGAGTTACACTTCCAACTTTGAAGGCCCAGGGATTGATCCCTGGGCATATGTGTGAACCAAAGTGCCAACACCACTCAACCATGAGTGTATTGGCCAGTTTGGAAAATAATTACTAACAAGGAAACACTCTACAAATACATTAAGTAAACTTTTGAATTTTATGGAGAGTGACCACTTGTATTGTTGTGTATGATGTATAGGCTCTACCTTGATCCTTGGAAACAAATTTATTGGGGCACTCATCTTAGATTCATTGTTACTGCAATCCTTCTTTGGTTAGATATCCTAACAGTTAAAGTAAGTGCAAGCAGATGGACAATAAGAATGGAACAAGAATCCGATGGTTAGGATTCTTCATCTAATTTAATTCTGGTAGAGGCAATCCAAGGTTGGACACACATGTTAGGAAAGACCTTTCCAGCTGGTTTGCATTGTAGATTTTGATATTATATCTGCACTCTGATTATATAGTGGATAGCTCATTGGATGGTATTGTCAAGTTCAGACATGCCAATACATCCAATCTACTTAAACCCCACCACCACCACCCCCCCCCAATCCTCTCCTCTCAAACAGCCATTTGAATTCACGACCCACACATGCCTACCCACATGACCTTGGGGAACAATGCCTCCCCGGGGTTCGAACTTGCGACCTAGCATGGCAAGTCCGAATAGCCAATACATCCCAAAAGCCTAAGTTAGGAAGCGGAAATGCAATCTACTCAACGGGTGAGACCATATTCAAATGGTCCAGACAGGTTGGTCCCACATTTATACTGTGTTATTAATTTGATGTGTTGTACTTATGGGGAAATCTATTTTGGTTGGCCAATCCGCGTAGAGAATGTTTACTATTAATAAATATTCCCACCCCCCCCCCCCCCCCCTCTCTCTCTCTCTCTCTCTCTATTGGAAGTGTTCTCCCGATCATTTCTTTGAAAATATGAAGTAGAGTGTTGCAATAACTTGTTCCTAAATTGCTCCCTGTTGCTTAAGTTACTTCTTTTATTGTAACTATCATGCTAAGTTGTCTCCCTTTTTGTGACTTTCCTTGAATTACTTAATTTCATGATATAGAGTTCTTATTAGATATTGAGCTCAAGTACTAAACATTATGCCTAAAAGCAATTGGAAGAGATGTCAGCGATGCCCTTGTTGTACTTGTTTTTTTCTTTTTATTATTTCTGATCTGGGAATCTGAAACTAGCTTTCAAAAACATGCAACTTCTAAATCTTCTGTCATGCTTGTTAATTTGTTTCAAGGTTTTAAAGTTTAATGCTCCAATCGTATTAGTTTGGCTTGATACATCTTTTTCTTTATGGTTATTTTATTTAATTGAGTGGACAGCTTGGTTGAGTGGACAGCTTAGTTGAGTGGGCCCCCATATAAGACTTCATACTATAGGAATTGTCATTCCCTTTTTTGAAAAATAATTTATTTCATTGTTCCCTCCTTCCTTGAAGAAAATTTACTTACTAATCTCCTGTTCCAGTTTATATATCTTTTGTTAGAGATGGTTGCTTTATATATTTGGATCCTCTTTTTTTTTTTTTTTAGGAAAATGCACAAAAGATTGCTGAATTTCTCTCATCTCATCCTCGAGTGAAGAAAGTTAACTACGCTGGTCTTCCAGACCATCCTGGGCGATCTTTACACTACTCTCAGGTGCTTATTTTGCAATAGCATGTATATGGTAGGGAAAGAGATTTTACAAATAAAAAGTGAAGTATCGGATACGATGTGATATGTTGCTGACTTTGAAGTATCCATGCGTCATAAGTTGTAACAGAATTCTCAAGAAAACATTTCCTGATGCTTCCTTTCAGCTGGAACTCTGCTTGACTACTTGGCCTTGATGTCCAATGTGTAGTGGAAAAGGGGTGCCCATAATCAATGGAAAAGAGAACAAGAAAAGAAAGAGAAAAGAAAAAGAACTATTTTCTTAGCCTTTCTCTGTCTTGAGAAAAGAAAGAGAAAAGAAAAAGAACTATTTTCTTAGCCTTTCTCTCTCTTGATTGTGTCCCCCAATCCGCCATATAATGGATATCAAATCTGCAGGAGAAGTTTTCTTTTCTAATGCTTTACTTTCTCAATGAGCTATGACTAGGCCCTCATGCTGAATCTCAGTAGTGCATCTTTTCCTTAATATCACTTGTAGGCAAAGGGTGCTGGTTCTGTTCTGAGCTTTTTGACTGGCTCATTGGCTCTCTCAAAGCACATTGTTGAAACTACCAAATACTTCAGCATTACTGTCAGTTTTGGTAATCATTTTTCCAACTCTGAAATGTTCAATGTATTGAGTTACTATTTCTTTCTCATGTACGCTGTTACAGTAACCTGATTTATTGTTTTCCATGTTGATTTTAGTAAATGACTTGTATAAAAATGAAGGAATTCTCTTTTATACCCTTCTGAAATCACTTGTTGGCCATCTAAGATGAACAATACTCTTCTGCACATATTGGAAATGTCCTTCCTATAGATGACATGCAACAACCCAGATTCAGAAGGTTTGGCATTTTGGGTACAGAAAGAAGACGACCAAGATAAAGGTTTAAAATTCACAATCAGATCACGGAGATGTTTGAGGCTTACCCAGTCTACAGTGAGCCCCATGAAACGAAGTCTTAAGCAGTGCTTTGGCGGCCAATAAAAATTATACATTTTTTGTTGGGTGTCTATAATTTTGTTCTCATGAAACACCCGAATGGCCTCTCTTCAGCCAGTAGTATAGTAAATGTTGCCAATTCTTCTGCTGAAGGTGTGAAAGCATGGAGATTGCCAGGAGTAGGAGAGGGAGAGGGAGACCCAAGAGAAGTTGGAAAGAAACTATTAAACATGACCTTGCCTCCATGGATCTAACGGAGGACATGGCCCTAAACAGATTTGATTAGCGTCGTCAAATCCATATAGCCGACCCCACCTAGTGGGAAAAGGCTTGGTTTGGTTTGGTTAGTTAGTTCTGTATTTTAATAAAAGCTTGAAGCTGCAACACCTATCCTCTCAGAGCTGGAGCTTCCATGTTTCACTTGCTTCTACTCAACAGTTTGCAATGTTCCTTTTTGCAGGAAGCGTAAAGTCCCTCATTAGCTTGCCATGCTTCATGTCCCATGCAAGCATACCTGCATCAGTTCGAGAGTCAAGAGGCTTAACTGAGGATCTTGTTCGTATCTCTGTTGGCATCGAGGATGTAGAAGATCTGATTGCGGATTTGGACAATGCGATCATGTCTGGACCTTTATAAGGCTTGCACTTCTACCTCTACTAGGTCATACCTAATTTATCTGCAGGTTTACCCTTTTGTCCAATTTTGATATGATTTTCTTGGGGGCACATCTTTTTATTAGTTGTTCTTCAATATCTTTTGCAAGCATTTGATTGAAGTTTGTGTGTTAGCTGTACAAATCGAGTTGTGGACAGTTTTCTCCACCTCCATTTCCTCCAATTTTTCTTCTCACCCACACGGGATACTAAAAGTTTTAGTTTTATCCTAATCGTATGTGGTCGGCACTTCACCTGGATCTCTATTTGGATAGTATCCGACATTAGTTGAAAACAGATACAACAAATAATAGATACTGCTGTAGTTTCAAATTAAAAAAAGAGAACATATTACGGCTGTTCTTATCATAAAATTAGTTACTGCTACCATTCTCTACCCTATGAATTGGATCTGCTCTGCTGGTTATTGGCAGCCAATGAGTTTGCTGGTCACCCTTCCCATTCATGATTGTGGATACTGCCATCTTTTACTCCGATCTTTAAAATCAAATCTCATCTCCATGGAATGAACACCTGATGACTGTCATTTGTTGGATATGGATCTTGTGTATAAATATATCTACCCAGGTGGGGCAGAACTTGATCCGACCCACATCTAATTCAGATTTGACTTGCCAACCTCAACTGTTAATAAATACAGGTCTGTTATGTGCCAGGAAAACCTGACCCCACATTTAAATGTGTTGAAGCTTTCTTTGGGTATATGGTGGCCATCTCCTACCTTCATGAAGCTTTCAGATTTGACTTCCCTGTTGTATGTTTGTCATGGGACCTCTTATCCTGGTGTTTGATAATGAGAAACGTGGGCGGGCGGGGAATGGTCCCGCTTCTCACTGGAATGGGCGCTATCCATCAGTACCCATTTGTTTGCATGGGAATTGAATACATAGTAATTCATCATCAAATAGGCTCCAAAATAGAATTAGTAAAGTGGTGAGGGGAGGTAAGTGGTGGAGGTGGCGAGGTTAGATTTGTAAATAGGGATGCAAATGCGTTGGGGCGGGGGGGGGGAACCGCAGTGGATTCAGGCCTGGGTCCGTCTCTATGGACTTGATCACATTTATTATGCACTTGATATATCATGTCTAAAATTTCTTGATCTAGCCATTTGATTGTGATTTAAAGCTCCAGAGTGGAAGAGTGATATAAAAAGAAAAAAAACACCACTGCCTGAACTGGGACTCGGTTTGTGCAATGATAGGATGTTGCACTCGTGGATTTTAGTTTCTTCAAGACAAGGATCCTCCTTTCCTATTCCTCACATGAGAAATTGAAATCCTCTTTGTAAAATAAAATCAGTTTTTTTTTTTTTTTCTACAAAGAAAATGTGTTGCAATAACCAACAAAAGAGTGGACTGCATTGAAAATCAGAACTCTGTCATGGAATCCTCTCATAGTACAAACACACCCTTGAGTAGGAGCCCTATGTGTGGGTGGCAATGCGACGGTTAATACTGTCGGTGGGCGCACTTCATTTACTAAAAATTGGGCTAATAAGTATGTTGCACCAAACTCCACTTCGGAAGTTTATTTTCTTCACCTACTCAACCCAGAGGCTAAACGTTCAACTGTACCCTTAATCGACGGCTCAGTTTTGGGTAGGGTTTGGCAGGTCATATAACAATTGGTTGGTTTGGATTGGTTTTGGTTGGGGTTAGCGGGTCAAATGGCATGGACTTAACCCGAATGCAGACTATGTATTAAATGGGCTGGGATTGTCAACCCAAAACCACCTCTAATTTGCAAGGGGTCAGTAAAGTTCACCTAGAATTACCAGGTCGAGTTCACGCCTATCTAATGTTATGGGCTCATGGCATTTATAGCCTTTATCTGCTGCATTCAGTTGAAGAATCAAGATCCTGCAGGCCTTTCCCAACTTTTGTTCAAACATCTTTAAAAATATTGTAACTGTCAGCATATGTTTTCAATAGATTTTGTCAGAAAGCTGATGGACGAAATTTCTTTAGTGGGTATTATCACCTTCTTACTTGTTGGCTTGTCCACTGTGGGGCCCACAACATCATCACAAAGCATTTGCTGATTTATGTCAATATGAAAGGACTTGTATTTAATATACTTCAGGTAGAGAAACTGTATTATTAAATTGCTGTCTAGAGTAATAATATGAATTGCTGTAATGTCCTATTCTAGGGTAATAATATGAATTGCTGTGCCATTCGTGAATGCCCATATTAAATTAAATATGAAAGCAACACTATGCTTTTAAACTATATAAAATTGATTTTGTTAGCAAATTAGATGAGAACATGCAGCAGGCATTTGTAAATGTCAAGACAATCACTGCCTTTATAAATGAGAACCTGGCAAGAGACTAGTCACTAATGCTTTAAACAATAATAACATATCTTGCAATACTATAAAATGGTGTCGGTTGCTTCCTCCGAACACAAAAAAAAAAAAAAAAGAATCACGTCCTAGTGGGGCCCATCTGAATGCTTGACAATAAAATATATAACTTTGAATTTGGATGCAGATTAAGTGATGAAAATAATCTCAACCATTGCTTTCTAGGCCTCAAAGTCTCTGCGTGCCGAGAGAGAGAGAGAGTATATGAATATCAGACTAGTGTCAAATTGAGAGTAATGCTGATTCTCAGTAGTCCGATGTGCGTGAAGTGATTAAATTGACTATAGGTGGGTCTATTTAGGACCTGTTTGTTTGCATTAGAAAATGTCGGAATTGAATACATATGGTGATTAAAAATGAAAATTAAATGCAAAATACTTAGAAATAAGCATCAAATAATATTTCTTTTAGGAAAACAAAATTAAAAGAAGATGCTAGTAGATGTTCATTTTGGGAAATTCGTCTTCGATCTTCATTTTTAACCACCCTATGCGTTCAACTTTTTATGTATTTTAATACAAACGTATAGGGTTGGGAATAAGAAAAAATTGTCAACTGCTATAATTTGCCGATGCCGAGTCCAAATCCTCTAGAAATCATAGAAATGACATGTGAATACAATCACACAAAATAAAAACAGTGAAATAACTTGTTTGACATTGAAAAAGAAGGGAAGGGGGTGGCGCTTAGGCGCTTAAAGCTCGTAAAGAAAGTGACATTTCTGATTTAACCCAGAAGCAGCACAAGAGGATGATCTCTTAAATCTGAATGGTGTAGAGTTCAGATTAATACATATATAATATGGCCTCACTGATTTATTTATATATTTCTTGGTATCAGCCAAGGTCTCTCGACCGTTTGAGAGACCCGATTGACATAGGAGTGCACCCCAGCACACGCCAGAGAAAGAACCCAATGCACATGCACGGGAGAGGAATAAGGGATTGAACACTGAGCAGCTGGGTGATAGTGGATTGAACTCACAATCACTGGGCTATCCCTTTATTCTTTTATAATCTTATGACATTGCAGATTTAAACCTGACCATAGGATTTCCCTGGAGGCACATCTAAGCAAGCTAGCAACCCCCACCTACCCATAGCATTGTATATGTTGCAGCCTAATTATTATATAGAAGGGGAAAAGATGATAGTCCGGGAAGTATTAAAATTGGTTGGCCCTCTCTGGTGATGGGCAACTGGACTTGAGATGTCCATAGCCCTCTTCTTCAAATAAGTGGAATTCGAACTATTTGAGAATTTCAAAGGCTGGCCAAACCTCTAAGTCTAAAATTTCCAAATCCTAGTTTTGATAGATGAGATTAAAAAACCGAGCACTAATAAGGTGGCTGAAATAGTCTTTGGAAGGTCTCAAGTCCAAAATTTTAAACGTTTTTCAAAAAATGACATTATGAAATTTAGTGATAAATTTTTTAACAAAAATCTAAGAGCTTTTGAAATTCTTTCCACTATAATTTCTCAAAATTTTCTGTTATAAACCAGACTCTGAGGGCATGTTTGTTTGCATTAGACTACATAGGAATTAAATATATATATATATATATATATAGCTTTGCATCCTTACTTTGTAAAAGGCTTTTGGTGGGTTGAGACTCACCCACCAGAAACAAAATCGTAAGGCCCATGGGCCAAAGCGCACAATATCATGCATGGATATGGGGTGGGGTGTTACAGATGGGCCCTAAGCAAATTAGCTACTCTTGCTCCAACAATGTCAAGAAACACTATTTCAAATTCAAAGTCTTAAATGCCTTTTTTCTAAGGTTGTAATTCTTTCGGGAACAATTTGTTTCTTGACATTGTCGGAGCAACATTGGTCTATTTTGTCCCATTCTATCTTTTTTTCTTTCTAGAAAGGTAGTTAAGAATTAAATAAATGTGAATTCTCAGTCATTCTTAAGAATCTTGTTATAAAAAAGACTCCACTTTTATGAAAATTATAAATAAGTCCTTAATGAATGAACACGTACGAAATGCCCATTCGACTTTATAAATTCTAGTGAATGAGGCCCGGGCTATGTAAAGAGATTTTGTGACTAAAAAGATTTTCAAAATAATTAAAGAATAAGAAGTAAATTATAATTATTTTTATATTTAGAAGAAATCAACTTTTAATATAATTAAATAAATAATTAAGAAAGTATATATGAAAACCATTAAACTTTAAAAAAAATCAAATTATAATAAAAAAAGGAACAAAGATAACTTACAATGAAAGAAATCCGTGAGGTGGGCCCAATCATGAAAGTTTTTGGCCGCATATTGATCTATGGTTTGTGATTCTTAGATAAGCAATATACCATGTGGAAGATTTGGATTTTCCTTTGGCCCACCCAAGATGGAAAAAATATGAGCTAGGCATGCACATCACTTAAATTTCCCAATATTAAGAAGGTTGGTCCATTGCATGTGCCTATCCATTAGAATCAATTGATTGATTAGGAAACTTATTTGAATTGATTTAAAGGGTGTGTCCATGTATGTGCTAATAATAGATTCGTAAATAATCAGCTTGAGAATTGAGTGTAGTGGGCCGCATGAAGCAATGTGGAGGGTGGGTAATGAGTTATAGGTGGAGCCCATAAGAAATTGAGAGAGAATAACATTTGTATGTGGAAATAGATGGAGATTTAGGAAGAAAAGTGATGGGCAAACTTTCCGAAATTTAGGAAGAAAACCTAGAGATGTGCGTGAGAGGATAAAGAAGGAAAACAGGAAATACATAAAGAGATTTTAGAAGGATTAGTATTTGAGGTTTTAATTGGCAAAAGGATTGAATATGCCACATGGCATAGCGAAAGCCCAAAATAGAGCGCTACGGTGTCACTTCCGGCAAAGAGGGCTGCTATCATTATATATATAATTACCTCCAGGCTCCAACCAACTGTAAGAATCACTGCCAAACTTACCTCACTGGGGAAAAAATAACATCCCAACCCCACCTTTTGCTATTGTCACTTTCAGTAAAAACACTTCTTTGAAATTAGAAACTTCCTGTTAGAACATGTGGCACGACTGTTTGGGTTCCATCCCAATTTTAAAAGTTGGTACCTGTTGGTGTTTTTATGACCGTTTAAAGATCAACCCACAGAAGTTATTCTCTTGGTTAATCAGTGAAAAAGCTATTTTATACTCCATGATTCTATCAACCATCTTACCCTCTGGAAAACTCAAAACTTCATTGTTGTTCCAAAGACTCCAAGTTTGTGTTATCCGTCCATGAAGTCTATGTGATGTTGACTTTTCCACTGTGGGTACAATAGTTCTGACAAAAAAGTTAAAAATAAGCAAATGGTGCAGATACCTAGTCCATTATATATGCTCACCTGATTATTGACAATTGGTCCCACTATTGATATACTGAAACCAATTCAACATGGGACCCAACGTCTGCATTTTAACCGTAGATTTTCTTGAGGTTAAATCTAACGGTGGGGGAAGATTTTATTATGAGTATAAAATTGGGATTGATGTCAAACCATGAGATGTCAAGAACAGTATCAAAGATGAATCCAAACGGGCCTTGTAGAGCTGGACTACATGTGCAATTGTGTGTAAGGGAACATTTTACTTAAATCGAAGTAATATAAGGTAAGTTTTTAAGTTAAGGTTGAATACAATGGAGTCAGGTTAGGAGAGTGTTAATATTTGCAGATAGGAAATAAATGGTAGATAATCACTCAATCGAGAAGCTTTTAGTAACTTTGAATAGCAAAGCAGCCGTTTCACTGTTGTTATATGGTACATGACATGAGTCTAGCTAGTAGAAAGAGATCCCCTCAGATATTCAGAGAGTGAGACATTGTAGCAGGAATTTTTATTAGTTATTAGACTTGTCCACCTTAGGCTCTAACATATCATTCTCGATCTTTAATTAAGCAGAAAAGAGAGGATTCACATCATCTTGCAGGGAAAGCCATTTGTAAGGGACTTTAATAAATCAATCAAACAATTAATAAGGTCTTAATCAGTGTCCATCATATATATATTTGAATTGTTAAAAGTATTATACACTAATCCATCTATTAGGTCTAATAAAAGTAACCAATTAACAACTCAAATAGTAAGTGAGAAATATTTTTTGGAGCTCCCTAATGGGACCCAAGAGAGAACCTCGACACACACGGACAGATAGGTCACTCACGTGGTGGTATTAGATGGCGTACTCAGGATTCGAATAGCCGCTCCTTACCACTTGAGTAAGGTAGCCATTCTCTTCTGTATTAGCTGTTAAATGGGTTACTGGATTTGGATCAATGGATCACAGCCCATGTCCAATAAAGCCCAACTTGTGGGTCAAAACAAATCACACGTGTACAACCATGTATATTTATTCATTGCCTTATTAGGAGATATGATTAGATTAGTTATTAGATTAGAATAGCTGTAATTGCTACAATCTCTGTATCCTATATGGAAACAATATGTTTATATAATGAAAGATCGTGACCCTAAACTGGGATCATCGAATTCACAAGCCTCTGTCTCTCTTCTTCCTCCTCTTGCTTTGACATGGTATCAGAGCTGTGTCTTTGAGTCAATCCTCTTCATCTTCCAAACATTGGAAGTTGTCATAGTCTCTGGGAGACTCTCTGAGTATATCATCTTCATCTTCCAAGCACTGGAAGTCGTCAGATCAAGCTGTGATCAAACGTGGCCCACCACAGATCTGCATCATCACCTCTGGAAGTTGCAACCATTCTGGTCATCTGCTGCCTCTGGTATTTGTGGACATTTTTTGAGGATTTTTTGCATCTCAGAGGTAGGATCTTTACAACCTCTAGGCAAATCTCAGTTTCTGCAGTTTAGTTTCATCACAACCGTCCAGATTCTTTGATCTGGCTCTGTTTAGCATGAAATCTGGTTTATTGTATGCGAATTTTGATCCTTCATCAGTCTATGACATCTGATTGATCTTTCCATTCAATTTTCCTCGGCTGCACTTCATTCTACTTCCAAATTTCAGGTCGTCTGGCATGTTTTTTTGAAGAAAAATTGTTTTGACCCACAAGTTGGGCTTTATTGGACATGGGCTTTATTGAATCTTTCTGAGATTCAAAAATTGCAGATATATTTACTAAAGGACTTCCTCGGCCACGGCACCAATTTTTAGTTGGCAAATTGATGCTGGTTGATTCACCCGCATCAATTTGAGGGGGGGTGTTAAATGGGTTACTGGATTTGGATCAATGGATCACAGCCCATGTCCAATAAAGCCCAACTTGTGGGTCAAAACAAATCACACGTGTACAACCATGTATATTTATTCATTGCCTTATTAGGAGATATGATTAGATTAGTGATTAGATTAGAATAGCTGTAATTGCTACAATCTCTGTATCCTATATGGAAACAATATATTTATATAATGAAAGATCGTGACCCTAAACTGGGATCATCGAATTCACAAGCCTTTGTCTCTCTTCTTCCTCCTCTTGCTTTGACATTAGCTATTGAGAATCTTTAACACAACCTCCATAAGTGTCTCCTAGCATTTGAAAATTTCTATTTAATTTACGAGTTCCCAAAAACTTAGCCTTAACATATAGAATTCTGGAAATCTCAATATTCAAAAATACTCAGCCTCCTTAAATAAGGTTGGAGAACTCGTGACTCATACTCGACTCGTCTAGTACAAAAAACTGACTTGGATTAAGTGATCAACACGGAGATTGGAGATAGTCGTGTTTTTTTAAGAGGATTTTAGAAATATTTAGAAATAAATCAAATAATTATAAAATATAAATATACGTTTATTTACATGCATTCATGATGATCACTTTAAATTAATAAATTTATATAAGCAAGAAAAACACTATAACAAGGAAAACAAAAGAAAAAATATTACATATTACATAATTTGTTAGTCTAAATATCGATGTAAAAGACTAAATATAAGTTTTAAAATTTTAAATTGCTGACTCCAAATCAAGTACATAATTACTTAAAAATAAATATTAATTATTTAAAATCAAATCTATTGATCAAGTAGTTTGGAGTTTGGAGTTTGGAGTGCAGAGTGTCCCCTGTATTTTACTTAGTCATTCGTCAAAACAAAATGATTCTCGGAAGAGTCAAAAGTCAACTTGAGGATTTTCCAATCTTGCCTTTAGCATTTGTGAATGTAATCGAGAGAAAGCGTAGGAGTAATTTAAATATCACCTTGAAAGAAATTCTTAAACATCCTATAAACAAACAAGCTCTTGTTAATACAAGAGCCATGTCCATTCCATTTAACAATCCATGGAGTTCACTAAATATGATCCACTATTTGTCCACACAATGGACTCCCAAAAATCCATCTTCCCTAGTCCCACCTCTCATGTGGGACCATCCCATTTAGTGGTCCGTCAGATCGCCGAAAACCCCCTCCCCCTCCCTTTAATTATACACTTTGCATTTCATTAAGGGCACATCATCATATCCCTCACTCTCTCTCTCTCCCTCTCCTCCTCCTCCTTCAACCTCTCTCTCTTCTTCTCCTCCTCCTCCTCCTTCTTCTTCAGACTTCTCTCTCTCTCTCTCTCTCTCTCTCTCTCTCTCTCTCAAGTCTCAACCATCTCTCTCATGTCGCTCGAAAGAAGCACCAGCAGCAGAAACACCAGCCGTAAGATCCTCCCTTCCTCCTCATCAACAACCGTTGAAACCTCCAACTCCAACGACCCAACTGAAAACAATCTCAACCGTTCTTCTTCCATGGTCGGTCTCCTAAAACCCAGAAAACCCACCACCACCGTCCCCACCCTCCTCCGCTCCATCCTCAGTCTCCTCCCCATCCCGCCTCTCCTCTTCCCCACCTGCCGCTGGCTCCACCTCCCCTCCTCCTCCTCGTCCCCCTCCCTCGGCCGCCGAGTCACCGGCACCCTCTTCGGCCCCAAGAAAGGCCACGTCACCTTCGCCGTCCAGGAGGAGCCCCGCTCCGACCCCGTCCTCCTCCTCGAGCTCGCCACCCCCACCTCCTCTCTCGTCAAGGAGATGTCGTCGGGTCTCGTGCGGATCGCCCTCGAGTGCGAGAGAAACCCGTCGGGTCGTGGCGTCCGGCTCTTCCACGAGCCCATGTGGACCATGTACTGTAACGGCCGGAAGAGCGGGTACGCCGTCAGCCGCACGTGCGGGGAGTCGGACTGGCACCTGCTGAGGACCGTGCAGACGGTCTCCATCGGCGCCGGCGTGATTCCGGCTGAGAAGGGGGCGGCGGGCGGCGGCGGGGAGGGGGAGCTGATGTACATGAGGGCCAGGTTCGAGCGGGTGGTGGGGAGCAGAGACTCAGAAGCCTTCTACATGTTAAATCCCGATGGTAATGGTGGGCCAGAGCTCAGCATCTTCCTCCTCAGGGTCTGATCTCCATGATGGACGGTGGGGATGGAGTTCTGTGGGGCCCACTTCACGATGGACGTGCCCATCTGCTGACATATATATCACATATGGTCCATCTGATCCTGGCCATCCGATCCTTGATTGGTTCTGGCGGATTTTGGGGAGTTTGAAGAGAGAAAGGAGAGGTGGGCCACACGTGTGGGATAGGGTGGGAGATTGATGGAATTGGACTTGCAGCACGTGGGAATGGATTAGGAGGGGTTCTTTTTTGTATGATCACTTGTTAATGAGACTGATTTGAGTGTGGTTAGTGAATAGTGAGTGAATGATGAATGTTGAAAAAAATGTTTACTAATCTGTAAATTGTAATGCTTGGAATTAGATTGGGCTCTCTATAGTGTAAATTGTATTTTCATCCAAACTTCATTTTTGTGGGGCTCACTTTCTTCAATTCAAACCATCAGTTTTACCCTCCCATTGTTATGATAGTCCAGTAAAAGTAAGGGTTACCGTTACATTGATTATGTAATGTAAATGTGTGATTAGAGTGAAAACACATATTTGACTGACTATTCCAACGGTCGAGTCTAAATTAAAGCAGAGTGAAATTTTTAGGTCAATGACAAAATAAGATGGATATTTACTATATTGGCTTTGTTAGCCTATACTAAGATGTGCCCGAATATCCACAATCCCTTGTGGAAGTCAGAAGAAAAGACAAATTTAGGTTGTGGAACATAATTTTGAGCTTAGGAGAAATTAGGTTTGGATTTTACTCCATCATCTAACATTTGTCAAAGTATAGTACATCCATTTGTCAAAATGATTTGTTCTCATTGAGCCCGGGTGCATTTTCAATGATAGCTGCATTTGTGTGGGGGTCTACCTTAGAGGCATGTTACCCTATGTGTGAGATCAATATGAGTTGAGAGTTCTTATGCATAATTTTGAAGCATCAAGACTTCATGATTCTTTAAGTGTATTTACTTTTTTTTTTTTGACAAAATTCAATAATAATTAATAGTCAAATCACCTTAAAATTAGAAAGGATAACAATGGATAAAGGATAGGCGACTTTGAATGACTTTGAAATTATCAAAGGTGGGCTTCACTAAACAAGATAAAGAGGAATAATTTAGGGGGTACAATACAAGTGAGTTGATTTGAATTAAGAAAGACTCGTCGTCCACGGAGCTTGAATCATATTGTAGTTTTGAAAGTAAATAGAGTTGAGTAGCCACCACACTCATGGTTGAGTGATGTTAGCACCTTAGTTTCACATAAATGTCCAAAATTGATATATGAGTTTTCAAGTATGAAGCACTTTAACAGATTTGATCCGATGGTTCTGCAATTTTTCATTTTGTTATTTTAGAGGATTTCCTGTATAAAATTAGTATTGCTTTCTTTGCTCTTATTCACTTTATTCTTCTTCCATAGTATGTATTGTGGTTGGTTGATTTGTATTTTAACATGGATGGGAAGAGTTCTATATCTCTCCAACACTTCCTAAGTTGATATGAACTTTGGGTCTTTATTTCTGTGATTTGGGTGTCCCTCCTAATCTTTAGATCATGATGAGTGAACTAGAGGTTTGTAGTAGTTGACTTTTGATCTACTCGACGGTTACTGATCCTACCTGGTACATTGTTCATCTCTATTCCCTCATATGAGAAAATCTCTCTTCATCCATCCATTTTGGTGGGCCTCAGCCATTTATCAGCCTATTGGATTTTTCTTTAACAAGAAAAAAAAAAGGAGAGAGAGAGAGAGAGAGAGAGAGAGAGAGAGAGAGAAATAATTAAAGACCCTCATTCATGAGATGCATGAGTTCACTAATAAAAGGAAAAGTAAAAGATTTTTAAAAAATAAAAATAAAAACCAATATAAATTTAATAATAAAAGATTGATGAGAATTCAAATATGGATAGGAAATAATTCGAAACTTTCCATGAAGTCTTTCAACATAGAAAGTTAGAAAGGCGAACTTACTTCGATAAAATATAAAAAATGAATGATTTAAAATAAATTTGACCAATGCTAAACTGGAAGAGAGCCTTTATCAAAATTGGAAAAATGAGAAATTTAATGTAAGAGTATTTATTGAGAACACTTAATGTAAAAACACCTCTCTTTTATAATAACCCTATTAGAGAAAAGTATTAAAATCGAGCCAATGAATATTTAACATCTTATAATTAAAAAACATGTAAAAATATTGCGCCCAGACGAAAGTTTTGCAATGCACATGTTGCAAAGAAAAAAGGAAAGAGGAAAACAACAAAAGATTGTAAATCCAGCAAAAGAAATTTAATTACAGAACCAACACTTCATGTAAAGAAAGGACAAAAAAAAAAAGAAAGCGTTCTTTCTGTTTGTGAAAGAAAAGTACTTGGTTGCAAAATAAAAAAGAAAAAAATCACATAACAAAACAAAAAATTCAATGAAGAAGATAGATTTTAAGATATCTTTAAAACTCAGAAAACAAAGTCCATATTTTTCAGAAAAGGAATATGTTAAAAATAGTAAAAATGAGAAATGATTGACAGATGAAGAAAGTAAATTTTTTAGAACCCATTTTGCAAGTAAGAGGTAATAATAAGGGGAAAAAAAGAGAGAATGTATTTGAAGTTAAATATATAAATTTCATTAAAGAGTTTTCATGATAAGCCCAAACATTGATGTATGAATCAAAGGTTTCATCATGGATGAGGGTTGGTAAAAATACTGGCCCATGAAATTGGCCTTACCCACAACTTAATGGGCTTAAAGTTTAGTGGTCTTTTGATGAGATACAATCCAATAAAAGATCAGTCAGCTGGTCAGGGACAGCAACACATACAATATGGGTAAGAATAAATCACTTTTCAAGGGAAAACAAAGGGTTATATAGATCAAAGTGGGCCCATAGAGCTAGACCTCATATGGGCCCGGGCCTGCTAAAAAAATCTCAAAGGATCCTCTAACGGCAGGCCTTTGATCCACTGTTGGGACCCAGCTACAAAATCTAAACTGTGCTCCTTCAAATTAATTATGCATGTGAAGAGATGCACTCGTCTTTATATGAGAAGCAAGATTTGGCCCAACATCAATGGACTGGGGACTGTGAATCTAATTTTGACCATTTAGATTTCAGAAGTCAACCCCACTGATAAGTTCACAGGGCTGGCCATAGCATTCTTTATTAGGTGGGTCTCAGAGGATCCTGATCTTAGCATATCCCATCTAAACCATGAGAAGCCTGTGGCAGATTAGACGTTCCAAATGTTATAGAACCCATCGATGCCAATTGATTTTGAGCTGTTCAAACATAAATAGTAGGTGAAGATGTATTGACACCAAGATGATAAAGTTTTAATGTTCCTAGCTAGTGTGTGTGGCCCACTTGCATATCATAACTGATTCCGTGTTTGTATAGAACAACTTTGGAATGAAGGATGATGAGGTGGTGCAGTCGGTGAGGAGTGAGAGGGGGGCAAGACAATGATGACAATGTTTCTCATTCCCAAATCAAATGGCATCTGACATCACAATCCATAAAACTGGGTCAAACCCGGTCTCCTTTTTGTTTGGCATGCCTGTGAAGTTTGGTGGCTCCTGTGTGGAAGAAAATGAAACTGGGTGGGTCTGGTGGTAGAATTTAATAGAGATGAGTAGGGGGCACATGGACAACTTTTTTCCACAATCCTTTGGTTGGGTAATGATTGTCATTTGCACGTTTGAGTTGGGATTTGGGGCTCCTGTTGTATCTGGGTCTGGGCTTGGGTCCTTGGCATGCGGTTTTATTAATTATTATCATGGTTGAAACTTAGGCACAGCAGAGTCTAGCTCTTTGTGGGCCCACCCATATTCAAATTTAAAAGCCAATTGATTAGAATTGGACATTTTCAGTCTCAAGACTTCTACCACTCTGTGTGATATTTGAAGCCCAAGGTACCAGGGCTCAAATTCAGGCAGGCTTCCAAGTTCCAATACTGTTTGGGTTATGAAGCACAGGTGGAATTAGAACAGTGCTTAAACTTGGGCCTTTAGAAGCCCAAGTAGGCCCAAGTAATACATACAGAGAATAATGATCTGCTAGGTATGATGCTTACAATAACTCAGGGCTTGCTTGTCTCTTGTAATTTAATACATAGGAATTAATGTAAGACTTTAATCTCTGAAAAATGGTTAAAATTCAATAAACTACTGTGAATTTCCAAAAATGACCATTAGATTATCCCATCTGTAATGGATGAATCAAGGAGAGAGGGAAATGAAAGCCCAGCTACGACACTAGTAATCGAGATTCTATGTAAGTGAAGGTTGCATCTATGTAGATACCTTAATGTTGTGTACTCCACACCTCATGTCCCTTACCCCATCACTCCTTCTGTAATACTTAGGCGGGCTCTTTTGACCCTGAATTCCTCTGTAATCTTGGCAAGCAAGCAAGCAAGCTCTATGATAAGCACCGCATTGTGGGGCTCACGTAGAAAATGGAATGCTTTATAAAGCTATTAAACTTTTAAGGCTACGGACCTAGAGTTTAAGATTATTTCATAAGTGATGAGACTGCCTTTTTTTTCTAAGGCTAATAGACAATTGTGTATGTACATTTGCATACTTCTATACTGTCATACATCTAAGTGGTCCCTTCAACAAAGTGTTTACCTAAATTAGGTTAATTACTACACTAGGTGGATCATCAACATTGCTGTATAGAAAAGTGAAAATATCACTCTAAGCTCACAGGTAGGGGTGAACCATCATAAACCAAACCACCCAAAGTCCCAGACATTGGCATTTGAGCGAAATCTTACAAACCTGGCCATCTAACTTTTCATTGTCATTTGATCATAGGGTTGCAACCAGGGCACCTTGGATTGGGTGTGGGCTTCACCCAAACCTCATTTGTATGTACATAAATCCAAACCCAAATCAAACCTAAACCCAAATGAAACCTGACTATGACCAACCTGAATCTGATCTAAAATCTTGATTCCCCATGCAAGAACAATTCAGGTTGTCGGGTTTGCTTGGATTTGGTTGGGCACCCAAATATAGTATATACTGTATAATTCTTTCAAGGCCATAAAATATAGAAAAAAATATTTATGCATAGTATACTATATAATTCTGTATTTACAATATATATACTTATGTTTACACAAAAGCGCAGTCCCCAGGTCGAATTCAGGTATCCAAAGCCTAAACTCAAACTCAAACCTAACTTCATGCGGGGCCCCAAAATTAAGGCCCAAACCCAACAAAGCCCAACCCGAATTTCATTTCAGGCGGGTGATCAGGCCATTTGATTGCAATATTCCAATCTGATTAGTATCTAAACCGATCCAATCAAACAAAGGAGAGAGAGAGAGAGAGAGAGAGAGAGAGAGAGAGAGAGGTGGACAATGTGGTCCTCACATATAAACATATGATTATATCTCAATAAAAATAACAGGTAAGTGCATGATTGAACATAAAAAAATCTCAAGAGGATCCTCCAAACATTGGTTAAAGGATAGAACCTTGATGGGATGTAGAACATCTTGCATTTTAGAATTTAGATTTGTGGATCCATAACACCATTTGATTATAGTTGAATTTATTTATTTCATCATTTTTATGCTTCCTTGTCAAAATATCTCTAACCCTACACAAATTTGATAATAAGAAAGGCTCACTTTGTGGTGGAACCTACTGTAATATGATAGGCCAAGTTGGATCCATCCACTAATGTGTACACTAATGAAAAGAGGTTTGGGGCATGTTTGTGTAATGCTTGTTAGAGACTTTATGAATAGTTGGTTATAGTTATTAAGGTTATTTGAGTTTTAAATTATTAGTTTGAATTTTGAATTATTCTTTCCTGAATTAATCTCTTGTCTTGTGTAAATTAAGAAATTTGTGTTAATAAAAAGCTAATGTATATTTTGAACATGTAGACTTTTAATTGTATAAATAGTGGAATCCTGCATTTTGCGGATTTTCATCTTTGCAGTATCATTGAAAATGGTTCTAATCAACCCTTCATAGGAAATGGTTTTCCATATACCTAAAATAATCAAATAATTTTTTCTCCATGTAGAAAAAGAGCTACGTCAAACCTTCCAAACCAAACTTACATATTTATTATGGAGCCCATGAAAAAAAAAAAAGTTCTTCTATGGAGCCCACAAATAGTTCTCAAAGATGGGTATAAATCAATTAATTCCCTTCCAAACCAAACTTACATATTTATTAATCTTTGATCACTAAGAGCCCATTGAATCCGTTCAACCCAACCCATTGCCATCCAGATGTTGTTATATGAGAATCTGGCCCTACTGCGACCACATGTTATGGTGGACTTTATAAAATAATTTGCCTTATCCAAAGCATAATACAATACAAAAATCAAAATGATTGAGCCGGGCTCAAGCTCTTAATGGGCTGAGCTGAGCTCAAGCTCACATCAAGCTAAACTAAAGTCGATTTGAAGTGCATAGGGTTTGGATTTAACTAGGCTTGGTAACTTTAATTGTAAGCTAATCAAGCTAGTTCACACTAAGCACACTCACCATACGAGCCGAGCTCAAACCCAAACTCAGTCGAGTCTAACCGAGCCGACTCAGTTCAGCTCGTTGGAATTGCTCTTGTGCACTTGTTTTTAATTAATAGAGCGACATTTATGTGATTAATGGTCCTTAGATGAAGAGAGTGGAATCATCCCTACTTCACTGACAACATGTGCACATGTAGGCCCACTTGATCAACGGTGTTGAATGGCCGACGACTTTGATGTTTGTGTTTGTAGTTGGGGAGAAGTCAGAAGCTACTGGCGAGCCAGCTCCATTGTCCAACTATGGATGGTCTGCCACTTCACAGCCAGCCTTATCCACTCCCTTCATGGGCAACAGTCAACTTTCTAATCACCAAAGCTCTAGTTTTTTCTTGGGCTCGTTTTGAATTACACCTTTGTTTGATTCAATTCTTTATCACAGGCCTCTCTAGAATATCAAGGTTGTGGCTTTGATTTCTCTCTAATTGGATGGTGTGGGATGATGGGTTTACTGTGTATGGAATATGAGATGAACCTGTTGCAGAGATGAAGGTGTGATGTCCTAAAATGATCTGGTGAAAAATAACAAGTAGGTATACACACCTGCAACTGTAGGGGTGTGTGAAAAAATGACACCTACATCATATCCCTGGCTTTGGGGATCTGAGACCAGCTTATTTCAACAGTTAAAATTTGTTTTGAGTTGGACCACAAGCTTCTCCATTTAGTCCCTCACACATGGTGTTGTTAAGAAAATCTTTTATTAGTTATTGTTGGATATGTTAGATCCATGCTAACCACACGTATCTTCCATTGTGTGGCGTGCAGAATTAAGTACACATGTATGATTCCACACCTCCAAGTGGGCTATCTCACCTTCATTTCAACAGTAGGCTTAGATCACCAAATCAAGTCTCTTTTGGATGATACAGCTGTGATCTCCTTGCCAATGTCGTCTATGTAGAGGTGAGCACCTTGTCGAGCCAATTTTGGTGGTTGGGATCATTCCCAATGGATTGGGATAGATTTAAGTAGGGGAAGGATTTTTAGATTCAAAGGATCTATGGATCAAGATATGGACCCTCAAAATCAACGGTTTAGAATCCCTTGATCCCATATCCAATGGTGAGATTATTTCGCATGTTGGTCAAATTGGGTGTGGTGGTCCTTTAGGGTTTTTTTTCATTTGTGGACTGCAGAAAGATCCTAGGGGAGTATAGAAGTGGGTCCAATAAAATGTCAATCTAACACAAGAATGTTCAAGTTCGAATTGCCACAAACCCAAATTTTGACATTTAGGGAACTGTTCTTAATCAATGGATTAAAATCACTTTCCCTAACCAATGTAATAAAATCCGAAAGTGATGTCTTCCTAAAAACTATTAAACGTGACAGCCATGGGGTTAGCATAAATCTCTCTCTCTCTGGGAGAGGGGTTGCAATTTAGGCCCTACGGGTATTGGAGGGGTGCTTTGTAATGTCAAAGGAGAGGTGTTGATCTCTTTTTTAAGCCATTGGAGCTGGAGATTTGACTAAGGTGGAGGGACCTGCCATTCTCTGAGGCATTGAGAATTTTCTACAGCTCATATCATGAAAGGTTGATTGTGGAAAGCGATTAGGCAAATACAATTTCTTGAGTTTTGAGGAATGTGGGTGACCCTTGAAAATCTCAATACCTTCTTAATGAGATTAGAGCTTTGTCTTCATCTATTCAGGTGGAGTTCAAGCCTACTGTTCATTCATGATTCAAATGATCATGCAGTCTTTCTAGCTAGGAGTTGATCTAGTTGCTCCTATACTCGGTATTTGATGTTTTCCTTTTGTCTTTCTTATATGGTGTGTGTTGGTATAGCACTTTTATACTGTCCCTCTGTCTTGGTTTGTTTTGTTTGGTTCCTCTGTCCTTCTAATATAAGTTTCCTTATTGATAAAACAAAAGGTCATGGCCTGGCCAATTAAGTTTCTGGATGAAAAATTGGTCTATCCTAAGAACAGTCATAAAAGCTCATCATTTGTCAAGTCAAAACCAGAGTGGAGCCAAGCCAGTGAAGGACTCACCCATCCAATTTGCAACCCTAACCAAGGCTATTCCATGCTATAGTGGTGAAGCAGGTATGTTGGATTGGGCTGATCCTAGTCAAAGCATAGCTCATTATATTATTGGGCCTAAGGTTTGGGCATTTACCCACCTGCAGCTCAATAGGTCACTCGGCTTAAATATAATTAGGCAAGCCATGCTCACAGATTAAGCATTCAAAGGTCTGAACATATTACCCAGGAACTGACCTGAACTGACCCGTTTGCAACAACTAGTAATTAGTGTCTTGATTAGTGGGGATGCCTGAAATGTGCCGATAAGAGGATTCAATGGGCTGAGCCCAACTTTTCTTGGGCCTAATATTGGTCATTTTAAGCTCAGCCAATGCCACTAACAGGGAGAATATTTTTTCTGACCCTAGAGATGTTGTTGCCATTATGAAGATATACATTCCTCGTAATAGTAACCAAGATATAAGAATTTCGACCCATACTAAATATAGTAATTTGACCACAAAATCTGCCTTTAAAATCATTTGTGAAGAAAATAGAGGTATTGATCACCCATTGAAGGATATTAAGTGGAAAACTTTATGTAAGCTCCACTAACCCCCGAGAATTACCCTTTTTTATTGAAATGTTATAAGAGAAACTATACCGATATGTAATCTTCTCTTTTATAAGTTTAATATTGGCAGTGATATTTGTCCTATATATGATAAGGTGAAGGAATTTATTTTCCATGCTCTTTTCCTATGTGAGTTCGGTAGAATTGTTAGATTTGAGTCCAACTCTAAAATAACCCCTGTGGGAGATAACAACATTCAGATTTTGGCGGATTGGTGGAAAAATATTATTAATCCCATTAATGATACCAATTCAACCCTTAATTTGCAGCTAGTCACTAGGATCTTCGTCCTATGGTGGATTTCTGTGTTAAAGAAAAACATTTGGAAAGCGAGCAATAATTATATTTTTAGGGGTTCCTCCATTAACCCAGAACAGATCATGAGAGAAGCTAATTGCATGTTATCGAAGTGTGATGTTGTGGCTCTAATAGATGTTATATTTTCTTTCCCCAAGAATAAGACCCATTTTAGACCTTCCTCTGATAAGAGTATTCTGGTCTTTACTAATATGACTTTTAAGAGGCCGGATGGTAGGGCTGGATGTTTCTTTGTGCTATGTCTTTTGATGACCTCTTTTTATGGACAAGGGCTGTAAGAGCTTTTGTCTCCAACTCTCACAAAGAAGTTGAAGCACTCGCAATCATCTTTGTACTAAATTATGATGTGGCTAAAGGGTTTTCAAGGATTCAAGTTTTTTTTTTTTGATGCCTTGGAGGTGGTACAATGCATCATTGGATTGAAAGACTGGTCCTTAATTACTCCCATCAAGAACATTTTGAACATTGCAAAGTCCTTTGAATGTGTTAAATTCTCTTTTATTCATAGAGAATTAAATAGGATAGCTCATTCTATAGCTTACTTTAGCTCATTGGTGAGTAACAACTGTTTTTTGGACAGTTCTTTACCATCTTGGCTCCTATCTAATATGGATGGGATGGAGCCTTTTTGGGGGTTTTTTTTCTCTTTGTTGTGTTGTTATTCTCTTTAATAGAATTATGCTTAAAAAAAAAAAAAAAAAAACCCAGGGACATTGTCTTGTAACTATAATCATCAATGGACCGAGCCACATTGCCACTATGTCAAAATCACTTGAAAACCACGGCCACTAGCTCTTTTGCCATGATCTTGGCCGTGGGCCCGTGGCAAGCAACGATCTAGTTTTCTAACAACCACAATGAATGGTTGTAGCAAATTTTCAAAATACCCGTGGCTAAAAATCAACCAAAAACCACATCCAAAAGCCCTGGCTTTTTTGTCTTTTTAAATTAAAGATTAAGCGACCGTGGTTTTTATTTAAATCTTCAAAAAAAAAAAAAAAAAAAAAAACCTGCGAGAACCTGTTGCGATCCAATTATCAAATGGTTCAAAATCTCTAAAATTGAAATTGATACACATAACTCAAATGCACAATGTACAATATTTGAAAATCTATACATGTTCACCTCTTACCCACTCTTCCAACGACATTCATCCATTTCATTTCTTAAAAAAGGACTTTATTTATCTGCCCCTTCCTCCCACTATTGGTATCATTTAGTGATATAGACTTTATATCCTGTAACAGTGACATCATTTGAGATATACACATCACCAACTTCCCATGAGGTCCTGCATCAAAATAGTTGAAATGACCCAATTGTTAGTTCACCTTTTCCTTCTTTGAACACACTGAATCAAGTATATATAAACATAAGTCTACATTGGTATTTCTAAAACACAATGAATCAAGTTCCACAAAAGAGAACTCATACATATGAGCAACCCAGCAAGAATAGTTTCAGATACAATGGCCCTTTTTTGGTGAAGAAATTATGAGGTTATTTATGCAGAAACTAAGGTCACGTTTGGCCACCAAATATTTAGAGAAGAGATTTTCAGTTTTTCTAAAGTTGTGGTAAATCCATGTTTGGCAATTATAAATTCCTAAAGATCTGGACGAATAGAAATTTTCATTTGTTAGGGTTTTTAGATCCGACCACCCCCCATAAGATTTGAAAATCCTCACTTAAGTGGATTTGCACACTAAACCTTATTCTTCTCAGCTATATGCATCGATACACACCAATATCAATGTGAAATCATCAACTATATAAATTCTCAATGATGAATTCTTGTTCTAGTGGTAGTAAAGAATTATCAGATCTATGGATTCCTCACCTGCTACCAAACATGCCCCTTAATAAATAATAAAAATGAGTTCCGCAAGGTTCTAACGGATCCAACTTTGAGCCCGTTAAGAATTACATGAACTGAGTTCAAGTCCGGGTACAAGGTGAGCATTAAACTTGGATATGGATCTTTTTGGAAAAGCTCATTGAAACCCTCCCCATCAAAGGCCTTATTAGTCCAATTAGGGCCTGGATCTGATTCAAACTTAAATGAATACATTTTTCTTCCCTTTGATCTAACCCTAACAATTACCACATCCTTATACAACACTAAAAGTACAGTCCACATCATCAGGGTGAGCAGGGCTTAAATTAACCCTTGTCCTCCCTACATTAGTCCATGTCCTTGCCACCATGCTAATCAGTGCATACTGCATACTATATATGATGAGTTAATTTTGGAAGCTGTGATCTTCCAATATGAAAACTTTTCTAGTGCATCCCTCAAACAAGGGAGGAGAATAATCAAATCAACGGTCCAAAAGACAAGTCCATGGGCCCCACTTTGGGCCTAATAATTCCTCAGAGAAGAGAGACAGGGAAAATGGAATCTTGCAACGTGGGAAGATGAGAAATGCTAAAGTTGGCTTAGGTCCCTCCAAATCATAACAGCTCAATAGAGTCCATCATTCCAAATTAAACAGCTAACATACCCCACCTGCAAAAATCAGGGTCTGGTGGGCCCCACTTCCATGGGTCGGATGTCGGAACCAAACACAAGAAAACACCCCCTGTCATTATTTTTAGGAATCCCTAACCACTTCTACTGATTGTAAAATGAAACTTAACTCAAAAACAAGGCCTGCAATGCCAACCATGAACCACCAAATGATTCCATTCCCTTTCAAATCATTTTAAAAGCACATACTACCCTCCTCCATGTGGTAATAGGGACAAGTGAATTTCCTGCCTTACATCTTGTGGGTCCTACCTTGGGGGGGTGATCAGATGGTTGCATCTTAGCTTTTAAATATTTGTCATTGGATGGAGGGACCCATGTACATGATCAAATTATAGACAGAAGAAAAGTTCTTAAAATGGAATGATAATGATTCAGCTGGTTAGATTCCTTGGGTGGGAGTCCTAATAAAATGCCTCCGAGTCCTAATAGGGATGATTTTATTTTATGAAGAAACTCTTTATCCACATTGTATGAGGGCCTTGACATACCAAGATTCCATAGAAAAACTTCTCCATATCATTTCAACACATGCATCATTATACAATCCACTAGCATATGATAACTCAGACAAAGTCATGAGAAACCAAATTTAAAAAGAAAGAGAAGCAAGTCCTTCAAACTCCAGCTATCAACAACTTCAAGGCTTCTTTCTATTTGAGAAGTATCATCACACTTTTTACATGTCCATATCCATCTAATTCCATCCAGAGATTGTTCCAAACACGCACGTGCCTTTTAGAATATAAATTCCTCACAGCACCTCACTTTCACATGAATCATCTTCCATAGAGATTTCAAAGCAGAAGAGAGATGATGAACAATCTCATTTCCTTCTTATTCCTCCTCTTGAGCATATATGTATTGACAACAGATGCCTGCCAAAGCGACGCCCTTACCAATCTCATGAAGTTGAAGAAGAAGAAGATGATGATGGGTGCCACAGGCATCAGTGAGCTCCACAAAAGCCGAATTATGAGTCCACATAAGGTTCTCATCTCCCAGATGGGATCAAAAGAGGCTGACAAGATTGGAAATTTGCCGGGTCAAGCCGGAGCTGTCGATTTTGCACAGTATGGAGGTTATGTGACTGTGGACGACAAGGCAGGTAGAGCCCTTTTCTACTATTTTGTTGAAGCTGTGGGTTCCAATCATTCATCCAAACCTCTCCTTCTATGGCTCAATGGAGGTAATAGTAATTACTCTTGATATTTTGTTAATGATGAATGTCATTGTTCCGCTTTCTAGTTTTCAACATCAACAATAATTCATGGGAGGGAGAAAATGATGCCTTGAGCTAGAGAATGATAATAGAAAGTAGTCATGTCTTATCAGGCATAAGGACTTTCATACACAGCTGGGGCTGTTTGTATATTGTAACCAGATACATGTATATCCTTAGCATATTAGTTTCTTGGTAATTGATATTACTTCAATACTTGTATTGTTTCTTGATCTAAGAAAAAAAATACTTGTATTGTATAGGTTGCTTCTCTCATTGTTCTTAGTCCATTATTTCATATAGTTCTATTATTTTTCTTGTTTCAACAATAAAAGCGAGAAAAAAAAAAAGATTGTGAACAATGATAATTTCATCAATTTAGAAATGTTCGAAAAAAAAAAGAACAATTAGTACACTTAGTATTAAAAAAAGCCCATTAATGTGAAATATGAAATCTAGATTTCCAATAATGCAGAGAGCTGTGTTTATGACCTCCATTTCCATGTCTTTACCCATATCCATTTCTCACAATATTATAGAGAACATGTAATATAACTTTACCATCTAGGAAAGCACAATAATTCTGAAACTGAAATCTTTCTAGGCCCTGGTTGTTCTTCTTTCGGGTATGGCGCAATGGAGGAACTCGGTCCCTTTCGTGTTAAAAGCGATGGCAAAACGCTCTTCATAAATCCATTCGCATGGAATAATGGTGAGGGACTAGTAGGAGTGTTCTTTGCGTTGTTTTCATTCTTTATATGGTATTGATCCAAGGGTCAAATACTCTTGTTGCAGAGGCAAATGTACTGTTCTTGGAGTCACCGGCCGGTGTGGGGTTTTCCTACTCGAACACGACATCGGATTACAGCTTAAGCGGCGACAGCCGAACGGCCAAGGATGCCTATGTGTTCTTGGTGAATTGGCTGGAGAGATTCCCAGAGTACAAGAACAGAGAATTCTACATTGCTGGGGAGAGCTATGCTGGACATTATGTGCCTCAACTTGCACTTGCCATTGTGCAACAGAACGAGTTAGCTAGCAATACAATCATCAACCTCAAAGGGATTGCAGTAAGATTCTCTGTTAATTATGATAAATATATATCTAGGCTACATGAACTGATTGTGATTTATTTGATCTACCAACTGAAGATTAAATTTCATTGGAATCCTTGGGTAAATATGGTCCATTATTGGGCAATTCAGACCATTAATCTAGTTCCAATTGGGCCAACTGCAGGTCTTAGATGACCCTACATAACTCACTGAAAAGCTGATAATACTAACTGTTCAATCTGACCCACAAAGCCTATATTTTTGGTCCACCGTCCACCAATGTGACAAACCATATCTCCGTCTGATGGTTTCTCAAATGAGTCTCCCAGATTACTAGGGAGGGTGCCATTCAGGGAGGTATTGACTCAACCCTAGTCCGACCCAAGCAGCATCTGAGCGAACCTGAACCTATACCCGACCTGTTTCTTGAGCCTGCCCTGAATTGTATATTCTCTTTCTGAGTGCAAGTTGGACTGAGTTGGGTTGACTCCGTTGGTCGGTCCCAGAAATTGAGTTTGGTTTACCTTTTAGGAGGATGTGAAACCTAGTTCTATAAGATACATTGTATATGGTATAGACAGTATGTTTTGTACATGATATATATTTTCATATGTTTATCAGCTAGGTGCCTGGGTGGAATTCAGTTATCAAGAGCCCAAATTTAAGCCCGACCCAAGTTCCATGTGGGTTCAAAATAAATGATACAAACATTCACATGAATGGTTACCCGGGTCAAATTCAGATACCCAAAGCTTAAACTCACAGCAGATACAAATTCCATATGGGGTTCAAAATTCATGCCCAAGCCTCTTCTATACCCAAAAAAGGGCCCGACTTGAATTTCACTTTTTTTGGGGTCAAGCCATCTGGTTCAGGCCCATGACAAGGATATAGTCTTCCATAAATTAATCTTTGGTGAATTTTCATTTGATGTTGACTGCTATACTCTTTTCTATCTTTCATTTTCTGTCTGCCTAGTGAGGAATGAGGAGAGAATTGTTCCATCAGGGTTATTCCTAGATCATTCCCAACAACTGTGGGCGGGACTCACCACCAATCATACAAGCAACCCACCACCATAAAATTTGCCCAAGGATTACAATAACTTCATATGTGGTCATGTATAATCCAATCAGAGATATTGATAGTAGGGTACTAAGGTTTATGTTATGCTTAATCTCATGCCACTAATTGCAGATTGGTAATGCTCTGATCAACGATCTAACAGATGAGTTGGGGATGTATGATTTCTTTTGGTCTCATGCACTTATGTCAGATGAGAGCATTGACAGAATCCACAAGAACTGTGATTTCTCCTCAACCAACTCAAGTAGCAAGCCATGCGATGAAATTTCTGACTATGACCTTGGATCCCTTGATGTCTACAACATATACGCGCCTCTTTGCTTCTCTTCCAGTCTCACCACCCCACCCAAAAAAGCTTCGGTAAGAAGCCTACCTCAACTTTCATACTGGACTTTTTGATTGATAAGATAGAATATAATAGAAGCAGATTTTTGGGCCATCCCAACTAGTAGGATAGATTACTCATTAGAGAAGAAAATCCATATACTGTGCAGTTTCTTCTGATTGCCACTTTAAAATTTGAAAAATCTCAATTGGCTCAGCCGAGTTGGCTTGAATCGGTAAAACTCAGACTGACTCATTTCAGACATGAATTATTAAGTCTGTCAAGATGGGATGGATCATGTATCCCTTAACCGAGTTTTTATCCAACTTGACTCGCTGAGCTTCTGAGTCTAGGTTTCCTTGTTTGTAAACAGAGCGTTCTGTTCACATTTTCCATGTAGAGAGAGTCCCACTCCCACATCACTTTTGGATTGCACTGGATAATGGTGTTTATTAGCCTGGTCCCACAGTTCTGTAGCCTGTCGAGCCCGGCCCATTAGTACCAGGTCTTATGTTCAATCTGGGTTCAACCAATGAGGAAGAAAGTCAGGCCCAAGACCAGCGCATTTTAAAATATATACCCCTTCGTGCTCGATATGTTGGGCCAGGCCTTTTCAGTATACATAGACCCAGGTCCACCCCACAACTATTGCATTTGCAGAGGAGAATTAAGCCTGAGTCCAGCTCACAGTCCTAAAAACACAGCCCAAATCTAGCCCAGTCTGGGTCAGCCTTGAGCAGCTCAGGCCACTAGAAACCTTACCATTGGGTTTCCCCTGCATAAGTTAACTTGACTCACTCAGACTTGGACAAGTTGAGTCTGAATGCCCAAAATTTGGTGTCAAGTTGCCTCTACGACACAACTAAATGGCTTTCTGAGTCGGTTCAACAAGTTGAATTTTCGAACTGTGGTCCTCATGGTTATTGGTTTGGTAATCTAGTGTACATTGGAAGGTAGTTTCTAATGCCAGATGTTTTGGAATTTGGATGCAGGTCATGAATTATGATCCCTGCTCAGATTATTACGTAAGTGCTTATCTGAATCGACCTGAAGTCCAAGAAGCCCTTCATGCAAATGTAACCAAACTCGACCATAGCTGGTCAGGATGCAGGTATTGGGGTGCACCCTATCAGTAGGGTCAACCATGAGGTTTCCAAGCAATAAAAAAACAAGCCTTTTCTAAGGAAACACATAATGAGAAATTTGGTTGATAGCCAATCCACACTTGTATTACTGTCATTCCCATACACATCTTCGATAAATACAGGTCCATATATTACCTAACACACGGTAATATGGATTATTTTTACACGTTTTCCGCTTAAAATGTAATCACACCAATTCAGCCAATACAACAACGGATACCAGTGATTCAAATTGGATAATTCTAACCATCGAATCAATTGCGTGTGGCAATCATTTTTTTTCCATCAACTTGGGCTATGGCACATCTGCAGTTGGGACCACTGTATCTCCTACATGGTGTATGATGAATATATGTATTCTCTTATTGAATTTTATTTTGTTATTGAAGTAAGTTCTGGAATTGCAGTCAAGTGATACCCGGATGGGGTGACAGCCCTGATACGGTGCTACCTATCTTAGAGGAGTTGATGGCCAAAGGAGTTCGAGTTTGGGTGTACAGGTAAAAGATAACAAAAAAAAAATGCTGCATGTTTTCATTAGAACCATGAATTGGGCATTTGAGTTTTATTGAGTTGGGTGCTTGGATTTGGCATTGCAGTGGAGATGTGGATGGTAGAATTCCTGTTACTTCCACTAGATATTCTTTGAACAAGCTTAAACTTCCAGTGAAGACTCCATGGAAAGCTTGGTACGTCAATCAAGAGGTATGTGCCACTACAATCACAATTCACAACCTTCTATTATATTTCACATGTATAACGCTTAACATAACTAAACCCATTTCCTTATCATGTCAACAACCTCTGAACTTATGTTAATTTCTTATTTCACATGAAATTTTATATTTTGTAATTTTTAAAAATTTTGGACAATAAAATCTTTGTGACGATCAATTCAGAAAACTTATTAAAATTTCTTAAATCTCAACCTATCAATACTACTAAGAGTCCAAGGCTAATACTAATTTATTTTTTATGCATAGTGCCCAAGCTAGTTTAATTTCCTTAATATAAAAGAACTTGCTGAGAAACTACACAGAATCATTAAGAGATATGGGTGAATGTTAAAAGCACAATTGTGAAAATTTTGGATAATTGATTATTAAAGTCATCAGCAAGTTTTTTTTTTTTTTTTTTTGCTAAATTGTAAAAGAATTTCATTAAGGAAAATGGTTAAAAAAAACCCCAAAAAAGGATACAAGCCAAAGAGGTCCAAAAGAAGACCACCGCTAAACAACGGAGAAGAGGAAGAGAAGGAGAGTCATCCGCATGTTAGTATGTCATGAGGTCCGTAATTTATTGATCTAAGAGTTACCTGATGGTATTAAGGATAGATAATAGGCACAAGAATTATACCTACCAAGTAGCTAACCTAACCATTTACTGAATTTTTTAAGCCATTTAATGAACAAGTAGACCTTAAAAGATGGTCCTATTAAGCACAAATGTGCAAAAAACAGTTTACATGAATTCCTTTTGGGTATAAGAATATAAATTTGTAGTTTTGTACATTCTATCATCTAATCAATGAGGCACATAATTTGTAGGCTCAGTCACACATGAGGATCGATGAGTAGTACTCAACAACTTTGGTTTAATCGACCCAATTCGATCATTTGCTCAGTGACTTAGCTTGGCCTATTCGAATAAGTTGAGCAAGTATGCCGATGCTTACAAAGTGAACATCTAAAAATGACGATCAAATAATTTTTTTCTTCAATAGAAAATGAATGAATGGGACTTGTGAATACCAAATTATCACCCTAGTAATTTGAAATTGTATGAAAGTCAAAGTCAATTTATATCTTTATATTATATCCTCCAACCCTCCTCTTTAATATTCCTTTGTCAGGGCTGTTTGACCATGAGTTCCTAATCAGACAAGGGAACCCTAAATGTGTTTCATTCATTGACTGTTGAGATAGAATCTAAAAAGTTCCCTTCTTCTTTGTCAGGTTGGTGGATATAGTGTGGTGTATAAGGGTGACCTAACATTAGCTACAGTAAGAGGCGCAGGTCATGAGGTGCCAAGTTACCAGCCAATAAGAGCATTGGTCATGATCAAGTTCTTCCTTGAAGGGAAACCACTCCCATCAGAAACATAATCAATTAATTTGGACTCCTTTGTTTATTTGGGGAATCCGTTTTTCGCTTTTCATTCTCTGACTACCTCCTACACTTTTGTATGTGGTCATAGTTTCTGTTATTGTCTTGCACAAGCCAGTAGTGTAATTTATACCATTTTGTTCCATTTAGGCTTTGTTTGGCATAAATGAGCGAAAAGAAATTTGGTTGGTAAAAACCTCTGCTTTCTGAAGTTATATGAAAGCAATCCATAGAGTACAAAAAAGTAGAGTCTAGATGAAAAACCTTTCAAAGAGGAGAAATACAAATGTCAAGATATGCCTTTTTTAAGGTCACCCTCTCAATGGGGCTTTTCCCCCTCCACTTGTGCAGGAATTTTTAGTCCCTACCAATTACCATTGAAGCCAAGGGAGGGGGTCCCTATCCTTGGATGTTGGGGATTGCAAACTTGCGCCTATTGGAAATTTTATTTATTCATTGATTTTTTGCATTCTGGGGTCGGGGTTGGTTGTAAACTCCAATCACTGAGCTACCATTTCTTTCAAAATCAATTGGTGATGGAAGATGTATAACTCAATATTTTATACGGCATTCGACATCCACCCGCGGACCTATTTATAGAGCAGTCGAAAGCAGCGGCGTTGTGGCACGCCTCTACCCAACATCTAAATAATCGCGGTACTCATATGTAGCATATCCATCCACTAGGGCCTTCTGCTCCAAAAACTCAGCACAAGAGTCCGGATTCTGGGTCTCTCTGACTTCGGAGGCTAGTGATAGGCCCTAGATTCTAGCCCAAGTCAAACATTATCATCATCCCATCAAGGCAAGGGAACATCCAGCCCAACTTATATTATTGACTACCATGTCACTCTGCGCCATCATCATCTTATAGAAATGCTTGGTTAGAGTCCGAATCCTCTCGAGCCTGTTAAGATACTCTAGAGTTGAAGGAGGGAAATTTAGTGAAAATCTGAGATGCTAAAAAAGAATGCCTTTGCCTTACATTAAAATTTTCAAATTTCATTGCACCAAGAATTATTTCTATCATAAGATTGATGGTATGTAATGCATTATTTTCATATTTATTAATCACAGTATGTTTGAAAAAATAATAATAAAATATAATTGAGATGGATCGCCTGTGTCGCATGTCTCGCTTTTCGTAAGAAAATAAATGGCCACACACTAAATTGGTGTTTGCAACTGGATTACCCAGCCAGTTTGACTCCAAGATAAACATGGCATAGTTTACACAATGTTATTGATGGGAAACAAAAACTTGGATTTGACTGTTAGATAAATTTGAAATGACCGTTAAAGAGAACAACCACCACACCAACTTTCAAGCTTATATTGGATATCGACCCAATTTAAATAAATACTGGGTCAACCCAAATCAGGCTCTCTAAATGGCAAAAGATGGGCATCTCAATGACTCTTAATGCTCTATGCCCAAAGCTTATGCCCCTCCATAACAGCTCAACAATGACACACAAATAAGCATATATAAATGCCATTTTCATTTCACTTATGTCCGATGTGGGATTAGAAGTCTAAATGGTCCTTTACTATTTTGAAAAATTTTCGACATTCCCACACAATTTTGAAAATTTCTAACAGTCCTCTACAATTTAGAAAAAAAAAAAAATTTTAAATAGTCCCCTCCAATTTTGAAAAAAACATCCAAAGAAGAAAAGAAAGAAAGAAAATGTGTTCTGGGTATTGGAAATGAATGCATATATGAGGGTGTCTATAGACTTGAACACTCACTAAGTTCCAGTACATTAAAGCTTACTGAGGTAAATAGTGAACTTTATCTTCAATTAAGGGCCCCATTAGGTGAGTCAGATATACTGAACGCATTTTCAAATTTGTGTTGATATCGACGCAAATCTCATTTCACACACAAAAAAAAAAAAAAAAAATATCGGAAGCTATCTCAAGGGACCACTTTTGTGTGAGGAAAACTAAGAGGATCTTTTTGGTGTAATCCGCATCTCAGGTGATTTTTTTGATGAAATCCTCGTATTATTATTGTTGTTACTGTTGTTTAGAGTTTAGATGCTCAACAACTGAGCTTCTGGAGGAATTCCTCCCCCAACTAATAAAATAGCTCCAAGTAGTGATAAGGTTGGTTTTATTTATAGCAAGATTTTTTTATCCTTTGTTATTTATTTATTTATTTTGTTTTGTGTTCACATAGTGACCCTCTTATCATAATCCAACCCCTTTAAGGCATGCCCCACTTTAATTGGCACCAGTCTAGATTTGATAGTGATCGAGACATTGATCACCATTCACTTTCAACATATTTACTTAGAAGAACTTTGGACTAGGATATTGTACTCGTACCATCAATCCATATCAAAACTTGCTCAACCCCATCAATCTCTTGAATTTCATATAACTGAGTCAGAATTATATATATTAAAGCAAAGGGGGAGGTGGGCTGTGAGGGGTGCCACCTCATCCCTAAAAAGTCTCTTTGGGCTGTGAGGGGTGCCATGTCATCCCTAAAAGGTCTCTCTTTTCAAAGAAGGCTACTCTTTCTCTCCTAAAACCTCTCTCATTAGAGATTTTTATGAACGTTTGAATTTGAGTCATATTTCTTGCCATTATCCAAATTATAAGAAAATCTTTACAGTATGTTTGTTTTATTTTCCTTAGATTTTCAATCATCAATGGGTCCCATGTTAAATATTTTTTGTGGGCCCTACCGATGATTGAAATCCAAAATGTTGCTCCTTTACTCTCCTTTCAGTTTTTTTCCTAAATGGATGGATCCAGTAGTGGGCACCAGTTCGCATTCAATATGGGGTAAATTAGCCAACAGTCCCTGAGTACGGTCTTCTAAGGCATCCGGTCTAACAACTTTTTCTCTAATGTCATAGTCCATACAGCTAGAGATATTTTGGTGAGAGGTCCCTAATATGCCACATCATATATTTTCATGACTAATTTGCCCCTTTCTCCCACATTCTTAGGCCAAGTTCTCTCTCATTCTCTGTTATCCCGAAGAACCCATTTCATCTTCTTCTCTACGAACGGGGGACTCCACTAGAGAGCTTTGCAAATCGAAGTCGGCTATCTCCCACTACACCAGCCACGATGGCAACAGCCCCGCGATGGAAACGAGACCAGTCCCGGCCTTCTCCAGCGACGGGTTCTACATAACACAAAAACCCATTGCTGTATTGCTTTTTCCATTTCGTGTAAGTCTATCTCTTGCAATCATAGCAACAAAAAAAGGGGTCTCTGTCTCTTTCTTGCAAGAATACTGTTGCTATTTGAGTTTTTGAAAATTTATCTGAGTTTTGAAAATTAGAAGTTTGGAATGAGATTTTTCTGTTTCGTTTTATGGGTTGTTTTGTTCTTCTTGTTAGCAAAAGCCTACACATAGCAACAACCTTCTTCTTCTAAAAAGTTATATGAGTTTAGATAATTTATCAGAGTTTCTAAGAAACTCAGATAAATTTGCCAAGAACTCGGATAAATTTCATAAAAACTTTGATAAACTAGACAAAAACTCAGAATTATCTAAGTCTTTGGCAAATTTATCTTTATATGAGTTTTGAAAAATTTATCTTTATCTGAGTTTTGGCAAGTGAATGGTGAGGATTGAGGGAAGCCGAAAACTACTCTTGCTAGATTCAGCGACTGGTGTTGGCACAGAGTTCCATCAGTACCAAATCCAAATCTCACAAATAATGGGCTACAATTTGTAGATAAATTGAGGATGAAGGTTCAATCAGAACCATTACTTTTGTTTTGGTTTTCTAATAATCGTCCAACTATCTCGTATGTCTGTGGGGCCATCTGATGATTAATGACTAGCTACATGTCCACCAAAAAGGTGAGGAATTTCAAGTGGTAGGTGCAAAGTAGAAAGGAAAGTCTGCATTTTTGTGATGAATTGTATACTAGAAATCACTACAAGAAACTACACTTTTAGCGACGTTTTTTAGCGACGTTTTCATAAATTCGTCGGTAAAGGATACATTTTACCGACGTATATTACTGTGTCGGTAAAAATTGCACTTTTACCGACGTTTTATAGAAAACGTCGGTAAAAACTAGGGTTTCACCGACGATTTTATTAAAAGCGTCGGTAAAAGGTTATTAGAGGATTGACTTGTAAACAATGGGTGGAAAAAATCAGAGATTTTTACCGACGTTTCCCAAAAACGTCGGTAAAATTGCATTTTAGCGACGTTTTTTATTTTAAACGTCGGCAAAATATTATTGTAGAATTAATTTAAAAAATCAGAATGTTTTACCGACGTTTTTCAAAACGTCGGTAAATCCCTCTTAATTTCCCACTCTTTCTTTTCCCTGTCCCCCCCCCCAAGACCCATTTTTTCTAAAACCCCCTTTTCTCATGTCCCTCTCTGCTCTCACTCTGCTCTCTCACTCTCTCGCTCTCGGCCGGTCTGCGATTTCTCTGCTCACTCAGTCTCTCTCTCTCGTTCACTCGGTCTCTCTCTCTCTCTCTCGCTCTCAGTCTCGTTCCTCCTGCTCTCTCTCTCTCTCTCTCTCTCTCTCTCTCAGAGTCTCCCTCTACTCTGTCTCTCGGTCTCTCTCCCTCTGCTCTCGGTCTCTCTCTACTCTCTCTCGCTGTCAGTCTCTCTCTACTCTCTGTCGCTCGCTCTCTCCATCTCCAAGAACCCACCTCTGTTATCAGGCGCAAACCCATCACTCGTGGAAGGTGCCCCCTTTTCCGGTCGTCTTCTCCAAAGCCAGCACGAGCTGTTCCCCTTTTCCGGTCGTTTCTCCAAACGCAGCATAGGGTCGACTCCTTTTGGGGTTGTCTTCTCCAGAAGCATTTGCCATTTTCTGTAACAGAGAATCAAAAAAGGTATTTCAGTTTGCTTTGTTCTTTACTTGTATTTTTTATTTATTTTTTTTTGTTCTTTAGCATGTGTGTTTTGATTTGGTTGCATGAGATTCCAGGGAATGGTTGAATGATTGGATTGGATTGGATTGGATTGGACTGTTCTTCAGTATGTGTGTTTTGATTTGGTTACATGAGATTCCAGGCATCCAGTTGTAATCCACCAAAAACTTATGTCAAATGTATTGAAATCTAAATCCAATCAAACATAAAATTAATTGTATTTTTGTTTCAATATTCCAGGCACCGGTTGCATTTTGCTACTTTTTTTTTCCTTATTTTTGTTTCAATATTTAGCATGATCAATCTGTGGGGCTCATTATGGAAACAAATTGATTTCAAGGCCCATATTTAATTTTGTAATTAATACTAAATTGGTGCCCAAGCTCAGATATAATCAAATCAAGATCCTAAACCTAGACAAACTGATTAGATCATTTTACTCATTTTTTTAAACCTTTGGGTTTTGAAGTTCAAATTTAATTGTATTTCTGTTATGAATGATATGGTAGTATTTATTTTTAATCTTTATAAATACTCCTATTTAAGATTTTATTTAGGCATGTCACTGGTAATTAAGAACACATACTACTATTGAAGAAATATAGGTTAAGCCCATAACTAAGCATAAAAATCTTGGCTATAATTAAAAAAAAGAAAATTGTAAAAACAAATAAAAATTTTAAGTTCTCATTTCAAACCCAGAATATCACATTTGTACTCCGCAAAATCCCCTTTCTTCTTGGATTTTTGAGGAATGTAAGGATCCTTTCATTGGGTATCAAACGAAGGTCCTACTACAAAATGATTTATAAGGATATTAAGAACTTGCACTAGCTAGTTTCAAATTGTAACAAACCACTCATGAGAAAAAAATGCAACCTCTATTCGAGGATTTAGCTCAGGACATATTAGAACAATGAAATGAAACTAATGTAGCAGCTGAAGTTATTGAAAAAAGGCTTTGATGAGTAATAAAATGAAAATAATATAACTTTTCATTTTGCATTGAAGGAAATTAGTAACTCTATTTTTGGCTAACTTTTCAATTGGTTTTATTTAAATGCTTTGGCCTATCAATCTTTAGATTCTTGATATACAATTTATATATAAAATATATGCCCCAAAATGGCTAATTAAGAACCATTTTATCATCCCACCCTTAACTTATGAACATAGATTTCTTTATTATACCTGAAAATTGCCACAATATCAATGGCATGGAATGGTTGGACTTGTTTGGCCCATAATTGTGTAATTTATTGTCTAAATGTCCATCCATGTATATTCTATTCTATTCATCTCTTTTAACTTCTTACTTAGGACAATGTACTTCTCTCACTAGCTTTCAACTTACTCTTGGTTTTCCCATGCTTTTTCCTATGTTTTAACTGTATGCTTTTTACTAGTAACATTAACATTTCTTTTGTGACTACCCACTCTGTTATCCTTTTAGAGCTGTAAAAATGCTAGGCATGGCCCATGACCAGCCTCTCTCATTTATAGTTGAAATTGGACTAGGCCTTGGGATGTGCCTCAACATAAATGGTGTATAAATTATAGGCCTAACCACGACCCATTACAATTTTCTTTTCTTTTTTGCTCTTTTTTTTCAAGGAAAGCTAGATGTAACTTTCCCTATGCTCTCAAAAGTACAGGCATCTCAAAGCTTGGTTTTAATTTTTCTTCCTTGTTTTTCTCTGTAAAGAAGAAAATATAGCAAAGATACTCCTTGAACTTCCAATTTACAAAGACCCAATGGCCTACAACTAATTTGTGATTCAAGAAAAAAAAACAGAAAATGAAAGGAAAAAAAAGAATAAGATGAGAAGTACTTTAGAACAAGAAGATAAACATATGACCTTCTGCGTACATTTATGTATACAGAGAGAAAGAAAGAAGATGGTGTCTTATTAATTTTTTTTTTTAAATAATTATTGGTGAGGAAGTTATAGTTAGGACTCAAAAAGAATGGACCTTCTCAATTGTGATTTGTGAATCGAGTATGGATCTTACTCAAATGATTTTACACTTTTCAACTGCGCCCATGTCTCACTCATTTTCCATGGACCCATATATGTTATGTTTGTCGTGGTTTTAGGATTGTGCTTGGGCATCAAGCTTATTAGCGGAAATGCTGAGTTGGCTCTGTGGTTATGTCATTGTTATTATTTATTTTTATGCAATCTTATTCTTCCATATCCCTTTCTGGATCTTTTGTTTCCATTTCAATGTCTTACCTGATCCCAATTCCCAACATAGTTGCGACAACAAGGTTTGATGATGATAATGAATGTCCCATGTTTGATCATTACAAGAGGGGTGAAAAATCCAAACAAACTTCCTCCATAATGTAGATAATCATGCTCCATGAACACACTTAATTAGATGTTCTGTTATCCAAGAGATGCTATTGGAGGTTTTTTTGAAATTTATTTTGATCTGTAGCTGTGTAAACTATTGTTAAGTTATTTGCTGAAATCATTAGTTGGTTACTAGAGCAGCTGTCTCATTGTCTGGCAATTTTTCATCAGCTGCTCCACACTACCTCCACTACCTGGATTCCAAACCCATGAACAGGAAGGTCAAATTTTTACCATTGAAAGTCCGGGCCTAAAGCTCCAATCCGAGCCTACCTGCTTATTAAATGGGGTGTACTGATTTGGCTATTCAATGCTCGTTAGGACATTTGGTCTCGGATCTTAAATTTAGGGGACTCAAAAATAATTAAAATCCTTTATCACATGGTGTGCTGTGTATTATGTTAACATTGTTTTATTGGTTTACATAACATAAATGTATTAACAAAATAAAGTAAAAAAGGGCCTAACTAAAACCCCACAGGCTTGTGACCCTTACAACTATACAGGCTTATACATGGATGTAACAGTTCCATGCTATAAAAAGGATCCAAGCTTTTGACCCTGTTGGGACTCGAATACTTGCTTGTGAAAGAATGAAGTGAAGTAAAGCCTCAGAAGGTGAAAGAATAAAATATAAGTAAGTTGTGATGATATTTTCTGGGTTTTTTTATCCTTTAATTGAGAAAGGAGGTTGTCTTTTGACTTTTTTATTTTAAAAGGATGGAATTTTGAAAATATTTGCTTTTGATATCATGATTTGTCTTAAAATTGGAGGCTTTACTTCACTCCACTTTACTAGTGAAGTTCCAAGGTTAGCCTTGTTTGGATAAACGAGAGGTGGAGTAAAATGAAGTGGATTTCACATGAGGAGAACTAGGTTGAAGTTAAAGTAGACTACTTCACTACATTTGGATGCTTATTGTGAAGTAAATGTTTAGAGTAGAGTCCACTTTTACTCAATGAAGATGAGTTATTTGTCAATTTTAAAGATTTTAATAGATGTTGAAATCAGAACTTTACCACATCCTAAAATCAAATAGATATTTATAGAGAAAGAAAACATGTGAATTAAGCTGAAAACAGATAATAACAGATTCATATTTCAAGATAGATGCCTATCATGGGTGACTGCAATTCTCCACTTACATTACATGATGTGACTTGGTGAGCAGATTCTATTTCTAATTCCTAATTACTTGTGATTAGGTCAGATATGGACAGGAGTTGGATATTACGTTATCAGAACCGATTTAGTGCGGAGTACATAGCTGGGGTGATCTCATTTATTGATTTTGCAAAGGCGAATTCGGGCGGGGCGGGGCAGATTAACTGTCCGTGTAACGATTGCTGTAACTATCGAAAGCAGGACTATGCAACCGTGAGAAGTCATTTGCACATTCATGGAATGATGGTCACATACCTACGGTGGATATTTCACGGGGAACCTATAGTTCAACCCGATGATTCAGATGAGAGTGATGATGAATCGGAAGAGAATCAAGATGAATATGATGAGTTGTTAGAGGACCATCGTAGGGGAACTTACTTGGAGGAAGATACTCAAGAGAGGGATGACGTGCATGATTTTGAAAATTTGTTGAAGGCTTCACAGCGTGGCCTGTACCCAGGATGCAAAAGCTCAGATACTCTGTTATCGTTTGTCATCAAGATATTGCATGTGAAGGTAGAAAGTGGGTGTAGCAACAAGTCGTTTGACAAGGTTCTGCAGATTTTTAAGGACTTCTTACCTGAAGGTCATGTGGTGCCGGCCTCAGTTTACGAGGCGAAGAAATTATTACGTGACTTGGGCATGGGATACAAGAACATAGATGCCTGCAAACACAATTGTGTGTTGTACTGGAAGGAGAATGCTCAATTGGATAAATGTCCAGAATGTGAAGAGCCTAGGTACAAGGTCAATGATGGCAAGCGAAAGAAGATCCCTCATAAGGTGCTTCGTTACTTCCCATTGACACCGAGGTTACGCAGATTGTATATGTCAAGGAAGACAGCCATAGAGATGAGATGGCACAGTGATAAGCGCGTTGACGATGGGATAGCGCGGCATCCGGCTGATTCAGTGGAATGGAAAGAATTTGATAAGAAATATCCAGAGTTTGCCCAAGAGACACGTAATGTGAGGCTGGGGTTAGCCACCGATGGATTCAATCCTTTCGGTAACATGAGCACCTCTTATAGCATGTGGCCTGTCATACTTATGCCCTATAATTTGCCACCATGGATGTGCATGAAGGAGCCATTTTTGATGATGTCATTACTTATTCCAGGACCAAGCTCACCGGGAAACGATATCGATGTATATCTTAGGCCCTTGGTTGATGAGTTGAAGGAGCTGTGGGATAATGGTGTACCGACTTATGATGCCTCCACTAAACAGACCTTTCAAATGCATGCGGCTGTAATGTGGACGATAAATGACTTTCCTGCATATGGTAACTTGTCTGGGTGGAGCACAAAAGGTTATAATGCTTGCCCCTCTTGTAACGACAGCTCGTTAGGGGTGAAGTTGAAAGATAAGATTGGGTACATTGGCCATCGAAAATACTTGGAACTGAACCACCAATGGCGTAGAAGCACGGCCTTCAACGGTCAGCTTGAGCGTGAAAAGAATTCTTTGGATTTACCGGGGCAAAAGGTACTAGACCAGCTAGAAGAACTTGCGCCGGTCAAGTTTGGCAAGAATAACAAAAGACCGCATGACTCCGAAGAACTTAATTGGACAAAGAAAAGCATCCTATTTGAATGGCCCTACTGGAAGTGCAAAAAACTCCGACACAACCTTGATCCTATGCACATTGAGAAGAACATCTGTGTAGCTTTGGTTGGAACAATTTTGGGCATAAAGGGCAAAAACAAGGACACCGAGAAAGCACGTAAGGATTTGAAAAATATGGGCATCAGGCCAGAGTTGCATCTAGTGGAGAGGGGCAATGGATCCAGCGTGAAGCCGCATGCCTCTTACACTTTGGAAACAAAACATAGAGATGGATTTTATGAATTCTTAAAGTCGATCAAATACCAAGACGGCTATGCGGCGAACCTTTCGAGGTGTGTAACCTCGAAAAATGATAAATTAGCTGGTTTAAAGAGCCATGATTGCCACATCCTTATACAACGCATCCTTCCTATTGGCATGCGCGGCTTTTTGAATAAGGATATCTGTACAACATTGTTTGAGTTAGGCAGCTTTTTCCAAGACCTTTGCTCGAAAACACAGAGACATGATGATTTGAAAAAATTGGAGGAGCAGATAGTTTTGATATTGTGCAAGTTGGAGAGGATTTTTCCTCCTGCTTTCTTTGATGTGATGGTTCATCTATCGGTTCATTTGCCATGCGAGGTCATGCTTGGTGGACCGGTGCAATATCGGTGGATGTACCCGATAGAAAGGTAATAGTTGATGACCATTGATTAATTATTTATGTATTAGTGTAACTAACTGCCTTGCATTGAAAATCGTAATTGTTATCATTGGCTATCTAAAGGTTTCTGAAGACCCTAAAAGGGTACGTTCGCAACCGAGCTCGGCCTGAAGGTTCGATCGCTGAGGCTTACATTGTTAAAGAGTGCCTTACTTTTTGCTCAATGTATTTAAGGCAGACTGATCGAGTAGAGCGCTATGATGATGGTGGCGAACGTGGCCTGGGGATGTCGGTATTCACACAAACCGTCCGTCCCATCGGACCGATGCCAAGAGCACATGATCCTTCTCAAAAAATGCGTGACATGGCTCAATGGTTTGTGTTGAATAATTGCCCCGAGGTGGAGCCCTATCTAAAGTATGTGCTTCAATCTAGTAGATTATTCTTGCATTGCTTGTTAACTCCTTTATTCATTCTCTACTCTTACTTATTCATTAAAAGCTATATTGAGTAGGGAACACAAGCATTTACTGCAAGATCAAAGAACTGGAGATGTCGGTCAAATACAACGAAAAGAATTTGCAGCATGGTTCAAACAGCGTGTAAGACATATGAAATATCATCATTTTAATTGCTACATATTATTGGATTGCACTTCAAATAACATTAGTCTAATACATTTGTCTTAATCTGCTTATGTAGATTAATCAATTGCGAAATCTAGGGTCACCAGAAGCATTTGATGAGATGTGGTCATTAGCAAATGGCCCTAGATCCCTAGTGAATCTTTATCAAGGATGTGATTGCAATTGCGTCCGATACCACACTAAAGACCGTGAGAAATGCCGTAGGAGCCAGAGTAGTGGATTGCTCGTGGAAGGGGAATACCAAGGGGTGAAGCATGACTACTATGGCTACATCTGCAAAGTCTGGGAACTGTCCTATCGGCACGGGGGTAAGGTGGTCTTATTTGAATGTGAATGGTACAACACTAGTACCAAGCACAAGATAAACATCGAAGACCATGTTACAAGCATTGATATCACGGGTCGTTGGTGTACGGATGATCCATTTGTCCTACCAAGTCAGGTGACACAAGTCTTCTACGTCAATGACACCAGTAAAGGAAAAAATTGGAGAGTCGTAGAGCGGGTCAAGCATCGGGGAGTATGGGATGTACCCGCTAAGCGGGATGACGACGATGACGATGACGATGTGCCTAATGATGCATTTCAGCAACACGAAACGACATTTGTTGTCCCAGTTCTTGTCGATGGTACTAGTGTCCAATACTCTAGGGATGATCTAGATCCTGAGATCGTTCTTAGTGATGAGTCAGCAGACGTGGATGGCCAAGACGAGGATGAAACACTGGCGGAGTACGAAGATGATGAAGAAAATGATGTTCATAGTCAGGAAGATGATGACATGGAATATGACATGTAGTGTTTGTTTCAGGTTTTGCATATGTAACGATTAAGTAAATTAATAAAAATCTTGTCTTATATAATGACATTGTCTTCAATTTCATTTTCTCTTATGATTTGTTCATATATGGATAAGACATTTCTACATTTCACATTTTATTCTTACTTCTATATATCATAGTTGCAAAAGATGCCAAACGGAGGGAAAAAATGGGTCAAACCAGGAGAGTTGTCCCGTCAAGTGCAAGCATCCAATTATTTATTAAAGAGAAAAAAGACAATTAAGCAGAATGCAGAAAGACTTGCATCTCTAGGGCTCCCGCCGACCGCATGTACTATATTTGGTTTGGCTAAAGGGACAAATGAGAAGGGAAAGAGGAATGTTAGTGTGAATGATAAGGATGAGAACTACATTCCCCGCGAAGATGATGTAGATGACGAGACATTTTGGTCTCATTCGGATGAGGTAATCTTTCTGTGAATGTCTATGACGTTTACTTCAAAATATTAGTTTTGACGGTGACACTTATGCTAAAATGATTTCCATTTTCATTTAATGTAAATTGTTGACATTCACTTTACTAATATTATTGATTTTTGCTAATAATTATTTATTTTCCTTGTCACTTTGCGTTATGCCAGATTGCAGATATGCCTCGGGAAAGTAGGGTGAAACGTGCTCGGAGGATCGCAGCTTCACTTACGGTGACACCTGAGGCCTCTACACAGCCTCCGCTGGCTGCTCTTCTAGTTGCACGGTCTGGAGGATCAGGGAGCACCCCTGATTTGGCAGCCCCCCAGCCTCTGCCGATTCAGCCTCTGACCACACAGCCCTCGCCGACCCAGCCTCAGCCGTCCCAGCTTCCGACGAGTCCTCATACAGTCGGGAGCAGCGTAGGTGAGAAAATTATGACCTTTTAAGATTCAGAATGGTTCACCTCAATTTAATGATTTGTGTTCACTAACTCATTTATCACTTTCATCTTACCAGCATCAGCCCCAGTCTCGGAGGTTCCGAGCCATGTAAGGGGTGTTACGCGAGGGAAGAATGTGACAAAGCTGAGGAGACAGCTGGGTCATAACATCCCAGTCCCGATCCCCATCTCTAGTCATAGGCCAGAAGGGGAACATGCCCCATCACTGGTTAACCATCTTGGGTTAGCCATTAGAGAGGTTGCCCCAGTCAAGCCCCATGGATGGAAGAAGCTTGACAGTGCGATCAAGCTTGCCGTCATTGCTGCAGTTCAGGTAAACTTCAATGAGAAATATCTACCAATTTATATCTCAAATCAATTTCAATTTCAATTTTTTTGAGAGTATTTCAATTTTTATCAACCTTACTCTAACACCACCTTCTCTTCCACACCCCTTTGGTCTCCATATCCCTCTAGCTTTCTCTCGTAACAAGGACCAAGGGTAGGAAAAATATCCCATGCACAACTTGTGCATAGTGTTCACCCATATTGGAGTCCACTTGATGTTCACCCATAAGGCTCTTTCCCGCTCTCCTTCTCAGCTGCCCTCTCTCTCTCTCGCGCTCCAGCTATTCGAGTGCGGGAATTGGTTTTCTACTCAAGCAAGTTCTTGGTATTAACTCTTTTGCTCAATTGGCTTTCAATCTCTTCATGTATTTAGGTTTCATCTCAAACTAATTATGGGTCTTAGAATTTTGGTTAGTTGATGAATGCAGGTAGGAATTTGGGGCGTTTTCTTAGCCACAATTTAATCTAATGCCATGAATAAGGATATCAATTAGGGGTGGTTTTTCTTGTCATTTGATTTTTTACTGGATGGATTTGATTTGGTTTTTGGATGACAGAGAAGTATTTAATTGATCAGTATTATTAGTTGTTTGGGGTATGGTGCTGTTGTTATTTTACTTGGGGTGGTTAAGTTTTGTGTATTAAGGTTTTTGTTATTGCTTTCTCTGAGCTAACTTGTATTTGGATCTCTGCAAAGTTATTGAAATTGCTATCCTCATTGTTTAATTGATATAGGAATCATTATCTTTCATAGTAAAAATAATTTGAAATACTATGCTCACCATGGATGTTCCCATCTTGAAGAAACATCATTTTGATAAGCTAAATCTTGGCATAGACATGCGAACTTTTATGTGCTGTTACTTGGAATGTCACAGAAGCTATTGCAAATGTCTTCTCTCAATCATGATTTGCTTATTTTATTTTCATCTAATTTTTTGTATGTCTTGTAATAGGATTATATGGGATGTTGATACTTATGAATTTCATTTTGATACACTCTTAGAGATGATGTTGGGTATGTGACATGCATGAAATTGGCTTATAAAGTATTTTGTGAATGTTGGAGAAAATCTATGATAGTTGTTGTATGACTATATTATAAGTTTGCTCTTGAGAATATCTGACTTGCCATTTCAATAAAAAAAATTTAAATTCCGATGAAGTTGAGAGCTACTTTCATAAAAATGTAGACTCAAATTTTGATCCGATGAAGTTTTATGACTGGATGCTTTTCTGACACCAATTGCAGCTTAATATATTATACTTTGTTATGACTAATCTTTATATGGCTCTCCCCTAATTGCAGCAAATTTTTGATATCGGGGACTACGAGGCGATATGCAGCTCAGGGCGGACATTGACCGCCAATGCGGGGTTTTGTATAGGAGTTGGAAGTATGAGCTGCATAGTCACTATCTCGAGTTGTTGGAGCAGGGGGTTCCCCGACCCCAGGACCACCCGGCGGGGGGTTGTGATCCGGCTGACTGGCAGTTGATGGTCTCACAGTGCTGGGAATCACCAGCCTGGAAGGTAACTTTGGGATGTTATCTACAACAATTAATTATATGGCAACATAATTCTATTGATAATGATTTTATAAATGATTGCTACTGTATTATTGTTTTTCTATGCAGTCGAAGTCGAAAAAAGCTCAAGAGAGTCGAGCCAAGCTGCCATATAATCATACTAGTGGCTCTAGGTCATTTGCATCGAGGATATCTCTGATGGTACTAATTATATTCATATGAAGAAACTTGATTAAGTTTATTAATTTATCAATATGTAGCTAGGTTCATATCTAATACAAAGCCATTTCAAATGACAGATGGCACAGAATGCCGGTCAAGCGCCGCCTATTACTCAGTTCTTCCGCGACACCCACTATAGAGAAAAAAGTAATGAGTGGGTAAATGAGGTGGCTCAGCAGAGACATGTACGTATGCTATTAATTCAATTATGATCAATAATGCCATAAAAGCATTCTAAATCCCTTATTGATTTAAATGGCAGGAGGCCTTGGTGCAGCGGACTGAGGAGCAGTCGCAGCCCTCTGTCACAGCTCCGATGACTGAGGAACAGATTGCTGTTGATGTGCTTGGAAAGAGGTCGGGATATTTAAAAGGGTATGGGATATACACTAGGACCTCTGCATGTTCCACACAGTCTCGGGCACCGGATCCTGAGGTGATCGCCCTGCGGGAGCAGCTAGCTGAGCAAGCTAAGAGGCAGGCCGAGCAGGACAAGAGGCAGGCTGAGCAGGACAGGAAGCATGCTGCACTTGAGGCCCTTGTTCAACAGTTGGCAGCTGCGGCAGGGATAGATCCGACCACCTATTTCGACATCACGGGAGGGACCACTTCTGCTGGTGATGGCACAGCTACTGGAGATCATGATGGATGCTCTTAAGGGCAGGTAGACAACCCTTTTTTTTTGGTTTTGACTATATAACAATAATCATCCTCACTTTCTTGGTAATTTGGACTGCACCGTTGCATGAAGTATGGATGATCAGCAAGATTAGAGAACCCAAAAAACAATTGTGATCCATTACCAAAGGGGTTCATATTTTATCTGCTTAATAGGACCTGAACCAATGGATATAGCTCCAAGCTCACCAACTGTCACTTGTGAGATACCTAGTTCTGATGTAAAAGTTTTGGAAGGGCATGCTCTTGATGTAAAACCAACTGTCACTTAGGCTCGAAAACGGCCCGCCGGGGATCCGGAACGGGAAACAGCACTCGAAAAAATCGGGAACCGGCACGAGCACCTCGCTCGTGGGTAGAGTGACTGGTAGCAACTGACGGTTCGCTGATAGGACTCCCGGTTAGAGAATTAGAGGCGAAAACATCGGTTTTCCAACACTTAGGCTCGAAAACGGCCCGCCGGGGGTCCGGATTTGGAAACGGCCCCCGGAAAAATCGGGAAACGGTACGAGCACCTCGGTCGAGGGTAGAGTGACTTGTAGGAACTGACGGTTCGCAGATATGACTCCCGGTTAGATAATTAGAAGCGTAAACGTCGGATTTTCCTACACTTAGGCTCGAAAACGGCCCGTCGGGGGTCCGGAATGGGAACCAGCCCCCGGAAAAAGTCGGAACCGGTACGAACACCTCATTGGAGGGTAGAGTGACTTGTTGGAACTGACGGTTCGCTGATAGGACTCCCGGTTAGAGAACTAGAGGCGAAAACATCGGATTTTCCAACACTTAGGCTCGAAAACGGCTTGCCGGGGGTCTGGATTTGGAAACGGCCCCCGGAAAAATCGGGAACCAGTACGAGCACCTCGGTCGAGGGTAGAGTGACTTGTAGGAACTGACGGTTCGCAGATATGACTCCCGGTTAGATAATTAGAGGCGAAAACATCGGATTTTCCAACACTTAGGCTCGAAAACGGCCCGCCGGGGGTCCGGAACTGGAAACGGCCCCAGAAAAATCGGGAACCGGCACGAGCACCTCGCTCGGGGGTAGAGTGACTTGTAGGAACTTACGGTTAGCAGATATGACTCCCGGTTAGAGAATTAGAGGCGTAAACGTCGGATTTTCCAACACTTAGGCTTGAAAACGGCCCGCCGGGGGTCCGGAACTGGAAAAGGTTCCCGGAAAAATCGGGAACCGGCGCGAGCACCTCACTGGAGGGTAGAGTGACTTGTAGGAACTGACGGTTCGCAGATATGACTCCCGGTTAGATAATTAGAGGCGTAAACGTCGGATTTTCCAACACTTAGGCTTGAAAACGGCCCGCCGGGGGTCCGGAACTGGAAAAGGTTCCCGGAAAAATTGGGAACCGGCACGAGCACCTCGCTGGAGGGTAGAGTGACTTGTTGTAACTGACGGTTCGCTGATAGGACTCCCGGTTACAGAACTAGACGAGAAAACGTCGGATTTTCCAACACTTAGGCTCGAAAACGGCCAACCGAGGGTCCGGAACTGGAAACGGCACCCGAAAAAATCGGGAACCGGCGCGAGCACCTCGCTGGAGGGTAGAGTGACTTGTAGGAACTGACGGTTCGCAGATATCACTCCCGGTTAGATAATTAGAGGCGTAAACGTCGGATTTTCCAACACTTAGGCTTGAAAACGGCCCGCCGGGGGTCCGGAACTGGAAAAGGTTCCCAGAAAAATCGGGAACCGGCACGAGCACCTCGCTGGAGGGTAGAGTGACTTGTAGGAACTGACGGTTAGCAGATATGACTCCCGGTTAGATAATTAGAGGCGTAAACGTCGGATTTTCCAACACTTAGGCTTAAAAACGGCCCGCCGGGGGTCCGGAACTGGAAAAGGTTCCCGGAAAAATCGGGAACCGGCACGAGCACCTCGCTGGAGGGTAGAGTGACTTATTGTAACTGACGGTTCGCTGATAGGACTCCCGGTTAGAGAACTAGAGGAGAAAACGTCGGATTTTCCAACACTTAGGCTCGAAAACGGCCAACCGGGGGTCCGGAACTGGAAACGGCACCCGAAAAAATCGGGAACCGGCATGAGCTCCTCGCTCGAGGGTAGAGTGACTTGTAGGAACTGACGGTTCGCTTATAGGACTCCCGGTTAGAGAATTAGAGGCGCAAACATCGGATTTTCCAACACTTAGGCTAGAAAACGGCCCGCCGGCTGTCCGGAATTGGAAACGGCCCCCGGAAAAATCGGGAACCGGCACGAGCACCTCGCTCGGGGGAAGAGTGACTTGTAGGAACTTACGGTTAGCAGATATGACTCCCGGTTAGAGAATTAGAGGCGTAAACGTCGGATTTTCCAACACTTAGGCTTGAAAACGGCCCGCCGGGGGTCCGGAACTGGAAAAGGTTCCCGGAAAAATCGGGAACCAGTACGAGCACCTCGCTGGAGGGTAGAGTGACTTGTAGGAACTGACGGTTCGCAGATATCACTCCCGGTTAGATAATTAGAGGCGTAAACGTCGGATTTTCCAACACTTAGGCTTGAAAACGGCCCGCCGGGGGTCCGGAACTGGAAAAGGTTCCCGGAAAAATCGGGAACCGGCACGAGCACCTCGCTGGAGGGTAGAGTGACTTGTAGGAACTGACGGTTAGCAGATATGACTCCCGGTTAGATAATTAGAGGCGTAAACGTCGGATTTTCCAACACTTAGGCTTGAAAACGGCCCGCTGGGGGTCCGGAACTGGAAAAGTTTCCCTGAAAAATCGGGAACCGGCACGAGCACCTCGCTGGAGGGTAGAGTGACTCATTGTAACTGACGGTTCGCTGATAGGACTCCCGGTTAGAGAACTAGAGGAGAAAACGTCGGATTTTCCAACACTTAGGCTCGAAAACGGCCAACCGGGGGTCCGGAACTGGAAACGGCACCCGAAAAAACCGGGAACCGGCATGAGCTCCTCGCTCGAGGGTAGAGTGACTTGTAGGAACTGACGGTTCGCTTATAGGACACCCGGTTAGAGAATTAGAGGCGCAAACATCGGATTTTCCAACACTTAGGCTAGAAAACGGCCCGCCGGCGGTCCGGAATTGGAAACGGCCCCCAGAAAAATCGGGAACCGGCACGAGCACCTCGCTCGGGGGTAGAGTGACTTGTAGGAACTTACGGTTAGCAGATATGACTCCCGGTTAGAGAATTAGAGGCGTAAACGTCGGATTTTCCAACACTTAGGCTTGAAAACGGCCCGTCGGGGGTCCGGAACTGGAAAAGCTTCCCGGAAAAATCGGAAACCGGCGCGAGCACCTCGCTGGAGGGTAGAGTGACTTGTAGGAACTGACGGTTCGCAGATATGACTCCCAATTAGATAATTAGAGGCGTAAACGTCGGATTTTCCAACACATAGGCTTGAAAACGGCCCGCCGGGGGTCCGGAACTGGAAACGGCACCCGAAAAAATCGGGAACCGGCGCGAGCAACTCGCTGGAGGGTAGAGTGACTTGTAGGAACTGACGGTTCGCAGATATCACTCCCGGTTAGATAATTAGAGGCGTAAACGTCGGATTTTCCAACACTTAGGCTTGAAAACGGCCCGCCGGGGGTCCGGAACTGGAAAAGGTTCCCGGAAAAATCGGGAACCGGCACGAGCACCTCGCTGGAGGGTAGAGTGACTGGTTGTAACTAACGGTTCGCTGATAGGACTCCCGGTTAGAGAACTAGAGTCGAAAACGTCGGATTTTCCAACACTTAGGCTCGAAAACGGCCCACCGGGGGTCCGGAACTGGAAACGGCACCCGAAAAAATCGGGAACCGGCATGAGCTCCTCGCTCGGGGGTAGAGTGACTTGTAGGAACTGACGGTTCGTTTATAGGACTCCCGGTTAGAGAATTAGAGGCGTAAACGTCGGATTTTCCAACACTTAGGCTTGAAAACGGCCCGCCGGGGGTCCGGAACTGGAAAAGCTTCCCGGAAAAATCGGGAACTGGCGCGAGCACCTCGCTGGAGGGTAGAGTGACTTGTAGGAACTGACGGTTCGCAGATATGACTCCCAATTAGATAATTAGAGGCGTAAACGTCGGATTTTCCAACACTTAGGCTTGAAAACGGCCCGCCGGGGGTCCGGAACTGGAAACGGCACCCGAAAAAATCGGGAACCGGCGCGAGCACCTCGCTGGAGGGTAGAGTGACTTGTAGGAACTGACGGTTCGCAGATATCACTCCCGGTTAGATAATTAGAGGCGTAAACGTCGGATTTTCCAACACTTAGGCTTGAAAACGGCCCGCCGGGGGTCCGGAACTAGAAAAGGTTCCCGGAAAAATCGGGAACCGGCACGAGCACCTCGCTGGAGGGTAGAGTGACTTGTAGGAACTGACGGTTAGCAGATATGACTCCCAGTTAGATAATTAGAGGCGTAAACGTCGGATTTTCCAACACTTAGGCTTGAAAACGGCCCGCCGGGGGTCCAGAACTGGAAAAGGTTCCCGGAAAAATCGGGAACCGGCACGAGCACCTCGCTGGAGGGTAGAGTGACTTTTTGTAACTGACGGTTCGCTGATAGGACTCCCGGTTAGAGAACTAGAGGAGAAAACGTCGGATTTTCCAACACTTAGGCTCGAAAACGGCCAACCGGGGGTCCGAAACTGGAAACGGCACCCGAAAAAATCGGGAACCGGCATGAGCTCCTCGCTCGAGGGTAGAGTGACTTGTAGGAACTGACGGTTCGCTTATAGGACTCCCGGTTAGAGAATTAGAGGCGCAAACATCGGATTTTCCAACACTTAGGCTAGAAAACGGCCCGCCGGCGGTCCGGAATTGGAAACGGCCCCCGGAAAAATAGGGAACCGGCACGAGCACCTCGCTTGGGGGTAGAGTGACTTGTAGGAACTTACGGTTAGCAGATATGACTCCCGGTTAGAGAATTAGAGGCGTAAACGTCGGATTTTCCAACACTTGGGCTTGAAAACGGCCCGCCAGGGGTCCGGAACAGGAAAAGGTTCCCGGAAAAATCGGGAACCGGCGCGAGCACCTCGCTGGAGGGTAGAGTGACTTGTAGGAACTGATGGTTCGCGGATATGACTCCCAATTAGATAATTAGAGGCGTAAACGTCGGATTTTCCAACACTTAGGCTTGAAAACGGCCCGCCGGGGGTCCGAAACTGGAAAAGGTTCCCGGAAAAATCGGGAACCGGCGCGAGCACCTCGCTGGAGGGTAGAGTGACTTGTAGGAACTGACGGTTCGCAGATATCACTCCCGGTTAGATAATTAGAGGCGTAAACGTCGGATTTTCCAACACTTAGGCTTGAAAACGGCCCGCCGGGGGTCCGGAACTAGAAAAGGTTCCCGGAAAAATCGGGAACCGGCACGAGCACCTCGCTGGAGGGTAGAGTGACTTGTAGGAACTGACGGTTAGCAGATATGACTCCCGGTTAGATAATTAGAGGCGTAAACGTCGGATTTTCCAACACTTAGGCTCGAAAACGGCCCGCCGGGGGTCCGGAACTGGAAACGGCTCCCGAAAAAATCGGGAACCGGCATGAGCTCCTCGCTCGAGGGTAGAGTGACTTGTAGGAACTGACGGTTTGCTGATAGGACTCCCGGTTAGAGAATTAGAGGCGCAAACATCGGATTTTCCAACACTTAGGCTTGAAAACGGCCCGCCGGGGGTCCGGAATTGGAAACGGCCCCCGGAAAAATCGGGAACCGGCACGAGCACCTCGCTCGGGGGTAGAGTGACTTGTAGGAACTCACGGTTAGCAAATATGACTCCCGGTTAGAGAATTAGAGGCGTAAACGTCGGATTTTCCAACACTTGGGCTTGAAAACGGCCCGCCAGGGGTCCGGAACAGGAAAAGGTTCCCGGAAAAATCGGGAACCGGCGCGAGCACCTCGCTGGAGGGTAGAGTGACTTGTAGGAACTGACGGTTCGCAGATATGACTCCCGATTAGATAATTAGAGGCGTAAACGTCGGATTTTCCAACACTTAGGCTTGTAAACGGCCCGCCGGGGGTCCGGAACTGGAAAAGGTTCCCGGAAAAATCGGGAACCAGCACGAGCACCTCGCTGGAGGGTAGAGTGACTTGTAGGAACTGACGGTTCGCAGATATGACTCCCGGTTAGATAATTAGAGGCATAAACGTCGGATTTTCCAACACTTTGGCTTGTAAACGGCCCGACGGGGGTCCGGAACTGGAAAAGTTTCCCGGAAAAACCGGGAACCGGCACGAGCACCTCGCTGGAGGGTAGAGTGACTTGTAGGAATTGACGGTTAGCAGATATGACTCCCGGTTAGATAATTAGAGGCGTAAACGTCGGATTTTCCAACACTTAGGCTCGAAAACGGCCCGCCGGGGGTCCGGAACTGGAAACGGCTCCCGAAAAAATCGGGAACCGGCATGAGCTCCTCGCTCGAGGGTAGAGTGACTTGTAGGAACTGACGGTTCGCTGATAGGACTCCCGGTTAGAGAATTAGAGGCGCAAACATCGGATTTTCCAACACTTAGGCTTGAAAACGGCCCGCCGGGGGTCCGGAATTGGAAACGGCCCCCGGAAAAATTGGGAACCGGCACGAGCACCTCGCTTGGGGGTAGAGTGACTTGTAGGAACTTACGGTTAGCAGATATGACTCCCGGTTAGAGAATTAGAGGCGTAAACGTCGGATTTTCCAACACTTGGGCTTGAAAACGGCCCGCCAGGGGTCCGGAACAGGAAAAGGTTCCCGGAAAAATCGGGAACCAGCGCGAGCACCTCGCTGGAGGGTAGAGTGACTTGTAGGAACTGATGGTTCGCGGATATGACTCCCGGTTAGATAATTAGAGGCGTAAACGTCGGATTTTCCAACACTTAGGATCGAAAAAAGTCCCGTCGGGGGTCCGGATTTGGAATCGGCCCCTGGAAAAATTCGGAACCGGCACGAGCACCTCGCTGGAGGGTAGAGTGACTTGTTGGAACTGACGGTTCGCTGATAGGACTCCCGGTTAGAGAATTAGAGGCGAAAACCTCGGATTTTCCAACACTTAGGCTCGAAAACGGCCCGACGGGGGTCCGGAACTGGAAAAGGCTCCCGGAAAATGGGGAACCGGCACCAGCACCTCGCTCAAGGGTCGAGTGACTTATAGGAACTGACGGTTCGCAGATATGACTTCCGGTTAGAGAATTAGAGGCGTAAACGTCGGATTTTCCAACACTTAGGCTCGAAAATGGCCCGCCGGGGGTCCGGAATGGGAACCGCCCCCCGGAAAAATTCGGAACCGGTACGAGTACCTCGTTGGAGGGTAAAGTGACTTGTTGGAACTGACGGTTCGCTGATAGGACTCCCGGTTATAGAATTAGAGGCGAAAACATTGGATTTTCCAACACTTAGGCTCGAAAACGGCCCGCCGGGGGTCCGGAACTGGAAACGGCCGTCGAAAAAATTGGGAACCGGCACGAGCAACTCGCTCGAGGGTAGAGTGACTTGTAGGAATTGACGGTTCGCAGATATGACTCCCGGTTAGATAATTAGAGGCGTAAACGTCGGATTTTCCAACACTTAGGCTCGAAAACGGCCTGTCGGGGGTCCGGATTGGGAATCGGCCCCCGGAAAAATTCGGAACCAGCACGAGCACCTCGCTGGAGGGTAGAGTGACTTGTTGGAACTGACGGTTCGCTGATAGGACTCCCGGTTAGAGAATTAGAGGCGAAAACCTCGGATTTTCCAACACTTAGGCTCGAAAACGGCCCGCCGGGGGTCCGGAATTGGAAAAGGATCCCGGAAAATGGGGAACCGGCACGAGCACCTCGCTCGAGGGTAGAGTGACTTGTAGGAACTGACGGTTCGCAGATATGACTTCCGGTTAGAGAATTAGAGGCGTAAACGTCGGATTTTCCAACACTTAGGCTCGAAAATGGCCCGCCAGGGGTCCGGAATGGGAACCGGCCCCCGGAAAAATTGGGAATCGGGACGAGCACCTCGCTGGAGGGTAGAGTGACTTGTAGGATCTGATGGTTCGCTGATAGGACTCCTAGTTAGAGAATTAGAAGTGAAAATCTACGATTTTCTAACACTTAGGCTTAAAAATGGCCCGCCGAGGGTCCGGAACGGGAAACGGCCTCTGGAAAAATCGGGAACCGGCACGAGCACCTCGCTCGAGTCGAAATTAACTTGCTGGAACTGACGGCTAGTAAATCGGACTCCCGGTTAACGAATTTGACCTAAAAACGTTGGATTCTTAACACTCAGTCTTGAAAATAGGCTGTTGGAGGTTGAAAATGGGAATCGGTCATCGGACAACTCAGAAACTAGCACGGGTACCCTTGTTCAAGGGCAAAGTAACTTGTTGGAATTTACGGTTAGTGAATCGGACTTCTGGTTATCGAATTAGACACAAAAACTGCCCGATTCTCAACACTTCGACAGGAAAATAGGCCGCCGAAAAACTTAAGAAAAGATATTTATATATATATATACATGTTTATCTTTCATTTATAATTTAATTCATTGAAAAGATTCTAATGTTGTTTTTTTCATTGCAGATTGATTGACGATTTGCGGTCGGATGCAGACTTTTGGGGGTGTTTTAATTTTTTTTGGTTATTTGTATATGTATATATTGGATATTTATATGGTCTGTATTATTGTTGATTATAATATTTGGTTAATGAGATGAATGATTAGATGAAAAATGGCGATGGTTGTTGGGTAATTTAGTAACTTTTGTTTTAATGTATTTTTCATATTAAATATAGGTAAATGAACAGGTTTACTTTTGATACAGGTGACAGGAAAATTATATAAAAAAAACGAGTATTATATTTTTAAAAAAAATTAAAATCACTTTTACCGACGTTTTTTTTTCGTCGGTAAAAGTCGATTTATTTTTTGTTTTTCTTTTACCGACGAAAATAAACGTCGGTAAAAGTAGTTTTAATTTTTTAAATTTCGTTTATTTACTTTTACCGACGTTTATTTTCGTCGGCAAAAGTCGATTTATTTTTTTAGTTTTTCCTATTTATTTTACCGACGAAAATAAACGTCGGTAAAAGTTGCTTTATTTTTTCTTATTGTTTTAGCGACGCAAAAAAACGTCGGTAAATGTTGTTGTATTTTTCCTTTTTAATTTACCGACGAAAATAAACGTCGGTAAAAGTTGCTTTATTTTTACTTCTTATTTTACCGACGAAAATAAACGTCAGTAAAATTAGTTTTCTTTTTCTTTTTTATTTTACCGACGAAACTAAACGTCGGTAAAAGTCATTTTGTTTTAGTTTATTTTTTCCTTTTTTTGTACCGACGTTTTTTGTCGTCGGTAAACGTGAAGAAATGTTTTATTTATTTTATTTTTTATTTTGCCGACGAAAATAAACGTCGGTAAACGTATTTACTAAATTTTTAGAAAACTAAAATAATATTTCCGACTTATTTAAAACGTCGGTAAAATTCAAAAAAGCGTCGGTAAAAGTCTAACTTATTGCCGACGGAAAAATAATTCGTCGGTGAAACTTTTCACTGACATTTTCTTACCGACGTCTGGCCGACGAAATGAATTTCGTCGGTAAATGCTTTTACCGACGTTTTTATGACTTTTGGCGACGAAAAAATTCGTCGCTGAAAGTGCAGTTTCTTGTAGTGAATAGACAACTAACTGCAAGGCCACCTAAAAGTTAAAAGTTCAATGTGAAAGATAGACGAGATCAAGCTACAGTTTTGTTCATTCTTATTAAAATGTGTAAGAGATGAATAGATTTGGATTTGGATTGTATCCATGTCCCATTTTAGTCCCAATCAAATGATCATAGCCTTCAATCTCATGTCTCAAAATTCAATGGCTATATATGAGTAGATTTGTTGTGAAAAAAGCACAGTGAGTAATGTTTAGATGATTGTTCAAAAACTTAGATAAATTTGCTAAGAACTCAGACAAATTACACAGAAAAAATTTACAAAAAACTTAGATAAATTTGCCAAAAACTCAGATAAATTTTGAGGTTTTGGAAAATTTATCTCTATCCGAGTTTTGGCAAGTGAATGGTGCCGTCCAACTATCTCGTATATCTGTGGGGTCATCTGATGATTAATGATCAGCTGCATGTCCACCAAAAAGATGAGAATACCAAGTGGTAGGTGCAAAATAGAAAGGAAAGTCTGCATTTTCGTGATGAACTGTATACTAGAAATAGTCAACTAACTGCAAGGCCACCTAAAGTTAAAAGTTTAGTGTGGAAGATAGACGAGATCAAGCTATATTTTTGTTCCTTCTTATTAAAATGGGTAAGAGATAAATAGATTTGGATTTGGATTGTATCCGTGTCCCATTTCAGTCCCAATCAAATGATCATAGCCTTTAATCTCACGTCTCAAAATTCAAGGGCTATATATGAGTAGATTTGTTGTGAAAAAAGCACAGTGAGTAATGTTCAGATAATTGTCTAAAAACTCAGATAAATTTGCCAAGAACTCGGACAAATTACATAGTAAAAATTTGCTAAAAACTCAGAATCTGAGTTTTTGGCAAATTTATCTTTATCTGAGTTTTGGCAAATTTATCTTTATCTGAGTTTCCGAAAAATTAATCTAAGTTTATATCAAATTTATCTCCGTTTTGAAATTTTTAATTGAGTTTTTGAATAAATCTGTTTGAGTGGTTTGGCAAGTTTCTTTGCGTTTTATGAAATCTATTTGTGTTATTTTATTTTATTTTTGTAGTTTGAAATTTATTTGTGTCTATTCAAATTTATTTGACTGTTTTGAAATAAATTTAACTGAATTATTTGCGGATTGAATGACGCTCTGTATGTGTTGAATCGGTTTTGAGCGTAACGCTTTTGCCGACGTATAGAGAGGCATTTTTGTCTATTTTAGTTTTAAATGAGGACTGCCGCCTTTACGAGAAAGTATGATGGACCATAGGCTTATTTTCTAATGACCTTCTCTTAATCCTTTTTTTCTAAGATTGGACTCCAATATTGGATGAAATCCTAATGACCTTTTCTTACTCCTTTTTTTCTAAGAGTGTGCCCCACTGATGGAGGGAGGTAAGCTTATTTGCCGTTGTCTGGTTTCTTAATGGTTGCAAATCAATTAGTGGGCCCTGCACATTTAAGTTATTTCTGCAATGGGACTCACTCATGGATTATGCATTGATATTAGTTTTCTATTTCAATATGGATTATTGATTATTCTCTCTTTCAACACCATCTATCTTCCATCCTCTCAAGATTGTCATTTTTTTATTTTAATATTTGGAGCCCACCTTCCAACAATTCACACTGATAAATTTTTCATTAAAAATATCATTTTCTTTTAGTTTCCAAATAGAGCTCTACTCTATTTAGAGATTGTCACACATGAACGAAAATCAGACCCCACCTTCTGGTAGACCATCTCATAGATGGGCTTGTGACAAAAATGTTTTGAAGTTGTATTTTTTATATTGAGTCTTATAGGCATCATTTTCTGATCTGATTATATAGACAAATGACCTAAGGTTTGCCCCACCATAATTACAATTCCGTGGGCCCACATGGACCCATAATTAAGAGATATATACATTGATCCATGGTGGGTCAATTATTATTGGGATCAAATAACACTAGCCTGTGGTTTTAAAGTCTCATAATTTATGGCTTTTAAAGTTAAGAAGTTTATACATTTTTAAAAAAAAATCAAGAGTGAAAAAAGGTTCGATCGATTCTAAAATGGTATTGGTGCTATTTCAAAGGGATAGAGAAGAAATTTGTACGGAGGGATTGAAATGACCATTGGCCTATGTGAAGATAACACTTGTATTTATGATTGAAGATGTGTTGACTATTTTTATATAAATATGTATGAATATTAATCTTGATATCTCATAAATTAAAAATGTAATGTCTTACTTTTTGCCCCGGGCTAAGCACGAGGTGTTGTTGCTAATTTAGAAGGAAAACAAAATGATATATAGGGTTTGACGTCTGTTGATGGGGCCCACATGTGATCATATTTTGGTGGGACCAGGTCCAATAGATAAATACACCCTTCATCAAAGGAAGTATATCTTCCTATGAGAGATAGGTTGGGGGCCTTTATATCCATGTCCAATGCCAACACTTAATTGTGAGGCCCCTACTTCATCTCTCATAATAAGGTGAGAGAGTGCATCACCCATATATATGGCAAGGCTCTTCTAAGCTTAAGCTTAAGATAAGATTTCGCAAGCTAACACTTCTGGGGCCCATCTTTGGTCCATCTAAATGGACCAAACACACGACTCCACTAAATTGCACATGCCCACCAACTTTTGGTCAGATCTAAATTTACTAGACCGTTGGATCGACTGTGTATCGATCCGAATGGACCGTTGACCATGAAACTTTTGTTGCCCAGATGGAGATTATAGAAATCATGGCTGGGGCTGATTTTTTGCAGGAAGGAGGGGCCCAGTGAGTCTTTGAAATCCACCCCCCCACCCCCACACACCATCCCCATTTGGGTCCGTAGGTGGGCCCCACCACACAATTGAGCTTACTTCAACTTACCTTATCCTAAGCTTCAGCTTAGAAGAACTGGCCCCATATATATATATATTTTATATACACGGTATGCTAAGAAACAGAGGAAGTATGTGAAAGGAAAAAAAGAAAGAGACTTTTAGGGCACGTTTGGTACCTGGAGAGGAATCTCCTTGCATTCCATGTTTGGTTGTAAGTGTGGAGACACCGAAGATTTCATCAATCCATGTTTGGTGTTGAACACTAAAATTCATGGATAATAAGCAACCCACCTATTCATCTTAACCTTATAGTCAATCTTTTCTAAAGTTATTTTAATAGTAATGGCAATATGTCTTTTTTCAGGGTGTCTATACTCATAGGTCTTCTCCTTTCTGGATTTTTTACAACTTGTGAATTTTTAAGTGCTATAAAATGTGTTACTTATCACTTAAGTAGATTAAAATCATTTCAAACCGGAATCCTCATATTAAAATTTAAAAAAATCTTGAGAATTTTCATCTTATCTTTTTATTTTTACTTTGATCCATTTATCTCTCCAAACATCCAATCTACCATAGCAATATGTGAGTTTACGGGAGAGGTCGAGACGGTAGGAAGTGGGGGTGGGATTTTGGTTTTTATACCCACCCCTTTTGCACGTGGGATTTGCATATATGATAGGTGGAGATTGGATCCCAAAATCATATCAATGGCAGATTTTAGGCACAAAAAATCAGCATTAATTTGCGGCTGCCAAACTTGGATATAGCATACAATAGTGGAAAGAGAAAATCTTTTCCCCACAGATTTTGTTACCAAATGTGCTTTTGTACGTGGGATTTGCATATATGATATGTGGAGATTGGTTCCCAAAATCATATCAATGGCAGATTTTAGGCACAAAAAATCAGCATTAATTTGCGGCTGCCAAACTTGGATATAGCATACAATAGTGGAAAGAGAAAATCTTTTCCCCACAGATTTTGTTACCAAATGTGCCCTAATAAATTTTTTTTTGTTTAAATGGTTTTCTATTTTGCAAGCAAGCAAATCTCTTTCTAAATCCTAATTTATATGGTTTCCTGATTTTCCAAGGACTTTAAATTTATTTTATGACTTGAAATTTATAAGGATTCTACTTTTGCTTAGTTACTTATTTTTCAGTGAATGTAACGGCTAGATGAGGATCCTTCTTTTTACACGATATCTTATTTTGGAATGAATGTGGGTCCTACAAAGTTTTCCAAAATAAGCACCTTTTACAATATAAATGATTCACAGTACTTCATTTTTTCCAGGAACCATCATCCATACAGATTTCCAAGCAGAAGGAAGATGATGAACAATCTCATTTCCTTCTTCTTCTTCCTCTTGTGCATGCATGCATTCAAAACTGAAGCTCGCCAGGGGGATGCCCTTAGAAATCTCGTGAAGTTGAAGAAGATGGTGGACACCCCAAGCAGTGGCGAGCTTTATGAAAGCCATATCATGAGTCCAAACGGGGTTCTGATCTCCCAGAAGGGATCAAAAGAGGCTGACAAGATCACCAAGTTGCCGGGTCAACCCGAAGGAGTCAATTTTGCACAGTATGGAGGTTATGTGACTGTGGATGACAAGAAGGGTAGAGCACTTTTCTACTATTTTGTTGAAGCTATGGGTTCCAACCATTCATCCAAACCTCTCCTTCTATGGCTCAACGGAGGTAATTAGTAATTACTATTGATATTTTGATAAGGGAAAACTTCAAATAAGTCCTTAAGTTTTTGCCTTATTTCAAAAAAGGACACAAGTTTTCGAACTTTTCAAATTAGTCCCAAAGTTTTTCATGAAGTTTTCAATTAAGGGCATTCATCCATTTAAAGCTATGTTTGGACAACTTTTTTCTTCAATTTTTTTAACCTACCCAAATTATCTTTTAATGAAATAAAACCCTCATTCACTTCCTCTATATTTTCTTTATTTTTTTCACTGGCAGACTTATAGTGATAGAGAAAAACTAGCATTTCCACATAGATCGGCTAAATGTAGTGTCTGTCAGAACCATGTTATGGCTTTAAATGAAGGTACTATGGGTATTTTTAAAAAATTGAGGGAAAATGCCATAAAAAAACACCTTTAAATGACCAGATGGGCTTAATTGAAGTTTTATTGAAAGACTTAGGGACTAATTTGAAATTTTTTGAATCTTGTGTCCTTTTTTGAAATAAGGCAAAAACCTAAGGTCTTATTTGAAAATGTCCCCTTTGATAATGATAAATTAATGTCATTGTTTCAAGCTATAAAAACAACCATTATTATTTTACCAAAAAGAAAAAAAAAACATGAACAATTATTCATGGGGGGTGAATATGATGCCTTGAGAAAACTAGTATTCAAACTAGTGATGTCTTATCAAGATAAGGACTTTTATACAATTTAGTCTGTCTGCATTACTTGAATATGTTAAAGTCAGCGATCGCTGACTTTATTTTGGTTATATAATGTATGATTATCGATTAGGGCTAAGTTTTCTTTTTAGTTAAGAGTATTTGTTTTGCAATTTTGTTTTTCTTTTTCAATATATTGGTTGATGTAATTTAGATTTTTCTTACCCTATCTAAGAGGGGTTGGGATTCCATCTGAGATCTTGGGTGAGGTAAGGGAGCCCATGGGTAAGGTAAAGAGACCTCGGGTGAGGGAAGGTGGTATACCCAAAGTCGAACCCTAGGCAGCCAGGTAAGAACTACCTTTCCTTACAGTTGTTCTCTATGAAGTTCGGGTTATTTAGAACTCAATATATGAGTGATTTCGGTTTTTTTTTCCTTTTTTTGGTGTTCCCTTCAACCTCTTCTCCCTCAACAATAATTAGTATTTTTAATTGATATTACTTCCCTAGCTTATCTCATTATTCTAATCCCATTAGGGCACAACTGCAACACCACCAATTCTTAAATTCATGGTGGGGCTGACCTTTTTAAAATCCAAGCCTTTTATCAGCCCTAACACTCATTCTCATCATCAACACATAAATTATTACTAAAATGTGTAAGATATATGGTTCCCAATTGAGCCTGTCAATGGGACGTGTTGAAGCGGGTAGAAAGCCCGGCCCGGCCCGTCCCAAGCCCGAAAATAAATGGCTTTTAAAAAAAGTTTGAGCCTAGTGGGCAGGGCTTGGATAATACATTTTAAAGCCCGACCAAAATGGGGCTGAGACTGGGCAGAAACAACCCAGCCCGTTCAAGCCCGGGCCGGCCCGCTGCAAAATCATTTAATAATAATTATTTATATATTACTGAAAGTGTCCCTCACTAACAACAAAAAACGACTAATTAGGTTTTAACCAATACTACTTACTTTAACTTAACTCATATAGAATACTCATTCACATTCATTTCTATTGATTTTCTAATTTTCTACTTTCACCGGCAAAAAAAAAAAAAGAAGTTTTTTACCTTTCCTATCTTACTTGACCCATATAGCCTATAGGATATTCATTCATTTCTATTTGTTTTTTTACTGCTATTGGCAAAAAAAAAAAGAAAAGAAAAAGTTTTTAACACCGCTATGTTGCTTGTTGTATTGTATTGCCGGTCCCAAGCCCGGAAAAAAGGAGGGTTTAAAGTCAGGTTCACACCGAGTGTCTGGTGACAGTAGGAATAATTAGAGAATGTTTTGCTTATGCCCAGGATGGTGCTAAGCTCAGGCCTGGCCCTGTCCCAGCCCTGGCCCATACGGGACGAGATTTTATGTAGGCCCCTTCAATTTAGGGCCGGGATTGGACAACACCCGACCGGCCCATCCTATTTTCAGGACGGGATTGGACAACTCAAGCCCAGGCCCGGCCCTTCCCATTGACAGGCCTATTCCCAATGTTGGATTGAGTGTACCTGGAACATGTAATGAATTTTCTTTATGATCTCTTTCTTTTCCTCTTGTTTGAGTTAGAAATGAAGGGTATCCCTCATGTGTGATCAATCCAATAGTTGCTCCCATCGAAACCAACTTCAAAGATTTAGAGGGTCAATAATTGGTTTGGATTTTGAAAAGGTGGGCCCCACCATGGATTTAAAAAGGGTGTTGCATCATATAATAATGTAGTGGCAATGCATTGTAGCTCTGCCAATCATATCACATACTTTGATTTCTTTTCATTCTTTAAAACAATGAAAGTGAAAAGAAGGAATGTAAATAATGATAATTTCATCAATTTTGAACATCTCCCCATTTATAGCTGTTGAGGTCAATGTCCATCCTAAGAAAGATCCTACAAGTGGTATCAGAGCATACTAGGTCGGGTGTTTGAGATATAAGTTTTGCGAGTTTGTATGAAATCTGAATTCTGAATATTGAAGTTTATTTAATTATTATCTGCATGTCCATGCCTTTATCTGTATCCATCTCTCTCATTACAGAGCAAATGTAATTTAGTTTCACCAAACAGAAAAGTACAATAATTTTGAACTTGAATTTTTCTAGGGCCTGGTTGTTCTTCTTTGGGGTATGGAGCAATGGGCGAACTCGGTCCCTTTCGAGTGAAAAGCGATGGCAAAACGCTCTTCAAAAATCCCTTCGCATGGAATAATGGTGAGTGATTAGTAGGTGTTTATATTTTCTTTACAAGATTTTGATTCTCTCCATGGCATTGATCTAAGGGACTAGTACTTTTGTTGCAGTGGCTAATGTATTGTTCTTGGAGTCGCCTGCGGGTGTGGGGTTTTCCTACTCGAACACGACGTCCGATTATGAATTAAGCGGCGACCAGAAAACGGCCAAGGATGCCTATGTGTTTTTGGTGAATTGGCTGGAGAGATTCCCAGAGTACAAGAAGAGAGAGTTCTACATTTCTGGGGAGAGCTATGCTGGACGTTATGTGCCTCAACTTGCACATGTCATTTTACAACAGAATGGGTTGCATAACAATACAATCATCAACCTCAAAGGGATTGCAGTAAGATTCTCTGGTAGTTAGAAGTAAATAGGTAGTGATCTAAGTTCAAATAGGTCCCACTGCAGGTATTCAATGACCCAACAGTACTGATGGATCTCTGCTGAGTCTCCCGTACTACAAGGGTGGTTGCAATTCTGGCAGAGGTTTTTACACAATTCAAGCTCCCACCCCGGGCAACCCGACTCGACTTAAACTAGCTGAATATCCATAACCCGAGCCTGCCCCATATTGTATCCTCTTCCTGAGTGCAAAATGGATTTAATTGGGTTGGATTAGTCGGGTCGGGTCCCAGAATTAATGGGTTTTGCTTACTTTTAGAAGGGTATGAAATGTAGAAAATTTATGCACATTGTTGTATGGTATGAGCACTATGTTTTATACGTGCTTGGGTGAAATTAAGATACCAAAAGCCCAAAACTTAAACCCCCAGATTCCATATGGGCTTCAGAATTCATGTCCAGGCCTTTTCTGTACCCCGAAAAAAAAAGAGAGAGAGCTGATCACACTGAATTTCACCTTTTGTTAGGTCAGACCATCAGGTTCAGATGAGGCCTAGCTAGCCCAAATGGCACCCCTAGGCAACGGACTAGCTTTCCATTCTTTTAAAGAACTTTATTTGATGTGAGCCTCTAGATCATTCTCAACAGCTGTGGGACTCATCACCATTCATAACAACAACCTGAGTCACCAGCCTAAAACTGGACAAGGATTACGAAGATTTCAGACAAGTGATCATATATAAATCTTAAGGGGCTAAGGTTTATGTTGTGCTTAATCTCATGCCACTAATTGCAGATTGGTAATGCTGTGCTCAACGATGAAACAGATACGCTGGGTAAATATGATTTCTACTGGTCTCATGCACTTATTTCAGACGAGATCATACGCAGAATCCACAAGTACTGTGATTTCTCTCCATCTGCCAATGTTAGCAAGCAATGCCAGAAAGCTACTTTTGATATTGACCTTGGGAACATTGATAACTATAACATCTACGCGCCTCTGTGCACTTCCAATCTCACTACCCCACCCAAAAGGGCTTCGGTAAGAAGACTACCTCAATTTTCTTACTTGGTTTTTCTTTATTGATAGTAAATGCATGCTAGAAGCAGATTTTTGGGCCATTCCAACTGGTTTGTCCCATTACCCATTAGAAAATAACATTCTGACACCTGTCCAAGCCCAGTCCATTTATTTACTGGCCGGTCTAATGTTCAACCCTTAGCCCAATGAATTTACCTAAAGTAAGGCCCAATACTAGCCCTTTTCAAATATATACTCCTTTGTGCTCAATATATTGGGCCGGCCTTTTAGAATGAATAAAGCCAGGTTCAGCCAGCAAGGTTCAGCCCGCAAGGTTCATGCCTAGATTAGGCCTGAGTCCAGACCACACTCCTAAAAGCACAGCTGAAATCCTGCCCAATCTGGACCGAGTTTTAGTGGCTTGGGCCATGAGCACCCTTACCATTTGTTTTCCCCATAATAAGTCGAAAACTTGATTCATCCGGACTTGGCCAAGTAGACTCAAAAAAGGCACTGTGCTGATCTACTCAATGGCTTTCCTAGTCTGTTTGGTGAGTCAATTTTATTATACTCTATTCCCCATGGTCGTTCGCTGTGTAACAATGGATTGTAGATCCTAATGCAGATGTTTTGGAATTTGGATGCAGGTCTTAAGTTATGATCCTTGTTCGGATAACTACGTGACTGCTTATCTGAATCTACCTGAAGTGCAAGAAGCCCTTCATGCCAATGTTACCAAACTCCACCATCCCTGGAAAGGATGCAGGTAATAGGGCGCACCCAAACATATTGGTGCGGTCAACCATATGGTTTCCATGCCATAAAACCAGGTTTTTTTTTTTTCAAGAAAAAACCCCAAAACGAGAATATCATGTGATATCCAATTCGCACTTGTATCACTATTATCTTGATACATATCATTGATACGTACAAATACAGTAGTTGGGCTACTGTATCTAATGCATGTTAAATTATATAAATAGTATTTTCATCATCAAAGCCTTGTCTCAACCATGTTAGAGTCGGCTAATATAAATAGTATTTTCTCCTAATTTTTTTTTTATATATAATAAACTAAGATTTTGAATTCCAGTGATGTGATAGGCTATTGGCACTACAGCACTCATAGCACGCTGCCTCTGTTAGAAGAGTTTATGGCCAAAGGACTTAGAGTTTGGGTGTACAGGTGAAAAATGCTGCATGTTTTCAATAGAACCAAGAGGCATTTTTATAGGTGTATTTTAGATATTGATTCACTTTAGGTATTTGGATTTGGCTATTGCAGTGGAGACGTGGATTCTGTAGTTCCTGTTACTTCCTCTAGATATTCTTTGAGCAAGCTTAAACTTCCGGTGAAGACTCCATGGCAACCTTGGAACATCAATCAGGAGGTATGCCATTACAATTACAAGCTTCTCTTCCCGTTTTAGATTTTTTTTTTTCCTCTGGTATTAAGATTTCATTAATTTTCATTGATAGAAATAAGGAAGTGCCTCCTTTTTATTTTTTTTTTTTTAAAGAAAAGGAAGAGTTGGTGTCAAACAGGCAGTCACATATAAAACCTTGATGAAACAACCATATAGGCTGCATTTGACTACATAAATTTTCATGAAAACTCTAATTTTATAAAAAAAAAAAAGAAAAAATTCTTGTATTCATTTATTTCCTTTTCTCAAAATTGGCCTCTTCTTTGTGCCAATCTCCTACTTCTTTTGTACAAAACAAGAAGATGTAGTGAAATTGGGAGAATTGTAGCTTCATCCCTCCAGTGCACATAAATTCTTTTTTAATGAAATATATCTAGATTTCATATAATGAAGCAAGGGCATTTCAATGGAAATAACAGTAGCCAAATGCATTAGTCTACTTTCTACTTTGGATATGAGGATGGGTCAAACCCAACAACTTTTGTTTGTAATTTGACCCAATTCCTAGGCTCAGTCACACAGCTTGGCCTATGACTCAAACAAGCTGAGCAAGTTTGCTGATTTGTTCACACATACAAAAGTAACCAATCAAATAGTTTTTTTCCTTGGGTAAAAAATAAATGAAGGGGAGATGGAAAATTTGCATGCAGCTATTATTTAAGAAATTTAAATTCTATGAAAGTGAGGTCACTCTATATCTCTATTTTATGTCTTTCACTCACCTTTTTAATTGAGCCCATTTGACTATCAATTCCCATGTATTCAATTCCCTGGAAACAATTTTTTTTTTTTTTTTTGATTCATTCATAGATGCTAAAGATAGAATCTAATGAAAAAAGTATTTCCTTTGTCAGGTTGGTGGTTACAGTATTGTGTACAAGGGTGACCTAACATTTGCTACAGTAAGGGGAGCAGGTCATGAGGTGCCAAGTTACCAGCCAAAAAGAGCATTGGCCATGATAAAGCTCTTCCTTGAAGGGAAACCACTTCATTAAAAGAATTTATTTGGTCTCTAAGTAATGCTATGGGGAATCTATTTTTCATTTTTTTTTTCTATGAACAACCTCTGCACTTTCGCATGTGGTTTTACTTTGTGTTAATCGCTATTGCTCTAAGTCCGGAATGTGATAAATAACATTTAAATCCATTTAGTCTTTGTTTGGCATAAATGAGTGAAAGTTCTGTTGTTTGGTAAAACTTTATTTTCTACAGTTATGTGAATGCATCAGTCAATCCATATGGCACAGAACTATTAAGAATCTAGATGCAAAAGCTTGCCAAGGGGCAATGTCACATCCCGGTCCCGAATCACCCTGGCCTAGGGTAATCCCCGAGGTGAAACACACGTACTCCCGTGTGATTGTACCTGTCGCGAGTCAAATACAAGCACACGAAGGAGAAGACTATTCCACTCGTGAGTCGAACTCACTGGTTACTATCAATCGACAGTTCACATAGCGGAAGCTTAAATCAAATGATCATCATAACCCTGTTCAATCCCATTTATATATAACATAACATTCAAGTTTAAACAAAAGAATTATACAATGTTTGTATCAAAGAAGGTTTTATACATCATTATCCAAAATACATATCCAAAATGAATTAAAGAAAGTGTGACCCAACAAAAACATTAGTCACACATCTATTATGCTCTCAAAATGTCTTGACGCTCTCCGAACCGAGGAGTCTCTACATGGGCCCTACTCCGGGCCACTCCTCTAGTCCCGAAGGTACCTCCTGGGTACCCTTATCTCCCTCCGCGGTCTCTGTAGGACCGGGGGCTGCGTCTGTGGCTGTGACACCAAGAGTAGTACCTTAATACAACGATTTAGCAAGCATATACAGTAATCAGGAATACAGTGAAGTTTTTAAGGATAATAACAAATTGAGAATAATAATAAGACGAGTAAAAGAGAAATCACATAATCCATTTTCATGAATAAATCCTATATGTAATTCCTTTTAAAACCATTAAAGAAACTATAATACAAATTTTGGCAACTACAGAAAGCTCATCCTCTCATTGAGAGCAAATCGTGTTGGGATGTCACTAGGGGTCCGGCCAAAGATCCTCCTAGCTACCCGGGTCCTGGAGTTCCGGTGCTCCAGTCTGTCAACTGCGCAGCGACGTTCAATAGTAAACCAAGACTTAACCCCGTCGAGTACCGTCCGGTCGAAGCTAAGTAGTGCCGACTTATTCAAATCAAATTTCGTTTGCAATTCAAATCGAGTGACTATTCAATTATTTGGATACACCCAATGGTGTTATCCATGTCAATATCACATAATGTATAACAATTGAAGAGCATCATATATATGTGACAATTTATCGAAAATTGATGTAAATACAATTCTCATTTTCAATACTTAAAGCAATTATTTGCCGACTATAACAATTGATAATAAATTATTATTCATATATTCTATTGTCATCCAATACAAGATTAATTTATAAAATCAACATGTTATTGTTTTCTTAGTGTCACTTATGATGATCTCATGTTGGATCTCTAAATTAATCTTCATGGCTTAACAATAGGTTAATGATTTCATTTGGGCTTAATTAGGAGGATTATGGTCTCAATACTAAGACATAATGAACCTAAGTTCCTATATATGGTAAGGGGGTGTACATCCTAATTATCCATTTGGGATTGATTAGGAGGGTTAATTATGGACTAGGAGTAATAATACACCTTCATTGAACCATAAGGAGGTCTAACAGAAAGGTTTAGGCAGTTCTACCGGTAGAAATTCCGGTAGAAGAAGTTCTACCGGTAGAACTACCGGTTGAGGCGTCTCTACCGGTAGAACTTCCGGTAGAGACAGCTCTACCGGTAGAACTACCGGTTTAAGCATCTAGATTTTCTTCTCCAGGCTCTCTGCCAGATTTTTGACTGTTTCTACCGGTAGAACTTCCAGTAGAACTAAGGGTTCACAGTTTCTTCAACTCTCTGTCTGATTTCGAGCCGTTTCTACCGGTAGAACTTCCGGTAGAACGTCTCGAGCTCAATTTTCTTCTTCTTTTCTATTTTAATCTCTTCCAAATGAGCCTCCTTGCTCTCCAACACATACATAATACTTCCATACTTCCCAAAACAACTACACAAAGAAGTCCAACTCATTTACCTTCTTTAAACATAAAAACCCACTTTTATGGAAAGAGAAAGAGAATACTTAAATCAAGTGAAATGTACAAAATGCAAACCCAATTTATGTTTATACTTGCCTCAAAGAAGAGCTTATAACTTCATACCCACTTGATTTGAGGAAAAACCCAAAAGCCCCAATGTTCAAACCCTAATCATCATAAACATATGAAAACTTGATGAGGATGCAATGCATGTATGAGAATGGGTTGCTTTACCTCTAAGATACTCAAATCATGGTCAAAAGGGTTTTGCTACTCACCTTTAGTAGGGATTTCGAAATTGAGATGGAATAGAGAGAGTTGGAAGATGTCTCTTGTCCCAAATGGAGGAATTGGAGAGATGAGGAAGATGATGATGTACACTCCACTCTTAAAGCACATGCACAGCTCTCTTGATGATTGAATGAGGAGAGTAATGAAGAAGAGAAGATTGTGGAGAGTTGCAGAGAATGGGGGAATGAAATGAATGAAAGGATAAAGGGTTTATGTCTTATATATGCAATGAGAATGAGCTTTTTTGCAAATCAACCCATTGTTTAAGAACATTTCCAAATCAAGTCAATTGAGAGTCCACTTCCTCAATGAGTGGTCAAATGAGGTCAAGTCTATTATGAAAGTTGATAGGGTCGACAAAATACACGCGTTAGTGGCAAAATGACGTGTAAATGATGCACTTTATGAAAATCGAGAATTACGAAAAAGCTCTTAATTACATTAAACCGAGTCAATCGGTGTTAACTCATCTTTTTAGGGTTCAAAACTCACCCAACTCAATCATATGCATTAATCAATACTAATTTATTATAATTATAAGTCAAGCATAGTTAATTTGGCTAATACTCAATTAATTAACAATAATTAAGGTTAATTAAGCTTGGGGTGTAACAGGCAAGATTGAGATTTCTTTTCCGGAGGATTTACAAATTCCCCAAATGATGTCCCCAACATTGGATTCACAAATCCTCATTGTCAGAGAAGCTTTTGTATATGCTAATTCAGATAATTGAAACCCCCCCCCCCCCCCCCCACCCCCCACCCCCGGGTTTATTTTGAAACCCACACAATTTCTAACAGTCCTCCACAATTTTGAAAAAACATCCAAAGAAGAAAAGAAAGAAAGAAAATGTGTATTTGGTATTGGAAATCCTCACTAAGTTCTAGTACATTATATCATACCAAGGTACAGTGGCTGACCCAAGTATTTTACTTTGGTTGGGCGGACAATGGTAATTGAAAAGGTCAAAATCAATACCAACTAGCAATAATCTCAACTTATTGCATGGCTTAAATATATAAAAAATTTTATTTTTATTTTTTATTTTTTGACAAATCAAGTATAAATAAATCATATCATATTATTAATACTCAATTCCTACACAATCTTTTTTTTAACTACAATAGCCATCTTCTCAAGGAAGCCTTTTATTCAAATTAGTGGGGTGAGAATTAACTTAACATTCATACGGCAATAATAAAAAAGGACTATAGAAAACTCCAAAGATGTATGTGGTGTGCGTTTGTAAGAGACAGTAGCTCTATATGTGTGTAAAAATAGTGGCACGTATTTTCAAGAAGAAAAACACAAATAGGGATTCAATTCATCGAATCCATTTGGAAGAAGGCCTTTTATGCCCATATTAATTTGATTCAAAGGTAGAAATCTCATCACTATCCCTTATTGTATATAGAGAGAGTGGTGCTCTTGGTGAATCCCGATGAAAAGGAAGAAAGAGAAGAGAGAATCAAAGAAGAAAGAAGAGATTCAGAGAAAACAGAGTGCCAATATTTGGGTCGTGATATTGTGTTGAAGCGGGGTTACCTAAGCAGTGGGAGGAGTAAAAGTAAGCGAAGGGTTGTTGAGGTTTTCCATTTGGGAGATCTTTGAGAACGAGACTAGAAAACTATTGGTTTTTTAGACCTAAGGTGGGGCAACCCCTTTAATAGAATGACGCATGGACTATCTCAGCCATGCAAACTTAAGGTAATATGGACAGTGCAGGTCCGCCCCTGCTGAGGTAAATAGTGAACTTTATCTTGAATTAAGGGCCCCATTAGGTGAGCCGCACATTTTCAAATTAGTGTCGATATCGACGTAGATCTCATTTCATTAATAATAAATAAAATAGGGTTGTGAGGGGACCACTTTCGTGTGAGGAAAACTAAGAGGGTCGTTTTGGTGTTGTCCGCATATCAGGTGATTTTTCTAATAAAATTCTTGCATTATTATTGTTGTTACTATTTTCTAGAGTTTAGATCCTCAACATCTGAGCTTGTCAAGGAATTCCTCCCCGACTAATATTAAAACGGGTCCAAGTAGTGATAAGGTTGGTTTTATTCATAGCAAGAATTTTTTCCTCCTTTGTTATTTATTTATTTTGTTTTGTGTTCACATAGTGACCCTCTTATCATAATCCAATTCCTTTAAGGCATGCCCCACTTTAATTGGCACCGGTCTAGATTTGATAGTGATCGAGACATTAATCACCATTCAGTTTCACCATATTTACTTAGAAGAGCTTTGGACTAGGATATTGTACTCGTACCATCAATCCATATCAAAACTTGCTCAACCCCATCAATCTCTTGATTTTCAGGCAGCTGAGTCAGAATTTAGAAGGAAAACAAAAGGATATTTAGGGTTTGACGTCTGTTGATGGGGCCCACATGTGATCATATTTTGGTGGGACCATGTCCAATAGATAAATACACCCTTCACAAAAGGAAGTATATCTTCCCATGAACTCCTATGGAAACATGGATATGTTCCTCATTAATCTCAACCATTCTCTTGATTCCCTCCCCTTAATCTCTCTCATTGATTAGGAAAGTTGGGATAATAATAATAATCACATTCCAATCTACCCTCAATTGAAGGGAGCTAAGTGCTTAATGAAAGCAAGAAAGCATGTGGTCGTTCTATATATATACGATTTGCTAAGAAAAAGAGAGAGCATGTGAAAGGAAAAAAGAGAGACGTCTAGTCTAGTGAGGAAAACGAAAAAGAGATTTCTAGTCTATTGAGCAAAAACATTGTTTTTGCCTTGGTCAATCCGATCCAAGCCGTCCATCATCGTCTTTTGCAATAACAGATTTCTACAACAGGTGCATGATACAAACTTACATATAGAAGAGTAGTTCTTTTACCTCAAAATAAATGTGTATGAGGACTTTTGTATCTGCCCAACTACAAGATCAACTCTATTTGATGTGTTGTAAGATCTGATATGGTTTGCAATATCAATCAAACCAATGGATTTAGATTTATGCATTAAACAATATATAATCTCAAATAATAAATGCATACCTTGCGTCATGATCTTGATGACGAGCGGAACTCTTCTTAAATAGGGTTGAAAGTAACTCAAGTCCTTATGCGTGAATTTTTATCACCCACTCCAATATGCTTGAAGTTGATGGTTGCTTTTCGAATCTTGTAGGTTAAGAGAGAGGACCGGAAAACCATATATATATATAGATAAGCATTAGAGAGATTTCTTACCATCAAAGAAATCTTACAAAACCAAAAACCAAAAGGGAAAAACCATGGGTCCCAACAATGTTACACGTGTGGTCATGAGGACCACTCATGTCTAACATTTGGCTCCAAGGCAATGTAATGAACTTCCAATAGGAGTGTCCATTTTCACGGAAACAATATGAGTGATTTTTTTATGACACACATTTTTTTTAGCACCACGTCGTTACGGTTGAGTCTAATACCATATTAAAAAATCTATAGCTAATCATTCATACCAAAACTCAACTTCAAAAACTATTCTATATACGATCAACCTTTATAGCCTAACTTTCCACTTACTAGCTACCTACAATAAACATACATAAACCATCTTCGACGCTTAAAGAATTTTGTTTAAATGGTTTTCTATTTTGCAAGCATGCAAATCTCTTTCTAAATTCAAATTTATATGGTTTTTCCTGATTTTCCAAGGACTGTAAATTTATTTTATGACTTGAAATTTATAAGGATTCTACTTTTGCTTAGTTACTTATTTTGCAATGAATTTAATGGCTAAATGAGGATTGCTTAAATGGTTTTCTGTTTTGCAAGCTTGCAAATCTCTTTCTAAATTCAAATTTATATGGTTTCCTGATTTTTCAAGGACTATAAAAAAAATTTATGACTTCAAATTTATAAGGATTCTACTTTTGCTTAGTTACTTATTCTGCAATGAATGTAACGGCTAAATGAGGATCCTTCTTTTTACACGATATCTTATTTTGGAATGAATGTGGGCCCTACAAAGTTTTCCAAAATAAGCACCTTTTAGAATATAAATGATTCACAGTACTTCATTTTTTTACAGGAACCATAATCAGCCGTACAGATTTCCAAGCAAAAGGAAGATGATGAACAATCTCATTTCCTCCTTCTTCTTTCTCTTGTGCATGCATGCATTCAAAACTGATGCTCGCCAGAGCGATGCCCTCAGAAATCTCATGAATTTGAAGAAGATGGTGGACACCACAACCAGGGGCGAGCTTTATGAAAGCCAAATTATGAGTCCAAATGAGGTTTTGATCTCCCAGATGGGATCAAAAGAGGCTGACATGATCACAAAGTTGCCAGGTCAACCCGGACGTGTCAATTTTGCACAGTATGGTGGTTATGTGACAGTGGATGACAAGAAGGGTAGAGCCCTTTTCTACTATTTTGTTGAAGCTATGGGTTCCAATCATTCATCCAAACCTCTCCTTCTATGGCTCAATGGAGGTAATTAGTAATTACTATTGATATTTTGATAATGATGAATTAATGTCATTGTTTGAAGCTATAAAAAAAATTATTATTATTTTACCAAAAAGAGAGAAAAAAAAAAAAAAAAAAACATTAACAATTATTCATGGGGGGTGAATATGATGCCTTGAGAAAACTAGTATTCAAACTAGTGATGTCTTAGCAAGGTAAGGACTTTTATAAAATTTGGTCTGTTTGCATTACTTGAATATGTTAAAGTCATCGGTCGCTGACTTTATTTTGGTTATACGTGTGATTATGGATTTGGGCTACGTTTACTATTTAGTTAAGAGTATTTGTTTTGCAATTTTGTATTACCTTTTCAATATATTGGTTGATGTAATTCAGATATTTTTTTTTTTACCCTATCTAAGAGGGGTTGGTATTCCATCGAGACGACCATGGGTCAGGTAAGGGAGCCCACGGGTAAGGTAAAGAGACTTCGGGTGAGGGAAGGTGGCATGTCCAAGGTTGAACCCATGGCACAGTTAAGAACTACTGTGGTAAGGAGCCGTTGTCTATGAAGTTGTTTCGTTGTTTTTATTGTGTTTCCATTCTTCCTCTTCTCCCTCAACAATAATTAGTATTTTTAATTGATATTACTTCCCTAGCTTATATCATTATTCTAAGCCCATTAGGGCACAACTACAACACCACCCATTCTTAAATTCATGGTGGGGCTGACCTTTTTAAAACCCAAGCCTTTTATTGGCTCTAACACTGATTCTCTTCATCAACACAGAAATTATTACTAAAATGTGTAAGATATATGGTGCCCAACGTTGGATTGAGTGTATCTGGAACATGTAATGAATTTTCTTTATTTCTTCTTTTCCTCTTGTTTGGGTTAGAAGTGGAGGGAATCACTCCAATGGTCACTGCACCAAAAAGGCGAATTAGAAACGAAAAATTGAAACGGTCAGTAGCCGTTTGTAATCAGACAAGGTTTCAAACCGTCCCAACTTTCCCCTTCCTCCATTTGCTTCGCGCCCATTTCTTCCCTCCCTCAGAAATCTTTTCCCCTCTCTCTTTCTAAAAAATCCTAGGGTTTAACAAG